>CM035444.1:60141309-61513809 GCA_020310875.1 Ceratopteris richardii
CCTGAGTACTATGACTTATGCCTGTTGTTATTACACACTTTATTTTGCATTTGAATCAAAGCCAGGCGAAACTGCCAAATTTTAGAAAGAGGTAGTGGCTCTTATTCGAATGTAGAACTTCTTTATTAATGTGCCTAGATTTATCTTTTTAAGAGCTATCAGTTTTGTGAATGTAGGTCTGGAAATCTAGTAATTACTGATCTTCTATGTTTGCGTAGTGGACATGCTGACAGAGGAACAGAATGAAATGGTTGAATCTGCAGCAGAGATGTTGTATGGTTTAATTCATGTGCGTTACATTCTGACAAGCAAAGGCCTGAATGCAATGGTGAGGATTTTTGTTGTTTTAAGATTTTTTATTTTACTGGCGTTTTTGGATATCAAATGCCAAAGAGAGATGTCATGATGCAATGCAGTTGGAGAAGTACAAGAACATGGACTTTGGCAGATGTGCAAGAGTGTATTGTGGAGGTCAACCATGCCTACCTGTGGGGCACTCTGACATTCCTCGAACAGCGACTGTGAAGATCTATTGCCCTAAGTGTGAGGATATTTACTACCCAAGATCCAAGTACCAAGGCAGTATCCTTTTCTCTTTTCCTTCTTTTTTTTGGTCCAGTAATACTTTTATAGCTGAATTCTCAATTAGTGTAGGCCTCAGTCTGATTAAAAACTTAACTTTGGCGAAGACATCGATGGTGCATATTTTGGAACGACTTTTCCACATCTTTTCCTGATGAGTTACCCTTACATGAAGCCAGTGAAGCCAACTGTCAGCTATGTTCCAAGAATATTTGGCTTTAAAATTCACAAGAGTGCAAAGTAAATGCAATCAGGAAAGAGTTAAAGCAATGAGATGACCTTGGATTTTCTGCATGCATGAAAGTATTTGAGTGAATTTCCTTGATTTGATTGGGCGTGCAAGGGTTTTAGAGACATCGAAATTTCAGGGACGTTACATATTGTGGCAGCGGATACCTTCAATCGGAAGATTGCAAATCTGTAAGTGTTGAAGGTTTCTTGCACTTGATGAGCTCTGAGTGCTCAGTCAGTTAAGATAAAAATCCCTTGTGAATTGATTTGAAACACCCTATATGTTTGTATGTAAAATGTCTTCAATAGTGGGAGCTGGAAGGTTTCAAAGTTTCAATTCTTTTGTGGGATTTTGCGCATCTAAATTGTAACTTTCACCTTCACAAATTGGAAGCCAAGGATACTTGATTTTTTTTCTTTGTCTAGGTTATCTTGTTGTCTCCAACATTGGTAATTCTTTGAAAGCAAAATTTGACATTGATACATGATTGGAAGGTATTTATGGCCTTTGTCTTTTGCAATTTTTCTAGGTACACCCTCTGCCATGCGTTAAAGACAATGCATGAAAATATGATGGTTTTTTTTAGGAATTATATTTGTATAGTTCGTAGAACGTAACCAATCATAATTTTGGATGTCAACAGTCGAATTTTATTGTTTTCATCAGTATATAAGTTATGTACTATCGCTGCATGCTTCAGAGTACAAGCATGCATGTACTCTGAAGCATGTTATGAAGTGATGTGTCACATGTATTTAAAGTTCTGAATCTGGATCATTTATAACTTTATAATTTTTTCTAAAACATAGAGGGCTCTTGCAATTACAAACTAATGGTTTATATTATACCAGGGCCACTATATATGTACTTGTGTGTGTGTGTGCGCGTATACGCACGCACGCACGCACGCACGCCCGTGCGCACCTGTGCACACGCACACACACACACACACACACACACACGTGTATGTGTATGTGTCTCTCTCTCTCTCTCTCTATATATATATATACACACACACACACACACACACACACACACACACACACACACACACACACACACACACACACACACACACACACGCACGCACGCATGCACGCACACGCACACGCACGCGTGTGCACAAAATTGACTATGCACATGCACGTAGACATGCATCTAGACATGCACATGTACGTAGAGGCATGTGTATGCATGTAGACATGCACATGTACGTAGAGGCATGTGTATGCACACAAGACATGCACATGCACACATGTAGAGACATGCACGTGCACACGCACGTGCACCTGCACCTACACGCAGGTGACATGCACGCGGACGCGCACGTGCACGTGCGCGTGGACGTGCACGTGCGCGTGGACGTGCACGTGCGCGTGGACGTGCACGTGCGCGTGGACGTGCACGTGCACGTGCGCGTGGACGTGCGCGTGGACGTGCGCGTGCGCGTGCACGTGCACGTGGACGTGGACGTGCACATGCAGACGGACGTGCACGTGCACATGCAGACGGACGTGCACGTGCACATGCAGACGGACGTGCACGTGCACGTGCACAGGCAGATGGACACGGACGTGCACGTGCACGTGCACAGGCAGATGGACACGGACGTGCACATGCACACGGACATGGACATGCACATGCAGGTAGACATGCACATAGACACAGAGACACACATACATGCACAAGCACATGCGCATGCACATGGACGTACACAGACATGTGCACATGCAGGTACACATACACATACACATACACATACACATACACATACACATACACATACACATACACATACACATACACATACACATACACATACACACACATACACTTACACTTACACATACACATACACATACACATACACATACACATACACATACACATACACATACACATACACATACACATACACACACATACACATACACATACACATACACATACACATACACATACACATACACATACACATACACACATACACATACACATACACATAATTGCATGAGCACACCCACATACAGTTCATATCTGTATCTTTCAATGATATTTAAGCTACCATTCGTGAAATCTTTTGTGCTCTCGTTTCTTGAATCTCCCCTACTCGTGGTGTTTGCTTTGAAACTCTTCTCGTTGTCTTTTTAGTTCTGTCTCGTAGTGTTCTTTGATTGGGGGAACTTTTGAAGTAGTGTCTTGGCTTGATGTTGCATTGATTTACCAGAAATGAGGTTGCAGTTGCATTTATGAAATTGTTCCAATATACACTCTTGATCTTTCTTGATCTTAGTAAAATCAATGTTTGCTATGTAACTAAGTCTTGAGGAAAGATTCTCTACTTGTCAAATTGCTTACAATTTCAGTAACTTGTGCAAACTCTTCTTGTGTGGATTAGTTGTCGGAGTAAGAGGCGATGCAGTTTCTTTTGGTCTTCAAGTTCTAGGATTAGTATTGCTAACTCCTATTCTCTTACTATCATAGTTGTCTTTATTCTTTCACCCTTGTTTTTATACCAGTGTACTTGCTTGAGTGTTCCTCTAACAACTTCATTATGTGCATCATTTTCTCATCTATTGAAGAGTAGTCGTAACAAGAACAAGGATATATTGTAGTGTGTCGTGAGGTTGTGATGGAATGAGGTCTGGATGAGGTGATGATTGCATGTTGAATATGTAGAATGTGAGTGTAGTGGTGGATGTTGCAGGTTGTGGTTTGGATGTGGGTGGTGGGACTGGGATACTTAAATCATATGATACTTGGCTGCTTCATCGTGAATGTCCAATATCATGTTTGAAGGCATTCAACTGGATATGGGGAGTGATGTGGAACTTGTGGATGTTAAGGAAGAAGGGCCTTCTATATTACTAGGTCACATAGGACCTTCTAAACTACTAGGTCACATCCGTCTCTTGTGGTTCCTTTCCACTAATTCTGATTCACTTTTCGTCTATTTTGTTATGGAATTGTGGTTGGAGCAATGAGTTTGATAAATTGCAAGTTTTTAGATAATGCCTGGCTGTTGGACGTAATGGCAGTTGTTTTATCACAAATGGTTCAAGTAATTCTTTTTCCCGATCATATCTCAATGATTTTAGAATCTCTACAAGTTTTTGAGGGGGGCTCTTTGCACTTGTTTGTGCATGACAATGGGCTGATGAGACTCTTATGCATCTTCTTCTATTGTACTCTGCTGGTAGTGTTATTCAGACATTAATAAATGATTTTGGTCATCATACCTTCTCCAGTAACTATGCCACATGGGAAAAAACGATTAGCTATATTCTTCATCAGCCTGGTGTGTTGTATTGGTTAATGGGAAATGTGTGTGAAATACTCTAATAGCCAATTCTATATTAGGGTGTCATGTCCTCAAAAGTAATAAAATTGGGTCCTTTTCCCTTCATACTCTTAATGTTTGTTCTTGGAATTCAAAATCCCAAGGTCTGTCATAGCTTGCCTAACCATTTTAATTATTTGCTTCCATTAGGTCCTCCAACCCTATAAATTCTTTTACGTAGATAGAAACGCATCTTTCTACATCCACATGTATATAAAGGGTAACTTCAAGAACTTGCTGATCCCCATCCCTTCTTATTATATGATCTTCATGGTCTACTTGAAATTTCAAAACCAGGTAATCAATCTTTACATTGTCTTGATGCGTAACATGTTGATAAATATATCTGTAGCTACACGTTGTATTGGCATTTTATTCAAATTGATCAAATGGCTATTATGTTTGTAGAGTATGTAATTGAATAGGTGTCCCACCAAAGAATTACAGTGTATCACTTTATATGGGGTTTGGCATGGTTGCAAACCATCTTTTGCTCACTTGCATGTCTTTGATTGTTTGCATATACATTAGTTCCTAAGAGCGATAACATAGAAAATTGGATGATAAAGTATTGAAATGTATTTTTGTTGGGTACAATTCCGAAAGGAAGGCTATTGTTTGGATCATCCGTAGACTCAACACATAGTTGTGATGTTTGTGGAAGGTACAAATCAGCCCTTACTTTCAAGTACCAATGAGCTATTAGTTAGATCAAAGGGTGTGTGTGACACTTTACTACCTCTTTTTACATGGGATAGTTCTGTTGTGTTCCAAACGAGGCAATTTCTTAGTATTAACAGTTTTCAACTAATGATGATCAGACCATTCTATTGCTTATGCAGATTTACATGAGGCTCTTGTTGATAAGAGTTGACATAGAAGAGGGAAAAATATACTGAAATGTTTGGTGTAGACTTTTTGGGAGAGCAAATTAGAGGCATCTTTGTCATATGGTACTCCTTTAGGTTCTCATAGTGGTTCCTTGCATCAAATTGTTATGGAATGATTGTCTATAGTCTTTGTTATGAGAATGAGCCTATTTCTTTTGATGAAGCTCATAATTTAGAAAGTTGGATGACTGTTATGTAATCAAAATATGATGCTAGTATGGAGGATGATAAGTGGTCTTTTAAGTGATTTTGAGGAAACATGGCCATTGGCAGATAATGAGTATACAAGGTGAAATGTAAGCTTGATGGAACAATTGATAGGTATAAGGCTAGGCTTATTGTCAAAGGTAGTGCTAAATGATCACCGTTAGCATTTGTGCACTTGCAACTCATCATGGATAGAATGCATAAGAAAGTGCATGAAAACAAAGTGTGCGGGTTGAAAAAGGCTTTATATGGTTTGAAGCAAGCATAGCATGCTTGGTATGAGAATGTACATGCCTACTTGCTAGTATACGGTTTCGAGAAGAATCCAATCGAGCGCACCTAAATTGTTACTGGTGATGATATGTTCCTCATTGGTCCTTATGAGGGGTATTTGTATCACTATTTTGATGGGGAAATAACTTTATATCCTTTATATCAAGAAATATTGACACTTTATTGCAATGTTTTGGCCTTAGATTTGAACTTATTGCCATTGCCATGGAAACGAGTTTACAATTGAGTCGTCACGATGTTGGAGATGCATTTGATATTGTTCTCTATTAATAGGTTGTTGGATGCTTGATTTTTCTTGTGCATAAACTTGACATGAGATTCAACTTGTTCTCTCTTAGATTAGAAGGTTTATGCATTGCTAACATGTCAAGCTTTGGCATTTATGCACATGCCTTCGTATTTTCCAAAGATGTACTTTTGAAGATTACAAAAATCATTCAACATTCAATAGTTATTTTCATCACTAAATTTGTAACAGGAATCCTCAATTTCATAAATTACAACCCCATTTTCTGCAATCCAAAGAGTCTTGAAGCTTGAGCAACCTAGGTAGAACTCACATACCAAATTTCATGATTCTCAAGCTCGTTAGATGCCCCAAAAGTAGTCTAGAACCTAATTGTGCTAGGAGCTAGTCCTTTCAACCCAGTGTATGCACAACATGCAATTCTACCTATTCAGTTCCTAGTACCAACTCTCGAATTGGCTAGAGAATGTGAATGGATTGGCCATGAGTTATCTGCTTTGCTTTGGTAGATAAACTTGATGCTCTTTAAGAAGCATACCTTAGAGCTGCAACCAACATCTATGGTCACAAAAAGTGAAAAACTCTACTTTGATGCCCACATAAGAAGATTCAAGAAGGTGATATAGTGTTTGTTTACACATTGAAACATGCCAAGAAACTCCAAAAAAGAAATCATGAACCCTACATTATACATTGCATATCACCTACTAATGTCATTCAACTAGCGACACTTGAAAGTGATATTTTTCCAACTATATTAGTGGATGTAGGATCAAGCTCTATCAGAAGCCCTTCGTTGCAAAAACATTAAGAGAATTACAAGTGGCTACAAGTAGATGTGAAGAAGAGCAATGCATCAAGGTCAAAGCTCAACACGAAGCCTTAGAGTATATCTATGAGAAATGATTGCTTTTAAAGCACATAGATCAAAACCTGCATTCTTAAGGCATAAAGAAATAGCAATGTAGTCCTTCATGCAACCATAAGCCTTTGCCATGGCTACGTGTTGAAATGCATTCTAAGTGCCAATCCAATCAAAGATAGAAGACCCCAAATAGCTACTCAATTAGGGCACTATCCTAAGCATATGGTCAAATTTCTTATTGATACAAGTGATGCAGCTAATGTGATCACACTATCCATCATACAAACTTTGAAGGTTAAAATGAAACCTTTGGAAACCTACTTGATAAGCTTAGGGAAGTATTCAAACCCCATGTGTTGGAGAAGTTACACTTCCCATGGATTTGGGCAATGCCATTGTATCTATTAAACGTTCAATTTGTGAAGATGATGATCTAATCAAACAATTCATCCTAGGACAAGATTGGCTATTTGACAAGTCAATACGTTTGAACCTAGCCAATGGCAAAATGGTACTCAAATGGGAAGGAAAAAATATCATAGTACCATTTGATACTTCTTCCTCACTTAATGGCTTGATTCCTTATGAGATTCTAAGGCTTCTTGAGCCTATCTATGATGTTGTAGACATACCCAAGTCACCACTTGTAAATCAAGTCAAAGCCAAAGAAATTAAAAAGTGGAGAAGAGACATAGCTATCTGAGAAAACAAAAATCTCTAAGTGGCTAAACAATAATGGTTACCCAAACGTCTTCCGACCGCATAGCAATCACAATCAGACATCTAGGTGCACAAGAAATTAGTAACGCAATCTGAGACTCCTCACATTCGCATGAAGCAAGCAGCCTCACATAAAAGGCCACTTCAAAGCAAAGTCCCCACAAAAAGTGTCACAACCTTAGATACCTAAGACTATTAGTGTCTCACCTTACCAATATAATCAAGTACGCGTTCAAAAATCCTAGGATCGAGTTAAACATATATCCCACATCTCAACAATTATGGGTTGAAGCTTTGCAAGAACCTTTCTAATCCAAAGCCTTGTAGGGCAAGTTCAACTTGCACACTAAAAGGAAGACTTTTAGAGCCAAGAATAAGCAATCAAGGAAAAAAAGTGTAGGCTCATACAGAAGTGGATTCCAAAGTATGCAATACCACTAAGGCCACAACAAATACTAGCTAGGTTCCAAGCAAATGTTCCATTCCTTCTCCAAACCTATTAGTCACCCCTTCAATGGTAGCACAACCAATGGCTACACTTTCCATCAAGGCATGCACAACAATTGAAAGCAATCACCCCTTCAACGATAGAATAACCCTTGGCTACACTCTCCGACAACGAGCATGCACACTGAAACCATTTCTTTTTAAATTATCATGGTAAAGGTGAATCTCACTCTTAAAATGAATACAAGGTATTGAAAAGAGAAAACATCTTATAAATATGAACATATTTGTTACTTCATTCATATATTCAAAACTAACAATGGCCACCCAATGCTACAAGGTTAATGAAATAAAAATGAGGCATACAACGCTCGTCAATTAATTAGGACACATTACACGGCCTTGCATAAGATAAGGTTGATCTCACATGCACATGAGTGATACCTTGTAATGTGAGGATACACATCACCTATAATACTAGGTTTCCCATGTCTCCTTTCAGATGACCTCACACATAAGAATATACAAGCTACACAAGAATTGACATCAAGCTCTTCATGATAGATTTACAAAATTCACACATAACAAGATAAGTATAGTTGACAATTGTAATCCTCAAGAGACACATGTTAACCACAGGATGATTAAGCTAGCTAAGAAAGGGCAACTACAATGCTTTTCACAGACTAATTATTTATATCATATTATCGCCTATCAAAGTTCCATTCTTTAAATAGTGAACATCCTCTCCTATGTGTATTTTAGTAATGCTCATGTTTTTTGTGTCTACTTCTAAACAAAATCTACTTCAACACAATTCATGGTTATTGTCATAGAAGATCAAGCAATGCAACTCTCATAAATGCACAATATGATTGTGCTCATTAATTATAAAATTGATTGGAAATCAATTCTCATGGTCTCTACCTTCCAACCGAGTATTGCCAACAAGGAGGGGAGAGCAATGCATCATCAAGTGTAATATTTCCTTTCTTTTGTATTGTATGCCTTATCAAGGCCACTCAAAATTTTTTAAGAAAACAAAAAGGAAAAGTTAAAGAAAGTTTTCTAGAAAAAACCATCCCCATAGGTTACATGGGACATCGAGGTCTACAGAAGCACATGAACAGCATAAGGAGGAAGAAGAAGCTCGAAGAACACAACAGAATGTGTTGCCAAGTCAATGTACAAAGATAAGTGAGTCATTAGGATTATAGGCACTCACACTGTCACTGAAAATGGTGGTGGCAAAAGACTCACCAACACCCAAATCAACCAAAAGGTGTATGAGCCCCACACACACTCAACAATAGATGTGAAAGCTCCCCTTTACTCGGCCTCACAACTACAAGTTGCCACAATAGGTTGCATCTTGCGCTACCAAGATATGCATGCGCTACTAAGCATCAAGCGAAAAACCACACGCGTGTCATCACAACCCAACCAATCTAAGTAAAAAAAAAAACATGTCAATCTAGCAATAGTGATCCTCCCTCGAGATAAAACAATCCAAGCAACCAAAAATGACTCTGTAGACCTCCAATACCCTTGCACTCACATTCTTTACATGCTTCCACATCATTGGTGCTTGCTTTCACCTCCTCTTGCATTGGCAACGTTCCCCTCCCTCTTGCATGTCATCCATGATAGGCCCTTGTTGTGGGAAGCGGTTTATATAGTCCTACAAAAGATCCTGTGCTAGAGTTTACTCATTGATCTAAATGCTTGGTGCTAAATCTGCTTCCAATTTCAGCGAGTCAAGAGTAGAGGGAGTATCTGGTTGTGGATATATGTAATGGGATGAGTATTGTAATTGTTTAAAAGCGAATAACTGCAATAGATAGGAGGGACGCAAGATAAAAACTTTTGACTGGTATTTTCAAAAGCTTGTTATGAACATTTCTTCAAAGATAAGTTTGTAGCAAGCTGGGAGACACTTTATCCGATAATGCAAGGCATAGAAGATCTTCATTGATGGTGTTGTGCTCATATCATAGACTAAGTCGAGGTTATCATGATCAAAGCCTGGTGTCAATAGGTGTGGGGTCTTGATTTTTTTGAACACCTTTAGCGTTGTTTGCACCAGATCAAAGATCTTCAATTGCATCCAAGCTACCACATCTGTAATGCGATGCAATCATGGAAGCAAATGTCTTATGGTGGCCATCATGTATGCTATTGTGGGTGGGCCTTGGGGTGGTGCAAGGTATGGATAGTTGAGTCAATCTTTGTACTTATCATCCTGTACTTTTATAACAAAAGCTGGGCAAGGGGCATGGAGGTGTTGTGGAACAAGACCATAGCATGGATTGTGCAAGATATTAAGGGTGCCTTTGTCCAAGTTTGCATCATTTCTAGAAACTCTTGGAGAAATTGTGCCCACCAGTTTGGTTGGAAAATACTACTCGTTTGAACAATAGTACTAGTTGGAAAATAGTACCTTTGCATGCTTCTGGGGGTAAATCTTCATCTTAGAATTGAGTTGCATGTGTTCTTCCTGCACAAGATTAGCAGACTCTGTTTTTGGTGTAGAGGCTTCTGCAACAACCATTCCAGCCTCTTTCTTCTTTGCCTCTTTAGCAACTAGTTTTGGACAGTTCTTTATGATATGATCATTCCCTTTACAGTACTTACAAAAACAACTTCTGCTTTTCTGATTTCTTCTCATCTTTATCTTCCTTCTTCAAATATGCAGAATTAGCAGATTTTTGCTTACTAGTTGAAGAGCTCCATTTTCCTTTGCCCTTCTGACTAGCGAGGAAAGCTTGATCTGCAACTCACATAATGGACCTGTTCTGCCTAGACTGATCTTCCTGCAACAGAACAGAGACTAACTCCTCAAATGATAAGGCATTTGGATTGCCTTTCATCATCAACCGAAGAGTAGAAGCAAAACTCTGATATGATCGGGAAGAGCATTTAGAACGGTTTGCACAAGTGAGCTATCTGGTATAACCTCATCAACAGAAATCAACTGTTCCTTCAAGTCTTTGATCTTCATCAGGAAACTGTCCATAGAATCACCTTCATTCATGTGCTCACTCTCCAATTGTTTTTGGAGGTAAGCAACACGAGCCTCATTCCTAGCTTGATACAATGTGGTAAGTGTATCCCAAGCATCCTTAGCTTTTTTGCAAGAGCGAATATGAGGAATAATGGCACATTTGATAGACAAAGCTATCAATGCATATGCCTGGGCATCTCCGGCATCGCTGCTCTGTAGTAGGTGCAGCAGAAACCACATCATGCACACGAATATGCAGAATATCATCATCTTCGACACCTTTTGCATTAGCTTCAATACCTGTAGTTGTAACAGTTGCAGGTGTGATAGGATGTTTTTCGACACCCTGTACAATGTTCCACAGTCCTTTTGCAACCAACACATGTCGCATCATATAAGCCCATAATGGGTAGTTGGTACCATCCAACTTATCCTCAATAGCCAACATACGAAATACATCACTGCTTTCAGCCATGGCCGGTGACTGAAATAACTTGATGCAGAAAATTGACTGTATCTCAAAAATTTCAATAGAATTGCCCAGACGAATTCCGCTAGACCTGTAGATGACTTCGAGACGCTTATACTGGCGAACAGAAACTGGTATATACCTTTGACTTCGAGATGCTTATACTGGTGAACAGAAACTGGTATATACCTTTGGCACAAAAAGATGAAATAGCTTGCATAAGCATTGCGATAGTGCATTCAGAGGTCGAAACGAGCTCAGATCGTGATTTCGGCACCACAGAGCGAAGATGTTTTGATTTTAGAAACACGTTGAGTATGCTCACCAAAATTCATGCGGTTCTGAGATTGTAAGCGGAGGAGTGTCGATGGCACCCTAGATGAAGCGATGACCTGCTCTGATACCAATTGTTGGAGTTAGACGTCTGCGGAAGCACGCGAACAACACAAGGAAGAAGAAGAAGCTTGGAGCACAACACCCAATACTGAATGTATTACTAAAGAATGTACAAAGATAAGTAGCCCATTAGGGTAATAGGCGTATATACAAGTCGGGGGAAAGAAGTGCCCCGGTGGTCTTAGTGTGTTCACACACATCACTACCTAAATATATCAACAGCCATTGGGTTCGGTAGGGCATAAATTTCCGGGCCACTGGGTTGCCATTCAAGGTGAAAATAAAGGCCCTGTGGCATCCCGCGGTTTCCCCATAGATCCTTAATGGGGGGGAGTTCAGAGGGGGGCTTGCCCCCTTCTATGGGGTCTTGGGGGCCTATCCCCTTGACCCATAGGGCCGAGACTGTAGGACTTCTTGTCATGGAGATATTGTTGGATTGTATATTCTACCGACTATTTTGTATCTATTGAAGACGTTTTTCTATATGAAATTGTCTTGTAAAAGCTATATAAGCAGGTCTAGGATGAGCTTTACATAGCATTGCACACTAGTAAGCCCTTCATCTAGAGTCTGTCTAGGTCGCCATCTAAGCTCCACATTGGGAGTGCACGGGTGGACAACACCATACAATCCTGCAGAAGTGACTATTCCAGTTTCACTTGTATCAGTGTCTCTTGTTGGTTGTTATTCTCTCATTTCATTTCCAAGAGGAACGGGGCATGGAATTCTGATGCAAATCGGTGATATCAGTGGCTATGGATCTATTGGTCATGGTTTAGGAGATGGTGAAGTTTTGGTAGGTTGGAGACATGGGATTGTGCCTTGCATTCTTTTGGTCTGTTGAGAAGTAGATGCCCTGCTACTTTTAAAGGCTTGTGATTCCATGTCCATCAGTGCTCTCTTTACAAGAATATCCTATGCAAGGCACATGTAAAAAATTCATGTAATTGCGTATAATACATTAAGTACCTATTTTGTGATCCATCTATTGTTGGTTGCATAGGGTCTATCAATGATGGAGTGGGTAAATTGATATGTAGTGACATATTCTCGGCTAGATATAAATTGAGCCAAATCTTTTTGTGGGGATGCGTGAAATGATCTTGGCCAGGAAACATAAAGTGGTGCATGCACATGTGAAGTGTGGTAGAGAGGTTCTGAGTAATGGCTGCTATCTATGTTAGCTTAGCTACTTCACTTCTTTTCATCAACTCTGGGATCATGTTCCCTTTGTGAGAAAGAACATGTTTGGCAAACATCTTTAAGGCCTCATGAACAAGTTTATGAGTCAACTTGAGCTTTTTGAATGATTGATCTAGCAGCAAAGAAGAAAGCACAAAGGTAATTGTCACATAATCTTAGTAGGAGATGGTTGAACCACGCCTTAAGAGAGAAGGATTAGGAAGTAAGTGAGCATTGAGGACAATGCTCAGTCTAAGGGGGAGGAATGTCACATAATCTTAGTAGGAGATGGTTGAACCACGCCTTAAGAGAGAAGGATTAGGAAGTAATCCTCAACCATCTTTTGGGGCAAGTGGTTAGCCCATCGCACTCCTAATTGGGAGGTTGTGAGTTCAATTCCCAACATTGGTATCAGAGCCTAGTTGAGAAATTGGGCGAGACGGAGGTTTGCGCCTCATTCGTGGGCACTTTGAGAAAGCACTTATCTATGGTGAGTGTGAAACTGGCCTTGGATGAAGGTGCATGGATATTTGGGCACCCACAGAGGGTGGGATAGGTCCAAATTTGGTCCATGTGCTGGAGTTTGAGGTTGGTGGAAGCGCTCATGCATGGAAAGTGGATCCAAGAGTTAGAAGGGTCCACAAGTGAGCATTGAGGACAATGCTCAGTCTAAGGGGGAAGGAATGTCACATAATCCTAGTAGGAGATGGTTGAACCATGCCTTAAGAGAGAGGATTAGGAAGTCATCGTCAACCATGGCTTTTGGAGCAAGTGGTTAGCCCATCGCACTCCTAATCGGGAGGTTGTGGGTTCAATTCCCAACAGTAATCGATACATCTTTGTCACCACTCAACTATTATTGCTTTTGGTGGCATGGACATAATCTTAGGTATGTTTTTGTCACCCATGCTAACCAAGATTACTATCTCTCCTTTCTCGTTTGTGCTCTTAGGATTGGAAGTGAGAAAGTAGAGATTCCCTTCTTTATCTACATAGTGATCAATGCAAAATTTAAGTATTGATGCGGATTAAATATTAAGTAGTTATGGTTTTTAAGCTTAACCACTTGTTGATTGAGTTCATCTAGATAGATGCCCATCCTATGGGTATTGAACTTTTGACATTCTAGAATGGTCCAATAGTCTTTGCATGATGGTTCTCCCTGAAAGAAGTTGGAGAAGCTTGGAAATTTGAGTTGTCAAGTGTTAAAGTTGGTCTAGCAAACCAGCATAGGACCATCCCTAGCTCTTTGGATATGTAAAGTAGACCTTGTAGGCTTGTGGTTAGTGCAATAAAATCCAATAGGTACTGTTCGCAGCAGTCAGGGCATCTCAAGACAAGGGAGTTGACATAAGGAATTAGAGCGAAGAGAAGGGCCAAGCAGGCAAAGCAGTCAAAGAAGATCCGGCAAATAGGCCTGCAATTTTTGAGATAACTCCCTTTTAATAGTGATTGCAAGCCTATTTGCCAAGGAGTCCATTTTGGTAGATTAGACTCCATTTTGTTCAACCAAGGAGTCCTCAAGCTTGAGAAGTATTAGAAGTATTTATGTACCAATTTTCACAATTTTTAGAGCTCATTTGAGCCTCCAAAATAGCCTAGGAACCTAATTTTTAACTAGGCCAAACACTAGGTCTGGACAGGGCCACTAGCTAGTTAAAACTATAAAAGGAGCTAGAGAGCTCATTTTTGGGGGGAACAAATTGTAGTTTTGAACTAAGAACAGCTCTTGTAATTTTCTTTTGATCTGAATCAAAGCTTCCATTGTGCGACTCTTTGTTCTTATTTGTGTGCGCGTGTGTGTGTATGTGTGTGCATGCTTGTGTGCTTGTCCATCACCACTTGTGCACATCACTTGCTCGAGGTCTTCATACCATCCTCATGTCTTCCCGAATTGACATTAAAGGAGGTGCTACTCACCACTAAGCTACACCAAATTTTGGCGCCGTTGCCAAGGATCGAGCTTTGAGGTTGAGCGTGTGATGGTAAGACATAGAGTAGAGACGTTGGAAGAGTAGGTAAGCATTTTCGTTTACTTGTTCTTACCTTCCTCTTCACTTCGAAACACCATATCCATTCGTCATCATCTTCACCACTGCGACCATATAGCTCCATCTCCATTCATTTCCTCATTTTCACTTGAGAGTGAGAGCGAGAGAGAGCTTGTATGCGCACTTTTTTTCTGTGTTTTCCTGAGTGTTCTTGCAGGTACTAACTTCCATAGCAGCTATAGCAGCTCCAGGAGGTGAGAAACTGTCTGTGTAGGTCTCAAGGCATTGACTTCTATCGATCCCGATTGATAGAAAAATTTGGATTTTGGTAAAACAAGGTGGACCACCACAAAGTACATGATTAGCACATCCTAAATCACTAATTATAATAAAAAATTCCTTGATTTTCTATCAGTCACGATTGACACTATGGATCGCGATCGACAGCCATGTTTGACACCTCTGTCAATCATGACCGACACCATCGATCGTGATCAACAGTGACATAGCCGACTGACAGACCCTGCCAATTACGACCGACACCATCGATCACGATCGACTGCCACGATCGATTGACTCTGTCAGTTGCCATTGACACCATCGATCGCAACCGACTAAAATTTCAGGATTGACACCAAAACTCACATGCCCACGTGTCCGAAGACATCTCGGATTGACCAAAAATCACGCGGTGTCGTAGAGGGGTGTGAAGGGAGGCTGACGTTCATCTACAAGAATCGCGCTAACCTAACCATGTGACTGCACGCAGGGTGCTTCTAAGTATGCCTAGGGCCTTCAGTTGATTTTTCAGTTTAGGTGTGATAAAAACCTATATGTTTCTAATATATGGGAGTGCAAATTAAGAACTAATTATTTAGGCTAACGACCGTAAGGACGAGCGTTTCTATAATGTTCTATAGCTTCTAATTGATAAGACAAAACTAAGTTCTCGTTTGCAATTATATCTTTAACAAAGTCAACTTTTTCATTTTCAATTTGATTTGAGTTAGGTTTTCTAACTTAATTAGGTGGGAATAAGTCTTTCTTGTCCTCCGGTTCTGGCAAAACTATGGTAATTAAAGATAAAATTCTAGAAAGAAGACGATCGTAATCTAACGTGTGTAAAGTTTCGTTAACTACTTTATCTTTAATAATTTCAACTTCTATATTTTCGTTACTATTTGAACTATCAATTGAAGTCGGAAGCAGTGTTCCTATAATTAAGTTTTCTAATTCTTGATTCTTAATATCAGAATCGTTTGTGGATACTAGTTTAGAAATACTTGTAGATCCTGATTCTTTAGACATACAAAATAAAAAAGTAAAGATCTGAATTGATTTTCAGAAAAACAGTATGAAGATTTTTTTAAAATCAATTTTATTTAAGCCTATACAAATCTTAATTATATTGAAAAGTGGAAGTGCTAGAGATCTTTAGGATTTAAGCCTATACAAAAGCTTATACAATTCTCTTAATAAATAATCTTATACAACTTAATAAACAATCTTCAAATATTGTAATTTTGTGATCCTGAAAATTTCGTATGCTTGTGTTCTCGTAATCTCCTTTTGAAATCTCTTCAATGATCTGTAGCGAAGATCATTAGGAAAAAAAACATAAGTATGTTTTTAGTAAAAATAAAACACTCATTAATTTAACATTCAATACATAACTTAAACCTATACTAACTCATGTATACATAGACTTCTAACTTCCTAACTTTCATGCATTTGAAGACACCTATGCAAACACACATTTGTTTACACGCAAACATGCATCATATAACAATTCAATATCTATCATTCATACAAGCATATCAACATGCATACAATCTTATATCAATTATGCATTCACTAATTCGTATTTAACATGCATAATATATTTATGTATTAACATGCATTAGTATATATATGCATTTACTAGCATGCATAAACATGCATACTAACATGCATTCATAAACATGCACTATCATCTAATATGTATACACTTATTCTCATGCATTTATACATACATTTTCATACGTACATTCAATACACATGGATATATGCATCATTTCACATGCATATATGTTTTAGTTCTCATGCATATCCTATCTTCATATGCATATGCATATGAATTATCTCTAATATGCACATGTATTATCTTATACCTTCTATATGTACATGTACTACATGCTAACTCTATCTTAACATGCACATGCATACACATGCACTCTTACTCAAATAGACATACATAGCATATTCATCACTCATGCTTATCATTTCTAAACATGCATAAAATGCATCACACTTCATATGCACTCATGCATACACTCCTACATTTATGAAAATCATTCTTCATATGCATACATATTAACATGCATATTAATATACATGCATGCTCATGCTCACACATATTCATGCATACATACATTCATGCATACTCATATATGCTCACACTTACGCACACATATGCAATCACTCTCTCACTCTTTTTGCAACAAAAAAAACATTTGTCGGATCCATAAACACTTGAAATCAAGTACATGAATAGTGCTATCAGAAGTCAATTTCCATAATTCTGCTTTCTTTGGAAGTGTGCTGAGAATGATAAGTAGAAACCCAAAAAGTTCTTGGAACGTTGCTATATACCTCAGGTGCACAAATATACAGAGATGATGGTTGCACGAGTAGTGAGTGCTAACTCTCCCCCCTGTTCTGCCTGTCTCTCACTCTCCAGGTCTTCAGGAAGCTTGGAAGTCGCTGTAGTGCAATAATTGTGGGTGCCTCTATGTGTACATGCACAAGATAACTTGACTCGGGAATCCGGACAGGAGGAAATGCTCTCTCTGTGAACATGCCGACATGAATTTCTCTTCTCAGGCTCTAAATTACTCTTGATATAACAGTGCAAACCAACAAATCCTCTTCAATCCCTCAATACTTCTCCGTAACGGATCAATACAAGCTCTACTTTATATTTGTGCTCTCTCTCTCTGTGTGTGTACATGTGATGTGTGTACGCGTGCGTCTGCGAGTAACATAGTGATAAATAGCTCTGCTATATAATTCGAGCCTACAATTTCTGCCGCTTAAAATATCAACTTCCGACATCATGTGAAAAATAAGTGCTTCCAAAAGTATATTTTTATGAGCCTGCCTACGGAGTTGCACTCTAATCTCAAGCAATACAGGTCCTGTGCTAGAGCCACACTCCCAACATGCAGTAATGATACAAAAGTAAAAGGCTTGTTGAATGTATTCATGATACATGTATTACGTGATCACAAGGCATGAATATTCACATAATACATAGTTTTGAATTGAGATATGTGTATTAATACGTACATACGTGTAACTCATAAGAGGGAATACAAAACCACATACATAAATGCTCAAAATACAACTGCACGCATGCATACGCATACCCTAGTTCTTCAATCAAATATGCCATCCATCAAAATTTATGTGCTCATGTGTGGATAAATGTGTTTCGTACTTTGAGAGAAAGCTTGCTCAAAAACACACAAAAATGCACAGGCAGAATTGCACGCACACATGACATCTATATTCTACGGGCATTCTTCGATAAAAAAAACGCGAAGCATTAGAAATTTCCATACATAGTGAGAAATACCCCTGTAGCGAATAAAATTACTTTTTTTTTGTACACTAAAGATCACAGATAATAAGAAAGCGCGACCAATCTCTCTCTCTGTCTCTCTCTGTCCTTGCACCAAAACCATGCGAACTTATGCCATTTTTTTTAATGTGGAGATCCAATCAAGAGCATAATTGACTAAACGGATTCGACTCTAAGCATTCTACATTCGTTCTTTTAAGTACTAGCACCATGTAATATGGCTGGGGTGAGTTCATTCTGAAGCTGCCTGCTACGATCCCATATACTGCACAAGTCAAAATATTGATTCCGCTGTAATCATACCACATTTCATTGTTGCTGAAAGAGTTGACTGCAATCTGCACAAACCTAGGACATCTATGAAATTTTACGGGCACAATGCATTTGTGCATCTAAGCTTGTGTGATCTCCACATCAGGCAATTTTCATTCTAAATCAACAAGAATTGACGTGACAGTGGTCGCATCAAGCTTCTGGACTCGATTTTTTGAGTGCAGCAAGAAAGCATCTCCCATCTCAACTTCCATGTGCTTCCGAATGAAGCGTGCAAATGCAATATTTAAAAGAAACTCTAAAAGAGAGAATGAGAATGGTAACGAAGGCTTCTACGTTGGTAAAGCTAAATATACTACAGAGCTAAAACCTATTTCTCATATGCATGAGCACGAATCCACCGCCTTCTCTACCATGCTCTGAGCTCCGACTAAGACCATGTCCATCTCCATCTCTCTTTGTGCATTCCCTCTCACTCTCTCTCTGCGAAACAAAGGTTGCAAGCGCTCACAAAAGATAGAGAGAACAATTGACAAACAACTAGTGTTCTCGAAAGAAACGATGCAAAAGGCGCCTCTCTCTCTCCCTCTCTTTCTCTCTCTCTCTCTGTAGAATTCGTCGTACCTGCAGCGAAGATCATTAGGTTTCTCATTGAGTAATAGTTCTGTTTTATAGGCTTCAGATTAGTATGCGCACCACTCAACTTGCCATGCACACAATTAGTTACTTATCATGCATTCCACATATACTCATAGTTTAACAACCACGTTCATGCATAATAATGAGTGCATTTGTTTTGTTTAATATTAAATAAATATAACATGACTTAACTATGTAACTCTATAAACTAATGAATATAACAGTATATATATCCTAAAATATATAGTGAAACTAATATATATAATATAGCATTACTATAAATATCAATTTAATTCATTTATTAATTAAACAATTTTCTATAATTAAAATACGTATATAATTATATAGAAATATTCACATATACTTATCTAGTTATTACAGTTTAATCATTTATACTTTTAAACTTATAATACATATATTCATATTATAGCATAACATCTAACATTAGAAATGTACATATCTAATATTTATATATTGATACTATAAAAGTTAAAACATTCTATACCCATTCATATAGTTATAGAGGCATGGATGATCACATTCTCTTTCTTATTCATAAACTTTAATAGGCATACACTTAGGGTTAAAGTCTTATATTACATACATGAAGAGTTCCTACAGTTACATATAATCAAGCACTTAATCTTATTCTTCATATTAGGGTTTTCTTGAGTTTTTTAAATAAGTAAACATATAGGGTTTAAACCACTTATAATGTAGGGTGCTAGACCTTTTCTTAAGGAATACATTCACATAAATGAATTTAACTTTAAAGCTAAGTTATATTCTCAACAACATGAAAGTTCATATGCATAAATATAAACATTAGAATTAACAAACATTATCATTCATTCTTACCTATTCTCTTGCATCTACATGCATACACAAATATGTCTTTAACTAATAGAGATGAGGTCTTCTCTTAATTCAGCTCTTCTTGTTTTTGTTATCTGCAGGTACTCAAAAGAAAAACATTAGTCATTTTAAACCAATGCATTATAAAAAATATGAGAGAGATATCATTTAACTGGCTCTAAAGCAAATTATTTTTATTTTTCCATATGACAATTCGAGTGAGGAAATCCTTCTGACATCTGCCCCCACCAAACCTGCACATCGCCCTCGATGGGCCAACCTGCAGTTCAATAGGAAAGCAATATCAAATTCTTTCGAAAAATATTTCTTGAACTATTTTCAAACTTATATGAAATATGCTCTTAAAGGTAAGTACATCTTCTGATAGTTAAGAAAAACCTTTTAAAATTATGCAAACTTGAATCATAAATGTTTTCGTTCAATGCATGAAATTGAAAACAAGTTTTAAAAAGTCCCATAGAAATCAAGCAGACAGTTGTGGTACTTGCTCTTCTATTAACCCGTTCAAAAGTAATAAATATTTTATATAAATGGTCTATCCCTGATTCCCTAGTCACTCGCCATAAGATGCATCTAACTAATTCCTCTATAGCATAAATCCGCCTCATATTGCCCGTATAGAATTTCAGAAGTGGTTTCGAGACCACAACTGAATCATGATAACTTTTTTCTTTTCTTTTCTTTCTTTTTCTTTTTCTTTTTTTTTTTAATTTTCTTTTTCTCATCTTGCAGTAGCCATTAATATACTGCTTGATGTTCTCATTTTTCTCTTTTCTTAATTTTTCTTCGCAACTTTTTTTTTGTTTAAGGGGAAAGGCTTAACCCCTAATCAGAGCAGAGGTTCTAGAGGAATGCTATAGTGGGAACTAGGATCTCATTAGCGACATGGGTTGGGAGTTAAGGTAGCCTACCTATATAAAATAAACTTACTTCTACTAGGAATCGCAAGTCAAGTGTTCCCTCTCCTATCCTTAAGAAAGCCATAGGGTCTCTAATTCTTATCTTCTCTTCATACACATCCCTTCTTCAGTTTTAAATTCATTGTTTCATAATTTTAAAAATCTTCCTTTCTTATCAGAAGGATGTACATATCTACACATGAAATGCATCAATAAAATTCATATTAGCAACTACAAAATAAGTAAAGTTTAGAACTCTTTCACCTGATCATTTTTATTCTTCTTCATCGTCGTCCTCCAAGAAGTCTTCGTCCAATTCAAATTTACTGCTTTCTCTTCTTCTAAAGAGCTTGATTCTTTTCCCTGCAATCAAATTCTTTAGCATAGAACCATCAAATTCACGTAATTTATATGTACCTGTTTCATAAACTGAAACAACAACGTAAGGTCCGAACCAACGTTTAGTTAGTTTCCGACGTGCATCGTATTGAGTATCAAATGTACTATCATATACAAGCACCCCAGTCACCACTTTCTATTGGTTGCGGTCTTAGTCTATGTTTCTTATCAAAATATAATTTATTTTTCAATCTACATGTTTTTAATTTTTTTATTACTTCTTTAAGATTTTCATTTCCTTGTTTTAATTGCTTAATTCTAAATGCTAATAAGTCCTCTCTTGAAATGTTATCTTTCCAACCTAAATTCATCCAATTAATTATCTGAGTATGAATGGGAAATATTGGTTTCTGACAATACATGAGTTCAGCCGGCATAAAACCAGTTGTTCTCGTGTACTTCATGCGATCAGCCCAAAGGGCAAATGGAAGATATTTTGGCCATTGACTAATATCTCCGTGGCAAGCTTTAGAAATAGCCTTCACTATGGAAGGATGCCCTCATTCAATTTTACCATTCGCTTCTGGGTTATAGGCAGTCGTAAGAGACAATCGAATTCCATGTTGTGCAAAGAATTCTCTCGCCTCTCTCGCATCTAACTCACCTCTATCCGCTACTACTTTTTCTATATATCCAAATCAGGATAATACTTCTTCTAAAAGGAATACACATACATTATAAGTAGTATTGGAACGAAGCGCTCTACCTTCGACATGATTTGTCAAATCCTCTCGTGCAAGAACGATGTATCTCATACCATCACTGCTTTTAGGCATGGTCACAAGGTCAACTACCCACTTGTAATGAATACAAGGCGGATAGGTCGGGTGAAGGGGATCTCTATGCTTGACAGAGGAGTGTAACTGGCACGTACTACAAGTGCTCACAAATTCTTTAACAGTTACATACATCCTCGGCCACCAGTAGCTTTCCCTAATATTTTCATACGTAGCTACAAAACCTTTATGACCTACCCAAAGGCTTTCGTGCATCTCTTGCATAACTTGCACTTGAAAAACCTTCAAACCTAGTACTCTTTGAGGGTTTTGAACCTTTCCTCTAGCATGTCTCCAAAGATATCCATCTTTCAAGAAGAAGTTGAAAGACTTCTTCCTGATGTTCCGGAATCGATTTGAAGACCAGCTTGGGGAAGGCTGA
Organism: Ceratopteris richardii; assembly: GCA_020310875.1. Taxonomy (NCBI): domain Eukaryota; kingdom Viridiplantae; phylum Streptophyta; class Polypodiopsida; order Polypodiales; family Pteridaceae; genus Ceratopteris; species Ceratopteris richardii. The sequence continues at coordinate 60,164,042 of CM035444.1, forward strand.
AATGAACTCAGATAGTTTCCTATATCTCGCCACTCTCCTTCATAATTGTTTTCTCTAAATCTTTCATACGTATAGGTAGATGTTTCATAATTTAATAAATTAATATGATTATTTAATGCTTCACTATCATTATCAAACTTTGCTCTTGAAAGCATATCAGCAACGGTGTTATGTTTACCGGCTATATGAACAAAAGCAGGATTAATGAATTTAATATAGGCTATCCATCGTAGCATAGCTATATCTGGAGATGAAAAATTAGCTATTAAACCTATTAATGGAAGACAATCGGTCTCTACTATTACATTAGCTCCTATAAAGTATTCTTTATCTGTTTTTAAAGCTGTAACTAATCCCCATAATTCTCTCTTAATTTGCGGGTAATTCTTTTGAGTATCATGAAGAATCTTTGCTCCAAAGCGAACTACGTACCTTTGCTCCTTCTCATCATCCTGTCCAATGACCCAACCTATACCAATAGGACTAGTGTCAACGATTAGGATTACAGGCTTATTTCCTGTATAGTCAATACGTTTCAAAACAGGAGCATTGATAAGCAATTGCTTTAGACGCCTCATAGTTCTAGAATGTTCATCAGTCCAAAAGAATTTCTTTCTTTTTCTCAATAAATCATAAAGCGGATTCGCTACATGAGCAAAGTGACGAATCCAGATGACATAGAAAACACATGCACCTAGGAATCTCCTTACTTCACTAACATTGCGACATCTCTCAGAAATCCTACTAATGGCATCAACTTTTGCTGGATAGGGTCTACGACCATAATGGCCACATAAATGTCCAACTATTAGCACTTCATTAACACCAAAAGTTGATTTCTCTAGGGAGAAAGTTATTCCAACTTCTTCAAATCTTTCAAATATCTTTTCACAATCTGAAATATGGCTGGAAACAAACTTTTTACAACCAGATGAATCTAAGCTTTCATCCTTTTCTTTTTCCACACACCCTTTTATTGGAATGTCATCAATAAAAGGCATCGTCACTTTTGGGATAAAGTCATGTAGGACCAGATTCATAGCATTCATCATGTGTGCCACATAATTCGTGGCTCCTTGTGGTAAAGTACACATACGTACTAAACCCAAAGGAGTCTTCATCGTGGTCACATTTCGACTCTCAATTGCTAATTGAAACTGATCGTACCCTGAATACAGGTCTCCCATTGAATAGATAGAGTGACCTGCAAATGCCTCGGCAAACTCATCTACAATGGGTCCTATTCCTACATTCCTAATAGTGACTTTATTCACAGGCTATAAATCCTGAATAAAGCGTAGCTTCCCACTCTTTTTCGGTACCGTGAACCACCTATTAGAGTATGGTTCCAAGATTCTCATGGCAATCTTCTCCTTTAACAATCTCATTAGCTCAGGTAAATGAGCCTTTGGGGCTGGAATCGGACGAAGATTCCAAGGAATATGCGGTATTGTAAAAATAATCATCAGAGCTACTAACTTTGGATTTGCACATCCTATCTCATGTGGGAACAAAGAAAAAGCTTTACCATGACGAAAAATCATCTTGGTAAACTGCTCTTTTTCTATTTGAGAAAGAAATTCATCACCGAATTTAATAAACTTCTTACTCTCATCAGTAAATATGTGACCTATCTTAGATCGATCTCTAAGAATAGGATCATTTGATACTCGACGAAGTATGTCATGACTATCTTTGGGCAAGGATTGAGCTACATGCTTTATTTTCTTTTCTATAGTTTTGTATTTGGTTTCTATGCTAACTTCATGCTCTAAGAAGAATTCACTAATAATCTCATACTCTTGAATAGAATTAAGAATTACTAGATTTGATTCAAAATTTTCATGAGAAACACTTTCAAGCTCTTCTAATAAAGTAGAACTTTTTGATAATTCAATTATACTCTCAATTTTCTCGTCACTTAAAATTAATCCAGTTTGTCTGAAATATTTTTCAGTTTGTTTTCTAAATGTTTTTGGAAGGTTTTCATTAGTAATATAATGCAAACTAGTTGTAGGAGTACAAATTAAGTAATTTTTAAATTTATGTTCATTGATAGGCGAGACATCAAAACAACGTCCACTATTGTCTCGCTCAATAGTGGAGTTTAGCAGAAATTTTGATCATAATATGCTCCATATTCTCTTACAGTCAGTGGATCATCACAAACATGACTGATCGAGTCAATAGGATTTCTTCTTAAGCTCTTTCTATTTCTAGTATGGTTTGGGCAAACCGTCATAACTTGCAAAGAATCCATCCCTGATTTGGATGGAATTCTTGCATACGCTGATCCGTCATTCATTACTTTTGTTTCCATTCTCATTTCAGCTATAAATGGCTGTCCAAGAATCACTTCATATGAACAATTATCTTGAACAAAGAAGTGAAACTCTTCTCGAACACCACCTATCATAATAGGCACATTCGCACATGCACCCAACAAAATACCAGAGCCATTGTCAGCTGTTCTCATCCGCCAACCGTGCTCTTTATCAATTGGCCACCTAAATTTGTCAAAGAACTTTTTTGAAATCACGTTTATCTCTGACCCCGAGTCAATGAGAGCCAAAGCTAAACAAGAATCCTTTTCATCACCGATTCTAATCTTTACTTCTGGTGTGCCTCGTGCCCAGAAGGTAGAATTGTATTTACTTTCACTTTTTAACATTTCTTCATCAGGTTGTATAGGTCCTAGAAAATTTCTATTTACACTTCTTGTTGTAAATTTTTCATCATCCTCATAATCACTTTCACTGAATGTAACTACATCATTCATAGCTAGGATTTCTTCTACCACGTCTTGCATATCCTCGTCTTGTGGCAAAGGAAAGCGTCTTCTTCTAATAAGTCGAATAAAACTGTCCTTGAACTCTGGTTTCGCTATGGAAAACACTTGCTCAAGTGACATCGTTACTTGACTTTTTAGAAGAATGTCATTTAAAATTTCCCTAGCATCATTTTTCTTTTCGAGTTCAGAAATCATAATAGCACGTGGAGCTCTTCTACCCTTCTTCTTTCCTTTCTCTTCATTTTGCTTTTGATCCTCTTTATTTTCAGCTTTAGAGGTTCCAATTTCTTTTGTTCTTGCAATTGAACATTTTCATCGGTCGGCTTTTTGCCTTCCTTTATCATTTTCTCATCTCTTCTTGAGATAAATTTGATTCATCAAATTGAACTTTTTTATCAGTTTTCTTTTCATCTTCTCTTGTTTGCCTCTTAGTTACCCTCCTATCACCTTCTTCTACATCATCCTGTTGATCTTCTCGTCTCCGTTTTTCCTCAATATTAGCAATGTGAGAAAAGACAGAGGATTGTTCTACAAGAGATTTCCATGCAGTCTTGTACATTATTTCATCTCTAGCTCGTACCAGTGCCTCTATCGAATATGGATTCTGGTTAGGCGTTGAAGAAGGCCTATCCTCGACCGGCTCTAGTCTTGCAGCTGAAGTACTGGTAGTCGCATCTGAGACTGTTAAATTTTCATAAAGCGTTTTCATTCCGCCTTTACCCCAATTGACAGACAAAGGAAGACGAGACCTAAAGTCACATAGTCTTCTATCTATTTCCACAAGTAATTGATTCGCCTTAGCACTTTTTAACTCTTCACAAGCAAATGATGCGTGCTCTAGACTATCACACCAAACACAGTGCTTCACGCTAGTCCCTCTTTTCTCATTAGTTCTTTGAAAGGGTGGCTGTACAGCAAACTGAGAAGCTTGCTGTGGTACTGGCTGAAAGACTGGTTGTGGTGGAACATACTGAGGCATAACTTGTTGATTAGGCGGTGCTTGCCCTGCATCACTACTGCTAGCCCGTGGATCGTTAAAGCTCATGGAGTAAACTTGTTTATTTAAATTAGCAACCTCTTTTGAAAGAGATGCTTGCATGTTCATAACATTTTCCATTTGCTTACATAGAATATCTAGTTGAAATTCTATGGGAGATTTAGTAGCAGTTGTATTATTAGCCGTAGCCATAGTAGCATGCATTGGCATGTCAACTTGCCTTATAGCAGGAGTCTCTCTAGGGTGCGAAGCATTAGGTTTAGCATACAAAATCGTTTGTCTTTGCTTCATTTAAGCAACAGCCTCTATCTCTTTTTTGACTTTCTCCCAGTCATCAATTAGCCCATACCTTTTTCCTGGCTCTTCTATTCGTCTTTCAATTTCAGCCCTATCTTCTGGATTAAGTATCTTAAGAAAATATATAATTACATCTGGATTAATAGCATTTCTGTCATCTTCAAGAAGTTGAGCCAGACGTCTCATAAACTCACCGTGAAGATGAGTTAAAGACTCATTGCTCTTAACAGTGTTTAACCACCGCGAAAAACCTTCTCGACTGTGCTGGCTAAAATCCTCGAGATAGAACATTTTATGAAGTTCCTTTCTAAATTCCTCCCAAGGTTTGTCAGCGTGTTCTTGTATAGATTCTAGAATTGAACTAGAAACTACACGTCTAAAGTATTTAACTAGCACATCTTCAGGTAATCCCTGGATTGGCACTTGCTCCTCAAATGCATCCAGGTATTCTGTAATGTTTAATCCAGTAAATTTTCCTTTCTCTTTTAGAATAGCTTGGACTGTACGTGTCCCTTGCTTTTCTATCATCATGTTCCTAAACATCTCCTCCATCTTGCGTTCTTGATAATGTTTCAAATAGAGAAGAAGTTCCCTAATAGCCGGATCTAATTGCTCTCTAAATTGTCTAAATCTATCACTAGTTGATAAAGCCAGGGATGGCTTTACCCTAGTCCTAGGCTTTACTAATTCTAATCTTCTTTTTCTAAAGTCTAATTGATTTCTTTAACCTAAATTTTGACTTATCTCTAATATTTACTCTTTTTTAATTTAAGTTTTTTAGAGATTTAAAAATTTTTTTAAACTTTTTCAATTTTAAAGGGTTTTTTTAATAAGGTAATTTTTATAAAATAGTTTTTCTTGAATTAAGTCTTTTAGTTTACTATTAATTTCTTTAAAATTAATTTCTTTGAAGAAATAAAAGCATTAACTATAAGTCAAAAGAAACCTAAATTTAAACTATTTTTATGCTATAAGCTTTCTTTTTATGCAATGAAAATAAAACAAACAATCTTTCTTTTTCAAATTTTAAAATCTTTTCTTTTTAATGATGCAAAAATAATGGCTTTTCCCAAAATGCGGATATTTAAATGCTTTAAGTGAAAATTATATTTCCTAGATACAAAAGAAAGATTCAAATACTCTTTTAATGCTAATATAAAAGTGATTAGATCCTAAGTGCAGATGAAAACAACTTTCTTTTAAAGTGATGTGTGTAAACTAAAAATAAAGAACTTAAAATAAACACCTTGATGATATCTTTGCTGAAGAGGTTCAAAAGTGAAAGTTTAAACAAACTTAACTACAAACTAAAGTAACTGTGAATTCCTCTTAATTCTCTTGAATGTTGATGGGGGGGGGGTTTGAAAACGACGAAGCTCCACCAGTTGAAAATCCTTCTTCCACGGTTTTATCACAGCTTCAATCTTCAATTTTCCTGCTTAAAAAGAAGAAGATAAAATTAGAAATTAAAACTGAAAATGCAACGTAAGTCCTAGGCACACTATCGTCACGCTTCACGTCGGATTCACCAAAGCTGTCGTAGAGGGGTGTGAAGGGAGGCTGACGTTCATCTACAAGAATCGCGCTAACCTAACCATGTGACTGCACGCAGGGTGCTTCTAAGTATGCCTAGGGCCTTCGGTTGATTTTTCAGTTTAGGTGTGATAAAAACCTATATGTTTCAAATACATGGGAGTGCAAATTAAGAACTAATTATTTAGGCTAAGGACCGTAAGGACGAGCGTTTCTATAATGTTCTATAGCTTCTAATTGATAAGACAAAGCTAAGTTCTCGTTTGTAATTTTATCTTTAACAAAGTCAACTTCTTCATTTTCAATTTGATTTGAGTTAGGTTTTCTAACTAAATTAGGTGGGAATAAGTCTTTCTTGTCCTCCGGTTCTGGCAAAACTATGGTAATTAAAGGTAAAATTCTAGAAAGAAGACAATCATAATCTAACGTGTGTAAAGTTTCGTTAACTACTTTATCTTTAATAATTTCAACTTCTATATTTTCGTTACTATTTGAACTATCAATTGAAGTCGGAAGCAGTGTTCCTATAATTAAGTTTTCTAATTCTTGATTCTTAATATCAGAATCGTTTGTGGATACTAGTTTAGAACTACTTGTAGATCCTGATTCTTTAGACATACGAAATAAAAAAGTAAAGATCTCAATTGATTTTCAGAAAAAACAGTATGAAGATTTTTTTTAAATCAATTTTATTTAAGCCTATACAAATCTTAATTATATTGAAAAGTGGAAGTGCTAGGGATCTTTAGGATTTAAGCCTATACAAAAGCTTATACAATTCTCTTAATAAATAATCCTATACAACTTAATAAACAATATTCAAATATTGTAATTTTGTGATCCTGAAAATTTCGTATGCTTGTGTTCTCGTAATCTCCTTTTGAAATCTCTTCAATGATCTGCAGCGAAGATCATTAGGAAAAAAACATAAGTATGTTTTTAGTAAAAATAAAACACTCATTAATTTAACATTCAATACATAACTTAAACCTATACTAATTCATGTATACATAGACTTCTAACTTCCTAACTTTCATGCATTTGAAGACACCTATGCAAACACACATTTGTTTACACACAAACATGCATCATGTAACAATTCAATATCTATCATTCATACAAGCATATCAACATGCATACAATCTTATATCAATTATGCATTCACTAATTCGTATTTAACATGCATAATATATTTATGTATTAACATGCACTAGTATATATATGCATTTACTAGCATGCATAAACATGCATACTAACATGCATTCATAAACATGCACTATCATCTAATATGTATACACTTATTCTCATGCATTTATACATACATTTTCATACGTACATTCAATACACATGGATATATGCATCATTTCACATGCATATATGTTTTAGTTCTCATGCATATCCTATCTTCATATGCATATGCATATGAATTATCTCTAATATGCACATGTATTATCTTATACCTTCTATATGTACATGTACTACATGCTAACTCTATCTTAACATGCACATGCATACACATGCACTCTTACTCAAATAGACATACATAGCATATTCATCACTCATGCTTATCATTTCTAAACATGCATAAAATGCATCACACTTCATATGCACTCATGCATACACTCCTACATTTATGAAAATCATTCTTCATATGCATACATATTAACATGCATATTAATATACATGCATGCTCATGCTCACACATATTCATGCATACATACATTCATGCATACTCATATATGCTCACACTTACGCACACATATGCAATCACTCTCTCACTCTTTTTGCAACAAAAAAAACATTTGTCGGATCCATAAACACTTGAAATCAAGTACATGAATAGTGCTATCAGAAGTCGATTTCCATAATTCTGCCTTCTTTGGAAGTGTGCTGAGAATGATAAGTAGAAACCCAAAAAGTTCTTGGAACGTTGCTATATACCTCAGGTGCACAAATATACAGAGATGATGGTTGCACGAGTAGTGAGTGCTAACTCTCCCCCCTGTTCTGCCTGTCTCTCACTCTCCAGGTCTTCAGGAAGCTTGGAAGGCGCTGTAGTGCCCTAATTGTGGGTGCCTCTATGTGTACATGCACAAGATAACTTGACTTGGGAATCCGGACAGGAGGAAATGCTCTCTCTGTGAACATGCCGACATGACTTTCTCTTCTCAGGCTCTAAATTACTCTTGATATAACAGTGCAAACCAACAAATCCTCTTCAATCCCTCAATACTTCTCCGTAACGGATCAATACAAGCTCTACTTTATATTTGTGCTCTCTCTCTCTCTGTGTGTGTGTACGTGTGATGTGTGTACGCGCGCGTCTGCGAGTAACATAGTGATAAATAGCTCTGCTATATAATTCGAGCCTACAATTTCCGCCGCTTAAAATATCAACTTCCGACATCATGTGAAAAATAAGTGCTTCCAAAAGTACATTTTTATGAGCCTGCCTATGGAGTTGCACTCTAATCTCAAGCAATACAGGTCCTGCGCTAGAGCCGCACTCCCAACATGCAGTAATGATACAAAAGTAAAAGGCTTGTTGAATGTATTCATGATACATGTATTACGTGATCCCAACGCATGAATATTCACATAATACATAGTTTTGAATTGAGATATGTGTATTAATATGTACATACGTGTAACTCATAAGAGGGAATACAAAACCACATACATAAATGCTCAAAATACAACTACATGCATGCATACGCGTACCCTAGTTCTTCAATCAAATATGCAATCCATCAAAATTTATGTGCTCATGTGTGGATAAATGTGTATCGTACTTTGAGAGAAAGCTTGCTCAAAAACACACAAAAATGCACAGGCAGAACCGCACGCACACATGACATCTAGATTCTACGGGCATTCTTCGATAAAAAAAACGCGAAGCATTAGAAATTTCCATACATAGTGAGAAATACCCCTGTAGCGAATAAAATTACTTTTTTATTGTACACTAAAGATCACAAATAATAAGAAAGCGCGACCAATCTCTCTCTCTCTCTCTCTCTCTGTCCTTGCACCAAAACCATGCAAACTTGTGCCATTTTTTTTAATGTGGAGATCCAATCAAGAGCATAATTGACTAAACGGATTCGACTCTAAGCATTCTACATTCGTTCTTTTAAGTAGTAGCGCCATGTAATATGGCTGGGGTGAGTTCATTCTGAAGCTGCCTGCTACGATCCCATATACTGCACAAGTCAAAATATTGATTCCGCTGTAATCATACCACATTTCATTGTTGCTGAAAGAGTTGATTGCAATATGCACAAACCTAAGACATCTATGAAATTTTACGGGCACAGTGCATTTGCGCATCTAAGCTTGTGTGATCTCCACATCAGGCAATTTTCATTCTAAATCAACAAGAATTGACGTGACAGTGGTCGCATCAAGCTTCTGGACTCTATTTTCTGAGTGCAGCAAGAAAGCATCTCCCATCTCAACTTCCATGTGCTTCGGAATGAAGCGTGCAAATGCAATATTTAAAAGAAACTCTAAAAGAGAGAATGAGAATGGTAACGAAGGCTTCTACGTTGGTAAAGCTAAATATATTGCAGAGCTAAAACCTATTTCTCATATGCATGAGCACGAATCCACCGCCTTCTCTACCATGCTCTGATCTCCGACTAAGACCATGTCCATCTCCATCTCTCTTTGTGCATTCCCTCTCACTCTCTCTCTGCGAAACAAAGGTTGCAAGCGCTCACAGAAGATAGAGAGAACAATTGACAAACAACTAGTGTTCCCGAAAGAAACGATGCAAAAGGCGCCTCTCTCTCTCCCTCTCTTTCTCTCTCTCTCTCTGTGTAGAATTAGCCGTACCTGCAGCGAAGATCATTAGGTTTCTCATTGAGTAATAGTTCTGTTTTATAGGCTTCAGATTAGTATGCGCACCACTCAACTTGCCATGCACACAATTAGTTACTTATCATGCATTCCACATATACTCATAGTTTAACAGCCACGTTCATGCATAATAACAAGTGCATTTGTTTTGTTTAATATTAAATAAATATAGCATGACTTAACTATGTAACTAAACTAATGAATATAACATTATATATATCCTAAAATATATAGTGAAACTAATATATATAATATAGCATTACTATAAATATCAATTTAATTCATTTATTAATTAAACAATTTTCTATAATTAAAATACGTATATAATTATATAGAAATATTCACATATACTTATCTAGTTATTAAAGTTTAATCATTTATACTTTTAAACTTATAATACATATATTCATATTATAGCATAACATCTAACATTATAGAAATGTACATATCTAATATTTATATATTGATACTATAAAAGTTAAAACATTCTATACCCATTCATATAGTTATAGAGGCATGGATGATCACATTCTCTTTCTTATTCATAAACTTTAATAGGCATACACTTAGGGTTAAAGTCTTATATTACATACATGAAGAGTTCCTACAGTTACATATAAACAAGCACTTAATCTTATTCTTCATATTAGGGTTTTCTTGAGTTTTTTAAATAAGTAAACATATAGGGTTTCAACCACTTATAATGTAGGGTGCTAGACCTTTTCTTAAGGAATACATTCACATAAATGAATTTAACTTTAAAGCTAAGATATATTCTCACCAACATGAAAGTTCATATGCATAAATATAAACATTAGAATTAACAAACATTATCATACATTCTTACCTATTCTCTTGCATCTACATACATACACAAATATGTCTTTAACTAATAGAGATGAGGTCTTCTCTTAATTCAGCTCTTCTTGTTTTTGTTATCTGCAGGTACTCAAAAGAAAAACATTAGTCATTTTAAACCAATGCATTATAAAAAATATGAGAGAGATATCATTTAACTGGCTCTAAAGCAAATTATTTTTATTTTTCCATATGACAATTCGAGTGAGGAAATCCTTCTGATAGCGGAAGTTTGCGAAAAAAGTATCGATCGTGATTGACACCGTCAATCGCGATTGATAGACCTCACGATCGACTCTATCGATCGTGATTGACTCTGTCGATCGTGATTGACTTTGTCTATCATGTATTAGTTTTCAAATTTTGGCAATTTTGGGCATACATTTCAAGCAATTGGTGCATAGGGAGGACCCCGAAGGAATAATTAGAAAGATCTTGTTAGCCTGTTTTAATCCTATTATAACCCTAAAACCCTGAACTGTCATAATGTCTTCATATGAACTCCATTTCTAGTGATTTTGGTCTTGTTGGAAAGCTTGTTTCGAATAGATAGGGTATTTTGAAGTTGACCTTCCCAAGGGGTGAGAAAGTTGAGGGATATCTAAGCGAATTTTCCATAGAAACAAAGTAAAATTGGGTCTGTGAAGTACATGAAAAGAATTGGTTTGTTATATCAATTAACTTTAAAACTTGAGCTAACTTTGGGACTATTACAGGTCCATTGAGAACATCAAAGGATGCTAGGGCACGAGCATTTTTGCCAGCTTGAGAACGGGGTTTTGAGCACCCAAGAGCAAGGGATAAGCAATTAATGTTGGATTATTCTCAACTCAGTCTGCTAATTCCTAGCTTAGGCTAAGTGCAAGTCATGCTAGAAGTAAGTCTGGATGACGATAGGCATCTATCAAGTTGAAGACTTATTAAACACTCAAGTTCAAGCAGAAATGTAATCTCTTTGTGATCGATAACTTTAAAGGAAAGAATTTAACGTGGTGCAAACAACTAAAAGTGCGGCAATTCACACAAGTATTCTTGACGATATGATATCTGACAAGAGCATAAACACGATAACCAACTAAAAAAGAACCAAGTGGGTGATACAAATTGATCTGCAATGAGGTTGTACTTGGAGTGAATTGGGGTTGTTCAATCAGGCACATGAACCTTAGATCAGGACGGCATCTAGGGAGAGATAAACAAAGCCTTAGGTCTTTAGAGGCTAGTCTCAATCATACTGCTCGGTCTTGGGCCCAACAATTGAACAATTATCCGCACTACCCTAGCTCTGAGACCAACGAATCAGAGATGTCTTATGGTATGGAGAGACCCACAAGAAGTTTAGGTGTGGCTTACTTAGGGAAACTTGAAGGCCCTTACAAAACTCAACTTGAATACATTAGGAACAACCGATTAGGTTCTCGCATCTATGAGGATGGTCTAAGAAGATTTGTTGTCCATATTAAAAACCCAGATCAACCCATTGCACTAGAACATCCAGTCGTAAAATTTGAGAATGGTGCATACCTAGATAAGGAAGGAAAAATGTATGTAGTCACCAACCAACTGGATAGAACATATGAATTTGGTAATGTGATTCCAGAGACAGACATAGGTGACATAGAGCAAGGGAACTTAGGAAGAGAGCCCAGAACTCCCCGAGGCAAATCAGTCCTTACTAGAATCATCACTCCTGAATGGATTCCCTAAGACAATAAGAGCATAGATTTGCTCTTAAACCGAGAGACTGACGAGGCTTTTTGGAGGTATAAGAGTGACTGGCCTAATGAAGTAGGAATGCTCACAATCGATGAGTTTAAAGATCCTGATAGCCTAGGCAAAATGACCTACTTAGACAATACGTCAGAGAGGATCTTTGTGGTTATAGAGCATGGTAGGCATGTCTACACTTGGAAGGGTGAATTTGTTTTTCCCCAACTAAGATCTAACGTCTCTTATAGTCATCAAGGAGCTGGGACATCCGAAGCTCATGGAGCTCAAAGGGATAGGAGTAGAGATAGGCCGGAAGTAAGCTTTGCTAACCCATTGGGAAGAGAAAGAATGAGAACAGAGGCTGATAGAATGGAAAATAAGAGACATAGAGACCCAAGAAATCAAAGAAATGCGAATGAATTCCCTTTTCCAAGGCCTAGAGAACACACTAGGACCTTGAGGCCTACACAATTGGTTAAGTCCATGAAGAATTGCTTCGATGGCACAAGAGACCCGTATGACCATGTAGCAGAGTTTAGACAAGTTTTGAGAGCTGAACAAGTTGAAGACTTGTTCACTCAATACAATGCTTTTGTCCTAACCCTGAAGAACGCTGCATTGACTTGGTTTCAATTGCTTCACCAAGGTCAATTCAGGAATGTAGATCAACTTCTCGAAGCGTTCATCACTGAGTTTTCTGAGAGTGGTATTAGGCATAACAAATCCTCCTTGATACACAGCTTCAAAAAAACACCTCAAGAGACAATCATACTTGCACGAAGAAGATTTAGGCTATATCTAGAGAGGTGCCCAGTGCCAGAGTTACCCAACCTAGCCAAACAAGTGGCTTTATTCTTAGATGGATTGCTAAGTACCAAATTGAGATCTTATGTGTACTTGAAGGACCTTAGAACCATAGAAGAGTGTGTAAGCATGTGCATAGACATTGAGGATAATCTAGGGGAGGAATTAGAGCTCTCAAAGATCTATAAAGATTCAGATAGTTTTACTAGCTTCACTTCCAAACAATCCACGTCAATTGAGGATCTGGCAGAGAAGGTAGCTCTGAAATTAGGAGTCTCGAGCAATCAGATTCCTAGATTTGCCCCAGGAAAATGATGCTATACCTGTGGAGGAGACCATATGGCTAATGTGTGCCCTATCATGGCGCAACCCCAAGTGAACGCTAACAACCAATATTGCACCATAGAAAGGAGATATACCAACCACACTGCACAAGATTGCCCATATAACAAACAAGCCGTTAGACAAAATTATCCTCAGTCATATCCATAACAAGGAAAATACTAGAATCAATAACCACAAAAGCAATATGGTAGGCCCCCCCAACCCTACCAATCACCCTACCAAGGGCAACAAAGACCTCAACCAGTTCTAGTGCAGCAACCCCCACCTCCTGCCAATGTGATTCCAATGAAGTATGCAGCTGCAAAAGAAAAATTGAATAGAGTCTTAGTGCCAATAACACCATTGCTGTCAGAAAGTGGCCCAAGTGATCATATTTTGACTCTACTCATATTGATAGCCCACAGGCTTCCTACATGAAGTCAACTGAGCACAATGAGTCATATTATTATGAGGATCCTAGTGAACCTAGTTGGGAGCCAGAGTATGCAAATGTCATGTACGCAAACCCCAACTCTAGACCTCAACCTAGGCAAATAAGAACCCCATTTCCTAGAGGACCGTGCTATCGATGTCAAGGAGATCACCTCATTCATGATTGCCCTATGCCTACATTTACAAAAACCCAATTGCTGACAATTCAGGGTTTTTGCCTCGATTCTGGGAAGGAGTACTTGCTACGATATTGCCCTGAAAACCCACTATGCCAAAACTCACTCCTATCAATGTCATTGGGCTAGTGGTAGACTCCATGGGAAGTGTGACTTCCGCTACCTCAGTGCAAATGGTCACTAGAGCTCAGGCATTACAACAAAACCAAGGCTTAGGCCAGGGAAAGAGTTTTGAGGTTAGTGAGACTGAGAGTCTAGCTAAGAAAATATCAACAGCTTGGAGGGATAGAGAGAGAGAATGAAAAGGCAATGGGCAAAGAAGATGAGCGAACTTGAGGAAATCTTGAGAGAACAAAAGCCAAGACAATTGAACTCACATCTCAAAATCACTCTCACACTACTCCACCACCACCATTCCCATCTCCCTCCAACCCACCACCTTCCAACCCACCTCACACAATCCCACCACCCCCTAGAGTAGGATGAGTCTTAGCAGATCCCACTCCCAAGGACATAGACATGATGCTTAAAGCATATCAGGCTAGAATCCAAGAAGGGCCAAACGTAACGGATCATGAAAAGTGTTATCCTAGAGCTGAATTAGAGCTCGAACGAACTAAAATTTGTGCTAAGATGGTGGAATTGGCTCAAACCGTGTTTGAAGCGAGTCGCCTCTTTAACTTCTCTAGTTCAACTAAGACACAGTTGCACTTTGATGGACTATTAGAAAGATTGGAGAGGCTAATTGCAAAATTTGAAAAGGACCCCACCTCTCAAGGAAAGGACAAGGCAAGTGGAAGAATGATCTTTCCTACCCAGGAAGCTTATGTGCCTAACTCCATAGAACCAAACCCACCTTCTTCTTTGAATCGATATTCCCCGGAATTTCTACGAGAAATTCAAGAAGAAAAATGGGCAAAAGAAAGTGGAAATCCTCCTCCTACTGAACTTGTGGATGACTTACACAACCAATTCCCACAAGACATTCCCTCCATTTGTGGAGAACATGAGGATGCCCCATCAAGTGAACGATTAACTTCGCGTCTAATTCCTTACAGGAACTACCCCATTTCACAGGACCATGGGAAGCTAAGTCTACTTGTATGAGAGCATCCACAGTAACCATATCCTCCATGTAGGCTGGAAGATGTTGCCCTATGTAACCCTCTTCGGAATGTCATCCGTGGAAAACTGGGTTGCAAAGGTGGCTCCTTTGTGGTGTGGTGCTTGATCTCTGCATTATAATCTGCCATTAATACACAAAATGCTACATACTGATCGTCGGAAGTGCCAATCCACTGATGATTATATAAGTTCTTGAAGTAGTTGGATTTGATTACAACATCTTCTAGACGAAACATGGATTGTATATGAACCACCACTCCGTCATCATAAGTGGGACCAATCTTTTCTAACTTCTGCAGCCATTCCGGAGCTTCAATCTCGAATGTATCGATCCCTTCCTCCGTTTGTTGGCCTTCAGATGCAAGCATGGCTACGTAAGGGTCCTCAAATGTCCCTTCAACTTCAATTGGAACTAGCTCTTCAGGCTCTAGCTCCACCATGGAAGAAGGTTGCCATTCATATTGTAGAAGTTTATTTTGCAAAGCGGCTTGTGCTTTCAATTCTGTTACCTCTTCAGATGTGGCATTTGTAGGTGTTGCTTCCTTCGATTTCTCTCTATGATTGGCCAATTGCTTTCGTAGTTCATCATGCTCTTTTTTTAATGCATCATATGCCTCTAGGACATCTACATGTGTATCCAATACTATCTGCATGTTGGCTAAAGGAAGGGCTTTGAACCGCTCGAGGTCGATCTCTTTAGGTGAACCTTCCATCGTCGCTTCTAGATTTTCTTCATTCTGTTTTTGGAGTCTTTTGTTATCTTCTAATGCTGCTGACATGTGTTTCCTTAGGAATGCAAGATTATGGCGTATCTTGGGATTGTCTGATTGTTGGGCACGTAGCATTTCCTCAAGGTGTTGTTGTGCCTGTTTATTTGGTTGGGGGGATTGGCCACCAATTCCTCATATTGTGTTTGTAAGGTATCATAGTTATGCTGTAGTTCCACCTTGTCCTTCTCCATGGCCGTGATTCGTTCTTGTAATGTCTCATGGGCTTTGAACAGGTTCTATGTTGTGCATCTAAATGCTGATAATTCTATTGTAACTGAGAAACACATTGATATAAAATGTTGAATACATTATTTACAGGGGTGGATGCTAGGAAGGTTGGGAATGCAGGGGGATAGGGAGGAGGGAAAGGGGTGGTGAATGCTATGGTGAGAAGTAGTGATGTTGGTGGTGGAGGAATGGGAGATTGTGGAAATATGTGGGGAGGGAGTGGTGCAGTTGTGGTGATATGTCCATTTGGTCATGTGGTGATATGTCCATTTGGTCGTGGTGATATGTCCATTTGGTCGTGAGAGTTACCATATACATGGGGATGGTAGGTGTGGTGACTGTGGTGAATGTGTACAATGGTGTGCCTAATGATGCCTGTGGGCCTCCTAGATGTGTGACAAGGGAAATGGGATTCCCTGTAACCATGGTTAGAGCCCTATAGCCCATGGTGATAGTTACAGTGGTAGTGGTGTCAGATTGTGAGAGTTGTGAGGATTGACCCTATCGTGTGCTTCACTAAGAGCGTTGGACACCGTGGCGGTGATAGTAGAGACAATGGTGGTTGTGGTATGAGGTGAGGGGGGTGCAGTTGGAGGGGAGGGTGGTAAGAGTGGGGATGGGGATGCACTTGACGTGTGGGGTTTTTCAGTATGTTGAGTGGAGTGTGTCGTGGCGGTGGTCGTGGAAGTGGTGTCATGTGGTTCTGATACTATAATATGTATATGCTTTCCTGATCTTGGAGGGGGTCTCCCGCATCTTCGTTCAAACCTCTGAGAGTGGGCGAGGGCGGTGTGAACAGCTTGTGGCACCCCCAATGCATCTGCGAGCAGGTCGAGGGAAGCTATGAATTGGTCATTCACACCTCCTTCCTCAAGTATCTAGTTCATTAGAGCTTTCCCGGATGCCAAAGATAGTCTATGTTGTTCTTGGTCCAAGTTCATAGTATTGTACAATCTTTGTATTCATACTGTGTATGTTGGGGCTCCCGTGAGTTCTGGTATAACATGTTGCATATGTTCATGCTCCTCTTCATCATGTTGTCCATCCTGCTTTTCATCTTGTTCATCTTCATCAGTCTCTTCCTCATCTTCCTCCACTTCCACAATGACTGGTTGAGTTTGGTCGGGCCAGTCTATGACTGTTTGTTGTCCACTTAACTGCTCTGCTTCGATTTCCAAGTTGGCTGCATTGATCATTGTGGCTACTTCCTCATCAGTTAAATCCTCAAGTGTGAAGCGGTGAGGAAACTCTAGATCTGTGGGGATCGATGGAAAGATAAGATTAGGCCCCTCTGCAATGTGCCTTGGTAATCAGATGGTGAAGGGTCGTACTCGCCTTTGGGGTGGTGGAGTCATATTTGATGTTAGTGTAGCACCCCTAGCCTATGCACATGGCACCTGAATAGTTCCTCTCATTTTCTTTGATGGGGGCCCTACGACTGATGCCCTCCACTGAAATTCTTGCACCCTAGTCCAAATGAGTGCCCTTTGGATTGGCACATTGTATGCAAGGCATCGATACACAATTCTAGTAAGTGCACAACATCCATATAGCACTGACTTCTGTTTCTTATACCAACATTGATGTGCAAGATGGATCTGGTCAATAATCCAATGTGGCGTGTTGATTGTCAGGTTTAGCATGTCTACCAAGTACAAGCTAAACCAGATCTTCCTGGGCGGCATTGTAAATCTTTCTTGGGTTGGGAAGACGAAGTGCTGCATGCACATTCGGAGATGGATGGCAATAGTCGGGGTCATTGCTACCATGTCCTTCAACTTAGTTAGGTTCTTATTCTTCATATTCTCCGGGATCATTGTCTCCTTCTCCATAGAGATGTGCATACCTCTCATGTCTAGAGCTTTCCTCACCAAATTGTTGGTTAATTTAAAATGTTTAAGTTCATTCCCTTGTGTGAGAGATGGAAGTACAAAGGTGCTTGTCTCCTTTTTATCTCTACTAGGGGTGAATGTGCTAACTAATTATGAACACCTAAGGAAGTCAAGCTTAGGTAACTGAGCACGGAAATAATCATCCAATCCGGCCTTCCTCCATACCGGTCCTAGTCCTTCGCTGTTCTAAAGCTTTTTAAACTATCGTGTAAAGAAATGGTAGCGGCCCCACCGTCCATTAAACTCTATCTCAGATTCCCATAAATAGGTGCCATTCCCAAGGGGTCCTATGACTTCACTTAACAATTGAGAGTTCTTGCTAACTTGCGATGTGTGCCCCTAGGGAGGATTTTGAATGGGTATGAAATGCACTACTCTTAACTCTCGTGGCCATTCCTTTAACTCCTCCTGGATAGGGATACTTTCAATGTCCACTATTTGAGGACCTGTGCCTACTTGGGAGCTCGTTCCTGCAGCCTCTGCCATGTTGAGGGTATTGATTGCCAGCTCTCTGAGAATATATGAACACATGTTAACATTGCAATGGACACAAAATGACCATTGGTCCCTGTTACAACATTAACATGATGAATTCTGATGTGGTTAGTAGGTTAGTTAATGCTCGTGTGATCATGAGTGTGAAGTGTGGTTAGTGGATGAAGGGTTCCTAGGTGCTAATTGGAGTAGTGCAAAGTAGTGTGGAGACAATTAGTATGTGGATGTGGTTTTACACTGTGGGGTCAAGGGGTTTATTACAAGATTTGAGTTGCTAAAAATAGTGTATGGCTTTGCATTTTGATTTTTTGGAGATTTAGAAGGCTTTACAATAGCATCTACTTGGATATGAGGCTTTTTAGGGACCCATTTACAAGTGATTCCACTCGTGCTTGTGGATGAATATGTGATTGTGTGTGTCAAACAATTGTGGATATCGGCTGTTCAAGTATGTGAAGAATGATTTACATGGTGTGGTTTAAGTGTGGCTATTTGAGCCTGCAAGCAAGCCTTAGGCACCCAAATTTTTCTTGATTGTGGGTCGGCCTTCATTGACTTCTTGGGTACCCAAATAAGTGTTACTTTCGTGGGTGAATCTTTGAAAGACTTCTTATTAGTGTCCTGTCATCGATCACTAGCATGACGTTTAGTAAGTGGTTTTAATATGGTCGCAATAGGATGCTCGACCTTCCGTACCCATACTTGCTTCGATGGCTGAGACTCCTTGCTTCATACTCTCCTTTGGCTTTGAGCATAGGCGTGCTGCTTCCTCTACGTTCGGTACTCCTTTGGTTGCCATGTCTTGATCACTTTTGGAAAAGAAGGGAGTTCCACCGTATTCTTGGCTTCTTTGTTGAGAACATCATCCCTCTGCACCACAGAGTTTTGGACAAGAATAGCATTGTCATCGTCATGTGTACTCTTGGAAGGACCAAAAGTTGGTGCCTTTCCTAGTTCCTTGAGTGCTTCATTTTCTAACTCAATTGTAATGCAATTTTGATTTACCCAGACCTAAAGAAGTCCAGTTCTTGGGTTCAGCTTGACTACATGATCCTAGATCTAGTCTTGACCCAGGACAAGAGGCTAATTTTTCTTGTTGTGGATACAACTGAGGATAATTTTGTATAACGGCTTGTTTGTTATATGGGAAATCTTGTGCAGTGTGGTCAGTATATCTCCTTTCTATGGTGCAATATTGGCTATTAGCGTTCACTTGGGGTTGAGCCATGATAGGGCACACATTAGTCATATGGTCTCCTCCACAAGTATAGCATCGTTTTCCTAGGGCAAATCTAGGAATTTGCTTGCTAGAGACTGCTAATTTTTGAGCTACCTTCTCTGCCAGATCCTCAATTCACTTGGATTGTTTGGAAGCGAGGCTAGTAGAACTATCTGAATCTTTATAGATCTTTTAGAGCTTGTATTCGTCCCGTAGATTATCCTCAATGTCTATGCACATGCAGACATACTCTTCTATGGTTATAGGGTCCAAGTACACATAAGATCTCACTTTGGTACTTAGCAATCCATCTAAGAACAAGGCCACTTCTTTGGCGGGTATGGGTAGCTCTGGCATTGAGTGAACAAGTCTTCAACTTGTTCAACTCTCAAAACTTGTCTAAACTCTGCTACATGGTCATACGGGTCTCCTGTGCCATTGAAGCAATTCTTCATGGAATTAACCAATTGTGTAGGCCTCAAGGTCCTAGTGTGTTCTCTAGGCCTTCGAAAAGGGAATTCATCTGCATTTCTTTGATTTCTTGGGTCTCTATGTCTCTGATTTTCCATTTTATGAGCCTCCGTTCTCCTTCTTTCTCTTCCCAATGGGTTAGCAAAGCTTACTTCTAGCCGATCTCTACTCTTGTGCCTTTGAGCTCCATGAGCTTGGGATTTCCCAGCTCCTTGGTGACCTTAAGAGACGTTAGGAAATACCTAGGAAATATGTGAGCTTACCTAGGGCACTGATTTTGAACTCCTCTTGCATGTGTCTCTTGATCCTTTGAATGCCATTTAGATCATCACCTATCACAATAATATCATCTACATATACACATAGATAGATAACCTCATCATGATCCCTTTTGATGAATAGAGAAGAATCTGAGCTGCTAGCTTTGAACCCTTGATCTTGAAGGTATGTAATCAACCTGTAATTCCAAGCTGTAGGATCTTGTTTGAATCCATACAATGCTTTCTTAAATCTGCAAACATTTAAGGTTTTCAAAACCTGGTGGTTGTGACATGTATACCTCTTCACTTATCCAACCATTTAAGAATGCATTTTCACATCAAGTTGGAGGAGTCTCCAATTCCTTGAAGCAGCTACACTTACCAATGTTCTGATTGTAGTCACCTTTGCAACTGGTGAGAATGTTTCCTCATAGTCTATACCATGAGTTTGTGAGCATCCTTTGGCAACTAATCTTGCCTTGTACCTGCAAACTGATCCATCTAAATTTCTTTTAACTTTATATACCCATCTGCAACCAATTACGTTTTGATTCGGCGACATTGGAACCAAATCCCAAGTGTCCATTTCCTTCAATGCATCTATTTCTTCTTTCATGGCCTTTTCCCAATTAGGGTTTCCCTTTGCCTCTTTAGGTTGAGGGTTCCTCTGAAATAGACTCTTTTGCCAAGTAGATTGAATGCTTTGTAACAAATGTGGAATCATATCCATACCTTTCTAGTTGTTTCTTCTCTCTTGCTGATCTTCTAAGTGCTTGTTTGGAGCATTCTCCAACCTCTTGCATCTTTGCTTTGCCTCTTGACTTCCGTAGTTTGTAATCCTTTTACATTTCATCTTGGTCATTGTCTGTATCACTTCTTGGATCCTCAACCTGTGTATCATGCTTGCTTCCTAATTGATGAGAATCAGAATCAAGATCATATGGTAGAGTTACCTTTTGTTTGTCTTCATCATACCAAGACCTGTGTTCTTCAAACACAACATCTCTACTTGTAGTGAATTGCTTGGTCGAAGGATTATAGAACGTGTAAGCCATCTGAGTTGAATCATATCCAATAAATACTGCCTTTGTTGCCCTTTAATCTAGATTACCTCTTATTTGTGATGGTACATGAATATAAGCTAGAAAACCAAAAACCTTGCAATGTCCAAGACTAGGTTTTCTTCCATGCCATGCTTCATAAGCAGTCATACCTTGAAGTGATTTGGATGGTAGTCTATTGATAAGGTACACAACAGTTGAAATAGCCTCTGCCCATAGATAATGTGGCAACTTCTTCTCTTCTAGCATTGTTCTGGCTGATCCTCTCAGCGATTCCATTTAGTTGAGGAGAGTACCTGGTAGTCACTTCCCTTTTGATACCTTTATCCTGCAAGAACTCATCAAACTCTTTGGAGAAGTATTCTCCCCCTCCATCAGATCTAAGCTTCTTTAGTGATCTACCTGTATGAGTCTCCACATGTGCTAGATACTTTTTGAAGCAATCAATCACTTCATTCTTACTCTTGATAAAGTATAGAACATTCCATCTACTATGGTCCTCAATAAATGAGATATAATACCTTGATCCTGCCAATGAAGGTTCTTGACTTGGTCCCCATACATCTGTATGTATTAAGTCCAATAAGTTGTTGTGGATGTAGCCTTTGTGGTTGAATGGTTGTCTTTGTGCCTTCCCAATCTGACATACATCACACCTATTGATCATGTGTTGCTTTGATATGTTTGGCAGTCCTAAAAAACTTTCATCCCTGCATATATCCTTCAAGATTATTTCATTCACATGAGCAAGTATCTTATGCCACACTTCAAGATCACTTAGGGTTTGAGACCCAAATGTGAATAGAGCTATGTTCCTCATTTCTCCTAATTCAAAAGTAAAAAGCCCACCATGCTTCTCACCTCTGCCTATCTTCTTGAAGCCTTGACATGGATCTTCCACAACAACTCCATGCTGGGTGAACCTAACTTGCAAGCGATTTTCAACTATTTGGCCTACACTTATTAGGTTTTTTGTGATAGTGGTTACATAGAGAACGTTACTCAGAATGTTTGTCTTGCCATTGGAAGCTTTGCCATTACCAATCTTCTCCACATTGTGCTTTGTGTCATCCCCTATTTGCACTTCATGTCTATGCTTTGGACTTTCCAAATCAAATAGAAGAGCAATGTTGCCTGCAACATGATTCGAACATTGTGAATCTATGTAGAACAAATGATCATCTTCTTTACCTTCTTTGTGGCTTAGATTCATGAGAAGCAATGAGTCTTCATGTGGTTGATCTTCTAAATAATTTTTGTAGTCCCTACTATTATAGCCTCTATTGTTATTGTTGAAGTTGTGTCCACCTCTTCCACTTCCTTTCTAGGTCTTCCCATTGAACCAACAATTCTGAGTGGCGTGGTTGGTCTTATTGCATATGGCACAAGGTTGAACATTCTGACCTTTGGCTTTGTATTGCTTTGGTCCTTTCTTCTTCCCTTTCCACGTGCTCTTGCTTGCGAAGTTGGCTTGAGAAGTCTCTTCTTCATTTTCTTCCTTCTTTCCTTTCTGCTTCTTATCCTTCTTATCTGCATATAGAGTAGTAGTTGAATAACCATGATAGGAGTTACCTTTCTTTATGCTATTTTTGGCTTCTTGATTGAAGAGTTGTCCAAGAAAGATGTTGAATTCTGGAGTTTGCACATCCATGATATCATAAGCCATCGTGAAGCATTGCCATTTCTTATCACTTCCAATCCCATTGAATTTTGCCTCATGATAGCCTCTTCTTACATCAGCTCTCCAATGGATGTTAATTGATCTGCAACCTCCTTGACCTTGGTAACAAAGTCCATGATGATTTGCTTAGATCATTTGGTTGAACTCGTTCCAAAGATGATTCTTTCTTGCTTTGATACTAGCAGAAAAGAAAGTCTGGAGCGCATCCCAAGTCTCTTGAGATGTATTGCATCCTCTAATATGTGGTAATAGAAAAACATAGATAGAGTTTAGTATGTATGACCTTGCTTGAGCATCCCTTGCACACCAAAGTGTGAGCTTATTTGTCTCCTCTTGTGTAGGTCCTCCTTTGGATCTCGGAATAGGCATAGCTTCATCAACTGGTACAATTCCATAAATATTTCTACCTTGCAAATAGGCCTCCATTTTGATTTGGCAAGCCATGTACTTGTGTCGATCAAGCTTCTCGATCATTGAGGGAAATCCGTCACCCATCTTGATCTAGCTCGGATACCACTGAAAGAACTTGGAGAAGCTTGTAGGAGGTAGAAAAATGCATTTTGAAGCGACGAAGTTTGGTCCAACCAATTGGCACAAGACCAGCCCTTGAGCTTATGGAAACTCAAATAGAACTTATAGGCATGGGACAAGTGCAAAGAATGCACTATGTACTTTTGAGCATCAAGGAGAAAGAGTCGATACAAAACAGATAGGTTCGCATGCTGACTAGCTCAAAAAACTTACTATCTATGGAAGAGACAATGAACTTCAAATGCCCATAGAAACCAAGATGATTACAATTAGAAAAAATCCTTTTATGGGAGTGATACACATAGGGTTGAGTGTATATAATGCACAAAATTATAAGGAATAAGCAAAATATGCTATAGGAATGAACCAGACACTCAACGGTGGTACCTCCTATTTTTCAGGAATATGTAGAGATTGACCTCGAGACGTTAAAATTGATATTTCTCCCAATCTACCTGAACAAATGCTATGAAAAGTTACAAACATAAACTAGAAAATAATATCTTTCCAATGAGCCATTTGCCATCAAATTTGGAGCTCTAGAGAGAGAGAGAGAGCAACCTCTACAAAATTATTGTTGGGGAAGAAGATGATGCAAAAAATTGAAGGAGCAAGACAATGATGGTCACAAGTGTATGTATATTGCTTCCATGTATTGTAAAAGTGATTTGAAGTCTTTATATAGACTCTAGGAGTGTTCCATGACTTCGACAAGTGGATTTTGAATTCAAATGAAGGTGGGAATGGTTGTTGGAGGAATCAATTCACTTTCCTACAATCTAGGAAAAGTGAAGATCTAGTTTGATCTACTTTAGGTGATTGATTGCTTGATTGATTACAACTCAACCACCACAAATTCATGGGATTTGTGCTCTCTTTTTCTACTTTATGTGTGTACAGCTCAAGGCTTTTACAATGGTAAATGAACCATCTAAAATCTCTCAAAAAAATACAATAAATGAGCATATGTAAAAGAACTCTCCAATGGATATTCTTTCGTCGTAATCCAAGAGATAGTTTTTGATGTGGATCGAATCCACCTCAAACATAGTGTAAGCTTGATGTTCCAATAGTATATGCAATTAAATGGCACTGAAAATCTGAATTTGCAACCCAAAAATTATCCAATAACACCTAAAAATGTCTGTCAAGTCCATTCTTTAGGCTCAAAAAACTTGCATTAACTTGCAATGGCTACTCCCACCACAACGAAAAACCTTCCAAGAAACCTATAAGAAGACTCAAAGGCTGAAATTTCAATGACACGATCAAATGAATATTGCTAAGGAGACATAATCTCAAGTGCCTCTAGTTGTAAGATTTATATTTTGGACCAATCTTTCCATCTTTTTAGTTGAAATTATCCCAAAATTTCAAAAGCAGCTTCTAATTTTCCCCAACTTCGTATGCAATTAAGCTCTCATAAAATCGGCATAGAAAGCCCAAGAAGAAACTTTGAAGGCTCCAAAATAATGTTAACCTTAAGTATCTCCAATTTTACAATCACCAAGCAACTAGGGCTTAGTGGTAGAAAAACCTATTGTTAAGTAGTCCTTGGGGGTAACACTACTATAATGGATGACTTCTCAAGAAGTGCTAGACTTTGTCTTCGTTGACCATTGAAGTCCTTCCTCACACATAGCCAATGATGCCAATGGTGACTTTGGTGACTCAGATGACAAGGTATGCCAAGATCTAAGCCTTCTTTGTCACCTTAGTCATAAACCTTTGTGGAAGCTGTGGATTGGTGCTTGCTTTGCTCGCACAACAGCCAAAAACCTTTTTCTTCAAATAGCTATGATATCAATTAAGTGGTGTGATGGCAATACACCATGATGGATTCTCCTTTGAAAATCTCTACAATGATGCCCTCACAGTAGAAAACGAAGCTCTGAACGACCAACATGATGCTCCACAAAAACCTATAGAAAACATAACACTGAGAGCACAAATACAAATTCCCTACATTTTACGATCAAACATTGAGTCTATGGCTTACTAAGATGCTATATGTTTTATTACAAAACACATACAAAAGTTTTCGATGACCATTTGAGTTTTTGGTGATCGTTTGACCTTTCACATGGACACTAACAACAACACCTCCTAGGAAAGCTCATTTCAAGAGATAGTTAGCAAACACAAGGATGAAAGTTGGTGAGTCAATTTAGTCTCCGATTTTGAACCTTAAACTTATGAGATTAATAAATTAATGTTGGAGTTACTGCACACGATGATGTTATGGTGAATACCCTCATAAATTCACTTCCATCTACGTATTGTTTATTTGTTACTTATCTTTCTCTCTTTACAAGAGATAGAGAAATATCAATTGAAGAGTTGTAGTTCTTGTTAATTCAAAATGAAGGCCATTAGAAGAGTATGGAAGAGAATGATGAAGGCATGGTGCCATCATCTAGAGGAAAGAAGAAGAATGAGAAGAAGAGTGAGCATAGAAAAAAGTAAATTAAGTCTTCAACTTCTAAGTCTTCAACCACTTCTTCTACTACTACATCTAGTTCCATTACTTCTACCGCTCTTAAAGGGAAGTCTACTTCCACTACATCCACCTCAAAGAAAGGTATATGTCATCATTGCAAGAAACATAGGAATTACATAGAATAATTGTAGCTCAAGCGTAAGCACCACCTCCTTTACTTGTCAATCCGCGGAGATGTGAGGACCGGTATGAAGACCACGAGCAAGTGAAGGCACAAGTGCGTGAGTGAAATCACACAAGCATGCACACACACACACACAACGCGAGATGAAAGAGAGGAACAATGGAAAGCTTCGTTTGCAAAAGAGTTCTCTTACAAAAGCTCTATTCTCTAAACAAGCTAACCTCAAAAATGAGCTCTCTAGCTCTTTTTATAGTTTTTTGACTAGTTTTGGCATGTCCAGACCTAGTGTTCGGCTTAGTTAAAAATTAGGTTCCAGGGCTTATTTGAGGGCTCAAACGAAGTCTAAAAATTATGAAAATTGGTAGGATGATAGTTCTAATACTCCTCAAGCTCAAGGACTCTCCGACTTGAACAAAATGGAGTTACAAAAATAGAAAATGGTATTTACAATGGTTTTTAGTGATGAGAATTACTATTTTTGTATGGGATTCTTCTGAAAATTTGACATACACTTCTTGGAGCTCCCTATTTGCTCTCTCTTCTTCTATGT
This sequence comes from Ceratopteris richardii, assembly GCA_020310875.1. NCBI lineage: Eukaryota > Viridiplantae > Streptophyta > Polypodiopsida > Polypodiales > Pteridaceae > Ceratopteris > Ceratopteris richardii. The sequence continues at coordinate 60,190,753 of CM035444.1, forward strand.
CCACTTCTTTAATGTGCTTCCATGTTTTATGCTTGGCCTTGAGTTCCAACACTCCCCCCCCCTCTCGAGTCTGTCGTCCCTGACAGACCCTTGTTGTAGTGGTTGTTCCAAGTAGTGCTTTGAGAGGGAGTGTCCCTTCTGTATGAACAAAAGTTGTCTGGCTTCCAGATGTGGCAGGGTTGTGTGTCCGGTTCTTCATCTGTCACTGCGAGCCTTTGCAAGTTGTAGTCCCCTGGTAGGTACTTCTTCGTTGGATGCCAGCATGACTATATCGTTGTGAGTCTCCGTTGATGTCCTCTAGATCTTCCAAAGTTGATGTTCGTAGTAGTCATGCCAAGTACTCATAACCCATATTGAGTGATGGGTAAGTGTGTTCGTGCATGGGTTGAGGAAAATATGTGCCTTGTGCACGGCCTTGTAATGTAGCCCTATGCATGCTTACTTGGAAAATGCATCGAAACAAGTATGCTGCAAAAATTGGGGTTCTTGAGCTAAGTGCTCAAGGGTATGCCGATGAAGAGGTTTCCTAAGCTATCATGGTTATGATGTTTCAAAAGTAAAGATACTTACCATGGAGAAGGTCAATCGATGTTCATCTCTTCGTGTTGTACACTCGGCATTTGTGATGGAACATTGTCGATGAATGTCCGGGTTGAATTTTTTGAATGCCTGGCCCTGTCTTCTCTTTTCAAAGCAACATTTGCCAAATACTGAGAATTGAATTCAAAGATTTGCAGGGCACCGGAACTACCCCTTGCAGATATCTCCCTGGATGCTCTCGTACATGCAGTAGTTAAGCAAAACTCAAGTTGCGGACCTTCAAGCTCTTCACTCCTACCATCGTAAGAGGAAACCATAATTGTGGATGCCATGTTCACGCCAATTCTTGACATCTACCAGATAAGGCAACAATTATATCGTCTGCTAGCCGAGACACACTTCTATTCAAAATGATAAATGCCCAGTAATCAATAATTCCTCCTTCAACTAAGCATGACTCATTCATGGTTCATGAGCCAAACCCGGGAAACAGTTCCTTTTTTTTCTTTTTTTTGGAAACAATGGAACAAAACAAGAAGACAGATGTTAGTATCAGAAAAAATAATTGACATATGTCCATGTGCTCTTGTGCATGGGACTGTCAAATGTGTCTATGCATGGCCATGTAATGTGGCCCTATATTAATGCATACTTTGGAAATGCATGACCTGAATGGTGCAAAAGACAGTGTTGTGCAAGAAGCACATGGTTTCCACGCGTCCAGGCTTTCAATGTTGCGTGTAGATGTTGATGCCGGCTTTGGTGGAGGTATCCATTGGATCTCGAAATGATGTAATTCTCCTTATTGGAATCCATTTGAGAACAACATTTGGCACTTCAGGTGTCTTCATCTTTGGATGCTTTCTGAACTTTGGTATCCAGTGTGGTTGGCACATTGGTTTGGTGAAGGCTACTTGTACTTTGGGCTTCCAAACCCGTACCCTTTTTGCATGTCTTCCTTCTATGGTTGAAGAGGTGATTTGATCTGCTTTCGGACTCTGTACGCAGTTCTTACCCTTTTCTGATTTTGGCTTCTTTGTTGAGACTCTTCGCATGTGGGAGAACATAGGTTGTTGTGGATGTAAGAGCTTCTTAGGTACCCACATTTGTAATCGTCCTTGTTGAGTTGCAGCTAATTTCTTAGGCACCCAAACTCGTCGGATACCTTGTGGTTGAGCTTGTTTGAGCTTCTTCCTTCGTCTTCTGGCCTGGTTGGCTTGCCTAGATGGGATTTGTGGGGGCAAGGCTGGTGGTTGCTCTCCTTTGCGTACCCAGATCTGCTTCATGCCCGACACTACTTGCCTTTGGAAATCCCATTGTCTATTTGATATAGCAGTTGTCCTGCTCTGTTGTGCTTGCCTTGTTGGTTGAGTTGTAGTGGCGGCATTAGTCCTTGCACCAGAGGAGGAGTCCGCTTGTCTTTGAACCTGTTCTTCCATGATTGAGTTCTCCTGCAACATAGAGCTTTTGACGCATACAACATCCTTTTTGCTAAGATTAGTCCTAAGAGAACTACAAGATGTGACATCTGGATTTGTGAGCATGCCATTCTCTAGTTCTAATGTAAAGCATTGGCCCTGGACCCAAACTTGAAGAAGTTGCCTTCTTAGGTTCAAGTTGACTGCATTGTCATAAATCCAATCTTGTCCTAAGACAAGTGGTTCTGTAAGGTTCTCATCTTGACACACCAGCACCTTGACTTTCATTGGAACATCTTGAAGGTAGATGGGAAGTTCCACCTCGCCCAAACAAGGGGTTTCCACACCTCCCAATCCTATGAGATAAGCTTCTATGGGATTGATGTTCAACTGCAAGTCTTGGCAGTAGGAAAGTCTAACTGCACTACTTGCTGCACCTGAGTCTCTCTGCACATTGGACAATTCTTAATCCACTCATGTATTTCTTTGTCCATGCTAGGCCAATACACTCCTAAACGCTTCAGATTCTGCAATGTTCGTTGTTTAGAATGGTGATTTCCTAGCAATCCTTCATGAGCTTGCTGCAACCAACTACTATGTTCATCATCCTCGACACAACAAGCTAATACACCCTCAGTATCTTGTTTGTACATGCTTCCTGCCAATATGTGATATTTTTGTGATTTTACAATTTCTTCTTGTGATGTTTTCACATTCTTATTCGCGGGTCCGAAGGTTAGGACTGGTACCAACTTATTTGCCCATTTAGGAACAACTTCTAAATTGAACAAATAAGCATCAGGTAGTTCATCAGACACTCCTTGAGGTGACTCTCCTGAAGTAATGCGAGAAAGGTGATCTGCCCGGAGGTGTGTTCTACCTTTCCTAACAACGACTTCAAAGTCATATTCCATTAGTAAGAGGAACCATCTTACTAAGCGTCCTGTATTGCAAGGTTTATTGACCAAATATAACAAAGCTTGATGATCAGTGAAAAACTTGAACTTGTTGGCCAATAAATAGTGTCTAAACTTCTTCACAGCATAAACCATGCCTAAGCCCTCTCGCTCAATTGTGGTATAGTTTCGTTCAGCTACGGTGAGCTGTCTACTAGCATATGCTATGGGCAAATCTAAGTTTCCTTCACCTGTGGGTTGTGCTAGCACACATCCTATGGCGTGATTGGATGCATCCACATGGACATGGAATTGTTTATTCCAATCAGGAGTGGTTAGTATTGGTGCTGTGCACAAACGTTTCTTCAGTTCATTGAAAGAATTCTCGCATTCGTTATTCCACTCAAAATTAGACAACAAGGCATAAAGTGTTGACGATCGGAACCCGCAGAGCACATACGCACGTAGCAAATAGACAAGAGACAAGAGAGAGAAAAGAGACGACACAAGATTGGGTCCAATCTCCCCCCACATGCTCTCATGGACACTCTATGAGAGCATGCGTATTTATAGGTAATTCATATTAGGTCCTGGATGGAAGATACATGAGGGCCACACTAAAAATAGTGTGCTTTTGCTTTGTTTACAAAAATAGCTAAAAATAGCTAAAAATAACTAATAACTTATTCTCTAAAAATATCTCCAAGTATGTGAATAAATCCTCTTGCGTTCACACTCGTTCACACTTGAACTTGTTCATACCCTCATGGATCTCCACCTGCTAAATCAAAACACAACACACATTAAAATCCTCAAGGCATTAAACCTTCATTCCAAGTATTCCATAAAGTATAACATGCCGCCCAATTGACGAGCAACTGACCTCAATTGATAAGAATAAAATAGACATGGATGGCCAATCACATGCCGCATCATTGAACAATCATAGGCATGTGCCATGTAAAACAAAACATGCATGGAACTCGAAAAGTGGAATTTAATGTGATTGTGAATGATTAGTAGGGTTTAAGTCAAAATGCGATCCAAAAGTGATGATAAAAATGAATATCACGATATGATAAAATAATAGTCGACGTATTAATCATGAATTTATACTTGAATGCATGTGCATGCGAATTTTGTAAAAATTTCGGAAGCATAACGACGTGATTTTGAAAACCGAAAAAATTCCGACAAACAATTTCCATGATATAGAGCCAATAGGCACAATGTATGCACAAAGAGACCAAAAGGGGATTACACACCCTGACAAATATATATATTTTCTCCTCGCAAACCTGCAAGAAAATACCTAAATGTCCCTGCAAAATGAATACATGCATCGTACAAGACAAACCAGGTCTAACCTCTGCATATACTCTAGGTACAATGCAAAATTGCATGTCCTATATGTAATTTGATGCAAAAAGAAAACAACGATGCATATAAATTGACAAGAAACTTATCTGGAGGTTAAAAAACAAGAACTTGCAGGCATGTGTAGGTGTTGAAGATGATCCATCCTTTATCGAAATAAGTGTCGAACTTTCTCTCAATAAATCATGCTTCAAAACGATGCTCCGACAAAGGTCGTTGAAGATGATTGGGTAAAATCCAAGTTCCTTTGATGTGAAAACTAGAAGCTATGTTGCAGCCACTCGATGGAAAGATCTCTAAAAGACTTATTCATAGCAAAAAAAATCTCTGAGTTTGGATATTAAATGCTGAAGATATGGCTAATAAAGTAGAGGTTGAAGGTATAAATTGGCAAGGTTTTAACTATGAAATTAAAAAAAAACAAACTCGAATTGGATCTCTGTGTCCTCTTCTTCAATCGGAGAAGCACGCCTATCTTATATCCCACATGGGATGTTTAGTGAGCGTGGCATATATAGAGAACGGGTGTACATCTTGACGCCTTGAAATAGTTTGAGAACAGAACGACCATAAAGCTCACATAGAAAACGATGAGAACTACTTGTTGCACAGATCAGTGCTAGGAGAGGAATAAACGAAATCCTTTAAGGTATATGCTCATGGTTAGAATGCATCAATCAACAAAAATATTAGAGTGGAAAAACTTCAAAAGAGCAGCATCAGATGAGGTCGAACTCTGTCCTATTATAAGTGTTAGGGGTCAAGCATAACGACAGATATGTTGATGATGAATGGCCCTTGTATACAACAGAGTGTCCTTGTAAATTCCTGTGCGTAAGACTTTTGCACCAGATAATGGTTTACCAGGCATCACACTTTATCATAATTGCCAGAAATAAAAGTGTATATTCCTCCTCTTAGATCGTATGCGTTCATAAATTGCAATCATATGCATGCTTCCAAATAGGGCTCTGAACATTGCTTGAATTTGGTGATCGTGTTGTTGTGAGAAGACAAGGTATGACAGAGATCATAAGCATTCATGGATTCTCGATTGAGTCAGACGAAACCATCAGAGAACCTTTCATCCGTAGCAACAAGTGGTAGCGTTGGTGCATCAATTAGGCATAGCAGACATGAAGATGTCATCAGAACCAAATAGATGAGCGCCTCTAATCACTTTTTTCTCTGTCCATGTCGTCGCCGTCCTTTAAAGCTATTTGTGAAATAGCCAAAAGTAATAACATATAAAAGAAAAATTCGAAACGTTCAGTGATACTATTCCTTCAGCACCACATGGACGTCCTCTAATATCCCATGTAACAAAAATAACAATCGACTTCCTCCTTCAGCCAACCAGCATGCGCATGCGCAATATATCCCACATATAAGTCTCAAAAGTGCAAGAAATATATAAAGAAATGTAATCTCAAACCCGAACAGACAGAGCGCTCTCACGTGTAAACGCAGTGCCTGGAGGAACAAAGATGAAAACATGTCGGGGGCCTGACGTTTCCCGGATGGAAACGTTGACTGCCGTGCACGTTCCCGCGGAAGATTCAACAACTGTTGCTCCAGTAGAGAACGAAATCTGGATGCCGTGATCAGGAAAGATGACCGAAAAGCTTATGTAGAAAGCGATGAGAAATCTTTGTCGTAGACCAGGGGTGACCTCAAAAGAACGCCCTCAACACAACGATCAAGAAGACGAAACGCCCTCAACACAACGATCAAGAAGATGATGAGAAGAAGAAAACCAAATCATCTCTGCGGACACCAAGCTCTGATACCACTGTTGACGATCGGAACCCACAGAGCACATACGCACGTAGCAAATAGACAAGAGACAAGAGAGAGAAAAGAGACGACACAAGATTGGGTCCAATCTCCCCCCACATGCTCTCATGGACACTCTATGAGAGCATGCATATTTATAGGTAATTCATATTAGGTCCTGGATGGAAGATACATGAGGGCCACACTAAAAATAGTGTGCTTTTGCTTTATTTACAAAAATAGCTAAAAATAGCTAAAAATAACTAATAACTTATTCTCTAAAAATATCTCCAAGTATGTGAATAAATCCTCTTGCGTTCACACTCGTTCACACTTGAACTTGTTCATACCCTCATGGATCTCCACCTGCTAAATCAAAACACAACACACATTAAAATCCTCAAGGCATTAAACCTTCATTCCAAGTATTCCATAAAGTATAACATAAAGGGGTCTAGCTATGATTGCGTACATGTGGATAAACCTACGGTAATATCCACAATGGCCCATAAAGGCTTGTACCTCCTTAACATTCCTTGGCCTTGGCAGCTCTACTATGGCTCGTACCTTATCTTCATCTGTTGAGATTCCATTCTTAGAAACAATATGACCTAAGATTTTACCTTGACGCACCATGAACACACACTTTTCTGGGTTCAGACACACTCGATATTCTCTACACTTGTTGAAGATTTGTCTGAGCTTAGGGATGTGAAATCCTCTTTCTTGGGAATGAGCACATAAATCATCCACATACACTTCTAAGATCTTTCACAAGAACTCTTTGAAGACATGACACATGAGCCTTTGGAATGTTGCAGGTGCATTGATGAGCCCAAATGGCATCACACAAAATGCAAAGATTCCCCATTCGGTGGCAATGGCTACTTGATTGTAACCTGAAAATCCATCAAGGAAGCTATAAACTTCCTTGCCCGCAACACACTCCAATAGGTGTTCCGTGATTGGAAGTGGATAACTATCTCTGATCGTAGCGGCATTAACCTTTTTAAGGTTAATACACACTCGCAACCTTCCGTTCTTCTTGGGCACCACTACAATGGGGGACACCCATTCAGTATGCTCAATCTCATAGATGAATCCAGCTTCAATCAGCCTATCAATTTCTTCTTTTATTTTGGCTGCATATGTATCATTATATGTGTAGGGCTTTTGTTTGGTGGGCTTGGCATCAGCGGTAATGGGGATAGTATGAGAGCAAATTCTTGGATCTACCCCTTTCAGGTCTCTATAGTGCCACGCAAACACATCCCTATATTCCCTTAATAGATCTACAAGCTCCATTTCTTCTCTTGGACTTAGGTCATCTCCTATATATGTGCATCTTTCTTCGTTCTCTTCAATGGTCACTACAATCTTCTTGGTCTTTTCTTTATTATCATATGATTCTCTTATGATGGCCTCTCTCTTAGGCATTCGTACCAAAATTTTCCGGTCGTCAACTTCATATTTCTTGAAGTTTTCTGGTACTTCAAACAATGATTCCTCCTCTTCTTGTTTCACTGCTTTTCTTTTCTTTTTCTTTTGACTGCTCTCACTTCCATCCTTTGAATTTACCGTTTTAATACTTGTGAGAGGCTCTTCTTCTTTCTGGGTGAACACTCTGAGTTAAAGCAACTATCCATCACAATGGACTCTATATCATCATCATTCTCTTCTTCTTCTATGACATCACTAGGGTCACATTCTTCTAGCAAGGGCTGACACATGAACACTGAGATATCATAACCCTCCTCATCACAATGAGGTGTCCACTGTTCTTCATTGACAGCAATGTCCATGGTGGCAAAGATTTCTGGCCATCCATGAGGCTCAAATTCCTCATCTGGAAAGATCATTGGTGTGTAGGCTGGGTCTCTAACTGGTCTATCTCCTGGCAAAGTTCCTTCTTCTCTTGCCTTTAACCGTTTTTCCTCTTCCTCTGCGACCTTGCACATCCACAAATGAGTATCTTCATGCAACCATGATGGATCAGGTGAACTTTTAGAATGCACAGAGATGGAATCTTCTTCGCTTTGTGGATAGAATTCCACTGTAGGGGTGGTACATCTCTGAAGGAGTAATCCTTCAAGTTGACATTGGTGGTGACCCCTAAGTGCTGTAAGTACAAGGAGTTAGTTCCCCAATCCTGTACTATTTGCAATTGTCGTAGGAAGGGTCTTCCTAGGATCATCTCATAGACATTATTTTTCTCAAAGTCACATATAGCAAATGTATGTTCAAACTCCACACCACAAGTGGTTAGAGTTATCCCTTCGAGCAATCCTAGAGGTCTTTCAAAATGACATCAACCATTTGAAGCTTCATTCTAGTTGGTCTTAATGTGGGTTTGCCCCATTGCTTCCACAAAGAGGTGGTCGCAATGGCAACACCAGCACCTGAATCTATGATTGCTTTGGTTGTGTAACCTTGGTAAGTGATTGGAAGATAAGTATTACCTTCTTCACCCTCACACATGTCCCCTATTTTGTCTAGAGGTATCTCTGGCACTTTTTGCTTAGAGCCTGCTTTTGGCATATTGAAATCAAGTTCTGGAACTTGATCCTTCACATGATTCCATAGCTCGGGTTTTGCTTTGAGCAGCTCTTCTACAATGAGATGACATTGAACCTTAGTGTTCTTCACGACATCAGTGTTCCTTGGGACCACTGAGTCTTCATGTCTGACCAGTATTGTGGGAGCTCTGATCTGAAGAGATTCAGATTCCCATGGGCCTGGAAATTGAGGCAATTCCTCTAAGGTATTAGATTCAAAATCTAACCTTTCATCTTCTTGTTGTTCTGCTTCATCTCCGTAAATAGATGGAATGTCTTGGGGAAATGGATCATGAAGATCATCAATCTCAGGAATAGGAGAGGAATTACCCTTCTCCTTGGCCCATTTCTCTTCTTGTATTTCCTGCAAGAACTCTTGAGAGTACTGTTGAATTGAAGGAGGTATTCCAACATCCGTGGAATTAGGAACATAAGCTCCCATTGGTGGTGAGCTTCCTCTTTCAATAACTGGTTGAGCCTGTGGAGGTAAAGAAACTTGTGGTTTGTTTACCAATTGCTCTAATCTTTCTAGTAAGCCTTGGAAATGCAAATCCGGTTTGACAGAGTTTGTCTGATTGAACTTTTGACTAGTCTCGAGTATAGCTTGAGCTTGTTCTACCATTTTCATGCACATTTTCATCCGTTCAATCTCTAAGTCTGCTCTAGGGTAACTCTTGTCTAGGTTTGCAGCTGTAGGCCCTTCTTGAAGTCGAGCCTGGTAGGCCTTGAACATCATGTCCAAACCTTCTAGGGTTGGGTCTGCGAGAACAGAACCTGGTTGCGGTCTATTTACAATGGGTGGTGGGGTGGTGTGACGTGGAGTGGATGGATTTTTGGCATGCGAGGGGCTTGGAGATGCAATGTCTTCTATTTTTGTTTTCGCTTCTTTTAAGCTTTCTTCTAGTTCCGATAACTTCTTATTCCACTTGCGATTGGCCTTTTCTCTGGTATCTTTCCATGTTCTTGTTTTCCTCTTACTAGGCTCTCCTGATTCACTTGACTCCGATTGCCCTGCTAGTTTATCTTGTTTTAATGCTTGTGCCCTAGTAATTGCCTGTACAGGTGCCACATTACTGCTACTTGAACTTGAATCCACCACTAAGCCTACCACATTAATGGGTGTAATCTTGGGTGCACTAGAGGGGTTTCTTGGACAATCTCTGGGGAGATGGTCTTTGCCACAATCAGGACAAAAAGCCTGTATTGTGATAGCCTGTCCTTGACTCGGAGATGGTGGGTGGGGACAATCCCGAAGGAAATGGTCGCCCTGACATCTAAAACATGGTCCTCTAGGAGCTTGTGGTCTTACTTGTCTCAGTTGGGGCCTAGGGTTAGCATTTGTGTACATGACATTGGAGTATTCAGGCTCCCAATTTTGTTCCATAGGTTGTGCCTCATATTGATACGGGTAAATCTCACTATGTTCAGGTGACTCTGTGTAATAAGCATGTGGACTACCTTCATGGGAGTAGTCTGAACTATGAGCATGAGAGTCATTCTCTGAGATCAGTGGGGTCAGTGGCACCAATGCTCTATTTGGATTTTCCTCTCCCACAACATACTTGACTGGAATCACATTGGAAGGAGCTGGTGGTTGGTTTCCCAAGATTGGTTGTGGCCTATATTGTGCCTGATATTGCTGTTGTGGTCGATAATATGGCTGTTGGTATTGGTTCTGATACCTACCTTGTTGGTAAGGTTGCTGATAAGTTTGTCTAATAGCCTGCCTATTGTAAGGACAATCTTGAGCTGTGTGGTTTGTGTATTTTCTCTCAATAGTGCAATATGTAGCATTCCTTTCTCTCATGTTCTGGTTGTGCAATGGGCATACATTAGCCATGTGGTCACCTCCACAAGTATAACACCGATTCAATGGGATGACTCTCTGTGTTTTTCTATTTTGGACTCCGAGCTTCTTGGCAACTTGCTCAGCTATCTCCTCTATTTCCGTGGAGATTTCTGAAGTATGACTAGTAGAAGTATCAGAATCCTTATAGAGTTTGGACAATCCTAACTCCTCACCCAAGTTATCTTCTATGTCAATGCACGTCCGCACACACTCTTCTATGGATCTAGGCTCTTTCAAGTACACATATGATCTTAACTTTGTGCTCAGTAAGCCATCTAAGAACAAAGCCACTTGTTTGGCTGGTGTGGGTAACTTTGGAGCACGACATCTTTCTAGGTACTGTCTAAACCTTCTACCTGCTAGTCACACTGTTTCTTGGGGTGTTTGCTTGAAACTGTGGATCAAAGATGATGTGTTATGTCTGATACCACTCTTGGAAAATTCTACAATGAATTCGTCTAGCAGCTGACCTATATCGCGATAATTGCGACTACTCAATGGTTGAAACCAAGCCAAGGCAGTGCCCTTAAGAGTCAAACCAAATGCCTCGTATTGGGTGAATAAATCCTCAACCTGTTCAGCTCTTAACACTTGTTTGATCTCAGCCACATGATCATAATGATCTCCTGACCCATCAAAATAATTCTTCATTGCCTTGATCACTTGAGTGGGTCTAAGGGTTCTTGTGTGCTCTCGGCGTCTAGGCAATGGAAAAGCATGTTCATCTCTTTGTTGCCTATGTGCTTGATGTCTCTCTCTTTCAGGTCTTTCATTTTCAAATCCTGCTCTATTTCTGCCCACAGTGTGTGCAAAACTTACCTCATGTCTCTCTCTATTTTTTTCGTCATGAGCTTGGGATGATCCTACTCCTTGGAGGCCATGGGAAACATTGGATCTTGATGGAGGGAAAATCAATTCACTCTTCCAAGTATATGCATGTCTATCATGTTCTGTTACCAAGAACACTTTCTCTGATGTGTGATCCAAGTAGACAACTTTTCCTGGTATCTCTGGGTCCTTAAACTCGTAGATGATGACTATGCCCAAGTGGCTAGGTTGATCTGGCTTGAATCTCCAAAAGGCTTCCTCTGTTTCTCTATTCAAGAATAGTTCTATGCTTTTGTTATCTTGAGGAATCCAATCTGGAGTGATCACTCTGGTCAAAACTGACTTGCCTCTAGGATTCTGGGGTCCTTGTCCTACATTTCCTTGTTCTAGGTCTCCTATCTCATTCTCAGGAATGATATTTCCAAACTCATCGGTCCTATCTGGTAGGTTGGTGACCACATACATGGTTCCTTCCTTATCAATGTATGAGCCCTCTTTGAACTTGACCACCGGGTGTTCAAGTCCAAAGGGTTGATCTGGATTTTTGAGTTGGACCACTGATCGCCTCAGGCCATCCTCGTAGATGCGAGCACCTAATCGGTTGGTCCGAATATATTCCAATTGTGTCTTATAGGGACCTTTTGGTGTTTGTAAATAGTCAGTGCCTGAGTTGCCTGCAGGTTTCCCCATGCTGAAAGACATTTCTGAGTCACTTGTGTCTGAACTTAGTTTGTAAGGATGAACACTTAGTTGTTGTGCCCAAGACTTAGATGTATGGTTGACACTAGTCTCAGAAGATCTAATGCTTTGTTTATCCTTGCCTAGGTGTCTACCAGATCTCAAGTTCATAAGCTTTGGTCAAGAGTCCAAAATTTCCCTTTGGTATGGTTCAAAATCCTTTGGAGCCCCCTTGGTTCCCTAGTCCCACTTGAGGATCAACTTCAAATTATCCTATCTGAAAATCAACACGTTATTCTTATAAAAAAAGTTGAGGCCGTGTAGGATTCGAAACGAGCTTTCCAACGAGCTATAGAGCTCAAAAATGGACTTTGGATGAAAAAGTTATGTCAAATCAGGCTCCTGGGGGTCAAAACAGGCAAACAGGACCTTTGGAGAAAATCGCGATTTTGTGAAATCAAGAGAATCGTGATTTTGTCAACCTCAAGAGAATCGCGATTTTGTCAACCTCAAGAGAATCGCGATTTTAAGAGCTTCAAGAGAATCGCGATCCTGTGAAACCAAGAGAATCGCGATGCTATGAAATCAGAGAATCGCGATTTTGAGAATCACGATTTTGAGAATCGCGATTGCCAGCACAAAATCGTGTTTCACAGAATCGTGTTTCACAAAATCGTGGTTCACAGAATCGTGTTTTCACAGAATCGTGTTTTAGAGAATCGAGTTCTAGAGAATCGCGATTTTGTTTCAGAGAATCGTGTTTTTAAAAATCGCGATTTTGAGCACAGAATCATGTTTTTTGAGAATCACGATTTTGTCTCAGAGAATCGTGGTTTTCACAAAGTCGTGTTTTCACAAAATCGTGTTTTAGAGGAATCGTGTTCTCACAGAATCGTGTTTTTTGCTGAAAATAGTATTTGTGAGAATCTGTTTTCAGAGAATTGTGTTTTCCACAGAATCGTGTTTTTGTCATGAAAATCGCGATTGTCAACAGAGAATCGTGTTTTCACAAAATCGTGTTTTAGAGAATCGTGTTCTAGAGAATCGCGATTTTGTCTCAGAGAATCGTGGTTTCCAAAAATTTAGAGAATCGCGATTTTGAACACAACCACACAATCGTGTCTTCTCAGAATCCTATTTTTTTGGCTAAAAACCGTGATTTGTGAGAATCGTGATTTTGAGCACAACCACAGAATCGTGATTCTGAGAATGACCACAGAATCGTGTTCTTTTCAAAAGGCTTTTAGGCGGGAACAGAGAATCGCGATTTTCAAAACAAAAAAAGAATTTTCACAGAATCGCGATTTTCATCACAGAATCGTGTTTTTTGGCGGGAACTTCAAATTTCTGAGCGCCGAGCAATGGCGAGCTCCGTATGTGCAGAAAATCATGAAAAAACACAGCGCTTGCACTCTCTTGCACTTCCTAACTCCTCCTCGCACAACAATGCATTAAAGATGGTATGAAAATGATGAAAATGCACTTAAAAACAAGAAATTTCTATGAAGAAGAAGATGGAAGAAGATGGAGATGGTGATGATGATGAAGATGAAGAAGAAAAATCAGAAAATGAACAAAAATGACAGTTTCTTTTACCTTCCAACGTCGCAAATCTATGATCTTACCATCACAACGCTCGTCCTCGAAGCTCTCTCCCCGGCAACGGCGCCAAAATTTGGTGTAGCTCAAGCGTAAGCACCACCTCCTTTACTTGTCAATCCGCGGAGACGTGAGGACTGGTATGAAGACCACGAGCAAGTGAAGGCACAAGTGTGTGAGTGAAAGCACACAAGCATGCACACACATACACACACACGTGCACAACACAAGATCAAAGAGAGGAACAATGGAAAGCTTCGATTGCAAAAGAGTTCTCTTACAAAAGCTCTATTCTCTAAACAAGCTAACCTCAAAAATGAGCTCTCTACTCTTTTTATAGTTTTTTGACTAGTTTTGGCCCTGTCCAGACCTAGTGTCCGGCCTAGTTAAAAATTAGGTTCCAGGGCTTATTTGAGGGCTCAAACGAAGTCTAAAAATTATGAAAATTGGTAGGATGATAGTTCTAATACTCCTCAAGCTCAAGGACTCTCCGGCTTGAACAAAATGGAGTTACAAAAATAGAAAATGGTATTTACAATGGTTTTTAGTGATGAGAATCACTATTTTTGTAGGGGATTCTTCTGAAAATTTGACATACACTTCTTGGAGCTCCCTACTTGCTCTCTCTTCTTCTATGTCCACTTCTTTAATGTGCTTCCATGTTTTATGCTTGGCCTTGAGTTCCAACAATAATGCAAAAAAAGTATTTTTTAATGAGAAGAAGAAATCGTCAAGTAATGATGGTGAAGCTGGTTCAAAACCTAAGTCTTCAAATGAAAAATCATATGCATGTTTCAGAATTCAAGAAATATCTTTTGATCAAGAAACATTAAATGTAAACTAAAGAAGAACTTAGTTTTTTTTTATATTTTGGAGCCCCTAAGTATATGATAGTTGCAAGAAAGTATTTTCTTCCCTTAGTAACTCTCCAAGAAGAAGGATGACCATAATAGAGGTCATGATCAAGATGCTATAGGTGTTGGAGAAGTTAAGCTAAAGCCAAGAGGGGGTGGAAATTTTACAATTTCTAGTATTCTTTATGTTCTAGAAATGAATAAGAATTTTTTATCCATTTCTACTTTCTTATTAGATGACTAGAAAGTCATTTTTAAGAAAGAGTTTACAAAAGATTCATGCCATATCCTCACTCCCAATGAGGAGCATTATCTTTTGCAAGATTAAAATAGAAGTGGAATGTTTTTTTTGTCCAAAATTAGTGATGGTAATGTTGCTATGCCTACTACACTTAAGGCAAACATGAAGTTATGGCATGCTAGATTTTGCTATATCCGTTATATAGCTCTCAAGCACATCAAAGATCAATAGGTGGAGATTCTTCCCACTTTTTCTTTATCATATGATACAGAATCTTGTGAATGATGTCTTGAAGGGAATCTTCACAAGATACCATTCAAGAAGCATGGATCCATCACTACTATCAAAACTGTAGATCATACATTTAGATGTTGATGTACCTATGAGTGTAGATTCCATTCAACAATTCATATATTCCATACCATTTATCGATGATTTTTCAAGATATTCACGTGTATATGTTCTTAAAGAAAAATCAAAAGTTTTTCCTACATTTTGGAAGCTCTTTACTATGGCTGAAAATTAAATTCAATCTTTCACTATTTCTTACACGCTAGAACATAATGGTGTTGCAAAGAGAAAGAATATGATGCTTGTTGAAATTATGCTTACTATGATGTTCTCAAAGAAACTTTCACGTACATTTTGGTTTGATGTAGTAACATAAAACTAATCACATTCTTAGTAGGCCTTCCACAAAAGCTTTAAAGGTCATTTGCTTATGAAGCTTATTATGGCAAGAAGCCCAATGTGAGTTACTTCAATTTTTTTGGATCTCCAACTTACGATCACATTGAGAAGGAGGATCATGCTAAGCTAGATATCAAAGCGATCAAGTTGGTATTCATTGGTTATGCAATTGAAAGCAAAGGATATAGATTCTATGTACCACAACCACGTGATATCCTATTGTCCCACAATGTTTATGTTGGAGAAAGTTAGACTTATAATAAGCATGCAAAAATTCTAGACTTTATTAAGGCATATGATTATGTATTTTTCAAGTCAAATTTATATGTTTACATTTAGAGCTATAGGAGGGTTGACCAACCTTCCCAAGCTCCAAAGGTTTTAGTTGATAGAGGCAAAGAAAAAGTTATTGCTCCTACACCACCACTATCTTCTTCATCATATCCATCTTTTCCTTCACCACCTCTTGAAGAACCCTCAAGACTTATAGAAGAAGAAGATATTGCACTAGTATTCAAGAACCTACCAATATGGTTCAATCAAATTTTCAAAGATAGTGGGATAGAAAACTTCAATTTTTGATAGGTAAAACACCAAACTAGTGGTTAAAGCTTATGCACAAAAGAAAGTTATTGACTATGATGAAACATTTGCACCTACAACTAGAGTGACCATGGTCAACATAGTTCTTTCTCTTGCTGTATTTTTTTGCTTGAATATATATTAGTTAGATATCATGACAACTTTTCTTAATGGTGAATTACATTAAGATCCCTACATTTAGTAACCAAAAAGTTTGAAGATTAAAGTAAAGATCATTTAGTGTGCAAACTAATTAAAGCAGTCTATGGTGTGAAGCAAGCACCAATAGCATGGTATGAAAAGATACATTTGTACCTTTTATCTATTGGTTTTGAAAAATCTGAAGTAGCTCCAAACCTATATGTTAAAGTAGAGACAAATGTCTTCATTATCATCATAATGACATGTAGCAAAACATGCCCAAAAATCGGGCTATGTTTGCTTCCTCATTTTTTACATTTGAAGATTTTTCAGCAATATACATGCCAAATTCCTTCTTCCTTTCATTGCACTTAGCAAAATTTCTACACTCATCAATAGTATGAACAACCTTCCAGTAGTATTTGCATCTCTTGTTCTTCTTAAAGTCAACATCATTAGAGGAATGAGAGGAAGAGGAAGGTTGAGGCCTTGGTTTTGATCGACCCAAAGATGAACCATACTTGCTTTTCCCTTTTTGTGATAAAGCAAGTGCTTGTGTTCCCTCAATCAAACCACTCCTATTCACTATAGATTTCTCTTCTTGCAAAATAAGAAGCACAATATCATCAAATGCATACATATTTGGATTCTCTTTTGCAACCAATCAAATTATGGTAGAAAATCTTTGAAAAGATTCCCGTAATTCTTTCAATAATGTAGAGATGAGTTATGCATCTAGAATAATCTCACATATGTTTGCCAATTGCTCTTTGAATTCCTTGATGCATGTCACATACACATTCACATAATCATTTTCAGTCATACATACATCCTGAAGTATGCAACATGTGCTTCATTATGCATGGTATACAAAGAAGCAAGGATATCCCATGCGTGTCTTGATGTAGAGCATGATTGAATGTGTGGAACTATATGATGCTTCACCGGAAGTGCAATCAATGCATGAGCTTGAGAATCTTTGCCATCCCAACTAAGTTGCTCCTGTGTAGGTTGAGAAGGAGTAACCACAATAATTGAAGAAGAAGCTCCATCCATGATAGTAAAGTGTGAAGTAGAAGAATCTAGGGGTCTCTAATCTACTTCAGCCACTATGTTCCATATTTGTTTTGCAATAAGAGCATGTTTGATCATGTAAGATCACATTGGATAGTAGGTCCCTTCAAGCTTATCTTCAACTTGAAGCACCCAAACAAGTGCTCACCATTTCACCAAAGAACAAGAATGTAACAAGATCTCTACTTCAATGAATGCTAAAATTTCAACTCACAATCCATAACTATGATGGCAATTCTAATTGCATGAATGGATTTGAAATGTGGATAAAGCTTCAGTGCAACATGCAATTGTTGTAAATTCTTTTTGGCTATTGAAAATCAATGTTCTATGCTTTGAAGTCGATTTTCACTTTTAAAAGTGTGCACATGCCGTAACGTAAAAAGATTGAAACTTGATAAGGAATTGAATGTGCTCTGATACCATTTTTGGGTGTGTATAGAAATGTGAGAGACTCACAAGAAGCACACACCAGGAGCACAAATGTAGCAAGACACAAAGAAGACTTATGGCTAGAATAGCTCTTAGTGCTTCATCTTGAGACAAGGCTTGAGTGCAAGGGTTCATATGAGCAAGTCATTGAGTGAAGAAGCTTCACAAATATTTATCTATTTACAAGATACTTGGAAATACTTTTGTTGCACTTGTGTTTAATTTTTGTCTTAAGTGTAATCTATAGTGAGTAGATGCATCTAATCTTCTGTCTATTTCGTAAAAGAGTTTTAATATTTTTGCATTAAGCTAGAGAGAAATTTCAGGTGCAATGTGTGTTTATTCTTCTCTAATTTTTCCTCTATAAACATTCTAGCCCCCTTCTTCTAAAGAATCCCCCAACAAATTTGGCATGCAGAGTGTGACAAGGCTACTTGAGCATAGAGGAATAAGCCAACCACATCTTTCAAAAAAAGTGCAAAAAAAGAGGCTCCCTTCTTGGAAAGAATCCCCCAACAAACTTGGCATGCATAGTGGGAAAAGGATACTTGAGCATAGGGGGCAAAGTCAACACAACAAAGCTTGCAAAAAGTGAAGAAGGAAGTCATTGCACAAGGTGTCGACACAACATTTCTGAGGGATAATTCTCTTTCTCCATAGAACTTACCATAAGGCACAAGGAAGATGCTTAGATCCTAACTATAGCCTGCTCAGAAACATCAAACAAGGGAATTATTTTTAAAACCAAAAGAAGAAAAGGTGTCGATAGGTCATTGAGTTCCCCTTTTTCTTCATCATCATGAGTAGGGAATATGGCAACACAAATAGACTTAGAAACCCTACTCTCTGCACTAAATACTAAGTTCCCCTCTTTCAAAGGTTCAACTCATGAAGACCTTAATGAGCATGCTAGGAGTTTCTTAGATTTATTCAAAACTAGGGGATTAATATGAAGGCAAGATGCATTTTTGGTGTTCTTTTTGGGAACACTTGGATAATAAATGGTTCAACCACTTTACAACATGGGACTTAATGAAGGATTAATATGAAGGCAAGATGCATTTTTGGTGTTCTTTTTGGCAACACTTAGATGATAAATGGTTCAACCAATTCCTTGACAACCACTTTACAACATGGGACTTAATGAAGGATACTTTTAAGAATCAGTTTCAATAGGGAAATATTGCAAAGAATATTATAGAAGAACTAGGAACCTTAAGATTGAATGTTAGAAAGACCTTTTCAGAATTCCTCACCCGGGCCAAAGCACCCATGACCAAGTTACCCAATCCTCTACATAATTACTGTTGGAGGAGATGGTGGATAATCACAAGAGATGAGATGATGTAGCTAAATCCTACTTCACACCTGCTATAACTGATGGCTGGAGAGTATTGGGCCTCCTTAGCTAGCTAACATGCATAAATGATCATATATGTTGCTTGGAAGATGATGCACAAATGATAGGATCAAAACAGATAGGTAGGCAAATGAATCAATGCACAAAACTTGCTATTTTGGTTGAGACACCTGCTCAGTGTTTCAATTAATTCTCTGAGTATAGTAGCAATTAGTAAAATTCCTCTTGGGGATATTTAATTAGCTTAACAAGCTACCATTCATAATTGGAATCATTTAAAATGATGAACTATATGCAGAGAATTATGTTTAGCAAGTAGAGCAATACTTTTGATTTTTACAGGCTTACATAGTCATAGACCAGTACACAATCTTTGCTTAATAACTGACGATTGAGTGAACCAATGTAGATGAGACTTTATAGGAGTAAAGTAGACAGTATGCTGAATATGTCATGCTTTAAATCATGCAAAATGATGCACTACGTAGTGAGAACCAGTTCATACAAGATCACTGTTTTGATAGAGTGTGACAAAGATATGAGAGTAGGAATTAATGAACATGTATTGACTAAATCATATAAAGTTACAGAGTCATTGGCAATAAGACATTGCTCAATGGATGTAGGGTGAGTGAGCTATGGTATAAGCTCCCACAGTTGGTTGATTCTTGGATGACCATGATATGAGCTTTGAGCCTGAAAAAGGTAGGTACCTTGAAGTGCTCCTCCTATCATCCTTGGAGCCAACCCAATCTGCATCAGAATATAACTTTATATCTATGTCAGAAGTGAAGGGATAGAATAACCCGTAATTCATTGTACCCTTTAGGTACTTAAACACCCTCTTTGTAGCTTCCATGTGTGGCTTCCTTGGAACATGCATGAATTGGCTCAATGTACTCACAACATATGCAATATCCACTCTTCTCAAATTGACATCTAACTGATACAAATTCTAGTTTTTGGATGCAGCAAGACTTACCAATACCCTGATTGTTGGCATCTTTGCCACAGGTGAAAATGTCTCTTCATAATCTACTCCATGTGTTTGGGCAAATCCCTTTGCCACTAGTCTTGCCTTGTACCTGTTTATAGAACCATCAAAGTTCTTTTTAACTTTATATATCCACCTTGAACCAATTACCTTCATATCTAGTTTCTTTGGAACTAGGTCCCAAGTGTGATTGTCTTGCAATGCTTCCACTTCTTCCTGCATGGCATCTATCGACTCTTTCTTCTTCTTAGCCTCTTCAAATGAATAAGGCTCCTCTGCCATTGAATCTTTAGTGATGTACATAGAGTGCTTTGTGACTAAGGATGTATCATATCCATACCTTATGGGCTTCTTACTTTCTCTTTGTGACCTTCTTAAGCTTGATTGGAAGACTCGAGTAGATCCTCTAATTGCTTGTGTTTGCACTTCCCTCTTGACTTCCAAGATTTGAAGTCAACATGCTCCTCATTTTCTGAGTTGATGTCCTCTGCTTGGTGTTGGTCTTCTTGAGTTAGGGTTGGAAAATCATTTTCCAAGTCATATGGTAATTTGACTTTCCTGCAATCATCTTCAAACCAAGAGTTATTGTCATCAAAGACTACATCCCTACTAACTATGAATGCCTTGTTAGTGGGATCATAAAGTCTATACACCTTTTGATTCTGATCATACCCAATGAATATGCATTTCTCAGCCTTAGGGTCAAGTTTCCCTCTGATTTGTGATGGGATGTGTGCATAGGCAATGCACCTAAATATCTTGCAATGATCCAATGAGGGTCTCCTACCATTCCAAGCTTCACATGGTTTCATGCCATCCAATGACTTGGATGGAAGCTTGTTAACCAAATAGGTAGCTGTAGAAACAGCCTCTGCCCATAAAGAATTAGGTAATTTTTTGTCATTTAACATAGACCTAGTTGCCTCAACAATTAACCTGTTCCTTCTCTTTGCCACTCCATTCAATTCAGGAGTATATCTGGTTGTTACTTCCCTCTTTATTCCTCTCTCATGTAGAAATAGATCAAACTCATGTGAAAAGTACTCACCACCTCCATCAGATCTGATTCTCTTCAAGCTTCTTCCTGTTTGGTTTTCCACTAATGCCAAGTATTTCTAAAAACATGTAAACACCTCATCCTTATGCTTCATAAAATAGAGAATCTTCCACCTACTATAATCATCAATAAAAGAGACATAGTACCTTGATCCTGAGATGGATGGATCTTTTCTAGGACCCCACACATCAGTGTGTAGTGTTGATGTATGAACCACCACAAGAAATGAATTAAGGTGACACTAGAACACCTCTATGGTCACCATTAACTCATTGCCACTCCAAACTTTGAGAAATGATAGCCTAAAGTGAGAACTTTGCTTCTACAGAAATTCCTAGTCACTGAAATGACATACCTTCAGTATTTTGCTAATTTCTCCTAGCTCACATATTATTTCTCTATGAAACTTTATAGGCTGAAACTAGAAGAGTAGAGCTTTCCAACAAGCTATCATATGCATCAAACGGAGCTCTAGAACTCAAGTTATGGCCCTCACAAGATGACCCTGTATGACCTTCCAAAACTGGAAATCTTGCCTGTTTTAGTAAGAGCGCCTGTTTAAAATTAGAATTCGATGCCTAGCATCGACTTGCAACGAGAATTCGATGCCGGGCATCGACTTGGGATGTTTTTGGCCACTTTTCAGCAGGGATTCGATGCCGGGCATCGACTTCCCGCATAAAGTCTTGATCTTTTGGACACCAAATATATATGTGATTTCATGCACAATTAGAATATGACTTATCAACTGGAATTCAATGCCAGGCATCGAGTTGCTCCAACAACATCATGTTTTTCAAACACTTCAGTACTGAATGAAAAATATAAATGAAAATATGACTTATCAACAGAGATTCGATGCCAGGCATCGAGTTGCTTGAAAAACTTGATCTTTGTAACTCATCACACAGTAGGTAATCATGGAGATAATGGAGAGAGGCTCATACACAGAACTTTACTCAGTTCTTCTCATAACTATAAAAAACTCAAAAGTTTTACAGATGCTTTCTCACTCAGAGAAGCCCGACTATACTCAGTCATACAAAAATGAGTTCTTCTCACTTTCTCATTGTCTTCCTCCTTCTTCTTCTCTCTTCGCGTCAGTTAATGCTAACTAACTTATATAGACTTTCTCATTCCCGTGATTTTTAGAAAACTTCTAGAACTAAAGTGAACTAACTTTACAAGTATGATACACTTGTGAATTTGTCCCTTCACATAGGCATGGGGTTTTCTTTCTAAGATTTGACCTTCAAATATATGTCTAATTAGTGAGTGTTTCTCCAACAGCTCCCCCTCAATCACTAATTGACATTCCCTGTTTCTTCATATCATCTTCTTTTCTTTTACTCCTGCCATGCTTTTGAATCTGCTGGTCTTCACACCATCCAAGCTCTTTGTCATTATGTCTGCTAACTGATCTTTAGTAGAAATGTATTCCACTTCAATCTCCTTCTCCATTACCTTTTCTCTGAGAAAATGATACTGTATCTCTATGTGCTTTGTCCTTGCATGAAATACTGGATTTACTGCAAGATAAAGTGAACTCATATTATCTCCATGTATTGTAGGTGTACCTTGATCAATGCCTAAGCTCTTGAACAATGTCTGCATCCATATGACTTCCTTAGCTGCTTCCACAAGTCCTTTGTACTCTGCTTCAGTTGATGACAATGCTACTGTATGTTGTTTCTTTGAACACCAACTTACAAGCTTATCACCAATATATATCATGTAACCATGAGTTGATCTTCTGTCATCTTGATTACCTGCCCAATCTGAATCACTATAGGCTCTCAACTTCAAATCTGATGTAAAAGGATAATATAATCCTTCCTTTATAGTTCCTTTGATATATCTGAGAACTCTTTGACCTGCAATCCAATGTGGGTCCTTTGGACAATGCATGAATTGTGACAAAACTCCCACTCCATAACTAAGGTCAGGTCTTGTTAGTGTAGCATAAATCAAACTACCCACAAGAGATTGATACTTCCTCATATCTTTGTAGTCTGCACCATCATATTTACTGAGCTTGTGATTAACTTCAAGTGGAGTTGAAGCTTCTCTGCAATTTTCCATATAAAACTTCTTCAACAAGTTCAGAAGATACCTTTCTTGTGATACATATATGCCATGATCTGTATAGGTAACTTCCATTCCAAGAAAGTATGACAACTTTCCTAGGTCACTGATCTTGAACTCTTTCTCAAGTAATCTGTTTACCTCCTTGATTCCTTCATCTGAAGTACCTGTGATTATAATGTCATCTACATAAATACAAATGTAGATTGTACCTTCCTCTGTTCTTTTGATAAGTAGACTTGAATCTGCTTTTGAACTTTGATATCCAAGATCATTGAGATACTTCACCAGTCTATAGTTCCAAGCTCTTGGAGCTTGCTTCAATCCATACAATGCTCTTCTCAACCTGCAAACAAAATTTGGATACCTGGAATCTATAAACCCTTGAGGTTGTTCCATGTATACCTCATCTGATATGTATCCATTCAAGAATGCATTTTTTATATCCAATTGACTTAGGGTCCATCCTTTTGAAGCTGCAATAGCAATGATTGTCCTTATAGTTGACATCTTAGCTACAGGACTGAATGTCTCATCATAATCTATGCCATAGGTCTGGGCATAGCCTTTCACCACCAATCTAGCTTTGTATCTGGCTATACTTCCATCTGCAAGCTTCTTCACTTTATAAACCCATTTATTTCCAATTACTTTCTTACCATTTGGTTTAGGAACAAGTTCCCATGTCTTGTTCTCCTCCAGTGCATTGAACTCTTCCTTCATTGCTTCTTCCCATTGCTTTTTACCTTTAGCTTCATCATAGTTCTGAGGTTCTTCATCATCTTTGACCATATATGCATAGTTCTTCTGAGTTATGTAAGAAGTATCATAAGAATACCTTTCTGGTTATCTCCTTGTCCTGCTTGACCTTCTTGGTTCACATTCTTCATAAGTTTCTGGATACACCTCTTCATCAAATATAGGAGCTTCTTCATTCATTCTTGTTAATCCACTTCTGGATGTACTTGCTTGCATATAGTCTTCATCTCTATTCACCTGCACAATTGATTTTCCTTTCTCACATCTTCTTACCTCTTCTTCAAATTCTTCAGCTGTATGACTTTGATCTGCATACCAACTTTTCTGTTCATCAAATGTAACATCTCTAGAAACAATAAATTGTTTGGTTAGAGGATTCCACAATCTGTAACCCATCTGCTTTTCATCATAACCAATGAACACATATTTTTCTGCCTTTGGTTCAAGTTTATGCCTAAGTTGTGATGGCACATAAGCATATGCAATTGATCCAAACACTCTACAATGATCTAGTGTTGGTTTCTTACCCCACCAAGCTTCATATGGAGTCATTCCATTCAGAGCTGCACATGGTAATCTATTCACAAGATATGTAGCTGTATTTACAGCCTCAGCCCAAAGATAATTTGGACAATTCTTCTCCTTTAGCATAGCTCTAGCAAACTCAACCAGAGTCCTGTTCCTTCTTTCTGCTACACCATTTTGTTGTGGTGTATACCTGCAAGTTATTTCTCTCTTAATACCTGCATTCCAAAGATAATCATTGAACTCTTGGGAGAAGTATTCTCCCCCTCCATCAGACCTCAGTCTCTTAAGCTTTTGACCTGTGACTCTCTCTGCATATGCATGAAAATGCTTGAAAGCTCCAAACACTTCTGATCTTTCCTTCAAAACATATAATGTTATCCATCTTGTAGCATCATCAATGAAAAGAACATAATACCTTGAGCCACTGATAGATCCTTCTTTTGTTGGTCCCCATACATCTGTATGAATGAGCTCAAGTACTCCATCATGTTTGAATCCTTTCTTTTGAAATGGTAACCTGTGTGCTTTTCCCATTTGACATGCTTCACATTTATAAACCATATGTTGACTTTGCACATTTGGTAATCCTAGTACAGACTGATTAGCAACCATAGCTTTAATTCCTCTTTCATTGAAATGACCTAATCTCTTATGCCAGAGATCAAGTTCTGTAATCACTCCTTCACCATGTGTGAGCAAAGCTTGACCAATGTTTCCTTGCACTCTTAAAGTAAAGAGTCTACCTTCTTTCTTACCAGAGACAATCTGTTTATATCCATTCTCTGGATCTTCCACAAATACTCCTTCATTTGTAAACCTGACTTGAAAACCTTTTTCAACTATCTGTCCCACACTAATCAAGTTTTTAGGTATTGTAGGAACATACAAAACATTGGTTAGCAAATCTGCTCCACTCTTGCATTTCACTTTTCCAATTGAATGTACACTATGTCTTGTATTATCACCAGTTTGAACTGTGTGACTAGAAATGCCTTTTTCCAAATCTGACATCAATTCTATGTTTCCTGACAAATGATTAGAACATCCAGAGTCAATGTAAAATACCTTTAGATCTTCTTTGTCTGATGTGCTGATTGAATTCATCATCAATGATGTATGAATTTCATTCTGTGTGTCATTTGCATAGTTGTAGTAGGTAGTGTTGTAGGATTGATTCTGTCCCTAACTTCTTCCTCCACCTCTACCATAGCCTCCTCTTTGACTTTGTCTACCTCTTTGGAAATTACTTTGATATCTTCCACCTCGACCTCTGCTATTGTTGTTTTGATTCTGGTTTGATCCTTGTTGGTTGTGCCAACAGTCATGAGCCAAATGATTACTCAATCCACAGATCCAGCAAGCCTTTTTGTTGTTATTTTGATTACCTCTTCCTCTTCCAAAACCTCTTGCTCTTCCTCTGCCAGTGCCTTTACCTCTTGCATAATAAACTTGAGAAGTTGACTCTTCTTCATCCTTTGATTTACCTTTATCTCCTTTCTTCTTGTTCTTCATGTACATTGCAGAACTTTGTCCTTTATCTCCATCTCCCTTCAAGTCTTGCTCATATGTGAGCATCAAACCAAGCAACTGGTTCAAATCTGGAACATAATGATTTAATGAAAGTTCTGTTGATAAGACAAAAGGTTTCCACCTTTCATCCCCTCTCAAACCTGCAAGTAGTTGAGCAATCAATCTGTGATCTTCAACATCTTCATCTATGGATCCAAGACTATCTGCTAGATCCTTCATCTTAGTGACATAATCACTAATGGTTTGACTTGGCTTCTTCTTGAATGTTGTAAACTCTGACCATAGACTTGCTTTCCGTGCTTTAGTAGTGCTTTGGAAATGATACTCCAATGCATTCCATATATCTTCAGATGATTCCAATCCTCTGATGTGTGGTAGCAAATGATCTGAGATTGTATTGTAGATGTAGGCTTTTGCACTTGCATCCTTCTTCTGCCAATGCTTTAAAGCATCTAGTTCTTCTTTCTTTGGTCGGATTTCATCTTCAAATACTGGCTTCTCTTCTTCACCTGTTACATATACCATGAGATCCTTACTCATAAGTAAGGCTTCCATTCTCATTACCCATGCGGGGTAATTATCTCTGTCCAGTTTGTCAATGGAGATATGATCTGCCATAGTTCTTTCCTTCTGCTGCAACCTGTGAGCTTCAAGGATAAAGGATAATACCTTTTGAAGTTCTTTGTGTATGAGGATACTTTGAAAGTAATCTTTTGATGCCTTGTGTCTTCAAATGCTTCACCTTTCAAACTTTAATGGAAAACTTTACAAAACTTCTCGTACCTTTGTCGTCTTCTGCTCTCGAGAATCTTTCTGCTCTGATACCACTTGTTGATGTATGAACCACCACAAGAAATGAATTAAGGTGACACTAGAACACCTCTATGGTCACCATTAACTCATTGCCACTCCAAACTTTGAGAAATGATAGCCTAAAGTGAGAACTTTGCTTCTACAGAAATTCCTAGTCACTGAAATGACATACCTTCAGTATTTTGCTAATTTCTCCTAGCTCACATATTATTTCTCTATGAAACTTTATAGGCTGAAACTAGAAGAGTAGAGCTTTCCAACAAGCTATCATATGCATCAAACGGAGCTCTAGAACTCAAGTTATGGCCCTCACAAGATGACCCTGTATGACCTTCCAAAACTGGAAATCTTGCCTGTTTTAGTAAGAGCGCCTGTTTAAAATTAGAATTCGATGCCTAGCATCGACTTGCAACGAGAATTCGATGCCGGGCATCGACTTGGGATGTTTTTGGCCACTTTTCAGCAGGGATTCGATGCCGGGCATCGACTTCCCGCATAAAGTCTTGATCTTTTGGACACCAAATATATATGTGATTTCATGCACAATTAGAATATGACTTATCAACTGGAATTCAATGCCAGGCATCGAGTTGCTCCAACAACATCATGTTTTTCAAACACTTCAGTACTGAATGAAAAATATAAATGAAAATATGACTTATCAACAAAGATTCGATGCCAGGCATCGAGTTGCTTGAAAAACTTGATCTTTGTAACTCATCACACAGTAGGTAATCATGGAGATAATGGAGAGAGGCTCATACACAGAACTTTACTCAGTTCTTCTCATAACTATAAAAAACTCAGAAGTTTTACAGATGCTTTCTCACTCAGAGAAGCCCGACTATACTCAGTCATACAAAAATGAGTTCTTCTCACTTTCTCATTGTCTTCCTCCTTCTTCTTCTCTCTTCGCGTCAGTTAATACTAACTAACTTATATAGACTTTCTCATTCCCGTGATTTTTAAAAAACTTCTAGAACTAAAGTGAACTAACTTTACAAGTATGATACACTGGTGAATTTGTCCCTTCACATAGGCATGGGGTTTTCTTTCTAAGATTTGACCTTCAAATATATGTCTAATTAGTGAGTGTTTCTCCAACATGTAGAAGCTCCAAATAATCTTCATGGATGTATCCTTTCATGTTGAATGGTTGCCTATGAGCTTTGCTGAATTGGCAAGCTTCACATTTGTAGATCATATGCTGCTTGGTCACATTAGGAATCCCAAGCACACTTTGATCCCTGAAAATTTGCTTCAGAGTTCTCTCTCCTATGTGTCCTAGCCTCTTGTGCCATATTTCCAACTCAGATAGGGTTTGGTCTCTATAACTCAATAGTGCTATGTTCCTTGTGTCTTCAATTTCAAAAGTAAACAATCTACCTAACTTCTCACCTTTGGCTATCCTTTTGAATCCTTGTTGGGGTTCTTCCACATATCCTCCATGCTTTGTGAACCTGACTTGTAGACCTTTCTCTACTATCTGTCCAACACTACTTAATTTTTTGGTTATGGTAGGCACATATAGAACTTTTCTCAAAAGGTTCATACTACCATTTGATGTCTTAACATGTTTAATTCTTTTGACTGAATGCTTGGTGTCATCACCTCTTTGTACCTCATGCTTTCCCTTTGGTTCTTCTAGATGAGATAAGAGTGCTACATTCCCTACCACATGATTTGAACAACATGAGTCAATGTAAAAGAGATGCTCATCATCTTTACCTTGCTTGGATGCCATGTTCATAATAAGTAGAGAATCCTCTTGAGCTTGGGTGTAGTTTTTGAAGTCCCTTCTTCCTCTAAATCCTCCTTGATAGTTGTTGTTGTTGTAGCCTTGATTGTAGTTGTGGTTGTAGTTGCCTCCACCATTGTTGTGCGTGCCTCTTGTTTGTCCATAGCCTCATCTATGGAAGCCTCTTCCCCTTTGGTTCCTTGTATTTTTGTAGCATTCTTCAGTAGTGTGGTTGTTGAGACCACATATGTTGCATGGTGAGTTGTTGTAGGGTCTCCACCTACCTTGCTTACCTCCTCTACCCCTACCTCTAGCACGTTTTCCTTTTCCTGCATAATTGGCTTAAGAGGTACTAGCCTCTTCATCTTGTTTCTTACTTTTACCTTTATCCTTAGCTTTATTCTTATCTGTATAAAGGGCTTCCTCAATTTTGTTCTTTACAGTCTGTATCCAATCCAAGTCTTCTGCGAATCCTCCAATTAGTTGTAGTGCCATATCTATAGCTGCATCTAAGGTCATTCCTCCAATACATCATATGATTATTATTTGTTGTAACAGAGGGTTCAAGCAATTAATGAACCATTGTGTGATAACATCTATTGATCGAGATGCATTTGCTGCCAGTAACTATCTTAAATGTGTTTGAAAAATGGTAGCATACTCTTGGACTCCTTGGCTTGACTTCTGTTTGTTGTTCTGTAAGAAACAAAAAATTTGAGCCAAACTTTTCTTTAACCAAATCTCTATAGGAAGCCATCTCGTATTATGTCATATTGCTAGAAATGATTCAAGCTGAATTTGGTTATCCATTTGGAAGCCTCATTGATGAGAGTTGACTAAAACACTTGCCCTTTATACACATCATCTCTTGTTCCAATACTCCATAATTTATTTCAAAGGCTCAAAAATTGTGTCTGGATCATCCCTTGGAAGCCCACAAAATTTGCCATAGGTCATACCCACCCAATACTACCTTTGTAGAGGTAATGGTGTGTCTACCATGGATCTAAGATTGAAATTTTTGACTCCATCTACCACTTCTACAGAATCCAAACTTGTGGGGGATAATTGTTCCCCAGGTTGCACTGTCTTTTTGTTAGGTATCAAATTCCATAGCTTAAGGGGTTTTGGTTCACTATTTAGAATTATCTTTTTACTACTCACAAAAATTCAAGAAATATGATCCCATTTGTCCTCAATTGGTGTCCTCCATCCTTTGCTGGTACTCGTTGGTATCAAGAGAGGTCCTTTTGTGATTTTGGAAATATCTACGATTGTATCATTTCGTGTTTCTACCCGAATGATTTGATTTTCTTCTTTCTTACCCTGGTCAATTGTTGGTTCTAGAGTGCTCAAACCTTCATCGAACACCAGAATTTTACCAGAACGTACCAATTAATTCTCTGGTATTCCTTGCAAGCCGAAATTAGGGAGGTTCTTTTGTTTTGTTGCTTCCTTGCCTAATTCTCAATGATTGCTTGCAATTTTCTTTTCTAGTACTATCATGTCTTTAGTTCTTTGTTGCAGTGCACCTAATGCACTCTTTACTCACACTGGTTGCTTGTCACTCTTGTTCTTAGGGTATTTTTCATCGGATCTCATCATCGACATGTGGTCTACAGAGAACCACTCCGCAGTGAGATTGCCAGTGTTAACCTTCCCTTTCGGCTAAGGAAAGAGATAGATCAGACTGGGTTCTTGGATGGAATAACTTATGTTAATCTAAGTCTCTATATTTCTCCTAACTTTGGATTTTCAAAAGCACTATTCTCTCAACTCAATAACATCAATGGTACCATACAAATATTAGACATGGTTACTTATAGGACAATCAATTCTAAACTTCCAATACATGCAAAAGATTCTAGAATACACCAAACACGTGTTCTTCACCAAATTACCAAAAGAGACTACCAAATTACAGACAAGCACTAGCACAATTACACTACCACTTACCAATTACGCTATGCAAGACTTTATCGATTAACAACTTCAGACTTCAATGAGATACAAACATAATTCAACAACATTGAACACAACAATTGTATGTAAGAAAAAAGTGTGCCTGAAGCATTACAATAGGCACTACAAGAAATAGGGGGGCATAGCGACACCCCCCAATTGAAAAAAAAAAACGAATACCGTTGCTTATGCGACGCTAGCGTCACAAAAGCGACGGTGCTGTTTTTGGATTTTTTTTCCTAACCATTCGTCACATAAGCGATGCTAGCGTCGCTTATGCGACACTAAATTAGAGCGTCGCAAGCACCGTCGCTAACTAGCGATGTTATTTGCGATGTTGGCAAACTGTACAACGTCGCATATGCAACGCTCTGGAATGTAAAAAAAAAATTCGATTTCTCTCGGTACATTTGTGCCGGGATTTGGACGCGAGAGCAAGAAGAGACCGAGAGAGAGAGAGAGAGAGAGAGAGAGAGAGAGAGAGAGAGAGAGAGAGAGAGAGAGAGAGAGAGAGAGAGAGAGAGAGAGAGAGAGAGAGAGAGAGAGAGAGAGAGAGAGAGAGAGAGAGAGAGAGAGAGAGAGAGAGAGAGAGAGAGAGAGAGAGAGAGAGAGAGATGCATCTCGTTGAAGCAAGGTATGCGCACACACACACACTTACACACACATCCATATGCATACACACACACATATACACAAATTGACACACACACATACACATAGACACACACACAAATACACACAAATACACACAAATACACACACATATACACACATACACAAATAATGTTGCATACACACATGCACACATACATACACACATAGACACATACACACATAATGATGCATTCACACACATACACATGCATACACACATACACACACATATACACACACACATACACACATACACACATACACACATACACACATACACACACATATATGCACACACACACACATAGAGAGACATACACACACATACACATACATGCATACATAATGCATATGCATATGCATACATACATACTTACATGCATACATACACATACATAATGCATACACACACTTGCATACATAATGCATACACACATATACACACACCTATGCATACATACATGCATACACATACACACATAGACACATACACACACATAGACACATACACACACATAAACACATACACACTCATAGACGCATAGCGACACATACACATAGACACACACATACACACACACATATACACAAACACATACACACATAATGATGCATACATACACATACACATGCATACACATACATATGCATACATACATGCATACACATACACACATAGACACATACACACACATAGACACATACACACACATAAACACATACACACTCATAGATACACACACATACACATAGACACACACACATACACACACATATACACACACACATACACACATAGACACATACACACATACACATGCATACACACACATACACATGCAAACACACATACAGACACATATACACACACATACACACATACACACACATATATGCATACACACACACATAGAGAGACATACACACATATACACATACATGCATACATAATGCATATGCATATGAATATGTAGCTCAGTGATGAGTAGCACCTCCTTTAATGTCAATCCGGGAAGACATGAGGATGGTATGAAGACCTCGAGCAAGTGAAGGCACAAATGTGTGAGTGAGAAGCACACTAACATGCACACACATACACACACACGCGCACACACGGCAAGAACAAAGAGAGTAAGACAATGGAATCACTTCTATTGCAACAAAGTTCTCATACAAGCTCAAAACTACAAGAAGCTAGCCCCAAAAATGAGCTCTCTAGCTCTATTTATAGTTTTTGACTAGCTTTGGCCCTGTCCAGACCTACTGTCCGGCCTAGTTAAAAATTAGGTTCCAGGGCTTATTTGAGGGCTCAAACGAGGTCTAAAAAATACGAAAATCGGTAGGCAACTACTTCTAAGGCTCCTCAAGCTCAAGGACTC
This sequence comes from Ceratopteris richardii, assembly GCA_020310875.1. Taxonomy (NCBI): domain Eukaryota; kingdom Viridiplantae; phylum Streptophyta; class Polypodiopsida; order Polypodiales; family Pteridaceae; genus Ceratopteris; species Ceratopteris richardii. Next base: position 60,223,142 of record CM035444.1, read on the forward strand.
CTCGGCTTGTACAAAATGGAGCTACAAAAAGGTGAAAATGGTATTTACAGGGGTTTTTAGTGATGAGAATCACTTTTAAATGGTGTAAGGGTTTTGAAAAAAATAAAGGGTTGCCTTAGTGCTAGATCTGCTTGTATGCTCGTACTTGCCGGACACTAGGTCTGGACAGGGCCAAAGCTAGTCAAAAACTATAAATAGAGCTAGAGAGCTCATTTTTGGGGCTAGCTTCTTGTAGTTTTGAGCTTGTATGAGAACTTTGTTGCAATAGAAGTGATTCCATTGTCTTACTCTCTTTGTTCTTGCCGTGTGTGCACGTGTGTGTGTATGTGTGTGCATGTTAGTGTGCTTCTCACTGACACATTTGTGCCTTCACTTGCTCGAGGTCTTCATACCATCCTCATGTCTTCCCGGATTGACATTAAAGGAGGTGCTACTCATCACTGAGCTACACCAAATTTTGGCGCCGTTGCCGGGGATTCGAGCTTTGAGGACAAGCGTGTGATGGTAAGACGTAGAGAGGACGCGTTGGAATGGTAAGTAGTCAGTAAATTTCTGATTTTTCTCCATCTCCATCTCCATCTTCACCTCCTTCTCCATCTCCACCTCCACCTCCTTCTCCACTACATATTCCCTCTTCCTTGTCATTCCCCTCATTTGTTGTGTGCGAGTTTGAGAGAGAGCGAGCGTGTGTGTTCTTGTTTTGTGTGTTTTTGCATGTTTCTTGCAGGTTGCAGCTCCATCATCATCTCCAGCAAGCTCAGCAGGTACGGAATCTGTCTGCACAGTCCCCGAGGCGTCGAGCTCGAGCTATCGCGACACTCCGAAAACTTTGACTAATCACGTTTCTGAGTGCACCACGACACTGCGCAGGCCTAGAGCTCCCAGGATCACTAGACAGAACATAAAAATTCACCATATCCCGAGCTATCGCCACACCTCGAGGTATCGCGACACTCACGAGCTATCGCGACACCTCACGAGCTATCGCGACACCTGGGAGTATCGCGACACCTCACGACCTATCGCGACACCTCACGACCTATCGCAACACCTCACGACCTATCGCGACACCTCACGACCTATCGCGACACTTCAAGACCTATCGCAACACCTCACGACCTATCGCGACACCTGGGAGTATCGCGACACTTCACGACCTATCGCGACACCTCACGAGCTATCGCGACACCTCACGACCTATCATGACACCTCACGAGCTATCGCGACACTTGGGAGTATCGCGACAACTCACGACCTATCGCGACACCTCACGACCTATCGCGACACTTCACGACCTATCGCGACACCTCACGAGCTATCGCGACACTCACGAGCTATCGCGACACTTGGGAGCTATCGCGACACTTCGACCCGACCTATCGCGATACATGAGCTTAGAGTAATTTAATTGACTGAATTAAGGTATCCTTGGGCTTAATCTTGGACACATTGGGAGGATATGAGAGCCTTAGGAGTGGGCAAAAGATCTAGAAACCAGGGAGGAATTTCCTGAACCCTGAGAGCCTGTTTGGACCCCTAAGTGCCTGAAGGGTCATAACTTCACCATACGAACTCCGATTGATGAGATTTTGGTCTCGTTGGGAAGCTTGTTGAAAATCCTACGTGGACCTTGACTGGTTTTTTGTAGAATCATACGTGGAGTTTTAGAACATGTATTTTCAAGTTGGCCTTTAGGTGAGACTAGGTGGTCCTAAGATTGAGGGGGTACAGTGAGTTACTCCAGGGGGGACTGAAAATATTGATGTGTGTCTTTCAAATACTTGTGGTAATAGAACTATACTGACTGGTGAGCTTTTGCAGGAACATTGTGTGCCTTCAAGGCAATCCAAAGCAAGCTAGCAAGGGTGAGTACCAAGCTTGGGAGAAGGCTTCCTGGGCTTGTGTAGTAGTCTGGTCAACCAGCTAATTGAGGTTGGAAGATCTCTCAACCCTCCTTTGTCAATTCCTAGCCTAGGCTAAGTACGACTTAGGTGTGGTAATTAATTAGGGCAACGTTAGGCACGAATCAAGTCCAAGAGTATTAATCAACCAAGTGCAAGAATTAAGTAGGTCTTAAGTGCGAAAACTCTAAGGGACAAAAGGCAAACTGGAGTCGATCACTTATCAAGTGCGGAAATTCACTTAAGTACTCCTGACGACGCGATTTCAGACAAGACCATAAACATAATATTCAACTCAAAAGAACAAAGTGATTGGTGCAAATTAACCTGCAACGAGAGTGTGCTTAGGTCCAAGGGGGTAGATAAATCAGGCATATGAACCTTAGATCAGGCAGACACTTAGGCCGAGACAGACAAAGCCTCAGATCTTCTGAAGCTAGTGTCAATCACACTGCCAGGTCTTGGGCCAAACAGTTGAGTGATTACCCATACACTCCCAGATCAGAAACAAGTGATTCTGAGATGTCCTATCACATGGAGAGACCAGTAGGTAGTTCAGGGTTGGCTTATCTAGAAAAGCCAGAAGGACCATACAAGACTCAACTGGAATACATCAGGACTAATCGTCTAGGTGCTCGCATCTATGAAGATGGCCTGAGAAGATCGGTGGTCCAGATTAAGAACCCCGATCAACCCCATGGATTAGACCACCCGGTAGTCAAGTTTGAGAATGGAGCATACCTAGATAAAGAGGGGACTATATATGTAGTCACCACTCTTCCTGATAGAACTGATGAGTTTGGAAATGTGATTGCTGAGACCGACATGGGTGATATAGAGCAAGGGAACTTAGAGAAAGAGCCAAGAACCCCCCGTGGTAAATCTATCTTGACCAGAATCATGACTCCAAAGTGGATTCCACAGGATAATAAAAGCATAGATCTGCTTTTAAACCGAGAAACTGATGAGGCTTTTTGGAGATATAAATCTGCTCAACCTCAGGAAGTGAGTGCCCTCACAATCTATGAGTTTAAAGACCCTGATAGCCCAGGCCAAGTAACCTACCTAGACAATGCATCAGAGAGAACCTTCATGGTCACTGAGCATGGCAGACATGCCTACACATGGAAGGGTGAATTTGTTTTTCCCCAACCAAGGTCTAATGTGTCCTTTGGTCACCAAGGAGCTGGGACCTCCCAAGCTCATGGAGCTCAAAGAGATAGAAGTAGAGACAAACCTGAGGTAAGTTTTGCCAACTCCCTGGGAAGAGAAAGAACGGGAACGGAAAGGAATAGAGTGGAACCTGAGAGACATAGAACCCCATGGAATCAAAGGAATGCTGATGATTTTCCTTTGCCAAGGCCGAGAGAACACACTAGGACCCTGCGACCAACTCAACTGGTGAAGTCCATGAAGAATTATTTCGATGGCACGGGAGACCCTTATGACCATGTGGCAGAATTTCGGCAAGTATTGAAAGCTGAACAGGTAGAGGACCTATTCACACAATATAATGCTTTTGGTCTAACCCTTAGGAACACTGCCCTTACGTGGTTTCAACCACTAAACGAGAGGCATTTCAGAAACATAGACCAGCTCTTAGAGGCATTTATCATTGAGTTTTCTAAGAGTGGAATCAGGCACAACACTTCCTCACTAATTCATAGCTTCAAACAAACACCTCAAGAGACGGTCAGACTAGCTGGAAGAAGATTTAGGCAGTACCTGGAGAGATGCCCGATGCCGGAGTTACCCACACCAGCCAAACAAGTGGCCTTGTTCTTAGATGGATTGTTGAGCACCAAGCTCAGGTCATATGTGTATCTGAAGGACCCCAGAACGATAGAAGAGTGCGTGCGCATGTGCATAGACATTGAGGACAATCTAGGTGAGGAATTAGAACTATCAAAAATCTATAAGGATTCTGATAGCTCTAGTAGCCTCACATCTGGTCAATCCACATCCATTGAGGAACTTGCAGAGAAGGTAGCTCAAAAACTAGGTGTCTCTAGCAAACAAATTCCGAGATTTGCCCCAGTTAAGCAGTGTTATACTTGTGGCGGTGACCATATGGCAAATGTATGTCCCATTATGGCCCAACCCCAGGCGAATCCTAGTAGCCAGTACTGCACCATAGAGCACAGGTACACCAACCACACTGCACAAGACTGCCCATATAACAAACAAACTGTTAGGCAAAATTACCCTCAGCCATATCCACAACAGGGTAGATACCAGAATCAGTACCCACCACAACAATACAATAGACCACAGCAAACTTATCAGCCACCTTATCAAGGGCAGCAGAGACCTCAACCAGTCCTAGTGCAGCAACCCCCTGCTCCAACCAATGTGATCCCAGTGAAATATGCATCTGCTGAAGAAAATCCAAATAGAGCCATAGTCCCAATCACCCCATTGCTATCAGACAGTGATCCAAGTGACCATAGTTTTGACTCCACACATATTGATAGCCCACAGGCTTACTACATGCAGTCACCCGAGCATAACGAGTCATACTATTATGAGGACCCAAGTGAAAGTAGTGGGGAACCTGAGTATGCTAATGTCATGTATACAAACCCCAATTCTAGACCTCAACCTAGGCAGGTACGACCCCCATTTCCTAGAGGACCATGCTTCAGATGTCAGGGAGATCACCTTATACGTGATTGTCCACTGCCTGCCCCTACACAACCTCAACCAGTAACCATTCAGGGTTTCTGTCAAGACTGCGGGAAAGAGCATCTCCTACGAGATTGCCCAAAGAACCCTAATAACATGCCTAAAATCACTCCTATCAATGTTGTTGGGTTAGTTGTAGACTCCACAGGGAGTGTGACTTCCACTGCACCTATGCAAGTGATCACAAGAGCCCAGGCACTACAACAAAACCAAGGTGTTGGTCAGGAAAAGAGCCCCGAGGTGAGTGAAACAGAGAGCATAACCAAAAAGAGGACTAGAGCCTGGAAGGATAGTCGTGAAAGAATGAAAAGGCAATGGGCAAAAAAGATGAGCGAACTTGAAGAAAGCTTGAGAGAAACCAAAGCAAAAATCATAGAGATCACATCTCAACCGCACTCTCACACATTCCCACCGCTACCATCCCCATCACCCTCCATCCCTCCACCCTCTAATACACCCCACGTAACCCACCCACCACCCCGAGTAGGATCAGTATTAGCCGATCCCACTCCTGAAGACATAGACATGATGCTTAAAGCATATCAGGCCAGAATCCAAGAAGGGCCAAATGTAACGGATCATGACAAGTGCTACCCTAGAGCTGACCTAGAGATAGAAAGAACCAAGCTTTGCGCGAAAATGGTCGCATTGGCTCAGACTATGTTTGAAGCCAGTCGCCTTTTCAATTACTCGGGCTCAGCCAAGACACAATTACACTTGGATGGACTTCTAGAGAAGTTAGAGGGCATAATTGCAAGATCTGCCAAGGAAGAAAAAATCAAGAAAGAGATAAAGCAAGCAAAAACATGACCCATCCCCCACCGAAAGCTTATGTGCCCAATTCCACTGAACCAGACAACCCCCCCTCCCTAGAAAGAATAGAGAATCTAATGGCACAATCACAAAAGGGACTCGCCCCTCAACACCATGACAAGGCTAGTGAAAGAGCAGGTCTTCCTACCCAGAAAGCCTATGTGCCTGAGGCCTACGTGCCTAACTCTACGGAGCCAGACACCTCTTCTTCTATGAATCAATACACACCAGAATTCTTGCGAGAGATTCAAGAAGAGAAATGGGCTAAAGAGAGTGAAGTTCCTCCTCCCATTGAGCTGGTGGATGACACACACGATCAATTCCCACAAGACCTTACTTCCATTTATGGAGAGCAGGAGAGTGCCCAATCTCAAGAAAGATTAGACTTCGAGTCTAATTCTTTACAAGAACTACCCCATTTCACAGGCCCATGGGAAGCAAAGTCCGCCTGTATGAGAGCACCTACAGTCATGGTAAAAAATGAGGACTCAGTCTTACCTAGGAACACAGAGGTAGTGAAAAACACTAAAGTGCAGTGCAATCTCAAGTTAGAAGAGCTACTCAAGGTTAGACCTGAATTATGGAAACATGTCGCCAAACAAGTACCAGCGATAGTGAAACCTCATTCCCAGGTAGGATCACATAGGACAGTGCCAGAGATACCCTTGGATAAGATAGGAGATATGTGTGAAGGTGAAGAAGGGAACACCTATCTTCCCATTACCTACCAGGAGTACACCACCAAGGCAATTTTGGACTCAGGTGCAGGAGTTGCAATTGCTACAACTTCCCTATGGAAGCGATGGGGCAAGCCAGCACTCCGACCAATGAGAATGAAATTGCAGATGGCTGATGGTCATATTGAAAGGCCCTTAGAATTGCTAGAAGGAATAACTCTCACTACATGTGGGGTTGAGTTTGAGCATACTTTTGCTATATGCGAGTTTAGCAAAAACCAAGCCTACGAGATGATTTTGGGAAGGCCATTTATGCGGCAATTGCAAGTAGTCCAGGATTGGGGAACCAATTCCTTGTATTTGCAACATCTAGGTGTTACAACCAAAGTCAATCTTAAGGATTACTCTCATAGAGACGTACCGCCTATTCAATGGAATCCCATCCACAGAGCCAAAGATGAGACTGAGTCTGTGCATTCCATAGAATCCGGATCCTCGTGGATGCATGAAGACACCCACTTATGGATGTGTAAGGTAGCAGTAGAAGAAGAGAAGAGAGAGAAAGCCAGAGAGGTAGGTGCAAAAGAAAACCATAGATCAATTCAAGACCCAGCCTATGCACCTGTAGTCTTTCCTGATGAGGAATTTGAACCCCATGGCTGGGCAAAAATCCTAGCAACAATGGATGTAGCCATCAATGAAGAGCAGTGGACACATCATTGTGATGAGGATGGCTATGACATTTCAGTCTTTTCAATAGAGCCAATCATGGGAGATGCAGTTTTAGAAGAATGCGAACCTATCCTTGATGCATTTGAGGATGCGAGTGACTCCGATCTAGAGTCAATCATCATGGAACCACCTTTTGCATCAGATGAAGAATACTTCTATGAAGTAGAATTTCAACCCCAGAGGCACGGAGAGCTTACAAATGAGGTGAGGTTAGCCACACAAGTAGCTTCTAAAAGCGGAGGAAAGAAAAGAAAGAAGAAGGAAGTCACTCTGGAGGCAGAAGAATCCTTGTTTGAGGTCCCTGAAAACTTTAAAAAAATATTGGATAGACGATAGGAGGGTCATGATAAGAATGCCTAAACGGGAGGCACAATCAGGAGCGGCCTATGATAACAAAGAAACCACCAAAAAAATAGTGGTAGCCCTAGAAGAGGGAGAGGAGAGATGTACTTACATAGGACATGACCTGACGGAAGACGAAGAGCACGAATTGATAGCCTTGCTAAGAGAATACAGAGATGTATTCGCTTGGAGCTACAAGGATTTGAAGGGTGTTGACCCAGACATATGCTCACACACAATTCCCATGACCTCAGATGCTAAACCCTCTAAGCAAAAGCCATACACATATAATGATAACTATGCTGCTAAGATCAAAGAAGAGATAGACCGCTTGGTGGAAGCCGGATTTATCTATGAAATTGAGCACACTGAATGGGTATCCCCCATTGTAGTGGTGCCCAAGAAGAACGGCAAATTACGAGTATGCATTAACTTGAAGAAGGTTAATGCAGCCACTATTAGAGATAGCTATTCGCTTCCTATCACTGAGCATCTATTAGAAAGGGTAGCAGGCAAGGAAGTGTACAGCTTCCTAGATGGGTTTTCGGGCTACAATCAAGTAGCCATTGCACCAGAAGATCAGCATAAAACGGCTTTTGCCACAGAGTGGGGTATATTCGCTTTTAGGGTAATGCCATTCGGGCTGACCAATGCTCCTGCAACCTTCCGAAGGCTGATGTGCCATGTATTTAAGGAGTTCCTGAGGAAGAACTTAGAAGTCTATGTTGATGATCTTTGTGCTCATTCCAACATAAGGCAAACCCATATTCCCGAACTCAGACAAATCTTTGACAAATGTAGAGAATATCAAGTCTGCCTGAACCCAGAAAAGTGCGTCTTTATGGTCAGGCAAGGCAAGATTCTAGGACACATAGTGTCAAAGAATGGCATATCCACTGATGAAGAGAAAGTGAGAGCCATAGTAGAGCTACCTAGGCCAAGGAATGTCAAGGAAGTACAAGCTTTCATGGGGCATTGTGGTTACTACCGCCGGTTCATTCACATGTATGCTGTCATTGCAAAGCCCATGTACGGACTTCTGACTAACTTTGAGTGGACTGATGAATGTGAGAATTCCTTCCAGGAGCTTAAACGAAGATTATGTTCAGCACCAATCTTGACCACACCAGATTGGAACAGGCCATTCCATGTTCATGTGGATGCATCCAATTATGCTATTGGATGTGTACTCGCACAACCTACTGGTGAAGGTAATATGGATCTCCCAATTGCCTATGCCAGTAGACAATTGAATGCAGCTGAACGAAATTACACCACTACTGAGAGAGAAGGCTTAGGCATGGTATATGCAGTTAAGAAATTTAGACATTATTTGCTTGCAAATAAGTTCAAATTTTTTACTGATCACCAAGCTCTACTGTACCTAGTAAACAAGCCATGTAATACAGGCAGATTAGTAAGATGGTTTCTCTTACTAATGGAGTATGACTTTGAGGTAGTAGTGAGAAAGGGCAGAACTCACCTAAGAGCAGATCATCTCTCAAGGCTCACATCAGGAGAAGCCCCACAAGGAGTGTCAGATGACTTACCTGATGCTTACTTGTTTAACTTGGAAGTGGTACCGCAGCGGGCTAAGCCATTAGTGCCAGTGTTAACCTACGGGCCTAACCACTCAGTAATGGCCACACAGGATAGAGAGGTAGTAAAAGCCCAAAAGTATCACATCATGGCAGGAAGTATGTACAAGCACACAGATCAAGGGATCTTGGCTTGTTGTGTGGAAGAGGACGAGCATGCGAAGTGGTTGCAATTAGAACATGTAGGTGCATTAGAGCAACACTACTCAAAACAACGAACCCTGCAAACATTGAGGAGATTTGGAGTGTACTCGCCAACGATGGAAGCAGAAGTCCATAGAATGTGCAAGGAATGCCCAATTTGTCGAAATAAGCCACGAGTGGAACATGCCACCCTTTATCGCGTGTCTCTAGTGCCAGATTGGAGCGAGCCACTAGTGGCGTTTCTGAGGACGAAAACATTCCCTCAAGATATGACCCTAACGAGGCAAAGAAGTTTAGAACAAGAGGCCCTAGATTACTCACTCATTGGTGATAATCTATACAAGCGCGGAAAAGATGCTTACCTGAGACTATGTGTTCATGAGAATGAATATCTAAAGATCTTGGAAACTGCTCACCAGGGTGTAGCAGGAGGACACTTTGGTCCAGATAGGGTGATCAAAGCAATCCTATTTGCAGGATTTTGGTGGCCCACCCTTCACATGGACGCACATACCTATGTGAAGAGGTGTGAGATTTGTCAGTGAACCCAGTATCCTATACGCAGAGATGAGATGCCACTGAAGCCTATGATGGGCGGACGTGCATTCTCTAAGTGGGGAATAGACTTTGTAGGTCCTATCAATCCCCCAGCTAAGGGTTCCCATGCTGAGTATATCATCGTTGCCATAGACTATCTAACCAAGTGGGTAGAGGTAAAAGCCACAACGAAGAACGACGCACAGACAACTGCTAAATTCTTGTTTGAGAATGTATTCACAAGATACGGGCTACCTATAGAGCTAGTTAGTGATAGAGGCACTCACTTCTTGAATGAAGTTATTGAAAATCTGCTCCAAGAATTCTTGGTAGTGCATAAGAAGTCTGCCCCCTATCACCCTCAAGCCAATGGGCAAGCCGAAAGCACCAATAAGATCCTATGCAATGTATTGACAAAATTAGTGAACAATAAATGCTCTGATTGGGACAAACAGCTACACCATGCTGTTTGGGCATACCGAGTCGCCTACAAAACGGTACTCCAAAGCCACCCCCTTTCAGATGGTATTTGGCCAAAACACAGTGCTACCGTTGGACTTCTTAATACCTACATTGAAAGTAGCACAAGAGCACGAATGGACGGGTCATGAACTCTCCTCTAGACTTTTTGACCTTGAACGATTAGGAGAAACAAGACTGAGAGAAGCTGCAAGGATATATGCAGCTAAGAAGAGACAGAAGGCATACTTTGATGCCCATGTGAAGGATAAGGGCTTGAAAGCAGGAGATCTAGTTTTAGTCTACACATTGAAACAACATGCAAGGAAGCTAGAAAAGAGAGGCTATGGACCTATGATCATCAATAGGATTTCCACGAGTGGAGAAGTACAACTAGCCACTTTGGAGGGTGATGTTCTCCCAAACTATATTAGCGGATGCAGAGTCAAGCTGTATCAGGAACCCCTCACAGAGGAAATGCTAAGTCGACTCAATACTGCTAAGCAACGTAAAGAGGAGGAAAAACGAATTCGAGAAGAAGCACAGGCAGAGGCCTTAGAGCGCATCAGACGAATGAAGTTGAGGAGACAAGGGAGGGATCAGCCTATGATTGACACTCAAGAGTCTCCAGGCTATCACATGGCCATGTGTGAGGCTTCAGGTGAACGTACCCATAAGATAGTGGATCGACGACCTTTTGTGACCCTAGAAATAGGACAAAGAGACAACACAACAAGCGTGAGAGCTTTAATTGATTCAAGAGCAGCCACAAGTGCAGTTCGGCTTTCTTATTGCCAGCAGCTGCAATTGGAGGTAAAATCCCTAGAAGCATATCTGATAGGATTAGGAGGTGTTGAAACCCCTTGCATGGGAGAGGTGGATCTTCCCCTCTACATACAAGAGGTCCTCATGCCAGCAAAAGTGCTAGTGTGTGAAGACGAGGATATGACCGAACCTCTTGTCTTAGGCCAAGACTGGATCTATGATCACGCAGTCAACCTCAACCTAAGAAGTGGACTTCTTCAGGCTTGGGTAGGCCAAAGCCGTCTCACGATTGAATTAGAAAATCAAGCACTCAAACCAATAGAACAGGCACCAACTCCCGGTCCCTCCAGGAATCCACATGAAGATAACAATGTTGTTCTTGTCCAAACTTCTATGGTGCAGAGGATTGTCAATCTTACTGAAGGTACAGGAGCCAATAAGGAGTTCCTAACTGATCCAAAGAAGATTCTAAACGGGCAGACCGAACATCACTCGACACGAAGGAGGCCGCTGATCAGGAGGCAGGAGTGCCAACCCGTGCAACACGGAGCACCTCGTGGCGCGAAGCAGATCTGGATACGCAAGGATGGAAAACCCACCACTCTAATAGCAGACTCCCGAGGAGACAACAAACAAGCCACACCATCACGGACACAAGTGAAGGAGTACCCTAGGAAACCTCCTAGGCACACCACATCTATTTGGGTCCCTAAGCGGTCAAGGAAGGCTAGCCCCAATGCTAGACACATATGGGTGCCCAAGGCCTGTTTACGAGCCCAAATAGCTCCAACTCTAGTTACTGGCATAATTCAACACTCTCAAGTCCGCTCGACTAACAACGCAGGAACTCTACCTAAAAACCACTCTGACCCACACTCAGTCACATCGAGGAATGCCTGGAAATGGGTACCCAAAAGGTCCCAAATCCATCACAACCTAGTTCATAAACCGTTGCCTGTCTTTAGCTCTAAGAGCTACGAATCCCCTATCAAAGTTTGGAGACCTAAACCATGTATCAAACCCCTTGACCCAATTTTTGTAAATCCACCCACTCTGACATAGGTGCATTCCGAGTCCACTGCATAACCAAAGTAGGCATCTAGGATGATACTGACCTCTAATCATCACTCACACCTATCACAAGCACTTCATCTCTGACCACTAACCTTTGGGATTGTCATGTTAGTATTGTGAAGGGAACACCATTACATCGTGTTTCCTATGCAACACTAATGTGCCTTTCTTCTTCTAGCAGATAAGCACCCGATTCCCATGGCAGCAGTAGCAGGCACAAGCTCTCAGGCAGGCTCTGGTGCTCAAATCAATTGGGATGCCATGCCGGTGGAGGCCCCACCAACAGCTCGGCCTGAAGAGTTTGTGAATGTGCGGAGAATTCCTATTCCAGATCCACCAAATGGCCTAACCGAAAGAGTAAAAGGGCACTCTCATTGGTTCAATGAAATGCCAGGAGACTTGGGAGACGCAGATCATATATGGGAGTCCAAGATGGAGTGTGGAGGAGTGTGGTGGACCTTCCAGTTCTTTTCAAGAGAATTCGAAACCTTACAGAATGCAGCTCCACTTCAAGATATCTGGCAAAAAGCAGGATTACAAACTTATTTTAGTGCAGCTCTACCTAAACCCGATTTCCTCAAGTGCTACTACCTAATTGCCACACTGAAGCCGACAGGTGATAAAGATCATTCAGGCACATTCTGGGTGCCCTCCTTGTCAAATCTGGAGGAAATGAGGAAGTTCGAATTGAATGTTACTTTAATCAGGGAAGCACTTCAGATGTATGGCACGCATGTACCTTCTGACCGCGACCCATTGATACCTGAGTCGATGAAAAGCAACAGAATCAAGAAGCTAAAAGAAATGTGCGCCCTCACCCCCAACATCGCCATACCATTGCGGATGTGCCTCCAACACTTCGCATTCCCAGCTCAGGATCGTTTCACCCAACCTCACAAGAAAATATGGTATGGGTTACATCTAGCAGAGACTGGAAGCTTGCCCATTAAGATGCCTGTATGGATCTTAGACCAAGTGTATGAGGCAGGCAAGCGGGGAGTGAGGAAGCCTACTTTACATGGTTGTTGTGCGCTTACAAGAATTATCTATCGATGTCTTGCATATGATGTGCCGGTTGCCAGAGCCCTAAAATATGCACAACTGGAGTTGTTCAAAGGGCGGAAGTCAGGGAGCCAGCCTGCAAAACGAATGCGTGGATCGCTCTCCCAGGTAATGATCCCTCACGAAGCCACGACCGAAGCTTCCCCCAGACCAGAAGCTCAGGTCGCACCTTTCACGATCCATCTTCAAGGAGTTCAAGCTGGGGATGTGGTACAACCCGCTCCATCCGCCCCTCCACTACCTACCGATGCAGAGTTTGCATCTATGGCCACCTTCAGAGAGGATACAAACTTTGATTTTGAAAGATTCCTGCAGACGGTCCACCTATCAGACAGTGAAGGTTCCCCTGACAATGTTGATCCGGGAGCATCAGTCCAAAGAGAACAGCCACGGGGCGAGACAAGCAGAGTACATGGGGAAGAGGTGGCACAACATCCTCATGACCCAAACACACAAGTTCAGGAAGGTGCACAAAGAAATGAACCAGAAGACAGTGAAGAGAAAGCCGCTGCCTATACCGCACAACTCAAAAGACTATACCGGACAATCAAGAAGGTGCAGAGGAGACACAAGATGTCAGAAGAAGCGAATCGAGCCCTAGTAAACCACATGTTGCAATCGAAGAACATCGACCCACATTTTGTAGAATCGTTGAACCTTTTGGCGGACACCTGTGGCATCGGGGAAGCCATGAGAACATTGGTCTATCAGGCGAACCCTACTTATGATCAAAGAAGGATAGATACAAGGCCACGGCGGGGAAAGATGATTCAAATGGAGGTATCTACCGTCCTACTTCAATGACAGAAGATGTTCAGATGGTTAGCCCTAGTCCCAGTGACGAACCAGATGTAAATACACATTCACCACCTCCGCCATCACCTCCCAGCCAGCCTTCAGAACCCTTTTCCACGAGTCTTTCCGAACAACCGATATCCACCCATGGTGAAACCAATGTACACACCTCCTTTTCTACCGCCTTCCCTTTACCCACAGCCATCACTTTTGCCCAAATTTTTGAACCCCACACAGGTCATCCTGCCACCGATCAAACCATAATAGGTCACCCCTCTTATCTCCCCGCCCTGGGACAACCACTTGCCACTAGCCAAACCTTATCCCAACCCCTACCCATTGTACCCCTGTTAACCCCCTCAGAATCAACCCAAATCACCCAACCATCATTCTGGACAAACCTTGTAAATATACTCCAACAAACCATCAACCTTGCCCTCTTGGAAGCCCATGATCAGGTGGCAGATCAGATAAAGGAATTACAAGGATCCAAAGTACCGACAACACACCCACCCACACCTAAAGAGACGGTCAATGCCGCTACTTCGCCAGAACCTGAACCTTCAACGAACAGTGAGGTACTTGAGCTACGGCAACAGATTGCAGAGTTGAAAATCAAGTTGTTACAATATGAACGACCTCCTTCCCCACCTGAGCAACCCATAGAAGAAGAAGCAGTTATTATTCCAGTGGAGGAAGCATTTGAAGAGAACTATGAGCCTCAACCACTTCCAGGAGGACGAATCACAGAGGAAGGGCAAGATACCTATGAGGAACCCCCATCAGCGTGGATGAAACAAGTAGAAGAAATGGGGAAAACTCATCAGGAACGTGTCTCCACTCAGATGCTAGCAATGAAGGCCATTGAGGAAACCATACTTCAATCTGAGTATTTCAGGCACCTTGCTCCTAGACGACTCATCACGAGCTCAGAATTACAATATAAACCATATTTTGTATTGTTGGCCGACTACAACGCAGAGATCAAAAGACTCACCAACAAGTGCCCTACTTTCGCCACCCAGTTCGAACCAGAAGATATACCAGAGGCAGCCAGAAAAGGGGCGATATTCCAACCTACTTAGAGGCAAAGATTACTTGAAACATACCCGGAAATGCTTAGAACATGGGATCACGCTCCCATGCATTTGAAGTATAACCCTTGTTATGGGCCAGTACAAAGAAGAAGATCATGGAAAGCCTTCGCCACCAAGGTTCAGAACAATGTAAACTGTAGAGAATGGCTCAATTACCCCGCCATTGCACCCCCAACCGGCACCCCCACGGTATCATACATGATAGCAACCATCAGACATTGGATGCCACGCCTCCATCCCATGCCAGATGTAGCTGCCCAGATGATGCTCAAGATATTCAATATGATGCAGGTTGTGCTCAAAACTTTCCGCAATGTATGCCATATTCAGCCTCCGATTCCCGGGTTTGTTAATGGTAATTATGACCTGCTATATGATATGAGCACCACCCCGAGCATACGCGTTGCTTATGCATGGCACGCATGCATCAGATATCTCCCTGCCTGCTATAAGCAAACTTTCGATGATATGTTCACCACAGGGTTCTGGGAAGCACACTCAGAGGTGTTCGCGCCAAGGCCCACCCATTTGTTACACCTCTTTGCATGCGAACAAACGATGCACTCAGAACTCTACACAACACCACAACCGGACATACCGGGTGCAGTCAATTGGGATACCCTTCAGAGAGACCTGATCCGAGGGCTGCGAATCAAAGAACATGATGTGGCAGCTGACATTCTCCAGGGCTATATTGACCAAACCGCAGATCAAAGGTCTGTCAGAGGCGACAGACGCTAGGGGGGGGAGAGTGTTGGCAGTATACGAGAAGAGGCAAGTACGAGCATACAAGCAGATCTAGCACTAAGGCAAGCCTTTATTTTTTTCAAAACCCTTACACCATTTAAAAGTGATTCTCATCACTAAAAACCCTTGTAAATACCATTTTCACCTTTTTGTAGCTCCATTTTGTACAAGCCGAGGAGTCCTTGAGCTTGAGGAGCCTTAGAAGTAGTTGCCTACCGATTTTCGTATTTTTTAGACCTCGTTTGAGCCCTCAAATAAGCCCTGGAACCTAATTTTTAACTAGGCCGGACACTAGGTCTGGACAGGGCCAAAGCTAGTCAAAAACTATAAATAGAGCTAGAGAGCTCATTTTTGGGGCTATCTTCTTGTAGTTTTGAGCTTGTATGAGAACTTTGTTGCAATAGAAGTGATTCCATTGTCTTACTCTCTTTGTTCTTGCCGTGTGTGCGTGTGTGTGTATGTGTGTGCATGTTAGTGTGCTTCTCACTCACACATTTGTGCCTTCACTTGCTCGAGGTCTTCATACCATCCTCATGTCTCCCCGGATTGACATTAAAGGAGGTGCTACTCATCACTGAGCTACACATACACATACATAATGCATACACACACATATGCATACATAATGCATACACACATACACACATATGCATACATAATGCATATGCATACATACATACTTACATGCATACATAATGCACATGCTTACATACACATACATAATGCATACACACACATATGCATACATGATGCATACACACACATACACACATATGCATACATACATGCATACACATACACACATAGACACATACACACACATAGACACATACACACACATAAACACATACACACTCATAGACGCATAACAACACATACACATAGACACATACACATACACACACATATATACACACACACACAAACATACACACATAGACACATACACATATAATGATGCATACACACACATACACATGCATACACATATGCATACATACATGCATACACATACACACATAGACACATTCACACACATAGATACATACATACACATAAACACATACACACTCATAGACACACACACATACACACATACACACATAATGATGCATACACACACATACACATGCATACACACACATATGCATACATACATGCATACACATACACACATAGACACATACACACACACATAGATACATACATACACATAAACACATACACACTCATAGACACACACACATACACATAGACACACACACACACACATATACACACACACAAACACACATAGACACATAGACACATAGACACATAATGATGCATACACACACATACACATGCATACACACATACAAACACATATACACACACATACACACATATATGCATACACACACACATATGCATACACACACACACATAGAGAGACATACTCACACATACACATACATGCATATATATATACATACATAATGCATATGCATATGCATACATACATACATACATACATACATACATGCATACATACATGCATACATACACATACATAATGCATACACACACATATGCATACATAATGCATACACACACATACACACACATATGCATACATACATGCATACACATACACACATAGACACATACACAGACATAGATACATACATACACATAAACACATACACACTCATAGACACACACACATACACATAGACACAGACACACATATACACACACATATATACACATAGACACATAGACACATACACACATACACACATACACACATAATGATGCATACACACACATACACATGCATACACACACATATGCATACATACATGCATACACATACACACATAGAAACATACACACACATAGATACATACATACACATAAACACATACACACTCATAGACACACACGCGTACACATAGACACACACACACATATACACACACACAAACACACATAGAAACATACACACATAATGATGCATACACACACATACATGCATATATATATATATATATATATATATATATATATATATATACAGACATAATGCATATGCATATGCATACATACATACATACATACATGCATACATACACATACATAATGCATACACACACATATGCATACATAATGCATACATAATGCATACACACACATACACACACATATGCATACATACATGCATACACATACACACATAGACACATACACACACATAAACACATACACACTCATAGATGCACACACATACACATAGACACACACACATACACACATACACACATACATATACACACACACACACATACACACATAGACACATACACACATAATGATGCATACACACACATACACATGCATACACACATACACACATACACACATACACACATACACACATACACACATACACACACATACACGCACATACATACACACACACATGCATACATACACATACTTAATGCATACACACATACATATGTACACGTATATATATTGATTTCTAACCATTTTGTTTATATGTTAGGTATTATGGATCCCAGTAGAGAGAGAAAGGCGAAAGTCACTCTCATAAAAAGTCTTATGAGAGCAAGAGTTTCGTCTGATACTCTAGGGGCCATCATGCGTGATTACTAAGAGATGTCTGATGAGGAGCTGGACTGTACGATCCATATGCTTACCCAGCGATCAGACGAGGGCTCTTTTGTGGCTCCACATGCAGGAAGAGAGCTATCTGCTCATAGGTATTTTTTTTTTCATAAACTTTTTAAATGATATTATAACACATATTTTTAATTATTTTTATCTATCTATTTTTAGGACACCTATACCACCTCCAAATCGTGATAGCAGAGCAGAGTTGCCTATGAGGATATGCATAGGCACCTTAGGACTAGAGTGCGATATAGAGCCAGAGGGGAACATTGTGTACATAGGGAATGGATTGGAGTTCAAGAGAAGAATGCGGGCACTATGCCACTCTTACCTGCGCTTTGTCCACTTACCGTGGAAGTAAGTAAAAATTTTACATATAAATTGAAATAAATATCTTATGTTTTATTTACATTATGTTTTTTATTTTTGTAGCGAGCATGATGAGAGGGATAAAAAATACGTACTTAGTTCACTTGAGACAGAGTTTGGGACAGGATGGTCGCTTAAGTGGTGTCTAAAAGAGATGCGGACACTTATGGCTCATCGTCGCGATAATGCACGATATGCACTACTTTTATGTATATATATGTGGATATGAGTATGTGTGTTTATGCATGTATGTATGTATATGAGAGAGAGAGAGAGAGAGAGAGAGAGAGAGAGAGAGAGAGAGAGAGAAGAGTGAGACTAGAGGTATAAATACACGCATTCACACACATATACATCATACATGCACATTTACACACATATACACATACATGCACATTTATACATACGCACACATACATGCACATTTTTACACACACATACACATGCATGCAGTTACACACATATAATGAATACACATAGACACATACACATACTCACATACACGTACACATACTCACATACACGTACACATACTCACATACACATACACATGCATAATCATATGTACACACACATAAAATCATATAATCATATTTACATGCATATATACATATACACATGCATATATACACACACAACACATGCATATGCTCATATAGATACACATACATACACATACATACACAACACATGCAAAAATCCTAAATTGAAAACATTAATTTTGATATTAGGGTTATAAAACCTCTAATTTAAAAAGTCTAATTCAATCTTTTAGCCATATGTTTGAAGTATATGTACACATTGCATCTATTCCTCCGACGTCCTACTAGAGAGATGTCTCTCCTCCCAACCTTATGCCTCTATATATAACTACTCGAATCAACGAGGATCATAATATATATAAAGATATATACACATCAAGTAGATAGGATACATAAATATAAAATGGAGTAGATATATTATGCATCACACATACATGCCTAAATGCACACACACACACACACACACACACACACACACACATATATATATATATATATATATATATATATATATATATATATATATATATATATATATATATATATATATATATATATATATATATATATATATATATATATATATATATATATATATATATATATATATGTGTGTGTGTGTGTGTGTGTGTGCATACATATTTACATGTACACATTTACACATAGACATATATACATATATACATGTACACATCACATATACATGCCTACATGCACACATAAACATGTATATACATGCATACATATTTACATGTACATATTTACATGTACATATTTACACATAGACACATATACATATATACATGTACACAATTATAAACACTTGCATATATTACATGAATACATGAATATTTTACATAAATGCATATGCATATATACACATATGCATATTTAACACATGTATACATATATCACACACATGCAAACACATACATATACATGAAATACATATATATGCATACTAACATATGTATACCCCCGAGCTTCATGTTCTAACTTAGAAGAACATGATTTCATCTCTCTAGTAGGATTCATCGTTATTCAAGTTAATAAAAAAATCTATTATCTGATATCCATTCAGAAGCTTCAAGTTATTGATCGATAACTAGAGTAGAATTTACTATCTAATCTGCTCATATGTTTTCATTATTGCCATCATTTTGGTAAGACATCAATATAGTCTCATCTTCATTATCCTTATTGATTTCATTTATTTCTTCTATTGTTAAATCTATGTTCTCATGAATCACATAATCTATTGATGGATTAATATCTATTTCTAGTAATTCCTCTTCCTCATCAGTAGAATCAGCATGAGAGAATTATCCTTTTTCATAAAAAAGATTAGTATCATTATCACGTATAATGATTCTAATTTCTATTTCAGATATTGATGTATTAGTATTTGATGCTGAATCATCAAGAGGACTTTCTTCGATCTCTCTAACAATAAACTGTTCAAACAATGACCTACCTCTAGGTTGCACATGAATGACTTGCCACCAAGGATGAGCATCTGGGTTTTTATAAAAAAATGATTGTTCAATATGCCTAGGAAGAATATATGGTTCTTTAGTAGATCGCATTACCTTGGAAGAATCAATTGCCCAAAACCCAAATAATTCCTTTCTTAATGTGGAATTACTACCTTTATACTCGGCTCGAAATTAGTCAACCTTCAAAATGACCTATCAAAATATATAACAACAAAAACCCAATTATTAGGTGCTTAAAAGAATAACTAACTCTATCAAAAAAAATATAAACTTTTTTCTACCTGTTTGAATGTACAAAATGAAATTTTGTAGATACCAACAATAGTTCCTATGTAACCAAGTTCGCTATCTATAAGGTTTGTGTCTTTTGAGGTAGCATGTGATAGTTGCTTGAAAGAAGAAACAATACTAGAATCCTTTGTTTTACGTAAAGAATCAATGCCTTTGATTCTAATATGCTGTCCAAAAGCCCACATATTAGTGAACATTCGAGCTTGCAAAATAAATTCCATTAGTAAATAGAAACTAACATACATATATGAAAAAAATAAAGTATTATTTTAATAAAATTACCTTTCATTCACAACCTATCATTAACTCTCTTTGCTCATCTGAGATTTCTTCATTATTTGCGTTGGCGGTTTGCAAACGACTATATAGCCAATCCATGAAAGAAGATATATCTGTAATCTCATTATTATCGAGATTACATCTAAATCTTTAGTTTTTTTGCCTTTTACTTCGGAGATTTTGAAGTTCCTTGTACTCGCTAAGGAATGCTTGCATGCATTTGCTATTATATACTACAAAAGTAGAAACATCATTTCTTTCTTGAAATGTAAATAAGAATGGAACCCCCTTACCTGATAATACCTCATCTGTTATTTTTGAAGAAGACTCGTTGGTCCATGCGTGGAGCTTCTTCATGAACTCTTTCAAGGTACTCACGTAATACATGCACTCTTCAAGCATCCAACCCTTTGCCATGGATCCTTCTCGTTTTTCTCTTTGTCGCACATAACCTTTTAATATTCCCATAAATCGCTCGACCCAAAACATCCATCGAGTGTTGACAACACCTGCAATCTCTATTTCATCTACAAGATGGACTACTAAATGAACCTGAATATCAAAAAATGAAGTAGGAAGTTCTTTCTCCATCAAACATAGTAGCTCTTTGCATTCACGTTTTTTGTGGGATTGAGTTTTTGTCAATCTCTTTGGATGTAATCCACCTATACATATCATAAAAACAATAATAAAGAAGTTAATTAAAAAATAAAAGATATCCAATATTCATACATATTAAATATAAAAGTATCATAATTACCTTATAAGTGATCCAAGCCGATAGATCACATCTCGTACTCCTTTCGTTGTACATCCAATTATAACCAAAGGTAAAATATGTTTCAAAAAGTTATGCCAGTCATGGGTCTTTAACCCAGATAAGCTCTTATCATCCATAGTAAACATGTTTTGAAAAGATGTTTCATATCCTGTAGGAGTCTTAATCAATTGAATTCTATTGTTGATAGTCTGTATCTCTTTTGTTGTAAGTACCCAAGGAGCAGGTGCATAAGTCGTTTCTTGTCGATGTCTATCAAAAAATGGCCATAACTTTGGTTTGGTTTTTTGATCTTTCAAATCATTCCTTGATGCTGTGGTATCTTTTAGTCCAAGAAGATGCTGCCATAGTGAATAACCAATATTTTTGAATAAATGCATAGGATCAAGAAGATGACATACTTTTCACTCTTTCCAATACTCCAAAGAATACCATATTGATATGTTCTCTGCGAGTGCCAATTTTCCTTTACCTCTGTTCACATACTCATTATCTGAATCATCACTGAAGATTTCTGATTCTGGATCTATCAGAGGTCCATCTGTCCATTTTTTATACCAATCCATAGGCGTCATAGGTTTTCGACACTGACCTGTTTCAAGCTTTCCATTAAAATGTATCGCTTCTCTTTTAGATCTTAATGGATGATCATCAGGCAAGAATCGTCGATGTCGAAGTAAATATTTTTGTTGAGATTCTTACTATAGATTGATCTCAACCAATCACCACAATATGGACAAGCTTTATAACCCTTAGTAGATATCCCTGCATCATGGAAAATGATAAAAATATAATTAGATTAAATTATATTTATTTACATGCATATTGAATTAAAAAAATTACATCAATACCTGAACAAACACCATATCTTGGAAAATCGTGAATAGTCCAAGCCACAATACCACGAACTGTAATATTTCTTTCATTGATGCTTTTCGATACATCAATGACATTAATACCTCTCCATAACTCGTGAAGATCGTCAATGAGAGGAGCAAGATATATATACATATCTTTAACTTGTCTTTTGCATGGGATTAAAAGTGAACACATTAAATGTTCCTTTTTAATGCTAAGATATGGTGGAAGATTGTAGTTTATGACTACCACTGGCCATGTTGACCATTTACTAGATTTCATGGAGAATGGATTAACCCCATCTAATGCAACTCCTAACTTTAGATTCTGTGGATTTTGTGGAAATTTAGGCCATGTAGAATCAATATGCTGAAAAGCAACACTATCATGAGGAATTCTGATATTTCCATCAGTACTTTTGTGATCATGTCCCCAAGTCAAAAGCTTTGATAATTCGGGGCCTTGAAATATATGTCTAATTTGTGGAGCCAATGGAAAATGTCTCAATACCTTTTTTGGGATTTTACCTTCTTCGCCCTTTGTTAGCTCATGAACTGGTTGATTTTATGCACTAACATGTCCCATTTTGGAGAGCATTTGTTTGAACATAGGTGTTTTGCAATGAGAATAGATGGCCGGTGATGATAAGATCTACTCAAATGTGGACACAAGGACCAAGAGCAGTATGCGGGCCATTTTTGGGATGTGGCTGCTGTATTTGGCTCATTAAAAGGTGGAAGGGGTGGTGCTCATTCCTTCTTCTTCGTTTTTTTGGAGAGATTGCAGATAGAGGGAGGAAAGTAATGTGCGCTGAAGGGACATAAAAGGAGGGAGCCTCGATCAAAGATCTGGTTCTGGCTTGGAGTTTTTTTTTAAGAAAGACCAGTCGGGAGGATCAGAGAGCAGACTAGAAGGGCATAGAACATCTCTCAGAGAGGAGGGGACTCTCGGCTGCAAAAGAGGAGATGAGCGGATCAGTTCAGCGTGGAGATTTTTGCTGCCAAAGAGTGACATCTACGATGAGGCTGATGAGGGAGATTTCACCAACGACTTTGCAGACCAAAATAACCACTGAAGAGAGCGAATAATGAAGGAGTAAATTCATTGGATAGCGTTGATCTGATAAAAGAAATGGAGATCTTTTGATGTTGAATGATAAAATCAGACAAAAAGACTTCTTCTATGCATGATGAATGGATGACTCCATATACTATGTTCCACATTCAAATAAAGCTTAGAAGCGAGGAGGAAAGTACATGCGAAAAAGGGGAAGAGGTGATGATTGCTGGAATCTTGAGAACTGCAGTTGATGAAACTGGTTAAGGGATGAACTTTTGAGAGCCACTATCACAATTGTTCGCTACTGTTGTTTATGGTTTGCATCACCAGAACACATGTGCAACTTGGTACACATATGGTCCTGGAAGATTTCGAAGCATCATGAAGTAAAAACTCGAACGCGACTGCAGAATTCTGTTTCTCAATAATGGTTTTCTGGTAAAGGTTTATGTGCTACATCCATTTATGAGCTCGTTAAATTCTAATATGGGAATATGTCTGAGCGTGTCTTGAACTGTTGCTTGCAACTTTTGCACTCGATTTAAACAGACTTGAAGGTGATTGTTAGATTTTCAATTAAGCATACATTATATATTCAAAAGAAATGGAATACTGCTGCACTTTCACTGCATTTGTGTCCTCACTCATTTTTTTTTTCTTTTCAGCTTTGTGTTTGGAGTTTACTGAACGATTTTGTTTTGATAACTTGGATAACTGGAGCTATTAGATAATCACATTCTATAGGGAGCAATTGCTATGTGGTTTTTTTATGTTTGCGTTTTACGTGAGACTTGGAGATCCTCAGTCTTTTTTTCTTTTTGGCAACATGAATGAATTCTGTCCATGATTAAGTAGGAAAGATAGCGTGTTGTAAACTACTACGGAGTTTTCTGAGGCAATGTTAAATTAATTTACACTTTGGTAGGGAGTTACATGGCGATGTTTGTACTGAGCAACTTCTGATGGGTTTACAGTATACTACTAGATAGATTTACTGTCACAGAAGTTGGATAATTTAGCAGCAAAATATGGAACATTTGATGATCTCTGTGTAGCATATGGGCTAAGCTAGTGTTTGAATGTATCATTGCCATATGTGAAATTGCATCCGCTGCACAAGACCCTACCGTATTCCAACACACAACCGCATGTCAAGCTCGAGTTGTGCGTATCGTGAGACACATAAGCCTTTAATCATCTGTACCCTTTTCAGGTTCTACGGAAGGATTATATAGCTGCTGGCTTTTGTTGCATACAACTGTTTTACAACTCATCTAATCAGGAGCAGACACTGCGCCACTTGGTGCGTGCTAAGATTAATATCGATGAAGGTTTCTATGCATGACAACAAGGAGGCAATATAGCAAAAGCTTCATTAAAAGTAATCCGTGAAAAGAGCTCATCTGAGAGGTTTTTCAGAGGAGGAGCTCTTGAAGTTTGAATTAGATACCGCTTGAGTAATAGAGAGCATGAGTTATGTTATCAGGATCTTGCTCACGCTCAAACAGAAGTTACGAACACGGAGAAACACACACAAGAATAAGTGCAACAAGAGACGAGAAAGTACACAGATTGGGTGCAATCTCCCCCCATGCACTCTGTTCCAACAGTCCACAGAGTGCATGTATTTATAGGACTTTTGATTACGTCAAAAATAGTGGTTACATGAGGGCGGCTTCAAAAAGTAGGTGTGAAACTAAAAGTTGGTAACTTTTACAGAAAGCCATTACTTTGAATAACAGAAACTGCGGTCTACAACGACCCTTATTCTAACCATTACTTTTCTAACAATAGAACCTTCTACGCAGGTCTATTTACAAGCTAAATAATAATTATTCGGAATATTGATATCCGCCCTTTCACGCCTTGCACGCTCCTCACGAACCTTCAGCTGCTATATCAGAAACATCAAAAACATATTAATACATTAATAATATAACACTTTAACAATACATTGTTCAATAATATACAACATGCCTCTCAGTTGACAAGCAACTGACCTCAGTTGATAAAATAAGTTAACACTCTAACAATAACAATGCATTGTTCAATATATTCCATGGTACGGTTACAATCCAACAATAACAATGCATTGTTCAACATATTCCATGTTCCACTCCCACAATGCATTGTTCAACATATTCCATAAGTTATAACATGCCCCGCAGTTGAACAAGCAACTGGCCTCAATTGAAAAAAATAATAAACATGGATGGCCAGTCACATGTTTCATCACTGAATAAAGAAAATAGGCATGTGCCATGTAAAAATACATGCATGGAAATGTTCATGGAGCTGTTACATTAATGTGTTTGTGTATGATATGCAAAAATTAAGTGGTCATAATGAGGTGTTAATTGTGTTTTATGTATCCATTGACATTCTTCAATAGAGTGATTTTTGTACTTAACCAAATATCGATGATATTGAGTACCTGTGCGTGTAGTAGTGACATCATGATCAATGATTTTCTCAGGAACTAAGATTTCAAATTGTTCTTCAATTAAAGGAGGATCATCAAGAAGTGGAGCAAGTGGTAAAGTTCCTTTAAAGGGTTTAAGTAAGCTAATATGAAAAGAATTATGTATAGTCCAATGGGATGGAATATCTAATCGAAATGAATTATCATTAATTTTTTCTATAATGCAAAACGGTCCATAATAGCGTGGTGCAAGTTTAATTTTAGGATGCTGCAAAATATTTTTGAGACGTCTTTTAATTATTCACAACCATACAAAATCATGTTCCTTGAATTCTTTGGCTAATCGTTTAGTACTGATAATACGTGTATATCGCTCTTGACTTTTCCTAATGTGCTCGTGAACATCATGAGTGATCTTGAGCAATAGAATCAGTCATCGGAATGTCGGTTTGGGTGAGGGACATGGGAGTGGGAAGCTTTTTACCAAAAACTATTTCAAAAGGTGCACGACCAGTAGTGGTGTGTGAAGTGTTATTGTAAGAAAATTGAAGCAATGGCAACTTGTCATCCCAGTTATTAGGATTATCTAATGAATAACAACGCAATAAATCAAGAATAGTACTATTTGTAGCCTCACTCTGTCCATTACTTTCAGGATGAAATGCAGAGCTAAAATCTATTTTAGAACCAAAATGTTGAAATAAGACAACCCAAAAATGATTACAAAACCTAACATCACGATCAGATAACATTACTTTAGGAAATCCATGATGTGGAAAAATGCATTTAATGAATAATTTTGCAGCTTGAGGTGCAGTCAAAGTTTTTCTACATGGAATGAAATATGCATATTTACTAAACCTATCAACTATTGTCCAAATCATATCATTATGTGATGAAGTGATAGGAAGACCTATGATAAAATCCATAGAGATTTGTTCCCATGGTTCATTTGGAATAGGAAGTGGCATTAATAATCCAAATGGTTTACCATGATGACGTTTGACACGCTGACATACAATGCATTGAGAAACATAATGTGCAATGTCTTTTTCCATGTGTGGCCAAAAGAAGAAATCTTTGCAAGCAGAAATAGTGCTCTGTATGCCTCTATGACCCATGTAAGATGGTTCATGCATTTCTTTAATAACAAAATCTTTAAAAGCTTGGGTTATGCACAATCTATGTTGAAAATAAAGAAAACCATTATGAAATGTATAATGTTAAAAGAGGCACCATTATTGGAGTCATGCCATGCACGTGAAAAATACAAATCAGATGCATAAGTGGAAACCATGTCTTGAAAAGAATGAATTTGAATGGCAGAAATATTATTCAAAACAACGGAATTCGAAGGAAAACGGCTAAGAGCATCAGCTACGACATTAGCTTTACCTGGCTGATATTGTATCATGGGTTGGAAATTTTGAATGAATGATGCCTATCAGAGATTAAGGGCTCACTTAATAAATGCTTAATAGCCTGTTGATCGGTTTTGATTAATACTTCAGAGCCCATAAGATAGTGTTTCCAAATTCGCAAAGCATGCACAACTGGTCACAGTTCTTTATCATACGTACTATAATTATGTTCGGAGGGCTTAAGCTTTCTACTCTCAAATGCAATGGGATGGTCATTTTGCATTAAAACAACACCTATTCCTGAACCGCTAGCATCAGTAACAACATGAAATGGTTGTGAAAAATCAGGTAATTGTAAAACAGGTGCATGTGAAAGTGCATGTTTAAGTTTGTCAAAGGACTGTTGTTGGGTAAATCCCCATGCAAATTTTAGTTTCTTTTTCAACAACAAAGTAAGAGGCAATGCTAAATAAGAAAAATTTCGAACAAACTTCCTATAGAAACTAGCCAACCCAAGAAAAGAACGAACATCATTGACTGATTGTGGTATAGGCCATTCTATGATAACTCTAATCTTTTTCGGATCCACATGCACACCTTCACTTGAAATAATATGTCCTAAATATTCTAGCTTACGCTGAAAGAAATAACTCTTTTCAGGATTAGCATAAAGTGTGTTCTCTCGTAACAAATGAAAAACTGTTTCAAGATGCTTTTCATGTTCACTATCATTTTTACTGTAAACAAGTATGTCATCAAAGAATACAAGAACAAAAGCTTGGTAATCAAGAAAAATATTGTTCATCATTCGCGCAAATGAAGCAGGGGCATTAGTAAGTCCAAAGGGCATTACCATAAATTCATAATGGCCATTTTGAGTTCTAAATGCAGTCTTAAAAATATCACTTTGTGTCATACGAATCTGATGGTAACCCGATTTAAGATCAATTTTACTAAAGACACGAGCTCCTCGTAACTTATCTAAGAGATCATCTATTCGAGGAATAGGGTATCTATTCTTGATCGTGATCTTGTTAAGGGCTCTATAATCAATGCACATTCGATAAGTTTTATTCTTCTTCTCTACTAAGAGAACTGGTGCTCCAAATGGGGAAGAACTAGGCCTTATAATTCCTTTTTGTAGTAGGTCTTTTACTTGATTTTCTATTTCCTTTTGATGTAGTGGGCCATGTCTATAAGGTGCTTTATGAGGAGGAGAACTACCAGGGACTAAGTCTATGCTATGGTCAAAGGATCCTCGAGATGGTGGTAGTTCAGAGGGATATTCATAAATAAAACAATCCTTATAAGTACTCATGAAAAGTTTATATGCATCTGAAAGTGTATGAGTATAATCATTGATGACATTGACAAAAACAATGCATGAGTTGAGTCCTTTCCTAAATGCACGCTTTACTTGAGTGTGACTAATCAATGGAAATGGCTCGAAATCATGCCGTGCAGACAAAGTAATGATTTGACCTTTGAAAACAAACTTAAAGGTATGAGTATGGTAGTCAATACGTGGGTTATAATGGTGACGAAAAGGCATACCTAGTATAACATCATAAGATTGCAAAGGTGCAATTAAAAATGTTCGTGAATCAACATAAGGGCCTATGCTAATCGTAACATCTTACACTTCTCGTGTTACATTATAACGACTACCTTGAAATGCAGCTTTCACTTTATACAAAGAAGGAAACGTTTGTAATTTAAGTTCTTGTACTAATAAATGTGAAATGAAGTCATGTGAACTACCATCGTCATGTAGAATTTTAACTAGTTTGTTATTTATTGTACCCTGCATGCAAAGAAGAGAGTGTAGAGAGATATCGTTACCCAAGGTACTTAAGTCCTTCTTTAGTGATTCCTCTGTCCAAACAGGAGGAATTTCTTCATTATAGACCTCCATGTTATGCAATCGAGCTGTAGCCTGTTTCATATGAAGAGGTTGCAATCTGCACCTTATTTTTGTATGTCCAGTTTTACCACAATTCCAGCAAGTGATTCGTGGTCGCTTCTGTTGGGCATTCACTGCTGAAGTTTGAAGGGTAGGTGGTTTGGTTGGTTGGAGAGATGAAGCAACGGGTGAAGTTGAGTAATTGGATTGTGGAGGACGAGGAAAACTAGGGTAAGATGGGGCATTAAAATTACGCTTCATAGGAAATGAAGGTTTAACAGGAAATGGTCGTGGACGTGGTTGATGTAGACGGAGTGACTTGGTTATGGACTGGAATTCTTTTTCTGCATCATAAGCAAAAGATATAGCCTCGTTGAGGGTTGTAGGTCGTAGGGTGTGAAGCTTAGCTTGGATACCCACCTCCAAACCATCTTCGTATTTCTGCTGCAAGATATCCTCTAATACATCTTCAAGCATTCGTACAAGTAGTAAATTTTGCCAGAACCGCTCTGTGTAGGTAGTAACCGTATCACCCTCCTTCCATGTAAGGGTCATCCATGCACGTCGAACATGCAAATGGTATTGAGGAGGAAGAAATGAATCCTTCACATTTTCTTGAAAAGCCTTCCAAGTTGTTGGACGCTCCATACTGTGTCGCAGGACATTCCACCAGAGTTGAGCTTTACCTACTAAATAGTTAGTGGCAAATTTAACTTTTTCACTTTCAGCATACATTTCATCGGTATAAAAATCATCAAACTGCGACAACCAAGAAAGTACTAAAGGCCCATCCTTTCGGCCATCAAATCGTAGAAACTGGTAGTTTCTATTACCAATCTTTGAATGAGTAACATCATATTGGGCAGACACAATAGCTTTTACTACTCTCGTAAGGTTGTCTTCCTCAGCTTGCATCTTTTGGAGGATTTCATCATGTTGTCGGATCTCGTTCTGAGCTCCTTGAAGCTCATGCCACAAGAGCTCTAGTTGTTGTTCAAGTGTTGCCGCAGGTAGAGGTGAATTACCGTAATCCTCCATGGTGCTCTTGGACCCTTGCTCTCAACCTTGGTGTATTGAACCTTCTTGTTTGCAACCTTGGTGTCTCGATCCCGTGTTCTCAACCTTGCTTGGTATCTTGAACACTCAATCAAGTGCCACCCAAGGATTTTGAAGGAATTCACACTTCCAAGCTAGCTCATTGGAAAGTTCGTTCCGAGAGCTTTCCAACGGTATATTACACGCCTCAATCGGACCTACGGATTGAGAGATACACTTGATTCTTTCTTGGGTCCAATCTTGAAATCGACGCGCGCGCCTTCCACAAGTAATAAAGAGAGAGAACTTGAGTACAACTCCAAGAGATGGTGGAGTGGTCAAAGTACTTCCCTTGAAAGTAGGAGGTTGTGGGTTCAAATCCTCCTACCTTAGGGACTCTAAACCTCTCTATTACCACTCAAAAATTAAAATTGCCTCGTGCGTAGCCAACGGCTGCCAACGGTCGCCAAGGGAGCCTTGGGTGCCAATGTATTGCCTAAGTTATTGCCTAAGTTATTTGCCTTAGCCGACGCCTACGCCTTAGCCGACACCTTGGAGTAAGCCGAAGGAGAAGATGTAGGTGAAAACGTTCTGGATCAGAAACAGAAACAGAAACAGAAGACGAAACAGAAACAGAAACCGAAGACGGAGATGGAGATGGAATCAGAATTCAGAATCGCGAACAAAGAACAGAACCCTCTGTATTGACGCGTGCAGAGCTCTGATACCACTGTTGTCAGGATCTTGCTCACGCTCAAACAGAAGTTACGAACGCAGAGAAACACACACAAGAATAAGTGCAACAAGAGACGAGAAAGTACGCAGATTGGGTGCAATCTCCCCCCATGCACTCTGTTCCGACAGTCCACAGAGTGCATGTATTTATAGGACTTTTGATTACGTCGAAAATAGTGGTTACATGAGGGCGGCTTCAAAAAGTAGGCGTGAAACTAAAAGTTGGTAACTTTTACAGAAAGCCATTACTTTGAATAACAGAAACTGCGGTCTACAACGACCCTTATTCTAACCATTACTTTTCTAACAATAGAACCTTCTACGCAGGTTTATTTACAAGCTAAATAATAATTATTCGGATTATTGATGTCCGCCCTTTCACGCCTTGCATGCTCCTCACGAACCTTCAGCTGCTATATCAGAAACATCAAAAACATATTAATACATTAATAATATAACACTTTAACAATACATTGTTCAATAATATACAAGAAGTTATTTTTCATGCTGGTGTGACACTTGTTAACAAAGAAGAATACTTGTGACTGAACTCTTATAGAGAAAGTTGTGGAATTAAAACGTACAAAACAATTTAGCAAAACACAAGGAAGGTTGTACCTTGAACTTTAACAAAAGAAGGACTTACTGAACGATTGAATTATGATCGAATGTTTTCTTCAAAAACAAAACTTCAAGTAAACGAGTGTGTAAATGAGTGTTTTTTTCTAGATTTTAAGAGTGCATATGCTTCCTCATTTCATATGCAAAGCTTTATACTTCTATGAAAGTGAGGCCTAATGTTCATGAAGAAAGGGAGGGAATTGCGGGGTGTGCGTGCATATGTGCAAAAGGGAAAAGAAAAGAACCAAAGGGAAAGCGAGTGGAAGCAGGTATATACATATGTGATATTCGAGAGCAATTGTGGACTCAGAGTAAAAGAAAGTGGCATAGCACAAGCTAATTTAACAAAACATGGGATGTGTGTAAGGCAGTTTCCCTTGGGTTATGAAATCAAACATTTTGGTGCATCTGCCGGGAAATAGCTTGGCACGTCTCTATAAGAGAGTGCCATAGGTTCACCTAGCGCCACATGTTGGCCGAGCTTGCGGACTCCAGATCTAGTACATGAGTGAGGGGAGTTCATCCTCAGGAGCAACACAAACGCAAAGAGAGGAACGCGCTCAGAGAAGAGCCCTTGAAAGAGAAAGGAAGAGGTGGGAACCGCCAGGTGAGCCGACCTCGACTGGCTCGAAGAAATCTGCTAAAAACGTGTACTCCCGTAGGAGAGTCGCGAATCAAGTGAGAAAGTTTGAAGGAGGGATCCTGAGGCCGCATGTGCTAAATTTCTGGGATCGAAGTGATATTGACATCACACCTCTGTTCGAAATGGCTCAGCGGATTTCGGTTCACTTGGGGGACTTCACCAAGTTCTCAGGTGCTTGGGACGAGGATCCAGATAGTTTTATCCAATTGTTTGAGGTTACATGTGCGGCCAATGAGGTAGTTGACCAGGGTCAAAGGTTGAGGATCTTTCCGGCTACTCTTCGTGATGAGGCAGCCAACTGGTATGGGAATTTGACACCTCAAGAGTGTGGAACTTATCAGATGCTCAAGGAAGCCTTCTTGGCAAAGTTTCGACGACAAGGCTTCCAAGATAGATTGGCCCAACAGATGGATTACTTGCGACAGGAAGTCAATGAGAGCATCGATAACTACATTCAGAGAATGGAAACGTTGGTAAGAAAGATGGGTGCGAATGCCCCGAACGATGAGACATTGAAAAGAAGATTCATTTCGGGATTGAGAGATCCTACGGCACAGTAGCATATCAGCCTGACAAGACCTGCAACTTTAATGGATGCTAAGGAACAAGCAAGGCTTTGGGAGGAAGTACAATTATGTCAATAGAGGAAGATGGAGCTCTTATATGAACCTATGGGAGGCCCAGGGAGCATACCGATGAAAGATCTTGGCCAAGGAAGTCCCGCATTGACAACCCCAGCTTTTGTAGCTGCCACTAGCACGCCAGGCGAGGTAAAGCCTGTGCTAACTGAAGAACGAATATTGGAGTTGGTCACACAAGCTATAAAAGCTGCCACAATGACCCAGGAAACATACACAGTAAAACCAGAGGTAGCTGCAAACCCGAATCAAGTGTTTCAATCAAATACATGGTGTGGAAAGTGCCATGGTTACGGCCATTTGGCTTCAGAATGCCCTACAGTCTCAAGAGTATTCACAGATAGATCACCACCTAGAATGCGTTGCACTTTTTGTGGAAGAACAAATCACACAGAGGACCGATGTTACAACAAGAGAGCCTATGAAGAGAGGACCATGAAATCGGGAGATACAAGAGAAAGACCCTACACGGGATTGCCCGCTCAAAGTGTCCCACCTACATCTCGTTGGGAAAACAGACCTACTTATGGATATGGTGCTCAGGGTCAAGGAGGAGACTATCCAAGAGGAGCCGCACGTGATCAAAGAAGAGATGGTCCAATCTAGTGTTGGAGGTGCCATGGCTTTGGCCATACTCAATCTAGGTGTCCAAACGAAAAGAAACCAATTGATTATACCCCACTATGTAGGTACTGTAGTGGAGAGGGCCACTTTGATGAAGATTGTCCAAAATGAAGAGCTTCCACTGGCAAGGATAAGGGACCAGTAGGGTCCTCGAATTATGTTGATACTCAGATGCATTCCACATCGAGAGCTCAAGAGCACGTTCCTACGATCGGAGTAGTGTTCAAGACACCGAACCCTCAGGAAGGTTCTAGCTCGTCGATGCACTTTGTGGATGCTTACTAGGCCAAGAAACCACATAAAGAGCCAACTGTGGCAGTAGTCACAAGGACTCAAGAGTATTTAAAGAAGCATCCAGAAGACGAAAGTGAAAAAGCAAGACAAAAGAAGATAGCTGAACATGGAGAGGTAGAAAACCAAGTTGGAGGATTTGCTGAGCAGCAAGAGTTTGAGGATGGGGAAGAGATAGAGATTCTTCCACCAGTGACCAAGGAGTTTGTGCCAGGCATAGCACCATTCCCTGAAAGATTGAAGGCTCCTAAGAGTAGGAAGGAAAGACAAAGTTTGGAGGAAGTGGACATTGTAAAGTTGCTCGCGGACACGTAAGTCACGCTAGACATTGGCACATTGCTGAAATGTTCACCTGCATATAGGAAACAATTCTACAACGAATATATTAAGAAGCCGAGGAAAGCTCGAGATAAAAAGAGACAAGATAAAGATGTCCAAGGGATCATTCAAAGTATTACGACGCAAATTGATTCGAATGCTCCAACTGTGACAGTCAAGATTAAAGGGTATGCAGTCCCCGGTGCTCAGTTAGATAGTGGAGCCGCAGTCAACTTAATGACTGAGTTCATGATGAAAGCTTTGGGCCTCAACCACATGGAAGAAACGCCGATGTCCTTAAGAATGGCAGATCAAACACAAGTGAAGCCTGCGGGTCTTTTGAAGAATGTAAGCACAGTTGTGGGCGGTCTAGAGTTTAAAGTTGATTATCTGATAGTAAGACCAAGGACCTCAGAGGCTACCTTCTCGATCTTACTTGGACGGCCATGGCTGGTGCAAGCCGAATGTGTGCACGATTGGCGCACAGGATTTATCACAATTGGACCGAAGGCTGATTGAATACAACTTCAAGTGTCTCCAAACTTGGCCGGCAAGAAATCGACAACAGCTGAGGAAAGGGAGCAAAAAGCAAAGGAAAAGGTTAGACAAGAAATGGTGCGGGTAAGATTTGCCCTGCGCACGGAGACTTCTAAGGACCTTTCACAGGATGGATTTAATATGCAATTGGCCAACCTCCAACATGCGAAAGTGGGCGAGTACAAAGATCCACTATGTTACAAGGATGACTCAGACCAGGAGTTGCTGGGATGGTTGACACATACAAGTGAATTTGAGTGCTACATGTTGAGTATAGACGCAAAGGAAAATAAAGCTACTCAATCCCTGGAGAAGGGAACTTCAAAAGAAGAGTTGAAACTGGAGTTAGCTCCGACAATGGAAGTGCAACAGTTGAGAGAAAGGGTTAGAATGCTAGAAGAAGAGCTTCTAAGGAGAAGTCGACAATCAGACAGAGAAGCGGAAAGTAAAACTAAAGTGCGGGAAGCCATTGCAAAAGCTGAACTAAAGAAATTGGGTGCGGTTGAAAAAGAACAAAACAATGATTTACTGGCCAACCATGCACGCGTGATCGGAGAGCACGTTCCAATCACAGCGTCATCAAGGAATAAGGAATATTCGCGAGAAGCTCAGGTGGAAAAATGGGAAGTTTTTCCAGAAAAGTTCTTGAGCGTGGGGTTAGAGCTACCAGATGAAGTACGAGATTGCATTAAATTGGCACTCAAAAATTTCAGCAAGGCCTTTGCATGGTCATACAGTGATCTGAGAGGAATTGATCCCCGAATCTGCCAACATTATATAGACTTGGAAGAAGGTACCCGACCAATATGTCAACGACTCAGGTGGACGAATCCAGTCTACTTGGAATTGATCAAGCTGGAATTGACTAAATTATTGGAAGCAGGATTCATATATCCCATCGCATCCAGCGAATGGGTATCACCAATTGTAGTTGTTCCGAAGAAAAATAAGAAAATCCGTATTTGCATAGATTATCGAAAGTTGACGAGCGCACAAAAAAGGATCACTTCCCTTTGCCATTCACTGAATCTTGGACAGAGTGGCTGGCCATAAATTGTACTCATTTTTGGATGGTTTCAGTGGGTACAACCAGATCCAAATCCATGAAGAGGATCAATCAAAAACTACTTTCCACAGAATGGGGTACGTATGCATCGATGCCATTTGGATTATGCAATGCATCGGCCACATTCCAGAGAGCAATGATAGCTGCATATCAAGACTATTTGCAGGATTGGATGGAGATATTCCTCGATGATTTTGCAATCAGGGGCAATGATGAAAACATGATGGAGAGGATCGAAGCTATTTTAAGAAGAAGCATCGAAAAAGGCATCGCATTAAATCCTGAAAAGTGTACATTTGGAGTACGAAGAGGATTGCTTTTGGGACATGTTATTTCCGAAAAAGGGATCGCGGTTGACGAGGATAAAGTGGAAAAAATTGGACAACTTCCACCTCCTCAAAACTTGCGGCAACTCAGAGGATTCTTGGGGCATGCTAATTATTATCGATGATTTATATTAAATTTTGCATCAATAGCAGCACCACTGACGAATCTTTTGAGGAAAGACCAACAATACCAATGGACTGGAGAGTATCAAGTTGCATTCGAATTGATAAAAAATAAATTGATAAATGCACCTATTTTGGTAGCACCCGACTGGACGAAAGAATTTCATGTGCATACCGACGCTTCTCATACTGCGGTTGGAGCAGTGCTATGTCAAGCCGATGAAAGGAAATTGGACCACCCTATTTATTACGCAAGTGAATAGCACTGAAAGAAACTACATGACTACAGAAAAGGAATGCCTCTCGATGATCTTTGCGGTAAACAAGTATCGGCATTACCTGATGGGAAAGCATTTCACGTTTTATGTGGATCACGAAGCCCTAAAGTATATCATTAATAAACCCGAGCTATCAGGGCGATTCATGAGGTGGATGCTACTCCTACAAGAATTTCAGTTCACAATGGTAACCAAACCAGGCAAAGCGCACATATTGGCCGACCATTTATCTCGAATTGTTAATGAGGAGCCAATCTCTGGTGTGCCCGATGATGCTCCTGATGGACATCTATTTCAGGTTGATGCTAAAGTACCTTGGTATGCCGACTTGGTGAATTTCTTATGCACCACTAAATACCCGCCGGGAGCAAGCAAGAGAGAGAAGCAAAAATTGTTAGCATTGGTGAAGCACCATAGCATCATTGGGGGGCAGCTCTATCGATATTTTGTACATGAAAGCATTTATCGGAGGTGTCTCGAGGAAGAAGAAGCAACCTTAGTGTTGAGAGCATTACATGATGAACCCTGCGGTGGGCATTTTGCTGGTGAACTGACGACAAGAAAGATTTTATTGGTTGGGTATTGGTGGCCAACACTGTTCAAAGACTCTCACACATACTGTAAGAAATGCGACAGATGCCAAAGAATGGGCAAACCAACGTTAGCACATGCTGCTCCTCTTACGCCAGTGCTGGCTCTTAAGCCTTTTGAAAACTGGGGAATTGATTTTGTGGGGCCTATTGATCCTCCCTCAAGACATAGATCCAATAGGTATATCTTGGTCTGCACTGACTATGTTACCAAGTGGGTAGAGGCTAAAGCTCTGAAGACTAACCGAGCTGTTGATGTAGCTAAATTTTTGTATGAACAAATTATCACCCGATTCGGATGCCTGTTGGAGATAGTGAGTGATAGAGGAACGCACTTTGTCAACGAACTGATCGAAGAATTAATGGAATTGTATAAGATCAAACACTGAAAAAGCACTCCATATTACCCGAGAGCGAATGGACAAGTGGAGGTCACCAACAAAGTTCTTGAACAGATTCTAACAAAATTAGTAGCTGTGCATAGGCGAGACTGGGATGAGAGACTTTTGGAAGCTTTGTGGGCGTATAGAACATCCTACCGAGTGACGACAAAGAGCACTCCATTCTCCCTAGTATATGGCGAGGAATCCATCTTTCCCATCGAAAAAGAAGTTCCGATACTAAGAGTGGCCATCGAGGCCAGGATGGGAGAGGAAGAGTCATTGAAGGAGAGGTACATACAATTGGTCAAGCTAGAAGAAAAGAGACTCATTGCACAGCAAAGTCTGGAAGCTATTCAGAAAAGACGTAAGGAGAGGCACGACAAGAATCTCAAGACCTATGTGATTCAAGAAGGGGATTTGGTGCTAGTCTATGATAGTAAATATTATAAATTCCTGGGGAAGTTACAGACAAGATGGGCAGGACCGTTTAAAGTGGTGGAACTCAACTCCAATGGTTCCATGCAAATTCAAGATTTAGGAGAAGAATGTGCTCCCGTGAAGGTTAACGCGCTTCGAGTTAAACCATATTTCAAGTAGCATTAGGACGGGAGAAGCCAGACGAGATCCAAGCAGAAGGACTTCGTAGACTCCTTGTACATAGATGTATATATATATATATATATATATATATATATATATATATATATATATATATATATATATATATATATATATATATATATATATATATATATATATATATATATATATATATATATATATATATATATATATATATATATATATATATATATATATATATATATATATGCGCATATGTAAGCTATGATTTGTGTGTCATAAATATTCTTCCTCGCTAGCCCAAGAATTGTGGACTTCTAATTATTTTTCTTGTGTTGCGCAGAAACTGTTAGGAGCTAAGTAACAAAATGGCAGATCAAATAACTCAACTCTATTTGTACGAGCTAAGGATATATTTCTCGGACCAAACATTCACCCGCATGGACATAGATGTTGACGACTTTGAGACGGAATATGATGTGGAGGAAGCGCACTTGCTGGTATGCTTCATAAACTAGGGTTTGGATGTTATGTTTTATATTGAGTGTTTTGAGGAATACCTGACCTGACATGTAGGATGGGCGGGGGATCGATATTACTATTTCGACCCTTCGAGGGAAATGCCTAACGAAGAAAATGATATCACTTGGGCTTGGGCAAATGTGTTAATGATAGGAAGTGATGACGGAGCTCCTGAAGTTGAGCCTGACTCGCCCTAGGGAAGTCGTCGGGATGCGAGTACGAGTTGAGGCTATATGAGACATCCCGGAGACCCACATTCTAGATCGTCTAAGGATAGGTACTGGAGGGACTAAGGCATAGCTGGTTGTATTTACCTAGTGAAAAGTCAAATCGATGAATACATATGTAGTGTCTGTAATTGAGAGAATGGAGTGAAGAGGTAGTTGATCTGTCAAAGGTTAGAGTGTGTATGTTTGCATGCATGTGTGGGAAAAGTGGGAAAAATCCCTTTCTTCCTCTCCCTAATTCTCAGGACTGGGGCGAACTAATTAACTATGAAAAAAAAGAAAAAAAAAACAAAAAACCATTGTGTTGTTGTGATCATACCAACGCGCTATGGTGAGCTAGTAGGTGGGTGGATTTATCCTAGCCGGGTGGTTAGGACCACGAACCGCAGCTAGTTTCGCCATAGGCTTGGGATGTACATGTGTGTGTCTTAGCTACGCGCCATAACGGGTTGGTAGGTAAGTGGAACCATCGTGGCCGGGCGGTCATGACCACGAGCTGCATCCAGCTTTGTTATGGGCTAGCTTGATATGTTATTTGTTATCATTGTGTGTTTGTGTGTTGTGCGCTGCGTTGCATTGGTAGATGGGTGGAATCAACCTGATCGGGTGGTCAGGTCCACGAATCGCATCCAATGTCAACGTAGGCCAACGTGTGATTATAAATAAAATCTTGAAATCATTCCCCACTCCAGAGGGGGAGAGAGAGAGAGAGGAGAGGGTGACGATCGCCTGGAAAGGAACGTTATTTGCTTGTGTGATTGGTATGTGACGGCTTATGACAGATCAGCACACTTTGAATCAACATTCTTGAAGGCACGGAGACTTTATATGTACTTATGGCTGAGGCTTTAGTAAGGTAATGCAACGGTCTTGCTTTATAACTTGTGTGCTTTATCCGAGGGTTTTCCAGTGTGTGGGACACTCCAGGGTTTTTATGTAGATCTTGACTTGTACTCGGGTCCCGATGGCTTTTGTGGGACGACGATGGGGATTCTTAGGGAGTGTCTAGTCATGGAATAATTGTACATAGCGAATAGTAGATGCGATAATGGGGTATGCATTTTGGGTATGTTGCATCTCCTTATGGATTCATTTCAGTTGTTGTTGTTTATTTCGGTATTTCTGTTCCTGTTTTCTTCACAATGACAGTCGTATGTGTAAGACATGGAAAGGTATGAATGTGTTATTTTGGTTGAGAGTATTTTCATAATGCAATGCATGAGAAATTTGATGCATGTTGGAAATGGAGTTGCATATATGTGCATGTTCTTGGATCATTTTGAAGTGAATGATTTGTATGTATTCATGAGTGATTTTTTGAGCACTAATAGCTTCAATGAGTGCAGGTCCACTTGGAATGATGGCTCGATGGAAAGGTATGCAAACTAGTTATACACTAACATTTTCATGGCTGTTCTGATTATATTGCAGCGGGAATGGCTCGTCGAGGACGACTTCGCAATTTAGAAAAGGGGAGTATGTTAGCTCATGAACTGGTTGATTTTATGCACTAACATGCCCCATTTTGGAGAGCATTTGTATGAACATAGGTGTTTTGCAATGAGAATAGATGGCCGGTGATGATAAGATCTACTCAAATGTGGACACAAGGATCAAGAGCAGTATGCGGGCCATTTTTGGGATGTGGCTGCTGTATTTGGATCGTTAAAAGGTGGAAGGGGTGGTGCTCATTCCTTCTTCTTCGTTTTTTTGGAGAGATCGCAGATAGAGGGAGGAAAGTAACGTGCGCTGAAGGGACATAAAAGGAGGGAGCCTCGATCAAAGATCTGGTTCTGGCTTGGAGTTTTTTTTTTAAGAAAGACCAGTCGGGAGGATCAGAGAGCAGACTAGAAGGGCATAGAACATCTCTCAGAGAGGAGGGGACTCTCGGCTGCAAAAGAGGAGAGGAGCGGATCAGTTCAGCGTGGAGATTTTTGCTACCAAAGAGTGACATCTACGATGAGGCTGATGAGGGAGATTTCACCAACGAGTTTGCATACCAAAATAACCACTGAAGAGAGCGAATAATGAAGGTGTAAATTCATTGGATAGCGTTGATCTGATAAAAGAAATGGAGATCTTTTGATGTTGAATGATATCGTTGAAGCGGAAGAATTTGAAGACTGGAGATTTTGATGAAGATTATCTCTAACACAGGGAAGTTCATGCGAAATAGTACTTTTGGTAAAATCAAACAAAAAGACTTCTTCTATGCATGATGAATGGATGACTCCATATACTATGTTCCGCGTTCAAATAAAGCTTAGAAGCGAGGAGGAAAGTACATGCGAAAAAGGGGAAGAGGTGATGATTGCTGGAATCTTGAGAACTGCATTTGATGAAACTGGTTAAGGGATGAACTTTTGAGAGCCACTATCACAATTGTTCGCTACTGTAGTTTATGGTTTGCATCACCAGAACACATGTGCAACTTGGTACACATATGGTCCTGGAAGATTTCGAAGCATCATGAAGTAAAAACTCGAACGCGGCCGCATAATTCTGTTTCTCAATAATGGTTTTTGGTAAAGGTTTATGTGCTACATCCATTTATGAGCTCGTTAAATTCTAATATGGGAATATGTCTGAGCGTGTCTTGAACTGTTGCTTGCAACTTTTGCACTCGATTTAAACAGACTTGAAGGTGATTGTTAGATTTTCAATTAAGCATACATTATATATTCAAAAGAAATGGAATACTGCTGCACTTTCACTGCATTTGTGTCCTCGCTCATTTTTTCTTTTCTTTTCAGCTTTGTGTTGGGAGTTTACTGAACGATTTTGTTTTGATAACTTGGATAACTGGAGCTATTAGATAATCACATTCTATAGGGAGCAATTGCTATGTGGTTTTTTTATGTTTGTGTTTTACGTGAGACTTGGAGATCCTCTGTCTTTTTTTCTTTTTGGCAACATGAATGAATTCTGTCCATGATTAAGTAGGAAAGATAGCATGCTGTAAACTACTACGGAGTTTTCTGAGGCAATGTTAAATTAATTTACACTTCGGTAGGGAGTTAC
Organism: Ceratopteris richardii; assembly: GCA_020310875.1. Classification (NCBI taxonomy): domain Eukaryota; kingdom Viridiplantae; phylum Streptophyta; class Polypodiopsida; order Polypodiales; family Pteridaceae; genus Ceratopteris; species Ceratopteris richardii. Next base: position 60,265,167 of record CM035444.1, read on the forward strand.
ATGGTGATGTTTGTACTGAGCAACTTCTGATGGGTTTACAGTATACTACTAGATAGATTTACTGTCACACAAGTCGGATAATTTAGCAGCAAAATATGGAACATTTGATGATCTCTGTGTAGCATATGGGCTAAGCTAGTGTTTGAATGTATCATTGCCATATGTGAAATTGCATCCGCTGCACAAGACCCTACCGTATTCCAACACACAGCCGCATGTCAAGCTCGAGTTGTGCATATCGTGAGATACATAAGCCTTTAATCATCTGTACCCTTTTCAGGTTCTACGGAAGGATTATATAGCTGCTGGCTTTTGTTGCATACAATTGTTTTACAACTCATCTAATCAGGAGCAGACACTGCGCCACTTGGTGCGTGCTAAGATTAATATCGATGAAGGTTTCTATGCATGACAACAAGGAGGCAATATAGCAAAAGCTTCATTAAAAGTAATCCGTGAAAAGAGCTCATATGAGAGGTTTTTCAGAGGAGGAGCTCTTGAAGTTTGAATTAGATACCGCTTGAGTAATAGAGAGCATGAGTTATTTTTCATGCTGGTGTGACGCTTATTAACAAAGAAGAATACTTGTGATTGAACTCTTATAGAGAAAGTTGTGGAATTAAAACGTACAAAACAATTTAGCAAAACACAAGGAAGGTTGTACCTTGAACTTTAACAAAAGAAGGACTTATTGAACGATTGAATTATGATCGAATGTTTTCTTCAAAAACAAAACTTCAAGTAAACGAGTGTGTAAATGAGTGTTTTTTTCTAGATTTTAAGAGTGCATATGCTTCCTCATTTCATATGCAAAACTTTATACTCCTATGAAAGTGAGGCCTATTGTTCATGAAGAAAGGGAGGGAATTGCGGGTGTGCGTGCATATGTGCAAAAGGGAGAAGAAAAGAACCAAAGGGAAAGCGAGTGGAAGCGGGTATATACATATGTGATATTCGAGAGCAATTGTGGACTCAGAGTAAAAGAAAGTGGCATAGCACAAGCTAATTTAACAAAACATGGGATGTGTGTAAGGCAGTTTCCCTTGGGTTACGAAATCAAACACCCTTATATCGAGGAGATTGACATTTGGGACATGTCAAAGAGTCTGCATATTCACCTCTATATAAAATACAATCGTTAGGACATGCATATATACATTGAGAATCTATACCAAGATTGTTGATTATCTTCTTCATTTCATCATGTGAGGTAGGAAGAATATTCTGACTTGGTAAAATCTTTTCAGATAATAACCTGTAAGTTTATAAAAAAAAGATATATTAAAAAAAGTAAATAAATAAATATACACACACACACACACACATATATATATATATATATATATATTTATTTATTTATTTATTTATATGCATATAATTTTATATATATGTATGCTTATGTGCATCTTTCAAAATATTTGCAAAAAATTTGATTGTTTTGGATGGCAGGATACGATTGTTTGTTTTGGAGGATATGAAGTATGTATCTTCATTGAATGATTTGTCGATTCTATCATATGTTCAGTTTGAAAGTGTGAGAAGCGGGTTTATAATTGCTATTCAAAGAATTTGGCACTGTTTATAGGCCATACGATGGTGACCTGGATGAATCGCATGCACAGAGGTTACTCAAGATAGAGCAACATGATTATAAGGGACTAGTGCCAGCTGGATTCCTGGGGTATGCAGTAAACCTCTTGCATGTCAATGATGAGCATCTGAAATTTAGGATACAAAGTGGAAATCATGGTGGCTTGAGAGGATCACTTTTATACAGCTTGTTCAAAGAACTTCAGTGTTTATGACACTGAAGTTCTTTGAACAAGCTGTATAAAAGTGATCCTCTCAAGCCACCATGATTTCCACTTTGTATCCTAAATTTCAGATGCTCATCATTGACATGCAAGAGGTTTACTGCATACCCTAGGAATCCTGCTGGCACTAGTCCATTATAATCAGATTGCTCTATCTTGAGTAACCTCTATACATGCGATTCATCCAAGTCACCATTGTATGGCTTATAAATAGTGCCAAATTCTTTGAATAGCAATTATAAATCCACTTCTCACACTTTCAAACTAAACATATGATAGAATCGACAAATCATTCAATGAAGGTACATACTTCATATCCTCCAAAACAAACAATCGTATCCTGTCATCCAAACAATCAATTTTTTTGCAAATATTTTGAAAGATGCATTAATAGTTTTAAAAGATTCGCAGACAAAAAGTGTCCATTCAACTTTGCATATTGCACAGGATTAGTTTTGCATAGCCTCCTCATGGAAGCTTCTGATAAATGAGGTCTTACTGGTAATTGTGAATGTTGTGGAGGAATATCATCAACATCATACGTTGGAATCTACACATATAAATAAAATTCATTAGTATTCCATAAATGAATAAAAAGTAAACTTTAAATATAAAATTAAGTATATAACTTATTAAGTATGTGTGTATGAGTATGTGCATGTGCATGTGTATGTGTGTGTATATGTATGTGCATATATATGTATAACTCTATGTGTATATGCGTGTATGTGCATGTATATGTCTATATGTAGGTATGTGCATGTGTGTGTGCATGTGTATATGTGTTTTAATACTTTAATTATATAATTCATTCATATGTTGTTGGGAAAGATGGATGGATGCTTCAAGAGATTGAGTAGGTACTGCTAAACCTGCTTTGTACCAGCCCTCTTTTGCTTCAGAGTTGATAAATAGACCTCCTTAGCTTTCCAATGACACCATAAAATGTCCTATGTCCTTTGGAAATGATGTGTTCAATGATTGAATCAAAATAGATAACTTTGGAAGTCACAACATCAAGAAAACCTTCTATTTATATCTTGACACCTGCTGGATATTTTGCTCAGTATGACCAACACAGTAGGAATTGGAAAAATTCCTTTTAGGGGTATCTAATTAGCTTAGTAAGCTACCTATTCCAAGTGGAATGATGTAAAATGATAAACTATGCTAAGAGAAATCAATTTAGCAAGTTAAGCTATACCCCTGACTTTTTAGGACTGTAGCAGAAAATGACCACAGATCACCTTGACGCGGATTTCTCCAAAATGGCTGAATAGAATGTCTTCAAATTGTCATGTAGATTACTTCAAGCTGAATCCAACAAGCTTTGAATCACTGAATTTGGTGAAGAATTGACTGAGATATGCCCTTGAGAAGTTGACAGACTTTTGAGTAGACTAACAGAGAACTCAAAGATGGACAATATGAATGTATGTATTAATGTACATTTGTATACAGCTCCATTGGCATGAAATTCATTTCCAAATGGTGTAGAGAGGTGTAGGCTAGAGTGTAGACCTCACACACACTCAAAAACAGTAATGCTAGGCTCGGGAGTGCTCACTCTTGCCCGTGACTTTTCATGTCCATTTTTATAATAGATGACTAAAAATTTGAATTCAAATTCAAACTTTTGGCTCCCTATGATCAACCTCCTAAATGCTTGGAGATATTCTTTCAATCAAACAACTAATTTTTTCAACGAATCCTTTTGGTAGGTGATTACAAGAGATTCCAAGTCAATTTGACTTTTACAATGAGATAAAGTGGTAATTAGCCACTATCAATGGTTCCTATGCTTCTTCATGTGTGTATGGACTTCAATGCATCCTTTGAGCCAAATGTGTAGGCTTGTAATTTACACCAATAGCTCCCCCTCAAGCCAAACATTTTGGCTTAAGTCTTCATCTTCAATCTTCAAGTATATCCTGCAATCCAATCATGGATTTGAACCTGCAAAGTTTGGTTCCATCCAAAGCTTTAGTCAGCAAATCTGCACATTGCATGTTGGTTGATACATAGGTAAGTTGAATGTCCTCGCTTATCAACTTCTCTCTCACATAATGATAATGGACCTCTATGTGTTTGGTCCTAGCATGATAAATAGGATTAGCTACAAGGTGAAGAGAACTTGTATTATCTCCAAAGATTATTGGAGACCTAGTAAACAAACCCAATTCTGTATACAAAAGCTTAATCCAAATTGCTTCTTGTGTGGCATTAGCCAGTCCTCTATACTCTGCCTCTGTGGAAGACAAAGCAACAGTAGGTTGCTTCTTTGAAGACCATGAAATTGGTTTGTCACCTGCAAAAGAGATATATCCAGAAGTGCTCCTCCTATCATCCTTGCATCCTGCCCAATCTGCATCTGAATAAATTTTGATATCAATATCTGAAGTGTAAGGGAAATACAAACCATGGTTCTGTGTACCCTTGAGATGCTTCAAGATTCTCTTGGCAGCCTCTAAGTGAGGTATCCTTGGCTTGTGCATAAATTGACTTAGCACACTAACTCCATATGCAATATCTATCCTTGTTAAGGTAGCATAGTTCAAACTACCCACCATACTTTGATAACCTGTAATGTCATTCACTTCATCACCTTCATGGGCACTTAGTTTTAGGTTTACCTCCATTGGAGTGCTTGCTACTTTGGCATCCTGCAAGTGAAACTTCTTCAACATGTCCTGTACATACTTTTTCTGAGTAATATATATCCTTGAATTAGTGTAGACTAATTCAAGTCCCAAAAAATACTTCAATAGACCAAGATCATTGATCTTGAACTCCTTCATCATTTGACTTTTGATATATCTGATTCCATTTACATCATTACTTGTAATGATGATGTCATCAACATAAACACAAAGGTATATTACCTCTGAATTACTTCTCTTGATGAACAAAGAAGTATCTGCCTTGCTCATGACAAATCCTTAGTCTTGGAGATATGTAGTTAACCTGTAATTCCATGCCCTAGGTGCCTGCTTCAATCCATATAAAGCCTTTTTCAATTTGCAAACATATGTTACCTTCTTAGGGTCCTCATAGCCAGGAGGTTGTGACATATATACCTCCTTTGAAATCCATCCATTCAAGAAAGCATTCTTGACATCCAATTGGTACATATTCCAATTTTTTGATGCAACCACACTTACCAATACTCTGATTGTTGGCATCTTGGCCACAGGTGAGAATATCTCCTCATAGTCAATGCCTTGGGTTTGTGCAAAACCCTTGGCTACCAATCTGGCTTTGTACCTATTGATTGTGCCATCAGAATTTCTTTTAAGCTTATATATCCATCTGGATCCTATTACCTTCATTGAGTCCTTCTTAGGTACTAACTCCCATGTGTCACTTTCTTTGAGGGCATCAATCTCCTCATCCATAGCTTCTTTCCATTCTGATTTGGTTATTGCTTCTTCATATGATCTTGGTTCTTCATTTGACAAATCTTGGCAAGATAAACAGAATGTTTAGTAACAAGAGATGTATCATACCCATATCTGATAGGTTTCTTGCTTTCTCTTTGTGATCTTCTAAATGGTTGAGCTGAAGATTCAGGTATGTCTTCAAGCTTCTTCATCTTCATTTTGCCTTTGGACTTCCATGATTTGAATTCTTCAAGGTTGATAGTATCTTCATCATCTCAACTTGAGGCTTCATTCTGAGTAGGTTCTTCCTTTGTAAGACTTGGAAATTCCTCTTCCAAATCATAGGGTAATTTGACCTTCCTGCATTCATTCTCATACCAAGAATCATTTTCATCAAAGACAACATCTCTGCTTACCATAAATCCCTTATTGATAGGATTATAAAACCTGTAACCTTTTTTATTTAAATCATACCCAATAAAGATGCATTTTTCAGCCTTTGGGTCTAGCTTACCTCTTATCTGAGAAGGAATGTGTACATATGCTACACATCCAAATATTTTGCAATTGTCAAGTGAGGGTCTCTTACCATGTGTTGAAGCTCAAAGTCAAGGACAAAGCATGGAAGCACATCAAAAGGTGGACACACAAGGAAAGGGAGCAAGTAGGGAGCTCCAAGAAGTGTATGTCAAATTTTTAGAAGAATCCCCTACAAAAATAGTGATTTTCATCACTAAAAACCATTTTGTTCAAGCCAAGGAGTCCTTGAGCTTGAGGAGTATTAGAAGTACCATTGTACCAATTTTCATAATTTTTAGACTTCATTTGAGCCCTCAAATAAGCCCTGGAACCTAATTTTTAACTAGGCCGAACACTAGGTCTGGACAGGGCCAAAACTAGTCAAAAAGCTATAAAAAGAGCTAGAGAGCTCATTTTTGAGGTTAGCTGGTTAGAGAATAGAGCTTTTGTAAGAGAAATTTTTGCAATCAAAGCTTTCCATTGTTCCTCTCTTTGATCTTACTTTGTGCGCGTGTGCGTGTATGTGTGTGCATGTTTGTGTGCTTTCACTCACGCACTTGTGCCTTCACTTGCTCGTGGTCTTCATACCGGTCCTCACGTCTCCGCGGATTGACAAGTAAAGGAGGTGGTACTTACGCTTGAGCTACACCAAATTTTGGCGCCGTTGCCGGGGAGAGAGCTTCGAGGACGAGCGTTGTGATGGTAAGATCGTAGAATTGCGACGTTGGAAGGTAAAAAAACTCTCATTTCTGTTATTTTCTGATTTTTCTTCTTCATCTTCTTCATCATCATCATCTCCACCTTCTTCCATCTTCTTCTTCATAGAAATTTCTTGTTTTTTAGTGCATTTTCACTATATCCATACCATTTTTCATGCATTATTGTGTGAGAAGGAGTTAGGAGGTGCAAGGGAGAGCAAGCGCTGTGTTTTTTCATGATTTTGTGCACATACGGAGCTCGCCATTGCTCGGTGCTCAAAAAGTCGAAGTTCCCACCAAAAAACGCGATTCTGTGATGAAAATCGCGATTCTGTGAAAATTCAAATTTTTTTGAAAAATCACGATTCTCTATTTCCCGCCTAAAAGCTTGTGGAAAAGAACATGATTCTGTGGTCATTCTCAGAATTGCAATTCTGTGGTTGTGCTCAAAGTCGCAATTCTCACAAATCACGATTTTCAGCAAAAAAAAAAAAAAACGATTCTGAGAAAACACGATTCTGTGGTTGTGCTCAAAATCGCGATTCTCACAAATCACGATTTTTAGCCAAAAACACGATTTTGTAAAAACACGATTCTCTAGGAGAAAATCACGATTCTCTAGAGCACGATTCTCTAAAACACGATTTTGTGAAAACACGATTCTCTGTAGACAATCACGATTTTCATGTCAAAAACACGATTCTGAGAAAACACGATTCTGTGGTTGTGCTCAAAATCGCGATTCTCATAAATCACGATTCTCTGAGACAAAATTGCGATTCTCTAAAAACACGATTCTCTAAAAAACACGATTTTCATCCAAGGTACAAAATCGCGATTTTCAAAACACGATTCTGTGAACCACGATTCTGTGAAAACACGATTCTCTACTCAAAATCGCGATTCTCTAAATTTTGAAGACCACGATTCTCTAAGACAAAATCGCGATTCTCTAAAATACGATTCTCTAAAACACGATTTTGTGAATCACGATTCTCTGAAACACGATTCTGTGCTCAAAATCGCGATTTTCAAAAACACGATTCTGTGCTCAAAATCGCAATTCTTTGACTTCACAGCATCGCGATTCTCTGAAAGTTCACAAAATCGCGATTCTCTTGAAGTTCAAAAAATCGCGATTCTCTTGATTTCACAAAATCGCGATTTTTTCCAAAAGGTCCTGTTTGCCTGTTTTGACCCCCAGGAGCCTGATTTGACATAACTTTTTCATCCAAAGTCCATTTTTTGAGCTCTATAGCTCGTTGGAAAGCTCGTTTCGAATCCTACACGGCCTCAACTATTTTTTATAAGAATAACGAGTTGATTTTCAGATAGGATTTTTGAACCATACCAAGGGGAAATTTTGGACTCTTAGCCAAAGATTATGAACTTGAGATCTGGTAGACACCTAGGCAAGGATAGACAAAGCATTAGATCTTCTCAGTCCAGTGTCAACCATACAACTAAGTCTTGGGCACAACAACTAAGTGGTCATCCTTACGGACTAAGTTCAGACACAAGTGACTCAGAAATGTCTTTTAGCATGGGGAAACCTGCAGGTGGCTCAGGGACTGCCGATCTACAAACACCAGAAGGTCGCTATAAGACATAGTTGGAATATATTCGGACCAACCGATTAGGTGCTTGCATCTATGAGGATGGCCTGAGGCGATCAGTGGTCCAACTCAAAAATCCAGATCAATCCTTTAGACTTGAACACCCGGTGGTCAAGTTCGAAGAGGGTTCATACATTGATAAGGAAAGAACCATGTATGTGGTTACCAACCAACCACATAGGACCGATGAGTTTGGAAATATCCTTCATGAGAATGAGATAGGAGACCTAGAACAAGGAAATGTAGGACAAGGACCCCAGACTCCTAGAGGCAAGTCAGTTTTCACCAGAGTGATCACTCCAGACTGGATCCCTCAAGACAACAAAAGCATAGAACTATTTTTGAATAGAGAAACGGAGGAAGCCTTTTGGAGATTCAAGCCAGATCAACCTAGCCAATTGGGCATAGTCATCATCTACGAGTTCAAGGATCCAAAGATACCAGGCAAAGTTGTCTACTTGGATAACACGTCAGAGAAAATTTTCTTTGTAACAGAACATGATAGACATGCATATACTTGGAAGAATGAATTGATTTTCCCTCCACCAAGATCCAATGTTTCCCATGGCCTCCAAGGAGTAGGATCATCCCAAGCTCATGAAGCCCATAGAGAAAGAACTAGAGAGAAACCTGAGGTAAGTTTTGCACACACGGTGGGCAGAAATAGAGCAGGATTTGAAAATGAAAGACCTGAAAGAGAGAGATATCAAGCACATAGGCAACAAAGAGATGAACATGATTTTCCATTGCCTAGACCTCGAGAGCACACAATAAACCTTAGACCCACTCAAGTGATGAAGGCAATGAAGAATTATTTTGACGGTTTAGGAGATCCTTATGATCATGTGGCTGAGTTCAAACAAGTGTTAAGAGCTGAACAGGTTGAGGATTTATTCACCCAATACGAGGCATTTGGTTTGACTCTTAAGGGCACTGCCTTAGCTTGGTTTCAACCACTGAGTAGTCGCAACTATCGCGATATAGGTCAACTGCTAGACGAATTCATTGTAGAATTTTCCAAGAGTGGTATCAGGCATAACACTTCATCTTTGATCCACAGCTTCAAGCAGACACCCCAAGAAACAGTGCGACTAGCAGGTAGAAGGTTTAGACAGTACCTAGAAAGATGCCCTGCTCTAGAGCTACCCACACCAGCCACACAAGTGGCTTTGTTCTTAGATGGCTTACTGAGCACAAAGTTAAGATCATATGTATACTTGAAAGAGCCTAGATCCATAGAAGAGTGCATGCGGACATGCATTGACATAGAAGATAACTTGGGTGAGGAGTTAGGATTATCCAAACTCTATAAGGATTCAGATAGTTCTACTAGTCATACTTCAAAAATCTCCACGGAAATTGGAGAGATAGCTGAGCAAGTTGCCAAGAAGTTGGGAGTCCAAAATAAACAAACACAGAGAGTCACTCCATTGAATCGGTGTTATACTTGCGGAGGCGACCACATGGCTAATGTATGCCCATTGCACAACGAGAACATGAGAGAAATGAATGCTCCATATTGCACTATTGAGAGAAAATATACGAACCACACGGCTCAAGATTGTCCCTATAATAGGCAGGCTGTTAGACAGAATTATCAACAACCTTACCAACCAGGTAGGTATCAAAACCAATACCAACAGCCATATTATAGACCACAACAGCAATGCCAAGCACAATATAGGCCACAACCAGTCTTGGGAAACTAACCACCAGCTCCTGCCAACGTGATTCCAGTCAAGTATGCCGTGGGAGAGGAAAATCCAAATAGAGCATTGGTCCTACTAACCCCATTGATACCAGATAATGACTCTCATGCTCATAGTTCAGACTACTCCCATGAAGGTAGTCCACATGCTTATTACACAGAGTCACCTGAGCATAGTGAGATTTACTCGTATCAATATGAGGCACTACCTATGGAGCAAAATTGGGAGCCAGAATACTCCAATGTCATGTACACAAATCCTAACCCTAGGCCCCAATTGAGACAAATGAGACCACAAGCCCCAAGAGGATCTTGTTTCAGATGTCAAGGTGACCATTTCATTCGTGACTGTCCCCATCCACCATCTCCGAGTCAAGGACGGGCTATCACAATACAGGCTTTTTGTCCTGATTGTGGCAAAGACCATCTCCCCAGAGATTGTCCAAGAAACCCCTCTAGTGCACCCAAGATTACACCCATTAATGTGGTAGGCTTAGTGGCAGATTCAAGTTCAAGTAGTAGCAATGTGGCTCCTATACAAGCTGTCACTAGAGCACAAGCCTTAAAACAGGATAAACCAGTAGAACAATCAGAGTCGAGTGAATCAGGAGAGCCTAGTAAGAGGAAAAGAAGAACATGGAAGGATACCAGAGAGAAGGCCAATCGCAAGTGGAATAAAAAGTTATCGGAACTAGAAGAAAGCTTAAAAGAAGCGAAAACAATAATAGAAGACATTGCATCTCAAAGCCCCTTGCATGCCGAAACTCCATCCACTCCACCTCATCCCACCCCACCACCCATTGTAAATAGACCCAACCAGGGTCTGTTCTTGCAGATCCAACCCCAGAAGGCTTGGACATGATGTTCAAGGCCTACCAGGCTCGACTTCAAGAAGGGCCTACATCTGCAAACCTAGACAAGAGTTACCCTAGAGCAGATTTAGAGATTGAACGGATGAAAATGTGCATGAAAATGGTAGAACAAGCTCAAGCCATACTTGAGACTAGTCAAAAGTTCAATCAGACAAACTCTATCAAATCAGATTTGCATTTCCAGGGCTTACTAGAAAGATTAGAGCAATTGGTAAACAAACGACAAGTTTCTTTACTTCCACAGGCTCAACCAGTTATTGAAAGAGGAAGCTCACCACCAATGGGAGCTTATGTTCCTAATTCCACAGATGCTGGAATACCTCCTTCAATTCAACAGTACTCTCAAGAGTTCTTGCGGGAAATACAAGAAGAGAAATGGGCCAAGGAGAAGGGTAATTCCCCTCCTATTCCTGAGATTGATGATCTTCATGATCAATTTCCCCAAGACATTCCATCTATTTACGGAGATGAAGCAGAACAACAAGAAGACAAAGGATTAGATTTTGAATCTAATACCTTAGAAGAACTGCCTCAATTTCCAGGCCCATGGGAATCTGAATCTCTTCAGATCAGAGCTCCCACAATACTGGTCAGACATGAAGACTCAGTGGTCCCAAGAAACACTGATGTCGTGAAGAACACTAAGGTTCAATGTCATCTCACTGTAGAAGAGCTGCTCAAAGCAAAACCTGAGTTATGGAATCATGTGAAGGATCAGGTTCCCCGAACTTGATTCCAATATGCCAAAAACAAGCTCTAAGCAAAAAGTTCCAGAGATACCTCTCGATAAAATAGGAGACATGTGTGAGGGTGAAGAATGTAATACTTATCTTCCAATCACCTACCAAGGTTACACAACCAAAGCAATCATAGATTCAGGTGCGGGTGTTGCTATTGCGACCACCTCTTTGTGGAAGCAATGGGGCAAACCCACATTAAGACCAACTAGAATGAAGCTTCAAATGGTTGACGGCCATTTTGAAAGACCTCTAGGATTTCTCGAAGGGATAACTCTAACCACTTGTCGTGTAGAGTTTGAGCACACATTTGCTATATGTGACTTTGAGAAAAATAATGTTTATGAGATGATCCTAGGAAGACCCTTCCTATGACAATTGCAAATAGTACAGGATTGGGGAACCAACTCCTTGTACTTACAACACTTAGGGGTCACCACCAAGGTCAATTTGAAGGATTACTCCTTCAGAGATGTACCACCCCTACAGTGGAATCCTATCCACAAAGCGAAAGAAGATTCCATCTCTGTGCATTCTGAAAGTTCACCTGATCAATCATGGCTGCATGAAGATACTCATTTGTGGATGTGCAAGGTCGCAGAGGAAGAGGAAAAATGTTTAAAGGCAAGAGAAGAAGGAACTTCGCCAGGAGATAGACCAATTAAAGACCCAACCTATACACCGATGATCTTTCCAGATGAGGAATTTGAGCCTCATGGCTGGCCAGAAATCTTAGCCACCATGGACATTGCTGTCAATGAAGAACAATGGACACCTCATTATGATGAGGAGGGTTATGATATCTTAGTGTTCATGTGTCAGCCCTTGCTAGAAGAATGTGACCCTAGTGATGTCATAGAAGAAGAAGAGAATGACGATGATATAGAGTCCATTGTGATGGATAGTTGCTTTAACTCAGAGCAGCACTATCTAGAAGATATAGGAGTGTTCACCCAGAAAGAAGAAGAACCTCTCACAAGTATTAAAACGGTAAATTCAAAGGATGGAAGTGAGAGCAGTCAAAGAAAAAGAAAAGAAAAGAAGTGAAACAAGAAGAGGAGGAATCATTGTTTGAAGTACCAGAAAACTTCAAGAAATATGAAGTTGACGACCGCAAAATTTTGATACGAATGCCTAAGAGAGAGGCCATCATAGGAGAATCATATGATAATAAAGAAAAGACCAAGAAGATTGTAGTGACAATCGAAGAGAACGAAGAGAGATGCACATATATAGGAGATGACCTAAGTGCAAGAGAAGAAATGGAGCTTGTGGCTCTATTAAGGGAATATAGGGATGTGTTTGTGTGGCACTATAGAGACTTGAAAGGGGTAGATCCAAGAATTTTCTCTCATACTATCCCCATGATTGCTGATGCCAAGCCCACCAAGCAGAAGCCCTATACATATAATGATACCTATGCAACCAAAATAAAAGAAGAAATTGATAGGTTGATTGAAGCTGGATTCATCTATGAGATTGAGCATACTGAATGGGTGTCCCCCATTGTAGTGGTGCCCAAGAAGAACGGAAAGTTGCGAGTGTGTATTAACCTTAAAAAAGTTAATGCCGCTACTATCAGAGATAGTTATCCACTTCCAATCACGGAACACCTTTTGGAGCGTGTTGCAGGCAAGGAAGTTTATAGCGTCCTTGATGGATTTTCAGGTTACAATCAAGTAGCCATTGCCCCAGAAGATCAACACAAAACAACTTTTTCTATAGAGTGGGGAATCTTTGCATTTCGTGTGATGCCATTTGGGCTCACAAATGCATGTGCAACATTCCAAAGGCTCATGTGTCATGTTTTCAAAGAGTTCTTGCGAAAGAGCTTAGAAGTATATGTGGATGATTTATGTGCTCATTCCCAAGAAAGAAGATTTCACATCCCTGAGCTCAGACAAATCTTCAACAAGTGTAGATAATATCGAGTGTGTCTGAACCCAGAAAAGTGTGTGTTCATGGTGCGTCAAGGTAAAATCTTAGGTCATATTGTTTCTAAGAATGGAATCTCAACAGATGAAGATAAGGTACGAGCCATAGCGGAGCTGCCAAGGCCAAGGAATGTTAAGGAGGTACAAGCCTTTATGGGCCATTGTGGATATTACCATAGGTTTATACACATGTATGCGATCATAGCTAGACCCCTTTATGCCTTGTTTTCTAATTTTGCGTGGAACGATGAATGCGAGAATTCTTTCAATGAACTGAAGAAACGTTTGTGCACAACACCAATACTCACCACTCCTGATTGGAATAAGCCATTCCATGTCCATGTGGATGCATCCAATCATGCCATAGGATGTGTGCTAGCACAACCCACAGGTGAAGGGAATTTAGACAATCATGCCTTGTTTTCTAATTTTGCGTGGAACGATGAATGCGAGAATTCTTTCAATGAACTGAAGAAACGTTTGTGCACAACACCAATACTGACCACTCCTGATTGGAATAAGCCATTCCATGTCCATGTGGATGCATCCAATCATGCCCATAGCATATGCTAGTAGACAACTAAAACCAACCGAAGGAAATTATACCACAGCCGAGCGAGAAGGGTTAGGCATGGTATATGCTGTGAAGAATTTTAGACACTATTTATTGGCCAACAAGTTCAAGTTTTTCACTGATCATCAAGCTTTGTTATACTTGGTCAATAAACCTTGCAATACTGGATGCTTAGTAAGATGGTTCCTCTTACTAATGGAGTATGACTTTGAAGTTGTTGTCAGGAAAGGTAAAACCCACCTTCGGGCAGACCACCTTTCTCGCATCACTTCAGGAGAGTCACCACAAGGAGTGTCTGATGAATTAACCGATGCTTATCTGTTCAATTTAGAAGTTGTTCCTAAATGGGCAAATAAGTTGGTACCAGTCCTAACCTTCGGCCCTACAAATAAGAATGTGAAAACATCGCAAGAAGAAATTGTAAAATCACAAAAATATCACATATTCGCAGGAAGCATGTACAAACAAGACACTGAGGGTGTATTAGCTTGTTGTGTTGAGGACGATGAACATAGTAGTTCGTTGCAACAAGCTCATGAAGGATTGCTAGGAAATCATTATTCTAAACAACACACATTACAAAATCTGAAACGTTTAGGAGTGTATTGGCCTAGCATGGACAGAGAAATACATGAGTGGATTAAGAATTCTCCAATGTGCACAGAGAGACCACCAGTGGAGCATGCGACCCTTTATCAAGTGTCATTAATTCCAGATTGGAGTGCTCCATTGGTAGAGTTTATGAGGTCGGGAAGATTACCCAAAGAGGCCAGTCTAGCAAGAAGACGAAGCATGGAGCAAGAGGCTCAAGGCTATGCCTTAGTAGGAGACAACCTATACCGAAGAGGCAAAGATGGTTACTTAAGACTGTGCGTGCATGAATCAGACTATTTAAAGGTCTTAGAGACTGCACATAGTGGTGTTGCAGGTGGACACTTCGGTCCTGATCGAGTAATCAAGACCATTCTATTCTCAGGACTTTGGTGGCCCACTCTTCATATGGATGCACATACCTATGTGAAGAAATGTGACACATGCCAACGTGCACAATATCCGGTTAGAAAAGATGAGATGCCTTTGAGGCCAATGATGGGAGGGCGTGCATTTTCGAAGTGGGGCATAGACTTCATAGGTCCTATTAACCCCCCAGCTAGAAACTCCCATGCAGAGTATATTATTGTAGCCACAGATTACCTTACAAAGTGGGTAGAAGTCAAAGCCACCACAAAGAATGATGCTCAGACAATGGCTAAGTTCTTATTCGAGAATGTGTTCATGAGATATGGGCTACCAATAGAGTTAGTGAGCGATAGAGGCACACACTTCTTGAATGAGGTCATTGAAAATCTTCTCCAAGAATTCTTGGTGATACATAAAAAGTCTGCCCCTTATCACCCACAAGCTAACGGACAAGCCGAGAGCACCAATAAGATCCTCTGTAACGTATTGACAAAACTGGTAAATAATAAACGCTCTGGTTGGGACAAACAACTTCATCATGCTGTTTGGGCTTATCGAGTTGCCTACAAAACGGTACTCAACGCCACCCCATTTCAGATGGTGTTCGGACAGAATGTTGTGCTACCATTAGATTTCTTAATCCCTGCCTTAAAAGTAGCACAAGAGGATGAGTGGAGTGGACATGAATTGTCCTCTAGGATATTTGATCTAGCGCTTAGGTGAGACAAGGCTACACGCAGCAGCAGGCATCTATGCTGCAAAGAAAAGGCAAAAGGCATACTTTGATGCACACATCAAGGATAAGGGATTGAAAGAGGGAGATCTAGTGTTGGTTTATACACTAAAACAACATGCACGTAAGTTGGAAAAAAGAGGATATGGACCCATGATCATTAGAATTTCCATTAGCGGTGCAGTTCAGTTGGCCACTCTAGAAGGAGACATCTTGCCAAACTATATCAGTGGTTGTAGAGTCAAGTTATACCAAGAACCTCTTACAGAGGATATGCTTACGAGACTCAACACTGCTAAGAAGCGAAAAGAAGAGGAGTTAAGGGTGAGAGAAGAAGCACAAGCCAAGGCTAGAGAGCGCATAAGGCGAAATAAGTTAAGGCGACTAGGCCTAGATGTCAACTCAAAAGCCCCAAAATATCACATGGATATGTGCCAAAAGTCAAGCATAGCGACTTCTCAAGTCATTGACCGAAGACCCTTTGT
The DNA here is from genome assembly GCA_020310875.1 of Ceratopteris richardii. NCBI lineage: Eukaryota > Viridiplantae > Streptophyta > Polypodiopsida > Polypodiales > Pteridaceae > Ceratopteris > Ceratopteris richardii. Next base: position 60,281,197 of record CM035444.1, read on the forward strand.
AACCATAGAGATAGGACAAGGAAAGGATGCAAGGATGGTGAAAGCATTGATTGACTCAGGTGCAGCAAGTAGTGCAGTTAGACTATCCTACTGCCAAAACTTGCAGTTGAACATCAATCCCATAGAAGCTTATCTCATAGGATTGGGAGGTGTCGAAACCCCTTGTTTGGGCGAGGTGGAACTTCCCATCTACCTGCAAGATGTTCCAATGAAAGTCAAAGTGCTAGTGTGTCAAGATGAGAACCTTACAGAACCACTTGTCTTAGGACAAGATTGGATTTATGACAATGCAGTCAACTTAAACCTAAGAAGTCAACTTCTTCAAGTTTGGGTCCAAGCACAATGCTTTACATTAGAACTAGAAAATGGCATGCTCACAAATCCAGATGTCACATCTTGTAGTTCTTCTAAGACTAATCATATGGAAGAAGATGTTGTATGTGTCAAAAGCTCTATAATGCAAAAGGAGTCAATCGTGGAAGAACAAGTTCGAAGGCGGGTGGATCTTTCTTCTTCTCCAAAGAATCAAGTAGCCACAGTAGTGAGTCCACCACACAGGCAAACACAACCGTTCACGACAACTGCTACATCAAATAGAAAGACACCATTCGACAAGAAAGCAGTTCCGAGTATGAAACAGATCTGGGTATGCAAAGGAGATCAACCACCAGCCTTGCCCCCACAAAGCCCATCCAGGCAAGCCAACCAGGCCCGAAGACAAAGGGAGCAGCTCAGAAAAGCTCAATCACAAGGTATCCAACAAGTTTGGGTGCCTAAGAAATTAGCTGCAGCTCAACAAGGGCGATTACAGATGTGGGTACCTAAGAAGCTCTTACATCCACAACAACCTATGTTCTCCCACATGCGAAAGGTCTCAACAACGAAGCCAAAAAGAGGCAAGGGTAAGAACCACATACAGAGACGGAAAGATGATCAAATCAGCTCTTCAACAATAGTAGGAAGACGTGCAAAAAGTCTATGGGTTTGGAAGCCAAAAGTACAAGTAGCACATTGGATACCACAGTTCAGAAAGCATCCAAAGAGGAAGACGCCTGAAGTGATCTCTACAGTGCCAAATGCTGTTCTAAAATGGATCCCTATAAGGAGGAAGGATCAGTTGTCATCTCAAGATCCAATGGATACCTCCACGATAGATGGCATCAACATCCGCAAATAACATTGAAAAGCCTCCACAAGCGAACACCATGTGCTCCTTGCACAATCCAGTCTTTTTCACCATTCAGGTTATGCATTTCCAAAGTATGCATTAATATAGGGCCACATTACAGGGCCGTGCATAGACACATTGGAGAGTCCCATGCACAAGAGCACATTGACATATGTCAACTATTTTTTCTGATACTAACATCTATCTTCTTGTTTGATGCCATTGTTCCAAAAAAAAAAAAAGAGTGGAAGCACTTGTTCCCAGGTTTGGCTCATGAAACATGAATGAGTAATGCTTGGTTAAAGGTGGAACTGTTGATTACTGGGCATTTATCAGTTGGGATAGAAGTGTGTCTTGGCTAGCAGATGATATAATTGCTGCCTTATCTCATAGATGTCAAGAACTTGGCATGAGCATGGCATCCACAACTATGGTTTCCTCTTACTATGGTAGGAGTGAAGAGCTTGAAGGTCTGCAACTTGAGTGATGCATAACTATTGCATGTACGAGAGCATCCAGGGAGATATCTGCACGGGGTAGTTCTGGTACCCTGCAAATCTTTGTATGTATACTGGATGAGAAGACTCCTGCTTATGGTGAGCCAGAGAGAATATGTGAAACTAAGCTTGGTGTAGTTATCGAATGTTGTTGGTCAAGGAATATAAAGAAATTCAATTCTCTATATTTGGCAAATGATGCTTTGAAAAGAGGAGACATGATCAGCCATTCAAAAGATCTCATCAGTGGACCATCAAGACAGACATTCATCAATGAAGAGATGAACATCCATCGACCTTCTCCATGGTAAGTATCTTTACCTTGGAAACATCATAACCATGATAGCTTAGGAAACCTCTTCGTCGGCATACCCTTGAGCACTTAGCTCAAGACCCCCAATTTTTGCACCATACTTCTTCCAATGCATTTTCCAAGTAAGCATTCATAGGGCTACATTACAAGGCCGTGCACAAGGCACATATTTTCCTCAACCCATGCACGAACACACTTAACCATCACTCAATATGGGTTATGAGTACTTGGCATGACTACTATGAACATCAACTGTGGAAGATCTAGAAAACATCAACGGAGACTCACAACGACACAGTCATGCTGGAATCCAAGGAAGAAGCACATACCAAGAGACTACAACTTGCAAAGACTCGCAGTGATAAATGAAGAACCAGACACATCTGGAAGTCAGACGACTTTTGTTCATACAGAAGGGACACTCCCTCTCAAGGCACTACTTGGAACAACCACTACAACAAGGGTCTGTCAGGGACGACAGACTCGAGAAGGGGGGGAGTGTTGAAGCTGAAAGTCAAGGACAAAGCATGGAAGCACATCAAAAGGCGGACACACAAGGAAAGGGAGCAAGTAGGGAGCTCCAAGAAGTGTATGTCAAATTTTCAGAAGAATCCCCTACAAAAATAGTGATTTTCATCACTAAAAACCATTGTAAATACCATTATCTTTTTTTATAACTCCATTTTGTTCAAGCCGAGGAGTCCTCGAGCTTGAGGAGTATTAGAAGTACCATTGTACCAATTTTCATAATTTTTAGACTTCGTTTGAGCCCTCAAATAAGCCCTAGAACCTAACTTTTAACTAGGCCGGACACTAGGTCTGAACAGGGCCAAAACTAGTCAAAAAACTATAAAAAGAGCTAGAGAGCTCATTTTTGAGGTTAGCTGGTTAGAGAATAGAGCTTTTCTAAGAGAAATCTTTTGCAATCGAAGCTTTCCATTGTTCCTCTCTTTGATCTTACTTTGTGCGCGTGTGCGTGTATGTGTGTGCATGTTTGTGTGCTTTCACTCATGCACTTGTGCCTTCACTTGCTCGTGGTCTTCATATCGGTCCTCACGTCTCCGCGGATTGACAAGTAAAGGAGGTGGTGCTTATGCTTGAGCTACACCATGCCATGCTTCATAGGGTGTCATGCCATCAAGAGACTTAGATGGTAACCTGTTTATGAGGTAAGTGGCAGTAGAAACACTCTCTGCCCATAGGTAGTTAGGTAACTTTTTCTCATTAAGCATAGATCTAGTTGTCTCAACAATTAATCTATTTCTTCTCTCAGCTACCCCATTCTGTTCAGGAGAATACCTTGTGGTTATCTCTCTTTTGATGCCTCTGTCCTGCAAGAAGTCTTCAAATTCATTGGAGAAGTACTCACCTCCTCCATCTGACCTTAGCCTTTTCTAATTCCTTCCTGTCTGGTTTTCAACTAATGCAATATATTTTTTTAAGCAATTAAATACCTCATCCTTGTGCTTCATAAAGTACAATACAGTCCATCTGCTATAATCATTAATGAAAGACACATAGTACCTTGATCCTGAGACTGAGGGGTCTTTGCTTGGTCCCCATACATCTGTGTGTACAAGCTCTAGGTAGTCTTCATGCATGTATCCTTTCTTGGAGAAGGGTAACCTGTGAGACTTCCCAAATTGACAAGCACCACACTTATAAATCATATGTTGGTTGGATACATTAGGTATCCCAAGCACACATTGATCCCTGCACATTTGTTTCAAGGTTCTCTCTCCTATGTGCCCTAACCTTTTGTGCCAAATCTCAAGTTCTGAAAGTGTTTGATCTTTATAACTGTATAGTGCAATATTCTTTGTATCTTCCAACTCAAAAGTGAAAAGTCTACCTGATTTTTCTCCTTTTGCAATCCTCTTGAACCCATGTCTTGGATCCTCCACATATGCTCCATATTGGTTGAATCTGACCTGCAAACCTTTCTCCATAATCTGACCAACACTCATCAAATTTTTGGTAATAGTTGGTACATAGAGTACCCTGCTCAACAAATTCTGATTTCCATCACAAGTCTTAACATTTCCAACTTTAACTACAGAATGCTTTGTGTCATCACCTGTTTGGACTTGATGCTTACCTTTTGGTTCCTCAAGATCAGAGAGTAATGCTACATTGCCAGCCACATCATTTGAACATCCTGAGTCAATGTAGAATAGGTGGTCATCATTTGTACCTGATTTTGAAGTCATGTTCATGATTAGAAGAGAGTCATCTTGCTCCTCTGTGTAGTTGTTGTAATCCTTCTTGGATTTGAATCCTCCTTGGTAGTTGCCATTGTAATTATTGTTGTAGTTATTGTTGTAGCCTTGGTGATGGTTGAATCTACCTCTTGACTATGAGTAGCCACCTCTTTGATATCCTCTTCCTCTCTGATTCTTGTAATTCCTGAAACACTCATCTGTAGTATGATTTGATAGACCACAAATGTTGCATGGTGAGGAGTTATAGGATCTCCCCCTACCTTGCTTACCTCCTCTGCCCCTTCCTCTTGAAGATCTACCTCTCCCTGGATAGTTGGCTTGAGAAGTAGAGCCTTCATCTTCCACCTTCTTGCTTTTACCTTTATCTTTAGACTTCTTATCAGTGTATAGGGTAGAAGAGTTATTACCTTTGGATGTGTCTCCATTTTTGTTGAGCTTTGCTTCATGAGTAAATAATTGTCCCATGAGAGTTGTAAGATCTAGAGTGTGCATGTCCATGTAAAGATCCATAGCTGTGGTGAAGCTTTCCGATTTGTCATCAGCCTTGATCCCATTGATCACTTGCCTTACAATCTGTTCTTCTTCAATTTCTTCTCCTATGCTTGCTAACTGATCTGCTACATAATCTTGGTCACAAATTCTGAGACAACTTGCTTAGGTTGCTTCCTTAATGTTGTGAATTCAATCCACAACTGATTTTTCCTAGCCCTTGTGTTGGAGGAAAAATATGATGACAAGGTTTCCCAAGTCTCTTGGGATGTCTTACAATTTCTAATATGTGGCAAAAGAAAATCAGATATAGAGTTGAGTAGATAAGACCTTGCCAATGCATCCTTAGCACACCATGTGTTGAGCTTTTCATGTTCTTCCTTGGTTGGTAATCCTCTTGTTTTGAATGAGGGCAATTCCTCATCTCTTGAGATGTATCCATAGAGACTCCTTCCTTGTAAGTAGGTCTTCATCCTTAGAGACCATGCTTGATAATTGTTCCTGTCCAGTTTGTCAATAAATGAAGGAAAACCATCTCCCATTTTACCTTAGTTTGCTCTGATACCACTGTTGGGAGAGATGGATGGATGCTTCAAGAGACTGAGTAGGTACTGCTAAACCTGCTTTGTACCAGCCCTCTTTTGCTTCAGAGTTGATAACTAGACCTCCTTAGCTTTCCAATGACACCATAAAATGTCCTATGTCCTTTGGAAATGATGTGTGCAATGATTGAATCAAAACAGATAACTTTGGAAGTCACAACCTCAAGAAAACCTTCTATTTATATCTTGAAACATGCTGGATATTTTGCTCAGTATGACCAGCACAATAGGAATTGGAAAAATTCCTTTTAGGGGTATCTAATTAGCTTAGTAAGCTACCTATTCCAAGTGAAATGACGTAAAATGATAAACTATGCTAAGAGAAATCAATTTAGCAAGTTAAGCTATACCCCCGACTTTTTAGGACTGTAGCAAAAAATGACCAGAGATCACCTTGACGTGGATTTCTCCAAAATGGCTGAATAGAATATCTTAAAACTCTGGCAGCATGTAGATTACTTCAAGCGGAATCCAACAAGCTTTGAATCACTGAATTTGGTGAAGAATTGACTGAGATATGCCTTTGACAAGTTGATAGAGTTTTGAGTAGACTAACAAAGAACTCAGAGATGGACAATATGAATGTATGTATTAATGAACATTTGTATCCAACTCCATTGGCATGAACTTCATTGCCAAATGGTGTAGAGAGGTGTAGGCTAGAGTGTAGACCTCACACACACTCAAAAACAGTAATGCTAGGCTCGAGAGTGCTCACTCTTGCCCGTGACTTTTCATGTCCATTTTTATAAGAGATGACTAAAAATTTGAATTCAAATTCAAACTTTTGGCTCCCTATGATCAAGCTCCTAAATGCTTGGAGATATTCTTTCAATCAAACAACTAATTTTTTCAACGAATCCTTTTGGTAGGTGATTACAAGAGATTCCAAGTCAATTTGACTTTACAATGAGATAAAGTGGTAATTAGCCACTATCAATGGTTCCTATGCTTCTTCATGTGTGTATGGACTTCAATGCATCCTTTGAGCCAAATGTGTAGGCTTGTAATTTACACCAACATATGTGTGTACCTAAGTGTATATGTATGTGTGTGTATATGTATGTATGTGCACGTGTATGTGTGTGTATATGTATGTATGTGCATGTGCATGTGTAAGTGTATATGTGTGTATGAGTATGTGCATGTGCATGTGTAAGTGTATATGTGTGTATGAGTATGTGCATGTGCATGTGTAAGTGTATATGTGTGTATGAGTATGTGCATGTGCATGTGTAAGTGTATATGTGTGTATGAGTATGTGCATGTGCATGTGTATATGTGTGTATATGTATGTGCATGTATATGTGTAACTCTATGCGTATATGTGTGTATGTGCATGTATATGTGTATATGTAGGTATGTGCATGTGTGTGTGCATAATAGTTAGCCATACTTTTTGCTTGGTTAGCTTCTTGAATAACCTACAATAAAGAGAGAAAGAAGAGAGAGAGAGAGAAAATTCAAAGAGAGAAAGATGTAGAAAGAGAGAAACAGAGACAGAGGGAGATAATAAGAGAGAGCTTAGGCAAAACAACAATTCTGCATATACTTGCTTCCGCTCGTAAGCGCAGCGCAATTGCGAACATTGGAGAGCTCTTTGATCGGATGCGTGAAAATGCCGATCGAAGAGCCTCCAACGTTTTAATTTTTTTCCGTCAACAGACCGTCATGTAAGCGATGCTATCCGTCGTCGCATAAGCGACATGTGTTTAGCGTCGCTTATGCGATGCCAAAGATCATCGCCTATGCGACGTAAGAAAGCGTTGCTTATGTGAGACTATTTAAAAGCATCGTGTTAGCGACCCTGTATGGGAGCGTTGCAGCCCCGTCATGCCACAAGTCACAAAAAACATCGTTTGCTTCGTCATTTAATCGATGGTCCGTGTGTGATGCTAATTACGATGCATGTTGCAATTTTATAGCGACAAAATTCTATCGCCTTATCCATCACTATACACCCTTATTCCTTGTAGTGAGGAGATATACATCGACATACAACACAATGTCTCTCAGCCCCTTGGTCCTGAGATCCCCTTTTAGTCATTAGTCCAAAAGGTTACATACTGTACAATCTTGCCTTTTCGATCAAGAATGTTCACCAAAATTACACCAAAATATGTATGATTACATAAATAAGTTCGATGGCCTAACAATTGTTTAGTGAAAATGTCCCATGCAGTAGCATTTGTGGACTCTTTTGGTGGTGGTTCCATACTAGACATTATCATAGTATAACATTCAGTTGTGTATTGGGAATTGTCTTAGTGATTGGGTTGGCATAGGAATGTTTGGGGCTTTGGCCTGGGCCCACTTGGCTTCTTTTTTCACCATACACTGCTTCTCTTTAAATCCTAGTTCAAAGGCTTCTTTTGCGAGTTACATAACTTGTCCAGATCAAATTTGAATAGTAGCAATTTGTGCTTCAATCGGTGCAATGATCACCATGTTTGTCATTCAACTTTTCCTTTCCTTCTTTCCCTTATCACATTCTTGCGCATCTTTGCAATGTGTTTGTATATGACCTATTTCACCATAGAAATGGCAACACATAGCCATGCCTTGATTGTTTGAATTTAGGATTCCCTAATTCCATCATGGAAGATTATAATTCCCTTGATTTTGAGACAAAAAAGAAGAGTGATGAATATTGCTGATTGTGAAGATGGGGTGGAAGATAACTAGTTGAGGATTTCCTAGGCTCCTACACTATCACATTAACTGCTAATTGGTTCTATGTTTTCCTATTATAAGGGTAAAATTTTGTAAAATGGTCAATGTTCTAACAAAGTGCACAATATGTCTGATTTGAAGCACAATTTGCTGTGATACGTCCCAAGCTTTTACATTTTGTACAAAATATTTTATTCATCAGAGTGTCATTGGTAGAATTTGGTGTCTTAAAAGATGACTACTCCAAATCTTGAGCAAAACCACCCACTTTGTGTTCTAATTGTAGGACCCTATCAATAATTGTGTCTAAATGCATGGCTCCCACACATCTAATAATCATAATCTATCACACCTGAGGGTTTAACCCATTGATGAAACATTGGGTGATTGCATCCATATGTAATGAATTTTTTGTTGGGATTTGTTGGAGGTGCATGCGAAAGGTAGTGGAATAATCTTGTACTGCTTGTTGAGGTTTCCGTTTTTTATTCTACAAAAAATAAAAAACTTGAGCTGGTATCTTCTTTAATCTGAATCGTTGCAAGAAGGCCTCTTTGATTGATGTATATGTTTGAAAATGTTCTAGCTCAAAACCACATAGTTGCTTCCTTAATGAGAGTTGCTTAGAACACTTTGGCCTTACATTGCTCAGCACCACATGAATTAGGGGGATTTTCTAGGACTGTGTAATTGATCTCGAATGCTCAGACATGAATCAATATTGATTCTTCTTCACAATAGTATGTGTATGTGTATGTCATATGATTGTGAGTGAAAATCTAATGTGATTGTGTATGCGCATATGTATGCGCATGTGTATGTGTGTGTATGATTGTGATAGGAAAACCAATGGATTTCTTGGAAAAGGTTTTACCTTCTTTGTAATAATTCAAGGGTTGAGAAGGTGCTAATAAGTGAACTAGAACTTTCTAGGTCTCTAGATGGCTTTGTGTTGTAGACTTATTAGCACCTTCTCATAACCTTGAATTCTAAAGGGATCCAATGAAGTTTCATCTGATAGTATGTGAATGTGCATGTTAGCTCATGAGCCGGTTGATTTTTATGCACTAATATGATTTTGTTGTGTAGAATATATGTTTGATTGTAGGTGCTTGAAGATTTGATTAGATATTTGATGGGAAGTATTTGGGGGCTTTAAAAACCGAGAAGGTTGTCGTTTCCACCCCGCTGTGACATCGTTCAGCGCTGTAGGGGGTCTATCACTAGCAAACGCAATGTCCGCTTCTTTTTCTCTTTTCTAGTTCTTGCCGTTGTCTACTCTAGCAAATGATCCAACTGTAAGTTTAAAGGTTGTGGCCTCATCAAAATAGCCAAACAATAACTTTAGGATAGTGCACCATTGTTGGGTCCCTCAACAAAAGAACGATCTTCATTTTTTTTCAATATTCATCTACCAAATGACAAAAAGTTTATGTGGCTGGATGTTATTTTGATGGCAAGTGGGAGGATAAGCTAGAGCAATGACCCAAAGTCAATTCGAACCGGTTTTGTGCATATATGCATCTTGGCTGTTCTCTTGAGAGCTAGGAAGTGATATTGTCATTATGTGGTCAGAGCAAAAGGAAACGATTTTTGGAAGGCAGCGACTGGAGTATTGTTGGTCTTAACTTCAAGCCATCCTTATCTGCAAGGGGAGGGTCCTGTTCTTCTTGGCGGGCGTCACTAAATTCTAGTGTGTGGCTATCTGGTGGGTCTCTCGATTTCCATGGTCAAGTGTGGAGGAAAAGGGGAGTTCATAGATAGAAATGGGGGGGGGGGGGGGGTGCTCCAGATCGCAGGGGGAACAACTTCATTTTTTGGAGAGGTTCGCTGGGGAGAGTGAGGAGGGTTGGCTATCGTGTGAAAAAAAGGGGAGGCTTTTCTCTTTGGGGAGCGCTTGCTGCTAGGGGAGACTCTCTATTTTTTTGTTCTTATTTTGCGAGGCAGTTCTGATCTCCTTGGCGGTATAAGGAGAAGTTGGGGGAAAGCTTTTGTTCATCCCTATGGGACGTGCAAGAATCAGTGGGCAGTTGCAGGAGAAGCAGGCTAGGCACAGAAAAAAAGTGATGATCCGTTTGGCAGAGAGAAATCATAGAGGGGAAATCATCGACTAGGGCCACTCCCTAAAAATCTGGTGTAAAAGGTTTAAGGAAGGACAAGCTGAACAAGTGCTTATTCACAAAGGGAGATTCAGTTTCGTGATGGCCTTATTCTCATCTGTAGTGATGAAACGAAGGAGGAGAGTGACTCACCGAAAAGAGCCGAGGGTCGTCCTTTCAAATAAAATCTGTACATGCACGCAGTTGTAAGTGCTATTTTTTACGACATTGTTGTTATCCCTGGCTAATACTATGACTTTTGAAAATATGTAATCTGATCTTGTACGGGAAAGGATTGTACTCTATATGTAACCAGAGTTTTTGCGTTATGGGGTCATGTAAATATGATGCATTGAGGAACCAGGTCGGGACATAAATCATGAGATACTTGGAGATGTTGCATTTCTTAATTGAAAAACACGAGTTTGATGCAATGTTTTGTGCTAAAAATCGCTCTTGATGGGAATACAATGCTCAGCAAGCTTAGCGAAACCTGTGAGATCTTCATACTGACGATCCATGTTTTCTTGTTCTAAAAAACTTGAAACCATATGCTACGGTATGGATAAAGTTTTGCAGCTCCATATGTATTTCAATGATTTCATTCCCTCTTTCCACCCGTTCCCTCGTCATCCTTCAATTTCAAACTCCTTCTTCTGATGGTGCTATGGGGAGTCGATAGTTTTTTGGGGAAGCTAAGCACTCCTACCACAAATAAGGGGAAAAGAAACTCAAAGTCTGCACACGTGATGGGAGAAAGAATATAAGAAAGTCTCATGTCTTTCTGAAGAAAAGTCATCATATGTAGACATCTCTGCTGTCATTTTCGAAAGCAAGAGCTTTGCCTTTGTTGAAACTCATGTGTGTCAAATAATGATCTTGTTCCCTCTGCTTGGAAACTGCGCTAATGCACAATGTTGGCACTTTTACGGGACTCACACTATTACACATATAATCATGATCGATGACTGAATAGTGTAACCTTAAGAGGAACCATAGGAAACTCCATTTCTTTAATTATTTCTTTAACTCCCTACCTTGAGTGTGATTGACACTCCAGCTCAATGCGAATATTGTGAGGCAAGAGCATGTAGACAAAAGAAGTGCCATTACTAGTCACGGTTGTGTTGTTAACATTTTTAGATATAGCATGATCTTCCGCAATATAATGTGTATGCACACATACGCTTTGAGTAGCTCAACCCTACGATGAGTATTGTATATAACCATTCCATTCTTGCCTGCACATATGCATGACGTATATAGACAAACATTGGTCGTTGTGCGATGAACACTCTTAGCACTCATCAACATCAGTGTCATAATTATGCATATTATGTAAATCAAAGAAATTTAGTCCATGTGCTTCGATCTATTGATTTTTGCATGTGACCAAAATAGATAACTTCGATTTATGTGAGAAAGTTGGATGTGAGCCATATTCCTCTAAAAGGAGAGAAAAAAAGGGAAGTGGGTTATACGTATGTGTGAGTGTATGGGAGAGAGTGAGTGTATGAGTAAAGTGGGTGTGATGGTTGGGGCGTGTGTGGAAGAGTGTATAGGTGAGAGAAAGGATGCATGCAAAGTGTTGACCGTGTGTGAAGAGGCCTAGTGCGTTCTTGTGCGTATGTGAGAGAAACTGTATGAAAGAGTGAAGAAGTGCATGTGTGAAAGAGAGAGAGGGGTAGCATGTGAAGGATAGAAAGAAGAAGTGAGGGAAGGCGAGCAAGAAAGTGAGTGAGAGAAAGGGGCCAGAGTGAGAGGGTGGAAAGCAGACATAGGAACCCGTGAAAAAGGAGAGGGTGCAATTGCGGAAGTTGTTCATCATAGTTGTTTGGCATTTGGACAAAGCAAGCAGATCAATTTTCGAGAGACTTTGGCAAAGTATAAGCATAAATTCGTGTGCTTTCCCTTGGGTATTAGGAAGCGAACATTTTGGTGTGTTTATAGGGAGGCATATGAGCTAGTGCATAGACAAAAGAAGTATTAATCGAGAGATAATTATGCCCTCCAGGTAATCCAAGGGGACCAATTCCACTGAGTTTGAGCAAAATAAAGGCTTGTATAATCATTTTTTGCTCGGGCATTAGGACTCTTCATTTGGCGATCCTACTGGGGAGTTGGCTTGGCACTCGTCATAGAGTCGTGCCACAAGTACGCTCGGTGCCCCAATTGTGCGGCATAGCCCGTCAGCCCAGATTGAGTGCGTTGTCCTAGGTAGAAAGATGTCGCAAAGAATGCAAGTTAGAGACTTTCAAAAGGTCCGCCCGAGGATTATGAACCTCGAATGGACTAGAAGTCGAAGCGGGTTTGGACGCTCAATGGGAAGCCGTACATATGAATGTCTTCGGGTTGGTCCAATCTTGAATTATATTCGGTGTTGGTGTTGCGAGAAAGTCGGGCACATTGAAAAGTTTTGCCCTCGGGTGTCTAGTCCATTGGACTTTGTTCTCGCATGCACGGATTGTGGAAAGAAAAGGTTATGCGAGCACGTGTGTCATGCAAAGGTCGAGGAGGTCTTGGCAAAAAAGGTTAGTACATCCCTTGCGACTTTCTTCGTGGACAGCGAAGATAATGAGAGTTTGCTGGCAACCATAAAACGTCAATTGGAATGTCTTCGTGAAGAGCGTGATAGTGAGAGGGTCAAGGTGGAAACATTGGAGAAAAATCAGGCAAAGATAGAAGAGGTTGTAGACAAATGGGAGGAGCAATTCTGAGTGGTGGCAAATATAAGTAGAGTGTTGAAAGTGGAAAATGAGAAGCTGAGAGGACAAGTCCAGTTGCTTGAGAGTGAAAAAGTGGCTAGGAAGAGCAACACCACGAGAAAGGAGGTCTTGGACCTTAGAACTGGCTTGATCATAGCCAATTGCCATGGAGTTTCGATTGAAGAAGAGCTCTCAGGAGACAATGATGACCTGGCACAGAGAGTCGACCAAATGGAAAAGGAAATTGAGAAATTGCGAGAGATGATTGGTAGATATGATGACCAAGTGGGTAAGGTAGCTGAAGAGTTCCACTTGGGGTTAAGAAGAATGAAAAGTGCCCAAGCAGAGAGTGATGAGAAGATGAGACAATTAGAGAAGGAAAATGAGAGGTTGAGTGGCAAGCTAGGTAAATGGATGAGTCACAGAGACGATGAGAGACAGAAATATGTAGAAGGGGACCAAAAAGTACGAAAAATAGAGGAAGATTTGAAAGCGGTATTGGACAAGTTAGAGGCATTAGGAGTGGGGTTTGAAGGGATGGAGAAGTTGGCAAAGAAGGTGGACGAACTTGAATTAGAAAATGAAAGTAGAATGTGGGAGGATAGAATGATCCGAGAAGAATTTGAGAAGCTGTCTAACCTACTCGAGAGGAGGGAGGAGGCTCCCCTCGAAACAAAAAGAAAGACGAGTCATTTAGGAGAGGAGAGGAAGAAAATGTGGATTCGGCTCCATCAAGTGGATGATGAGATTTTTCGACTCCAAGGTAGTGATGAGCGAAACGAAGAAGGGCTAAGGAACTTAGCTATGAAGCTCGAGGCATTAAGAGGTGTAGTAATGAACGGTGGCCTTGCTGATCGTATTGTCTGGCTAGAGGACAATATCAGCAAGCTGTCGAGTCATGCGTAATCTTTGCGAAGCAGAGGTTGGAGGTGAAAGAGGGATCGACGAGGTGATGGATGTTGGTAGGGACAGCTTAGCTCTGATTAGGGTTTGCTTTGTCAGGATCGCAAGTTGGAGATGTGAAGATGGATTGATCGAGTGTGTTGTACGCTGAGGAACTGAAGTGACACTTTTTGAGGTTTCAGGTTGACGAGGTAGTTAGTGTGTGTGGGTTCTGAGAGGAAAAGTTAACCATGGCATTAGTAGTCGGATTTTGGCTTGAGTAGCAGTAGAGAGGAGATATGTTTCATTGGGATGTCCACGGGGGATATATGTGTGTGTGTCGTGATTGGTTGGGTTGGGAAAAGGGCCTTTCTTTTGTCTCCTAATTCTCGAGACTTTGGAATTGAAAAAGGAAAAAAAAACAAGAAAGAGATAATTGTGTATATGTGTGTGTTGTCGGTGCACTGCAGTGGGCTAGTAGGCGGGTGGAACAACCTTGATCGGGTGATCGAGGCCACGAGCTGATGCTAGTTTCACTGTAGGCCCGACCTATATGTGGCTATGTGCCTATGTGGGCCAGGTGGAGTCCCTTTGGCCGGGTGGTCAAAGCCACGAGCTGATGTCGGTTTCGCATAGGGCTAGCGTTGTGCATCGTGCGTAAGTAAAACGAAAAAAAAAGAGAAAAAGAAAATTCCTCTCTCGAGGGGGGACAAAAGAGAGGTGATGCTCGGATGGGAATGTGTGTATGTGTTGTGGGGATTCGGGTTATGTGTGGACTCTTGATGAAACATGTCAAATCAAAGCTTAAGCTCGACTAGGGTTTTGTCTACGACGTGTCCGTGGAAGACTTGGACTTGAGGGATCCAAGCATGCTAGTGGCTTTGTTCGTCTGCGAACTCTTGGGAGGTGCTCATTTTGGTTCTTAGGTTTTGCAACTCCGAAAGTTCGGAATCGCGTCGATGATGAGCGATCTTGTCGGAGTGAGCTCGTGTTAGGCTTGAGTGGTCTTTGCCGTGTGTCCATCAATTCAGGAGGTGTGGTGGTGACCTAGCATGGAATTTAGTTGAAAAGCAAAAAAATAAAAATAAAAATAAAAATAAAAAAAGGAGAAAAAAGAAAAAAAGAAAAAAAAAAGAGTCCATGAAAAGGAAAGCGGGTAGTAGAAACCCTACGTAGAAGGGGCATGGAAAATGAGCAAGAGGATTTGAGTGGAAATGGAAAAGAAATTAGGCAAGTGAACATATAGATGGAAAAAGAGTAGCAGAAAGGAAGAGCGGATGTGGTGCTTGCATGTATGTATGTTGTGTGTGACGAGCATACATGTGTGATGTGGATTCATGATGTGTTGGTTTTGGTTGTTTTGATGTATATTTGTGTTTTGATGAAAAGTGGTCTAATGCTTTTGATGAATTTGCAGACGTGAAGGACCTGACAGTTGAAGATGCAAGAAAGTATACGAGGTCGGTAAGTAATGTGATTGATTTTGATACTAATTGACGTTGAGGGTATGATTGCAGGTACCTCGTTAGGAAAAGGATGGAACAGGTAATTAGTCTATGGAAATGTTTGGATGAGTTGATGTGGGTTGCAGGATGCACGTACAATTTGGCTCATCGGGGACGACTTCGCGAGCAGAAGAGGGGAGTATGTTAGCTCATGAGCTGGTTGATTTTTATGCACGAATATGCTTTTGTTGTGTAGAATATATGTTTGATTGCAAGTGCTTGAAGAGTTGATTAGATATTTGATGGGAAGTATTTGTGGGCTTTAAAAACTAAGAATGTTGTCGTTTCCACCCCGCCGTGACATCGTTCAATGCTGTAGGGGGTCTATCACCAGCAAACGCAATGTCCGCTTCTTTTTCTCTTTTTTGGTTCTTGCCATTGTCTACTCCAGCGAATGATCCAACTATATGTATAAAGGTTGTGGCCTCATCAAAATAGCCAAACAATAACTTTAGGATAGTGCACCATTGTTGGGTCCCTCAACAAAAGAACGATCTTCATTTTTTTGCAATATTCATCTACCAAATGCAAAAAGGTTTATGTGGCTGGATGTTATTCTGATGGCAAGTGGGAGGATAAGCTAGAGCAATGACCCAAAGTCAATTCGAACCGCTTTTGTGCATATATGCATCTTGGTTGTTCTCTTCAGAGCTAGGAAGTGATATTGTCATTATGTGGTCAGAGCAAAAGGAAACGATTTTTGGAAGGCAGCGACTGATGTATTGCTGGTCTTAACTTCAAGCCATCCTTATCTGCAAGGGGAGGGTCCTGTTCTTCTAGGCGGGTGTCACTAAATTCTAGTGTGTGGCTATCTGGTGGGTCTCTCGATTTCCGTGGGCAAGTGTGGAGGAAAAAGGGGAGTTCATAGATAGAAATGGGGGGGGGGGGGGAGGGCTGCTCCAGATCGCAGGGGGAACAACTTCATTTTTTGGCGAGGTTCGCTGGGGAGAGTGAGGAGGGTTGGCTATCGTGTGAAAGAACGGGGAGGCTTTTCTCTTCAGGGAGCACTTGCTGCTAGGGGAGACTCTCTATTTTTTTTGTTCTGATTTTGGGAGGCAGTTCTGATCTCCTCGGCGGTATAAGGAGAAGTTGGGGGAAAGCTTTCGGTCATCCCTGTGGGACGTGCAAGAATCAGTGGGCAATTGCAAGAGAAGCGGGCCAGGCATAGAAAAAAAAAAGTGATGATCTATTTGGCAGAGACAAATCATAGAGAGGGGAAATCATCGACCAGGGCCACTCCCTAAAAATCTAGTGTAAAAGGTTTAAGGAAGGACAAGCTGAACAGGTGCTTATTCACGAAGGGAGATTCAGTTTCGTGCTCGCCTTATTCTCATCTGTAGTTCTGAAACGAAGGAGGAGAGTGACTCACCAAAAAGAGCCGAGGGTCATCCTTTCAAACAAAATCTGTACATGCACGTGGTTGTAAGTGCTCTTTTTTACAACATTGTTGTTATCCTTGGCTAATACTATGACTTTTGAAAATATGTAATCTGATCTTGTACGGGAAAGGATTGTACTCTATATGTAACCAGAGTTTGTGTGCTATGGGGTCATGTAAATCATGAGATACTTGGAGATGCTGCATTTCTTAATTGAAAAACACGAGTTTGATGCAATGTTTTGTGCTAAAAATCGTTCTTGATGGGAATACAATGCTCGGCATGCTTAGCGAAACCTGTGAGATCTTCATACTAACGATCCATGTTTTTTTGTTCTAAAAAACTTGAAACCATATGCTATAGTATGGATAAAGTTTTGCAGCTCCATATGTATTTCAGTGATTTCATTCCCTCTTTCCACCCGTTCCCTCGTCATCCTTCAATTTCAAACTCCTTATTCTGATGGTGCTATGGGGAGTCGATAGTTTTCTGGGGAAGCTAAGCACTCCTACCACAAATAAGGGGAAAAGAAACTCAAAGTCTGCACACGTGATAGGAGAAAGAATATAAGAAAGTCTCATGTCTTCCAGAAGAAAAGTCATCATATGTAGACATCTCTGCTGTCATTTTCGAAAGCAAGAGCTTTGCCTTTGTTGAAACTGATGTGTGTCGATTAATGATCTTGTTCCCTCTGCTTGGAAATTGTGCTAATGCACAGTGTTGGCACTTTTATGGGACTCACACTATTACACATATAATCATGATCGATGATTGAATACTATAACCTTCAGAGGAACGATAGGACACTCCATTTCTTTAATTATTTATTTAACTCCCTGCCTTGAGTGTGATTGACACTCCAGCTCAATGCGAATATTGTGAGGCAAGAGCATGTAGACAAAAGAAGTGTCATTACTAGTCACGGTTGCGACCAAAATAGATAACTCCGATTTATGTGAGGAAGTTGAATCTGAGCCACATTCCTCTAGAAGGAAAGAAAAATAGGGAAGTGGGTTATACGTATATGTGAGTGTATGGAAGAGAGTGAGTGTATGAGTAAAGTGGGTGTGATGGTTGGGGCGTGTGTGGAAGAGTGTACAGGTGAGAGAAAGGATGCATGCAAAGTGTTGACCGTGTGTGAAGAGGCCTAGTGCATTCTTGTGTGTATGTGAGAGAAATTGTATGAAAGAGTGAAGAAGTGCATGTGAGAGAGAGAGAGGGGTAGCATGTGAAGGATTGAAAGAAGAAGTGAGGGAAGGAGAGCAAGAAAGTGAGTGAGAGAAAGGGGCCAGAGTGAGAGGGTGGAAAGTGGACATAGGAACCCGTGAAAAAGGAGAGGGTGCAATTGCGGAAGTTGGTCATCATAGTTGTTTGGGATTTGGACAAAGCAAGCAGATCAATTTTCGAGAGACTTTGGCAAAGTATAAGCATAAATTCGTGTGCTTTCCCTTGGGTATTAGGAAGCGAACATTTTAGTGTGTTTGCGGGGAAGCATATGAGCTAGTGCATAGACAAAAGAAGTATCAATCAAGAGATAATTGTGGCCTCCAGGTAATCCAAGGGGACCAATTCCACTGAGTTTGAGCAGAATAAAGGCTTGTATAATCATTTTTCACTCAGGCATTAGGACTCTTCAGTGCATAGGAGTGTATAATTGTGAATGAAAATCTATTGTGATTGTTTGACTCAACATTGATTCTTACTTCACAAAGGTATGTGTAAGTGTATGTGCATGATTGAGAATTTGAAATCTATTGTGATTGTCTGACTCAACATTGATTCTTACTTCACAATAATATGTGTAAGTGTTGAGAATTTAAAATCTATTGTGATTGTTTGACTCAACATTGATTTTTAGTTCACAACAGTATGTGTAAATGTATGTGTGTGTATGATTGTGAATTAAACTATTGCGATTGTTTGAATCAACAATGATCTTTACTTCAGAATAGTATGTGTAATTTTATGTGGGTTTATGATTGAGAATCAAAGTCTATTGTAATTGTTTGACTCAACGTTGATTCCTATTTCACAATAGTATGTGTAATTGTATGTGTGTGTATACAATATGATTGAGAATTAAAATCTATTGTAAATGTTTGACACAAAATTGATTCTTACTTCACAATAGTATATGTAACTGTATGTGTGTGAATAATTGAGAATTAAAATCTATTGTGATTGTTTGATGCAATATTGATTCTTATTTCACAATGGTATGTGTAATTATATATATGTGTATGATTGAGAATTAAATCTATTGTGATTTTTTGACTCGACATCGATTCTTACTTCACAATAGTATGCATGTGTATGATTGAGAACTTTAATAGATAGAAAATGTAAATACATAAACTGATAGATTTAAAAATGTTAAGAGATATTTATAGTAGTTTGTATATATTTTAAGATATATATTTATTGGAATATATATCTTATTTGATATCTATTTATGTTTTCTTTTTGTAGATATAAAGTCTTCATAAAGAAAGAACTATGGGGAAGGGAGAATAATGGTCATATGTGGTTATTCATCAAGAGGGTAAAATAATCTCCACAATACAATGCAAATGTTGTTGACATCGTTATATAGGAAATGCAACTCGGATAAAAGAGCATCTTTTTAGTGTAGGTAATAATGTGGCAGGATGCTCTAATCCAGAGAGTGATATATATGTACACTTTGTAAATTATGCAAACAAATGTAAATATCAAGGTATCACATCAAAAAGACTTAAAACCATTAGTTCACAATACTTTCGAATTAGTCCAGGTGTAGAGCAACAATGAGTAGATGCATCAATGACAATAGAGGATCCTCATGATATTTCTACTCAAGTATCTCAAACTATTTTCAAGAATAATCAAGATACATGTACTCCGTTTTCTCTAGCTACGTCAAAAAGAGTGGACCCAATGAATGTAGTAAATATGGTGGATCTCGTAATGTATCACCATGCCTTGTCCATACTAAACCACAGAATACAATACCTATAGCTTTTGAAAAGCAAGATTGTCTTGAGCTTCATCTTAAATGGACTCAAAAATTTTTAGCATGTGGGATTCCTTTCAATGTTATCCGTAATCCTATTTTCAAAGATGCTTTGATGTCAACTACATGGAAAGGAATATTCCATGCGAGATTACAATAAAATACGAATGTAGTATGTAGATAAAGTGAGAAAAAGTATTGAAGCTATTTTAAAGTGAACAATGCTTGATTATGTACCCATGTGTGGATGTACAATAGTATTGGATTGATGGACAAGTTTTCAGAAGAAGCCATCGATTAATTTCGTGGTTATATGTCCAAAGGGAATCATGTTTTTGGAAGCTATTGATCCTTCTGTTAAAGAGAAAAGGTTATCTTTTCTTGTAAAGATATATGAGCTTGCTATATCATGTGTGGGTGGTCTGAAGAATGTGAGTGTGATAGTGACTAATAATGCATCTAATTTTTTATGTGTTGGAATTGCAATTCAAAACAAGTGTGAAGGCATTACTTGGGTTCCATCCATACATCAACACTAAATCTATTATTGAAAGATATAGGTAGATTATCTTTCATTAAAAAAAGTTTATTAGATGCAAATAATTGGGTCAAATTTATCAGAGAGCATCAATTTTCATATTCGCTCTTTCGTTCAAAATCTCCTAATAAAGCACTTCATATCTTTGTGCTACACGATTTGCAATCGCCTATACTATGCTCATTGGATTATTGGAAGTCAAGCTAGCTCTTGTAGAAATGATTGCTGATCGAAGATGGGGGGCATGGTTAGAGAAGTATCCTTCATATCGAGTTGCAAATTTGAAGTGTACTTCTCCAATATAGTCGCAAAATTTTTGGCGTAATCTTGAAAAAATCATCCGTATCACTAAACCTTTTGTGGAACTTTTATGAATTGTTGATACTAATAAGTTTGAGATAGGAGAAGTTTATTGGATTATGTCAGAAGCTATTCAAAAAGTGAAAGGCTTTAATCAATTTTCATTACAAGAAAAAACATTGATTGTATTGTTAGCAAAGAAAAGATGGATGCAAACGCATACTCATTCACATGGAACAAAGTGCATCTTGGATCCAACATTTCAACTCAATGGTTGTGTCAAAAAAAGAAGCCATGGAAAATTTCAAAACCACATGTCAGTTATTACTTCTAGGTATAGATGGTCGAGATGCATTCCACCAGAGAGTAGCTTATGTAAATTGAGAAGGATGTTTTGGAGATTAATGGCACATTGAAGCAATTCAAAAGCATCCAACTCCTATATGGTGGAAAGAGTACTGAGGTGAAGTAGTGGAGTTGCAACATATAGCTATCAGAGTGCTTTCAGTAACAACCTCAAGCGGTAGTAGTTTTGAACGTAATTGGAATGCATATGATTTTCTTCATTCAAAATGAAGAAATCGCTTAAGTGTATCACGTGCCAATGATTTGGTATAATTTTTTTGTAATATGCATTTGTTACATGCTCCAACCAAGATAGCTTCTACAATAGCACAACAAACTTTTGGAGAATTTCAAACTCATGAAAGTTTAACAAATGATCCATGGAGTGAGCATGATATAGATTTAGATCACAACGATGCTTCAGATATGGAAGAAATAGGGTATGTGTAATAGATGATGATATTCAAGATGAAGAAAATGATGTACTTTGAATGCTTTGATTAAATTCAATTGCAAAATTGATGGCTTTATAATATAGTGATGTCTTTGATTACAAAAAGAAGCTTGTCTATTCATTGTTTTGTTGATTGAATAATTCATTGGTAGTGAACCGATCAGAAGATGATGATGATGCCTCTGAGAGACTTCCATATCTATTCTTATATGCATTGAGAGATATTTGTAAACTTTCCACTTGATTTTCTAAATCATCAATCCACTTTTGTTGATCATCAATTGTTCTTCATAATCTAGGAATTGTTAATCCTTCATTGTATAATTCTGCTCCCTTTGATGATAAATCATGGATAAGGTTATGTTCTTCAAGTAGTAGAATGTAGGGTCGCTTTCGAGGAAGAGGGCCTTCATTTCCTTCATTACAAAATTTTGCCCGCTTTTGAGGACTACCTAAACCTATACCTGCATTTTTTGGGCGATCATCCCAATCTACACGTTGATGAAGAATATCTTGTACAAAAACTTTTTGAATGAAATATAGTGCTATTTGATTATTATTTGGTAATGATCTCTCAACTTGCACAAAGCATCGAAGTAAACTTTCTTCTAATCCTTTATTTTGTAAGTCAAAAATCGTTAAGGGTGTTGTTTTTTTTGCCCTTCCTGTAACTCAAAGAGAACATCACGAACAAAATAAATTGAACGTAGCTTTGTTACTTCTTTCATTGATAATGGTTCTCCTTCTAATCCCTCTGGCTCTAAATCTTAGTGGAATAAAAATGCTAATCCCGATTGTGCAAATTGAGCATTCTGATCAGACAAAATCCTTTGAGATTCAACATGATCAAGGTCATTATTCACATCTAACATTCTTGACATGTTTTACTCTCAAATCCACAAAACAAAAACACTAATTTTACCTCAAAAGAATCCACATAACTTAAATGAATCCACATCATTTAATCCACATAACTCAAATGATACCACTTCATTTAATCCACATATTTCAAATGATACCACTTCATTTAATCCACATAATTCAAATGATACCACTTCATTTAATCCACTTAACTCAAATGATACCACTTCATTTAATCCACATAGTTCAAATGAATCCACTTTGTTTAATCCACATAATTTAAATGAATGAATCCACATAATTAAAATGATATCACTTCATTTAGTCAACATATTACAATTGATATCACATCATTTAATCCACATAATTCAAATAAATCCACATCATTTAATCCACATATTACAAATGATTCCACTTCATTTAATCCACATAATTCAAATGATACCACTTCATTTAATCCACTTAACTCAAATGATACTACTTCATTTAATCCACTTAACTCAAATGATACCACTTCATTTAATCCACTTAACTCAAATGGTACCACTTCATTTAATCCACCTAATTCAAATGAATCTATATCATTTAATCCACATAGTTCAAAGGATAATTTAATCGAAATAATTCAAATGAATCCACATAATTTAATCCACATGTTACAAATGAATCCACTTCATTTAATCCACATAATTCAAATGATATGACTTCATTTAATCCACATAATTCAAATGATACTGGTTCATTTAATCCACTTAACTCAAATGGTACCACTTCATTTAATGCACATAGTTCAAATGAATCCACAACATTTACTCCACTTAATGCAAATGAATCTATATCATTTAATCCACATAGTTCAAATGAACGTAGATAATTTTCAGTATGGTCTTAATCTATCCATCACGGATATTTTTAAACCATACGGAGTTAGATTTGAGAATACTCTGACTAGTTCATGTGTGTCTACTCTTTTTGATACATCTCTGTTAGAGTATGATCAATGTCTACCCCTCATGATTGTATGCACATTTTGTAAGGCCCCCTTTATGAGGAGAAGCCAAGCGTGCATTACCCAATTGATGGGAATCCCAACTTGAATGTTGGATGAAGGTCATATTGGACCATGTAAGATATTATAAGGAAAGGGAGTTACCAGGGTCCCCAATTGTGGGGTCCGGGGCAGCGGTGAGCAACCCCGGCTGGGGGGTCCAAGGGGGCCAGCGGGCCCCCTGGCTGGGGGGTCCCAGGGGGCCAGCGGGCCCCCTGGTGGGGGTCCGGGGGCAGCGCCCCCGGCGCGACGGTAAAGGGAATATTCCATGGAATATTCCCTGTCAGAGTCAGAAATCATTTATATTTGTTAGGTCGGTTCAACCAGTCTAAGCCGTGTATGGCAATTACGCGGGCGGTGGCCGCCCACGCTCTACCGCCCATGTATAGCCGTCCATGGCAGGCCACCCATGATCCTATATATACATGACTTCTGCACTACCTAAGACATTGAGTTGAGCCAGCATACCTCTACCTTGTATCTCCCTATCTAGAGTTGTCTAGATCATCATTTAAGCTCTACCTTGAGAGCGCACGGGTGGACAACGCCATCATCTTTGTACTTGCTGCTAGTAGAAAATTGTTGAGATTCTCCTATATCTGTTATCTTCTCTGCTATTGCTCCTATGTTATATTGCGTAACTATTGTCTTACAATCTCTGTCGAAAGCTAGCTCCAAAGCATATTTGAGCTTGTAAATAGCATTTCTATGAATGGGATAACTATTTGAATCTATATATTTCAAAATTTGCAATATGAGTATCGAAATTGTAAATGTCTTCTAACTTTTATTAAAAGGTGGAGGGCTAGTGGATATAAATTTGGGTGCAATCCACCAGTACTTTCGACTCCACTCATTTGTAGTCAAAATTTCTAAATCAATTAGCTTTGGAAAACTTTTTTTTCTTGGTAAATATGTTGCTCTACCAAAATCACATAATCCAATATAAACATGCTCAACTTCAAAATGCAACAAAATGTTGCCTAGATGGAGATCATTGTGAGAAATATTAGAAGTGTGTAAAAGTGATATTTTTTGCAAAAATCCGTGCTCCCAAATTTTTTTCTTCACAGTTGTTATGTCTCCTTTTGTGTCTTTAATACATGTACTTTGTGGTATGTTTAAGTACTCTTTTTACATTTTCTCTAGCCACATGTCTAATGTAGCACCATTCCACAATTTGAAAATGAGACATGGGATTTTGCTATGATGCCTAGCTAATCGAAATGGATTGATAATTCCAGTGTGCATAACACATGAAATTGTGGCCTCATTCATGGCTTCATTCTCTTGTGTCTATATGTTAGCACCATGTAATTTTGAATAACTTTATGACAAATATTTCATTGACGAATCTTGGGTGGGTTATTCTAAGTTTATGGATCATTATATATTATCCTTCGCCCACGAGAGCTGCATCTTTGAAATGAAAAGATGAATGTGGGAATAAACAAAGATTATTCGATGTTTGATCTCCCATATTCACATGTATATATCTTGTATTTGGATCTACCGATGGTCTCTCTCCCTGTTCAATCATGTCCGCTCTCACTCACTTTCCTCTCTTCATTGTTTGATAATGTAACTCGATAAATTTTATTTTTTCTATGAATCGAGACATTATGGTGGTATCCAATGTCCATGACTCTACTACTTTGATGATCTGTCCAAAGATATGAGGAGCTCTTTGGACATTTTCTCATCTAATACCTATGATCCACCTGACACATTGCCAAATTTATCTTCAATATTGATATATGCTATTTTAGATCCAACAATTTATGAAAAAAAAAACCTCGGATAAAATTGAATAAGAATTGATAGATAAATAAAATGTTAAATACTAAAGTACATACATTAGTAAGTGTATGGAGAAATGATATAAATATGGATAGGTTGTTAGATAAGTAGATTTATAATTAAATAGAAAGTACAATTATAATCTTGAAGTGAATTTATGTAACTATTAAGAATGTAAGAGCAAAAAATCCAACATTCATAACATTTCATATACACTCACTATACTATGTAAAGAGCCAATCCAATTGAACTGAGCCATGCTCTTTTTTGAGAGAACAAAAAAGATTGACCTACCCTAATTATGCTCATAGGAATCCAAGTTACTATTGTGAGAGTAAGAGTCAAAGAATCAGACAATCAGAATAGTCCTTATACACTCCCTATACTATTGAGAGAGTAGGAATTGAGATGGTGATTCAAACAATCTCAATAGATCTATTTTTCAGTTATATACTACTGTGAGAGTAAGAATCGATGTAGCGAGTCAGATAATCATAGTAGTGGTTTATTTTAAATTTTATTCATCAACGTATACAAGTAGGAAATGCTTTTGTGAGTCGAACATGTATACAATTGATGATTAAAAAACATAAACTAATTATATAAATACAAATCATACATACGTAAGAGACGCATATGCAAATCATACAATATGCGTGATACAATGAACATAACAATAAAATAAACAATAAATAAAAAATAGATAAATACCTAAATGGTATGGTGAGGAAAGGGCTCTATGAAAGAAATGGTAGTAGTAGAGCTCTATAGACTAGCAAACAAGCACGTGTGGAATGAGCTTTTTGATTGAATGTAAATATATATATATATATTTTTTTTTGCTTAGAAATGGCTTGTTGATAAAAAGCACTTTTGATAAAAAAAAAATTGATCCAACATGCTTTTGATCGAAAGCATGTCTGTGTTTGTTTCTTTTTCATTATTTATTTGATAACCACGAATAAAATGAACATATTCAGTATTTTTCAATTATTCGATCCTATAAATGCAACCTAGGTTGCTATGACACTCATGTGTTCACAAGTGGTTTTTGCTTCATGCTGGGTAGCTCATGCATATCTTGATTGAGAAAGAAGCATCCTATTGTGGCCACTACTAGTTGTGAGGCTAAGTATAGGGAAACTTTCATAGCGACTATTGAGTGTGTCTTGCTCATACACCTTTTGACAAATTTGGGTTTTGGTCACTCTTCTGTCACCACCATCTTCACTGATAGTCAAAATGCATTGGAAGTTGTGAGGAACCCTATGTCCCATGCTCACACAAAGCACATTGAGGTGTAGTATCATTATGTCAAGGAGAGGTTCTCAACTGGAAAGATTAGTTTGCCTTATGTGCCCACACAAGATAATGCTGTAGACCTTTTCACAAAGGCTCTACCTAAGGAGAAGTTTGAATCTTTTTGCAAATCTTTGGCTTACTTCCTTTTGTGGTTTGATTTCTTTCCACATAGCTTGGCACTTCCTTATACATAAGTGTCAATTCCTTGTTCACCAAATCATTTCCAGGGGGATCTATTGATATATTTTGGTAATGATGTGTGTGAACACACTTAGGACTGCCAAGGCACTTTTTCCCCTCTCCAGGAGGTTTTTCCCCTCGACTTATATATATTCCTATAACCCTAATGGGTTACTTATCTTTGTACATTCACTAGGTAATAGATTCTATATTTTGTTGTGCTTCAAGCTTCTTTTTCTTCTTTGTTTTGTTGTTCATGTACTTTCCTAGACCTCAAACTCCAACAAAGTGTAACTTCTCGAATGCATGGGGTTTTTGTGGCACCTAGGCCTATCAAGTAGGTTTAGAGTGGTTTTATCTTGGCCTTCAATGTTTGCATGAGCATCAATCTTATCAAATTAAAAATTTCCCCATGTGTTTAGGAGAGTGCTCTAACTCAGAAACTATGCATGGCCTTTGATCTTCGATTGGCTTTGCATTAGAATGCACCTGACGCATAGCCATGCCAATGGCTTGTGGTTGAATGAATGACTCCATGGGTATTTCTATATACATGAGAGCTATATGTACATGCGGTTTAATGAATGACTCATGGGTATTTCTCTACATGCTTCAACAACAACCTTTTCTTACGTATGTGCTCTAAAGCTTCTTGTTGAGCCTATCCTTTGATGCAATGTTCCTCTTTTTTTCTCTTTGTAACCACTTGCAATCATCATAAAATGTGTAAAATGAGGTATTCATGGTAGAGTTTGACTCTATAGCTACTTACATAATTGGTAAAAATTTCACCTTCTAGTGTGGCTAATTGGATGGCTTCAATAGGCGATATACAATGCATCACATAGGGTCCATGTCCTCATCTCTGCAACTTCTTAACATGTTGTTTCAAGGTATAGACAAGAATAAGATCACCTTCTTGTACCTTCTTATCTTTTATACAAGCATCCAAATAAGCTTTTTGTCTCTTTTTATTATCATAGATGCCCATGACAACCTTAAGGAACATCTCTTGATGTGCAACAAGTTTATCTACCAAAGAAAATAACTCATGAACATCGCATTCATAATCTGTTGCTAATTTGAGAGTCAGTATAAGAAGTCAATAGTTAGAATTACATAATCCCAAACTATATGGTGTAGTTTATTATCCCAATCTGATCATCCCTACCGACCATTTTTATCAAAATTGTGCATAGCACTTTGTTGGGAGTCTCAACTTGATCATTTGCTTGAGGATGATTTGGAACTTCCTTCTTGTGGAAAGCCAAAATTTCTTTCAGTATGGCCTCTATGACTTCGTTGACAAAATCAATATCTCAATCAATGATTATCTCAATGGGGAATCCAAATCTTGCAAATATTTTGCTCAAATAAAAATTTCATAGCTGTTTATATGTTTTTATTGTGGTGCATGCCTCTATCCACTTGTTAAGATATTATATCACTACTATTATGTACTCAACATGAGATCCTTTGGCAGGCGGGCTAATAGGACCAATAAAGTTTATCCCCCATTTTGGAAATGCACATTCTACCATCATGGACTTGAAAGGCATTTAATCTCAATTAAATAGGTACTTTGCTCTTTGACATGTATCACACCTATGCATGAATGTTTGAACAATCGTAAAAGGGGCAACCATAGACCAACAAATAAGATTATTTGAATTATTTGGTCTATAAAGAAATGTCCACTCACAACACCTAAGTGCATAGCTTTCAAAAGTGGCAAATAATAATCTTCATGAACATAGAGGCATATGGAGTTCTGCTTGTCTCACTAGAATAACATATTGCCAACAAGATCATAGTCACAACTCTTTTCTTGTAAAGCTCTTTGTTATGATATGGCCAGATCTATAGGTTAAGAGCCAAATATAATGATGTCTACTATGTTATAGCTCCATGAGGGGCATGCAAATACATAGTACAAAGTAGCATGCTCAATTGTGGGAATGACCCACTCGATGGAATAAGCATAGACATAGTCATGTATTTTTTGTTCCATTTGTGGAAAATATATGAAAATTTTTTGCATGTTTTGCAAAGTCCTTGATTTTGGGAAATGCCTACCAAAAACATCCACATGAGCCTTGACTACTTGCATCAAACGTTTGGCATGCAATAGAAAAGGACTCAGTTTGCATCCCTATGATATAAGCAACCAACATTGGTGTGCAAGTTCCTAGCATTCATTTCCTCCTCTTAAGTGAAGGGCACATATGGGTGGACTAGAATAAAAGATAAAATAGGTACTGCTAACTCAATCCATTTTCATACCATCTCTATATTGAACAAATAGATGTCTAGTAAGTCATCACTAATTGCTTCATGAGGATAATTACTTTTGATTATTGATAAATGATCGAATTTGACATGGATGCTAATTTTTTTAATACCACTTCAAATTCATATTCCATAAATAGAAGGAACCATCATACTAACATGTCCATAGCAGAAGGCTTATTGACAAGATATAGTAAACCTTGATGGTAAAAAAATATCTTGAATCTATGCACTAGTAAATAATGCCAAAACTTCTTTATTGCATAAACCATGCCTAATCCTTCTCTTTCAATATTTAATGTATTTGCCTCAGCAAGGATGATTTAACAACTTGCATATGCAATAAAAAATTCCAAATTTTTCTCATTGGTAGGTTGTGCTAAGATGCAACCAATTGCAAAATTAGATGCATCTACATGGGTGTGGAATGGCTTGTTCCAGTTTGGGGTCTTTAGAATAGGTGTTAATATGAGACATCTTTTGAGCCCTTGGAAATAATTCTCACACTCTTCCATCCACTCAAAATTCTTCGAAAGCCTATACATTGGCTTAGAAAGGGTTGCATACATGTGTGTAATCCTTCGATAGTAATTGCAATGTCTCATAAAAGCTTGAACTTCTTTCATGTTCCATGGTCTAGATAGTTTCGTTATTGCTCTTCATTTTTCTTCATCTATTGATATGCCATTTTTTGAGACTATGTGACCAATGATTTTATCTTGGTGGACCATGAAAACACACAGACTTAAATGCCAAAGACATGCATTCCCAAGCTTTCAATGCACTTGCCACCTTGCTTTGACACCCTTGAATGGCTCTCAATGGAACTATAAAAGTCCCAAGTTTAGATCAATCTTTAACTCTAATTTATTTGATAGACGGTTTGATTCAAGCATTTTTAAAGAACCATTTTTCCCCTTGTATTGCTGAAAATTCCTCTAGATCTCCCTTAGCTTCCTAATCCCACTTGAAGTTCAACTTGAAATTAGCCTATCTAAAAATAAACATATTATTTTTAATCACTCTAGAGCTCATAAAATGGATTTTGGATGAAAACATTATGTCAATTTGGGCTCCTTGGGGTCCAAACAGACGAATAGGATGTTATGAGAAAATCGTGATTTTGTGATAGTTAGAAAATCGTGATGCTGAGGTAACTAGAGAATTGTGATTTTTAGAGCCCGACAATCGCGATGTTGTGAGACAATCGTGATGTTGAGACAACTAGAGAATCACGATTTTGAGATCCCAACAATCGTGATGTTGTGAGACAATCACGATGCAACTGAGATTACTAGACAATTATGATTTTGAGAGCCCGATAATCGTGATGATGTGAGACAAACAAAGAATCGTGATTTTGAGAACCTGACAATTAGGATGGTTTGAGACAATTGTGATGCTCAGACAACCAGAGAATCACAATTTTGAGAGCTTGACAGTCGCAATGTTGTGAGACAATCGTGATGCTTAGACAACTAGAGAACCACGATTTTGAGAGCTCGACAATTGTGATGCTGTGAGACAATCGCAATGCTGAGACAGCCAAAGAATCGTGATTTTGAGATCCCAACAATCATGATGTGATTAGACAATCCCGATGCTCAGACAACCAAAGAATTGCAATTTTGAGAATGATAAGACTAAGGTTCCCACAATTTTCATCCTCAAAGTATGTGTAGGTATAATATGTGGAATATTCGCCTATGCACTATGATATATACTCTAAGCATGGTCATCTCTCTCTTTAGATTCATTTTCTATAATCAGATAGGGGTTACTCTCTTCCTCAATCTGAAAGGAAAGGAATCAAAATCCTTGCCCAAATCACTTTCCCTTAATCCAATAGAATGTGCTTGCATGCCTTGTACATATGGACTACTGAAATGGGTGGACTACTTTGGTGGTCTTAGCTTAAGTGTTTCCCTTTGGCACTTTCACAAACTTCGAGCTCCATAAAAATCTTACATTTTTGTAGGTTTTTAAGATTCATCTTCCACTTACATCAGAAAGGAGAGGAATCTTTAGATGTTTTGTACTCGACATACTCTTCTATAAGCCATTACGAATACAAATATACTTTATATGTATTTGGTAGGACTTAGCAAAATGTATGAACTTAGAAAAAGTGGTTCCATTGAGTCCTTGCCAAAACATGCTCAATAAAATGAGAAGAAATGCCATCTTCTCATTCTTTAGTAAGTTATATGGACTTATATCAATTATCTAGATTTTCTTGAAATATAATGTTCAAGTATTTGGAATGATAGATAATACACCCAAATTTGAAATTCATTTCTACTAATGGATCCTTATCTTGATCATCCTTGCTAGATTAATCCGTGTAACATATCCTTGTTCTTGCATGATCTAATCCTTCTAAAAAATATTTGACATTCAAGAATTTATTGATCCAATGATTGAAATCATGTCTTTAGGAATCGGAATTACTTGGTAGACCTTTGTTCTAGGTCTCTACTTAAGTTCTTTGTTCATCTTAGTTCAACATGTTCTTCCAAAGGATGATACTATTTAACTATCTTGAACCAAATTTGGTTTATATCCAAGATAGTTACATATACTCACCTCAAATGTAACCAAAGCTTTGCAAAGAGTAGCAAATCATTTCTCTCACCAATTCCTTCAAATCCAAATTAATTGAGGAACTATCCTTATGAAGCCATCAAGATACCTTCTTGCTAACTTCTATCTATTGAATGGAGTTAAATGATTCAATATTTATTTTCTTTAAGTTCCAATGTCTTACCAAAAAGATACCTCTGTTCTTGGCATCATATCCTAAACCCCTCTAGGAACTTAGTGAACATTCTTGAATCACTTATTCTCATCATCTGAAGATTTAAAAGATGATCCTTTATGGATCATTCTATTATTCAATGTTTTCTTAAAAGATGATCCTTTATAGATTCCTAAACAAGTTTTCTTAAAGCTCCAAATGGATCATAGCTCTTGTTAAAAAATGGAGATCCCCTATTAGTGTGATCGTTGCCCTCGATGATCAGTGGTTGAAGTTCTTTATGTTCTATGAACTTCTTGACATATTTCATAACAGATGACTATGTTTAGGCATCGCATATAGGCTTATAATTTATCTTTTTCATATCTTCAAATCCAGATTCTTGTTACTACTATTTGTGGTTTAGTAAGAAGAGAAATCTATTTGTATTAAATCCTAAGTCCTTGGCCTTGTTGTTCAGACATGCCATAAGTTTTATGGAACTTCAAGATCCATATATGCAACTCAAAGCTTAAGATTTTTCTACTCATGTTAAGAGTTTTTGGCTTTTGGACTAAGCCAACATATAAAAAGCATAAAGGTGCATGGGATTCACACATTGAATTGCATTATTTGTATGAACCTATGCTCGAAATTTCCATTCATGCCATGCTATATTATGATGAATTCTCTCATCATTTTTATGAGATGCATCCATTCCATGGTAATGCATTATGCCTCTAGTGTATCACTTTAATGATTCAATCTATGCACCATTTAATGAGCATCAAGAATTCACCTACTCATTTGTAATGCATATCTACACGCATCACTTTTGGCATGGCTAAGAAAGGAAACATAAATGAGAAAAAGTGGAAATGGTACTTATCTTTGTGATTCCTACATCCATCCTTTGGTCCATTGCACGATGAGGCTTATCCATCCATTCACTTTTGATGTTGGCAGCTTGCGTCATTTTACTTCATCGATCTTTGATGGACATTTTCATACTTACTTGTACGTCCAAATATACATTTAACCTTAGTAAAATTCTAAGGATGCCTAAATACATAATAACACTTGCCCAAATAAATACATAAAATCCCTTTATGCTTGCCAAAAAAATGGATTTCGTGCATATTCTATGTATGCCATCAATCCTCTAATGCTTATGAAAGAGAATACATTACTTTATTTCACATGAAATACATACATACTTTTGTTTGCTTCAATATAGGTTGGCATAGACAAAGGATGCACAAATCTTTTCTTTGAGAAGTAAAATATTCAAATGGAATGAAATAATATTTAGCTTTGAAGGTTCTCCTTGATGGAAATTGAAATGGATGAAGACACACATGTTGTCTTCAAGATCCATGCTTCCTCTTTATCCTCCATAATGGATTTGATACCTTGCTTGCTTGATAAAAGATGGAAATTCACTTATTTAGGAAGGGAAGAGAGAATAGAAACTTTTTAGCATTCATTCTCTAACTCTATTAAGTTCAAGCACTAAACTGCTTGAGATTCTTAATAGAGAAAAATATGATTCTTGAGTTGCATCATATCTATTAAAAAGGAAGCAAGAGAATCATTGAGAAGAAAGCCTATCAAGAGTCGTCCATATCCAACTTTTGGCTCTTTGAAAGATCAAGGAGAATAGTGAGAGTCATTTTATTTGATAGTTCATACTCCTTTGTATGAAAATCTCTATTTGCATAAGTCAAGAGAGAAATGAGCCTCTACTCCTTGCATCAACATAGCTTTGTATACAATGTTAAATTACAAACTACTACAAGAAAAGTAACTAACTAGCAAGAGGCCAAAACATCTAGTAAGACCAGAGTCCTAAGAGAGAGCATGTCTCTACCCATCCAAATCCAAATCCCATATATATAACTCTAGGTCAAGGGGGTGCATGCCCTTGGGAGTGTCCAAGTGTCCAACCAAGTCTCCCTCATGTGGACACTTGCTTAAGGTCCAACCACATGGTATCACATGGATAATTAATCAAATGAGCCTCCTTCTCTCACTTACACCCCAAGATGCCACTAAGAGAAGCTTCTCCCAAGACTAAGGTTCCCACACATTAGGATAAATCAAGCATATGGTTCACAACTATTCAATTGGTAACTCATATGAATAAACGCCCAAGGATAAATACCAATTATTTGATTTAAATCATATATAGGATTTTTATGCTATTTATAGTGTATGTTTATCAATCTCACATACTTATGACATTTCAAATGTACCTTTTAATGATCATAATATAACTATGAGGATATTCTAGTCTATAGTAGGTCAGAGGAAGAAAATCAGAAAAGTTCCATCCTAGTGCTAGTCTAGAAAGAAAGTCTAAATGCCCATAGTGCTGATTCCAATTAAGTTTCCCAATCCTTCTTCTTATGAATTAAAAATCTCTTAAGTATTCGTATTAGTACCTTATTTGTGGCTTCAACCTATTGATTCATTAGTGAACCGTGGTTAGTAAGGAGTTGATTTCTTATACAAAATCATGTGCAATCGGGTTAAATCTTGAATGACTTAGCTAATAAAATACATTCCATGATTCGAAACTAGTTCAATGGGATCCAAAACAA
Source organism: Ceratopteris richardii (assembly GCA_020310875.1). Taxonomy (NCBI): domain Eukaryota; kingdom Viridiplantae; phylum Streptophyta; class Polypodiopsida; order Polypodiales; family Pteridaceae; genus Ceratopteris; species Ceratopteris richardii. The sequence continues at coordinate 60,315,180 of CM035444.1, forward strand.
GCCATACCATTTTAATATGAAAACGTTGCCATGCTAATTGATTTGTTATCACACAATGTTATGTCTTGAACATTCAATATGATAACCAATTGCTACCAAAATGTATAGCTTTCCTGATCTCTTTGGTGGATAGATTGTACCTACAATGTCTAGTCCCCATTTAGCAAAGGGTGCTAATGGCATAATAGATTGTAAGTGCATAAATGCATGCATTGTCAATTCAATAGCCTATGAGCCTTCTAACATGCTTTACAATTCTTAGAAAATTGATGTGCATCTTTAAATATAGTGGCCCACCAACCCTATCTGCTATATTTTCTATGATGTTATTTCTCTTTAGGCATGCCCTCTTGATGGTCCTACATGTGCTTCAAACAATATTTCTTGTTGATCCTCCTTAAGTACACATCACCTTAAAATGTGATATATTCCTCATTGTATAAGCTATCTACAATAATTTGCTAATTACAATTTTTCAAAGCCAGTATCCTTCTTTTTGCTTTGGTCATTTCCTTTAGGGGACTTTCTATTCTTAAAAATGATTCATATCAGTATTCCAAATAGCATTAACTACTTAAAATCCATTCCAAATAGCATGCAGCACAATAGGTCATCTGATCCCACTTTTGATAAATCTTTTGATTCCAATGGGCTCCAATTATGAGCAATAGCATGTTGTTGGCCCGGTCTATGTACCAAAATCCTACATAAATATGGCCCATCAGGCCATCCTTCTTGATAGCTTGGGTTTTTTCATGATACATATTAATGCTTGATGCTCCACGTGAATTATCACCTTGTTGAATAACAAGTAATGATGGAATTTCTGAAGTCCATAGATAATCTCCAAATATCCCCTTTCAATTATTCTATAGTTATGCATTGCCTAATTTAATACCTTGCTAGCATTGTATACTGATTTGAACCACCCTTTTTATACCTCTTGTATCAACACTACTCTTATATCTATATGAGAAGCATCAAAAAGTAAATGGAAGGGAAAATACTAATTTGATGGTATCAAAAAAGGTATTGTGAACAATATTTTCTTCATAAGATTGAAAACCTATTCTGATTCTTCACCCCAAGTAAATGTCGTGATGTTCTTGGTTAATGTTGTTAAAGGCGCACATATATGGGTTAAATACTTTAGGAATTAGGAATGCCACGTTACTTGACCTATGAATCACATCAGTTATTTAAGATCATGCGGGGCAAGTACATAAAAAATTTACTCTTTTTTCTTTCAATCAATTATGATGCCTTGCCTACTAACAATATGGCCTAATAGAATTATGTTAGCAGCATTGAATGCACATTTTGAGAGTTGAAATTCCTTGCTTTGTCAAAACATGACTGCAATTTTACCAAGTGCTAGAACCTTCTTCTTGAGACATTCAAATCATCAATGAATACTTTCATGAATGTTGTCAAATATGGATAAAAAAACTTGCATTACCCATTTTTGAATATGGATGTTGCATTTTTAAGTCCAAAATTCATGATCATTGAAGAAAAAACCACTCGTTTGACTATAAATGAAGTCTTTTCCCTATCGTTTAGAGCCATTTTGTTGTTTTTAAGCCACTAAAGCCATCCAAAAAGTTATACATCTCAACCCCTATGGCCGAATCTAATATAAGGATATTGCAACAAAAATGGATCAGTTGCATTTTCTACATTCAATTTTTGATAGTATACACACATGAAAATCTTTTTGCTCTTCTTAGGGACTATGATGATTGAAGATATCCATGAATTTTACTCTACTATGATGAATCCAACTTCCAAGAGCACATCTGGTTCCTCTTTTACCTTCTTGGCATACTTGGGGTTCATGTGATATCACTATTACTTTATTGGAGCTCATCTTTATTTATATTGATTTTTATGTTGGAATTGTATTAATTCGATGCCTTTCCAATCTATATAAGACCATCCAAACACATCCATATACTCTATCAAAGGTTTCCTTAGTTGGTGCCCAAACTCATCATTTAAATTTGTTGAAATTCGTATAATCTGCAAGTCCTCATTCGTAACCAAATCTAAGACTACTAATTGATCAATGTTTACCCTTTTTCTACTTGATCGAATGCTTTCATACAGATTTTATGCTCATCCCATAGCTTTTTGTACCATTAATTCTTTGATTTCAGTTTTTGACCACTCATACTAGTTCCCATTCTCATGTTCCTACAACTGAATTGTTGTTGGCTACTCCTATGCTTCTAATGCCACTTGAAAAATTTCTACCTCAAAAATTGGTACCATGATAGCATTCATTTATAGAAACAAACCTCCTCATCATCTTCTAAAGTTGTGCTCATATTTATACTTTTTGCATGCATAGGTTCTATTGTTGATGGTAAATGCTTCTTATGATCCATCTTCAATTTCAACTTCTTCTTTCCATGCTTAATGACAATAATATCCCAACCCCATACCTGCTTGAATTTAGTGGCCCACAACCATGGTCTCATAGTGTAGGATACACTCACACACTTCTAAATCATAAATCCGTAAAGAGTATACTTCAACCTAGTTGGAGTTGGTGGCATAAGAAGATGAGATGGAAGGGCATCAAGTCAAGTAGTACAAGCACATCATCATGATATCCTCCAAGAGGATCCACATGTGATATAGTTCATCAATTCCACAAGACCAAGTCCTAAGCATCATGACCCTTCCAAAATGGATGACCATCAATATCCAAGGACAATTGCATTGAAAACTTTAAAGCACAAACAACAGTATTCCTACCAACTTTAAACTTGCCTTTGTTATGAGAAGTTTGCAATAGTAGCTATTCATAGAAACTTCTCCTTGAATTTGAATGTGGATAGGAATTCTATGCATCGTTCTACATCAACATCTACCAATGGAAGGTGCAAAAACTTTTGAATTTGTAAATCATTTCAGGCTACCAGTACCATCATATGTGCATGAATAGACTAGAATTTTGAAGTGAGTTACACCATGATCTTATTACATTCCATGGGGGTGTATGTAAATGTGGTCAACAACCTCATTTAGTGGTACTTTCTATGGGTTTTGTAGCCAATAAATTGTAATGCATGTGATAGTGGTTGCTGGTACACTAGCTCCTTGTCTATCCATTCTTGGTTCTTTCCCTAGTCTTTGTGATGATGAATCATCCATTTTAGTGATGTGCCTATAGCGATGATGTTACCACAACTCTTTCTCAATCATGTTACTTGAGTTAGTAAAGTTAGAATTGTTAATAAAAATGAAAAATATATACAATGGGATATATATATATATATATATATATATATATAAGCCTCTGGGATCTAAGATTTACAATTGTTCTGATGTAAAGTAAATGCATGTACAAAGGACTTATAATGCAAAAGACAAAGTTGGTTGAGTAAGATTAAGGATTTCTAACAAAGAGGCTTTCCTAAATAGGATAAGTCACTTGAAAAATACGTTTGCATGACTGATTTGGTCTCTCTAAGTATTCTAAGTATTCTCCTATGATGGGAATTTCTAAGGAATGTGGATCATTACTAGGTTTGGTACCCATTTAAGAGAATGTCTAACAGGTTTAGAGACAAGAAATGGCTTTTCTACCCACTTAGATTCATGGGTTTGGAGTTTTGAGGTTTCTTTCATGTGATGATTATTTGTTTTGTATAGCCTTTTAGTTTCCAAATCTATTTGATATATGGATTTATATTGATCTTATTTTTTTTAGGCCTAATGGGTTTGGCTTTAGGCCCTATTTTTTTTTTTTACCAGTGTGGGTTTAGGAATTGGTTTCTTGAAATCAACTTTTGGTAATGACTGCACTCTTTACTTCATGCTCAAAACTGTTTTAGGAATCCAAATTTTTGTCTTTCCTTGTTGAGCTTGAAGTAGAGCCGTATGGACCTAAACTTTTTGACTCTTTGTCAATGGATGATGAAGATGTGTATGAGCTTTCGTTTGAGGTTTTCATTCTTTTTCACTTGGTGAAGTTTCATTGGTTGTCTTCTCTTGACCTTCCTCATGTGTAGGATATGAGACTTCTATTGAAGGATTTGCCTATTCTATTATTTTCACCTCTCTATGGTCTTGAGATTAGTCCTTACTTTCACTCTTAATGGGATTCTCCTCACACAATATGTTCATTGAACTCATTGAAGAATCAGAATCATGAGATGCAATAAGACATTCTCATTTAGGTGCAAAGTGATAGATTAGAAAATGACAACATCCCATGCAAATGTCCATTATTAACCAACACACATCCTAAAGAGTATTTCATAGTTGTAAAATGTATGCTCAACTAATCTTAACCTAGTATGAATTGCTCTTCCATATGTGGTTCATCCACAATTAAAAACTCTTCTAAAGAAACTAATCCTTCAATGTTATTTTAAATCATAGTTTCTCCCAAACAAGTAAGTTATTGTCATTGTAAGTCAATAATGTCAACATTTAATTGAAAAATAGCTTCTTGCATAGCCCAAGCTAATCCCATGCATACACATTTATTAGTTATGCTTGGATATGGATGAGCCATCGTTCTTTGTCTGAACTCTAGTACTAGCATGTCATGTAACCATGGCATGTTTTCCAATGGTTTTTCAATTATTGCCCTCAATGTAAATACTTTGGATTGGAATCAAGAGGGTAAAAAAGCCCTTGCATCAATCGCTTATGTCGAAGGATCCTTTTCCTAGCTTCTTCTCCAATTATTAAGTCCTCGACCAATTTTGATTCTTGCCATCATATCATCTACCAAAGATTCAAGATATCTCTTGATGCAACATCTACTAATGAAATTAGCCAAAATATCTTCCAAGGTTACTAACTCAACCACAACTCTAGTGGAGATTTTTCTTATTACAAATGGCCCATGGATTCTTTTATGAAGATTTTTGGTGTGTTGTTTTAGTATGTACACTAAAGATTAGCTTCCCTCTTGTAAAGGTTTACCTTTGATATGCATGTCATAGTAAATATTTGTGATTTTTTTAACATCATAAATGTTTGCAAAAGCTCTCAAATGATTTTCCTATAATTGCTCATGTAACTCCACATTCTTGGATCACTCATGAATTTTCCACTCGTGTCTCTACAACTCTCAATGTAGGAAAGAGAGATTACATATGTAATATAGATTTTTTCATACACCAAATTGAATAGTGTCACTCCTAGTATTTTTTTGTAAGCAACTTTGTAGGCCAAAATAGCATGATGAAATTGTTTGTCCAAATCAGAGTGCTTGTTGTTCACTAGCTTTTTGAGTACCATACATAGAATCTTGTTAGTACTCTTAGTTTGACCATTATCATATGATAATAGGTAGTTGACTTCTTGTGCATATTTAGAAACTCTTCTAATAGATGTTAAATAATGTCATTTATAAAATGAGTTCCTCAATCACTAACTATTTAAATAGGTAAGACATATCTAGTGAAGATCTCTTCAAAAAGAAATTTTGTGATGGTATGAGCATTGCAATGTATTGTAGTTCTTTCTTCTACCCACTTTGTCAAATATTTTCTTGCCATTATAATTTAATCTTCGTGGGATCCTTTTGGTAGTGGGCTAATAGGTCCAATAAGAATCATTTTCCCACTTAGCAAATGCTCTACTTCCCATCATAGGCCTACGTTCTTTTTGGAAATGATATTTGGTTGTTTTACATATGTCACACCTTTCCACATATGCCTTGCATCCATATGAAATGTAGGATGCCATAAACCAGCAAAAAGGATGTGCTTAGCTGTTTGTTTAGGGGATAATGTCCTCCTTAAAATCCTAAGTGAGACATTTCTAGAATAGGAAAATAATCGCTTTCATGTATGCACAATCAAAAAAATTAATATTTTCCTCTCTTATAGAGTTGGTTTCCTATGAGATATTATCCTTTGCATTATTCCTCAAGTGCTTTTCTTCTAGAAGGATGTTGAAGCTCAAGGTCAAGGACAAAGCATGGAAGCACATCAAAGAAGTGGACATAGAAGAAGAGAGAGCAAGTAGGGAGCTCCAAGAAGTGTATGTCAAATTTTCAGAAGAATCCCCTACAAAAATAGTGATTTTCATCACTAGAAACCATTGTAAATACCATTATCTATTTTTAGTAACTCCATTTTGTTCAAGCCGAGGAGTCCTCAAGCTTGAGGAGTATTAGAAGTACCATCGTACCAATTTTCATAATTTTTAGACTTCGTTTGAGCCCTCAAATAAGCCCTGGAACCTAATTTTTAACTAGGCCGGACACTAGGTCTGGACAGGGCCAAAACTAGTCAAAAAACTATAAAAAGAGCTAGAGAGCTCATTTTTGAGGTTAGCTTGTTAGAGAATAGAACTTTTGTAAGAGAACTCTTTTGCAATCTAAGCTTTCCATTGTTCCTCTCTTTGATCTTACTTTGTGCACGTGTGTGTGTATGTGTGTGCATGTTTGTATGCTTTCACTCCCGCACTTGTGCCTTCACTAGCTCGTGGTCTTCATACCGGTCCTCACGTCTCCGCGGATTGACAAGTAAAGGAGGTGGTGCTTACGCTTGAGCTACACCAAATTTTGGCGCCGTTGCCGGGGAGAGTGCTTCGAGGACGAGCGTTGTGATGGTAAGATCGTAGATTTGCGACGTTGGAAGGTAAAAAAACTGTCATTTCAGTTCATTTTCTGTTTTTTCCCCTTCATCTTCATCATCATCATCATCTCCACCTTCTTCCATCTTCTTCTTCATAGAAAATTCTTGTTTTTTAGTGCATTTTCACCATTTTCATACCATTTTTCATGCATTATTGTGTGGGAAGGAGTTAGGAGGTGCAAGGGAGAGCAAGCGCTGCATTTTTTTCATGATTTTCTGCTCATACGGAGCTCGCCATAGCCGGCGCTCAGAAATTTGAATTTCCTGCCAAAAAACGCGATTCTGTGATGAAAATCGCGATTCTGTGAAAATTCAAAATTTTTTGAAAAATCACGATTTTCAGTTTTCCCGCCTAAAAGTTGGTTGAAAAAAAATCGCGATTCTGTGTTTTTTCTCAAAAAAACACGATTCTCTGCTCAAAATCGCGATTCTCAAAAAAAACACGATTCTCTGCTCAAAATCGCGATTCTCACCAATCACGATTTTCAGCAAAAAAACACGATTTTGTGAAAAAACACGACTTTCTGCTCAAAATCGCGATTCTCACCAATCACGATTTTCAGCAAAAAACACGATTTTGTGGAAAAAACACGATTCTCTGGGACAACATCGCGATTTTCATGCCAAAAACACGATTCTGAGAAAACACGATTTTGTGAAAAAAAAACACGATTTTGTGAATCACGATTCTTTGAGTCAAAATCGCGATTTTCAAAAACACGATTTTGTGCTCAACATCGCGATTTTCAAAAAACACGATTCTCAGCTCAAAATCGCGATTCTCACAAATCACGATTTTCAGTAAAAACACGATTCTGTGAAAACACGATTTTCTGCTCAAACTCGCGATTCTCACCAATCACGATTTTCAGTAAGAAAACACGATTTTGTGAAAAAGGCGATTCTGTGAAAAGAAGAATTTTTGCTCAAAATCGCGATTTTCAAAAAATACGATTTTGTGCTCAACATCACGATTTTCATGTCAAAAACACGATTTTGAGAAAACACGATTTTCAGCAAAAAAAAAAAACACGATTTGGTGAATCACGATTCTCTGAGTCAAAATCGCGATTTTCAAAAATACGATTTTGTGATCAACATCGCGATTTTCAGAAACACGATTTTGTGCTCAACATCGCGATTCTCTGAAACACGATTTTGTGATCAACATCGCGATTTTCTGAAACACGATTTTGTGATCAACATCGCGATTTTCAGAAACACGATTTTGTGATCAACATCGCGATTTTCAGAAACACGATTTTGTGATCAACATCGCGATTTTCAGAAACACGATTTTGTGATCAACATCGCGATTCTCTGAAACACGATTTTGTGATCAACATCGCGATTTTCAATTCACGATTTTTTGCTCAAAATCGCGATTTTCTGAGTTCACAAAATCTCGATTCTCTGAAAGTTCACAAAATCGCGATTTTCTCCAAAGGTCCTGTTTGCCTGTTTTGACCCCCAGGAGCCTGATTTGACATAACTTTCTCATCCAAAGTCCATTTTTTGAGCTCTATAGCTTGTTGGAAAGCTCGTTTCAAATCCTACACGATCTCAACTGTTTTTTTCAAGAATAATGCGTTGATTTTGAGATAGGATAATTTGAAGTTGACCCTCAGGTGGGACTAGGGAACCAAGGGGGCTCTAAAGAATTGTGAACCATACCAAAGGGAAAATTTGGACTCTTGACTAAAGCTTATGAACCTGAGATCTGGTAGACACTTAGGCAAGGATAAACAAAGCATTAGATCTTCTGAGGCTAGTGTCAACCATACATCCAAGTCTTGGGCACAACAACTAAGTGGTCATCTTTTACTCAGATCAGACACAAGTGATTCAGAAATGTCTTTTAGTATGGGAAAACCTGCAGGTGGCTCAGGGACTGCCCATCTACAAACACGAGAAGGTCCCTATAAGACACAGTTGGAATATATTCGGACCAACCAATTAGGTGCTCGCATCTATGAGGATGGTCTGAGGCGATCAGTGGTCCAACTCAAAAATCCAGATCAATCCTTTGGACTTGAACACCCGGTGGTCAAGTTCGAAGAGGGGTCATACATTGATAAGGAAGGAACCATGTATGTGGTTACCAACCAACCAGATAGGACCGATGAGTTTGGAAATATCATTCATGAGAATGAGATAGGAGACCTAGAACAAGGAAATATAGGACAAGGACCCCAGACTCCTAGAGGCAAGTCAGTTTTGACCCGAGTGATCACTCCAGACTGGATCCCTCAAGACAACAAAAGCATAGAACTATTTTTGAATAGAGAAACAGAGGAAGCCTTTTGGAGATTCAAGCCAGAACAACCTAGCCAATTGGGCATAGTTATCATCTATGAATTCAAAGATCCTGAGATACCAGGTAAAGTTGTCTACCTGGATAACACATCAGAGAAAATTTTCTTGGTAACAGAACATGATAGACATGCATATACTTGGAAGAATGAATTGATTTTCCCCCCACCAAGATCCAATGTTTCCCATGGCCCCCAAGGAGTAGGGTCTTCCCATGCTCATGAAGCCTAGAGAGAAAGAACTAGAGAGAGACCTGAGGTAAGCTTTGCACACACCGTGGGCAGGAATAGATCAGGATTTGAAAATGAAAGACCTGAAAGAGAGAGACATCAAGCACATAGGCAACAAAGAGATGAACAGGATTTTCCATTGCCTAGACCCCGGGAGTACCCAAGAACCCTTAGACCCATTCAAGTGATCAAGGCAATGAAGAACTATTTCGATGGGACAGGGGATCCTTATGATCATGTGGCCGAGTACAAACAAGTGCTGAGAGCCGAACAAATTGAGGACTGGTTCACCCAGTACGAGGCATTTGGTTTGACCCTTAAGGGCACTGCCTTAGCTTGGTTTCAACCATTGAGTAGAAGCAGCTATCACAATATAGGTCAACTGCTAGACGAATTCATTGTAGAATTTTCCAAGAGTGGTATCAGGCATAACACATCATCCTTGATCCACAGCTTCAAGCAGACTCCCCAAGAAATAGTGCGACTAGCAGGTAGAAGATTCAGACAGTATCTAGAAAGATGCCCTGCTCTAGAGTTACCCACTCCGGCCAAACAAGTGGCTTTGTTCTTAGATGGCTTACTGAGCACCAAGTTAAGATCATATGTGTACTTGAAAGATCCTAGATCCATAGAAGAGTGTGTGCGGACGTGCATAGACATAGAAGATAACTTGGGTGAGGAGTTAGGATTGTCCAAACTCTACAAAGATTCGGATAGTTCTACTAGTCATACTTCAAAGATCTCCACAGAAATAGAAGAGATAGCTGAGCAAGTTGCCAAGAAGCTGGGAGTCCAAAATCAACAAACACAGAGAGTCACTCCATTGAATCGGTGCTATACTTGCGGAGGTGACCACATGGCTAACGTATGCCCAAGGCAAAACCAAAACATTAGAGAAAGGAATGCTCCATATTGCACTATTGAGAGAAAATACACAAACCACACGGCTCAAGATTGTCCCTACAATAGGCAAGCTGTTAGACAAAATTATCAGCAACCTTACCCACAAGGTAGGTATCAGAATCAATACCAACAGCCATATTATAGACCACAACAGCAGTATCAGGTACCATATAGGCCACAACCTGTCTTGGGAAACCAACCACCAGCTCCAGCCAACGTGATTGAAGTCAAGTATGCTGTGGGAGAGGAAAATCCAAATAGAGCATTGGTGCCACTAACCCCATTGATACCAGATAATGACTCTCATGCTCATAGTTCAGACTACTCCCATGAAGGTAGTCCACATGCTTATTACATAGAGTCACCTGAACATAGTGAGATTTACTCGTATCAATATGAGGTACCGCCTATGGAGCAAAATTGGGAGCCAGAATACTCCAATGTCATGTACACAAATCCTAACCCTAGGCCCCAGTTGAGACAAATGAAACCACAAGCCCCTAGAGGATCTTGTTTCAGATGTCATGGTGACCATTTCATTCGTGACTGTCCCCACCCACCATCTCCGAGTCAAGGACAGGCTATCACAATACAGGCTTTTTGTCCTGATTGTGGCAAAGACCATCTCCCCAGAGATTGTCCAAGAAACCCCTCTAGTGCACCCAAGATTACACCCATTAATGTGGTAGGCTTAGTGGCAGATCCAAGTTCAAGTAGTAGCAATGTGGCTCCTATACAAGCTGTCACTAGAGCACAAGCCTTAAAACAGGATAAACCAGTAGAACAATAAGAGTCGAGTGAATCGGGAGAGCCTAGTAAGAGGAAAACAAGAACATGGAAGGATACCAGAGAGAAGGCCAATCGTAAGTGGAATAAAAAGTTATCGGAACTAGAAGAAAGCTTAAAAGAAGCGAAAACAAAAATAGAAGACATTGCATCTCAAAGCCCCTCGCATGCCGAAACTCCATCCACTCCACCTCATCCCACTCCACCACCCATTGTAAATAGACCGCAACCAGGGTCTGTTCTTGCAGATCCAACCCCAGAAGGCTTGGACATGATGTTCAAGGCCTACCAGGCTCGACTTCAAGAAGGGCCTACAGCGGCAAACCTAGACAAGAGTTACCCCAGAGCAGATTTAGAGATTGAACGGATGAAAATGTGCATGAAAATGGTAGAACAAGCTCAAGCCATACTTGAGACTAGTCAAAAGTTCAATCAGACAAACTCTATCAAATCAGATTTGCATTTCCAGGGCTTACTAGAAAGATTAGAGCAATTGGTAAACAAACCACAAGTTTCTTTACCTCCACAGGCTCAACCAGTTATTGAAAGAGGAAGCTCACCACCAATGGGAGCTTATGTTCCTAATTCCACGGATCCAGGAATACCTCCTTCAATTCAACAGTACTCTCAAGAATTCTTGCGGGAAATACAAGAAGAGAAATGGGCCAAGGAGAAGGGTAATTCCCCTCCTATTCCTGAGATTGATGATCTTCATGATCAATTTCCCCAAGACATCCCATCTATTTACGAAGATGAAGCAGAACAACAAGAAGATGAAAGGTTAGATTTTGAATCTAATACCTTAGGAGAACTGCCTCAATTTCCAGGCCCATGGGAATCTGAATCTCTCCAGATTAGAGCTCCCACAATACTAGTAAGAAATGAAGACTCAGTGGTTCCAAGGAACACGGATGTCGTGAAGAACACTAAGGTTCAGTGTCATCTCACTGTAGAAGAGCTGCTCAAAGCAAAACCTGAGCTCTGGAATCATGTGAAGGATCAGGTTCCAGAACTTGATTCCAACATGCCAAAAGCAGGCTCCAAGCAAAGGGTACCAGAGATACCTCTAGACAAAATAGGGGACATGTGTGAGGGTGAAGAAGGTAATACTTATCTTCCCATCACCTACCAAGGTTACACAACCAAAGCAATCATAGATTCAGGTGCTGGTGTTGCTATTGCGACCACCTCCTTGTGGAAGCATTGGGGCAAGCCCACATTAAGACCAACTAGAATGAAGCTTCAAATGGCTGATGGTCATTTTGAAAGACCTCTAGGATTGCTAGAAGGGATCACTCTAACCACTTGTGGTGTAGAGTTTGAGCACACATTTGCTATATGTGACTTTGAGAAAAATAATGTCTTTGAGATGATCCTAGGAAGACCCTTCCTACGACAATTGCAAATAGTACAGGATTGGGGAACTAACTCCTTGTACTTACAGCACTTAGGGGTCACCACTAAGGTCAATTTGAAGGATTACACCTTCAGAGATGTACCACCCCTACAGTGGAATTCTATCCACAAAGCGAAAGAAGATTCCATCTCTGTGCATTCTGAAAGTTCACCTGATCCATCATGGCTGCATGAAGATACTCATTTGTGGATGTGCAAGGTCGCAAAGGAAGAGGAAAAACGTTTAAAGGCAAGAGAAGAAGGAACTTCGCTAGGAGATAGACCAGTTAGGGACCCAGCCTACACGCCGATGATCTTTCCAGATGAGGAGTTTGAGCCTCATGGCTGGCCAGAAATCTTAGCCACCATGGACATTGCTGTCAATGAGGAACAGTGGACACCTCATTGTGATGAGGAGGGTTATGATATCTCAGTGTTCATGTGTCAACCCTTGCTAGAAGAATGTGACCCTAGTGATGTCATAGAAGAAGAAGAGAATGATGATGATTTGGAGTCTATTGTGATGGATAGTTGCTTTAACTCAGAGCAGCACTATCTAGAAGATATAGGAGTGTTCACCCAGAAAGAAGAAGAACCTCTCACAAGTATTAAAACAGTAAACTCAAAGGATGGAAGTGAGAGTAGTCAAAAGAAAAAGAAAAGAAAAGTAGTGAAACAAGAAAAGGAGGAATCAGTGTTTGAAGTACCAGAAAACTTCAAAAAATATGAAGTTGACGACCGCAAAATTTTGGTACGAATGCCTAAGAGAGAGGCCATCATAGGAGAATCATATGATAATAAAGAAAAGACCAAGAAGATTGTAGTGACCATTGAAGAGAACGAAGAGAGATGCACATATATAGGAGATGACCTAAGTGCAAGAGAAGAAATGGAGCTCATAGCTCTATTAAGGGAATATAGGGATGTGTTTGCATGGCATTATAGAGACTTAAAAGGGGTAGATCCAAGAATTTGCTCTCATACTATCCCCATGACTGCTGATGCTAAGCCCACCAAACAGAAGCCCTACACATATAATGATACCTATGCAGCAAAAATAAAAGAAGAAATTGATAGGTTGATTGAAGCCGGATTCATCTATGAGATTGAGCATACCGAATGGGTGTCCCCCATTGTTGTGGTACCCAAGAAGAACGGGAAGTTGCGAGTGTGTATTAACCTTAAAAAAGTTAATGCCGCTACGATTAGAGATAGTTATCCACTTCCAATCACAAAACACCTTTTGGAGCGTGTTGCAGGCAAGGAAGTTTATAGCTTCCTTGATGGATTTTCAGGTTACAATCAAGTAGCCATTGCCCCAGAAGATCAACACAAAACAGCTTTTGCTACAGAGTGGGGAATCTTTGCATTTCGTGTGATGCCATTTGGGCTCACCAATGCACCTGCAACATTCCAAAGGCTCATGTGTCATGTCTTCAAAGAGTTCTTGCGAAAGAGCTTAGAAGTGTATGTGGATGATTTATGTGCTCATTCCCAAGAAAGAAGGGTTCACATCCCTGAGCTCAGACAAATCTTCAACAAGTGTAGAGAATATCGAGTGTGTCTAAACCCAGAAAAGTGTGTGTTTATGGTGCGTCAAGGTAAAATCTTAGGGCATATTGTTTCTAAGAATGGAATCTCAACAGATGAAGATAAGGTACGAGCCATAGCGGAACTACCAAGGCCAAGGAATGTTAAAGAGGTACAAGCCTTTATGGGCCATTGTGGATATTACCGTAGGTTTATCCACATGTACGCGATCATAGCTAGACCCCTTTATGCCTTGTTGTCTAATTTTGAGTGGAACGACGAATGCGAGAATTCTTTCAATGAACTGAAGAAACGTTTGTGCACAGCACCAATATTGACCACTCCTGATTGGAATAAGCCATTCCATGTCCATGTGGATGCATCCAATCATGCCATAGGATGTGTGCTAGCACAACCCACAGGTGAAGGGAATTTAGATTTGCCCATAGCATATGCTAGTAGACAACTAAACCCAGCCGAAAGAAATTATACCACAACCGAGCGAGAAGGGTTAGGCATGGTATATGCTGTAAAGAAGTTTAGACACTATTTATTGGCCAACAAGTTCAAGTTTTTCACTGATCATCAAGCTTTGTTATATTTGGTCAATAAACCTTGCAATACTGGACGCTTAGTAAGATGGTTCCTCTTACTAATGGAGTATGACTTTGAAGTTGTTGTCAGGAAAGGTAGAACCCACCTTCGGGCAGATCACCTTTCTCGCATTACTTCAGGAGAGTCACCACAAGGAGTGTCTGATGAACTACCTGATGCTTATCTGTTCAATTTGGAAGTTGTTCCTAAATGGGCAAATAAGTTGGTACCAGTCCTAACCTTCGGCCCTGCAAATAAGAATGTGAAAACATCACAAGAAGAAATTGTAAAATCACAAAAATATCACATATTGGCAGGAAGCATGTACAAACAAGATACTGAGGGTGTATTAGCTTGTTGTGTCGAGGATGATGAACATAGTAGTTGGTTGCAGCAAGCTCATGAGGGATTGCTAGGAAATCACTATTCTAAACAACGAACATTGCAGAATTTGAAACGTTTAGGAGTGTATTGGCCTAGCATGGACAAAGAAATACATGAGTGGATCAAGAATTGTCCAATGTGCAGAGAGAGACCACCAGTGGAGCATGCGACCCTTTATCAAGTATCATTAATTCCAGATTGGAGTGCTCCATTGGTAGAGTTTATGAGATCGGGAAGATTACCCAAAGAGGCCAGTCTAGCAAGAAGACGAAATATGGAGCAAGAGGCTCAAGGCTATGCCTTAGTAGGAGAGAACTTATACCGGAGAGGTAAAGATGGTTACTTAAGACTGTGCGTTCATGAATCAGACTATTTAAGGGTCTTAGAGACTGCACCCAGTGGTGTTGCAGGTGGACATTTTGGTCCTGACCGAGTGATTAAGACCATTCTGTTCTCAGGACTTTGGTGGCCCACTCTTCATATGGATGCACATACCTATGTGAAGAAATGTGACACATGCCAACGTGCACAATATCCAGTTAGAAAAGACGAGATGCCTTTGAGGCCAATGATGGGAGGGCGTGCATTTTCCAAGTGGGGCATAGACTTCATAGGTCCTATTAATCCCCCTGCTAGAAACTCCCATGCAGAGTATATTATTGTAGCCACAGATTACCTTACCAAGTGGGTAGAAGTCAAAGCCACAACAAAGAATGATGCTCAGACTACGGCTAAGTTCTTATTCGAGAATGTGTTCACGAGATATGGACTACCAATAGAGTTGGTGAGCGATAGAGGCACACACTTCTTGAATGAAGTCATTTACAATCTTCTCCAAGAATTCTTGGTGATACATAAGAAATCCGCCCCCTATCATCCACAAGCCAACGGACAAGCCGAGAGTACCAATAAGATCCTCTGTAACGTATTGACAAAATTGGTAAATAATAAACGCTCTGATTGGGACAAACAACTTCATCATGCTGTTTGGGCTTATCGAGTTGCCTACAAAACGGTACTCAACGCCACCCCATTTCAGATGGTCTTCGGACAGAACGTTGTGCTACCATTAGATTTCTTAATCCCTGCCTTAAAAGTAGCACAAGAGTATGAGTGGAATGGGCATGAATTGTCCTCTAGGATCTTTGATCTTGAACGCTTGGGTGAAACAAGGCTACGAGCGGCAGCAGGCATCTACGCTGCAAAGAAGAGGCAAAAGGCATACTTTGATGCACACATCAAGGATAAGGGATTGAAAGAGGGAGATCTAGTGTTGGTATACACACTAAAACAACATGCCCGTAAGTTGGAAAAAAGAGGATATGGACCCATGATCATTAATAGAATTTCCACTAGTGGTGCAACTCAGTTGGCCACTCTAGAAGGAGATATCTTGCCAAACTATATTAGTGGCTGTAGAGTCAAGCTATATCAAGAACCTCTTACTGAGGATATGCTAATGAGACTCAACACTGCGAAGAAGCGAAAAGAAGAAGAGTTAAGAGTGAGAGAAGAAGCACAGGTAGAGGCCAGAGAGCGTATTAGGCGAAATAAGTTAAGGCGATTAGGCCTAGAAGTCAACTCAAAAGCCCCAAAATATCACATGGATATGTGTCAAAAGTCAGACATAGCGACTTCTCAGGTCATTGACCGAAGACCCTTTGTGACCATAGAGATAGGACAAGGGAAGGGTGCAAGGACGGTGAAAGCATTGATTGACTCAGGTGCAGCAAGTAGTGCAGTTAGACTTTCCTACTGCCAAGACTTGGGGTTGAACATCAATCCCATAGAAGCTTATCTCATAGGTTTGGGAGGTGTGGAAACCCCTTGTTTGGGCGAGGTGGAACTTCCCATCTACCTTCAAGATGTTCCAATGAGAGTCAAAGCGTTAGTATGTCAAGATGAGAACCTTATAGAACCACTTGTCTTGGGTCAAGATTGGATCTATGACCATGCAGTTAACTTAAATCTAAGAAGTCAAATTCTTCAAGTTTGGGTACATGAACAATGCATTACATTAGAATTAGAGAACTGCATGCTCCTAGATCATGGCACCACACACTCTCTTAGTTCTTCCAAGACTAATCATATGAAAGAAGATGTTGTATGTGTCAAAAGCTCTATGATGCAGAAGGCGTCAATCGTGGAAGACCAGGTTCGAAGGCGGGTGGATCTTTCTTCTTCTCCAAAGAATCAAGTAGCCATAGTAGTGAGTCCACCACACAAGCAAACACAACCGTTCACGACAACTGCTACATCAAATAGAAAGACACCATTCGATAAAAAAGCATTTCCGAGCATGAAGCAGATATGGGTACGCAAAGGAGAGCAACCACCAGCCTTGCCCCCACAAATCCCATCCATGCACACCAACCAGGCCAGAAGACGAAGGAAGCAGCTCAGACAAGCTCAATCACAAGGTATCCAACAAGTTTGGGTGCCTAAGAAGTTAGCTGCAGCTCAACAAGGGCAATTACAGATGTGGGTACCTAAGAAGCTCTTACATCCACAACAACCTATGTTCTCCCACATGCGAAAGGTCTCACCCAAGAAGCCAAAAAGAGAAGAGGGTAAGAACCACGTACAGAGACCGAAAGAAGATCAAATCAGCTCTTCAAGAAAAGTAGGAAGACGTGCAAAAAGGATATGGGTTTGGAAGCCAAAAGTACAAGCAGCCTCCATCGAACCAAAGCGCCAACCACACTGGATACCACCGTTCAGAACGCATCCAAAGAGGAAGACGCCTGAAGTGATCTCTACAGTGCCAAATGATGTTCTAAAATGGACTCCAATAAGGAGGATTACATCAGTTCGAGACTCAATGGATACCTCCACCAAGGTCGGCATCAACCTCCACAAATAACATCGAAAGCCTCGAACGAGCAACAACCATGTGCTCCTTGCACAACCCTGTCTTTTGCACCATTTAGGTCATGCATTTCCAAAGTATGCATTAATATAGGGCCACATTACACGGCCGTGCATAGACACACTTGAGAATCCCATGCACAAGAGCACAGTGACATATGTCGAACATTTCTATTGATACTAACTTTTGTGTTCTTGTTTTGTGATATCCTTTTTCTCAAAAAAAAAAAAAAAAAAAAAAAAAAAAGAAGTGGGAGAGAGCTTGTTCCCAGTGTGTCTCGGCCAGCAGTGGGATTATTGCTGCCTTATCTGGTAGATGACAAGCATTTGGCATGAACATGGCATCTACAACTATGATTTTCTCTTGCCATGGTAGGAATGAAGAGCTTGAAGGTCCGCAACTTGAGTGATGCTTAACTACTTCATGTACCAGAGCATCCAAGGAGATATCTGCAAAAGGTAGTTTTGGAGGAGAAGACTCCTGCATATGGTGAGCTAAAGAGCATATGTGAAACTCAGCTTGGTGTAGTTACCCGATGTTGCTTGCCAAGGAATATAAAGCAATTCAATTCTCAGTATTTCCTGAACCAGTATGGAACAGTAGCACTGGTGAATGGTCTATGTCAATCAGCATGGTAATCTCTTAGAAACCGGCACGTGTCCAATATTCCTCTGAGTGTCAATATAGGGAAGTGAACGTGCAGGAGCCCAAGCTCAGAAATGCACATTGTTAGTGACAAATGTTGCTTTGAAAAGAGGAGAGGGGATCCACCACTCAAAAGATCTCATCAGTGGACAATCAACATGGACATTCATCAACAAGGTTCCATCCCAAAGGCCGAGTGTACAACACGAAGAGGCAAACATCCATCAACCTTCGCCATGGTAAGTATCTTTACTCTGGAAACACCATAACCATGATAGTTTAGGAAACCTCTTCGTCAGCATACCCTTGAGCACTTAGCTCAAGACCCGCAATTTTTGCACCATACTTCTTCCAATGCATTTTCCAAGTAAGCATGCGTAGGGCTACATCACAAGGCCGTGCACAAGGCACATACTTTTTTCAACCCATGCACGAACACACTTACCCATCACTCAATATGGGTTATGAGTACTTGGCATGACTACTATGAAGATCAACTTTGGAAGATCTAGAAAACATCAACGGAGACTCACAACGACACAGTCATGCTGGAATACAAGGCAGAAGCACATACCAAGAGACTACAACCTGCAAAGACTCACAGTGATAGATGAAGAACGTCGGACGACTTGTGTTCATACAGAAGGGACACTCCCTCTCAAGGCACTACTTGGAACAACCACTACAACAAGGGTCTGTCAGGGACGACAGACTCGAGAGGGGGGGGAGTGTTGAAGCTCAAGGTCAAGGACAAAGCATGGAAGCACATCAAAGAAGTGGACATAGAAGAAGAGAGAGCAAGTAGGGAGCTCCAAGAAGTGTATGTCAAATTTTCAGAAGAATCCCCTACAAAAATAGTGATTTTCATCACTAGAAACCATTGTAAATACCATTATCTATTTTTAGTAACTCCATTTTGTTCAAGCCGAGGAGTCCTCGAGCTTGAGGAGTATTAGAAGTACCATCGTACCAATTTTCATAATTTTTAGACTTCGTTTGAGCCCTCAAATAAGCCCTGGAACCTAATTTTTAACTAGGCCAGACACTAGGTCTGGACAGGGCCAAAACTAGTCAAAAAACTATAAAAAGAGCTAGAGAGCTCATTTTTGAGGTTAGCTTGTTAGAGAATAGAACTTTTGTAAGAGAACTCTTTTGCAATCTAAGCTTTCCATTGTTCCTCTCTTTGATCTTACTTTGTGCGCGTGTGTGTGTATGTGTGTGCATGTTTGTATGCTTTCACTCCCGCACTTGTGCCTTCACTAGCTCGTGGTCTTCATACCGGTCCTCACGTCTCCGCGGATTGACAAGTAAAGGAGGTGGTGCTTACGCTTGAGCTACAAAGGAGTAATACCTTCTACACATAATCTTGCTTGAAGATAATCAACAATAGGTTTACTCCATTATGATGCTATCATCACTTGATATAGAGTTGAATGTTTAGTAGTTGGTCTTTCCATGCAAAATTGGCAACTTGAACAATAATCATGAACATCTTTGACCATATGCGGCCAATAAGCCCCTTTTACTTTAGGTTTTGCAAAGTGTTAGTTTGGGGTAACTGCCAACCCAAACTAGTAGTGTGGGCTTGTATAATAAGATCTCACTTCTCATCTTCCATGCAATAGTCTAAAATTCATCATTCATGTGTTCTATTTGCAAGAAAATAATTTCTATATTTCTTGACCATGTATGCCATTCCTAAGCCTTTTCTTTCAATAGTGGCGTATTTTTTTTAGCATCATTGAGTTTTCGGCTAGAATAGACAATGGGAAAATCAAACCTACCTTTAGTGGCAAGCTATATTAATATACAACCAATAGCATAGTTATATGCATTAACATATACATGGAAGATCGTATTCCATTCTAATGCTTTTAGTATGGGAGTTGTGACCAGTTTGTGTTTCAACTCTTCAAAGGCTTTGTCACACTCTTTGGTCCATTCAAAATTTGTAATCAAAGCATATAGTGGTCTAGCTGCATACATGTGGATGAACCTACAGTAATATCCACAATGGCCCATGAAATCTTGGACTTCTTTGAAATTCGTAGGCTTTGACAGATTCATTATCACCTTTATCTTGTCTTCATTGGTAAAAAATCCAATCTTTCAAACAATATGTCCCAAGATCTTTCCTTGTCTTACCATGAAGACACATTTTTCTTGATTTAATGAGAGTCTATATTTCTTGCATTTAGCAAATAATATTTCCAACATAGGGAAATGTTTGGGTCTTAGTTCAAAATATGCATATAAGTCATCCACATATACCTCCAAAGATTTACAACACAATTCTTCAAAGACATGACACATCAATGTTTGTTGTAGGGGCATTTGTTAAACCGAATGGCATAACCTTGAATGCATATATTCCCACTCAATAATCATGACTTGAACTTCTTTGTCTATTACCCTTTCCAAAAGATGATGAGTTATTGGGAATGGATAACTATCTCTAATGTTAGGAGCATTAACCTTTTTAAGATTGATGCAAACTCTTAGTTTACAATTTTTCTTGGGCACTATAACTATGTGCATTTATTGTGCTCAATCTCATATGTGAATCATTTTTCTAAGAGTTTATCTATTTCCTCTTTAATTTTTGTCATATATACATCATTGTAAATGTAAGGCCTTTGCTTTGAGGGTTTCAAATCTAGTGCCATAGGAATTCTATGGAAACATATATGAGGGTCAAACCTTTGAGATCTCTATAAGGCTAAGAAAAAACATCTTGATATTGTTGGAACAACTCTTTTAGTTCAACCTCTTCTATGTCTGATACATCACTTCCAATGTACATGTATTTTTCTTCTCCATCTTTTATTCTAACTACCACTTTCTTCTTCATTTTTTGATTCTCATAAGATTCTCTTACTTTGGCCTTATTCCTAGGTCTCATAGCCATAACTTGAGGTCTTTAAACTTCATATTTCTTGAACTATTTGGGAGGTTGGAAGTCATCTGACTTACTCTCTATTGTGGTAATACTTTCCTCATTGGGTCTTTACATAATTCAATTTTGATTCCATATGAACAAAATTTTAGTCCTCATTATCAAAACTCTCATCTTCGACTAGTAATGATTCTCCTTCTTCAATTTCTTCTAGAAATTTCAACATGAAAAAACCATTGAGGTCATAACCTTGTGCATCATAGTGTTTCATTAAAGTGTTCTCATTAAGAGAAACGACCATGACAACTAAAATTTGTATCCATCTATGAGGTTCAAATTCCTCATCATTGAAACATTGCCGAATATAAGTTGGACCCTCTATGGATTTGTCTTGGATCACTACACTAGTAGGATCTCTTCGTGCTAATCACTGCTCTTCTCTGTGAGCTTGCCTACAAACCCACAAATTGGTGTCCTCATCCACCCAAGATGTAGATTTTGCATTCTAATGATTTGTTTGAGACAAAATCATATGCTCTTTGTGTAAGTTGTTCCACTAGATGGGAGGGATGTCTCTATTTTTTAATGTAAGCATATTAATTCTAGTTGTTGTTCCTAAGTGTTTCAAGTAAAGCACATTCCTAGTGAAATCTTTCACAACTTTTAGTTGATGCATGAAATTTCTTCTTAGAATCATTTTATTGTTGCTTGATTGGTTGAAGTTGCAAGTTGATAGAGTGTGGTTAAAATAAACTCCACAAGTATTCATCTTTATGTTCCCTAGCAAATCAATGGATCAATCTATATGCCCATCTATCAATTGTGATGTTTTAGATGAGCAGGTGGCAGTGCACATTATCCCAAATTTTCCCATAAGGATTTAGTGGGTATTTCTATGCTTGCTCCACTATCTAAAATTGCTTTTGTAGTGTGCATATTGAATGAGATAGGTAGGCAAGCATTGCCTTCATCTCCTTCATTGTATTCTCCTACCTTGGCAACTAACACTTCCTTCATATTTCGAATATCTATTTTAGGATTAAAATTTAAAGGTTTAGTCTTATTGGAAATTGGATCCACATGTTTAACCATTTTTTGCCATAAGTGTGGCTTTTGTTTGTAGTAGTTACTCTATAGTTAATGTACATTTAACTTGGGTAATTTTCAATACTTCCATGCTTGATGTACTTTTTCTAGTTTGGGCCATAGGAAATATAAAGGAAGTTTACTTCTTAACTATAGAATCTCTTTCATATTCTCTCGTATATTGTGTCAACTCCATAAGATCTCCATCTTCTTCCTCTCTTATTGAGATTGAGATTCATCAAAATCTTGAACCTCTTTTAGTGGTGGTTCTTCTCCATCTTTCCTAACTTTCTTCCATCTTGGTTCTTGCACCTAATCCCATAAGTACTATGGTCACTTCTCTTTTACTTCACATATCATGGAGATAATCTCTACCTCACCATTTTTTTTATTTTCTAACTCATCAACAATATTCTCTAGACCCAAAGATTCAATAGAATTTGGCACAATTTTAAGTTCAATGGAGTTTTCTTTTGGATCGTTTCTTATGCCAAGTTCTATGTAAGACAAATGTAGTTCATGATCCATCACCAAAGTGAGGATAGGCTTTTGAACCACAACTATTTGTGCTTTCTCCCTAAGAAGGCTAGCTTCTCCAAAACATTTTATGTAACAACTCAATGAGTTTTTTACACATGATAAGCCTTTCTTTCTCTAATTGGGCATTAGGATAACAATGGTGGTGTGTCTCTACATTCGGACCACGTTTTACCTAAGCCTCATGGGCTTTGACCTGTTGATATATTTAGGTAGTGATGTGTGTGAACACTCTAGGACCACCGGGGCACTTTTTTCCCTCTTTAGGAGGTTTTTTTCCCCCGGCTTGTATATACGCCTATTGCCCTAATGGGCTACTTATCTTTGTACATTCTCTAGTAATACATTCAGTCTTGTGTGTTGTGCTCCAAGCTTCTTCTTCTTCCTTGTGTTGTTCGCGTGCTTCCGCAGACATCTATCTCCAACAATTGGTATCAGAGCAGGTCGTCCCCTCATCTAGGGCGTCCTCGACGCTCCTCCGTTTGCAGTCTCAGATTCGCACGAAATTTGGTGAGCATACTCAGGGTGTTTTAGAGATAAAAACAGCTTCGCTATGTGGTGCCGAAATCACGATCTAAGCTCGTTTTGGCCACCGAACGCATTATCGTAGCGCTTGTGCAGGCTATTTCGTCTTTTTGTGCCAAATGTATATACCAGTTTCTGTTCGCCAGTATAAGCATCTCAAAGTCTGCTACAGGCTAGCAGAATTCGTCGAGGTAGTTCTGTTCAACTTTTTGAGATACAGTCGATTTTCTGCATCAAGGTATTTTTGTCACCGGTCATGGTTGAAAGTAGTGATGTATTCCGTATGTTGGCTGTTGAGGATAAGTTGGATGGTACCAACTACCCATTATGGGCTTATATAATGCGACATGTATTGGTTGCAAAAGGATTGTGGAACATTGTGCAGGGTGTTGAAAGACGTCCTGTTACACCTCTAACTACAGGTACTGCAAATACAGGTGTTGGAGCTTATGAAGATGGTGTCGAAGATGATATTCCGTAGATTCCTATTCGTGCTGTTGTTTTTGTTGCACCTACTGTAGAGCAGATTCGTTGGGATGATAGAGATGCCCAGGCACATGCATTGATAGCTTTGTCTGTCAAACGTGCCATTATTCCTCATATTCGCTCTTGCAGAACAACAAAGGATGCTTAGGATACACTTACCACATTGTACCAGGCTAGGAATGAGGCTTGTGTTGCTTACCTCCGAAAACAGTTGGAGAGTGAGCACATGAATGTAGGTGATTCTATGGACAATTTTTTTATAAAGATCAAAGACTTGAAGGAATAGTTGATTTCTGCTGATGAGGTTATACGAGATAGCTCACTTGTGCAGACCGTTCTGAATGGTCTTCCTGATTAATATTAGAGTTTTGCTTCTACTCTTCAGTTGATGATGAAAGGCAATCCAAATGCCTTATCATTTGAGGAGTTAGTCTCTGTTCTGTTGCAGGAAGATCAGTCCAGGTAGAACAGGTCCATTATGCGAGTTGCAGATCAAGCTTTCCTGGCTAGTCAGAAGGGCAAAGGAAACTGGAGCTCTTCAACTAGTAAGCAGAAATCTGCTAACTCTACATATTCGAAGAAGGAAGATAAAGATGAGAAGAAATTAGAAAAGCAAAAATTGTTTTGTAAGTACTATAAAGGGAATGATCATATCATAAAGAACTGTCCAAAACTGGCTACTAAAGAGGCAAAGAAGAAAAAGGCTGGAATGGTTGTTGCAGAGGCCTCTACACCAAAAACAGAGTCTGCAAATCTTGTGCAGGAAGAAGAATGGGTGTTTACTACTGTCTGCAGTTTTGACCCATCTTCTCATGATCAGTGCATGTCTGCAGTAGACTCAGATGTTTGCCAGTATTTTGACAGTGGGGCAACCAAACATATTACCTCACAGCGCAGTTTCTTCTCTTCACTCGAGCCTGCCCCTACAGGGAATACTGTTACATGCATCAAGAACTCGTCTTATCCTGTTATGGGAGTTGGTAAGATCATTTTGACTACTGTTGATGGTAGTTCTTTCACTTTGTCAGATGCTTTATTTATGCCAAGGATCAAGAAGAATCTGTTATCAGTTTCTGCATTAGCCAAGATTGGCTTGGTTGTGAAATTTGTTGATGACAGATGTACAGTTCATGATCTGTCAAATGGCGATGTTATTATTGCTTCTGGCATTTTATGTCGTGGGCTGTATAAGCTCATAGACTATGAAAGATCTAAAAATGATTTGGCATGTGCAATAAATGATTCTCAGGCTATGTCAGATGCAAAGCTTTGGAATGCACGCTTTGGTCATCTGAATTTCGCTAGTTTGCTACACCTACAGAAATCTAAAATGGTGTCCTCTTTGCCCAAACTTGAGGCACCTGGAAAACATGTTTGTGAAGGCTATATTTTGGGCAAAATGCAGCGTTCCTCCTTTCCAAAAGATGGTTCGGTTCGGGCTACACAGAAATTGCAGCTTGTACATAGTGATGTCTGTGGTCCTATGCAGACACCCTCTTTTGGAAATTGCCTTTACTTCGTGACTTTCATTGATGATTTTTCCAGGCATGCATGGGTATATCCACTCAAAGTAAAGTCCAAAGTGTTCATGTACTTTAAACAATTTTTGGTTTTGGCTGAAAATCTGTCAACATGTAAAATGGGCACCCTCCGTTCTGATCGAGGGGGGGAATATATGTCTTCTGATTTTAATGCATTTCAGGCTGAACGTGGGATAAAACACCAGTGTATAGTGCCATATACACCTCAACAGAATGGAGTTGCTGAACGAAAGAACAGGTCACTCATGGAGATGGCGAGGTGCATGGTCAAGAGTCAGGCTTTACCACATAGTTTCTTGCTTGAGGTTGTCATGTGTGCAGCATATGTACTGAATAGGTGTCCCACTAAAGCACTGTATTCTATCACTCCATATGAGGCTTGGCATGACCGCAAGCCATCTGTTGCTCACCTGCGTGTTTTTGGTTGTTTGGCATA
The DNA here is from genome assembly GCA_020310875.1 of Ceratopteris richardii. Classification (NCBI taxonomy): domain Eukaryota; kingdom Viridiplantae; phylum Streptophyta; class Polypodiopsida; order Polypodiales; family Pteridaceae; genus Ceratopteris; species Ceratopteris richardii. Next base: position 60,340,947 of record CM035444.1, read on the forward strand.
TGCACTAGTGCCTGAACAACATCGCAGAAAATTGGATGATAAGGCAGTAAAATGTATTTTTGTTGGGTACAGTTCTGAAAGTAAAGGCTATCGTCTGTATCATCCACAGACTAAATGCATTCTGGTTAGCCATGATGTTGTCTTTGTGGAAGATGCTATTCAGCCATTGCTTTCATGTACTAAGGAGACATCTGTTAGCTCCAAAGACATGTATGATACTTTGATGCCTCTTTTTACAGGTGGACAGTCTAGTGCTGGTCCTAATGAGGCAACTTCTCAGCCTTTGCAGGTTTCATATGATGATGCAAATCATTCCATTTCTGATGCAGATTTACATGATGCACTTGTTGATGAGAGAGTTGATATTGAGCAGGCAAAAAGTATGCCAAAATGGCTGGTGCAAACCTTGCATGACAGCAAATTAGATGCACCTTTGTCATATCGTACTCGTTCATGCTCTCATAGTGCCTCCTTTGCATCAGATTGCTATGTTATGGCTGTGTCTAGTCTCTGTGATGAGAATGAGTCTGTTTCTTTTGATGAAGCACATAATTCAGAAAATTGGATGGCTGCTATGCAATCTGAATATGATGCTATAATGAAGAATGGTACATGGTCTTTATATGACTTGCCTCCTGGCAAGAATGCCATTGGCACTAAGTGGGCATACAAGCTAAAGCGTGAACCTGATGGTACAATTGAGAGGTATAAGGCTAGGCTTATTGCAAAGGGTTATGCGCAGAGGCATTGATTTTGATGAGACCTTTGCACCTACATGCCGTATGACTACTGTTCGGAGCATTTGTGCACTTGCTGCCCATCATGGTTGGAATGTACATCAATTGGACATTAAAACAGCATTTCTGAATGGTGACTTGCATGAAGAAGTGTATGTTTTTCAGCCCCGTGGATTTGTGCAAAAAGGGCATGAAAACTAGGTGTGCATGTTAAAGAAGACATTATATGGTTTAAAGCAAGCACCACATGCTTGGTATGAGAAGATACATGCCTATCTGGTTGCACATGGTTTTGAGAACAGTCCAACTGAAAGCACCTTATATTTTAAGTGTGCTAATGATGTGTTTCTGATCATTGTTGTCTATGTTGACGACATGTTGCTCACTGGTCCTATTGAGAAGCATATTGCTGAATTCAAGGCTAATTTGCATGCCTCATTTTAGATGTCTGATTTGGGGCATTTTCATCACTATTTGGGCATTCAGTATATGCAAGTTGATGACGGAATGGCTTTGTGTCAAACAAAATATATTGACACATTATTGCAGCGTTTTGGCCTTGAAGACTGTATGCCTATTGCCACTCCTATGGAGACAGGTTTACGATTGAGTCTTCATGATGTCGGAGATGCATTTGATGCTGTTCTCTATCAACAGGCTGTTGGATGCTTGATTTACTTATGCATTACTCGGCCAGATATTCAGTTTTTTGTCTCATAGATGAGCAGGTTCATGCATTTCCCAGGAGTCATGCATTGGAAGGCGGTTAAGCACATCTTTCGCTACTTGAGTGGTACTCGGCTACTTGGGTTGTTTTATCTCAAGGGGGGATCACTACTGCCAGATTTGCATGCTTTTTCTGACTCTGATTGGGCTGGTTGCTATGAGACTCGTGTGTCCACCAGTGGTTTTTGCTTCATGCTTGGTAGCTCATGTATATCTTGGTTGAGCAAGAAGCAGCCTACTGTGGCCACTTCTAGTTGTGAGGCTGAGTATAGGGAAGCTTTCACAGCGACTGTTTAGTGTGTGTGGCTCAGACGCCTTATGGCTGATTTGGGTGTTGGCCAGTCTTCTGCCACCACCATGTTCACTGAAAGTCAGAGCGCACTCGCAGTTGCGAGGAACCCTGTGTTCCATGCTCACACTAAGCACATTGAGGTGCATTATCACTATGTCAGGGAGAGGTTCTCTGCTGGGGAGATCAGCTTGGCATATGTGCCCACGCAGGAGAACATTGTAGACCTTTTCACGAAGGCTCTGCGTAGGGAGAAGTTTGAAGCTTTCCGCAAAGCTTTGGGCTTACTTCCTTTTGTGGAGTGACTTCCACATAGCTTGGCACTTCCTTGTACATGAGTGCAAGCTACTTGTTCACCGCATCACTCCCAGGGGGGATTTGTTGATATATTTAGGTAGTGATGTGTGTGAACACTTTAGGACCATCGGGGCACTTTTTTCCCTCTTTAGGAGGGTTTTTTCCCCCGGCTTGCATATACGCGTATTGCCCTAATGGGCTACTTATCTTTGTACATTCTCTAGTAATACATTCAGTCTTGTGTGTTGTGCTCCAAGCTTCTTCTTCTTCCTTGTGCTGTTCGCATGCTTCCACAGACATCTATCTCCAACATGAACATCATGTCTCAGTCCCGAGAGAGTGCATTTGCAAGCACAGAACCTGAATGCTATTGATTTTTCTTGGGAAACCTCAATGCATTCCTCTTGAATTTCTTTCTCTAAGCTTCCTACTTTCTTCTCCTATTTTTAGCTAATTTTCTCCTTCCATTGGTTCTAAGTCAAGTTCCTTTTCTTCTTCTTATTTTCCCCCCTTGTTTCAATATTAATATGTTTTCCTTGTGTTAGAAAAGCATTTACTAGCACTTTAAAAATCCAAACAACTAGCACTTCAGCTATAGGCCCAAGCCATAGGCCGGTGGATTATTGATCCCTACTTGTCGATGAGTACCTTCTCCTCTCGCCACTAAAACTTTATGGATTCTCGGGAGCAATACCAATGAAAGATCCACCAGTTGGAAGAATGGAATGCATACATGCCAAGTCTCATTGGTTTCAAGGACTTGTTGGCACCCTAGAAGGCACCCCATTTATCTTGGAATTTAAATTGGAATTTAATCACATATGGGGACAGTTCTAGTTCTTCTCTCAAGAATTCAAAGAGTTACAAAAGGTGAATGATTTAAGACCACTATGGGAAAAATCCAAACTTGATGCCTATTTTTGTGTGTCATTCCCCAAACTAGATTTTCTACCATGCTATTATCTCATTCGTATATTGTAGATAGATGTGAATTAAGATGTTCCAAGAACATTCATGCTACCATTGTTGATTTCAGAGCAATCCCTAAAGAAGTTCATATTAAGTCACAAGTTGGTAAGAGAGGCTCTAAATATGTCGAACATGCATATTCCTATAGATAAAGAGGCCCTCATACCAGAGGAGATGAAAAAGAGTGAAGTATTAAAGTTATCACAAGTGTCAATAATAACTCTAAATCTGTCCACACCCCTACGAAATGTGCATGCAACACTTTGCTTTCCCTGGCCAAGACTGCTTCACTCAACCCCATAGGAAGATATGGTTTATTCTATATCCAACACAAGTGGCACAATTGAAAATCAATCGTCCACATTGGGTCATGGATCAATTGTATCGGACTTATTAGAGATGGCCACAAAAATAAGTCTTGAATGGTTGTTTCACCATTATGTGCATAGTATACATGTGTTTGACATATGATATACTAGCCGAGAGCACACTCACAAGGCCTCAGCTATAGGCACTTAAACGTTGATGTTCTTCTTTAGGCTAGTTCTCTAAATGAATGCAAGATAACATTCCTTGCTTACAGATTATAGAGATTTTGTAACCCCCAAACAGTCACCTAGAGGTCTAAAACCATTTGTTCCACCATTCACAATTAGACTACCCTGGCCAACATCAACAACTATTGCTAGAGTCCGAGAGCCACAATCGAAAATAGAAGTGCATACCATAATAGTGTAAACATTTATTTTAGAGCCAGAACCATCAGTAGGCCCATAAATTTGTTTTTCATGTCATAGATGAAGTCACTCACAAGGAGGAAACCCTATCTTTGATTTTGAGTAGCCCCTACCTGATTTCCTAGAGTTTCAATATTCTAATGTACACTACATCTCCCAAGAATATGAGAGACCCAGCTACCCAGGTTCTCAAATTGACCAAGAAGAAGACCAAAAAAGAACGACTCAAGAAGAGGAAGAAGGTGCACTTACTAAAGAGGAAGAACCAAATAGATCTGCATATACATCAGTCTACACAGATTACATACACAAATTGAAGTTGTGCAAGCTAGATGACAACAAAATGAAGAGTAGAGTCATGTCCTCTGTTGGCAGTGCAACCGGCAGTGGCCACAGGCATCGGTGTAGAGGTAATATGTGAAAGGGGAATGCAGTAAGTTTAGGGGGGAGACATGTTCATTTTTCAAGAAATATGTTTTACAATACTTTATGCAAAACTTCAATAGTGATTTTCATCACTCTTGTCACATATGTACCATAGAATACCTAATTTTGTATCAAGCAGCTCCATTTTGTGCAAGTCAAGGAGTCCTCAAGCTTGAGGAGCTTAGGTAGAATGCTCATACCAATTTTGGTAATTTTTAGACTTAATTTGGAGCTCCAAATGACCCCTATAAGCTTATTTTTAACTATGCTAGACACTAGGTATGAATTCGGCCAAAACTAAGCTAGAAATTATAAATAGAGCTAGAGAGCTCATTTTTGAGGTTGGCTTGTAACTTGTTTGAGAGAACTACTGTAAGTGAGATTGTATTCATGAGAAATAGAGCTTATTCTTCACCTTCCATTACTTCTCCCTTGTCTCTATCATGTGTGTGTGTTCATGTATGTGTGTGTGCATTTACATGCTTCTCACCTTCACCATCACTCACATCACTCATTCACGATCTTCATATCAACCTATCTCTTCTACTGATTGAAAATTAAGGAGGTGGAGCTTCTTGACATGGTACCTACCCTTGTCTAGAACAACATCAAATTTGGCACCATTTCCGGGGACCAGCTCTACGATGAACGTGTGATGGTAAGCGTATAACAAGAATTGGCATTGGAAGGCAATTAATTTCAGTTTGTTGTTGTTTTAGTGTTTCTCACCTTCCCTGTTCTTCTCTTTCATCCTTGCATCATCTCCTTGCATCCCAACAGAATCCAAAAATTCACCATATTCACCCATTCACCTCATTTTCCTCATTTGCAAGAGTGAGAGAGAGAGAGAGATAGCTCATGACCAAGTGTGTGTGTGTGTTTGCATTTTTTAGTTTTTCATGCAGGAAAGTGCTCTAGTGCAAAAAAACAGCTCTAAAAAGGTAAAATTTTTTATTCTCTGCCATATCTACCGAAGGCCTCAGACCATCGCAATGGTTTAATCTGCCACCTAAAAGTGATCCTACCTTTTAGGATTCTAATTGATTTGATTCCAACCACTTACTTGGTATAAAGTAAAACTCATAAGGTCACGAGATTCTCTCTATTACTCTCTTTTACAATTATCTTGAGTTAAACTCGTAGATTTTACAAGAGGTGTTCATATGTGACTTATGGATAGTCACACCTAAGTTTGGTCAAGCATCAAGGCTTGGCAAATGTACCAACAGCTCCCCCTCAAGCCTAAGATGCTTGATTCTTCATTCTATAGGTATCTCGTGCAACCCAATCATTGATTTGAACCTATTGAGTTTGCTTCCATCAAGTGATTTGGTCATCATGTCTGCACACTGCATCTGTGTAGACACATAAGACAACTGTATCTCTTTGCTTGCAATCTTTTCTCTTAAAAAGTGATAATGGACTTCTATATGCTTAGTCCTAGCATGAAAGATAGGATTAGTAGCTAAATGCAATGAACTCATATTGTCTCCAAATATATATGGAGTGCCAAAATATAACCCTAAATCTGTATATAGAGTCTTGATCCACATTGCTTCTTGAGTTGCATTCGCCAATCCTCTGTATTTAGCTTTAGTTGAGGAGAGTGCTATAGTAGGTTGTTTCTTGGAAGACCAAGAAATGAGCTTTGTACTTGCAAAAGATAGATATCCAAATGTACTTCTCCTATCATCTTTTGATCATGCCCAATCTGCATCAGTGAAAAGGTTTACACTTGAATCGGATGTGTAAGGGTAATATAACCCCTCATTGATGGTGTCCTTTAGATACTTTAATATCCTTTTGGCTGCATCCATGTGAGGTTTCCTAGGAGTGTGCATGAATTGGCTAAACACACTTACTTCATAGCAGATGTGAACCCTAGTTAGGGCGTCATAGTTCAAGCTTCCAACTAGAATTTGGTAGCTTGTAATGTCTTCAATTGGTTCTCCTTCATGAGCACTTAACTTGTGATTGACCTCCATGGGAGTACCTACAACCTTAGTGTCTTGCATTTTGAACTTGGCAATCATATCTTTAATGTACTTCCTTTGTGTAAGGAACATCCCTTGATCTGTATAGACAACTTCTAATCCAAGAAAATAAGTGAGAAATCCAAGGTCATTTATCTTGATTCTTCCTTCATTTGGGATTTGATCCTCTTGATTCCATCTACATCATTACCTGTAAGAATGATATCATCTACATACACACATAAATATATAACTTCCAAGTTATTCTTCTTAATGATGAGCGAAGAATTAGCCTTGCTCAATTTGAATCCTTTTTCCTGCAAGAATGTAACAAGTCTATGGTTCCAAGCTCTAGGAGCTTGCTTGAGACCATATAGAGCTTTCTTGAGTTTGCACACATATTCAAGATGTGATTTATCAACAAATCCAAGAGGTTGTGCCATGTGCACCTCCTCTAAAATCCAACCATTTAAGAATGCATTTTTTACATCAAACTGATAAATGTTCCAATTCCTTGAAGCAGTTATACTCATGAGAACTTTGATTGATGGCATCTTTTCCCAGGAGAGAAGGTCTCCTCATAATCAATCCCTTGGTTCTGAGCAAACCCTTTAGCCACAAGACTTGCTTTGTACCTATTTATTAAACCATTAGAATCCCTTTTTACCTTATAGATCCACCTAGATCCAATGATCTTCATGGATTGTTTCTTGGGAACTAGATCCCAAGTTTGATTCTCTTGGAATGCTTGTATCTCTTCCTCCATTGCTTCTTTCCATTCTGATTTCTTGTTTTCTTCTTCAAAGGTTGATGGCTCTTCTGAGTTAATATCTTGAGCAATATAGATTGAGTGTTTAGTGACCAGAGAAGTGTTAAATCCATACCTTTTTGGCTTCTTCTTTTCCCTAGTTGATCTCCTTATTGTTTGTTGAGAGGATTCTACAATATCCCTCAAGTCTTGCATCTTCTCTTTACCTTTGTTGTTCCATACTTTGAAATTCCTTCTTGGTGTCTTCTAATCATCATCAGAGTCACTTGAATCTTCATGTGGTTGATCATTTAACTTTTGAAGTGTTGGAAAGTCCTCCTCTAGGTTATAAGGTAGCTTGACTTTTCTGCAATCATCTTCAAACCATGAGTTGTTTTCATCAAAGACAACATCTCTACTAACAATATAGCCTTTAGTACTTGTTCCTAGCTTGGTACAATGTGGTAAGTGTATCCCAAGTGTCACTCTATCACAATGAAAATTATCAACTTGAGGAGCTTCACCTCGTAATTGTCAATCTACAGAGAGATTAGGCCGATATGAAGATCAAGAGCGAGTGATGTGTATGAAGAATATGGTGAGAAATGCAAGAGCATACGCACACATGCATACACACACACACTAGGAAAGTCACGATGGAGATCAATGGAAGGCAAGAAAAGAACTCTTAATCATCTTCATCATCATCTAGTTACAATAGCTCTTCTAGCTCTAGCTCATAGATTCAATCATAAACTAACAACAACCTCAAAATGAGCTCTCTAGCTCTATTTATAGTTTTTGGCTAGTTTTTCCGGTTTCACATCTAGTGACCGACATAGTTAAAAAATAGGTTCTACCTCTCATTTGAACTATTTAACGGCTTCCAAAAATTACAAAAATTGGTGTAAGCTTTCTACTTAGACTCCTCAAGCTTGAGGACTCCTTGGCTTACACAAAATGGAGTCGCATTCACAATAATTGGATGTATATACATATAATACATTGGTTTAGTGATAAAAATCATTGTTGTCATGATGAAATCTTCTGAGTAGCTTTAAGTGTTTCCTCTTCTTGTATGACGAGAACCAGTATTCAAACCTTTGCCTTGAACACTCCCCTCCTCCTCGTTTCTATCGTCCCTAACAGAACCTAATTTAGCATGAGTAATGTAGTCAGTGAGCAAGTATGTTGCCAAGCTGTGTTTGGTGATGCGAAGTGCCCGGATAAGATCACGTTCAAGTTTCTCCCAATCAATGGGTTGGGGTTCATATGGAGGTAGGTGCATATAATGTTGTGAATACATGATGTGTTGACAAACAAATAGGTGTAGCAGATGTGTTGGATGATTGATAAACACTTCTAAGTGATATTCCCAGAAGTCGATGATGAACATTTCTTCAAACGTCTGCTTGTAGCAGGCAGGCAGATACTTCAATCTACAATGCCAAGCATAGCATACCTTGAGAGAAGGTGTCATGCTCATGTCATACACTAAGTCCAAATTCCCATATTCAAAGCATGGAGTATTTACAATGGGAGCCTTGACACGGCAAAAGGTCTTGAATACAATCTGCATCATATCGAAAATATTGACAGTCATTTGAGCGGTAATATTGGTCATTGAGTGTAGACGTGGTAACCAATGGTGAATGGTGGCCATAATATAGTGGACAATTGAAGTATTATTTGTGGGAGGTGTGAGATAGGGATAATTTAGCCAATCCTTGCATTGACGATTATTCTGAACCTTAATAACAAATTCCTTCCAAGTACATATGCACGGAATTGGTCCATAACACAAGTTGTACTTCAAGTGTGTCGGTGGGTGCATCCATTTATGCATCATTTTTGGGTACTTTTGTAGTAAGGCTACACGCTAGGTGGCTTGATAGATGTGGCCTTGCTCTGCTTTTGGTGGAACATCTTTGGGCTCTAATTGCATGGCATGTGTAGGGTGCTTCTGAGTCTCACTCTCAACTTGAAAATTTATTCTATGGTTTATACTGTGATTCACTGGACATTATATGTATGCGGGGGGGGAGGGGGGGGGGGGGGATAGCAGTAAAATAGGGCAACTTCAAAATAACTTCTTTGAGATTTTCCATAGCATGGAGTTGCGCCTCTACGCGAGTAGAGTGTGTCTTACAAAATTCTTTGATGGTCTTTAACCAGACTTGTGAAGGTAATTCGTAGGTGTCCTGTCCTTTAGCGGATGAGCGGCTGCCAACAAGAGGTAAGGGTACATATTCTTCTTCGAATGTTTCCTCGACAGGGATAGGTATCATCTCCTCTGCTTCTGGTAGATCAGGTGGTGACTCTGGTCGAGGGGGCTCCATCATATTAGATACTTGAGTCTATAACTCTTGTACTTTCATACATACCACGGTCAATTCTTCCAAGACAGCCGGTGGTGCCACTTCTTGTACAATAGTTTCTCCCAAAGAATCTTTAAGCAACAAATTTTATTGGTGTCCTTGAGGGTTTGGCATTCTTGCCATAAACAGTCATAGTCCTCCAGTACACGTGCATGGTCTTCTGGGAGGATCTACATCGATTCAAGGGGAACGGCTTGAAAGCGAGAGAGACTAAAAGGCGTATTTGGTGTTGGTGTAGGACAACCATCAATTGATGATTTTCACAAAGACTTGAATTCAAAAGATGAAGCAAAGACCTATATATGAAGATTGAAGTTAGTGCATAATCAGAGAGTGAAGGCTTGTAGATACATGTACATTAAACATGATTATACTTTTGTAATGGTCACGAGTTTGTACAAAATACCTATATATACAAGAAAAAATTCACGGCATGTATGAGGGATGAAGTATCACCAGTTGTAAGAGTCATTAGATACTTTACAAGTGAAGAGGATATCTCTCATCAACTAGATGCAAATTTTTCCTGAATAGAAGAAAATTTGCACTCGATATTTTTCTCACTGCTCTTTCTGTGTTTAATCTTTTGTGGAATGCTTTTGTACAAGTCTAAGTCTATATTATAGTGAACTCTGTACTAATTCTCAGATCCTAATTGTGATCAGATTGAGAGAATTGAGAGTAGGAACATTTGCATGTGTAAATGAGAAGAAGAGAAGACTACAGCAAGTGCAAATTCGATGATAATGTTTTGGTCAGTTCTCCTTCCACAGTGTAAAGTTTTGAGCAAGCAAGCACTCATTCTTTAATTTGGAAGGTAAGGTACCTATGGATAAAAGCATTTGAATAAATGGGTTGTAATTTGAGAGAACTATGCATTAAAAGTTATAGGTGTCAAAGTCGATTATACAGAAGTATAGTTTTAGACATAGGTGAATTGTTTGGAGTAAATCTGAATATTTACTAAACTTTTTGAGAAGATTTAACTTGGAGAAGGTGCACAAATAGTAGCCAACACCTCGTACAAAGTTTCATTGAAAACTTTACAAGTTTGATAAGTCTATGAGTGGATAAAGTGAAGGAGACTCTCTGTGTATTGAGTTTGTTCATAGTTAGTTCAGAATTTTGGTAATCTCGTATTGATCTTCCAAATTAGTTGAGGTTTTGAGTTATTCTTGATATAGAGGTGCTCTAACATCAAGGATATCTTGTTCTTTTGGACGTTAACACTCTCCATCAGTTGTATCAGAGCAGGAGTTATCAAAATTGAAGAAAGGAGGACCCCGACTATTGCAGTTTTACAGAAATCAACATTTGAAGGTTCAAAAGGTGAAGGTTTGAAGTAAAAGCTAGAGAAGGAGGCCTTGATCTATCTAGAAGATCAAAAGTAACTTCATTCAAAGTAAAGATACAATTATTCCTCATAATTGAAGAATTTAATACATAGGTGAAGAAAGGATGGGAGATTCTCTTCAGATAGAGAAATTGGATAGAGAAAACTATCCAGCTTGGTCAATGAGGATGGAAGCTCATCTCATGAGTAAAGACCTGATAGGTTATATCACAAGTGAAGAAGAAAAACCAGAATTCAGAGATCCTAGTGTTCCAACTAGGGATGAACTCTCAGATTTGAAGACATGGATGAAGAAGGATGCTCAAGCAAGGAGCATTATCTACATGGGAGTCAATGACTACTTGCTACCTCATATTAGAGGACTTGAAAGTGCAAGTGATATATGGAATGCTTTGGAGGAGCATTTCCAAAACACTACAAAGTCAAGAAAGGCATCTTTGTGGGTAGAATTTACCACATTCAAGAAGAAGGCTTCTCAATCCATTTCTGATTATGTAACAAGGATGAAGGACATTGCAGATGCATTAGGAGTAGTTGATGAATATATTGAAGAGGACAAATTGTTAAGGCAAATCCTCACAAGTTTGAGAGGAGATGAGAAGTGGAAGCCATTCATTTTATCTATGGAATTGTCACTAGATCATTTTAGTCCTAATTTGAATCAGTTGCTAGGACATATGCTAACCTTTGAGCAGGATGTCAAAGGTGATGTTGATAAGAGTACAGGTCAAGAAATGTATTCAAAGGACAAGAAGAAGTTTACCAAAGGCAAGCAACAATTGAATGAAGATGAAGGTACAACTAGCCAAGCTAACTTCCTAAGAGGAAGAGGTGGTGGCAAAGGAAGAGGTAGAGGTGGAGGCAATAAAGATGGAGTCAAAGCTTGCTAGATTTGTGGTAAGACAAATCATTTAGCTCATGAATGTTGGCATAATAATCAGAATAGTGGAGGATATAATCAGAATTAAATTCAAGAGGAAGAGGTAATAGAAATCGGAGAGGTAACTTCATAGGTAGAGCTAGTAGAGGTTACCTTGGAAGAAATGCAGGTAGAGGTTTCCAAAGTCAATCTTGTAGCAATACCTACTACAATTTTGCTTCATATCAGAAGGAGGATTCAACTTTAATCATGAATGCAACTTGTGAAAGACAAAGTGAAGATCAAAGAGTCTTCTACATTGACTCAGGGTGTAGCAATCCCCTGAGTGGAAACATTGCTTTGATGATTGATTTGGAGAATAAAGTAAGTAATCATGTGGTACAAACAGGTGATAATACAAAGCACAATGTGAAGTCAATTGGATCAATGAAGGATAAAGAATCTCATAAGTCTAGGGAAAATTTTTGAAAAAGGTTATGAAGTAAGGTTCACTAATGATGGAGTTTTTGTGGAAGACCCTAGCAATGGGAATAAACAAACTGTTTCAAGAAAGAAAGAAGGAAGGTTATTCATATTGAAGATTCAAGGCAATGTTGTTCATGCCTTGTACACTTATAGAGGACAGAAGATCCTAAGTTAGATCTTTGGCATAAAAGGCTTGGACATTTCAACGAAAGAGGTATTAAGGATATGGTTAATAATGGTTCAGTTCTTGGATTACCTAATATTGCAGGTCAACATATGACATATAGATGTGAGGCATGTCAACTAGGTAAGGCTCATAAGCAAACATATACTAAGCATGGTTTCATGTATTTAGAGAAGCTTGAGTTGGTACACACAGATGTGTGGGGACCATCAAAGGTTTTCAATATTAATGGTTCAAGATATTATGTGATTTATGTTGATGATGCTACCAGGTGGATCACCATATATGTGATCAAAGATAAATCAGAGGTGTCTAATACATTTAAAAATTATCATGTGTATGTAGAGAGAATCACATGTCAAAAATTGAAGAGACTAAGTTCAGATGGAGGAGGAGAGTATTTCTCTAATGAGTTCAGTGATTACTTATGGAATGTAGGTATAAAAAGGGAAGTTACTTGCAGTTACTCTCCTCAACAAAATGGTGTAGCAGAAAGGAGAAATAGAACTCTTGTTGAGTTTGCAAGGTCAATGATGAAAGAGAAAAATTGTCCAAATTATTTGTGGGTTGAGGCTGTAAACACAGCTACATACTTGGTTAATAGACTACCATTTAAAGCTTTGCAAGGTATGACACCATATGAAGCTTGGTGGGGTAAGAGACCTACCTTAGATCATTGCAAAGTGTTTGGATGTTTGGTTGTTTGGCTTATGCATATGTGCCATCTCAGTTGAGGCATAAATTGGAACCTAAAGTTGAAAAGTATATGCTCATTGGTTATGATGATAAGCACATGGGTTATAGATTGTGGAGTCCATCCACAAAGCAATTCCTTGTGTCAAAGGATGTTACATTTGATGACCAAGGTACTTGATATGCAGGTACAATTAATATTCATGCAGGTGACGAAGAAACCTTCAATCAGAAGAAAGGTAAATCAAGTAGATGGAAGTGTGTCTAGGTATAAAGTTAGACTTGTTGTGAAAGGGTATGCTCAGACATATGGTATAGATTATGATGAGACTTATAGTCCTGTGGCAAAGATGACAACCATAAGGACACTCATAGCCATTGCTACATGTAAAGGTTGGAAACTATGTCAATTAGATGTGAAGAATTCTTTTCTAAATGGTTACATTTCAGATGATGTTTTCATGGAGCAACCAGAACGGTTCAACGATGGAAGGTATCCAGAATATGTATGTATGGTTTGAAGCAGGCCCCAAGGGCATGGAATTATAGACTTGTGAAGTTCTTGAAGGAACTTGGTTTCCAAGTATCTAAAGTAGATAGTAGCTTGCTTGTTAAAGCAAGTGATGATGGGTTCATTTACACATGTATATATGGTGATGACATAATTCTTATAGGTACAGATGAGAAGGGCATACAAAGTCTCAAGAAGCAAATGGAGAAAGAGTTCAAGATTACTAACTTGGGAGACTTGTCATATTTCTTGGGCATGGAGATTTCATATACTCAACATGGAGTATATGTGACTCAAGAAAGGTATTTGAAGAACTTGTTAATCAAGTTTAAAATGGAAGATTGCAGGGTAGCAGCTACCCCAATGGAGGTGAATCACAAATTGAGCAAATATGGAGGAGAAAAATTCAAGGACATGAAGCTACATCAAAGTCTGGTTGGTAGTCTAATCTATGCTACATTAACTAGGCCTAATTTCTCATATGCAGTTGGAGTGGTCTCAATTCATGCATTGTCCTAGAAAGGAACATTGGATTGCAGGTCGAAGAGTGTTAAAATACATTAAGGGTATACTCAAAGAAGGTTTGTATTATGGTTTCACATCAGATACAAACATCAAGTTATATAATGATACAGATTGGGCAGGTAGTCCTGATGATAGGAGATCAACCTATGGGTATTTATGTTATGTGGGAGATAAGCTAATCTCTTGGTGTTCTAAGAAGCAACACACAGTTGCTTTGTCATCTATAGAAGCAAAGTATAAAGGTATGGTTGAAGCTGCAAAGGAGGTCATATTTTGACATCATTCAGAGTACACCCATTATTCATGGAGTCAATATGAGTTCATTGTATCTAGCTGCTAACCCTGTTTTTCATGCTAGGACTAAACACATTGAGATTCAGTATCACTTCTTGAGAGAGAAGGTGATTGATAAAGAGATTGACCAAAAGCTTACCAAAGCTACAAAGATTGCAGATATGCTTACCAAAAGCTTGGATGGACCAAAGCTACAAAGATTCAAAGACATGTCTGGTATAAAGAATATGGAGAAAACCTCAATTGATGATTGAGAGGGAGTTTTTGGTGCAGGACGACCATCAATTGATGATTTGCACAAATACTTGAAGTCAAACGATGAAGCAGAGACCAATATATGAAGATTGAAGTTAATACATAATCAGAGAGTGAAGGCTTGTATATACATGTACATTAAACATGCTTATACTTTTGTAATGGTCACGAGTTTGTACAAAATACCTATATATACAAGTAAAAAGTCGGGGCATGTATGAGAGATGAAGTATGACCAGTTGTAAGATTCATTAGATACTTTAGAAGTGAAGAAGATATCTCTCACGAACTAGATGTAAAGTTTTCCTAAATAGAAGAAACGTTGCACCCGATATTTTTCTCAGTGCTCCTTCTGTGTTTAATCTTTTGTGGAATGCTTTTGTAGAAGTCTAAGTCTATAGTAGAGTGACCTCTATACAAATTTTCATATCCTAATTGTGATCAGGCTGAGAGAATTGAGAGTAGGAACATTTGCATGTGTAAATGTGAAGAAGAGAAGACTACAGCAGGTGCAAATTCAATGATAATGCTCTAGTTAGTTCTTCTTCCATAGTGTAAAGTTTTGCACATAATCCCTTCTCTTTACTATGAGCATCAAAGTAAGCTTTTTGTTTCTTAGTGGCATAAATTCTTGTTGCTGCTCACAGTCTTGTCTCTCCTAAGTGCTCTAAGTCAAGTATTCTTGAGGAAAGCACATGACATTTCCATTCGTACTCTTGAGCGATCTTGAGTGTAGATATTAAAAAATCTAAAGGCAACACGACATTCTAGCCAAACACCATTTGGAATGGTGTAACATTAAGCACTGTTTTATAGGCTATGCGATAAGCCCACAAAGCATGGTGTAATTGTTGATCCCAATCCGAACATTTATTGTTCACAATTTTGGCAAGAATGTTGCACAAAATCTTATTAGTACTCTCAGCCTGTCCATTAGCTTGTGGATGGTATGGTGTTGATTTCTTGTGTACAACCATAAAGTCTTGTAATAGATATTCAATAACCTCGTTTAAGAAGTGATTACCCCTATCGCTTACAAGCTTGATAGGAAGTCCATATCTTGTGAATACATTCTCAAACAAGAACTTAGCAGTGGTGCGTGCATCATTTTTCCTAGTTGCCTTATCTTCTATCCATTTTGTGAGATAGTCAGTGGCAACTATGATGTACTCAACATGGGAATTCCTTATAGGGGGATTAATAGGTCCCATGAAATCTATTCCCCATTTTGAGAATGTGTGCCCTCCCATCATGGGTAGTAGGGGCATCTCATCCCTACATATGGGATACTGGATCCTTTGACATACATCACATCGTTTGACGTAGGTGTGGGCATCCATATGCAGAGTAGGCCACCATAATTTGGAAAATAATATGGCTTTGATAATGCGATCTAGTCAAAAATGGCCTCCTACTGCAACCTGGTTTGCAACTTCCAATAGGTTAAGATATTCGCTTTTGTGCACACATATCCTCAAATAACCGGCTCGTCCTCGCTTATACAAGTTATCACCAATGAGCTTGTATTCTAAGGTCTCTTGTTCTAAGCTGCATCTACGAGCTACAGTCATATCCACTATAAAGGTCTATGTCCTTAGGCAAGTAACTAACGGTTCACTCCAATCTGGCATTAGGGTCACCTGGTACAAAGTGGCATATTCTATTGTGGGTCTATCACCGTGGCACTTAGGATACTCATCACATAGTCTTTGGACATCTTTTTCCATTGATGGCCAATACACACCTAACCTTTTCAAGTTTGATAGCATCCCTTGTCTAGAATGGTGTTGCTCCAATGCACCTACATGTGCTAATTGGAACCAATTGTTATACTCCTGTTCTTCTACACAACAGGCGAGGATATTATGATGCTCTTGCCTATAAATACTTCTTGTGAGAAGTTGATATCTCTACGCTCTCACAACTTCTTTCTCTTTGGTTTTTACTTGAGGATTCTTAGGTTTGTATGTCAGTACTAGAACTAAAGACTTGGCCCACTGAGGGACAATCTCAACATTGAAGAGATATGCATCTGGTAGTTCATCTACTACTCCAGTAGCCGCTTCTCCAGAAGTTATCCTAGAGAGGTGGTCTGCTCTTAAGTGTGTTTTCGCCTTTTTTACTACAACTTCAAAATCATACTCCATCAAGAGTAAAAACCAACATATCAATCTACCGATGTTGCATGGTTTGTTGAACAAATACAAAAGAGCTTGGTGGTTGGTAAAGAATTTAAACTTATTTGCCAATAAAGAAACTTCTTCATCGCGTAGACCATTCCTAGTCCCTCTCGTTCAGTAGTGGTGTAATCTCTCTCTGCAGCGTTCAGCCGCTTGTTGGCATATACAATGGGTAAATATATATTTCCTTCTTCTGCGGGTTGTGCCAACACACATCCTATGGCATGATTAGAAGCATCTACATGTACATGAAAAGGTTTGTCCAATCAGGCACCACTAGAATAGGTGCAAAGCACAATCGTCGTTTAAGCTCACTAAATGAACTCTCGCATTCTTTTGTCCACTCAAAATTGGTTAGCACGTTGTAGAGTGGTTTAACAATGATTGCATACATATATATGAATCATTGGTAATAACCAAATGGCCCATAAATGCTCGTACTTCTTTGATGTTCTTTGGCCTGGGTAATTCATTGATTACTCTTACCTTATCTTCATCCATGGAGATTCCATTTTTTGAGATGATATGACTGAGTATCTTGCCTTTTCTGACCATAAAAACACACTTCTCTGGGTTTAAACAGATTTTATATTCCCTACACTTTTTGAAGATGCATTCGAGCTCAGGGATATGTTGTGGTCTAAGTATTAAGTGAGCACACATGTCATCCACATACACTTCTAGGTTCTCTCTCAAAAACTCTTTGAACACATGGCACAGCAACCTTTGGAAAGTTGCAAGTGCGTTTGTTAGCCCAAAAGGCATTACGTGAAACACAAAGATACCCCACTCAGTGGCAAATGCCATCTTTTGTTGGTCCTCGGGGGCAATGGCAACTTGGTTGTAGCCTAAGAATCCGTCAAGGAAACTATACACTTCCTTGCCTGTGAATCTTTCCAACAGGTGTTCTGTAATGGGTAGAGGATAACTATCCCCAATCGTGGCAGCATTGACCTTCTTTAAATTAATGCACACTCTCAGCTTACCGTTCTTTTTAGGTATGACTATGATGGGTGAGACCCATTCGGTGTGTTCTATTTCATAAATGAATCCGGCTTCTATGAGTTTGTCTATTTCTTCCTTGATCTTCAATGCATAATTGTCATTATACGTATAGGGCTTTTGCTTAGTGGGTCTTGTTTCAGTGGTCATGGGTATCCTATGGGAACATATCTCACGATCTACCCCTTTCAAATCTTTGTAACTCCAAGCAAACACATCCCTATACCTCTTCAATAGAGCATTCAATTTTTTTTCCTCCTCGTCACTTAAATCATGTCCTATGTACATGCATCGTTCTTCTCCTTCCTCGATTGCCACTACGACTTTCTTTGTGGTTTCCTTATTGTCATAGGCTTCTCCCAAATTTTCGTCTCTTTTAGGGATTCGGACCATGATTTTTCGATCTTCCACCGCATATTTTCTAAACTTTTTTGGCACTTCCATCAAGGGTTCTTCCTCCTCGGTTTTCACATTTTTTTTCTTCCTCACCTTTTGATCTCATTGATAGATAATTGAATTTTCTTGTTCCTTCCAAGGGGTGATGAGTTCTGGGGACATGGCGTCTACCCAGCATAGGAATTCCTCTTCTGATGAACATTCAGGTATGTTCGAATCTACTTCCCATTCCACATCGTTCACTTGCTTACTACGGTACGAGCTTTCTTCTTTAGGATTATCCTCTTCCGTTTTCTCTCTTACTAGGCTTACAGTGAAGATGAATCATATCATCTTCGTCACAATGA
Source organism: Ceratopteris richardii (assembly GCA_020310875.1). Lineage (NCBI taxonomy): Eukaryota > Viridiplantae > Streptophyta > Polypodiopsida > Polypodiales > Pteridaceae > Ceratopteris > Ceratopteris richardii. The sequence goes on from CM035444.1 coordinate 60,359,313, forward strand.
GGGGTCCATTGTTATTCGTTAATTGCAATATACATAGTCGTTAAGATCTCTGCCCAGCCATGGGGTTCAAATTTCTCATCTGGAAATACTATTGGGACATATGCTGGGTTCTCAATGGGTCTAGAAGTGTTTCCTACTCTCGATGACCTTGCTGTAGCATGCTCCTCTTCCTTGGCTGTGATTTTACACATCCACAGGTGTGTATCATCATGCAACCATGGTGAATATGATGTTAAGGAATGTATCGATTCCTTCTCCTCTTCATTCCTATGTACCATATTCCATTGCAAAGGTGGTATGTCCCTATGTGAATAGTCTGTGAGGTTCACTTTTGTGGTTACTCCTAGGTGTTGTAGGTACAAAGAGTTGGTTCCCCAATCTTGTACAACCTGCAACTGTCGCATAAAAGGTCTAACCAAGAGCATCTCATATGCTTGATTCTTTCAAAAATCTCATATTGCAAAGGTGTGACCAAATTCTACTCCGCAAGTGGATAGGGTAATTCCTTCCAACAATCCTAAGGGTCTTTTTATGTGTCCGTCTGCCATCTCTAGTTTCATCCTCGTAGGTCTAAGGGTTGGTTTTATGTTTCCATATTGAAGTGTTCACGATAACTACTCTAACACCTATATCTAGAATGTCTTTGGTAGTATGACCCTGGTATGTAATGGGCAAATAAGTGTTACCTTCCTCTCCTTCACTCGCATCCCCCACTTTATTTGGGGGTATCTCAAGCACCTTTCCTCGTGCAGTTGGTCTAGAGGAGGTTATGGCTATTTTTGGGAACTCGTTTGCTACATGTTTCCATAGTTTAGGTTTGATCTTCAATAGCTCATCGAGAGTTAAATGGCATTGCACTTTCCTGTTCCAAATAGCTTCTGTATTCCTAGGAAGAACTAAGTTCTCTCCCCTTACTCAAATAGTGGGGGCTTTCACTTGAACTGAAGAGTCTTCCCAAGGGCTCGTAAAGTGAGGTAACTCTTGCAAGGAGTTAGATTTGAAACTAATGTGCTCACTTGGACAATCATCCACTTCATCTCCATAGATAGATGGGATGTCTATAGGGAACTGTTCTCTTGAGTCATCAATCTTGAGTATGGGTGGTTGAGATTCTTGTTCCTATCTCCATCTTTCTTCTTGAATCTCTTTCAAGATGGCATGTGAATCCATGTAACCCGTATGATGATTTTCTAGGTCCGACCTAGCTCGTCTGAATAGAGTGGTCTTCAAGGGTTCTGTTCGGCTAGTTTGTGTGCTAGAGATGACTTTCGTAGGGTTAGATACAACTTGCCCTAGTTTCTACAGGCATCCTTAAAAGTGTAACTCAGGCCTGGCCATAATTTCCCAATTGAGGTATTGTGATGCCTCAAACATTGCATGGGCTAACTCCACCATTTTCATGCACAATTTGGTTCTCTCAATTTCTAAGTCAGCTTGAGGGTAATTCTTGCTAGATTCTCCAACTTGGGGTCCTTCTTGTATTCTTGCTTGATAGGCTTTGAACATCATGTCAAGGTTTTCTGGGGTGGGATCTACTAGTATTGATCCTGGTTTAGATATGATTATTCATGGTTCAGCCTCCTATGATGTCTATTCTAAAATTTTAGTTCTGGTTTCCCTTAGGCTTTCCTCTAGCTCACTGATCTTTTTTCCCCATTTCCTCTTGTGTTGCTCTCATGACTCTTTCCAAGTTCTAGTTTTCTTTTCCTATTGATTCTCCTACTTCTTTGGCTTCAACTATTTTTCCTAGGTTTTTGGTTGTGTTTTCCTTTGTGCTTGGGCTCTAGTAACTGCTTGTATGGGTATGTATTGAGGTATGAAGCCTTTGGAATGTTGCACTATGCCTATCATGTTGATGGGCATCACTTTCATAGAGGTGGTCACAGGGTTGTTGGGGCAATCGCTTATGAAGTGATCCTTTCCACATTTAGGGCAAAAGCCTTGAATATTGAAGTATTGTGACTGCACTACAGTTGCTGCATGTGGAGAATCTCATATGAAGTGGTATCCTTTGCATTTATAACATGGTTCTTTGGGTGCTTGTGGTCTTAGTTGTCTAGCCTACAGTCTCAGGTTGGGGTTTGTGTACATGACCTGAGCATAATCTGGTTCCCAGTTTTGCTCATACACAGGGGTCTTATAGTAAGGGTCTGAGTTTTCCGGTGACTCTGTGTAGTACGTTGGTGGGCTATCCACATGATTGGAGTCAGAACGTTTTGCATTAGGGTCATTATCTGTGATTAAAGGGGTCATGGGTACTAATGCGATGTTAGAATTCGCCTTTGGTGTAGCATACTTTATTAAAACTACATTAGAAGGGGGTGGAGGTTTTTGTCCTAGGACAAGTTGCGGTCTTGGCTATGCTTGATATGGCGCTTGATACTGAGGGGGGGCTCGATAATATTGTTGTGGCTAGTACTGCCCTTGGTATCTACCTAGCTGATATTGTTGAGGATAGTTCTACCTAACCACTTGTTTGTTATATGGAAAATCCTGAGCAGTGTGGTTTGTGTACCTTCGCTCTATAGTACAATACACTCCATTCGAGTTCCCTATGGGTTGCAAAGCATGTTGACACATGTTTGCCATATGGTCTCCTCCACAAGTATAACACCTTTGAGGGGGGGCTAATTTGACATTTGGTTTGCTAGACACTCCCAATCGTTTGTCCACTTGTTTTGTTAAGTCCTATATTGAAGTGGAATGTCTGGATAAAGTTTGTGTGGTGCTATCCGAGTCTTTGCAAAACCTTAGAAAGTTCTAACTCATCACCTAAGTTATCTTCTATGTCTACACAGATTTGTAAACATTGATCCAAAGTTCTTGGCTCCTTCAAGAAGATGTATGATTTCAGCTTAGCACTCAGAAGGCCATCTATGAACAAAGCTATCAATTTAGCTGGAGTGGGTACTTCCAAAGGGGGACATCTTTCTATGTATCGTCTAAATCTTTGACCGGCCATCCTCACTGTCTCTTCAGGGGTTTGTTTGAATGTGTGTATCAAAGAAGATGTGTTGTGTCTGATTCCACTCTTGGAAAAGTCCATAATGAAGGACTCCATCATGTGGCGTATGTCTCTAAATTGATCTTGGTGCAATGGTTGGAACCAATCCAACGCATCACCCTTTAGAGTGAGTCCAAAAGCATTAAATTATGTAAACATGTTTGCAACTCGTTTGGCTTGTAGCACTTTCTTGAATTATGCTATGTGCTCATAAGGATCTCCTAATCCCTCAAAACAATTCTTCATACCCTTCACTAATTGAGAAGGCCTCAAGGTTCTAGGGTGGTCTCTTGGCCTAGGTAGGGGAAAACCATCCCCACCCCTATACGCACTATGATCCCTGAGAGGTTCTCGTTCAACTCTTCTGCTTTCGGTAGGGGCCCTCTCCTTTCCTGCACGATGGATGAAAGTACTCTCTGCACCTTCCTTGTTCTCCTCTCTATGTCCTTGAGATGTGCCATCACCCAAATTATCCTTAAGTGCTTGTGATTTTGCTAGAGGAAAAAATAATTCTCCTCTCCATGTATATGCATGTCTTCCATGTTATGTGACCTTATACATTTGTTTTGAGGTGTCATCTAAGTATACTACCTTTCCTGGAATCTTTGGGTCTTTTGTTTGATCCTACCACAATAAAATGCTCTGGCCTATATCTCCAAAAGACTTCGTGAGTCTCCTTATCCCAGAACAATTCTATACTCTTATTGTCTTCGGGCATCCACTTAGGAGTTTTCACCCTTGTCAATAATTATTTTGGTCTTGGTGTTCTGGGTTCCTCAATCTATTTACCATGTCCTTCTGCATCTAGGTCTGTATTCTCTACCATGTCTCTTAGGTCATTGGTTGAGTTCACCCTAATTGCGATGATACACATTGTCCCTTCCTTGTCTATGTAAACCTCATCTTCGAACTTAACGATTGGATGTTTCGATCCCATAAGTTGATTGGGATTATGTAGTTGAATCACTAACCTATGAAGGCCATCCTCATATACCCGAGCACCCAATCTATTCGTACGAATGTACTCCAACTAAGTCTTATAGGGTCCCTCTGTCTTTTCTAGGTGGGCTACATTAAAGGATACTCCTGGTCTACCCGTGTTGAAAGACATATCTGAGTCACTTGTATCTGAGCTAATCTCATATGGATAACTGCCTAACTATCATGCCCACGATTGTGCTTTAGTTCTTACGCTAGCCTCAAAAGATCGGACACTCCGTTTATCACTTTTCCCTAGGTATTTTCCAGACCTCATGTTCATTAATCCAAATCTCACCTTACCGTGCTCACCCCTTTAATTCGGTCAATCACTTAGTTCTTTTTGAATTTTCTTTAGAGCTTCTTGTCTTGTTTACATTTGTCGCAATGAATTGGTTTGATGTGTTCTAATTTTAATTCATTTGACCGTTGCGTATTCAATTCACAAAAATTCCTTTAGGCTTGGTCCCTTCACCCACTTACGTCTTCTCTCGTCAGCTACTTATCACTCAATGATCTAGGGTGATACCTGGCTACACTAGGAGTCCTAAGACACTCCGTTGATCACAAGATAACTATACTCAAAGAAATTGTCAACAATTCAAGAAATGGAACTTCCACTTACAGAGTTCTCCTGGACTTAAAAAGCAGCTGTTTTGACTTTGCCCAAGAACTCAAGGTGCTTGCCCACTTCTTCCTTTGCTCTATGCCAAAAACAAGAGTTCACAATTAATGTCCAAAAATTGACCCCAAAATTTGAAAATTTATCCAAAAAAACCCTAATTTTGTGTTTTGTCTGACAGTCACGATGGCCAAACACAATCGCGATGATGTGTCACCGTCGCGATGGTGCGACACCCATGATGGTTAGAAGTCACGATGGTCAAGCCTTACAATGGTCAGTCACAGTCGCAACTGTCAAGTCACGATGATCACTCAGGATCATGACGATCAAGTCATGAGGAACAAACAATGACGGTGAGGGTCATGATGATCAGGCACAGTCGCGACGATCAAGCCACAACCACCAGTCAGGATCGCGATTGTCAAGCACCATCACGATGGTGAGATGTGATCGCAATGATGTAAGCCAATTGCCACGATAGTCAGTGACCATCACGATGGTCAGACGCAGTGGCAATGATGTGTCATCATCGCAATGGTTAGAAAATTATGCAATTTCACAAAATCAAGCATAGATGTGTGCAAGCGCTTACCTAGGCTCCTCCTTTATGCAAAAAGTTTGCACAAATTCATACCTTTCCTAATAGCTGTGATGGTCAGCTTCAACAGCAATTTTCAGAGAAAAAATGGAGTTTTTACCTGTGTTTCCAACAAATCTGTAGTGTCCAGAGGCTGCCTTGCAAGATTAGTGCACCAGAAAAAACAAGAACATACACCTGCAAAATCTCTCTCACTCTCGCACACACACAAATGAGGGAATGAGAAGAGAAATGGGGAATATGACTGACTTTTTGTGATTTTTCGGGGTTTTAGATAATGATAGGGAATAATATTAGAGGAATAGAGGAGTAAGTGTGAAAACTAACTACAAATGACAAAACAACAAAGAAATTTTACCTTCTAACGATATTCTCCAATACACTTACCATCACACACTCAACCTAGAGCTTGTCCCCGGTAATGGCGCCAAATTTGGTGTCACTCTGGCACAATGGAAAGTATCAACGTGAGTTCGTAATTGCCAATCCACGGAGAGGTTAGGCTGATATGAAGATCAAAAGCGAGTGATGTGTATGAAGAAGATGGTGAGAAATGCAAGAGCATACACACACATGCATACACACACACACTAGGAAAGTCACGATGGAGATCAATGGAAGGAAAGAGAAGAACTCTTAATCATCTTCATCATCATCTAGTTACAATAGCTCTTCTAGATCTAGCTCCTAGGTTCAATCATAAACTAACAACAACCTCAAAATGAGCTCTCCAGCTCTATTTATAGTTTTTGCCTAGTTTTGACCGGTTTCATATCTAGTGACCGGCATAGTTAAAAAATAGGTTCTATCTCTAATTTGAACTATCTAATGGCTTCCAAAAATTCCAAAAATTGGTATGAGCTTTCTACTTAGACTCTGCAAGCTCGAGGAATAATAGTCCGTTAGGGCAATAGGCATATATACAAGTCGGGGAAAAAAACCTCCTAAAGAGGGAAAAAAGTGTCCTGGCGGTCCTAGAGTGTTCATGCATCACTACCTAAATATATCAACATTTTTTTCCCTCTTTAGGAGGTTTTTTTCCCTAGCTTGTATATACGCTTATAGCCCTAACGGGTTACTTATCTTTGTACATTCTAGTGGTAATACATTCAGTATTGTGTGTTGTGCTCCAAGCTTCTTCTTCTTCTTCCTTGTGTTGCTCGTGTGCTTTTGCATTCTCTTATCCTATCATTGGAGTAGGAAAAATTGAATTTATGGCTGCAAATGGAGGTGTGATTCTCTTGAAAAATGCATTATATGTGCGCGTTATCAAGAGGAACTTAATTTCAGTTCCGTTGATTGGCAAAGCGACTTCATGTACACTTTGTTGATGATAAGTGTCTGGTTCATGATTTTAGCAATGGTGATAATTATTGTGATGTCTGGTACATTATGTAATGGTTTGTATCGCATGGATACATACGAGAGGGCTGCCTTGAATCCCTTGGTTGCTCATACTTCTTCCATGGCTGAAATGGAGCTTTGGCATGCTTGTTTTGGTCACTTGAACTTCAATACTTTGCTTTACTTGCAAAAGAAGGACATGTTTATTGGTTTTCCAACACTTGAGTCCATTGAAAAGCATGCATGTGGAGGTTGCATTCTTGGAAAAACGCATCCTGCTTCTTTTCCAAAAGATAGTCACACATACACTACTAGAAAATTAAAACTTGTTCATAGTGATGTATGTGGTTCCATCAAGACTCCATCTTTTGGGGAGCATGTGTATTTTGTTACCTTCATTGATGATGCTACTCGCCATAAATGGGTATATCCTATGAAAGCAAAGAATGAGGTATTTTCTTGATTCAAAGCATTTTTAGCTATGGCCGAAAATGTTTCTTCAAACAGGCTTTTGACTCTACGCATGGATCGTGGTGGTAAATACATGTCACATGAGTTTAATGCTTTTCTTCATGAAAGAGGTATCTCACACCAATGTACGGTGCCATATACACCTCAACAAAATGGTGTTGTTGAGTGTAAAAATAGAAGTCTACTTGAAATGGCATGATGTATGGTGAAAGGAAAGCATCTTCCTGATAAGTTTTGGATGGAAGTGGTCATGTGTGCAAACTATGTGTTGAATCACTACCCTACAGAAGCATTGGAAGTGATCACTCCTTACGAGGCTTGGAATGGTCATAAGCTTATAGCTAGTCATATGCGTGTGTTTGGTTGTTTGGCATATGCTCTTGTGCCATCACAATAACATCACAAACTTGATGAAAAGGCAAAGAAATGTATATTTGTTGGTTATAGTGCTGAAAGTAAGGGATATCATTTGTTCCATCCTCTACTTAAATGCAAAAAACAGCCAACAGTTAGCTCACAAGATGTGTTTGATACACTCATTTCTTTGTTCCAAAATGGTGCACTTGACTATGGCCATGTAGACCAACCAACTGAGGCTCAAAGGTCTGAAAAACTCTAGAAAAATGGAGCTGAAAATGCAAAGAATTTCCAGCCAAACATGGCTGAAAATTTTCATCCAAAAATTGTGAGAATTGCTAGAAATTTCTAGCCGCATATGATTGAACATTTGTGTCAAAATATGGCTGAAAATGAGTATGAAATTCAGCCCAGGTATGATATACATGTTGATCGCATGTCTATCAAGAGTACACAAAGTATGACAAAGTGGCTGAAACAAACTTTGCAAGACAACAAATTGAGTGCGCCTTTACTCAGTAGAACAAGATCAAGCTCTCACCATGCATCAAGTAATTTTGTGGATTATTCTCTTATTGCAATGGCATGTAATGGAGAGCCACTTACTTTTGAATATGCATGTGACAATCCACAATGGATGAGTGCTATGCAATCAAAAATAGATTCCATCCATAGGAATGGTACTTGGGAGTTATGTGAATTCAAAAGGAAAATATGACATTGGTACAAAGTGGGTTTACAAGATTTAGAGAAAGTCTCATGGTAGCATTGATCGCTACAAAGCTAGATTAGTTTTCAAAGGATATGTGCAACAATATGGCATTGACTATGAGCAAACTTTTGCACCTACTTTATGCATGACTACAATTCATACCATGGTTGCATTGGCTACCCATCGAGGTTGGAAAGTACATCAGTTGGACATAAAAATAGCTTTCTTGAATGGTGATTTGCAAGAGGAGGTCTATGTGAAGCAACCTCTTGGATTTGCCATGAAAGGGCAAGAGCATATGGTTTGTTGCTTGCGTAAAGCCTTGATGGTCTCAAGCAAGCTCCATGTGCATGGTATGACAAAATATATAAGCACTTGTTTGCTATTGGCATCACATGTAATCCAATTGAAAGCACACTCTATGTACACAAGGATGGGGCTGATCTTACAGTGCTTGTTCTTTATGGTGATGGCATACTCTTGAATGGGTCATGTGATGCAAAACTTGAAATTATTATGGATGATTTATATCATAGTTTTGATGTCACTTATCTTGGTCTTTTGAGCTACTATCTTGAGATCCAGTTTGTATCCATTGAGGGGGGAATTATTATGCATCAAGCAAACTATGTTGAAAAAACTACTTCAACTTTTTAACTTTGAGGATTCCAAGCCAGTTTCCACACCAGTTGAGAAAAGATTTAGATTCTCACTGAGGATTCCAGTGATGCATTTGATGCTTCTCTTTATCAGCAGTTGTGGGATGTCTTACATATGCATGCAACACAAGGCTAGATATACAGTATGCATTTTATAAGTTGAGTTGATTCATGCATACCCCTGGCACTAAGCATTGGCAAGTGTTGAAACATGTGTTTAGATATCTCAAAGGTACTTTGAGCTTAGGTCTCTTTTATATATTCAGCCATGCTTGCATGCTTTTACAAATAGTGATTGGGATGGTTGTTATGATACTCGCATGTCCACTAGTGGTAATTTCTTTTTTCTTGGAGACTCATGCATATCTTGGTTGAGTAAGAAGCAACCTATAGTGGTGACATCAAGTTGTGAAGCTGAGTATAGGGCACCTTTCACAACTACAGTGGAGTGTATATGGTTGAGACCTACTGATGGATCTTTGCATGGAGATTGATGCGGCTATGCATATTCTCACTGATAGTAAGAGTGCATTGGCAATTGCAAAAAACCTAGTGTTTTGTGCACAAACCAAACATATTGAGGTCCATTATCACTATGTGAGAGAGCACCTTCATGCAGGAGATATTGATTTGGTATATGTGTCTACACAAGATAATGTGGCAAACATATTCACCAAAGCTATTCCACGGGAAAAGTTTGAAGCTTTGCAGAGATTTAGGCTTATTACCTTGTGGGGACTGATTTTTCACTCCTTATATGTGTTCACATCATTTTCTCCAAGGGGTTTTGTTACAATTATGTGTTCCTCGAGGAGCTTTGATGTGAACCTTTTCCCTATACATGGGTAGTTTTTACTCTAGTGCTGGCTAGATGTTTTCTCCCCATGTTACCACATATTTGATACACTCATATGTGGTGGTACTTTGTACCTAGGGATATTATTCAGCTCTTACTTCAGTTTAGTTCATCATCAATAGAGAGAGCTATTCCAGCCATCTGTCTTCTCCGTGTGTCTTGTTGCATTTGTGCTCCTTGTGTGTGTTTCTCGTGTGTCTCTCACACTTCTACACACACCCAACAATAGATGTATATACAAGCTAGAGGAAAGAACATCCTAATGAGGGAAAAAGTGCCTCGATGGTCCTAAATGTGTTCACACACATTACTACCAAAATCTATCAATACATTTCCCATGCATCTTGGCAAGGCCAAAATACATGTGAAGTTTTTGGTCTATGAGGATAATGATCTAATAGAAGAGGTCATACTTCGATAAGTTTGTCTACTTGATAATTTTGTTTGGTCTAAACCTAGACAAGGGCAACATGATCCTCAGGTGCGAGGGAAAATATGTAGTTGTAAATCTTTCCACTTCTTCTTCAATCAATGGATTGATCCAACAACAACCTCTAAATATTTCTTGATTCTACCTCTAATGTCAAACTTACAATGAAACAACTACTTATCAATCAACATAGAGCCAAAAAGTACTACCATGAGTGAAGAACCAGGGAGGATGTAAACTTCAAGTAGCTAAACAGTGTTGGTTTCCCAAGTCTCTTGTAATCATGCAAACTTCACACAACAAAATTTGGGTGCCAAAGAAAATAGTAACACAATTTGAGAATTCTTCTCATATTCATCGGAAGAGATCAACCTCCCATAGAAGGCCACATTGAGAAACTAGATGTTGATACAATGAGCCATGACCTTAAATTAAGTAGATTTGGATACCCAAGACTCTTAGAGCCACACATCAAATTGCACATTAAATCCATTTAAATGCAATTAGGTTAGAGGGAGCCATGTCACTAGAAGGGCTTCAAAGCAGCTGATTATTGAAGATTTCCAATAGTTGTTCACTATGTTTTTGGAAAGATAAACATGCCAGTCAAGAGTGGATTCTTGAAATAGGCAAGAAGAGGTGATCAAACAAGATGAAATTATCAAAAATATTAAGATAGATAGGATTCTAATCATGGTGCTATCTTCTTACTATGAATTGCATGGATGTGGAGAACAATTTTCACTTGGTAAAGGACATTTTGCTTTTGAAATTGATGTATTTTCTACCCTCACAAGAGGTATTGACGTGCTAGTAAATCAAGGAAAGAAAATTACAAGGCCTATTTGCATGTCCCTATGGGATGTCTTGGAGTTTGAGGTCTACAGAAGCATGCAAACATCATAAGGAAGAAGAAGAAGCTTGGAGCACAACGCACAATACTAAATGTATTACCTCTAGAATGTACAAAGATATGTAGCCCATTAGGATAATAGGCATATATACAAACCTAGGGAAAAAACCTCCTAAAGAGGGAAAACATTTTCGCGACAATCCTAGAGTGTTCACACACGTCACTACCTAAATATATCAACAAATCCCCCCTGGGAGTGATGTAGTGAATGAGGAGCTAGCGCTCATGTATAAGAAAGTGCAAAGCTATGTGGAATCAATCCACAAAAAGAATTCAGCCCAAAGCTTTACGGAAAGCTTCAAACTTCTCCCTAGGCAGAGCCTTTGTGAAAAGGTCTACAATGTTCTCTTGTGTGGGTATATATGCCAAACTGATCTCTCTAGCAGAGAACCTCTCCGTGACATAATGATACTACCTCAATGTGCTTAGTGTGAGTATGGAACACAGGGTTGCTCGCAACTAGCAATGCACTCTGAATGTCAGTGAAGATGGTGGTGGAATAAGATTGACCAACACACAAATCAACGATAAGGCATCTGAGCCACACACACTCAACATTCATTGTGAAAGTTGTCCTTTACTCAGTCTCATAATTGGAAGTGGCCATAGTAGGCTGCTTCTTTCTCAACCAAGATATACATGAGCTACCAAGTATGAAGCAAAAGCCACTAGTGGACACATGTGTCATAGAAACTAGTCCAGTTAGAGTAAAAAAAAACATGTAAATCTGGCAGTAGTGATACCCCTTCAAATAAAACAATCCAAGTAGTCTGGTACTACTCAAGTAGCGAAAGATGCGCTTAGCTGCCTACCAATGCTTGACACTTGGGCAATGCATAAACCTGCTCATCTATGAGATAGAAAATTGAATATCTTGTTGAGTAACGCATAAGTAAATCAAGCATCCAATAGCCTATTGATAGAGAATAGCATCAAGTGCATCTCTAGCATCATGATGCCTCAATCGTAAGCATATCTCCATAGGAGTGGCAATAGGTTTGCAGTCTTCACGACCAAAATGCTCCAATAATGTGTCAGTATATTTTTTTTTACACAAAGTTATTCCACTATCGGATTGCATAAACTGAATGCCTAAATAATGATGCAAATGCCCCAAATCTGACATATCAAATGAGGCATGCAAATTAGCCTTAAAATTAGCAATATGCTTCTCATGAGGACCAGTGAGAAGAATGTCATCAACATACACAACAATAATCAAAAGCAATTCATTTGCATGCTTAACATATAAGTTGCTCTCAATTAGGTTATTCTCAAAACCTTGTGCAATCAGATAGGCATGTATCTTTTCATACCAAGCATGTGGTTCTTGCTTCAAACCATATAATGCCTTTTTCAACCTGCACACTTGGTTTTAATGCCCTTTTTGCACAAAGCCATGGTGCTAAAAAACATACACTTCTTCATGCAAGTCACCATTCAAAAATGTGGTTATAATGTCCAACAGATGTACATTCCAACCATGATGAGCTACAATTGCACAGACGCTATGAACAGTATTCATTCTGCATGTAGAAGAAAATGTCTCATCAAAATCAATGCCTCTTTCTTGAGCATAACCCTTTGCAACAGGCCTAGCCTTATAACTGTCAACTATTCCATCAGGCTTATGCTTCAACTTGTATACCCACTTAGTGCCAATGGCCTTCTTGTCGAGAGGCAAGTCACATAAAGACCATGTACCATTTTTCATGATAACATCATACTTTGATTGCATAGCAACCATCCAATTTTGTGAATTTTTTGCTTCATCAAACGAAACAAGCTCATTCTCATCACAAAGACTAGAGGCAGCCATAGCATAGAAATGTGATGCAAAAGAGGCACTATGAAAGCCTGAACAAGTATGATATGGCATCTAATTTGCTATCACACAAAGTCTGCACCAGCCATTTTGGCATAGTTTTTGCCTCCTCAATATCAGCTCTCTCATCAACAAGTGCATCATGTAAATCAGCATCAGAAATGGAATGATCTACATTGTCACATGAAACCTGTAAAGGCTGAGAAGTTGCCTCATTAGGACCAGCACTAGACTATCCACTTGTAAAAAGAGGCAGCAAAGTGTCATACATGTCTTTGGATCTAATTGATGCAGGCTCGAGTGAAGTGAAGAAACTATGCTACAAGGTAATATGTTTGGTTGCTCCACTATCAAAGTACCAAACATATCGGTCTATTGTAGACATTTATTGTTCATGGGAAGATGCATCATAAGTGCAAAAGTAGTAAATGCCCATTCTTAATTTTGCACAAGATTAACAGACTCTGTTTTGGGTATAGAGGCCTTTGGATCAACCATTCCAGCCTCTTTCTTCATTGCCTCTTTAGCAGCCAGTTTTGGACAGCTCTTTATGACATGATCATTTCCTTTAGAGTATTTGCAAAAAAAATTCTGCTTTCCTTTTTTCTTCTCATCTCTATCATCCTTCTTTGATTGTATAGAATGAGTAGATTTTTGCTTACTACTAGAAGAGCTCCATTTACCTTTGCCCTTCTGACTAGCCAGGAAAGCTTGATCTACAACACACATAATGGACCTATTCTACCTAGACTGATCTTTCTGCAATAGAATAGAGACTAACTCCTCAAATGTTAAGGCATTTGGATTGCCTTTCATCATCAAATGAAGAGTAGAAGCAAAACTCTCATATGAATCAGGAAGCCCATTCAAAACATTTTGCATAAGTGAACTGTCAAGCAAGACTTCATTAACATAAATCAACTATTCCTTCAAATCTTTGATCTTTGTCAAAACATTTTCCATGGAATTTGCTTTGTAGTAGGTGTAGAAGGAACCATAGCACAAATAGGAACATGAAGAATATGTCATCTTCAACACCATCTGCATCACCTTTAGCAACGTGTTTGTAGGTGTAATAGGAAGTTTTTCAACACCTAGTAGACTTCAAGATGCTTATACTAGCAAACCGAAACCTATATATATATTTTTTGCACAAAAAGACAAAGTTGTCTAGACAAGCCCTCTGATAGTGCATTCGGAGACCAAAATGAGCTCAGATTTCATGTGATTCTAAGACTGTGACTGGAGGGGTGTCGATGATGCATTAGATGAAGCGGTGGCCTAGTCTCATACCAATTGTTGAAGGTTGAGGTCTGCAAAAGCACGCAAACATCACAAGGAAGAAGAAGAAGCTTGGAGCACAACACACAATACTAAATGTATTACCACTAGAATGTACAAATATATATAGCCCATTAAGGTAATAGGCATATATACAAGCCAGGGGAAAAAACCTCCTAAAGAGGGAAAAAAGTACCCCAGCAATCCAAGAGTGTTCACACACATCAATACCTAAATATATCAACAAGATGGCTAACGTTTTCAAGCAAGAAAGGTCTCTACTTTCCAACCTAAGACATCCAATAGGGAGAGGAGATGGTACTATGATAGAGAGATTTAATCAATATTTAATCAAGATTTAATCATTGAAATTGTTAATATTGTTCAAACCCTAAATAAATTTCTAGATTTTTATCCCTTTAAAGAGACTTTTATAACACATGAATTGTATATAGTCCACACACATACATCACATATAGCAATACATACAACATTGTAAATAAAATTGTAAAAATTTATATAGCATCTGAATAAAATGATGAACACATAAGCATAAAGAAAGTGTACATATTCCAAGGCTTCCTTAAGTATATATAACTTAGAAAATCCTAATAAAAATCATTCCAAATATTTAAATTGAGAATTTTTTAATATGTTTTTATTTTAGGAAAAAAATCATGCCTTTGTCACACTATGGGGGAGATATGCATCATCATTATCATTAACTGTAATATTTCCTATCTTGTGGACAATATGCCTCATTTGGAAAAGTTAAAAAAAGGATCACACAGCTAAGTCATGGGCACAACAACTTAGTGATTATCCCTACATGCTAAGTTTGGAAACAAGTGATTCAGAAATGTCTTTTAGCATGGAGAGACCCACAGGTAGCTCACGCATTGCCTATTTACAAACACTAGAAGGTCCCTATAAAACATAATTGGAGTATATCAGGACCAACATATTAGGTGCACACATCTATGAGGATGGTCTGAGGCAATTACTTGTCCAACTCAAAAATCCTGATCAACCCTTTGGACTTGAATATCCAATGGTAAAGTTTGAAGAGGGTTCATATATTGATAAGCAAGGAACCATGTATGTGGTTACTAGCTTACCAAACAGGACAGATGAGTTTGGAAACATCATTCCTGAGAATGAGATAGGAGACCTTGAGCAAGGTGATGTACGATGACAACCCAAGACTCCTAGAGATAAGTCAGTTTTGACAAGAGTGATCACTCGAGATTGGATCCCTCAAGACAAAAAAAGCATAGAACTATTCTTGAATAGAGAAACAGAGGAAGCCTTTTGGAGATTCAAGCTAGATCAACCTAGTAAAATAGGCGGACTCATCATCTATGAGTTTAAAGATCCTAAGAAACCAAGCAAAGTTGTCTATCTGGATAACACATCAGAGAGAATGTTCTTGGTAACAGAGCATGGTAGGCATGCATACACTTGGCAGGGCAAATTGATTTTCCCTCCACAAAGATCTAATGTTTCCCATGGCGTCCAAGGAGCAAGATCATCACAGGCTCATGAAAACTAGAGGGAAAGAGCCAGAGAGAGACCTGACGTAAGCTTTGCACACACTATGGGTAGAGAGAGATTTGGACTTGAAAGTAAAAGACCTAAAAGAGAGAGACATTGAGCACAGAGGCATCAAAGAGTTGAACATGATTTTCCATTGCCTAGACCTCGAGAACATCCAAGAACCCTTAGACCCTCTCAAGTGGTCAAGACAACGAAAAACTACTTCGATGGTTCAGGAGATCCCTATGATCATGTGGCCGAGCTCAAACAAGTGTTAAGAGCTGAACAAGTCGAGGACTTGTTCACCTTGTTTGGGGCATTTGGGTTGACTCTCAAGGGAACTGACTTAGCTTGGTTTCAACCCTTTGAATAGTTGTAAGTACCTAAATATAGGTCAACTGCTAGAAGCATTCATCGTAGAATTTTCCAAGAGTGGCATTAGGCATAACACATCATCCTTGATCCAGAGCTTCAAGCAGACACCCCAAAAAACAGTGTGACTTGTGGGAAGACGGTTTAGAGACTAGTTAGAAAGATGCCCTGTTCTAGAGTTACCCACACCAACCAAGCAAGTGGCCTTATTTTTAGATGGCTTACTAAGCACAAAGTTAAGATCATATGTGTCCTTGAAAGGACTTAGATCCATAGAAGAATGTGTACGGATGTGCATTGACATAGAAGACAACCTCGATGAGGAATTAGAATTGTACAAACTCTATAAGGATTCAGACAATTCTACTAGTCATACTTCCAGAACCTCCACTAAGATAGATGAGATAGCTAAGTAGGTTGCTAGGAAGCTAGGAGTTCAAAATAGACAAAAATCAAGGGTCACCTCATTGAAGCGATGTTACAATTGTGGGGAAGACCAGATGGTTAATGTTTGCTCGATGATGGCTCAACCCAAGGAAACCCTAATGCTCCATATTGCACTATTGAGAGAAAATATAAAAGCCACACGGCTTAAGATTGTCCATACACTAGGCAGGCTATTAGACAAAGTTATCAGCAACCTTATCAACAAGGTAGGTATCAGAACCAATACCAACAACCATATTATAGGCCACAACAACAATATCAACCTCAATACCAATAGCAATATCAAGCACCATATAGGCCACAAACGATCCTAGGAAACCAACCGCCATCTCCTGCCAATGTCATTCTAGTTAAGTATGTTGTGGTAGAAGAGAACCCTAATAGGGCATTGGTGCCAATGACCCCTTTGGTCTTAAAAATGATCATCATGCTCAGAGTTCTGACTACTCCTATGAAGATAATCCACAAGCTTATTACAGAGTCACCTGGGCATAGTGAGACTCATCCATATCAATACGAGGCACCACCTATGGAACCAAATTGGGAGCCAGAATACTCCTATGTCATGTACATGAATCCTAACCCCAAGCCCCAATTGAGATAAATGAGACAACAAGCCCCTAGACAAACATGTTTTAGATGTTAGGGTGACCATTTCATTCATGAATGTCCCCTCCTAGTTGCGCCAGGACAAGGACAGGACATCACAATACAAGGCTTTTGTCTTGAGTGCGGCAAAGAACATCTTCCTAGATATTGTCCCAGAAGCCCCTCTAGTGCACCTAAGGTTACACTTATTAATGTGGCAGGATTAGTGGTAGATTCAAGTTCAAGTAGCAATAATGTGGCTCCCATACAAGCAGTCACTAGGGCACAAGCCGTACAATAGGCTTAACCAGCTGAACAATCAGAGTCAAGTGAATCAGGAGATCCTTGTAAGAGGAAAACAAGAACATGGAAGGATACTAGGGAGAAGGCCAATCGTGAGTCAAATAAAAAGTTATCAAAACTAGAAGAATGCCTGAGAAATGCAGAAACAAAGATCACAGACATTGCATCTCAAAACCCCTTGCATGCAGAAACTCCATCCACTCCACCTCATCCCACCCCACCAATCATTGTAAATAAACCACAACGAGGGTGTGTTCTCACAGATCCAACCCCAGAAGGCTTGCACACATGATGTTCAAGGCCTACCAGGCTCTTCTTCAAGAAGGGCCAATGGCTACAAACCTAGACAAGAGCTACACTAGAGCAGATTTAGACATTGAATGAATAAAAATGTGCATAAAAATGGTAGAACTAGCTCAGGCTATGCTCGAGGCCAATCAATTGTTCAATCAAACTAATTCTATCAAACCGGGTTTGCATTTTCAAGGCTTACTAGAAAGACTAGAGCAGTTGGTAAATAAGCCGTAGGTTTCTTTACCTCCATAGGCTCAACCAGTTATTGAAAGAGAAATCTCACCACCAATGAAAGTTTTACGTTCCTAATTCCATGGATGGTGGAACACCTCTTTCAATGCAACAGTACTCTCAAGAATTCTTGCGAGAAATACAAGAAGAGAAATGGGCCTAGGCAAAGGATAATCCCCCTCCGATTCTTGAAATTGACGATCTTCATGATCAATTTCCCCAAGATGTTCCATGTATTTATGGAGACCAAGTAGAGCAACAAGAAGATGAAAGATTAGATTTTGAATCTAATTCTTTACAAGAGTTTCCACAATTCATAGGCCCATGGGAATCAGAATCTCTTCATATCAGAGCTCCCACAATGTTGATAAGAAATGAAGACTCAGTGGTTCCAAGAAATACTGAAGTCATGAAGAACACTAAGGTTCAGTGTCATCTCACTTTAGAAGAGCTTCTCAAAGTGAAACTTGAGCTATGGAAACATGTGGCAAATCAAGTTCTAGAGCTTGGTTCAAATGTGTCAAAAGTAGGCTCTAAGTAGAAAGTACCAGAGATACCTCTAGAAAAAATGGGGGACATGAGTGAAGGTGAAGAAGGTAATACTTATCTTCCAATCACCTACCAAGGTTACACAACCAAAGCTATCTTAGATTCAGGTGTTGGTGTTGTGATTGCGACCACCTCCTTGTGGAAGAAATGGGGAAAACCTGCATTAAGACCAACTAGAATGAAGCTTCAAATGGTTGATGGCCATGTTGAAAGACCTCTAGGATTGCTAGACAGGATAAATCTAACCACTTGTGGGGTAGAGTATGAACACACCTTTGCTATATGTGACTTTGGCAAAAATAATGTCTATGAAATGATCCTAGGAAGGCCCTTCCTACAACAATCACAAATAGTACAAGATTGGGGAACCAACTCCTTGTACTTTCAACACTTAGGGGTCACAACCAAAGTCAATCTAAAAAATTATACCTTCAGAGATGTACCACCCCTAGAGTGGAATCCTATCCACAAGGCTCCAGAAGATGCAATCTCTGTGCATTTTGAAATTTCATCTGATCCATCCTGGATGCATGAAGATACTCACTTGTGGATGTGCAAGGTTGCAGAAAAAGAGGAAACATGCCCAAAAGTGATCCATCACCCATTGTGATGGATAGTTGCTTTAACTCAGAGAAGCACTATCTAGAAGATGTAGAAGTATTTACTCAAAAAGAAGAAGAGCCTCTTACAATCATCAAAACTCTAAATTCAAAGGATGGAAGTGAAGGTGGTCAAAAGAAAAAGAAAATAAACGCAGTGAAACAAGAAGAGGAGGAATCATTGTTTGAAGTAGCCGAGAATTTCAAGAAATATGAAGTTGAAGACCAAAAACTTTTGGTACAAATGCCTAAAAGAGAGGCCATCACAAGAGAAACATATGATAATAAATAAAAGACAAAAAAACTTGTTGTAACCATTGAAGTGAACAAAGAGCAATGTACGTACATATGAGAGGACGTAAGTGGAGAAGAAGAAATAGAGCTTGTAGCTCTATTAAGGGAATATAGGGATGTCTTTGTGTGGACCTATAGAGACTTGAAGGGAATAGATCCAAAAATATGCTCTCATATGATTCCCATCATGGCTGATGCCAAGCCCACCAAACAAAAGCCCTACACATATACTGACACTTATGCTGGAAAAATAAAAGAAGAAATTGACAAATTTATTGAAGTTGGATTTATCTATGAAATTGAGCCACTTAATGGGTGTCCCCCATTATAGTGGTGCCTAAGAAGAATGGGAAGTTGTGAGTGTGCATTAACCTTAAAAAAGTTAATGCTGCTACAATCAGAGATAGCTATCTACTTCCAATCACTGAACATTTACTGGAGCGTGTTGTAGGCAAGGAATTTTATAGATTCCTTAATGGATTTTCAGGTTACAACCAAGTAGTCATTGCCCTAGAAGATCAAAACAAAACACCTTTTGCCATAGACGAGGGAATTTTTACATTTTGTGTGATGCCATTTGGGCTCACGAATGCACTTTCAACATTCCAAAGGTTCATGTGTCATGTCTTCAAAGAGTTCTTGCAAAAGAGCTCAAAAGTATATGTGGATGATTTATGCACTCATTCCCAAGAAAGAAGATACCACATCCCTGAGCTCAGATAGATCTTCAACAAGTGTAGAGAATATCGAGTTTGTCTAAAGGCAAGATCTTAGGTCATATTGTTTCTAAGAATGGGATATCAACATATGAGGACAAAGTCAAAGCTATAGCTAGGTTGCCAAGGCCAAGGAATGTTAAAGAGGTACAAGCCTTTATGGGCCATTGTGGATACTATCACTGGTTTATGCACATGTATGCGAACAGCACCAATACCGACCACTCCTGATTGGCATAAACCATTCCATGTCCATGTAGATGCATTCAATTATGCAACAGGATGTGTGAAACACAGTTGAATGAAATTACACAACAATCGAAAGAGAAGGCTTAGGCATGGTGTATGCCATGAAGAAGTTTAGACACTATCTATTGGCCAACAAGTTCAAGTTTTTCATTGATCATCAATCTTTACTATATTTGGTCAATAAACCTTGCAATACAGGATGCTTAGTAAGATGGTTCCTCTTACTAATGGAGTACAACTTTGAAATGGTTGTTAGGAAAGGTAGGACCCACCTTTGGGTGGATCACCTTTCTCGCATGACTTCAAGGGATTCACCACAAGGAGTGTCTAATGAATTGTCGGATGCTTATCTGTTCAATTTAGAAGTTGTTCCTAAATGGGCAAATAAGTTGGTACTTGTCCTAACCATTGGACCTGCAAATAAGAATGTGAGAATGAACCAAGATGAAATTGTAAAATCACAAAAATATCAAATATGTTGGAAAACAATGTTCAATTGGGCCAAATTTTCCTCATGTTACATAACATGTATTGCTATCATACAACTCCCTTGTATAGCAAAAGCGCTTAGGCGTTGTGGATAAGGCAAAAGCCTCCTAACACGCCCATGCGAGTTCAATCTCCGACGGCAGCAGCATGTGGAAAATAAAGATTTTAAACCATGCTTTTCATAAAAGAACAAACGGACAGCGGACGGCGTTTTTCAGATTCATTGCGATCGTATGCTTTATTTGCTTGTGCTGTAGCGATCGTAGAAGCTTTATGCTTTTGAAAGAGCTTTTGGAGATTAATCTAAAACTATATAAGAAGTACTTTGGGTCACTTCTAAGTATCCTTCACCTAGGATCAACACAAGCTTTCTAGAGCTTGGACCTCAGTAGAGGTGGTGTTTCTTCTAGCACATGGAGCAGCCATGGTGCTAACTTGAAGCATGTTGAGGAGCAGCTATGGAGTTCTTCTTGGTGATTCTTCTTGGAGAAGATGAAGGGTGTGCTCACACTCTAGCTCATGGAGAGGAGGTCATCTCTTGTTCATGGCAAGAAGACTTGATTATTAGCAGCTTGATGGTGAGGATCGCCCATCTACATGATGTATTTGAAGATCATCTTCTACAAGAAGATGTTAGGTTGAAGATTATCTTCTAAGAAGATGTCTGGCTACTTCAAAGACATTGGATGGGGCCATCTACATGGTGTATTTGAAGATTATCTTCTACAGGAAGATATTAGGTTGAAGATTGTCTTCTACAAGAAGATGTCGGGCTACTTCAAAAACATTAGATGGTGATTAACATAAGATTCACATCTTATGTTAAGTATTCAGGTACATATTCTCTTTATGCACACAGGTACTACTTGAAGTTTATGGAGGCTGTGGCGTTCATATCAGGAGGAGTCCTATTCGGCATAGGTACAAGAGAATCAGTACTTATATGCTTTATGCATATTTTTATGAGGTGTTTGAGAAGGTGTGTTCACATGAGTTTGAGGATTTCCGGCAACAATCTTGTTAGCATTCTATGCTACTTTATAAGTATGTGATCTTTTCACACATGTATCTGACTTAGGGTCTTCCATAGCCTAAGTTTAGATGTAGGTTTGTTGACCATCAATTTCACACTGATCCTTCCTCATTCAGTCACTCATATTCACTCTTCTATAACCTATTAGGTCACACATCTCATGTATATTCAGATTACTGCCCACACATCTGAATATGTTTGTTACATTGTACATTCACTCATTCATCTATTTCTCATCACATAGAATGATTGAGAATTTTGCTCCCACATTGTACATTGAACATTGGTATATATGATACTATGAGTAAGCGATGGCTTACGTAACACCTTACACATGACGTCTATTCTTTCTCTATCTTTGTCTCATTATCTGTATGATTAAGTTGTGGTATGTTCATGTTTTGTCAATATGGAAGATTGCTGGAATTAATGTTGTACATGAATGGAACTATGGAACCATGGACCTGTGACATGAGCCTAAGGGCCTACCTCACTTCCAACATTATTGGCAGCAAGTATGCACAAACAAGATAGAGAGGGTGTATTACCTTGTTGTGTCGAGGAGGATGAACATAATAGTTGGTTGTAACAAGCTCATGAAGGATTGCTAGGAAATCACTATTCCAAATAATGAAGATTGCAAAATCTAAAACATTTAGGAGTGTGTTAGCCTAGTATGGACAAAGAAATACATGAGTGGATCAAGAATTTTCTAATGTGTCAGGAGAGACCCCCAATGGAGCATGCTACCCTTTATCATGTATCGTTAATTCCATAATGGAGTGCTCCATTGGTAGAATTTATGAGATCGAGAACACTACCCAATGAGGCTAGTCTAGAAAGAAAATGGAGCATGGAGCAAGAGGCTCAAGACTATGCCTTGCTAGGACACAACCTATACTAAAGAGGCAAAGATGGCTACTTAAGATTGTGCATTCACGAATTAGACTATTTGAAAGTCTTAGAAACTGCACATAGCAGTGTTGCAGGTGGACACTTTGAGCCTGATAGAGTAATCAAGACCATTCTATTCTCAGGACTTTGGTGGCCCACTCTTCATATGGACGCACATACCTATGTGAAGTTGTGACACATGCCAACGTGCACAATATCTGATCAGAAAAGATGAGATGCCTTTGAAGCCAATGATGGGAGGACGTGCATTCTCAAAGTGGGTATAGACTTTGTTGGTCCTATTAACCCCCCAACTAGAAACTCGCATGCCGAATACATTATTGTAGCCATAGATTACCTTAAAAAGTGGGTAGAAGTTAAAGCTAAAATAAAGAATGATGCTCAAATGATGGCCAAGTTCTTATTTGAGAATGTGTTCACCAGATACGGGTTACCAATAGAGTTAATAAGTGATAGAGGTACGCACTTCTTGAACGAAGTCATTGAAAACCTTCTCCAAGAATTCTTGGTGATACATAAGAAGTCTACTCCTTATCATCCACAAGGTAATGTACAAGCGGAGAGCACAAATAAGATCCTGTGTAATGTATTGACAAAACTGGTAAATAATAAAGGCTCTGATTGGGATAAACAACTTCATCATGTTGTTTGGGCTTACCAAGTTGCCTGCAAAACGGTACTCAATGCCACCCCATTTCAGATGGTCTTTGGATAGAATGTTATGTTAGCATTGGACTTTCTAATACCAGCTTTAAAAGTAGCACAAGAGCATGAGTGGAATGGAGCATGAGTGGAATGGACACAAGTTGTCCTCTAGAATATTTGATCTAGAATACTTAGGTGAGACGAGGCTATGAGCAACAACGTGCATTGTTCATGTACCCAAACTTGAAGAATTTGACTTCTTAGGTTTAAGTTGACTGCATGGTCATAGATCTAATCTTCACCCAAGACATGTGGTTCCATAAGGTCCTCATCATGACATACTAGCATTTTGACTTTTATTGGGACATTCTGAAGGTAGATGGGAAGCTCCACCTCACCCAAACAAGGGGTTTCCACACCTCCCAATCCTATGAGATAGGCTTTTATGGGATTGATGTTCAATTGTAGATCTTGGCAGTATGAGAATCTAACTGCACTAGTTGTTGCACCTGAGTCAATCAAGGCTCTCAAAGTCCTCACACTCTTTCCTTGTCCTACCTTTATGGTAACAAAGGGACGTCGATTGATTATTTGAGAAGCAATTACACCCGATGTTTGGCACATGGCCATGTGATATCTTGGGGCATTGGGATTAATATCTAAGCCTTGTCACCTTTACTTTTTTCTCCTAATGCCCTCTCTAGCCTCTGCCTCTGCTTCCTCTCTAACCCTTAACTCTTCTGCTTTTTGCTGCTTAGCAGTGTTGAGTCTCATTAGCATATCCTTTGTAAGAGGTTCTTGATACAGCTTGAGTCTACATCCACTAATATAGTTTGGCAAGATATCACCTTTTAGCATTGCCAATTGAACTGCACCACTAGTGGATATTCTATTAATGATCACGGGTTCATATCCTCATTTTTCCAATTTACGAGCATGCTACTTTAGTGTGTAAAGCAACACTAGGTCTCCCTCTTTCAATCATGTATCCTTGATGTGTGCATCAAAGTATGCCTTTTGTCTCTCTTTATTGCAGGTTATTCAAGAAGCTAACCAAGCAAAAAATATGGCTACCTATTGTAAGTACAATTTCCATTCTTTTTATATCATTTGAATTGTGTTATTTTCATTAGTTAGCATACTCACACTTATTGATATGTACATATACACCTATACATGATGAAGGTGCACATTCACACATATACACGTATACACATGCACATACACACACATATATACACATGCATACATGTGCACATACATACACATACACATGCATATGCACAAACATTTCTACAACCACATAAAAAGACTTGCATGCATGCATTATTTCATATATACATACATATACACACATTAACACATACTTAAATACATGTATATGCACATCCACATGCATGCACATGGATACAAATGGAAGTGCATCCACATGCACATGCATGTTTCATACATGCACACATGCATATACATACACTTGTATATGGTTATACACATACACATACATATGCACATACACATATATACACACACATACACATATATACACATATATATGCACATACATACACACACATATGCACATACACACACACACATGCACATACATACATATACACATATACATGCACACATATACACATATACATGCACACATATACACATACACATATACATGCACATATATATACACATGCATACACATGCACATACACATATATACACATATACACTTACACATGCACATGCACATGCACATGCACATGCACATGCACATGCACATACATACATATACACACACATACACATGCACATGCACATACACATACATACACATATACACTTACACATGCACATGCACATACATGCATATACACATATGTATATGTACATACATACATATACATACATATACACACACATATACATGCACATACATACACACATACACATGCACATACATACATATACACAGATACACATGCACATACATACATATACACACATATACATGCACATACACACATATACACATACACTTACATATATACATGCACATACATACATACATACATATACACACATACACATGCACATACACATACATATGCACATACACTTACACATGCACATGCAAATACATGCACATACACATATACATATGCACATACATACATGCACATATATACATAGATGCATACATATACATGCATATAGACACACTTACACATATAGATATATACGTACATGTGCATATATACATTTTATATACACACAAGCACACATAATTATGAATTAATTATATAATTAAAGTAATAAAACACATGCTTAATATAAAGAATAATAAAAATCAATAGAACAAGACTTTTCATTACTTAATACCATACACACAATTCAAAACATAACTAAAATGAACTCTCTCTCTCTCTCTCTCTCTCTCTCTCTATATATATATATATATATATATATATATATATATATATATATATATATATATATATATATATATATATATATATATATATATATATATATATCAATGTAAATACATATCCAATGTCATAATCAAGAATCCTGATCATCATCATCATCATCATCATCCTCATCCTCATCATCACGATCATCCGCATGATCTGATGTATCTGTGTGAGCACTATGTGACGATCGAGATCGTCCCTCCTATGTTTGTCTCTCCACCTCATCCATATCTGCCTTTCCATAGTACTCTTGTATTACAGATAACAAACATAAATAAGTAAAACAATTAAAACATCCAAAAAAATAAAATAATTATATAGAATTTAATAATACTCACAAAGGCATCCGAATGATCTCACATATACTCGCTCAAATGCCAATGTCCAAAATGTGTAGCATACTCGATCTCAAGTTTTGTAGGATATCGACCATAATCCTTTCACTGCATTGAAACAAATAAAAAAGAATAGTTTCTTGTGTTTTAACTAAAATAAAAAATATACTTACAATAACACATATACTTACAAATGTAGCTACAAAACCATGATGGCCCATTTGGCCTTAGTGCGATGTGTGGCCCGACTCAACTCTCTTCTTTGCAGCAGCATGTTTATTTAAATAGAAAAGAAATACATAAATTACATGTAAAAAAATAATAAAACATATGAGAATTATAAATATAAACTATTAATTTGTATACCTTCTGCTGAGGAAATGACTCCTGAAGACATAGTTGCCTACGAAAAAACTGCCATGTCTCAAGTGGTATGTTAGGTCACCTCTTATTTTTTTCCACCATACAATATTTGTTGTTATTTTAATCTCAAACAAAAAAAAAAAGAATAAGAATACATACACATATATATACACACATACCCACATACACATATACATGCAAACATATACACATACATACATGCATACATATACACATATACATACATATAACATAAACACACATATACATATCCACATATATACATACACACATACACGTGCATGCATATACACACATTCATACAAAATACATGCATTTATCCCACAAGAATGTGTATTTGTGTATATGTAAATATGTGTGTATGTGTAAATGTGTATATGTGAATATGTGTGTATGTGTAAATATGTAGATGTGAATGTTTATGTATGTAAATAATCAAATTACTAATATCGAATACCATTATTTTTAGATTTTGATCAATCAGACGGAACTCCACCACCGTCTCCTAATCGTGCAAGGACTTTATACTATAAGTATATCAAACTTTTACTTTTAAATATATTTGATAGATACATAACTTTTTTTTTTTCTTGTTATAATCAGATTTTGGTCAATTAGAGGACACTCCACCACCTCCTACCCATGCAACGACTTCACATGTGTCCTCCGATAGGCATTATGATGAATTTTACTATCAAGAGCATATTATATGTTGGTGTAACTCTTGTTATGGCACATATCAAAGACCACGATGGGAATGTATTGAACATGAGGTAGAGTATGGTACTTTTGAGCATGCACCCCCACCTGGTCAACGTGATAATGCTTGGGTATGTATTTTTTCTATAAATTAATTTCATTATTTTATTTAAAAATCATATACAAAATCAAATTGTTGTTGATATACAGGAATACTTGCTCGATGATAATGATGATGATGATAATTCTCATACTCATAATGTTAATATACCTCGTACATGTCATGGACTTGTTGTTCATCAATTACAAGTAGAGGTTTCTAGAAATCCTCTACCTCCTAGTTTAGAGACCGAAATGGCTAGAGATTATCCATTGCTAGCTCATGATCGTTCTCTAGTACAAACATATGATAGAAGAAGATATGGAGGATGGAATAGAGGACCACTTCCTTTAGATGGAGAGGTTTTTTTGGGGTAATTGCTATATGATTGCTCTTTCCACTATTACTAATGCTGGTCATGGTCTCTTTATTGTAGAGGATTTGTATGTGCCTCCAGACTCAGAAGTCACTATTATGTCCGTTTGTGGTCCTATATATGGATGGGGAGATTGGCAATGACTTGCACATTATGTTCAAAACATGAGTACTTATGGAGTATGCTTGAATGCAGCATCCCTTACTAGTACAAGGATTTCACATGCAGAAAATGAAAGATTATATATTAATGGAAGACCTTACACGCATGGAAATATAGCAGGTTTAATAAATAGTAGTCGATGGTTACATAATAGTTCAAGGACTAATTGCACATGTGAGGAGTGTGAAAATAGTCATGAATCACCATACATGAGTAGAGATGTATCAAGATACATAGTTGTCAATGCTATTACTAGATTACATGCTGATGATGAATTACTAGTGAATTATGGATGGCATAGACCTCCAAGAGCATCTTTTAGCTAGAGAGAAAATAAAAATTTTCTATCCATATTTAATAACTTATATATTTAATTTTATGATTAAAGTTTACTTTTTATTCATTTATGGAATATTAATGATTTTTATTCATGTGTGTAGATTCCAACATATGATGTTGATGATATTCCTCCACAGCATTCACAATTGCCAGTAAGACCTCATTTATAAGAAGCTTCTATGAGGAGGCTACGCAAAAGTGATCTTGTGGAATATGCAAGGCTGAAAGACCTATACTCAAAAGAAGATAAAATACAAGGTTTTTGCGACAATGATGAAGATGATGGCATGGCAGATTTAACTGAGGATTGGTATCAAATTGATAGTGAGAGCATTGATATTTCTAAAAATGAGAAATATCTTCGAGAGGAATGTCTAAATCATGTATATGAAGGAAGTCGTTTGACATGACTAAGTGCAAACTTACTTATTCTCAATCTTCAAAATTGTTTTGGATGGAGTAATGTATCTGTTTCAGCACTATTAAGGTATAATTTTTTATTTTCTATCTATTTATATATATACATTCATAAATATATACATATAAATACATGCATACATAAACATACACATATATATACATGAATGTATACACATATAAACATACACACACGTATATGCACATAGACATGTTATGAGTGTAAAGTCAAATTATACATACTTGTATCAAATGAAGAGATTTTGTCCATCTATCCTTTGGAATTGTTCACCCAACCTTTAGAATCTTCCTCACACATTTGCTTCTCCTATTCTAGTCGACCTAATACCTGCACTACTAACTCTTTTTAAGAACTTTGCATACAAATATTAAGTATGAGTTAGCTATGGAGGTATTAAGTTGTTTGAAAAATAGAAGTAAATTTATCTCAAAGATTTTGAAGGATGGAAGAATCATTTTAAAGGATGGGTGAACAAAAAGTGTTCAATCAGTGCAGGTTTTTGTTTTTATTTTAGCTAAGATAAGAACAAGAACTTGCATTCAATGAACACTTTTTGTCCACCCATACTTTAAAAATATTCATCCATCTTCCGAAATCTTTGGGATAAATTTGCTTGTCTTATTTTACAAATGACCTAATACCTCCATAGTTAATTGATACTTAATCTTTGTAAACAAATATGTAAGTCTTAGTTAGCAAATCAGGTAATAGATTGACTATAAAATGGGAGACAGCCAAATGATTCAGTGGTCTAGATATCTATATGAAAGTCTGCAAACCACAATAAAGAAAAAGAAAATTAAAACCGAAATCAAATATAGAGAGCTACACATGCATACATACATATGCATACCTACATACACATTCATACATACATACACATACATACATACATGCATACACATATGTTGGAGCAGGACAATCATTAATTGATGATTACAATGAAGAATGAAGAGTGAAGGATAAAGAAAAGAACAAAGGATCAAGCATGAAGTAAAGAGAAGAATCAGAGGAAAGTGATTTGTATATATATGTACATTAAGTTTGTAATTAGTGCATAAATACTTTTGTAATACTAATGGGTATGTATAGATATGCCTATATATACTTGTATATGGACGGAATACATATGAGAGAAGAAGTATAGATGACATAGAGAGAAGTAGATCATAAGGTGAATGAGAATTATCCATAAGATGTAAGATGAGTTGAATAGAAGAAGTTTTCTGAGAATCCATTTCTTCTATTGTGCTTGATCATTTTAGAAATCCTTTTGTATGTGCCTAATTCCATAGTTAAGGCATCTATGGTCAAGTTTTGAGATTCTAATTGCAAACAGACTAAGAGAATTGTGAGTAGGAACATTTGTATGTGTAAATGTATTAAGTGACTTCTAAAATAGGCACAAATTCGATATTCAATGATTTGATCAGATCTCAATGTAGAGTGTAAACTTTTACACAAAGGAGCACTCAAAATCTAATTTGGAAGGTATGCCATCGATGTCTACAAGCATTTGATTAAGCAGGTTGTAGATTGAGAGAACCAAGTAGTTAAAGTTGCATATGTAAAAGTCTCCTACAAAGAAAGCGTGTTTTAGAAATAGGTTTACTTATTGCAGTAAATCTGAAGTTTTATAAGTTCCTTTGAAGAAATTTCACTTGTAATAACTGCACAAACATAAGAGGAGTGTTGTGACAAAGTTTCATAGAAAACTTTAACCATTTTATTAGTCAATGAAAGAGTTTTGTGAAGCAGACTTTTCTAAGTGAAGTTACAATTCACAAAAGTGATAGAGATTCATAGTTTGGTAAAGATTATCCAAAATTGAAGAAGGTTTTGAGTTGATATATAGGTGTTCTAAACTCAAGTATAACTTGTATTTTGGAGATTAATCATCTCCATTTGTGGTATTAGAGCAGGTTTGATCAAAGTTGAAGAAAAGGAAGACACTGACTGCTGCAGACATACAAAATTCAACATTTGAAGATTCAAAAGGACAAAGTGTGAAGAAAAAGATAAAAGGAGACACACAAGATCAATCAAAAGGATTAGAAGAAGTAAATTTCAAAGCTAAGGTACATTCATTACTCATAAGGTTGAAAATTTGATAGTACATGTGAAGAAAGAATGGGAGATAGTCTGCAAATTGAGAAGTTGGACAGAGAGAACTATCCAGCTTGGTCTATGAGGATAGAAGCTCATCTTATGAGCAAAGATCTGATAGGATATATTACAAGAGAAGAAGAAGAAAATCCAGAATTCAAAGATCCTAGAGTTCCTACTAGGGAGGAGCTTGCAGACTTAAAGGTTTGGATGAAGAAGGATGCTCAAACAAGGAGCATAATCTATATGGTAGTGAATGATTACTTGCTTCCTCATATTAGAGGACTTGAAAGTGCAAGTGATATATGGAATGCTTTGGACGAGCATTTTTAGAATACAACAAAGTCAAGGAAAGCATCACTATGGGCAGATTTTACTACATTCAAGAAGAAGGCCTCAAAATCAATATCTGATTATGTGACAAAGATGAAAGACATTGGTGATTCTTTAGGTGCAGTTAATGAAGCCATTGAAGAAGATAAATTGGTAAGACAAATTCTCACAGGTCTAAGAGGAGATGAGAAGTGGAAGCCTTTCATCTTGTCAACTAAACTTTCATTAGATCATTTCACTCCTGATTTGAATCAATTGTTAGGACATATGCTAACTTTTGAGAATGATATCAAAGGAGATGTTGATAAGAGTGGAGGTCATGCAATGTATTCTAAGGATAAGAAGAAAGTTATCAAAGGAAAGCAACAATCAGTTAAAGATGAAGGTACTCCAAGCCAAGCAAACTTCCTAAGAGGAAGAGGAAGTGGCAGAAACAACAAGGATAATGTCAAAGCTTGTTGAATATGTGGTAAGACTAATCATCTAGCTCATGAATGTTGGCATAACAATCAAAGTGTTAGTAACTTTAATCAGAGTTATAATCAAAGAGGCAGAGGTGGAAGAAATCAGAGAGGAAGTTTCAAAGGTAGTGTTAGTAGAGGCTTCTTTGGAAGAAATGGTGGAAGAAACTTTCAAGGTCAGTCCTACAATAATACCTATTACAATTATGAATCAGATTAGAAGGAGGATTCAACTCTAATCATGAATGCCACAAGATCAAAGAGTGTTTTACATTGATTCAAGATGCGGCAATCATCTGAGTGGTAACATTGCTTTAATGACTAATGTGGAGAATAAAGTAATTAATCATATAGTTCAAATAGGTGACAATACAAAGCACAAGGTGAAGTCTATTGGATCAGTTAAAGCCAAAGATGGAAGTACTCTCTTGAGTAAGGTTTTGTATGTTCCTACAATTCCAAAGAATTTGATTAGTGTAGGACAAATTGTGGAAAAAGGATATGAGGTGAGGTTCACTAATGATGGAGTTTATGTTGAAGACCATAGCCAAGGGCATAATCAAATTGTTATAGGAAAGAAAGAAGAGAGGCTTTTCACATTGAAGGTACAAGGTAATGTTGGGCATGCCTTGTTCACATATGGAGAGCAAAAGATTTCTATGTTGGATCTTTGGCACAAAAGGCTTGGATACTTTAATGAAAGAGGTATCAAAGAGATTATTAATAATGGTTCAGTATTTGGATTACCGAATGTTGTAGGTCAACACATGACATATAGATGTGAAGCATGTCAATTAGGTAAGGCTCATAAGCAATCATACAACAAGCATGGTTTCAAGTATTCAGAAAGACTTGAATTGGTACATACAGATGTGTGGGGTCCTTCAAAGGACTTTAGCATAAATGGTTCAAGATATTATGTCATTTATGTTGATGATGCTACTAGGTGGATCACTATTTATGTGATCAAAGATAAGTCAGAAGTGTTTAGTTCATTTAAACACTATCATGTATATGCAGAGAGGGTTACAAGAGAAAAATTGAAGAGATTGAGATCAGATGAGGGGGGGGGGAGTATTTTTCAAATGAATTCAGCGATTACTTGTGGAATGCAGGTATAAAGAGAGAAATTAGTTGCAGGTAATCTCCTCAACAAAATGTTGTAGTAGAAAGGAGAAATAGAACTCTTGTTGAGTTTGCAAGATCAATTATGAAAGAGAAGAATTGCCCTAATTATTTGTGGGTCGAGGCTATAAATACATCCACATACTTGGTTAATAGGCTACCATGTAAAGCTTTGCAGGGTCTGGCACCATATCAAGCTTGGTGGGGTAAGAAACCTACATTAGATCATTGCAAAGCATTTGGTTGTTTAGCCTATGCTTATGTTCCTTCTCAATTAAGGCATAAATTGGAACCAAAGGCTGAAAAATATGTGCTCATTGGTTATGATGATAAGCAAATAGGATACATGTTGTGGAGTCCATCTACAAAGCAATTCCTTGTATCAAACTCACATTTGATGAGCAAAGTACTTGGTATTCAGGTACAAATAGTGCTTATGAAGGTCTTGAAGAAACATTGAATTAGAAGAAAGGTAAATCAGAGGTTCAAATCTTTGTGGAAGAAGATAATAATGAAGTACTAGTTGAAGATGAAGAAATGCCAAGGTTTGATCCAGAATGTGATGAACCAGAGACTTCAAGAAGTGGAGAACTCAAAAGATCATCAAGGCACAAATGGTAACCCATAAGGTATAGCTATGATACTTCATTCTTGACTACTAAAGATTATGCTTACATGATAAAAGCAGATGAAGACCCATCCACATATGATGAAGCCAAAGGAAAGGAGAATTGGGAAAAAACTATGAAGGAAGAGTATGATGCACTCATTGAGAATGAAACTTGGGAATTGGTACATAAGCCAATTAATCAAAAGGTAATTGGATATATGTGGGTTTACAAAACAAAAAGATTTGCAGATGGAAGTGTGTCTAGGTACAAAGCCAGACTTGGTGTAAAAGGATATGCATAGACATATTGAGTGGACTATGATGAAACTTATAGTCCTGTTGCAAAGATGACAACCATAAGGACTCTCATAGCTATTGCTGCTTGCAAAGGTTGGAAACTATCTCAATTAGATGTGAAGAATGCATTTTTGAATGGTTACATTTCAGATGAAGTTTTCATGGAACAACCAGATAGTTTTAAAGATCAATTTTATCCAGATCATGTGTGAAGCTCAAGAGAGCTTTGTATGGCTTGAAGCAGGCCCCAAGGGCATGGAATTACAAGCTTGTAAAGTTTTTGAAGGAACTTGGTTTTCAAGCATCAAAGGTAGATACTAGCTTGCTAGTCAAAGCGAGGATGGATTTATATATGTTTTTATTTATGTTGATGATGTAATACTTACAGGAACATATGAGAAAGGCATACAAATGCTTAAAAAGCAGATGGAGAAAGAATTCAAGATCAGTGACTTGGGAAATTTGTCATATTTCTTGGGAATGGAGATTTCATATACTCAACATAGAATATATGTGACTCAAGAAAGGTATTTGAAGAATCTGCTAATCAAGTTTAAAATGGAATATTGCAGGATAGCACCAACTCCAATGTAAGTGAATCACAAATTGAGTAGATATGGAGAAGAATTCAAAGACATGAAGTTTTATCAGAGTTTGGTGGGTAGCTTGATTTATGCTACATTAACAAGGCCTGATTTGTCATATGCTATTGGAGTTTTATCTCAATTCATGCATTGTCCTAGAAAGGAATGTTGGATTGCAGGTGAAAGGGTGCTTAGGTATATCAAGGGCACACTTAAAGAAGGTTTGTATTACGGATTTACTTCAGAAGGATCAAGATATATAGTGATGCAAATTGAGTAGGTAACTTTGATGATAGAAGATCAACACATGGGTATTTGTGTTATGTGGGAGATAAGTTAATTTCATGATGTTCTAAGAAGAAACATATAGTTGCTTTGGCATCTACAGAAGCAGAGTATAAAGGTATGGTAGAAGTTGCAAAGGAAGTCATATGGCTAAAAAATCTCATGAAGAGTTTTGATATCATTCAGAGTACTCCTATCATTTGTGGAGATAACATGAGTTCTTTGTATTTGGTAGCTAACCCTCTGTTTCATGCCAGGACCAAACATATAGAGATTCAATATCATTTAGAGAGAAGGTTGTTGATAAAGAAATAGAAGTAATGCATACCCCTACAAAGGATCAACCTGTAGATATGTTGACAAAAAGTTTGGATGGACCCAAGTTGCAAAGGTTTGAGGGGGAGGTGTTGCAACATGAAAATCATTCATTGATGATTACAATGAAGAATGAAGATTGAAGGATAAAGAAAAGAACAAAGGAATGAAGCATGAAGTAAAGAGAAGAATTAGAGGAAAGTGATTTGTATATATATGTACATTAAGTTTGTAATTAGTTCATAAATACTTTTGTAATACTAACGAGTATGTATAGATATGCCTATATATACTTGTATATAGACGGGATACATATGAGAGAATAAGCATATTTGATATAGAGAGAAGTAGATCATAAGTTGAATGAGAATTATCCATCAAATGTAAGATGAGTTGAATAGAAGACGTTTTCTAAGAATTGTGCATCGATTTTTTCTCCATTTCTCCTTTTGTGCTTGATCATTTTAGTAATCCTTTTGTATGTATATAAGTCCATAGTTAATGCATCTATGGTCAAGTTTTGCGAGCCCAATTGCAAACAGGCTAAGAGAATTGTGAGTAGGAACATTTGTATGTAGAAATGTATTAAGTGACTTTTGAAACAGGCACAAATTTGATGGTCAATGATTTAATCATATCTCAGATAGGAGTGTAAAGTTTTACACAAATGAGCACTCAAAATCTAAGTTCAAAGCTAAGCCATCTATATCTAAAAGCATTTGATCAAATGCGTTTTGAATTGAGAGAACCAAGTAGTTAAAGTTGCATATGTAAAAGTCGCCTGCAGAGAAAGCCTATTTCAGACATAGGTTTACTTATTGAAGTAAATCTGAAGTTTTATAAGTTCTTTTGAAGAAATTTCACTTGTACTAGCTGCACAAACATTAGAGGAGTGTTTTGACAAAGTTTCATAGAAAACTTTAATTATTTTATGAGTCAATGAAAGATTTTTGTGAAGCAGACTTTTCTATGTGAAGTTACAATTCAAAGAAGTGATAGAGATTCATAGTTTGGTAAAGATTATCCGAAATTGAAGAAGGTTTTGAGTTATTCTTGATATAGAAGTGTAATAAAATCAAGTATAACTTGTCTTTTGGAGATTAGTCATCTTCATCAACATACACATACATATATGCATATACATATGCATACGTATATATACATACATATACACATATAAAACACATACATACATATACACATACACATGTGTATACGCATGCACATGCATATACACATCCACATACACATACACATAAGCATACACATATACAAATTATATGCACACACACACACACACACACACACACACACATATATATATATATATATATATATATATATATATATATATATATATATATATATATATATATATATATATATATATATATATATATATATATATATATATATATATATATATATATATATCTGTGTGTGTGTGTGTGTGTGTGTGTGTGTGTGTGTATTTATTTATTTATTTTTATTAATATGTCTTTTTTTCATGAACTTACAGGTTATTATATGAAAGGTTTTTACTAAGTCATAATATTCTTCCTACCTCACATGATGAAATGAAGAAGATAGTCAACAATCTTGGTATAGATTATCAATGTATACATGCATGTCCTAACGATTGTATTTTATATAGAGGTGAATATGTAGACTCTTTGACATGTCCAAAATGTAAATCTCGTCGATATAAGGACAAAGAAGGTAAAATCCCAAAAAGGTATTGAGACATTTTCCATTGGCTCGATGGATTAGACATATGTTTCAAAGTCCCAAATTATCAAAGCTTTTGACATGGGGACATGACCATAAAAGTATTGATGGAATAATCAGAATTCCTCGTGATAGTGTTGTTTTTCAGCGTATTGATTCTACATGGCCTGATTTTGCACAAAATCCACAGAATCTAAAGTTAGGAGTTGCATTAGATGGGGTTAATCCATTCTCCATGAAATTCAGTAAATGGTCAACATGGCCAGTGGTAGTCATAAACTACAATCTTTTGCCATATCTTCGTATTAAAAAAGAACATTTAATGCTTTCACTTTTAATCCCAAGAAAAAGACAAGTTAATGCTAGCTGTTTAAATCAGACGAAGGATTTGGCTGACATTAAAGCCCTGCTATTTATGAGAATCAATGTTGTATTAGCATCGTCTGAACGCATCTTCGACAGTGAAAGCTTCTACTCATGGCCGTGCTAATCGCGCAGGTGCGTAGAGTTGATGAAATATGCCTGTGCGCCATATGATCTCTCCTCACGGTCATGTGAGGCATTTGGCTGCTGCATCAAAGTAGTGATAGCATTGAAGTCGGAAGAGATTCGAATCAGCAACATCAAATTATTAAAAGAACAGTGAAATGATGATGGAAGTTCTGGAGGCAAGCATCGAAAGCAGGCAATGGACATTCTAGAGTGGATTCATTTGATGAGAAGCAGGCGCCATTAAACTCTGTGACAACAATCGAGTTGTGAGAGTTGGCATTGGGGAGGTGTTAAAGCTTATGTCTATAGTCCATCTCCAGCAATCCAGCACTGGTCTTTCGCGACTGACGATCTCCGTCTAACCCGGTCTATTGCGACTGATGATCTTGTGTCAGTCTATCACGACTGATGACCCTCGCGACAGCTTCCTTCTGTCTATCATGACTGTTGACCTCTACGATTCACACCTCGATAAACCCCTGCACCTGCGATGATTGACTACCTCCGTGACAGAGGGCTCCTCGTTTAACTCGCCTTGCACCTGCGCGACAGACGATTCACGATAGACCAGTTGTTCTATCGTGGCTGTACTCAAGGCAGACTATTCCTTTTTTTTAGCACCTCTTGATTCCTCCCTTCTCGATTGAAAGCATTATTAAGCATCAAATTAAAATAAAAGGTTTGACTTTCTTTGGCTTCGAAAGGAGGACCTTTGTTTGTGAAGTATGCCTTCTCTTTGAAGTCTAAGATTAGTTTTCGAGGAAGCCTCTCATTTGTGAAGGGATTCTTTGGCTTCATCTTGGTTCTTCAGGAAGATTAGATGTGATGGAGGCCATTCGGTTGTGAAGGGGCTCTTCTGTTATAGGCCTCTCAAAATTGCTTATCCTCAGAGAAGCCTCAGTGGAAGTTGCTCTCCGGTGCAGAGTTTCGGGTCTCTAGCATGTCTTCGATAGCCCCCTCCCTTGTGCTAAGCAAGCTGGCCCCGACCCAAGGGGCGATAGGTCACCTGGCCCCTATTTTGGAAGGGGATCTTATGTCGCTCTTGGGGACTCCGAGGGAGTTGAGCCTCCCCTAGTCTCTCTAAGTAGAGCTACAATCCTGTCAAAGCAAGAAGAGCTCAAGAAAATTTGTCTCGTAGGACAAGTGTTTGGCCCTAGGCCACCGCTCGAAACTATGCACTAGTGGCTTCGAAAAGAGTGGTTCCCTTGAGGGTTGATTGTTAGCAAGTGTCAGTTCCCACTGGCTAGCCATATGTTGCTAGTCTTTGAGAATGAAGATATGGCATTCCAAGCTCTTAGTGTTGGAACCTGGCAACTTGGGCAGGCAACCCTGTGTCTGTTCAAATGGTCCCCCAATTTCATTCCCAAAAAATCAAAATCTCTCTGCTACCCTCTCTGGGTCGAGCTCACCAACTTGCCATACTTCTTGTACAACTTCGTGTGGGACATCATTTCTCCAATCGGCAAGTTGTTGGCCTCATAGGAGGATGTTGCCAGTTTCATTTATGAAGGTGCAAGGCACTCTTTCAATGCTCCGTGGCACCCTCAGATCTACGTCGAGGCCGACCTCAACTCGTCGCTTCCTTCAAAGATCAAAGTGGACTTGGGTGAAGGGGAGGTCTAGGAACAAGATGTTAACTACAAAAATCTACCTAACACATGTTTTCGTTGTGGTCAACAAGGACACAGGATCAAAGAGTGCCCATTGAGAAGAAGAAAGCAAACAAATACAAGAAGCGTCCAAAGAAGCTCAAGACATCAATGGGACCTTGAATCCAGTGGTGAATGAAAAGGTAGTCAAGGGCTCCCAAAACCCAGAATTTGACTCAGATGGGTTCATAGAAGTCAGAAGAAGAAGGAAAAAAAGTCATAGGCTGACTTCTGGGAGAAACCGTACTCCTGATGCCCCCCCAAACAACTTGTATTGCAATCTAGAAAAGGAGATTAATGAGTTCGATTACCCAAATAGGAACCAGTTTGAGGTGGAAACCAATGACAAAGCCCTAGAGCTCCCTAACAACAAAGAATCCAATCAAGAGGGCTATACTACAAGCAAAGAAGATGGTTTTACCACTAGTAACAAAGACAACATGGATAGTGAAAGTTCCATTATTGGATTGACTATTCCGGAGACTATCTCATGTTCACTTCAACAAGAGACCTCCTGCAAGGGAAAACAACCTATTGGACTACCCTGGGAAAAGAAGTTACTAAGTCGGGACACCCTCCCAATGAAAAAGAAAGATGAATCCAAGAGGAGAAACGATAAGACCCCTTCTTGCAAAGAGGGTAAGTTACGACAATGATCATCATCTCGTTAAATGCTAGGGGGCTGACTGACCCCTCAAGATCGACCATCATTGATCAATGGCTTCTTGACATTAGCCTAAACCCTGAATTTATCTATATTCAAGAGACTAAAATTGATGGAGCAGGCCTCCAGAAATGCCTTAGATAGTATCCCCGACCCATGTGTGGATCTCGACGTCGCACCCCGAGGTGTCCGGTGGGACGGTAATTGGTATAAACCAATTTTGGTTTGAAAAGCTTGAGAACTCCTTTGAAGACCAAAGCCATCGATGGATTGCCGCTTCTTTTGGTGGCCCCTTTCGATTCAAGCTAGTTTCTTTGTATGCCCCAAATGGGGAGCTCGAGAGATTGAACGCCAGGGTGTTCAGTCCCATACAACGTACTAATTTGTGGTGATTTCAACATGGTGGAGGACCCTACGGACAGACGGAACAACAAGTGCCGAGTCATCAATAGTCGTGAGAAAGAAACTTGGGACAAAACCAAGTTGCACCTAGATCTAGTCAAATTCAAAGACTCGAATGGCTTTTCGTGGCCGAATCTCCAAGCTGGCAAGGAATTGAGGAAAGCTAGGCTGGATAGAAGCTACATTGCTCATAACATTATTCACTAGTGGGGTCGCCCTTCCCTCTTGCAATGCACTGACCTTGTCATCTCTGATCACTACCCGATAATTATCGCTTTCCAACCTCTCCCCAAAACTCCTTGGTTTCACGCCTGCCTGACTTCCTTCTTTCTCCCCTCTGTCCATCAAAAAATTGTTGAAGTGTGGAAGGAGGTGTTCGCCTCCTGCTCATCCCCAGCCAAGAGCTTGAGACATGCGGTCGATAAGTCACTGCAGATCATGATAAGAACCAGGAAGATGCTCGAGACTGTTTGGCGGGCTCATAGAGAAGCTCTATATCATAGACTCTAGAGACTTGAGGAGGAAGTGAACAAAGGAAAAACTCAATCCCAAAAGGGTCTATGCAAAATCAGAGCGTTGCTGAGATATGAGGAAGAAATACAAAGGAAAAATTTGCAAATTTTCTTTAAGGAGTGGTGGGCTGGCAAAGCCAACAAACCCACCAAAGAGATGTGCCGCATCCTTAAAAGGAAACAAAAAAGAGAATCGATCCCCCTATTGCTTGACTCAAATGGTTTTGTATGCAATACAGAAAAAGAAAATTTTAGAATCATTGAAGAGCACTTACGAGACTCTTGGGGATCTCGACCCCCCTCTCCCACCATAGACGGGACTGCATGGTATCCATATCTAGGGTATCCTCTCATAGGATCCCACACAACCTACATTCCCTACTTGATGCCCCTATCTCAGAAGATGAAATCATGGGAGTCATTGATGCCCTCCCTAGTGGCAAAAGCCCATGGCTGGACGGGCTCACTAATGAGTTCTTTAAGTCCTTCAAGTTGGTGGTTGCCACCCCTCTTCATCTGGTCTAGGAAGAGGCGCTCGAATTCAGTGCGCTTCCGACTTGTCTCAATAATGGGATCATCAAGTTAATACATAAAAAAGGGAAAGGAATAGAATTGAGAACTGGCCTCCAATTACGATGCTCCAAATGGGATATACGATCTTTGACAAAGTCATAGCCAACAAAACTTCCATCCATTTGAGAGCGTGGTTATGTGAGGACCAAAAAGGTTTCATCAAAGGTAGGTTCATCTTGGAAGCCATTATAGATATTTGGGAAGGTCTTGAATTCGCAAATGAGTCAAGACAAGATATGGTTTTCCTCAAGATCGACTTTGATAAAGCTTATGATAGGCTAGAATGGGACTATATTCTGCAGTCACTTAAAGATCTCGGATGCAGTAAAAAATTCACCAAGATGATCTCTACCCTTCTGGGAAATGCCTCGACTCAAATTAATGGTAATGGCCAACTTTCAAAGTTGATCAAGCTTAGAAGATCAATTAGACAAGGGTGCCCCTTGGCTCCCCTTCTCTTTGCCATTGTCATAGAAGGGCTCAGCCGGCTAGTGGAACAACGGGTGGAAGCAGGTAAAATCAAAGGCCTTCGATTGCCTCATGACCACGACCAGATCACCATGAGACTTTTTGCAGATGATATGAATGTGTTTGTCCACAATGATAGTGCCAGCTTGGAAACGTTTTGGAGCTGCCTCGATATTTTTTGTGAAGCCTCTAGTTCCAAAATCAACCACTCAAAGACTACTTTCAGAGCTATTGTCGGGACCCAGCCTGACCTTCTCTCTAATCATGGCTGTCAAAACATTCCACAGGGTCAAATTTTTTGGCTTCTTGGGATTCCCTTGGGTTTTGGAATCTCGATGGAACACCGGTGGAACTGGGTCCTGGCAAGACTCGAAAGCAAGTTAAACTATTGGAGAGGTATGCAAATCAATCTCGTTGGTCACCCAATGGTTATCAACATGTTCCTCATTTCATCGACCATCTACTTCCTCTCTTGTTGGAGACTGAAAGAGCAAGAGCTATCCAAACTTGATAGTATTTGCAGAAACTTCCTTTGGACAGGCGACCACAACAGAAGGGGGTGCCTAAAATCAAGTGGTCCATCTGCACCAGCCAAAGAGATAGTGGGGGGCTTGGCATTCTGGACATTGGGTGCATGGCTAAAAAACTTGCGGCAAAATGGATGATTAAGGCATGGTGCAATGAGGAGGCCTCGTGGGCCAAGTTGATCTTCAGAAACAAGAATGCATCGACTTTTGTGGGATTCCCGAATTGGAAGAATCTTGATATTCTGACCCTTTTGTTTTCCTGGATCCCAATTTTCCCGATAGGCTCTGATCTCGTGTGCTCACTATGGAAGAGTTGGAATAAAGTCAAGAGCTTCACAAGATTGAGTGAAGACTGGAAATGGGCGGCTCGTATCAAACAAAACGACTCTATCTAGTTTCCAATACATGGCATCCGGATGGTGGAATCTTGTAACATTCAAAATGCCAAGAGGCTATGGAAAAAAGGCTTCAAAAAATGGAAACATCTCTGGAAACAAGACACCAGCCAGTGGATCAACTTTGATGATATTGACCCTAGTGTCAACATACCCTATGAAGAATGGAATACTTTGCAAAGCAGACGTCTTGCCTAGGACCTCTCTAAAGTTCATCTTCTCATGGGGTACGACACGTCGAACCCACTTGGCCTTAGATGGCACAATGGTAATTACCTAACAAAAATCCCAAACGTCAAAGAAACCATGGATTATTAGGCTAACCTCAACAAGAAGTGGTGCTTGTCATGGACGTGGCTACAGTGGGACATGAAGTTCATGGTTATCTGGCACCTCTCATAGAAATCAAAGAGTCTGTCCTCTTGTGGCAAATTCTTCATTGTGGGATCTGGAGCAACCTAAAGGCTAGCAAAATTTGTGGAGCACCTCCCTAGGACAAGCACTATTACCGGTCCATTGAAGATTTTTCTCACATTTTCTTTACTTGTCCCAACTCCAACAGGCTCTGGAAGATTGTCGAAAAGAAAATTAGACTTCAAAAACATATTAGTTGGAAACAAGCTCTGCTGGGAGAAGCGATCGGTTGATTCATGACTCTCTGGAACGCCATCAGAGGGGAGGTCCTATGGAAGATCTAGCAGGAAAGATGTTCTTATAACTTTGGCGACTCCCCCAAAGAGTGGTTGATTGAGAAATTGTTGCTCCTCCTCGGCAAAAGAATTGCTAACTGCAAGAAATCCCCCACCTTCAGACATCATCAATTGTTCCTTTTGATCAACAACAAGCTTAAACTCAAGTGGGACCCGCATGAGGGTGATGACAGGGTGATTAACCTTCTTTGTAATGCCATCTAAACTCTGTAAAAGCTACCCCTGCTTTGTGGGATTCGAGGGATCCCATGGGCACTAGTCCCCTTCACTTGTACTTTTCTTTTAATTAATACAAGTTTGAGAGAGTAGGCTAAGGGTGAACTTTCTTATTTAAAAAAAAAAAAAAGACAAGTTAAAGATATGAATATATCTTGCTCCTCTCATTGATGATCTCCAAGAGTTATGGAGAGGTATTAATGGCATTGATGTATCAAAAACCATCAATGAAAGATATTATTATGGTTCGTGGTATTGTGTCTTGGACTATTCACGATTTTCTAGGATATGGTGTTTGTT
This sequence comes from Ceratopteris richardii, assembly GCA_020310875.1. Taxonomy (NCBI): domain Eukaryota; kingdom Viridiplantae; phylum Streptophyta; class Polypodiopsida; order Polypodiales; family Pteridaceae; genus Ceratopteris; species Ceratopteris richardii. The sequence goes on from CM035444.1 coordinate 60,402,686, forward strand.
CAGGTATTGATGTAATTTTTTTTATTCAATATGCATACAAATAAATGTGATAATCTAATTATATTTTTATCATTTTCATGATGCAAGAATATCTACTAAGGGTTATAAAGCTTATGGATATTGTGTGATTGGTTGAGATCAATCTAAAGTAAGAATCTCAAGAAAAATATTTATCTTTGACATCAATGATTCTTGCTTGATGATCATCCATTAAGATCTAAAAGAGAAGCAATACATTTTAATAGAAAGCTTGAAATAGGTCAGTGTCTAAAACCTATGATGCCTATGGATTGGTATAAAAAATGGACAAATGGATCTCTGATAGATCGAGAATCCGAAATCTTCAGTGATGATGAAGATAATGAGAATGTGAAGAGAGGAAAAGGAAAATTTGCACTCATAGAGAATATATCAATATGGTATTCTTTGGAGTGTTGGAAAGAGTTAAAAGTATGTCATCTTCTTGATCCTATGCATATATTCAAGAATATTGGTTATTCATTATGGCAACATCTTCTTGGACTAAAAGATACCATAGCATCAATGAATGATTTGAAGGATCAAAAATCAAAACCAAAGTTATGGCCAGTTTTTGATAGACATTGACAGGAAACGACTTATGCATCTGATCCTTGGGTACTTGTTTTTCAACCCCATGGATTTGTGCAGAAAGGGCATGAAAACTAGGTTTGCAAGTTAAAGAATTGATTATGGTTTAGAGCAAGCACCATGTGCTTGGTATGAAAAGATACATGCCTATCTGATTGCACATGGTTTTGAGAACAGTCCAACTGAAAGAACCTTATATGTTAAGCGTGCTAATGATGTGCTTTTCATCATTGTGGTATATGTTGATGACATGTTGCTCACTGGTCCTCATGACACACATATTGATGATTTTAAGGCTGATTTGCATGCCTCATTTGAGATGTTTGATTTGGGGCATTTGCATCATTATTTGGGCATTCACTTTATGCAAGTTGATGGTGGAATGGATTTGTGTCAAACAACACTACAAGAAATAGGGGGCATAGCGACGCCCCCAAATTGAAAAAAAAAAACGAATACCATCGCTTATGCAATGCTAGCATCGCATAAGCGACAGTGCTGTTTTCGGATTTTTTTTTTCAGGCATTCCTTGCATAAGTGATACTTGTGTCGCTTATGTGATGCTAAATTAGTGCGTCGCTTATGCGATGCTAAATTAGTGCGTCACAAATACCATCGCTAACTAGCGACGTTATTTGCAATGTTGGCAAACTGGACAGCGTCGCATATGCGACGCTCTGGAATGTTAAAAAAAAAAATCGATTTCTCTTGGAATATTTGTGCCGGGATTTGGACGCGAGCAAGAACAGACCGAGAGAGAGAGAGAGAGAGAGAGAGAGAGAGAGCACGAGAGAGAGAGAGAGAGATGCATCTCATTGAAGCAAGGTATGCGCACACGTTCACACTTACACACACATACATATGCATACACACACAAAGATACACACATAGACACACACACACATACACATAGACACACACACACATACACACACATATACACACATACACAAATAATGTTGCATACACACATGCACACATAATGCATACACATGCACACACATATACACACATATACACACACATACAGACATACACACATACACACACATACACACACACATACACACACACACACATACACACACATATATGCATACACACACACATAGAGAGACATGCACACACATACACATACATGCATACATAATGCATATGCATATGTGTACATACATACATACTTACATGCATACACACACATATGCATACATAATGCATATGCATATGCGTACATACATACATACTTACATGCATACACACACATATGCATACATAATGCACATGCATACATACACATACATAATGCATATGCATACATAATGCACATGCATACATACACATACATAATGCATACACACATATGCATACATAATGCATTCACACACATACACACACATATGCATACATACATGCATACACATACACACATAGACACATACACACACATAAACACATACACTGTAATATAGCCCATCAGAGGGATATGTATATGTCTCATCAACCCTTTCGTGTGAGCCCGTGTATGTGTGTACATATGTACACTTCACCAGAATCAAAGGACTTCAAAATCTTGGAGCGTTAAGAATGTAGGCTATCTCATGTGATGTGCAATTTCATGTATACGTATTTATGACTTGTATATGTGAAGATTAGCGTATATTTGAGTCCAAATGTGTCAATATGTAATGTGGTTTTATGTATTATATATATTATACATGTATAATATATATATATATGACTTGTATATGTGAAGATTAGCGTATATTTGAGTCCAAATGTGTCAATATGTAATGTGGTTTTATGTATTATATATATTATACATGTATATTTGAGTCCAAATGTGTCAATATGTAATGTGGTTTTATGTATTATATATATTTTATGCATGTATTATATATACATGCAAACTTTAAGGACTCAATAATAAATAACAAAAGTAAAGCAATGTCAGGACGCAAGCGAAACAGAATTCTCAAATCAAAGGGACGCTATTTTTACAATATACAAAAGTAAGAATCAAACACGAAACGCACGCGGATCGCAGTACATGCATCTATTTTTAAACAGAAGCTGCTAAAAATGTTTTTGGCGATACTTTCTCTTTCAATTCTGGAAAAAGCTCATGAACGCCTTGCGATGACCACAAAAATTTATACATCGGAGAGCTCGGAGCAGTTGTTACGGAGGAGGAAGCAGAGGTGTATTCTGTTTTATCTTCCGCCTCACCCGTCTACCACACGTGCAGTGTGTTTCTTCAGACAAATTCTATTGTCGCTCACTGCAGTAAGGTTCTGCTTATACGATGCTATCGTTCAGCGGTCTACCAAGTGGACGATATGCATAGAGCAGAGGAATTGTTGGTGATCATCCATGAGATGTATTACGTTGAGATGCTGAGGACTTGCTCAAGATATGAACTACAAAGTGTGTATATTTGAGCCAAAGGAGATTGAAGTTTGTTCAAATCCAAAAGAAAATTCGGCTGCAGAGATTTGAAGCAGAACTATGCGCTCTGCAACGATAACTAGTTTGGTCGTTTGTTTTATTTTATAGACTGCTGTGTCAGGTTTAGATCTATGCATAAAATGCGTTTTTAACGGTTGTTCATACAGTGTTCGATGTGCATGACTTTATTTTCCTCTGTGTGTTAAGGTAAAGATATATGAAGAAATCTGTATACTTGTTTTGTGCATAAATGATAAAGCTAGAAATTTGGTTGTCAATAATCACGATTGCAGATGACGATTGGTTGCACTTTATTTGAACTGAAGGAAATCTTATGCTTGATTATAATGACTTGCATTCAAATTTGTTCTTGTTGATGATGATAATACCGCAAGGAGTTTCAATTTAAGAGATTGTATATATCACAGCGAAATGATTATGGGATGATGTTCAAGTTTTCGCTTATGTGAGGGGTTGGGTTCTTCCTTGCTACAGAGCATAGATTTGGGAGAATTCATGGAAACCTTTCTGTGTCATAACTCATGGTCGAGGAGCACATACTTGAGTTTTTATTCTATTCCCACCTTGAGCAGATATTGCAATAAACCCACGGCCTCGCAATAAGCGTACAATCATCTGAGACAAATGGTTTTAAGGCTGTCCTTCGTTTTGCCGTTCATCGTGGTTGATGTTTTATCCACTATCCTGTGGACTTTATTTGACAATAGTCTTTCATATAGTTGCTTTTGTGAATAGAATGGTATGTCTTCTTTAATATGCAGTTTGATAAGTGCAGTTTGATAAGTTTAGCATGTTTTGGAGGTGTACAAATCTTGCTAAGTTGAGGGAGCAAAGGATATTTGCAAGAATCTTGGATCATTGGCCTATTGTCCTAGAAATCGAAGGGATATAGGTTGATAATTTTGTGTATTGTGTTATCATTCTATTAGGTACGCGAGAGAGTGAGAGAGATTTACATGAATGTTTTTCTCATGGATTTCGATTGAATGTGTATTAACACGAAAGAAAACCACACTTTTCAATTGAAGCGATATCTTCGAATTTTATCACAAAGCGTAGACTTTTGGGTGATCTATTGATGTGATTTGTTCATAGTAAATTATTTAATAGCTTAAATCGTCTTTTGTGTTCTTTTATATGTTCTCTTTAGTATTAGTGTATGGTGAGAATATTTATGGATTCCGTTTTAGAAGATACCCCTAATCCTGTGTATAGATGATCATCATTTTTGTTCATTTTTTTTTTGGAGTATCATATTTCAATAACAACAATTATTGTTATTCTCATGAGGAATAATTGATGCATTTATGTGAACATTATATTGTTTGTGAAAGATTCTATTGATACTTCCAAGATGCTATTGTATCACGAAGGACGAGGCTTTATCCGAAAGCTATTGATTGTATATTGCAACATTGGATTCATGAAGATAAGTTACTATCTTGTATTTGATTTTTTTTCATTTGACCTGAATTTATTTATTGCCATGTTTGAGTGTTCATGAAACTAATGTTTAGATATTTCTTTTGTATGTTTGAGTGTTCATCTTTATGGTCATGATGAGGAACGTTACATACACACACATAAACACATACATACTCATAGACACACACACATACACATAGATGCGCACACACATACACACACATATACACACACACATATACACACACACATACACACACATATATGCATACACACACATATATGCATACACACACACACACATATGCATACACACGCACATAGAGAGACATACACACACATACACATACATGCATACATATGCATACATAATGCATATGCATATGCATACATACATACTTACATGCATACATACACATACATAATGCATACACACACATATGCATACATAATGCATACACACACATACACACACCTATGCATACATACATGCATACACATACACACACATAGACACATACACACACATAAACACATACACACTCATAGACGCGTAGCGACACATACACATAGACACATACACATACACACACACATTTACACAAACACATACACACATAGACACATACACACATAATGATGCATACACACACATACACATACATATGCATACATACATGCATGCATACACATACACACATAGACACATACACACACATAGACACATACACACACATAAACACATACATAGATACACACACATACACATAGACACACACACATACACACACATATACACACACACATAGACACATACACACATACACATGCATACACACACATACACACATACACATGCATACACACATACAGACACATATACACACACATACACACACATATATGCATACACACACACATAGAGAGACATACACACATATACACATACATGCATACATATGCATACATAATGCATATGCATATGCATACAATGTACATACATACTTACATGCATACATAATGCACATGCATAGATACATACACACACATAGACACATACACACACATAAACACATACATACTCATAGATACACACACATACACATAGACACACACACATACACACACATATACACACACATACACACATAGACACATACACACATAATGATGCATAAACACACATACACATGCATACACACATACATACACATATACACACACATACACACACATATATGCATACACACACATAGAGAGACATACACACACATACACATACATACATACATACATACATACATACATATGCATACATAATGCATATGCATATGCATACATACATACTTACATGCATACATAATGCACATGCTTACATACACATACATAATGCATACACACACATATGCATACATAATGCATACACACACATACACACATATGCATACATAATGCATATGTATATGCATACATACATACTTACATGCATACATAATATACATGCTTACATACACATACATAATGCATACACACACATATGCATACATAATGTATACACACACACATACACACATATGCGTACATACATGCATACATACATGCATACACATACACACATAGACACATACACAAACATAGACACATACACACACATAAACACATACACACTCATAGACGCATAGCGACACATACACATAGACACATACACATACACACACACATAAACATGCACAAACATACACACATACACACATAATGATGCATACACACACATACACATGCATACACACACATATGCATACATACACGCATACACATACACACATAGACACATACACACACATAGATACATACATACACATAAACACACACACTCATAGACACACACACATACACATACACACACACATATACACGCACACATACACACATACACACATACACACATACACACATAATGATGCATACACACACATACATGTGCATACACACACATATGCATACATACATGCATACACATACACACATAGACACATACACACACATAGATACATACATACACATAAACACATACACACTCATAGACACACACACATACACATAGACACACACACACATATAGACACACACAAACACACATAGACACACACACATAATGATGCATACACACACATACACATGCATACACACATACAAACACATATACACACATATACACACATACACACATATATGCATACACACACATATATGCATACACACACACATAGAGAGACATACTCACACATACACATACATGCATATATATACATACATAATGCATATGCATATGCATACATACATACATACATACATACATGCATGCATACACACATATGCATACATACATGCATACACATACACACATAGACACATACACACACATAGATACATACACACACATAAACACATACACACTCATAGATGCACACACATACACATAGACACACACAGATACATACACACATACACACATAATGATGCATACACAGACATACACATGCATACACACATACACACACACATACATAAACACACACGTGCATACATACACATACTTAATGCATACACACATACATATGTACACGTATATATATATTGATTTCTAACCATTTTGTTTTATATGTTAGGTATTATGGATCCCAGTAGAGAGAGAGAGGTGAAACTCACTCTCATAAAAAGTCTTAGGAGAGCAAGAGTTCCATCTGATACTCTAGGGGCCATCATGTGTGATTACTCAGAGATGTCTGATGAGGAGCTCGACTGTATGATCCAGATGTTTACCCAGCGATCAGACAAGGGCTCTTCTGCGGCTCCACATGCAGGAAGAGAGCTATCTGCTCATAGGTATGTTTTTTTTTCATAAACTTTTTTAATGATATTATAACACATATTTTTATTTATTTTTATCTATCTATTTTCAGAACACCTATACCACCTCCAAATCATGATAGCAGAGCAGAGTTGCCTATGAGGACATGCATAGGCACCTTAGGACTAGAGTGCGATATAGAGCCAGAGGGGAACATTGTGTACATAGGGAATGGATTGGAGTTCAAGAGAAGAATGCGGGCACTATGCGACTCTTACCTGCGCTTTGTCCACTTGCCGTGGAAGTAAGTAAAAATTTTACATATAAATTGAAATAAATATCTTATGTTTTATTTACATTATGTCTTTTATTTTTGTAGTGAGCATGATGAGAAGGATAAAAAATACATACTTAATTCACTTGAGACAGAGTTTGGGACAGGATGGTCGCTTAAGTGGTGTCTAAAAGAGATGCGGACACTTATGGCTCATCGTCGTGATAATGCACGGTATGCACTGCTTTTATGTATATATATGTGGATATGAGTATGTGTGTTTATGCATGTATGTATGTATATGAGAGAGAGAGAGAGAGAAAAGAGTGAGACTAGAGGTATAAATACACGCATACACACACATATACATCATACATGCACATTTACACACATATACATGCACATTTATACATACGCACACATACACATTTTTACACACACATACACATGCATGTAGTTACACACATATAATGAATACACATAGACACATACACATACTCACATACACGTACACATACTCACATACACATACACATGCATAATCATATGTACACACACATAGACTCATATAATCATATTTACATGCATATATACATATACACATGCATATATATACACACACAACACATGCATATATATACACACACAACACATGCATATGCACATATAGATACACATACATACACAACACATGCATACGCATAAATAAATAAATAAATAAATCCTATTTCAAAAATCCTAAATTGAAAACACTAATTTTGATATTAGGGTTTTAAAACCCCTAAATAAAAAACCCTAATTCAACCTTTTAGCCATATGTTTGAAGTATATGTACACATTGCATCTATTCCTCTGACGTCCTACTAGAGAGATGTCTCTCCTCCCAACCTTATGCCTCTATATATAGCTACTCGAATCAATGAGGATCATAATATATATAAAGATATATACACAACATGTAGATAGGATACATAAATATAAAATGGAGTAGATATATTATGCATCACACATACATGCATAAATGCACACATAAATATATATATACATGCATACATATTTACATGTACAAATTTACACATAGACATATATACATATATACATATATACATGTACACATCACATATACATGCCTACATGCACACATAAACATATAATACATGCATACATATTTACATGTACATATTTACACATAGCCACATATACATATATACATGTACACAATTATAAACACTTGCATATATTACATGAATACATGAATATTTTACATAAATGCATATGCATATATACACATATGCATATTTAACACATGTATACATATATCACACACATGCAAACACATACATATACATGAAATACATATATATGCATACTAACATATGTATACATATAATACACATGAATACACACACATATGCATACATACATGATAAAAATTTGCTCCTCAAAGATAAAGCTATATATAAAATAATTAGGCATACCCCCGAGCTTCATGTTCTAACTTAGAAGAACATGATTTCATCTCTCTAGTAGGATTCATCGTTATTCAAGTTAATAAAAAAATCTATTATCTGATATCCATTCAAAAGCTTCAAGTTATTGATTGATAACTAGAGTAGAATTTACTATCTAATCTGCTCATATGTTTTCATGATTACCATCATTTTGGTAAGACATCAATATAGTCTCATCCTCATTATCATTATTGATTTCATTTATTTCTTCTATTGTTAAATCTATGTTCTCATGAATCACATCATCTATTGATGGATTAATATCTATTTCTGCTAATTCCTCTTCCTCATTAGTAGAATCAGCATGTAGAGAATTATCCTCTTCATAAAAAAGATTAGTATCATTATCACGTATAATGATTCTAATTTCTATTTGAGATGTTGATGTATCAGTATCTGATGCTGAATCATCAAGAGGACTTTCTTCGATCTCTCTAACAATAAACTGTTCAAACAATGACCTACCTCTAGGTTGCACATGAATAACTTGCCACCAAGGATGAGCATCTGGGTTTTTATAAAAAAATGCTTGTTCAATATGCCTAGGAAGAATATATGGTTCTTTAGTAGATCGCCTTACCTTGGAAGAATCAATTGCCCAAAACCCAGATAATTCCTTTCTTAATGTGGAATTACTACCTTTATACTCAGCTCGAAACCAGTCAACCTTCAAAATGACCTATCAAAATATATAACAACAAAAACCCATTATTAGGTGCTTAAAAAAATAACTAACTCTATCAAAAAAAATATAAACTTTTTTCTACCTGTTTGAATGTACAAAATGAAATTTCGTAGATACCAACAATAGTTCCTACGTAACCGAGTTCGCTATCTATAAGGTTCATGTCTTTTGAGCTAGCACGTGATAGTCGCTTAAAAGAAGCAACAATACTAGAATCCTCTGTTTTACGTAAAGAATCAATGGCTTTGATTCTAATATGTTGTCCAAAAGCCCACATATTAGTGAACATTTGAGCCTGCAAAATAAATTCAATTAGTAAATAGAAACTAACATACATATATGAAAAAAATAAAATATTATTTTAATAAAATTACCTTTCATTCACAACCTATCATTAACTCTCTTTGCTCATCTCAGATTTCTTCATTATTTGCGTTGGCGTGTTGCAAACAACTATATAGCCAATCCATGAAAGAGGATATATCTATAATCTCATTATTATCGAGATTACGTCTAAATCTTTTGTTTTTTTGCCTTTTACTTCGGAGATTTTGAAGTTCCTCGTACTCGCTAAGGAATGCTTGCATGCATTCGCTATTATATGCTACAAAAGTAGAAACATCATTTTTTTCTTGAAATGTAAATAAGAATGGAACCCCCTTACCTGATAATACCTCATCTGTTATTTTTGAAGAAGACTCATTGGTCCATGCACGTGGAGCTTCTTCATGAACTCTTTCAAGGTACTCACTAACGTAATACATGCACTCTTCAAACATCCAACCCTTTGCCATGGATCCTTGTGGTTTCGCTCTTTGTCGCACATAACCTTTTAATATTCCCATAAATCGCTCGACCCAAAACATCCATCGAGTGTTGACAACAGCTGCAATCTCTATTTCATCTACAAGATGGACTAATAAATGAACCTGAATATCAAAAAATGAAGTAGGAAGTTCTTTCTCCATCAAACATAGTAGCTCTTTGCATTCACGTTTTTTTTGTGGGATGGAGTTTTGTTAATCTCTTTGGATGTAATCCACCTATACATATCATAAAAACAATTATAAAGAAGTTAATTAAAAAATAAAAGATATCCAACATTCATACATATTAAATATAAAAGTATCATAATTACCTTATAAGTGATCCAAGACGATAGATCACATCTCATACTCCTTTCGTTGTACATCCATCGATAACCAAAGGTAAAATATGTTTCAAAAAGTTATGCCAGTCATGGGTCTTTAACCCAGATAAGCTCTTATCATCCATAGTAAACATGTTTTGAAAAGATGCTCCATATCCTGTAGGAATCAATTGAATTCTATTGTTGACAGTCTATATCTCTTTTGTTGTAAGTACCCAAGGAGCAGGTGCATAAGTCGTTTCTTATCGATGTCTATCAAAAACTGGCCATAACTTTGGTTTAGATTTTTGATCTTTCAAATCATTCCTTGATGCTGTGGTATCTTTTAGTCCAAGAAGATGCTGCCATAGTGAATAACCAATATTTTTGAATATATGCATAGGATCAAGAAGATGACATACTTTTAACTCTTTCCAATACTCCAAAGAATACCATATTGACATGTTCTCTACGAGTGCCAATTTTCCTTTACCTCTGTTCACATACTCATTATATGAATCATCACTGAAGATTTCTGATTTTGGATCTATCAGAGGTCCATCTGTCCATTTTTTATACCAATCCATAGGCGTCATAGGTTTTGGACACTGACCTGTTTCAAGCTTTCCATTAAAATGTATTGCTTCTCTTTTAGATCTTAATGGATGATCATCAGGCAAGAATCGTCGATGTCGAAGATAAATATTTTTGTTGAGATTCTTACTATAGATTGATCTCAACCAATCACCACAATATGGACAAGCTTTATAACCCTTAGTAGATATTCCTGCATCATGGAAAATGATAAAAATATAATTAGATTAAATCATATTTATTTACATGCATATTGAATAAAAAAATTACATCAATACCTGAACAAACACCATATCCTGGAAAATCGTGAATAGTCCAAGCCACAATACCACGAACCGTAATATGTCTTTCATTGATGCTTTTCGATACATCAATGACATTAATACCTCTCCATAACTCTTGAAGATTTCCAATTAGAGAAGCAAGATATATATTCATATCTTTAACTTGTCGTTTGCCTGGGATTAAAAGTGAAAGCATTAAATGTTCCTTTTTAATGCTAAGATATGGCGGAAGATTGTAGTTTATGACTACCACTGGCCATGTTGACCATTTACTGGATTTCATGGAGAATGGATTAACCCCATCTAATGCAACTCCTAACTTTAGATTATGTGGATTTTGTGCAAATTCAGGCCATGTAGAATCAATATGCTGAAAAGCAACACTATGATGAGGAATTCTGATTATTCCATCAGTACTTTTGTGATCATGTCCCCAAGTCAAAAGCTTTGATAATTCGGGGCTTTGAAACATATATCTAATCCATGGAGCCAATGGAAAATGTCTCAATACCTTTTTTGGGATTTTACCTTCTTCGCCCTTATATCGAGGAGATTGACATTTGGGACATGTCAAAGAGTCTGCATATTCACCTCTATATAAAATACAATTGTTAGGACATGCATGTATACATTGATAATCTATACCAAGATTGTTGATTATCTTCTTCATTTCATCATGTGAGGTAGGAAGAATATTCTGACTTGGTAAAAACTTTTCAGATAATAACCTATAAGTTTATCAAAAATATATATATTAAAAAAAGTAAATAAATAAATATACATATATATATATATATATATATATATATATATATGCATATAATTTTATATATATGTATGCTTATGTGCATCTTTCAAAATATTTGCAAAAAATTTGATTGTTTTGGATGGCAAGATACGATTGTTTGCTTTGGAGGATATGAAGTATGTACCTTCATTGAATGATTTGTCGATTCTATCATATGTTCAATTTGAAAGCGGGTTTATAATTGCTATTCAAAGAATTGGGCATTGTTTATAGGCCATAAGATGGTGACTTGGATGAATCGCATGCACAGAGGTTACTCAAGATAGAGCAACATGATTATAAGGGACTAGTGCCAGCAGGATTCCTGGGGTATGCAGTAAACCTCTTGCATGTCAATGATGAGCATCTAAACTTTAGGATACAAAGTGGAAATCATGGTGGCTTGAGAGGATCACTTTTATAAACTGAAGTTTTTTGAACAAGCTGTATAAAAGTGATCCTCTCAAGCCACCATGATTTCCACTTTGTATCCTAAAGTTCAGATGCTCGTTATTGACATGCAAGAGGTTTACTGCATGCCCCAGGAATCCTGCTGGCACTAGTCCCTTATAATCAGATTGCTCTATCTTGAGTAACCTCTGTGCATGCGATTCATTTAGGTCACCATCGTATGGCCTATAAACAGTGCCAAATTCTTTGAATAGCAATTCTAAACCTGCTTCTCACTCTTTCAAACTGAACATCTGATAGAATCGACAAATCATCTAATGAGGGTACATACTTCATACCCTCCAAAACAAACAATCGTATTCTGCCATCCAAACAATCAAATTTTTCGTGAATATTTTGAAAGATGCATTAATAGTTTTAAAAGATGTGCGGACAAAAAGTGTCCATTCAATTCAAGTTCTTGTTCTTGCCTTATCTAAAGTAAAAATAAAAACTTGCATGTATTTATATATATATATATATATATTTATGCATATATATATAAATAGATAGAAAATTGAAAATTATACCTTAATAGTGTCGAAATAGATACATTACTCCATCCAAAATGATTTTGAAGGTTGAGAATAAGTAAACTCGCACTTAGTCGTGTCAAACGACTTCCTTCATATACATGCTTTAGACATTCCTCTCGAAAATATTTCTCATTTTTAGAAATACCAATGCTCTCGCTGTCATTTTGATACCGATCCTCAATAAAATCTGCCATGCCATCATCTTCATCATTGTCACACAAACCTTGTACTTTATCGTCTTTTGAATATAGATCTTTCAACTTTGCATATTGCATAGGATTATTTTTGCGTAGCCTCCTCATGGAAGCTTCTAATAAATGAGGTCTTACTGGTAATTGTGAATGTTGTGGAGGAATATCATCAACATCAGACGTTGGAATCTACACATATAAATAAAATTCATTAGTATTCCATAAATGAATAAAAAGTAAACTTTAAATATAAAATTAAGTATATAACTTATTAAATATGGATAGAAAATTTTTATTCTCTCTAGCTAAAAGGTGCTCTTGGAGTTCTACGCCATCCATAATTCACTAATAGTTCATCACCAGCATGTAATGTAGTAATAGCATTGACAACTATGTATCTTGATACATCTCTACTCATGTATGGTGATTCATGACTATTTTCATGCTCCTCAAATTTGCAATTAGTCCTTGAACTATTATGTAACCCTCGACTACTATTTATTAAACCTGCTATATTTCCATGTGTGTAAGGTCTTCCATCAATATATAATCTTTCATTTTCTACATGTAAAATCCTTCTACTAGTAAGGGATGCTACGTTCAAGCATATTCCATAAGTACTCATGCTTTGAACATAACTTGAAAGTCAATGCCAATCTCCCCATCCATATATAGGACCACAAAATGACATAAGAGTGACTTCAGAGTTCGGAAGCACATACAAATCCTATACAATAAAGAGACCACGACCAACATTAGGAATAGTGGATGGAGCAATCATATAGCGATTACCCCAAAAGTTGAAAACCTCTCCATCTAAAGGAAGTGGTCCTCTATCCCATCCTCCATATCTTCTTCTATCATATGTTTGTACTAAAGAACGATCACGAGCTGGCAATGGATAATTTTTAGCCGTTTCATTCTCTAAACCAGGAGGTAGAGGATTTCTAGAAACCTCTGCTTGTAATTGATGAACAGCAAGTCCATGACGTGTACGAGGTATATTAACATTATGAGAAAAATTATCATCATCATCATCGAGCAAGTATTCCTGTATATCAACAGTAATTTGATTTTATATATGGTTTTTAAATAAAATAATGACATTAATATATATAGAAAATACATACCCAAGCATTATCACGTTGACTAGGTGATGGTGCACGCTCAAAAGTACCATACTCTGCCTCATGTTCAATACATTCCAATCATGGTCTTCGATACGTGCCATAACAAGAGTTACACCAACATATTATATGCTCTTCATAGTAAAATTCATCATAATTCCTATCGGAGGGAACATGTGAAGTCGTTGCATGGGTAGGAGGTGGTGGAGTACCCTCTGATTGATTAGAATCTGCACATAATAAGAAACAAAAAAAAAATATAAGTTATGTATCCATCAAATATATTTAAAATTAAATGTTTGATATACTTACAGTATAAAGTTGTTGCACGATGAGGAGACGGTGGTGGAGTTCCATCTGATTGATCAAAATCTACAAATAATGGTATTTGATATTAATAATCTGATTATCTAAATACACAAAAAATTCACATATACATATTTACACATACACACATATTCACATATACACATTTACACATACACACATATTCACATATACACAAATACACATTATTGTGGGATAAATGCATGTATTTTGTATGAATGAGTGTATATGCATGCATGTGTGTGTACGTATATATGTGGATATGTATATGTGTGTCTATGTTATATGTATGTATATGTGTATATGTATACATATATGTATGCATATATCTTTGCATGTATATGTGTATGTGGGTATGTGTATGTGTATGTGTGTGTATATATGTGTATGTATTCTGATTTTTTTTTCTGTTTGAGATTAAATCAACAGGAGATATTGTATGGTGGAAAAAAATAAGAGGCGAGCTAACATAACACCTGAGACGTGGCAGTTTTTTCGTAGACAACTACGTCTTCAGGAGTCATTTCCTCAGCAGAAGGTACACAAATTAATAGTTTATATTTATAATTTTTATATATTTTAGTAATTTTTTACATTTAATTTATGTATTTTTTTTATATGGGGATCATGTGTGAGCATATGTCAGGGTCTACACCTTTCAGGTCCTTGTAGCTCCAAGCGAATACATCTCTGTACTCTCTTAGCAAAGCTATCAACTCTTGCTCTTCTTCTTCCGTCAGGTCATGTTCTATGTAGGTACATCTTTCTTCTCCTTCTTCTATGGCTACAACTATTTTCTTGGTGGTTTCTTTGTTATCATAGGCCTCTCTTGATTGTGCCTCGCATTTAGGCATTCTTACCATGACTCTCCTATCTTCCACTTCATACTTCTTGAAATTTTCAGGGACCTCAAACAAAGATTCTTCTTCCTCCGGAGTGACTTCTTTCTTCTTTCTTTTCTTTCCTTAACTCTTGGTGGTCACTTGTGTGGTTAATCTCACCTCATTCATACCTTCCTCATGTCTCTGAGGGTGAGCTTCTACCTCATGGAAATATTCCTCATTTGATGCAAAAGGTGGATCCATAATGATTGACTCTAGATCAGAATCACTTGCATCCTCGAGGGCATCAGTGTTGGGTTCACCTTCTTCAATGATTGGATCACGCATGATTGGCTCTATCGTGAAGACTGAAAGGTCATAGCCATCCTCGTCATAGTGGGGTGTCCATTGTTCTTCATTGATGGCTACATCCATAGTTGCTAGAATTTCTGCCCAACCGTGGGGTTCAAATTCTTCATCAGGGAATACTACAGGTGCATAGGCTGGGTCCTGAACCGATCTATGAGTTTCCTTCGCACTATCTCTCTAGCTTTTTCTCTCTTCTCCTCTTCTACTGCTATTTTACACATCCACAAGTGGGTGTCTTCATGCATCCATGAGGATCCTAATCCTATGGAGTGCACTCACTTTGTGTTATCCTTGGCTCTATGGATGGGATTCCATTGAATAGGCAGTACGTCTCTATGAGAGTAATCCTTGAGATTGACTTTGGTTGTAACACCTAGGTGTTGCAAATACAATGAATTGGTTCCCCAATCCTGTACCACTTGCAATTGCCGCATAAATGGCCTTCCCAAAATCATCTCGTAGGCTTGATTTTTGCTAAAGTCGCATATAGCAAAAGTATGCTCGAACTCAACACCACATGTAGTGAGAGGTACTCCTTCTAGCAATCCTAAGGGCCTCTCAATATGACCATCGGCCATCTGCAATTTCATTCTCATCGGCCTGAGTGCTGGCTTGCCCCAACGCTTCCATAGGGAAGTGGTAGCAATTGCAACTCCTGCACTTGAGTCCAAAATTGCCTTGGTTGTGTTTCCCTAATGGGTAACTAGGAGATAGGTATTTCCTTCTTCTCCTTCGCTCATGTCTCCTATCTTATCCAGTGGTATTTCTAGCACAGTTCTATGAGATCCTACCTGGGAACGAGATTTCGCTACGTCTAGCACTTGTTTGGCTACATGTTTCCACAATTCAGGCTTAACCTTGAGTAGCTCTTCTAAAGTGAGGTTGCACTGCACTTTAGTATTCTTTACTACCTCCGTATTCCTAGCTATGATCGAATCTTCATTTCTATCATGACCGTGGGCGCTCTCATGCAAGTAGACTTAGTTTCCCAGGTGTCTATGAAATGGGGTAATTCCTGCACGAAATTAGACTCAAAGTCTATCCTCTCATGAGATTGGGCACTCTCCTATTCTCCATAAATGGAAGGAACTTCTTTTGGGAATTGATCGTGCACATCATCCACAATTTCAATTGGAGGGGAGTCTTCACTTTCTTTAGCCCATTTCTCTTCTTGAATCTCTCGCAGGAATTCTGGTGAATACTGATTCATAGAAGAAGAGGTGTCTGGTTTAGTGGAGTTAGGAACATAAGATTCCTGGGGAGGAATGCTTATTTTATCCCTTGCACTCTCTTTAGACTGTGAGATGGCTCCTTTTCTAGACTTTGCAAGTAACCTCTCCAATCTATCTAATAGACCATCAAAATGCAATGGTGTTCTAGTGGAGCTAGAGCCATTGAACACGTGACTGGATTCGAACATGGTTTGTGCCAATTCTACCATCTTAGCACAAAGTTTTGTTCTCTCTATCTGTAGATCGGCTCTAGGGTAACATTTTTCATGATCTGTCACGTTTGGCCCTTCTTGGATTCTGGCTTGATATGCTTTAAGCATCATGTCTAGATCCTTAGGAGTGGGATTGGCTAGGACTGATCCTACTATGGGTGGTGGGTGGGTTATGTGTGGTGGATTAGAAAGTTGGGGAATGGAAGGTGATGGGTTGGAGGGAGATGGAAAGGGTGGTGGTGGGGTAGTGTGAGAGTGGTTTTTGTTGAAGATAAATGTACAGGCTCATTTTCATATGAGCCATGCTTGGATAAATTTACCAACTATAAAGATAAAGAAAAAAGTGGAGGAAAAAAGGAAAAATAATAAAAGAAAAAGTCTAGTCAAAATTCATGATGAGTAAGAGATACAATATCTTGCCTTGTAGTTAGTAGCATGTAGTGAGAAAGTGGTGAGTTAAGAAGGAGGCACAAACTTCTTCACATGCTCATTGGTTATAAAAGTGAAGTGGGAGCACATTCAAAACAAGGAGAGAAAGAGGCAAGAGCTCCCAGTAGTCGGATCTAGCCATTTTGTCATTTTGGTTTTCCCTTAGACTCCTTCCAACCGCACGTCAGTTTGTACACAGCTCTGTTACAGAGCTCATATCTCAGTGCATATGTAACCATTTTGTGCGTTTAAACATTCATTGGAAAGTTTATCTTGTGTACTTTTTGCATGTCAAATATCTCTTTGAAAACTTATGTACTTTGTGAGATATCAGTGAAAGAGTGAAGTCCAGTTTTTCAGTATACCTGTGCAGATAGGTAGTCTATTTTGGTCGGTTCCGTTTCCCAACCAAAACATATCCAAATTGCATGATTTTTATCTTGTTGGAAAGCACTTGGCATCTACGCTCACTGTCTCAAATATCTCATTCAGATCATTCATACTCTATGAGATATCTATGAGAGAGTAAAGTCTAGTTTTACAGTGTACTTATGTGTGCAGGTGGTCTATCTTGATGAGTTGCGTTTCCTAATCAAAACTCATCCAAATTACTTGATTTTTAGCTTGTTGGAAATCTATTTGTGTCTACTTTCTCTGTACCAAATATCTTTCTCAAAGAATATATATTCAAAGAGCTATCGTCCGAGAGTGAAGCTTAGTTCTTCAGCATACCTGTGTGGACAGGTAGTTCATCTTTGACAGTTGTGTTTCCTAATCAAAACTTGTCCAAATTAAGTCATTTATAGCTTGTTAGAAAGATCTCTTTGTCTACTTTGATTGACTAAAGTATCAAGTCCATTTGAGTTTTGTGTTGAGAGCAACAAGCTATCTAAGGTGCAGATGTTTGTCCAAGTGCTGGACATACAAGGGTTCACTACACACTTCCGTTGCGCATAGGAGAACTCGTTCTCCACAGTTTTGAGATGCGAGTTCACTTATCTTTGCTTTGGTTTCTCTCAAGATTTCTTCAAGTTTGCTCATTTTCTGTGACCATTCTCTTTTCATTCTCTCCCGGCTATCTCTCCAAGCTCTTGTCCTTTTCTTGGGTATACTCTCTGTCTCACCAACCTCATAACTCTTTTCCCACCCTACTCCTCGAGTTTGCTGCAAAGCTTGAGCTCGGGTGACTACTTGCACTCGGGCAGTGGAAGTCACACTTCCTGTAGAGTCTACTATTAACCCAATAACATTGACAGGAGCGTTTTTTGGCATATTGATGGGGTTCTTGGGACACTCTCGTAACCAATGCTCCTTTCCACAGTCTAGGCAAAATCCTTGAATTGTCACAGATTGGGTTTGTGTAGGTGCTGGTAGAGGGCAATCACGGATGAGATGATCTCCCTGACATTGAAAGCATGGCCCTTTAGGGAATGTAGGTCTTATTTTCCTAGGTTGAGGTCTAGAGTTGGGGTTTGCGTACATGACATTTGTATAATTTGGCTCCTAACTAGGTTCACTAGGCTCTTCATAATAGTATGACTCATTATTCTTGGGTGACTGCATGTAGTAAGCCTGTGGGCTTCAATATGTGTGGAGTCAAAACTATGGTCACTTGGATCACTTTCTGATAGCAATGGTGTTACTGGGACTATGGCTCTATTCAGATTTTCTTCAGTAGATGCATATTTCATTGGAATTACATTGGTAGGAGCACGGGGTTGTTGCGCTAAAACTGGTTGAGGTCTCTGTGGCCCGTGATAGGGTGGTTGGTAGGGTTGCTGGGGCCTACCATACTGTTGTGGTGGGTACTGGTTCTGGAATCTGCCCTGTTGTGGGTATGGCTGAGGGTAATTTTGCCGAACTGTTTGTTTGTTATACGGACAGTCTTGTGCGGTGTGGTTGGTGTACCTTCGCTCTATGGTGCAGTACTGGTTACTAGGATTCCCTTGGGGTTGAGCCATAATGGGACATACATTCGCCATATGGTCACCTCCACAAGTGTAACATCGTTTTCCTGACGCAAATCTTGGAATTTGTTTGCTAGAGACACCTAGTTTTTGAGCTACCTTCTCTGCAAGTTCCTGGATAGATGTGGATTTCCCGGAGGTAAGGCTACTAGAGCTATCTGAATCCTTGTAGACTTTTGAAAGCTCCAGCTCTTCTCCTAGATTATCCTCAATGTCTATGCACATGCGTACACATTCTTCTATGGTTCTGGGGTCTTTCAGATACACATATGATCTGAGCTTCGTACTCAGCAATCCATCTAAAAACAAGGCCACTTGCTTGGCTGGTGTGGGTAACTTAGGCATCGGACACCTCTCTAGGTACTACCTAAATTGTCTTCCTGTGAGTCTGACCATCTCTTGAGGTGTTTGCTTAAAGCTATGAATTAGTGAGGAAGTATTATGCCGTATGCCACTCTTAGAAAACTCAGTGACAAAAGCTTCTAACAGTTGGTCTATGCTCCTAAACTGCCTCTCATGTAGTGGTTGAAACCACGTAAGAGCTGTGTTTCTTAGAGTTAGGCCAAAAGCATTGTATTGTGTGAATAGGTCCTCAACCTGTTCAGCTCGCAAGACTTGCCTAAATTCTACCACATGGTCGTAAGGGTCTCTAGTGCCATCGAAGTAATTCTTCATGGACTTCACCAGCTGGGTTGGCCTCAAGGTCCTAGTGTGTTCTCTCGGCCTTGGCAAAGGGAAACCATCAGCATTTCTTTGGTTCCTTGGGGCTCTCGGTCTCTCGATTTCTTCTCTATCCATTTCTGTTATCATCCTTTCTCTTCCCAAGGGATTGGCGAAACTTACCTTGGGTCTGTCTCTACTTCTGTCCCTTTGAGCTACATGCGCTTGGGAGGTCCCAGCTCCTTGGTGGCTGTAGGAGACATTAGATCTTGGTTGGGGAAAAATGAATTCACCCTTCCAAGTGTAGGCATGTCTACCATGCTCGGTGACGACGAAGATCCTCTCTAACATATGGTCTAGATAGGTTACTTTGCCTGGGCTATCAGGGTCTTTAAACTCATAGATTATGAGAGCTCCCACCTCATTGGGCTGGTCAGGCTTATACCTCCAAAAAGCCTCGTCTTTTTTACGGTTTAAAAGCGAATCTATGCTCTTATTGTCTTGGGGAACCCACTCTAGAGTAATGATTCTGGTCAGGACTGATTTGCCACGGGGAGTCCTAGGCTCTCTTCCTAAGTTCCCCTACTCTATGTCACCCATGTCAGTCTCTGCGATCACATTGCCGAACTCGTCTCTCCTATCTAGAAGGGTGGTGACTACATAAATAGCCCCTTCTTTATCTAGGTATGCTCCATCCTCAAACTTGACTACCGGGTGTTCTAGTCCATGGGGTTGATCGGGGTTCTTAATCTGGACCACAGATCTTCTCAGGCCGTCTTCATAGATGCGAACACCTAGAAGATTAGTCCTGATATATTCCAATTGATTCTTGTAAGGTCCTTTTGGTTTTTCTAGGTACGCCATCTCTGAACTACCTACTGGTTTCTCCATGTGATAGGACATCTCAGGATCGCTTGTTTCTATTCTTGGAGTGTATGGATAATCACTCAACTACTGGGCCCAAGACCTAGCAGTATGATTGACACTAGTTTCAGATGATCTGAGGCTTTGTCTGTCTCGGCCTAAGTGTCTTCTTGACCTAAGGTTCATATGCCTAGTTTTTCTACCCCCTTGGTCCCAAGTACACTCTCGTTGCAGGTTAATTTGTACCAATCACTTTGTTCTTTTTAGTTGAATAGTGTGTTAAGCCCTTGTTTGGAGTCACGTTGTCAGGATTACTTAAGTGAATTTTGCACTTGATATTTGATCGATTCAATTTTACTTTTGTTCCTTAGAATTTTTGCACTTAAGCTCTACTTAATGCTTGTACTTAGTTGATTAGTTCTCTTGGACTTGATACGTGCCTAGCGTTGCTCTAATTAATCACTGCACCTAAGTCGTACTTAGCCTAAGCTAGGAATTGACGAAGGAGGGTTGAGAGAACTTCCAATCTTAATTCACTTGTTGATCAGACTGCTACACAAGCCCAGGAAGCCGTCTCCCAAGCTTGGTACTCACCCTTTCTAGCTTGCTTTGGATGCCTTGATTGTGCACAATGTTCCTGCAAGGGTTCACAAGTTAATATTGCCTTCCATGACAATGAATTGACAAACACACATCAACCAATATAAGTCCCCCTTGGAGTAGCTCCCTGTACCCCCTCACTCTTATGACCACCTAATCCCACCTAATGGCCAACTTAAAAAACATGTTCTAATACCCCACGTATGATTCTTAACGAGCTTTCCAATGAGATCAAAATCTCATCAATCGAAGTTCGTATGGTGAAGTTATGACCATTTAGGCACTTAGGGGTCCAAACAGGCTCTCAGGTTCAGGCAATTCATCTAAGGTTTTTTCCTAGGTAATTTGCCCACTTCTAAGGCTCTAAGGTAATCCCAAATTGTCCAACATCAAGACCAAAATTACCCCAATTCAATTAATTATTACACCCCAAAAAAATTATTTGTAAAGTCGGTGTATCATGATAGCTCGGATGATGTGTCGCGATAGGTCGAGGTGTCGTGATACTCGGGTGTGTCGCGATGGGTGGAAGTGTCACGATAGTCGGGTGTGTCGCAATAGGTGGATGTGTCGCAATAGGTCGAAGTATCGTGATATGTGGATGTGTCGCGATAGGTTGAAGTGTCGCGATAGGTCAAAGTGTCACGATAGGTGGGTGTGTCGCGATAGTCGGGTGTGTCGCGATAGTCGGGTGTGTCGCGATAGTCAGGTGTGTCGCGATAGTCGGGTGTATCACGATAGGTGGAAGTGTCGTGATAGGTGGGTGTGTGGATACTTTGACTTGTTTCTTCTTTAAGCTCTATTTAGCTTAAATAAAACCAAGCATATTTTTCTCATCCTCAGAAAAAGTGCTAAATAAAGTTTCCATACTCTTTGAAATCTTTGCATTTTGACTAGAGATGCAGTCATGGAATCTAGCATCTAACTATTGAACATTAAAGCTCAAGTGATGCTAAAGTTTATTCATCTTTTCGAGGTTCATCACGCTTCAAGATGAAATCAAAGAACAAACTTCAAAAGTTCCATGATTTTTAACTTCAAAAGTTCCATGATTTTTTTTCAAATTTGGAACATATCAACTATCCTTTGAACTTGAAAGTTTAATTGATTTAAGTCCCATTCGAATTTATTTGTTTCAAGTATTCAATTACTTAACAACCAATCATGCATATGCAAATGCATGTTCTTGCATGCAAATGCATGTGACTACATGTGCATGTTGGCATTCTCCTTTCATGTACTAAACCTAATCAAGTAATTCTCGAGCTTGAAAGTGCATGTATCCAATCATCCATGCACACACATTCTACTTGCTAGCTTTTCTTTAAAAAGATATAAGCGTTCATGTGCATAAACTTGAGCACTAACTATCTTTTAAAAGCAAGAAGAAAATGTGTTTTGTGCATAAAAGCATTCTTTGACAAGGATAAATCCACAAACAGTCTTTTGTAGATGCATGTAGGTTTCTTTCATGTAGGTTTCAAATTTGCATCAAGATTATCAAGAATAAAGTTTACTTCTATACTTCAATGATAATAATGCATCCTACATGAAAGCATAGAGAAGAACAAATATTGAAACCAATCATTAACTTTGGAAAATACTTATCTCCCAATTAAGCTATGTCCTTCCATTGATAGTCAGGAAGAGCCATTATGTACCCTTAGATCCTTGGGAAAAATCTTTCCATGCAAAGAAGAGTCAACCTTCATAGCCATGCTCACATCTCTCTAAAACCTTGAAGATAGCTTTCTTTTATCGATTGAAAAGAAATGAAAATTGAAAGCACGATCTTCCTTGCTCCGATGCAATGTTGCTTCACTTTGGCTTTAGGTGTTGTTTTCCCTTTGCCTTCCTTTGGATGTGTGGGCTTCAAAATTGACTCAAATACTACTCACGGATTCGGATTCGGATGCACATTCTAGAGAGAATTCAAAAGAATTGAAGAACTACCTTCAGATCATCCAATCTGATATAAACATGTTGGATCAAAACATCTGAGTCCGAAGATAATAGGTTCGATCCCATCGTGGTCGTTTTAGTTTGGAATTAAGAGCAAAGAACTCTCTATAGTCATAACATGAGAACGGACCGAAATCATTTTGATAATAGTTATCTCCATAAGCAATGGATCAATGCTCCTTGCTCCAGTGATAGAGCCGATTTGTCATCTTCTTCAGAGCAGCAAAAATCCTTTAGAGAAGACAGCATGCATAGGTCTGATATGCCGAGCGCTTTGGTCTAGGGGAACAACAATGGTTAGTTTTGATGGATGTCACACCAAAAGATGCCATAGCGACGAAGCTTCAGTTATCTCTCAGCTAGAGAGAAGAGACGCAGTAGATGACACACCAGAGAGAAGGGACACAGCAGGTGACTTTTTGTAGCTGTGGTCAGCTGATGATTTCCATATAAGATAATAATGATAAACAAATCATTGTACGTCGAAGATGGTAGTCAAAATGGTTTAAAGAAAACTCCATCAGAAACAGATGAAAGGTTCGAGTCTTGCGCTCGCCACTTGTGTGAAGTCCTCGTTTTGAAAAACTCTCCAAGCTAATGGAGATCACAATTTGGCTGTTTCCACCTCCTCGGCCTCCGCGATCTTTGTGCATGTGCGGCCAAAAACACCACACACAAAATTGGAGATAAATGACCAAGACATCCTCTCATAACGAAGATGAAATATGAAGCTTTCCATAGAAGCTCAAGCTTGGGAGGAATATGACAATGAATCCTACAAAGACTCCATGAGAGCTTAAGAAAGATGATGAGCCACCAAGGTCACCATGAAAGCTTTGCTCTGATACCAAAGTAAGAGAACAATGATTACGACCACCACCACGTGCTAGTGAGATGTTTCTCCTCCCAACCAAATGCCTCTATATATAGCTCTCTCCAAACGACTGCCTTCTTGGGCAGGTGGATACTAACCATCCATGTGTCGGCCATGTAACTACATGTGCGCCAAGTGTCCTAGTTAACTCGAGTTAACTCAAGTGGATGCTTCTAGAAGGCTCTAGATCTCTTTGGGCAAAATACTCTCCCCATGTCCCCCAGGGGGATTGAATCCAAGACCTCCTTTTTCACATGCTTGAGACTTAACCACTAAGCTAAGTGGATCAGTTTTTCACAAGAGCACAAGACCTCCTAGTAAGTCTAAACTCGAGATCTTTGGTCATACACACGAATGAACAAACGGTGTCAGATTTCAGATCCGTCTGAACTGGTCATACCCGTAGATCACAGACTTGCTTTATTACAAGGATCACCTAGAGAGGTAGACCTTTGACGGTCTACATATCCCACTATAGGGAGATCATTTTGAAACTTAAGGGCTTAGATGACTTCCAGAAAACCAGAGGGTTTGTAAGAGGCTTAGATAAAGCCATCAAGAGAGAGGTAAGAAGGAATGCACCTGAGACGTTTGAGAAGGCAACCAAGTATGCACAGATTTATGATGACCATAACCATCCTCAATATACTCCTAGACGGATCAGCCCCTCTAGCCTCTTAGTACAACTAAGTTCAAGAAGAAGTTGCCATTGGAGAAAAATAAAATTTTCATTAAACAAAAAAGATCACAAGGGCCTAGGTTACCTATAGATCAGTTCGAGAGGGCCAAGAGAGAGAACATGTGCTTTAGGTGTTTGTCTCCTAGCCATTCACACTGGAATTGTCCACTCAAGAAGGGGGAAGAAAAGAAGAGAGGACCAGAGATTAGTACAGTCCCTGAAAAGGGCAAAAAGGCAGTCCACCTACTGCAGACCCTTCCTATTCATGGCACCTCTACTTGCAAGGGAGTGGAGGTGATGCACGAGGATATAGAGCACACCTGTTGTTCGACTCAGTCATTGTGGTCACCACAATTTGAACCACATGACTTAGTTAAACTTCATGGTAGTGTATACGGGACCAGGGTGCAAGTCATGATAGATGATTCTGCCACTCATAACTTTATAAACTATGCTATGGTCAAGAAACTAAAGATTCCCCAGTAGCCCAATGCACATAAATACATAGTATCTAGGATGTAAGGGGAAGACAAGAGGATATGGGATACTATGGTATCCAATTTGGAAGTCAAGATGCAGGATTATATGGATCACATGGACTTCCAAATTATGAATATGGAGAGGGGAGACCTTGTGTTAGGAAGAGAGTGGCTATGGGGGTTGGGAGACACACTTAAATGCAGCTATCAAAACAACACGCTTGAGTTTGAAAGGAATGGAAGTAAAGTTTGTATTCAGGGAGAGAGAGATGTACCTAGTGCACCTCTCATTTCATCTTTAGAGTTGTATAGTCTTTGTCATTTTCAACATGTACAAGAGATCTTTTTATTGTATAGTCATGATATTGAGCATTGTACAAACAGTTCATCTAATGTATATTTTCATGCTAGCAATGTAAATATGGAGAGGACTTTCTATTATTCTTTCTTGCAAAAGTGTGTGGTTAAAAGTTTTAAGGATCTTATGTTTGAGTATAGAGATGTTTTTCCCACTTACTTACCTAGAGGGCTACCACCTGAGAGAGGGGATATAGACCATGCCATTGAGGTAGTTATTAACACTAACCCTATTTGTAAGCCACCTTATAGGCTTAGTGTTTCTCAGCATGAGGAGGTTGAGAGGCAGTTACATAATTATTTAGATAAGGGCTTCATTAGACCTAGTAACTCACCTTGGGCATCGCAAATGCTCCTAGTTAAAAAGAAAGACGGCTCTATGAGACTATGTATAGACTATAGAGCACGTAATAAGGTAACTATAAAAAATATGTTTCGAATGCCTAGATTGGAAGATCTATTTGATTAGTTACATCAAGCTAGGTGTTGGGTTGTAGGGTATGCACACATCCTCAATCGTGCATAAGAACCCTCCCTAGACCATGAGAAATAACCTTTTTTTTTTATATATTTGAGTGTCACATATGAACACTCTCCAAGAGCACTTTTTAATATTTCCTTATACCATAGTGAAGAGACCTCTTAACTATTTCACCTTTTTTGCCCTTCTAAGGAATTCCCATGTAGAAAATCCCACGCATGTCTTTGTTGGGGATTTGTTTGTTACACATTTGATCTTGGAATATCCTAGAAGATATGTTAGTTAGAGAGAGATCCACTTTATCAATGGAAGAAGGCTCTCATTTACTCCAAGACTTGTTACATTTACATGTATTTGTGTCTTTGTGAGTGTGTGAGAGTGAAGTGTGTGTGCCTATGCATGTCTCTTCTTTGTGTGAGCAGAGTAGTTGCATTTCTTGTATTTTCCTCATGGACTAGGATCCTTAACTCCCTATTCTCCTTGTTTTCAAGAATGTGGCATAGCATGGGGTTGATGCCAATGGCTTGAACATGTGGGAGGTAGGGGTGGATGAGAGGAGAGTCACTCTTGAGCCTTCCTTCTTGCTTCCATGCAAGGTGGTGACGGTTTTTGGTCGTTCCTTGGTACAACCTCAACACTTTTTGGCATCGTCGCCGGGGATGGTCGGCCTTTCATCACTTGGAGAGCTCAAGAACATGTGCTAAATTATTGTGTTGAACTTTTTTTTACTCAATTGCGTAGTATTTGAGTTTTTGCATGGTGCTTTCACCCTTCCATTGGGCCAATTGCTCCCCATCTTCTTGCTTTGGTAGGCTAGTTTTAGTTCAAATTGAATGTTTCACAAGAACAACCCCTAACCCCCTTCTCTCTCTCACCCTCACATATACACATTCCCACACACACACACACACACAATAGGCATCACTATCCACCTCTGTCACCTCTATCTTAGTGAAGGCCTTGGAAAGGGGGTGGGTAATTGACTCTCTTCTCCTCGCCCTCTCTCCATTTTATGAAAACGCCAGAAAAATAAAATAAACTCAAATAGGGAATCAGCACCCAAACTTTGGGTATCCACAAAATCCTGGGAAATCTTGGTTATTCAACTACAAGCTTTCAAGTTGATGATGGGTACTCTGGACTCCCCAATGTCCCATTCCCTTGGTTTAATAAGTTGTGCATGCGAACCTAGAGGGTGGGTGGGAACATTCATTTCTCCCCTCTAACCTTGATTAAGGTGTGACAGACTGCCCTGTTCTATTCTTGGGGAAAGATCCCTTCCTCTTCCCTCTCTCCCCCTTTAATGGGGTATTGCGAATGCGCGCAGTGCATGACTACTCGGTTTTGTGGGGGCGACTTCCTCTTTTTGCGCTGGGGGGGGGTGAGCTCCAAGCTCCCTTTGCTTGGGCTTCCCCTTCCATCCCTTCCTTTTGAGACACAGTCGGCAAGTGTTGGTTTGTCGCTGCCCGGATGAGGGAAGGATGGAGGCTACAAGAAGTAAATTCGCTCTCAGCTTGCGGTAGACTCCTCAACATGTGCTGTGCTTCGTGTTCCATGGATTCGTGTCACCTAGAATGTTGCCCTGTCATGTGCCTGCTCTGTGAAGGAATGTGCAGACCAAGTTGGGGAACATATGATGCTCTGTGCTTCAGCTACTAACTCCGGTCTGCCCCATTCATTATTTGAAAGCGTTGGTCTGAGAAGAACGTCTCCCTTGTCTCATTTCCGACATAACTTTCCTCCAGGCTCATCTCAAGGGCTACTACAGTCAGGGTCGAGGCTCGCAAATTCTAACCCTCTTATTCTATTATAGCGGGGTCCAACTCCAGCAAACTCCTCTCTATCACTTTCCTTCGACTCCCCATCTGTACATCTACACTGCCAAGATGAGTTTGTGACTTCATGCTTCCTGATTTTCTCACCTGCAGTAATGTTGGGGTCGAGTTGTTGTAGGTTTCGCACCACTCTCACCGGTACAATTTTGCCATCGAGTTCATGCTCCCCCTCTAATTTCAGGATTGTTGCTGCGTTTTGGAATCGCACATGGTCCCCAAGACTTGCCTCCTCTGCTAAAATCCACTTAGTTGTGAGTTGTGCACCTTTGTGCCTTTGTTTGGCTACTGATGTGTAAGATTCCCACCCTCTCTTCCACCTTGCTCATTGCAGAGTTTCTATGTGAGTGTCGAGCCATGGCTCCCCGCAGATGTCCGTGACTTAGGGCCGGGTTTCAGCCTTGCTTGCTCCCAGTTTTTATGCCCCACTTTGTCAAAAGGAGATGATGCTCTACTCTCCTGTGTGTAGTGGAGGTCAATCCAAGTTTAAAGTTAGCGGCCCCCTAGTCCATCTATTCCCATCATCAGTAATCTTCACCCTTCAGTCGTCTACCATGTTTTGGTGGTGGGAACAGGCTTGAGCTTCCCTATTGATTGGGTTGAGGCTTGGGTCACCTACCTCTCTTCTCAGGAGGGTATGTTGAAGCTTCCATGGCCTCATTAATTCTCGCCCCATGCTACTACCTCAGATGTTTTAGTGAACCATGCCAAAAACATGTTATATGTTTTTAAATATGGAATGCAAGGCGGGATGTTTGAAATTCTTGATCTACCTGTGGACTAATTCATCTTCTGTGTCTCGTCCTCCTTGGCCTGCGGAATTAAATCTGAAAGGTTATGTGGGTTTTGTTGTTTATCTGAGTCATGCGGTCACAAGTTGTTGGTGGCAAATGGTGTTGTTGTCAATATAATGGTTATTGTTTAGCTTACATCTACAGGTTTTGATTGGAAGATATGGAGAAGGATGTTTCTTTTTTCACCATTATCGTGAGGCGAGTATCTGAAGTTTACAACTTTGTGACTGAATATGAAAAGAGAACTTGCCCAAATGGAGAAGTTTGGATATGGAAGTCAACGTATGGTCTACATAAATGCAAACCAAGTATGTATGACAGTTTTGCGAGTTTTGGCAATCACCATATGTCTATCAAGAACAGATGTTTGAGCTTCTTGTAGATAGTCTTTACATCTTTGTGGTAACTATCTCTCATCACTAAAAGTAAAAGGTATGTGAAATATCCATGTGTATGTTCTATCTCATGTTTACAAGTGCAGAACACTTATAAATGATGATTCTTTTTCAGCATATGCTCCTACATTTCTTGCAAATGCAAGTTGTGTACCTTAGGTAAGGATATGGTATTCCTTGTAATTGCCTTTCTTACGGTCGCTATCCAAGGAAACTTTTTGAGACAACTTGTTATGAGCATTGACTAGCTACTTCACCCATAATAAAGACAGTCTCACTCCCATGCTCAAGTATAGTATCAATATGGAGTCACATATGTTCCACATGTATAGGCTAATCAAGGCCTGCAACAGTTCGGTTAGCCACACCCTAGAGAAAGGGACTTTGGCTAACTATCCCACCTTTTTTGGTTTGCTTATCAAAGCTCCTATTGAGAAATCGATGTGGGTTGTCCATGCTTGTTTATCTGCTAGTTGTGTTATTTATAATAAGCATTAGATTGGTTGCTAGCTGACGATGATCTAATTGCTCCAATGCTTAGTGTTTCCATTGGTTATGGTATGAATAAACTTGCAGGTAGAAGATCACACAAGTGCTCTCTCTCTGAGGAGGCATTTGAAGCATCCTTGCACTTGTGGTGCAACATCCAACAGATATGTGACTAGGAAGTAGGGTATGCTTGGGAAGGTGGGCAATAACTCTAATTGATTGTAGAGATGTGGGATCTGATGAAACCAAGTAACAAAGGTAAAAGGAGTCCGTTGTACATCTGAAGCATGGACTAATCTCTTGAGTTTTTATGATGACTCTAGGGAAACTAAGTTTAGAGCATCTATGTTTTCTAAATAAATGCAAGTGCTCTTACTTTGGTGTTTTTCTGACCTTTAGGATGATTTTCCATGCTTAAAAGTGCCCAAAGTATTTGTGGTTGCCCCTCCTTGGGAATGGTGCCCAAACTCCCCACCAAAAGGGGGGCTGTTTGATCTTCATATGGTATTCATGACTGCGAAAAGAGCCTTTGTGGATATTGGTATAATCTTTGATGACCTCATAAAGGTGAAACATCTCTTCATATGCTCATTTATTGTTCAAATTGTCTGAGTATTACTGGCCCAAAGGAATGATGATGGTTTCTCTTATTCTTTGGGATTTCCAGTTTGGCTTCCAAGTATCTGTAGCAAGCTACTACCATGACTATTGCAAGATGAAGTAGATTTGCATGTTCCTAGGCCTAACGGAAACAAAGATTGTTGATGCCTTGTGTAAATTTAACTTGCAGGCCTGAACTTTATCTGATACAGGGCACTTGGTTCATGCGAGGACTACTAACCTTGGGTTTGACTTTCTGTGATTGCCATATGGGGATAGTATCTAAAACTCCAAAGGAATTCTATTTTTTATAATTGCCTGTATTTCATGAATGCCTACATGATAAATGTTCCACTTCTAAACAGTCATGTTTTTTAGTACTTCATCTTGGTAGATTACAATGTGTTGAGTCACTTGATTGCTCATATCATTCTACAACTTAAGTAGTCGCACCATTTGGGCTCTCATACTAATGATTTTGACTGACCAAATCTTTGATGCTATCATTTTCATCTTGCTTAGCTTTGATTGATTGGGAGTTGCAAGGATTTAGACCTATTTTGTACAATTACTCCCATTTTGGGTATTCACAACTAGGACAGCTTGAGGGTGGTGCTGTGTGATGGGGGATCACACCTAAATTGGGCCACAATTTAGTTTGATCATGCAAAGATTAAATGTTTATTGTATACTTGGTCACTAAGCTTCCACTTTGCAAACTACAAAGGGCATTATGATTGACTCATTCGATTGTTCATATCATTCTTTTACTCCTATGATCACATGAAAATACATAGTGCAATGCACTAAAACAGAAACATTTATCTGATGATTTTCAATGACGTGCCTCCACCTAACACAACAACATTGATTGTGGCATAGTTCATGACAACTAGGAAGCTGAACTCTGAGTATTTATGTGTTATGATTGGTTGTGGCTCTTTGCTTTCATATGATACACAAGTTTCACTATTAGCTACTATGCCAAGTCTTGGCCAAGGAGTCCCTATCTTAGCAGTACTTTATAACATAATTTGTGTGATTGTATAATGAGCATGCACTGTAATTTTCCTTTTATAAAAGATGATTATGAGCCTTGCAGGGATCGACACTTAGTAGAAACTGAATGCTCAATATTTTAGGCATAGAATCTAAAGGATCTGTCGAATTTGTCTTGATCTAGCAAAGCTACTGGAAGAGTGTGTGGATTTAGACTTGCTCAGATACAAAAGTCACAATTGCATGAATGTTGCTTGATATTATGTGTCCACTGACCCACTAACAAGAATCGGGTCCAATACTGCACAACTCTTGATACATGCTTATGCATCTATGTTGATTCTACTCTTTATTAATGCAAGTGGCTGTTTTTAGTAAAATTCATGGGTTGGGTGGATAATGCTTGTACTTAAAAATGTTCTTCGTGATGTGAGCACGTATTCTTTAAAGGATATTTTCAGGTGAACATGCACATAAGGGGTTGAAATTTTTGATTCAGACCTGTTATGAACTAAATTAAGTGTGAAGTCACAAAGGAATGAGTGATTATTTTTTGCTTCACTCACAATTAGAGCGCATTGGAAGTTGCAAGGAACCCTACGTTCCATGCTTGCACTAAGCATATTGAGGTGCACTATCATTATGTGTGGGAGAGATTCTTTGATGGAGAAATCCGTTTGGCATATGTGCCCACACAAGATAATGTTGCAGACCTTTTCACAAAGGTTCTGCCGTGGGAGAAGTTTGAAGATTTCCGGAAAGCTTTGGGCTTACTTCCTTTTGTGGATTTATCTCTTTGCACATAGCTTGGAACTTCCTTATACATGAGTGCCAACTACTTATTCACCACATCACTCCCAAGGGGATTTGTTGATATATTTAAGTGGTGATGTGTGTGAACACACTCAGGACCACCCAGGTACTTTTTTCCCTCTTTAGGAGGTTTTTTCCCTCTGCTTGTATATATGCCTAATGGATCACTTATTCTTGTACATTCACTTGGTAATACATTGAGTATTTTGTTGTGCTCCAAGCTTCTTCTTCTTCCTTGTGATGTTCATGTGTTTCTTCAGACCTCAAACTTCAATACTTGTAGCATATGGTGTTCATACCATTGATTGGTAGCTCCATAGATTATGACATATTTTTATTATGTTTTTCTTGCGGGCTATGATGACATGTAATAGAGGCATAAACCAAGACCTTGATTATCAAACTAGACTTAACACTTATAAAAAGAACTATTGCAATTCTTTTTACCAAAGAGTCATAAGGCATTCATTCTCAAATTCAATCCTATTTAAAATTCTTTTGGTTTAGTCTCACCCTATGGTTAAGATTACTAGGATTGACATTCAACTTATACAACTTACAATCTTAAATCCACCAACCCATCATCCTCATGCATTCACTAGCATAAAAATGTCTAAATAGTCTTAGAAGGCTTGTGCAATATGATTTCTAGGAGGCAAAATAACTAATATCATCAACAAAAGGCAACATGCAATGCTAATCAATGGAGTCTCATAGCATTATCCCTTCAATGTTGCACGAAAGAATTGACAATCTCAACAAATTAATTCAAAAAATTAAAAAACTCACCAAAAACGTTGACTAGGCAGGGTTGGTGGTCATCTCTTCCAACCCTTGATGTATGCCAACCCATGCTTGTGTTGCTGCACACATGTATCGTCCTCCGTTCTGATGTTTGAACATGGTTGTGCCTCTTGGGGAGTGTGTTTGTTCACAAAACCATGCATACATTCTCATGGTGCTAACCATCCATCAAATAAAGTGGGATACCATGAGGAAGGTGTGAATCTGCAGCGAATAGTAAATGATCTCTCCCTGCACCTTTATTAGCCGTGGCTTGTAGGGATAGACAACTGTGGCCATGGCGCTGAAGCAGGAAATCGCGAGCTTCAAGTCCCTCGACGATGTACCTCCGGGTCCCATGACGCTCGAAGGACATGATGTCTGTGTACGTAACTCTGCGGACCTGCTCGAAGCCATGGGTCTCCCGGGAGGATTGCTGCCCTTGGAGGACGTGATCGACTGCGGCTTTAACAAGGACACCGGTCTCGTCTGGTCTCGTCAGAAGAAGCCGAGCTCTCATTTCTTCCCCCGTATTCGCCGCACCGTCAGTTTCGACACTGAAGTACGCGCTTACGTGTCTCACGGGCACCTGCGCGCGGTCTCTGGTGTTAAAGCTAAGGAGTTTCTACTCTGGGTGCCAGTTGGAGACGTGACTATGGATGGCGATACAACCGTGAAGTTTAAGAGCTATGGTGGAATTTCAAGGTCCTTTCCCGCAGATGCATTTGCCCGCGGACAGTGAATGGTGCTTAGTGTTTCCTTCATACACATTCTTGCCATCGATAGATTTCTATTGTGCTCATTTCATGACTACTGATGTTATATCTCATCGAATTAACCCTGATTTCATAGTCTTCTTCATCTATGCTACTGTATGCCATGAGTTTCTTGTATAAAAACTGTTGGATCCAGAAAAAAGTCTCCTTCGCATTCACACAGATAGTTCTCCGTTTCACGATTTCTTGTACTTCAGCTTCCGAGAATCATATACACAATTATTTTCTTTCTGGGCTAGCAAGCCATTGATTTTGAACTGCGGTAAGTAGGGATGCAAATTCCGTCCTTCAGAAGCTGATCGTGCGACTGTGGGAACGTTAATTCAAACAGTGGTTTTGTACTCTTGTGTGATCGTTTTTTCCTGTTCTCTGTCTGTGATTATGTGATTGAAAGTAGACGACTTGGCAGCGGAAGTATAAGATGATGTATGTGATGGCTCTCCCGAATCAGGGCCTCCATCCTGGGGCTTGCTAGCGGATGAATAAGGTGATGTATATGATACCTTTCCTTATAGTCTCTGTCCTTGATTATGTGATGGAAAGTAGTTTCAGAGAATAGAGTGGCTTGGGACAATTAGCAGATGATGATGATGTATTTGATAGCTATCCCTCATCCTGTTCTCTGTCCATGATTATGTGATTGAAAATAGTATCAGAGGGTAGAGCGTTTTGGGACTTGCAAGTTGATGAACAAGTTGATCTATTTGATACTTTTCTCTAACCTATAACGTATGTGTGTGTGTCTGTATATATGCGTGTGTGTATGTTATAGTCAAACATCCATTCATGCATGCACGCATACCAGTGTTTCTCAATAATCATAAGTAACTGATTATGAGCTGCAGCAACCGAGGAATGGGGATTTCTTACTGTACATGCTGATTGTGAGACTGGTATGACCAGTTTAAACAATGCTCGATGTACTTTACAGTATTTTATTCTCTTGTTTTCTGTCCGTAATTATTTGGTTGAAAATAGGATCAGAATAGTAGTTTGGAACTTGCCAGCGGTTGAATGAGATGATGTATTTGATATACTTTTGCCAATTTGTGATGATAAAACTTTTAATCGGCCATTGATAATGAGCACATTTTTTAATTTCACTTCAGAGTGCTCCATCCTTGTTTGCTTTACATACATATATGCATTCATATTTGTGTATGGTTATAGGTGCATGCAAACTGATGTACATTCATGCTTACGTACTTGTATACACTCAATAAACGCTTGCCTATATGCATACACGAGCATGCATTCTTTTAATGCATTCATATTCGTGTATGTTCTTGTATACTCTCAGTAGATGCTTCCTCATATACATACACGAGAATGAATGCTTTTATACATACAGATGCATGCTACTTACATATGTTTGCGTGCAATTATATACGCAAATATACATGTGAACAAAATATTCATGCATGCACGCAAACATGTATGTGTGCATGTATGTATTGCACACGAACATGTATGCGTGCAATACATATAAAACCAAAGAGACACATATGCCGTATAAAAACAGGAACATACAGTATGCGTTTATGGGTGGCTCCATTCAATTCACTAGTACTCTTCGATGCTGCTTGCCCAATGTTGGAAATTTAGCACGAGAGACATGATTACGATAGGATGCAATTGGGTCTCCCTCTCGTTGTTTGGGGTTCGTCCTCCAGTAGTTTTCCTTTCTTACGGAAGTTTTGAGAGAAACTTAGGAGGAGCTTGAACACTCTTTCCTGATTGATCACTTGTGTGCGTCATGCCTCCCTCCTCAAATTTTGAGAGCTTGGTTAAAAAAATTTGATAACACGATTAAAGTGTCAATTCCTTCCAA
This sequence comes from Ceratopteris richardii, assembly GCA_020310875.1. Taxonomy (NCBI): domain Eukaryota; kingdom Viridiplantae; phylum Streptophyta; class Polypodiopsida; order Polypodiales; family Pteridaceae; genus Ceratopteris; species Ceratopteris richardii. The sequence goes on from CM035444.1 coordinate 60,439,230, forward strand.
GTAACAATGTGTTTCTCATATTTGAGAATGAAGGGAAGGGATTTCAGGCTTTCCGCATTCGCACATGGCAAATTTATTGCAACATTATATATCTATCCTAGCCTATGTTCAGCTATTATGAATATACTTTTTTTTTTCTAATAATGCTTCAACAAATTCATTAATGAACTGTGAACTGTGCTCCCTACATATTTTGATAGGTAACATGAACATGGTGATTATTTACCCTGAAAGAAATTTCCTAGTGGCTTGAGCCTATTTTTTCAAATAAAGTATTAGCATTATGATGTATTCTATATGAGAGTTTTTTGTCAGGGGTTAATAGATCAATAAATTCAATTCCCTATTTAGCAAGAGTTCAGCCTCTTTGGTAAATTTCACATCTCTTTATGTAAGCTTCGACATGCATGTGGAGTATTGTCCATTGAAGTTTTGCAAATATGATCATTTTGATTGTTTTGTTAGGAGCAAAATCTCCTTCAGCTACTCTCAACATGTGTTGCTTCTAGGATAGGGAGATGTTCTAAATTGTGTATGCACAAACAAAGAAAAATGTCTTTTTCTCTCGTGTAAAACTCATTACCTATGATCTTATAATCTTTTCTTTCTTCTTTCAAAGATCTTTTTTGTACTTTTGTAATGTTTATAGGGGCTTGATTTTTAGTGGATCCAATGTAGTGTTGCTTTGAGGAAGTTTGGAATCCAATTGGGATACCCAATAGTCCAAAATGTTTACCCATAATAACCTCTAATTGAGAATAAATTTTGAAGGTGGCATAACCAAAGATTTAATCATAGGTTTCATATGGTTGATCTTAGATCATGCAACTATGAAAAGGTCTTTAGAGACTCCCAAAAGCACTTGGGACTCTCTTTATCATTAATTAGAAAAGCATTGGTATTGTTGGTGAAGATTTTGAGCATAAGTTGATACATGCAAGGTAATGCCGTTGATATTACCTCACCAAAACTACTCCACCAAGAAGTTGAAACTATCTATGTCTGTAACAAAGCGGGCAGCCTATGAGCACCCTTTTCTAATTGCTCGTTTGAGTGAGAAAGATGATGAAACCCTACCATTGGAGTTGATACGAGCCAAGAAATTACCCTAAAGGGTGGGCACCATCTTCATGGATCTATTGCCAAAACCCAAGTCCTTTAGGGATTGAAGAATGAAGTCACATTACTTTACCATGAGATTTGTCCATGTCACGCTTCAAGATAATAGGTTCTTGACCAAACTCTTTGGCAAGATGCATCCCCTCCCAAATATCTTTAATGACTTTAAGGATGGACCTACTTTTGTAAATCGTTCTTGATCTTTATGCATCCAATGTTGAAGATGATCTATGATTCTATTGATGAAATCTTTTCTAACAATCTTGTATCCTATTTTTAGCAAAATAATTGAACTCCAATATGCGATGATAAGTTTATTCTCTTCCTTGTGAATTAGTTTAATCACAATCTCCATTGGGAAGCGAATCAATGGCATCAATAAACTTAGAACTTTTGAGAACACCACATCAGTTGTCATCTTGGATATCCTAACCCATGAAATGGTTGCCAAAAATTTAGGCCTTCCAACAATCATTGTGGAGGAGGTCTCCATTAATGCTTTGAAACGTCTAATGATGGATTCTTTATTCTCCTTTCTTGAAGTACATTCATTATCATTATAGACCTGCAAACATGATGCCAAGAAACAATTTATCGATTTCAAGCAATGTTGATGTCACTTAAATTGTCAATCCAAGTATTGGATCCAATTGAATGTATGAAGATGCATCCTCACAAAGGCAAGAAGTCCAAAAAAAGCAAATGAGATGATAGACCGCCACAAATACACACAAATTTAGGAACAACAAGCATACAATGCAAGCAAACAAGTTCTTATTGGGTAGATTTGAGCTTGACACACCTCAAGATTGCCATGAAAGCTTAAAATGAAGAAAGAGATAAAAGAGGAGTGCTCAAGAAGAGAGATGCACAAGATTTCCAAGAGCTCACATTAAATAATGACTCAAAGGTTGATTACAAGTTAGGTTCACTATCTTTTATACTTAAGATATTGACCCTTTTCACATTAAAATGTCCTAAAAACTTAAAAATGGTCCTCTTCACTCGTTCAAGGTTTGATTCAAGCTCTAAAAAATCCTTAGAAAAATATAAGAGGGTAGCTTTGTGCTCTAGAGGCTCAACAACTCCTTGGCCTTTACAAAACTTGCCTGTTTGTAGTCAGTAACTTGGGCATCTTTAAAAGTAGGCATGTTTGAAATAACTGATGAATCTAGAGCATTGCACTCAAAGGCCTTAAGATACTTGTTGGCAACCATTAAGCTTTTGAGCCATCCTTGGATTTTTGGTTTGAGATCATGGGTCTCTTTCTCCTAGGTAGTTGTTGCGCCTTGGGCCATGTTTGAAATTACTTCTTCCACTTATTCATGTTGTGATTTCAACTTGTGTTCTTCTGCGAGTACCACAGGTGGCGATCATTGGTCTGTGTCTTTTTTGAAATGTATCTTAATTCATGCAAAACTATGGTGATAGGTTGCGATACTACTGAATCTCAATGGACTTGATCAAGATGAGACACATGCAGATGTGACAACAAAATATTGATGATCCCCTTAAATTTGGTTTTGTCTAGTGGTGACTAATATAGACAGAATGACTATTGAGGAGGTGGCCACTAGTTGGGATGGAAAAGGATGAAGTGAATTGAAATGGAAAAATTAAATTGAAAGAGATATATGAAATTGTAGATGCAAAGAAAGCAAAACAAGATAAAAATGAAGTGTGTGTAGCATTATGGAAATGATGGACATCAATAAAAGCACTTCTAATATTGTGAGGTGTGGGATGATGGTGTGTGTGCTGGATGGTGCACTAATGTGTGATGTGGAAATGCTTGCAGAAGAAGAGAGGAGTGGTTTAAGGATTGTCTCAAAAAATTTTGGCGATTTGTTGAGCTACATGTGATTGGGAACTAGATTGTAAAGCAGATGTGGGGGCTGAAGTGAGTGCAATGGATGGGTTGGAATTCACTTTAGGTGCAAATAGGTTGGGTTTCATGTTGGTAGGGGTTGCAATGATAGCTGTTTTAGTGGTGGTGGTGGTGGTGATGTGGGTGAAGGATAGGGTGACCTCTTGTGTGGGAGTGGGGTGATGGTGGTTAGTGATGTGAAGGATAAGTAAGTGGATATGGTGATGATGATGGGTGTTGCTTGAGGGGCTTGGTCCCAGAGGTTAAAAATGAGGTTTTCACGTTGTGGAACATCTTCTTCTTCTTCAATTATTGATGAGAGTGTCGTAGTCATATGTGGTACATTTAGGCAATGGTGTTGGAGGGGATGTGATAGATCTTATTTTTCTTGTGTTAGGATTATTCCTATTCTTCTATAGCTAAATCTTTGATATCAATATGAGATCACTCCTATGGTTTTGAGAAATTGTGAATTGCACACAAGGGATCTCTTGGAGTACTAAGTCCAATTGATTTGCCAAAGCTTTTATTGGGGAAGTGGAACGCCTTGGCAAGTGAAATTCAATGGAAAGGAAGTATAAAACACATTAATGCAACAAAAAATTTCCCTATAGAGGCATCATGTTGGAGTTTGAGGTCTGCGGAAGCACACGAACATCACAAGGAAAAAGAAGAAGCTTGGAGCACACCACACAATACTAAATGTATTACCACTAGAATTTAAAAAGATAAGTAACCCATTAGAACAATAGGTGGATATACAAGCCGAGCGAAAAAAACCTCCTAAAGAGGGGAAAAAGTGTCTCGATAGCCCTAGTGTGTTCACACACATCATTACCTAAATATATCAACAAATTCCCCCTGGGAGTGATGCGATGAACAAGGAGCTGGCACTCATGTATAAGGAAGTGCCAAGTTATGTGGAATCAATCTACAAAAGGAAGTAAGCCCAAAGCTTGCGGAAAGCTTCAAACTTCTCCCTAGGTAGAGCTTTCGTGGCAAGGTTTGCAATCTTCTCATGCATGGGCACATATGCCAAGTTGATCTCTCCAACAGAGAACCTCTTGACATAGTGATGTTGATATATTTAGGTAGTGATGTGTGTGAACACATTAAGACCGTCGGGACATTTTTTTTCCCTCTTTAGGAGGTTTTTTTCCCCCTACTTGTATATATGCCTATTGTCCCAATGGGCTACTTATCTTTGTACATTCTCTAGTAATACATTCAATATTGTGTGTTGTGCTCCATGCTTCTTCTTCTTCCTTGTGCTGTTTGTGTGCTTCCACAGACGTCTAACTCCAACAATTGGTATCAAAGCAGGTCGCCGCTTCATCTAGGGCGTCATCGACACATCTCGGGTTGCAGTCTCAGAATCGGACGAATGTTGGTGAGCATACTCAGCTCATTTCGGCCTCTGAAGGCACTATTGCAGTGCTTATGTAGGCTATTTTGTCATATTGTGCCAAAGGTATATACCTTAGAATTGTTAATTGATAGTGAATAGAATAAGTTGGATAGGGTCAAGCTTGATTTGGATCAAACCAAGCTATCAAAGGCTGATGAGTCTAAGGTGACTACAACAGTCATTGAGATGAGAAAAAAGTTATAGGTATCCGTAAATGAATTGACATGTGATGTGGGAATGTCTCCTGAGAGGAGGATTCATTTGGAGACGCAAATTCAGATATATACTGTTAATCTGGAGCTGTTAGGGATTGAGCCTTATGAGAATGACAAGGTGCCTGAACTGGAGGTAATATTTAGCTTTATTGACATTGGTTGGAACACTTTTCTAAAGTTCAATACTGATCATTTGGATTGTTATATACACAGGCTAAATATAAGTTGCATAAGAATCGGCTGAAGAGTGCAAATTTACATCTATCCTTTGTAAAGAACATGTTAAGCATAATGGATTGAAATGAATTGTCACCATTATTGCCATTACCTCCCCCAGAGTTACCATCAACCCTCTTACTCAGTGTTTCATTCATGTGCATAGCATGTGGTTTGAATATTGAGGAGAGGGTGAGTTTTATAGTGCACCTTATGACATGCAACCATGCATATCACTATATTTGTTTTGTAGCACATTTTCATGTGTCAGTCAACTGTTTAGGACCTGAATGTGGTGCTGAAATACTAGAACATGTCTGGCAAACAATCTTTGGATTCTTTGATGGTGGATTCAACTTTCACAGAGGTAAACTTGTCGTGTTGATTAATATTAATAATATTACTTTTTATGCATGGATGTGGCTTCTTGGTTAGTTGTTTGTAGGTAGATATTACTAATTAGGTTGCTACTTGTTACCTATTACTAAGTAGCTAGTTCTTAGTTACTTGTTACTAAGTATCTATTACTAATTAGATTATTAGTAGTTACTGAGTTGCTGATTCTCGATAACTTGTTAGTATCTATTACTAATTAGCTTGTTACTAGTTAGCTATTACTAGGTTACTAAGTTATTAAAAATTATCTTGTTAACAATTAGCTATTACTAAGTAGCTGGTTCCTAGTTAGCCGTTAGTAATTAGCTATTACCATTTAGCTTGTTACCAGTTAGTTATTACTAAGTAGCTAGTCCTTGGTTAGTTGTTTGTAATTAGCTATTACTAATTAGCTGTTACCAACTAGCTATTACAAAGTAGCTGGTTCTTAGTTAGTTGTTAGTAATCAACTATTACTACTAAGCTAGTTACTAATTAGCTATTACTAATAAGCTAGTTACTAATTAGCTATTACTAATAAGCTAGTTACTAATTAGCTATTACTAAGTATATGGTTATGATTAGTTGTTTGTAACTAATTAGCATGTTACTAGTTAGCTATTACTAAGTTGCTAACTCTGGGTTACTTGTTAGGAATTAGCTATTAATAATTAAATTGTTACCAATTAGCTATTATTAAGTAGCTGGTCATTAGCCATTAGCTATTACGAATTAGCTACTATGAATTAATATTTAGTTTGTTAGTAATCGGCTATTACTAAGTAGCTATTACTAATTAGCTATTATGAATTAGCTATTACTAACTAGCTATTACTGATTAGCTATTATTGATTAGCTTGTTACTAATTAGCTATTATTGATTAGCTATTACTGATTAGCTATCATTGATTAGCTATTACTGATTAGCTATACTGATTAGCTATTACAAATTACCTATTACGAATTAGCTATCACAAATTAGCTATTACTAATTAGCTATTACTAACTAGCTATTACTAATTAGCTATTACGAATTAATTATTATTGATTCGCTATTACGAATTAGCCATTACTAATTAGCTTGTTAGTAAGTAGCTATTACGAATTAACTAGTTCTTGGTTAGTTGTTTGTAATTAGCTATTACTAACTAGCTTTAGCTTGTTACTTATTCGTGATTATTAATTAGCTATTATTGATTAGCTATTATTGATTAGCTATTACTGATTAACTATTATTGATAAGCTATTACAAATTAGCTATTATGAATTAGCTATTACTGATTAGCTATTACTGATTATCTATTACGAATTAGCTAGTACAAATTAACTATTACGAACTATGTATTAATAAGTAGCTATTACTAATTAGCTATTATCGATAAGATGTTAATAAGTAGCTATTACTAATTAGCTATTACTGATTAGCTATTAATAACTAGCTATTATAAATTAGCTATTACTAATTAGCTATGGTGAATTAGCTATTACAAATTAGCTATTATTAATTAGCTATTACTAATTAGCTATTACTTATTAGCTATTACTAATTAGCTATTACTAATTATCTATTACTAATTAGCTATTACTAATTAGCTATTACTAATTATCTATTATTAATTTGCTATTAGGAATTAGCCATTACTAATTAGCTTGTTACTAAATAGCTATTATGAAGTAACTAGTTCTTGGTTTGTTGTTCGTAATTAGCTATTACTAATTAGCTTGTTACTAATTAGCTTGTTACTAATTAGCTATTACTAAGTAGCTAATTGTTTGATAGTTGTTAGTAGTTAGCTATTACCAATTAGCTTGTTACTAATTCGTGATTACTAAGGATCTAGTTTTTTGTTGGTTGTTTGCAATAAATCATCCATCAACTATCTCTTTCTTACTCTTTAACCCTCTAGTGGAACACTAATCTAGCTGGTTTCATTGTGCTAAGCAGTTGCCCGTACCTCAATAGGAACAATTACCAATAATGCTGATGCTGCATACGATAGAGAGCTTGGGACAAGTGAGAATGTTGGACGTACACCATTTGTTGAAAGTAAGACTTATACCCAATCTTCATCATCGAAAGAGAAAGAAAATATTCCATCCTTCCTCCAAACATCGTCTGCAATGGATGCTAGTGTGGATCCTTGTCCAATCGACAACATGCATGATGCGGAGTCCACACGCATTGACTTTCATAGTGTTCTAGATGGAATGATTGAGAATGTTCTTGATCCAGTTAGCAGCTCAGATATTCATCTAGCTAGTCACAACTTTGTAGTTGATAATGATCCCGTTGTTTGTTCAAACAAAGGTCATCTGTAGAATACAACTTTTGATCCTAATTAAAGTCCAAATAGAGATGTTCTTCAAACAAATGCTACAAATGAAACCTCCTCGAAGCAAAACTACTGTAACCCAGCCTCAGATTCTGTGGATCCCCAACAAAGGCTGTAGGTGTTCATGTACAAGAGGATGCCACTCTAGCACAGTTTATGGCAAATACAGAAAGAAATTTGCAAGTACCTGTGAAACGACAGAAGAAACCAAGCCATTTGCACCCAATTACAAGGCGGTAGACTACTCGGTCACACTTGAACGGAGGTGTTGTACCTGATATAGAGGATCTTTTGAAAGAATAATGCCCGTGTTCACCCTCTTACATCATTGTCCTTTGTAATGGTTACTATCCGCACGTGTGGCATCATCCAAATCTATTAGCTATCATCATAGTTTGTAATGAGCCTATTTTGTATCGATGTTATTAAAATATTTTGTTGTCTCTGCCTCGTATTATATAACCTGTACATATTTGATAGCTCAATTGTGTGATTGATTGTAATGATGTAAACAATTCTTCTTTTGGTATTATATGGGCGAAATGGTGTTTGTCCATAACTTAAGAACCAATTTGGAAATAATTTGAAGTCTTAATGCCATCATAAACATTAGGAATGCATTTGTATGAATTTTACAATCGGTCCTCTCATGATGCCTTTTTACAATGATATGATTTGGATAGAAGTAAATAGTTTCAAAGTGAGGAAACTGATTTCATTATTTAGTTCTACTATTCACCCTCTTACAGCACCTCTTTGTAATGGTTACTATCCACATGTGACATTGTCCAAATCGATTAGCTCTCATAGGATTTTGTATTTAGCCTATTTTGTAACGATGTTATTGATTGTATTTATCATATTCTATACAATTTTCGATAGACTAACAATGTCATTGATTGTAAGTTATAATGATGTTTGGCTTATAGGTCACATAAGGAACAAAGTTCCATCCACAACTGCCACAAAAGACAGTCTTACATCCTCAGCAAGTCAATGTCAGGCTGTAGCAGAAGTTGAGCACAAAGATGCCCAAAAAGAAAAAAAAAACTAAATAAAGTATCTGTTTCAACTCAAACTGATCCTATTTCAACTCAAACATGTCCTATTTCAACTCAAACTGATCTTATTGCAACAATAGTTGAGCAGAAAGTATCAGTTTCAACTCAAACTAATCTTGTACTAGTGTTTACACCAAAAGGCAATCAAGAGCCTAAACAAATACTAGGCAAGTAAAAAAAACGAAAGAGGTTGGATCATGTGATAATGGAACCGGAATTTATTGAGATAGAAAGGGACCCTCCAAAGATTCAATGCGGCTTGATAGAGGAGGAGATACAGGAATTGAAACCGATTCACAAGGATTTACAACCTAGGGCTCTGATTCTAGAAGTTGAAGTATTTATGAATATCCGAAGTAAGCAAGCCTTTCCTGACAGTAATGCTTTTCTTCAATGGTGCCTTGAACATTTCAATGTCTGGATTTGGAGTGCCTATGATCTAGACTATGTCAACAAATGTATTGATACAATCTTCCCGATGTTCAGGAGGAAATTTATGGATATTTTGGGGAGGGATCAATGTTTTTGGAATTTTTCAATCCATTTCAAGAAACTGGCTCATTTTTGGGATAAGAATGTGGAGTATGAGCCTGACAATACATTGATAATTGATACTACTACTTACAGGTTATTTTACAACATTAGAAGATGTTGTCTAACGTTACCAAAGATGACAATCAGTGAAAGACTTAACTATCTGTCAGGAACTCTTTGTGACCAACTTTGGAAATGGTTAACAGCCCCAAATCATATTGAGTATGCAGATATTATTTCCATATTAATTCCTCTTGATGAAGAGAGTTTGTCTATATATCATGGAATACATCGAGACCATAATCAAGATTACATACATAATTGAGATTACAGACGTAATCAAGATTACAGACAAAAACACTGAGTAATGCAAACTCTAGGGTGGCTATGAATGATTCTGTTTCTGAACCCTTCAATCTTTATATATCTATCAGACAGGGTTGTCCCCTTGCTACTCTTCTATTTTCTATTTCCAGTGATGCTCTGGGATGGTTAGTCAAATATAAAATTGAATAAGGAATTTAGAGGTATTTCTATGCCTGGATGAAAGTTAAAGAGGGTTATACCTTAAATCCAGTGTTTGCTTCTAATATCTGGTTTTTTTCACAGGACTCATTATGGATTGGATAGGTGAATGCTGAAGAAGCTTCTCCTTTGCTTGTTACGATGAATAAGTGCAGGAAAAAAAGGCTTTAACTCATGGAATAGCCTTATGTCTGGGCAGGATATTGTGGATCCTTTCTTCATTAATGACATTGCTGATTTATCTCTTCGTTGTAAACAGGTGCTTATGGATCAGAGGGAGCTGCTCCTGAAACCCACCGAGAAGTGCAACCACTACAAATATTATGGAGAGAACACATGGAGAGCACAAATATTATGGAACATCTGGGTTGTAAGAAATAAAAGATGCTTTTGAGATGGTAGTAGGAATCAAATTTACAATTGTTGGAAAGAAATGAAGTTTGTTGGACAGGCCTACCTTTCTAGTATCTCTGATGCTCCTATGCATCAAGCCATGTATTCAATAATCATATGTAATGTTGGATACCAATAGTGGAGAGTCACTCTCTCTAAGATGTATTGTCCCTAGAGGGCCTGTCCCCTACACAGCTATACAATATTTCCTAAATTTATTTTAATCTCTGTTTTCCATTAAAAAAAAACTTTTAAGTCTATGGGTGGATTCAAACTATTCCGATGGAACATAAATGGCATTTCCTTCCAAAATCATGCTTCCACCTCTACATCAATTCATCTGTTTCAAGAGTGCATGTTTTGTTATGAGGGGGGTAAGCTGCCACACTTTTCTTTTTTCCTTTTGAAATGGAGGTTCAGCCTAAGCCTACTCCCCCGGACTTTAATTTTGAAATTGCAACTGTACAAGTGAACAGGCATAGTACCCATGGGACCCCCCTGTATCCCACAAAGCAAGGGTTAGACAAGTTACATAGTGTCTTACCGTAGCTAGGGATTGAACCCCCGCCCCCGCCTCAAGAGGTGAAGAGCCAATCCAACTGAACTGAGCCATGCTCTTTTTTTGAGAGAACAAAAAAGATGAATATTAATATAGAAGATTTACACTCTATGCTAGGGACAAATGCTCTCCAAATACAATAAGCACTCCACCTTTTTTTTTAAGACAACAAGAAGATTAGATTAATGATGGTATGTGTAAGTGTACAAAGGGCAGGATCTCACACAAGGGTCCCAGATTATAATAAATACTCAACAAATACTCCTGGAGAAGAGGACATACATCTGGGCAGGATACAAGTCAGAGAGATACAAAGGTTCCTGATACACAAGCTCATGTACATGAGAAAATCATGTCAAATCTGGAACTAGAGTACAACTTAAGTAATGAATCTCTCCATTAGTTGGGGGAGGTGTTATACAAATGTTTAGACAGTTGAAAATCCTCAGGAGGGGCTGTCTTGATAGCAAGAAGACACCTCACTACAATGCTTTTGAACCCTCTATAGCTCTTGAATTTCTTCAACATGTATCTGGCAACATCAGCAAGGTGAACAGGCTTGTGGGGAGTGCATTGAGAAACCTCTCCTGCAACACCTTTTTGTGCAGCAGCAATACCTGAAGACAAGCAAAAGATAAGTTAGTGATATCCATTATAGTAGAGTCTTGAATGACCCCACCATTGACAATGAGGTCATTCCAGCTAGAGTATCCCTTCTTGCAACACTTATGCTCTTTGATTCCCATTTTGTAATTGTTCCACAGAGGTAGCCATCCAATCCAGATGCTTACCTGAAGAAAAAAGTCAGAATGAGTAAAGTACTTCTCATTAGGGCAACATGCCTTTTTAATCTCCATCCGAGCCTTCCATAATCTACAACAAAGGGAACTGCCTACAACAACAAAAGAGTGAGGAGACACAATAATATCCCATAAAGAATGATCTTGCCAAGATTTATAGTTTTCTATATAAAAATGTTTAGTTTTTCTTTGTATGAGGTTAGCCCATATGTCAGAAGAATCCAGGGATCTAGCTATCCATAGCAGCTTTATTAGGGAGGCAGCATATGTTCCACTTGATTGAACTTCTCAGCACATAAATGGTTACTGAAGAAACTAGTTTATAATTATTTAGTCAAATTGTGTACTACATAGTGCCAGAAAAAAATTTGTCGGACATCACATGGGTATTACAAATTCCAGGGCATACTATTATAAATGGCCTCATACACACCACCATTTATGGTAAACATGTCTGTACAATCATGGACTGCTGACATGGATATTTTAATGCATCTTACAAGATGGGAATACATATAAGCTGGTGGTCTTGTTTCTAACAACATGTAGACATTTTCTTCTAGTCTCTCATAAAATAAACCCACCACATAATATGTTCCTGAAGCTATCAGGTTGTTCCACACATCCGTTACATTCTTCAGACTGAACTGTTTTCCTTGTGTGCACTTTAATAAATAGAAATCTGCACCTTCATCATTGTCCTCTTCTGCATTGACTGCAAAGTTGTCATCCACTGCCAATGCATCTGATAGGTAGTTGCCATCACCTTCAAATGTAAAATTGGAAAAGGATGACTCTTCTGCTTCATCTGACTCACTGATAGGAGTCAAAGTATGGTACGCTCAATTTTGAACGTGGCATTTGTTGATGCATCTTTTCCAATGAACATGGATACAATGAAAGCAATAACATGTTAGTTCTCTGAAACCAATGCAATGTCCACCTAACCTTGAATAGCCACGGATCGAATGCAAGGATCGAACTTGAGATATCCCTTTACAATCCCAAGCCTTCTCCCAGTTCACTTTGTCAATCTTCACTTCCCAGAAGACCCGTGTGACATCTCTCCCTTTTGACTCTGACAAATGTACCTGGAGAAATTTCACAACATCTGTAGCACACTTCAGCAATGCACCTTCAAGTTTAAGTTGTTCATGGGTTAGTAGCCTTTTCACAACTGCACCTACACCATCATGTTCTTCCTTTCTGTGCCCTGACTCAAAGAAGTTCCATATCATAGTCATGCCTATTAGCCCTGGATATCTTCCTGCGAAGTAAAATGGACGTTTAGCTTTAAATTGAGAAGCTACACCATCTGACCATACCCAATGTTGGCTAAATTCAAGATCTAGCTCTCTCAACCATTGTCAATGTAATTGGAAACAATGTTGCACAAAAGGGTTTCATGCTTCTTGTCATCAGATATGAAGAAGTGGATTACCTTTTTAGGAATACCCTCCAAACAAAAATGTGTGATATGCACAAAAATACTTACCTGTACAGACCACCAATGCTTGGGAATTTAGAGACACACATCTTAAACTGATTCAACTTGCCATAAATAAATGAAATTGTGCTTGATAAATTTCTTTAGAGTTTTCTCAAATAATCGTGTTACAACTTTAGGACTCATCTCCCTCTCTATCAATTCTTTCCTTTTATGAACTTTTCCTTCATACATTGACTCGACATCTTCAAAGATCTTTATAGGAATATGATATTCCTCAATGCTAGTCTCTCTCGGACACCACTTAAAATGCCCTACCCCGCAATCAGAGCACTCACCCATCACACATTTGTACTGGTGGAATGTGGTATCATTTTGACGTGGACATAGAACACTCTCTATAATGTTGCTAATCGATCGAAATGTAGTTGTTGAAGCATTGCACCTTGATGTCTCCCCCACTTGACAAATAGAACAATCACATTTACAAAGATAGCTATGCACGACCGAGCTTGATTGACATAGGAGATTGATTGCATCCTTAAGGTATGACATTTGAATGTGATAAATGCAGCAACATGTGAATCTATCTTTCAATCTCTTAACAAAATATGGATTCAATGATTCAAACTTTCGAAGCTGGATATTTATCATTGGATGCAATTGTTTGAAGCGTATAAATAGCTCCATCTACATTACACAAACACGTGGTTATTAGTAGTCATTAATTAGCTAGTTATCAGTTTGCTATTAATAAGTAGTTGGTGGTTAGTTGTTACAAGGTGTTAGATTGTTACTAGTTAGTTCTCAATAATTAGCTATTACTAATTAGCTTGTTAGTAATTAGCTATTATTAAGTAGCTGGTTCTTGGTTAGCTATTTTTAATTAGCTATTACTAGGTAGCTGGTTCTTGATTAGCTGTTTGTAATTAGCTATTACTAATTAGCTTGTTACTAATCAGATATTACTAAGTAGCTAGATCTTGGTTAGCTGTTTGTAATTAGCTAGTACTAATTAGCTTATTACTAATTAGCTTGTTACTAATTAGCTTATTACTAATTAGCTTGTTACTAATTAGCTTGTTACTAATTAGCTTGTTACTAATTAGCTTGTTACTAATTAGCTATTACTAATTAGCTTGTTACTAATTAGCTATACTAAGTAGCTGGTTCTTGGTTAGCTGTTTGTAATTAGCTATTACTAATTAGCTTGTTACTGATAAGACATTACTAAGTAGCTCGATCTTGGTCAGCTGTTTGTAATTAGCTATTATTAATCAGCTTGTTACTAATTATCTTGTTACTAATTAACTTGTTACTAATTAACTTGTTACTAATACTCTTGTTACTAATTAGCTATTACTAATTAGCTTGTTACTAATTATCTATACTAAGTAGCTGGTCCTTGGTTAGCTGTTTGTAATTAGCTATTACTAATTAGCTTGCTATTAACTAGCTATTACTAATTAGCTTGTTACTAGCTTGTTATTAATTAGCTTGTTACTAATTAGCTTATTACTCATTATCTTATTACTAATTAGCTATTACTAATTAGCTTGTTAGTAATTAGCTATTACTAAGTAGCTTGTTCTTGGTTAGTTGTTTGTAATTAGCTATTACTAATTAGCTTGTTACTAATTAGCTTGTTACTAACTAGCTTGTTACTCATTAGCTTGTTACTAATTAGCAATTACTAATTATCTTGTTAATAATTAGCTATTACTAATTAGATTGTTAGTAATTAGCTATTACTAAGTAGCTTGTTCTTGGTTAGTTTGTAGTTAGCTATTACTAATTAGCTTGTTACTAATTAGCTTGTTATTAACTAGCTTGTTACTAATTAGCTATTACTAATTACCTTGTTACTAGTTATCTTGTTACTAACTAGCTTGTTATTCATTAGCTTATTACTAATTAGATATTACTAATTAGCTTGTTAGTAATTAGCTATTACTAAGTAGCTGGTTCTTGGTTAGCTATTTGTAATTAGCTATTACTAATTAGCTTATCACTAATTAGCTTGTTACTCATTAGCTTGTCACTAATTAGCTTGTTAGTAATTAGCTATTACTAAGTAGTTGGTTCTCGATTAGCTGTTTGTAATTGACTATTACTAATTAGCTTCTACTAATTAGCTATTACTTAGTATCTTGTTACTAATTAGCTTGATAGTAATTAGCTATTAGTAAGTAGTTGGTTATTGGTTAGTTGTTTGTAATTAGCTATTACTAATTAGCTTGTTACTAATTAGCTATTACTAAGTAGCTGGTTCTTGGTTAGCTATTTGTAATTAGCTATTGCTAATTAGCATGTTATGAATTAGCTATTAGTAAGTAGCTTGTTACTAATTACCTATTCCTAAGTAGCTGGTTCTTGGATAGTCGTTTGTAATTAGCTATTACTAATTAGCTTGCTACTAGTAACCTACTAGTAAGTAGCTGGTTCTTAGTTAGTTCTCAATAATTAGCTACTACTATTTACCTTGTTAACAATTAGTTATTATTAAGTAGTTAGTCATTGGTTAATTGTTTGTAATTAATTATTACTGATAATCTATTACTAATTAGCTTGTTACCAATTAGCTATTACTAAGTAGCTAGTTCTTAGTTAGTCGTTAGTAATTATCTACTACTAATTAGCTTGTTAGTAATTAAATATTACTAAGCAGCTAGTTCTTGGTTAGCTGTTTGGAATTAACTATTACTAATTAGCTTCTACTAATTAGCTATTATTAAGTAGCTGGTTTTTGTTTAGTTGTTTGTAATTAGCTATTACTAATTAGCTTGTTACTAGTTACTTATTACTAAGTAGTCGGTTCTTCGTTGTTAGTAATTAGCTATTACTATTTAGCTTGTTAAGAGTTTTTTATTATTAAGTAGCTACTTCTATGTTAGTTGTTAGTAATTAGTTATTACTAATTATCTTGTTACCAATTAGCTATCACTAAGTAGTTGGTTCATGGATGCTTATTAGTAATTAGCTATTACTAATTACCTTGTTACTAATTGGCTATTACTTAAGAGCCAGTTTCTTGGTTAGTTGCTTGTAATAAGCTATTTCAAAATATCTTGTTACTAGTTAGCTATTACTATTAACTTGTTACTAGTTAGCTATTACTATTAGATTGTTACTGTAAGTTACTTGTTACTGGTTCTTATATAATTAGATAAAATCATGAACTGATGATTGAAAATAGAATTACCTGAGATACATCAAGAACGTGAACAGGATGCTCCAAATATTGATTTCTGCCAAGTCGGGTCCTGCTTATATCCTTCTTATTTGGTGACACCCTGCTCTCTGTTGTCCAAAACATGATAATCACATGCTTGAAATCTTGTGTGGTACATGTGGTACGTGTTGCCCTACCAGTTGCCTTCCAAAAACTATGATCAGACTCAGCTGTACTTAACCGTCCAATCGTATCATAGATGACTTTCTTGCTTACTCCCAATAACCTAGAAAGTCTTGAAATATTTATGTGATTTGTTGATGAATATGCATCACTATTTAGAGCCATCATCAATGTTGATCTCTTCAACACAATGTCATCAGAATTCTTTCTCATACTTTGCAGTGTATTCTAAAGATTGATGAAAAGGGCACATGTTACATGATCTTTGTTACTGCCCATTGCATCAAAAAGTTGCCCAATACATGGACTCTACAACATCC
Organism: Ceratopteris richardii; assembly: GCA_020310875.1. Lineage (NCBI taxonomy): Eukaryota > Viridiplantae > Streptophyta > Polypodiopsida > Polypodiales > Pteridaceae > Ceratopteris > Ceratopteris richardii. The sequence continues at coordinate 60,455,757 of CM035444.1, forward strand.
TATTTAGTGCCTCGATTTTATCTTCACAACATAAGTGTCTAGTTTAATTTTTAAAATACTTGATGATCTTATCCACAATGCCATCCAAGTTGCTTGAACTGCAATTAGCATTACCCTCCACATTAGTGCCCGAGCTTGACATTATTGTGTCTCTATATTTCCTGTTCTTTTCCTTCCAATAACATCTTAATGCTTGCTGATCACTATCCACTACTGGTATTGTATTAACTTCCATCAGTTCGATTGTTCGAGATTGCCCTGCATCAACACACTACAAATGATGAGAAACCATAAATACAATAACATCTACCACTCATCAATCCACTTTATTATATTGAATTTACATTGAGTATGCTCACCTGATATCATTATGTGCTCCATCACTTACGTATGTAGACTTGTTATACCACTTTTAAACCTACAACAATCATCCAAAACCTCAGATCTTAGATACAATGAATGAACAATATGAAACTAAATGAACATTGTTAGGCATACTTTTAAACCTACAACAATCATCTACAATATGAGATGTTACTCGTATATAACTTCCGTTTTTTTTAGAGAACAAGAAAAAATTAGATTAACGAGGGAATTGTACAAAATGTGCAGGGTTAAGAGCCCACACATCACCATAAAATCAATGTCATCAGTCTTTACAACGAGAAGCTGCACCATCTGTACTCTCCAACATGCAGCACGCAGAAAAACCCATGTCATGAATGCTCCAAGTAGGGAGTTGGAAAAGCATTCCTACTCTGCAACCCATAGAAATCGCATCAAGCTTTGTAATATCTTTTCTGTCCTAGGGATACATGCTGGTGGTGGCTTCCAAACTCTATTTTTGGCTCTTAATAGAGTCGATTTTCCACTTCAACTTGGGCTAATAATATCCAATATAGAGCTTTTGGGTCGACCCTATTCTTGGCAGCGTGAAAGCTAGGGAACCTGAAGTGCAATGAGCAAAAGCAAATGCAAGAACCAATTCTTTAGAGTTGATTAAAGCCTCCGATTTTGTGTTGTGCACGTACGTCTTCCATCGCCCATCAATACAATCCTTGAAAGATTTGGTTGTGACTCATTACAACAACACAGGATCAACAAAACAACAGCCAAAAAAACTTCTACCGTGTTGCATGCTCCATAACAAATGCATGGCTGCCAAAGACAACAATCAACTACGCAGAAAAACTCCCAGGCGAGATGAGGTACTACGGCGGACTCTCCAATCTGTAGCACGTAGAAAAACCCACGTCATGAACGCTCCAACATGCATACTGTCGCCTACTCCAGCTAATTAACTATGTCTCGGACATCACTTTTTTGTAACCATTGACATGCTTTCACCCATACGCTCTTGCAGAACAGTGAAGGATGCTTGCGATACACTTACCACATTGTACCAAGCTACAAATGAGGCTCGTGTTGCTTACCTCCAAAAATAGTTGGAGAGTGAGCACATGAATGAAGATGATTCTATGGATAGTTTTCTAACAAAGCTCAAAGACTTGAAGGAACAGTTGATTTTTGTTGATGAGGTTATACCAGATAGCTCACTTGTGCAGACCGTTCTGAATGGTCTTCCTGATTCATATCAGATTTTTGTTTCTACTCTTCGGTTGATGATGAAAGGCAATCCAAATGACCTTGTCATTTGAGGAGTTACTCTCTGTTCTGCTGCAAGAAGATCAATCTAGATAGAACAGGTCCATTATGCGTGTTGCAGATTAAGCTTTCCTGGCTAGTCAAAAGGGCAAAGGAAAATGGAGCTCTTCAACTAGTAAGCAAAAATCTACTAAGTCTACACAATCGAAGAGGGAAGACAAAGATGAAAAGAAATAAAAAAAGTAGAATTTTTTTTGCAAGTATTGTAAAGGAAATGATCATATCATAAAGAACTATCCAAAAGTGGCTGCTAAAGAGGCAAAGAAGAAAGAGGCTGGAATGGTTGTTGCAGAGGCCTCTACACCAAAAATAGAGTCTGCTAATCTTGTGTAGGAAGAAGAATGGGCGTCTACTATTGTTTGTAGTTTTGACCCATCTTCTCATGAGCACTGCATGTATGCAGTAGACTCAGATGTTTGGTACTTTGATAGTGGGGCGACCAAACACATTACCTCATAGCACAATTTCTTCTCTTCACTCGAGCCTGCCCCTACAGGGAATACTGTTACATGCACCAACAACTCCTCTTATCCTGTTATGGGAGTTGGTAAGATCATTTTGACTACTGCTAATGGCAGTTCTTTCACTTTGTCAGATGCTTTATTTGTGCCAGGAATCAAGAAGAATCTGTTATCAGTTTCCGCTTTAGCCCAGATTGGCTTAGTTGTGAAATTTGTTGATGATAGGTGTACAGTTCATGATTTGTCAAATGGCGACGTGATTATTGCTTTTGGCATTTTATGTCGTGGGCTATATAATCTCATAGACTATGAAAGATTTGTGAATGATTCGACATGTGCAGTACATGATTCTTAGGCTATGTCAGATGCAAAGCGTTGGCATGCACGCTTTGGCCATCTGAATTTTGCTAGTTTGCTACGCCTGCAGAAATCTAAAATGGTGTCCTCTTTGCCCAAACTTGAGGCACTTGGAAACCTTGTTTGTGAAGGCTATATTTTGGGCAAAATGCAGCGTTCCTCATTTTCAAAAGATGGCTCAGTTCGGGCTACTCCGAAATTGCAGTTTGTACATAGTGATGTCTGTGGTCCTATGCAAACACCTTCCTTTGGAAATTATCTTTACTTCGTGACTTTCATTGATGATTTCTCTAGGCATGCATGGGTATATCCATTGAAAGCAAAGTCTGAAGTGTTCATGTGCTTCAAATAGTTTTTGGTTTTGGCTAAAAATCTGTCAGCATGTAAAATGGGCACCCTCCATTCTGATCGAGGGGGGAATATATGTCTTCTGATTTTAATGCATTTTTGGCTAAATGTGGGATAAAACACCAGTGTACAGTGCCGTATACACATCAATAGAATGTAGTTTTTGAATGAAAGAACAGGTCACTCATGGAGATGGCGAGGTGTATGGTCAAGAGTCAGGCCTTACCACAGTTTTTGGCTTGAGGCTATCATGTGTGCAACATATGTACTTAATAGGTGTCCCACTAAAGTGCTGTAGTCTATCACTCCATATGAGGCTTGCCATGATCAAAAGCCATCTGTTGCTCATCTGTGTGTTTTTGGTTGTTTGGCATATGCCTTAGTGCTTGAACAACATCGCAAAAAATTGGATGATAAAGCAGTAAAATGTATTTTTGTTGGGTATAGTTCTGAAAATAAAGGCCATCGTATGTATCATCCACAGACTAAATGCATTTTGATTAGCCATGATGTTGTTTTTGTGGAAGATGCTATTCATTCATTGCTTTCATGTGCGTAGTAACCTTCTCCAAGGTATACACTTGGTGTTGGAATATGAAATTTCACACCATCTCTTCAAAGAGATGGAAATTATTTTTTATTATATGATGAACATTTTACTGTGGTTCATTATGTTTTAGAGATATCTAGTGTGCTTTCTAAATCATCAATGGACATGAATAAATCACATTTTAAGTCAATGCCAAGTTGGAAAATTGTTCCTTAAACTTAGGAGAAAATTCAAGACAACACACCTTTTTTGAAGGTAGATTTTCATGCCTCATATCTCTCTACAAATTCACTATTTTTTATTGGGCTAAAAAGATGAAATGGTCTAAATGTTATGAAGAACAAGCACACCAAATATGTCCCACTAGTTGAGCTCCAATCTCAAGTTATAAAGGTGGAAAATGTTAGATATGCTCAATACTCCACCCTCAAGTGACCACAAATGATCCAAGTTCCTCTAAGTTGTAAGGCCCCCATTATGCGGAGAAGGCATTGTGAGAGCTTGGACATTTGTGGAACCCTCACTTCCAAGTTAGATGAGGTCTATGTGTGACCATTGATGGTAATAGATGATCTTTGTGAGCCTATCCATTATGTTAGGTAGGTCATAAACTTATGGGCCATTGGGTTTGCATTCAAGGAAAAAAATAAAGGCCTTGTGGTTCTATGGAAACCGCCATAGAACCTTAATGGGGGAGTGCAGAGGGGGGCTTGTGCCCTTCTACGGCATCGGAGGGCCCATCCCCCTAACCCATAGGGTTGAGACGGTAGGAATTCTAGTCTTGGAGATATTGTCGGATTCTAAATTTTGATGACTATTTTGTATCTCCCAACTACATTTATCGATACCGACTCCCCTTGCGAAAGGTATATAAGCATGGCCCATGTTGAACTTTACAAAACATTGTGCACTGGTAAGCTCTTAATCTAGAGTTTTTCTAGATCACCATCTAAGCTCCATATAGAGAGCACATGGGTGGATAGCACCATCACTGTAGCTGCATTACTCTTGGTAATTTGAAAATTCGAGTTCTCTCTCTTTCTATCTCAATTTGCATCTATCTTTGTCTACATTTTTCTCTTAACTCTGTCTACTAGTCTATTCCACTATGCTGTTATTTTCTTACATGGTATTAGAGCTCAAGAGGCTCTAAGTAGTGCATAAGCAAAAATGCAGAGATTTCAATGATAAAAGAGAGAAGATGACAAGTGGTGTATCATCATCTACAATTGAGAATCAAGGTGGTTCATCAATAGGAGTAGGTGGAGCATAGACAAGAGAAGCAATGCTTTCGGTCATCCCAACATTGCGGATATGACCATGATCCTTCACAAAAGGTAAAATCGATGGTACGAACTAACCCGTGTGGAAGTTTAAAATCACTTCTATCCTTGATTCATATGAGCTTTTGGAGACTGTTTTTGGGATTGATCATGAGCCCCAAGAAACACTTGATCCAAATAATCATGGTCAAATGATTCCTCCTAATGCTGATCTTCTACATGCTTGGAACCATAGAAATGCAGATGCATTTTGTACTCTAGTTACAGGTACCACTGATAGTGTTTTGGCTCTCATTCAGCATACTTCCAAGGCATTTAAAACATGGAACATATTGAGAAATCAATATGAAACTTGTAATCAGACATGGATTCAGAATTTGGAAGCTAGTAGCAGAAAGATTTGCTGATGGGGAGACTACAGAGGTGTCTACCACTTGCATAAAGAATCAATGAGATCAAATGGTGGGAATAGGTGTACAAAAGTCAAGTGAGGAGCTAGCTTGGTGTTGTCTTTGAATTTGTCCATCAAAGTTTGATGGTTTAGTAACTACTATTAATACTCAAATCAGACCTCAACCACTATCTTTTGAAGAGTTCAGTGCCTTAGTCATGGAGGAGTACCTACCCTCAAGGCAAGGAGTGGTGGCAACAAAGGAGATGCTTCATTCACAACAAATGCCAAAGGAGGCAAAGCAGACTGTTTGAAAGATGGAGACAAAAAGAAGAATGACAAAAAGAAGTTCAAGGGAGAGTGTTTCCATTGCAAGAAGAGAGGCCACATAATCCTCACATCAAGAAGGCAAAAGAGAAGAATGGCTCTTCTAAAGGTGACAAGGGCAAGACAAGAAATAGAGCTTGATTTATTTGTTACAATAGAGGACGTATGCTCCTTGGCTAAAGTTTTAGGAACAGATGACTCATGGGTGTTGGAGAGTGGTGCCTCTTTTCACATGATGAGCAAAAAAGACCTTTAGAGTTCCTTGCAAACTCTAAAGGAACCCATCATAATAAAGGTAGGTAATAATGCAAGAAGTCCTACAGAGGGTGAAGGTATGTTTTCTGTCATTAACTCTAATGGGGATGTTAGGAACCTTTCAAATGTGTATGTTCCACAAAAAAAAAATTATTTCAATAGCCTCTATAACTATTCAAGGCCATCAAGTATCTTTCATTAAGACAAGAGATACGATTATGGATAGTAATAACAACCTTGTTGGGACTAGCATAAGGAGGAACAAAATGTATGAGTTGTCTACTCTTACAACCATTGCAAGTGTGGGCACAAGTAAGCTATGGCATGAGAGATTTGACCACATCAGATACCTTATACTAAAGGAGATGCATCGCAGGGGTATGGTTGCACACCTACCATCGATTGCAAGAATGAAGGCATGATGGGCAAGCAAGAGAGGAAGGCATTTCCACAAGAAAGCAAGAACAGAGCAAGCTATCCTCTAGAGCTGGTACATGATGACTTGTGCAAAAAAATGCCTACACAAGCCTTGGGCGGATCTTCCTACTTCATGTTACTTGTCGATGACTATAATAGGAAGATGTGGGTGTACTTCCTTCATGATAAGTCTCAAGTTGGTAAGTTTAAAGAATGGCTTTAGCTTGTTGAAATTGAAACATGGAAGAAGATGAAGAAATTAAGGACAGACCACGGTGGTGATTTCACATCAACATAGTTTGAAGATTTTTGGAAAGTAAAGGAATCAAACATCAAATCATAGCGGAACATAGACAACGGAACGGTGTTGCAAAATGTCGAAATCAAACCATCATGGAGATGGAAAGATGCATGTTGAAGGTAAAGGGTTTGCCTAATCAATTTTGGGTAGAAGCTATTAACAATGTTTTCTGCATCTTGAATCAAAGCTACACCAAGACACTTGATGGAAAGACTCCACAAGAGGCCTACATTGGTGAAAAGCCATCTGTTTCCCATTTCAAAGTATTTGGAAATGATTTTTATGTACATGTTCTAGATAGAGAGAGAAACAAGCTTCAACCAAAAAGCATCAAATGTATCTTCTTAGGGTATAATGAAGATAAGGAGGCTTATAAACTTTATGAACTTGAGGCTAAGAAGATCATGGCGAGTCATGATGTGGTGTTTAAGGAGGAGTAGCCACATGTAGTGGAGGAGGAAAATAGAGCTTCCACTTCATCATCAGGAAAAGGGGCAATCCATTATGAACTTGACCCAAGAGCTATCCCTTCTACACAAGAGAAGGAAGCATCATGTTCAGATGATGAGTCTAAAAGTCACCAACCTGCCACCACCCAAACGAAAAAGCCATTGCAACATTGGGTGAGGCAGCTATATGGTTCTGCAAAACCCATCCCTGTTGGTGCAAGACAAGCCTACACACATTGGCTTGAACACTTGGAAAAATTGATTTGGAACCCATGAAGGATATCTCTATGAGAAGCAAGAACCATAGGAACCTAGTCCTATGTGATATTATCTTTTACCCCTAGTAAACGTCTTTATGACTTGGCATCTCTTGTAATCACTTACCTACCTCATAAGTCGTGGAAATTTGAATGTTGTAATGGAGAGAATATCTCCCTAATTTTAGAGGAGAGATTCTAGGGAGCCTTAGTTTGAATTTCAAATTCAAATGAAGAGCAAACTCCTATAAAAGTTGAAGATAAAAAGTCGCGGGTTCACTCACTCTCTAGCTCACTCCCCGAGGCATATTTTCATTGTAACTGAGTGTGTGTTAGTGCTACTCCATAGCCTACACCACCACACCTCAATTAGCTATGCTTGTCAAGCTAATGAGATTGTACAAACACATTTATCAATAGAAGTATACATTCATCATCTCTGTTTTGTCTGAGTTCCCTACTCCAAGTCTGTCAACTTCAAAAGAGCATATCTCAGGATCTACTGAACCAAATCAAGAGTTCTATAGCTCATTGGAACCAGCTCAAGGTCTACTACAAGCATACAAAATCTCAGAGGATTTCATTCAGCCATTTGGGAGAAATCCGATTCGAAGTGCACACTGGTCTGTGTCTGCAGAGTTCCTAAAAAGTCGGGGGTGATTATAAGTTTGCTAAACTTATTTCTCAGTGCATAGTTTATCAATTGAAGTGATTCCACTTGTGATTGGTAGCTTACTAAGGTACGTTAATACTCCCAAAAGAAATTGTTCCAATTTTAAGTGTGCTGGACACACTGAGTAAAAGTCTGAGCAGGTATCACTACAGGAATAGAAAGTTTTTCTTGTTTTTGAAGTACCAAGTTATCTGTTTTGGTTTGATCATTACCCAAACCATTTTCAAAGTACATATATGGTCTATTTATGTCATTTGGAAGCTAAGCTAGTGTACTAAGCATATCTGAAGAAGAAAGAGGGCAGGTGTGAAGCAGGTTTTGCAGCACCAACTGATTTCCTGAGTGCATCCATCCATCACTCTCAACAGTGGTATCAGAGCAAAGAAGGTAAACATGGGTGATGGTTTCCCTTCCTTCATTGACAAATTGGACAGAAACAATTATCAAGCTTGGTCATTAAGAATGAAGACCTATCTACAAGGGAGAAGTCTATTTGGATACATATCAGGAGATGAGGAGTTGCCCTCATTCAAGACTAGAGGACTACCTACAAAGGATGAACATGAAAGGCTCAACCAATGGTGTGCAAAAGATGCTTTGGCAAGGTCTTATCTCTTAAACTCTATATCTGACTTTCTTTTACCACATGTAAGGAATTGTAAGACTTCCCAGGAGACTTGGGAAACCTTGTCAAACTATTTTTCTTCCAACACAAGGGCTAGGAAGAATCAATTATGGATAGAGTTCACAACCCTTAGGAAGCAGCCCAAGCAATCAGTCTCAGAGTATGTGACAAAAATCAAAGATGTGGCAGACCAACTAGCAAGCATTGGAGAGGAAATTGAAGAGGAGCAAATAGTCAGGCAAGTGACAAATGGACTCAAGGCAGATGATAAGTGGGAAAGTTTCACCACTGCAATGGACCTCTACATGGACATGCATACCCCTGATCTCACAACACTCATGGGCCAACTATTTACACATGAAGCAAAGTTCACCAAAGCTGGAGATCAATCAAAAGGTAACAACCCCTCTGCTCTCTATACTGAAAAAAGGGTTAAAGATAAAGGCAAGAAGAAACAGGATGAAGAAGGCTCTACCTCTCAAGCTAATTATGCAGGGAGAGGTAGGTCATCTAGAGGAAGAGGCAGAGGAGGTAAGTCAGGTAGGGGGAGACCCTACAACTCATCACCTTGCAACATCTGTGGATTGTCCAATCATACCACAGATGAATGCTACAAGAACTACAAAAATCAGAGAGGAAGAGGCTACTCAAGAGGTGGATACTCTCAAGGAAGAGGCAGATTCAACCAACATCAAAGCTACAATGGATACAACAACCAATACAACAACAACTACAACAACAACCACAATGGAAACTACCAAGGTGGATTCAGAAATAGAAGAGACTACAACAACTACACAGAGGAGCAAGATGACTCCCTATTGATCATGAATATGACCTCCAAGATAGGTACAAATGATGATCATTTATTTTACATTGACTCAGGATGTTCTAACCATGTAGCTGGCAATGTGGCACTACTTTCTGATTTGGAAGAGCCCAAGGGCAAACATCAGGTACAAACAGGTGATGACACTAAACACTCTGTTGTCAAAATTGGAAATGTGAAGACATGTGATGGTAATCAGAACCTATTAAGCAGGGTACTCTATGTACCAACAATAACTAAGAATTTAATGAGTGTTGGTCAGATTGTGGAGAAAGGTTTGCAGGTCAGATTCACACAACATGGAGCATATGTGGAGGACCCAAAACAAGGATTCAGAAGGATAGCCAAAGGGGAGAAATCAGGAAGATTATTTACATTTGAGCTAGAAGATACAAAAAACATTGCTTTGTATAATTACAAGGATCAGACACTTTCAGAGTTAGAGATATGGCATAAGAGATTAGGGCACATAGGAAAAAGAACTCTAAAGCAAATGTGCAGGGATCAGTGTGTGCTTGGGATACCTAATGTATCCAAGCAACACATGATTTACAAATGTGGATCATGTCAATTTGGTAAGTCTCACAGATTACCCTACTCAAGGAAAGGTTTCATGCATGAAGACTACCTAGACTTGGTACACACAGATGTTTGGGGACCTAGCAAGGACCCTTCCATTTCTGGTTCAAGGTATTATGTGTCCTTCATTGATGACTATAGCAGGTGGACCATTTTATACTTTATGAAACACAAAGATGAAGTGTTTAATTGTTTCAAGAGGTATCTTGCACTTGTTGAAAATCAAACAGGTAGAAGCTTGAAAAGGCTAAGGTCAGATGGTGGAGGAGAGTACTTCTCCAATGAGTTTGAAGATTTCTTGCAGGAAAGAGGCATCAAAAGGGAGATCACTACAAGGTACTCACCTGAACAAAATGGGGTAGCAGAAAGAAGGAATAGACTTATAGTGGAAACAGCTAGGTCTATGCTCAATGAGAAAAAGTTGCCAAATTACCTATGGGCAGAGAGTGTATCCACTGCCACTTATCTCATCAATAGGTTGCCATCCAAATCACTTGATGGCATGACACCATATGAAGCTTGGCATGGTAGGAGACCCTCTCTGGATCATTGCAAAATCTTTGGTTGTGTAGCATATGTGCATATTCCCTCACAGGTAAGAGGAAAGTTAGATCCAAAGGCTGAAAAATGTATCTTCATTGGTTATGATTTGAACCAAAAGGGATACAGATTCTACAACCCCACAAACAAAGGGTTCAAGGTAAGCAGAGATGTCATATTTGATGAGAATGACTCATGGTATGAGAATGAATGCAGGAAAGTGAGTTTACCCTATGACATGGAAGAAGATTTTCCAAAGCTTACCAAGGAAGAGCCAACTCAACAAGAAGATTCAAGCTCAGATGATGATACAATAAACCTTGAAGAGTTCAAAGCTTGGAAATCCAAAGGAAAGATGAAGATGAAGCAATTAGAGGATAAGCCAGAAACTTCCACTCAAGCAATGAGAAGATCTCAGAGAGAGAAGAAGAAGCCTATCAGATTTGGGTATGACACATCACTTGTAACTAAACATTCTGTATATCTTGCAAAAGATTTGTTGAATGAAGAACCAGGTACCTATGAAGAAGCAATTACAAAGCCAGAATGGAGAGAAGCCATGGATGAAGAGATAGAAGCTCTCAAGGAAAGTGATACTTGGGACTTGGTACCCAAGAAAGACTCTATGAAGGTAATAGGATCCAGATGGATCTATAAACTAAAGAAGAATTCAGATGGAACAATAAACAGGTACAAAGCTAGGTTGGTAGCCAAGGGTTTTGCACAAACCCAAGGCATTGATTATGAGGAGACATTTTCTCCTGTGGCCAAGATGCCAACTATCAGAGTTTTGGTGAGTGTAGCTGCATCCAAGAATTGGAACATGTACCAATTGGATGTGAAGAATGCATTCTTGAATGGATGGATATCTGAAGAAGTCTACATGTCACAACCACCTGGCTATGAAGATCCAAAAAAGGTACATTATGTTTGTAAATTGAAGAAGGCTCTGTATGGTTTGAAGCAGGCACCTAGAGCATGGAATTACAGATTGACCACCTACCTCCTAGATCAAGGATTTGTGATGAGCAAAGCAGACACTTCTCTATTCATAAAGAGAAGTAGTACAGAGGTAATCTACTTATGTGTTTATGTTGATGACATCATCATTACAGGCAATGATGTCAATGGGATTAGACACATCAAAGAACAGATGATGAAAGAATTCAAGATCAGTGATCTTGGACTATTAAAGTACTTCTTAGGTCTTGAATTGGTGTACACAAATTCAGGTATCTACATCACTCAAAAGAAGTATGTATAGGATATGGTCAAGAAGTTTGGTTTGCAGGATGCTAAGGTATCTACTACTCCAATGGAGGTTAACCAAAAGCTAAGTGCTCATGAAGGAGAAGAAATCAAAGACATTACAGGATACCAAAGTATGGTAGGAAGTTTGAACTATGCTACCTTGACAAGAATTGACATAGCATATGGAGTAAGTGTGCTTAGTCAATTCATGCACAAACCAAGGGTACCTCACCTAGAGGCAGCAAAGAAGATCATGAAGTATTTGAAGGGAACACAAAGTCATGGTTTGTATTTTCCTTATACATCAGATATTGACATAAAAGTTTACTCAGATGCAGATTGGGCAGGATGCAAGGATGATAGGAGAAGCACCTCAGGTTATATTTGTTTTGCAGGAGATAAGCCTATCTCTTGGTCAGCTAAGAAGCAACCTACAGTGGCATTGTCATCCACTGAAGCAGAGTATAGAGGGCTTGCCAATGCCACTCAAGAAGCTATCTGGTTGAAGCTTCTATATACAGAGTTAGGTCTATTCACAAGACCACCTATTATCTTTGGTGACAACACTAGCTCTCTTCACCTTGCAGCAAATCCAATTTATCATGCCAGAACCAAACACATAGAGGTTCATTACCACTATGTGAGAGAGAAATTGCTAAGTAAAGATATACAATTGACATATGTATCTACTAATATGCAATGTGCAGATTTACTTACAAAGGCATTGGATGGAAACAAGTTATGCAGATTCAAATCTATGATTGGATTGCAGGAAGTAATTGAAGAATGAAGAAGAAGACTTAAGCCAAAGTGTTTGGCTTGAGGGGGAGCTGTTGGTGCAAGACAAGCCTACACACATTGGCTTGAACACTTGGAAAAATTGATTTGGAACCCATGAAGGATATCTCTATGAGAAGCAAGAACCATAGGAACCTAGTCCTATGTGATATTATCTTTTACCCCTAGTAAAAGTCTTTATGACTTGGCATCTCTTGTAATCACTTACCTACCTCATAAGTCGTGGAAATTTGAATGTTGTAATGGAGAGAATATCTCCCTACTTTTAGAGGAGAGATTCTAGGGAGCCTTAGTTTGAATTTCAAATTCAAATGAAGAGCAAACTCCTATAAAAGTTGAAGATAAAAAGTCGCGGGTTCACTCACTCTCTAGCTCACTCCCCGAGGCATATTTTCATTGTAACTGAGTGTGTGTTAGTGCTACTCCATAGCCTACACCACCACACCTCAATTAGCTATGCTTGTCAAGCTAATGAGATTGTACAAACACATTTATCAATAGAAGTATACATTCATCATCTCTGTTTTGTCTGAGTTCCCTACTCCAAGTTTGTCAACTTCAAAAGAGCATATCTCAGGATATACTGAACCAAATCAAGAGTTCTATAGCTCATTGGAACCAGCTCAAGGTCTACTACAAGCATACAAAATCTCAGAGGATTTCATTCAGCCATTTGGGAGAAATCCGATTCGAAGTGCACACTAGTATGTGTCTGCAGAGTTCCTAAAAAGTCGGGGGTGATTATAATTTTGCTAAACTTATTTCTCAGTGCATAGTTTATCAATTGAAGTGATTCCACTTGTGATTGGTAGCTTACTAAGGTACGTTAATACTCCCAAAAGGAATTGTTCCAATTTTAAGTGTGCTGGACACACTGAGTAAAAGTCTGAGCAGGTATCACTACAGGAATAGAAAGTTTTTCTTGTTTTTGAAGTACCAAGTTATCTGTTTTGGTTTGATCATTACCCAAACCATTTTCAAAGTACATATATGGTCTATTTATGTCATTTGGAAGCTAAGCTAGTGTACTAAGCATATCTGAAGAAGAAAGAGGGCAGGTGTGAAGCAGGTTTTGCAGCACCAACTGATTTCCTGAGTGCATCCATCCATCACTCTCAACAATCCCATAGTCACTAGAATAGATTGCAGATGGACCGAGGTGATCACAAAGAATAGAGGAGAAGAGATGGAAAGCACCCATATTGTAAACATAGCCATGATGGCTAAGATCATTCAAGAACAAGCAAGGGAACCAACCAATGTGGAAGAGGCACTCCACGATCCGAATTGGAGGGCTTCCATGCAAACAAAATACAAAAATATCATGAAGCACGGAACTTGGGAGCTAGTGGATTGGTCCCCTAAGCGTAAAGTCATTGGCACCAAGTGGGTCTAAAAGTTGAAGTACAAGGATGATGGTACTTTAGAAAAGTACAAAGCAAGACTTGTTGCACAGGGATACTCACAAGTTGAAGGCATTGACTTTTGTGAATCATTTGCACTCACTGCAAGGATGACTAATATTTGAGTAGTACTAACTGTGCCTACACATATGCTTTTGACAATCTATCACATGGATGTCAAGTCAGCGTTCTTGAATGGAGACCTCAAGGAGGAGGCATATGTGTCTCAACCACTAGGGTTTGAGGATCCCCATTTAGAGAACAAGGTATGTAAGTTGAAGAAGGCATTATATGGACTAAACAAGCCCCAAGAGCATGGTACCAGTGGATAGATAAGTATCTCTTGGATTTAGGTTTCAAAATATGTGGTTTTGATGCTTACTTGTATGTTCTAAAGAAAGGAGGGGAGATAATTATGCTTGTACTATATGTAGATGACCTTATGATTACAAGAAATGATGATGCTCTTCTTAAAGAAACAAAAGATGCCCTTAGTTCAAAATTTGAAGTGATAGACTTGGGCTTAATGCATTATTTCTCTTGAAGTTTGGCAGGAACGAGGGAAGATTTTCATCTCAGAACAAAAGTATGGGCTGTGTATTCAGCCTTTTGGTGTCATTTTACTGCATATATTGAGCACATACACACCATGTACGCTTCTATGGATACCGCTTATGTACGTCCATGTGGTCATTGATATAGTAGTTACGTTCTTTGCATAAAGCCTTTTATGTTTGATAAAGAGGGTCGTGGTGAGGTTTTCTTAACTGGGAGACAACCAGATGTCGGGGTCTCTTTGGTGATGCAGGTGGAAGACTTACCCAGCCTCGCCATAGGAGATGTATGATAGTTGTTCATAGGTGCTCGATAAGCCTAGTTGGCTTTTATTGGGTAACTGATTATATGCAGTGGAGTCAGTGATTCACTATGTAGGTAGACATGTTAGTACTTGCAATTTTATGATACTTTGACACTAGTCATATGCTAATTTTGCAGAGGATACTCTGGCAAAATTTTTCCAGATTTCTGGTTTAGTCAACTATACAGTGGTTGATTTACTCCTTGATACACTTATTTGTTGGTGTCTGGACTCTTCTAGCTCCATTATCATTCTATTCACTTCTCTACCATCATGGCATCAGAGGTCTCAGGCACATCCGGTGGATTAGGGTCTAGTGCTAGTGTTCCAAGGAGGAGCTATAACTTGCAGGGCAAAGACCATTTTGAGATCCGAAAATTTGATGGCACAAACTTTGCTCTATGGAAGAATCAGATTAAAGATGTGCTGATTCAAAGGAGGCAATGGAAGCTAGTAAATGGGATTTCAAAGAAGCCTGCTGACATGGATGAAGATGATTGGGATGAGTTAGATGAAGTGGCCAGGTCTACCATTCGCTTGCACCTGGCAGATAATTTTTACTTTACAGTATTAGATTGTGAAAGTGCAGAGGAGCTTTGGAAGAAGTTATGAAATACATATGAAAAAGAGACGGCATCAAATAAAGTGTATCTTATGAGAAAATTATATGACCTTTGTATGAAGGACACAGATAGTGTTGCTGCTCATCTAAATGATTTTGATGCTATATTCTCCCAGTTACAGGCTCAGAAAATGGATATGGATAATGAAATGAAAGCAATATTGCTGTTATGCACCCTGCCATCATCATGGGATACGTTTTGCACAGCTATTAGCAACAGTGCACTTGGTGGTAAACTCGTCTATGATGACATATGTGGAGCACTCTTGAGTGAGGAGATTCGTAGAAAATCTATGGTTGGCACTTAGAGTGGAGATGCATATAATGTTCGTGATTCTTACCAAGGAAAGAATCAACAACGTGGCAGGAGCAAGAATAGGGAAAAGAATGGTCAACGGAATAAGAGTAGAAGTAAATCAAGGAAGAGGGATATCGAATGCCATTATTTTCATAAGAAAGGACACATGAAGAAAGAGTGTTATGCATTAAAGAATGCTAAAGGTAAAGGACAAAATGTTGATGGGCATGTTAAACAGTTACCTGCACCATCTACTTCGACTGTGAAGATTGAAGAAATTAATGCTATTTCTGATGATGCTGATGTGTTGACACTTGATAGTACTGTGCCATCTGAGGCACTTATGGCTGATTCTCTTTCCCACACCTGGCTGCTAGATTCTGGTGCTTCTTTCCATGTGACACCACATAGAGAATGGTTCTCTAATTATGCAGAAAAGTCTCTTGGTACCGTGAGATCTTGGTGACTCTTACCAGTGTGATGTTGTGGGGATTGGAGATGTGGTTGTGCATTTCATTGATGGTTCAAAATTTACTATGCATAATGTACGCCATGTACCTCAGTTATCACGTAGTTTGATGTCAGTTGGTCAACTTGATGACCTTGGTTACAAGGTGGTCTTCTATGCTCAGTCCTTTCGTATATCAAAGGGCAATATGGTTATTGCAAAAGGAAGAAAAGTTGGCTCACTTTGTCCTTTATTTGTATCACAGAAACTCGAACACTTGTTAGCTGTTACTAAACATCCTATGGCTTGTATTTGGCATGGTCGTTTGGGCCATATATCTCGTAGTGGAATGGAAAATCTTTCTCGTTCTGGCTACTTACCTGTGTTATCTTTCTCTGATTTTTCATTTTGTGAGCATTGTCAATATGGAAAGCAAACCGGAAATGTGCATAGAGCGCATATTGAGTCTTCAATTCAGCCTTTAGATCTCGTTCATACAGATGTGTGTGGTCCTATGCTCACTAGGTCCTTAGGTGGTTCTCTTTACTTTGTCACTTTCATAGATGATGCTACTAGAAAAGTCTGGGTATATCCTATCAAATCAAAGGATGATGTATTCCCTACTTTCAGAAAATGGCTTGCTTCAGTTGAGACTGAAAAAGGAACTAAGCTTAAGGCTTTACGTTCAGATAATGGGGTTGAGTATACCTCACATGAATTCAGCCTTTTCTGTCAGTCTAGAGGGATTCATAGAGAGTTTACAGCTCCTTATACCCCAGTACAGAATGGTGTAGCTGAGAGGATGAATAGAACTATTCAAGATAGAGTAGTCTCTATGTTGCATCATGCAAACTTCTCACAAGGTTTTTGGGCAGAAGCAGTATTGACTGCAGTTCATGTGATTAACCTTTCACCTAGTACTGCCAAAGGTCTAAAGTGGCACAAGAGTTATGGACAGGGAAACCACCAGATTATGATCATCTTCGAGTTTTTGGGTGTGAAGCATATGTTCATATACCCAAGAATCTTAGACAATAGTTGGACCATAAGTCCAAGAAATGCATTTTTCTTGGATATGGTCGAGAAGGAAAATTTGGATATCGCTTATGGGATCCTGAAACACGATCAGTGATCAGAAGTAGTGATGTCATTTTTAATGAGTCTAAGATGCATAAACAACCCATTAAGGAGGTTGAAGTGAGAAGAGTGGTGTTTGGGATACTAGTCCTCCGGTTAGCATGCATAAAAATGTTGCACATAGGGATGTTCAAGAGAATGTCCATTCAGATTAGTCTACACATGTTCCTGTTCAGCAACCATTGAGACGTTCTGCATGTGTCTCATATCCACCTGATAGATATGTTCCAGGTTTAGATTTTGTTATGCTAACAGATGCCGGTGAGCCTTCTTGCTACAAAGAGGCTATGCAGACACAGGATCATGTCAAGTGGGAGCGTGCCATGAAGAGTGAGTTGGATTCTATTCACAAGAATGGTACTTGGGACTTAGTACCTTTGCCAAAGGGCAGGAAAGCTTTACCATGTAAATGGGTATATAAGCTGAAATTCACATCAGATAGTGCTTCTCCAAAATATAAAGCATGACTTGTTGCAAAGGGTTTTAAGCAACAGCAAGGTGTTGATTTTGAGGAAATCTTCTCTCTAGTGGTCAAGATGATTACTTTGCACATGTTGCTTGGATTCGTTGCAATGGAGGACTTAGAGCTAGTCCAAATGGATGTGAAAACAGCTTTCTTGCATGGAGATCTTACAGATGAGATCTATATGGAACAACCAGAGGGTTATGTAGTTCCTGGCAAGGAAAGTCTAGTTTGTAAGCTCAAGAAGAGCTTGTATGGACTTAAACAGTTGCCTAGACAATGGTACCAAAAGTTTGATGCTTTTATGAAGTCCCAAGGCTATTCTCGGAGCAATGAGGATCATTGTCTCTACACAAAGAGATGCTCTGATGGCAGCTTGATATGCTTGATACTTTACATCGATGATATGTTGATTGCTGGGAAGTCCTCTTATGATTTGTCAATTCTCAAAAAGAAGTTGAATTAGACATTTGATATGAAGGATTTGGGGGATGCCAAACATATTCTTGGCATGTGCATTACTCATGATAGGAGTAAAAGATGCATATACTTGTCTCAAAGTGAGTACATATCCAAAGTACTTCACCGGTTCAATATGCAGGGTGGAAAGGCATTGAGTACACCTTTACCCACATATGTGAAATTCAGCAAGGATGACTGCCCCAAATGAGGGAAAGGAATTCATGACCAAAATTCCCTATCAGTCTGCTGTTGGTAGTCTCATGTATGCTATGGTAGCTACGAGACCAGACATTGCATTTGCAGTGGGAGATGTGAGCATATATATGTCTAATCTGTCACGAGGAAGGAGATAAGGAAGAGAGCTCACCCGCACACTCTCACTCTCAAGGAGAAGCACACACACATATTGAGGCAAGGAAGAATGATCTTCTTCTTCTTCTTCAGGAATTACAAGAATGAACTAAAAACAAGAATACAACTAGTGCAATATATAAAGACCAGTACATAAGGAAAAACCTAATGTCTGCGAATGAGTGAGCTGGCAAGAAACAAATGTGCCATCACTCTCGGTAGATAAATCTAATAAATCTCAATGAAGTATCCCTGACATATGCCGACGTGACCACTATACATGTCAGAGAAACAAAAAACTGGTACGTGTCATCCTGGATCATCACATGTTGAGCTTGATATCTCAACACTCCCCCTCAAGCTCAATGCCATATGCTGTAATCCAAGCATCTTCCGAAACTTCTTCAACTTCTCAGCTCCAAGTGCTTTGGTGAAAATATCAGCAACCTGCTCATCTGTTCTCACATAAACAAGATCAATATCACCTGCAAATACCTTCTCTCTGATGAAGTGATAATGTACCTCGATATGCTTTGTTCTAGCATGGAAAACAGGGTTCCGTGCTAACTGTATGCTGCTAAGATTATCACAATAGATAGTGATAGGCTTTTGCACTTCCACACCTAAATCTGCAAGTAGCATCTCCAACCATGATGCCTCACATGCTGCCATTGCAGCACCTCTATACTCAGCCTCTGTACTCGACAAAGCAACAGTGGGTTGCTTCTTACTGCTCCATGTAATAGCTGCACCTCCAAGTGAGAAAAGAAAGCCACTAGTAGATCTTCTATTTGGAGTACTACCAGCCCAATCTGCATCGGTGTATCCATGAACCTGCAAATCTACACCAGCTTCATAAAACAATGCATAATCCAAAGTAGCACTCACATAACGTAGAGTGTGCCTCAGAGCATCCAATTGTGGCAACCTGGGATATATAAGACTTCCCACAATTTTCCTGTACATAGTAGCATTTTCCAATGCTTCACCTGATGTAGTATCCAATTTCAAATTCTGATCCAAAGGCATAGAAATTGGCTTACAATCAGCCATACCATACTTTTGCAGCATATTCAAGGCATATTGCCTTTGCGACATCCATATACCTGTTTTTGTATGTATAAACTCAATGCCCAAGAAATAGCGCAGCACACCAAGATCTTTCATGTCAAATTCCTGCATAAGAAGTTTCTTTACCTCTTTGATGCTTTCTTCATTATCACCACCTACAATCAGATCATCAACATAAATAGCCACAATAGTGATGCCATCATCAGTCTTCCTTGCATATAGTGAATGATCTGCATCACACATAGAAAACCCAATGCTGGTTAAGTAATCAGCAATCCTTGCATGCCATGCACGCGGAGCCTGCTTCAGCCCATACAAAGCCTTTTGCAACCTGCAAACATATTCTCGATGCTTTGAATCTTCATATCCTTATGGCTGGTCCATATATACTTCTTCCTGTAACTCACCATGTAGGAAAGCATTCTTCACATCCATCTGATGCAAAGTCCATCCTTTTGCTGTAGCTAATGCAATAAGTGTTCTGATAGTAGAAATTTTAGCTACAAGGCTGAATGTTTCCTCATAATCAATGACATATGTATGTGCATAACCTTTAGCTACCAATCGTGCTTTATACCTGCTTATGCTACCATCAGCATTATGCTTTACCTTGTAAACCCATTTGCAGCCTATGGATTTCTTTCCTTGCGGCAATGGAACCAGCTTCCATGTATCATTTCCATAAAGTGCAGCCATCTCCTCATCCATAGCTTTTTCCCAATCTGCATTACCAATTGCATCTTCAAAACAAGAAGGTTCAGCATCTTGTATTACCTTTTTCATGTAGGCACAATGGCGAGCCATGTAACTATCATCTGTCAATCGTTGCACTGAATTACGCATCCTCCCAGATCTTCTTGGTCTTGGGTCACTTCTTCTTGTATCATCTGCATGTGCCCTTGTTACTCCTGGAGTCTTCACAGAGGGAAATCCAAGTTCCTCATGAAGACTCTTTTCTGAACCGCTTGAATCTCCATCAATGTCTTCAAAACCTGCACCTGTTTTACTACCAGCAGAAAGATTTTCTTTAACTTTCTTAGATGTATTTGATGAATTTTTTGGACTGAAATTTCCACGCAATCTTCCACTCCATGGATTTGAGTTGGAACTATTGCTTGGTGATGCATCCGGTCCACTCAAAACTTGAGATTCTGCACTAGATTTTTCAGCATTTTCTTTGTCATTTGGTTCAAGATTCAAGATTTGGTCCTTCTTTGGCATCTCATAGAAGCTTGACATTTCATCAAATACCACATCTCTGCTCACCTTCACCTGTCGTGTGAGTGGGTTATAACATTTGTACCCCTTTTGCTCAAGGGAATATCCAATGAAGACACATTTTTCTACTTTCGGATCAAGCTTCGTCCTCAACTCATCTGGAACATGTACATATGCAATACAACCAAAAACTTTCAGATGTGATAAGTTTGGATTTTTACCTGTAAACTTCTCTTCAGGTGTAACTTGATGTACAGCAGCAGTCGAAGTTCTGTTCATGATGTATACAGTAGTATGCACAGCTTCTGCCCAATAACAATGAGGCACATTCTTCTCAGCCATCAAGGCTCTTGCTATTTCTGCAATATGTCTATTTTTGTGTTCAGCAACACCATTCTGTTGTGGTGTGTACCTGCATGAAAACTGACGCCGAATTCCATGATTTTTTAGAAAACTGCTGAACTCATTTGACATGTATTCACCTCCTCCATCATCTTAATGTTTGAATGTACTTCCCTGTCTGCTTTTCCACCATAACTTTAAAATTCTGGAAGTGAGTAAACACCTTGCTCTTCTCTTTCATGAAATATACCCATACTTTGCGTGTATGGTCATCAATGAAATTGACATAAAACCTGCAACCGCCCATAGATGTGGTCTTTGCTGGACCCCAAACATCTGTATGTACTACTTCTAGTACATTCTCACTAACATGCTTGTCATGTGGAAATGATGCTCTTGATTGTTTACCAAATTGACATGCTGCATATACCTTTTGCATTTCTGCAACTTTGAAATTTGGTAGTCCATGAACAATCTCCTTTGACTGCATCATTTTCAGCCTTTGCAAGTTTGCATGTCCAATCCGTTTGTGCCATATCTCTATATCTGCAATAACTCCTGCACCTTTTGCAAACATGGCTGCATTCATTTCAGGAATCTTCACATTTAAGGTGAACATCCTACCCACTTTGTTTCCTTTGGCAACCAATCGTCCATCCTGCTTGTACTCTTCTACATATAATCCATCAGCATTGAACCTGACTTGTAATCCCTGGTCAACCATTTGTCCAACAGAAACCAGATTCTTCGTTATATTTGGAACATGCAGCACATCAACGAGATGTTTTACCTTTCCGTCCTCCATAGACAATGCTATATTTCCTGTATGCTCAATAGGATGCGATGTGTCATCACCTGTTTCAACATATCCAAGAACTGGCATTTTCTGCAAACTACTAAACCATTCTGCATGACTGGTCATGTGATTTGAAGCACTTGAATCAACATACCAGACATGATCATTCGATTTTGAAACACCAGCAGACATCGTATTCATCATGTGATGTTGAACCATAAACAGCTTCTTAGAATCATCTGCACTTGTGGATGCATAGTTGTTTTGCTGCCTTCTGTTATTTTGATTCTTTAACCTGCAATCATGTTCAAAGTGTCCAGGTTTACCACAATTCCAGCATCCTTTACTATCATTACTTGAATCATTTCTTTGGAAATTTTTGCAACCTCTTTGGCTCCCCCTGCCTCGAAACTGTCCTCTTCCTCCTGTATGATTCTGTTGTTGACCTTGGTCTTGGTTACTATTTCCTCTTCCACTTCCAAAACCTCTACCTCTGCCTCTTCCTCTGCCAGAGTAGAATACCTGCTCAGAACTGGGCTTTCCTTGGGAGTTTGAATCCTCACCAAGATTCTTTTCTTCAATGATCAGCATAGAGACCAAATCAGCAAAATTCGGAATATTTTCCCTGGTCTATATAGAAGTTCTAAACTGCTTATATGCAGCTCCTAAACCACGAAGGCACACTTCCACCTTATCATCATCATCTACATTCACGCCAATAGATGCAAGTGACTCACATATGCTTTTGATTTTTAGAGTGTAGTCACTTACCGACATGCTCTTTTTCTCCAATGTATGCAACTCGTTCTTGAGTTGCAATTTCTGTGCCTTTGTATTGGTCTCGTACAAAGTGACCAAACTGTTCCAAGCCTCTTTTGGAGTCTTGGCATCCTGTATGTGTCCAATCATGCTATCCTGTATGCTAATAGATAGCCAATACATTACCTTTCCTGCTCCTTGATTCCATTCCTCATATGCTCTTAACTGTTCTGCAGTCCGATTCCTTTCTGGTAACTGCGGAGCATTTTCATTCTCTCCTTCGATGTACTTCCAGTAACCTTTTCCCATCAGGAAATTCGTCATTCTGAATCTCCAAGCATGGAAGTTGTTCTTGTCCAGCTTATCGCTCATAAGCTGACTCATTCCATCTTCGTTTGCCATTTCTGCAACAATTCACAACACCGCAACACACTACAAGCAGCACTTCTGCTTGAACACTGTCGCACTATGACGTGACAGTTCGATCTTAGAAAAACACAGTTTTCGTGTATCAACAATACACGGAATCGCTTGATGGAATATATGAGTGTCGCTGAACACAACGCAAGTTATAGTTTCTGAAACTGACCTAGTTTTTCTGTGGGCCCCACCTGACAGGCTCGAAACGGAGGTCGAGATGGCTCTGAAACTTTGATCTGACAAAAACAAGTGACCCTAAAGGGATAACTCTCGAAAATATTTTGAGGTCTTCTACCTTCACGGCGATTTTCGTAGCAAACGGAGGCCGTTTGTGAAATCGCGTTTTCTCCACACCTTGCCGCGTAGTCTTCACCGTCGCCTTCTCCACGAGCTCTCTACAGCCATGCTGGCTCTGATACCATGTCACGAGGAAGGAGATAAGGAAGAGAGCTCACACACACACTCTCACTCTCAAGGAGAAGCACACACACAGATTGAGGCAAGGAAGAATGATCTTCTTCTTCTTCTTCTATTACATAAAAGGAATGTACAAGAATGACCTTAAAAACAAGAATACAACCAGTGCAATATATAAAGACCAATACATAAGGAAAAACCTAATGTCCGTGAATGAGTGAGCTCGCAAGAAACAAATGTGCCATCACTCTTGGTAGATAAATCTAATAAAGCTCAATGAAGTATCCCTGACATATGCCGGTGTGACCACTATACATGTCAGAGAAACAAAAAACTGGTACGTGTCATCCTGGATCATCACATGTTGAGCTTGATATCTCAACATAATCCTGGCAAGAAACATTGGGAAGTGGTCAAGATGATTTTGAGATATCTGAGTGGCACTAAGGACAAGTGTCTATGCTTAGGTAGAGGGAAAGCATCCATTATTGGTTACACAGATTCTGAGTATGCTGGTTGTGTAGACAATCGTAAGTCTACATCAGGGTACATTTTTCATTTTGCTCGAGGTGCTATCTCTTGGAGATCTCGTCTTCAAGAATGTACAGCTATTTCCACCACAGAAGCAGAGTATGTTGCAGCAAGTGAGGCATGTAAGGAAGCATTGTGACTTTCTCGTCTTGCTTGTGATATGGGTTTACCTCAGCATGTACCTCACTTGCTCAGTGATAGTCAGAGTGCCATTGCTTTGGCTAAGAATCCGGTCTATCATGCAAAGACCAAGCACATTGAGGTGAGGTATCACTTCATTAGAGATTGCTTAGCCACTGAGAGCATTATTCTTGAAAAGGTTCATACTCGAGATAATGTTGTAGATGCTTTGACTAAAGCTCTACCATAGGATAGCTTTCCACATTGTTGTCACTTGATGGGGGTTACTTGATTCTTGATCTTACGCAGTCACTTGTATATTGTGTAACATGCCCATCAGGTGGGAGGTATAATTTGTATACTTACACTCATGTATTCTTTATCATTCTTTATTTTTCTCCCATACTTACTCTGGCCATATTGGCCTTTAGTGGGAGATTGTTACCGTTAGTGTCCATGTGAAAGGCCAAATGGCCACCGGACACTATATATTCTTTAATAAAACATATAGTGGTCTGGTCAGTCACAGACTGTAAGTTTGACCGCATTTGTAAGACCTAGGAAGTATGTCTTCGTGCTCCCTGTGTACTGTGTTTTCTGCGTATTCTACAGCTTCTGTGCGGAGTACTACGAGCGGCCTCAGGAGCTCGGTTTTCTACTCTGAGCATATCGTCGTGGAGCGGCCTCAGGAGCTCGGTTTTCTACTCCGAGCATATAGTCGTGGAGCTCTCAAGAAGGAGAGTGCACTGTGGTGCATCGCCATCGAAATACTTCACTCTAAGTTGTAAGGCCCCCATTATGAAGAGAAGCCATTGGAGAGCCGGACATTTGTGGAATCCTAACTTCCAAGTTAGATGAGTTCTATGTGTGACTATTTATGGTAATACATTATGTTTGTGAGCCTAGCTCTTAGGTTAGGTAGGGCGTAAATGTCTCGGTCATTGGGTTGTCATTCAAGCCGAAAATAAAGGCCTTTTGACACCGTGCAATTTCCCCATAAATACTTAATGGGGGGAGTTCAAAGGGGGGCTTGCCCCGTTCTGCAGGGTCCAAAGGGCCTATCCCCCTAGCTTGTAGGGCCGAGACAGAAGGATTTCTGGTCATGGAGATATTGTCGAATTGTATATTTTGCCGATTATTTTGTATCTCCTAACTATGTTTATCTATACCAACTCCCCTTGTAAAAGCTATATAATCATGACCTAGATTCACTTTACAAAGCATTGTGCACTGGTAAGCCCTTCATCTATATTCTATCTAGATTTCCATCTAATCTCCACATTGGGAGCGCACGGGTGGACAACCCCATCATTGTAGCTACATTTCTCTTGGAAATTTGAGAATTCGAGTTCTCTATCTCTCAATATACGTCTATCTTTGTCTGCATTTTTCTCTCAACTCTATCCACTAGTCTATTTCATTGTGCTGTCATTTTCTTACAACGAGAATTAGTAGATTTCAGAATTAGCAGATTTCAACAAGCAACTCGCAAGCCACCTTTGGAAGCTTGTATTGCAAGCTACATGCATCATCTCAAAGTGATTTCTTGAGCAAAATTTCTCTTCATAGCATGAGTAATCTCCATTTAAAGTAGTTTCATCAAACTTCCCACATATGAAAATAGCAAAACTTCCCACATATGAAAATAGCTATGTAAAGAGAGGCCTATGAACACTTTTGCAAACAGACGAACATAGAGCTGGACTTGAGAGAAAGTCTATGTAGAAGGCTCATTTTGTGGAATTGTAGAGTGCATCCTAGGGAGTAGTGGAGTGTTCTATTCCCATGGTTGTTGCCATTATAAAATTTCATCATTTGTTTCATTAGGCCCCTTTTATAGGACTACTAGCTTCAAACATTAGGTTCCTTTGAACTTGGATTGGATTCTCCTATTGAACTTTGTAATCATGTTGAGTTAAGGATGATCTGAATTTAATTTGTGAGTATTTGTAAGTTTAAATCCTCATTTTTTTGCATGGTATCAAAATTCCTAGGTTAGAAATTCCTAGTGTGAGCATATTCAAGTGAAGGAAAGAATCTTTACTCAACTTGTTGCAGCTGAAGATTGCACCCTCTCCACAACCTATACTTGGAAGGAGTTGAGAAACTCAATGGTAAAAACTATGCAACATGGAAGGTTTTTATGGATTCTTTATTTTTCTTTCAAGATTTATGGGATTTAATTTCAATGGAGCAAGAGATTGGAACTATAGAGGAATTTTCCAAATGGAGAAAAGAAGTCCATGTTTGTAGTTCATATGTTAAGGTTGAGTGTCGAATATGAAAATTTTAGCCATCTCATTGATGTAAAAATTACCAAGAAGGCATCAGAGGCATTGGAGAATATCTATGAGTCCAAGGCCACCTTGAGGCAAGTAGCATTCAGGGCTGAACTTACCAATTGTAAGAGAAAGCAAGCAGAGGATGCTTCAAGCTTCATGAAGAGAGTGAAGGATCTACACAAAGAAATTGTGAATATTGGAGATATGATGTTTGACAATGAGCTTTCTAAAATCATTATACATGGATTACGAGATGGATAGAAGGCTTAGTGAAGAGCAAGGTGCATGTTCAAACATAAAGGTCTAAGCAACGTATTTTGCATTGATGCAATCAACACCATGCTATTTAATGAATAGGTCTCCTACTGAATTCTTGAAGGGCATTAACCCTTATCAAGATCTTTATAACATCAAGCCCAAGTTACATCATTTAAAAGTTCTTGGATGTCTCATATTTTTGCATATTTTGGATGAAAAGAGGAAGAAACTTGATGGAAAATTAAGGAAATGCACCTGTCTTGGATATAGTGATGTAAAAAAGCTTTATGATCCATGCAAGAAGGAGACATTGCTATCAAGAGATGTGATTTTTTATGAGAATGAAAGCTTCAATTCAGCCTCAATTTAAAATATGGACAAAATCTCTTCAACAATGGTTAATTTGAAATTCCCTTCCCTACACATGAGGAAACCATTGAAGAGATAGAGGAATAAGATGAAGAACACTGAGAAAACCTTAGAAGGTATTTAAGGATTAGAACACAACCTCAAATTATTACATATCAATGAGGTTATTCCTCAAGTTTTTAGCAAAGTAGTAATGTTTCTTTACTTAGGTGTATTTTACAACATGAACAACCCTCAACATATAAGGTAAATAATAGTAGAAAATAATGGAAATAAGCTATGGATAAGAATATGGCTCCTATCCATCAAAATGAAACATGGGAGTATTTTCCATTACCTCCCAATAAGAAGACAATCAACTGCAAATGGATCTACAAGCTAAAATTCAACAAGGAAGGGAAGATCGATAGCCACAAATCGAGGTTAGTAATTAAAGTTTTTTCTCAATAATATGGATTGGATTATGATAAAAAATAATAGCGAGTAGCAAAGATGATTTCATTTAGTTTATTAATTTCCCTTGCCTTCATATTCAAGTGGAGGGTGTAGTAAATGGATGTAAACAATGCATGTCTGAATGGCCTATTGTAGGAAGAAGTCTACATGCAACAACCAAAAACATACATTTTCAAAGGTAAATAACACATGGTATGCAAACTTCTCAAAATTTTGTATAGTTTGAAACAAGGTTCATGAGCTTGGTATGCACAAATTGATGCACCTCTTTGTTCTCAAGGCTTTCAAAGTCTTTACCTTTCTTTGATGTAGTTGATGAATTTGTTGGACTGAAATTTCCACGCAATCTTCCACTCCATGGATTTGAGTTGGAAATATTGCTTGGTGATGCATCATGTTCACTCAAAACTTGAGATTTTTCACATGATTTTTCAGCATTTCCTTTTTCATTTGAGTCAAAATTAAGTCTTTCTTTGGCATCTGCATAGAAGCTTCACATTTCATAAAAAACATCTTCATGTGTCCTGTGAGTGGGTTAGAACATTTGTATCCCTTTTGCTCAAAGGATTACCCAATGAAGATAAATTTTTCTGCCTTTGGATCAAGCTTCATCCTCAACTAATCTAGAACATGTACGTATGCAATACAACCAAATACTTTCATTTGTGATAAGTTTGGTTTTTTATCTGTAAACTTTTCTTCAGGTGTAACTTGATGTACATCAACAATCGCAGTTATATTCATGATGAATACAACAATGTGCACAACTTCTGCCCAATAACAATGATGCATATTCTTCTCAGCCATCAAGCTTCTTACTATTTCTACAATATGTCTATTTTTGCATTCAACAACACCATTTTTTTCTGGTGTGTATGTGCATGAAAATTGCTACCAAATTCCATGATTTTTTAGAAAGCTATTGAATGCATTTGACATATATTCACTTCCTCCATCAGATCTTAATGTCTGAATATACTTTCATATCTGCTTTTCCACCATAGCCTTAAAATTTTGGAAGTGAGTGAACACCTCACTCTTCTCTTTCATGAAATATACCCATATTTTTCATGTATGGTCATCAATGAAAGTAACATAAAACCTACAACTGCCCATAGATGTGGTCTTTGCAGGATCACAAACATCTATATGTACTATTTCTAGCACATTCTCACTAACATGCTTGTCATGCAAAAATGATGCTCTTGATTGTTTACCAAATTTGACATGTTTCACATACCTTTTGCATCTGTGCAACCTTGAAATTTGGTAGCCCATTAACAATCTCCGTTGAGTGCATCAATTTCAGCCTCTACAAATTTTCATGTCCAATTTGTTTGTGCTAAATCTCTATATCAGCAATAACTCCTCTAGCTTTTGCAAACACGGTTGCATTCATTTAAGGAATTTTCACATTTAAGGTGAACATCCCACCCACTTTGTTTCCTTTGGCAATCAATCTTTCATCCTATTTGTGCTCTTCTACATTTAACCCATCAACATTGAACCTAACTTGTAATTCTTGGTCAACCATTTGTCCAACAAAAACTAGATTCTTTGTTATATTTGGAACATGCAGCACATCAACAATATGTTTTACCTTCCCATCCTCCATCGATAGTGCTATGTTTTCTATATGCTTGATAGGATGTGATGTTTCATCACCTATTTCAACATATCCAAGAACTTGAAATTTTTGCAAACTACTAAACCATTCTACATGAATGTTCATGTGGTTTGAAGTACCTGAATCAACATACCAGACATAAATACTGATGGTCTCTCATATGGGTGCCACTTGGCACTCATGGTCTCTCATATGGATACCACTTGGCACTCATGTGAGTATCATTCTTAATCAATATAAGAGATGGTTCACACCTTTTACTCATAGCTAAAGACCATGAGTATCAACATAATACTCATGGTCTCTCATATGGGTGCCACTTGGCACTCATGTGAGTATCAATCTTAATCAATATAAGAGATGGCTCACACCTTTCACTCATAGCTAAAGAATAATAATCAATGTGACATTTTCCCCTTAATTCCATTTTTGTCCTCAAAAATGGTATTAGAAGGTCTAATAGATAGAGAGAAATAATAGAATCACCACTCCCACTATATCCCCATGTATAGTAATACATGGTCATATCTCCGTGTTGTTTCCCCATATCCTTCCCCTTAAGAAGACTCTTGGGAAGGTAATCTAAAGTTGGGAAACCGTCTCTAAAGGGTGCTAACCCACTCCCATGTAGCAATATCTTAGCACTATCTTCTGAACTATCTTTCCATTTTACTAGACACTCTTTATATAAGTGACTTCTTGTTCGTTTCTCTCGAGTGTGTAGTATGCTCTCATGCTCATGTGGAATGGATTGAACAGAAATAGACTCTACTACCTCACTATCTGGAATGAGGTTCTCAGATTCACCTAGCCTTTTCTTAAGCCGAATAACATGAAAAACTAGATGGATTTGACTATTCTCTGGAAGTTGGAGCTAGTAAGCCATCTTTCCTATTCTCTTAAGTATTTGGAAAGGTCCAAAATACCTAGGAGATAGTTTTGGACAAGGTCCTATCTTTATGGTTTCAGATATAGAGGGAACTCTAAAATAAACCTGCTCTCCTACCTCAAAGTTGATACCTCTCCTTTGAGGGTCAGCATAGGCTCTAGCTCTATCCTGAGCTCTCCTAATGCTGTCCTTAGCAAGCCTAAGCATATCGTTCATCTCTTCTAAGAAGTCCTTTGCAGCCTGAACTTTTTCATTCTGCAATCCTACTACATAGGGAGCTCTTGGCTGAAACCCATACATAAGCATAAATGGACTATGCCCGGTGAAAGAGTGCTTGGCACTATTATATGCAAACTCTACTATAGGTAAGTACTCTTCCCAATTAGTTTGACTTTCATTCACATATGCTCGAAGCATATCCTCTAGGATTTGGTTAACCCTCTTTGTTTGCCTATCCGACTGTGGATGCTTGGCCGTACTCATGATAAGTTTCGTATCCAACCTTTTGAAGACCGCTCTCCAAAAGTGGCTAGTAAACTTCCTATCATGATCTGAAAGTATGTCTAAAGGAAGACCATATAACTGGTATAGGTTCTCTACAAAGAGTCTAACCAAATCTGGTGTCTTCACTATAGTACATGTTGGAATAAACCTAGCCATTTTGGTTAATCTATCCATAATTACCCAGACTGAGTCGTGCGCTCTCTGTGTCTTAGGTAATCCAACTATAAAGTCCATGGAGATACTCTCCCACTTCCCATTAGGAATATCCAATGGGTGGAGTAGTCCTCCAATCCTCAACCTCTCAGCTTTATTGACCTGGCATTTGGTGCACTTAAGCACATACTCTAGGATGTCCTTATGAAGTCTAGGCCACTAAAAATGCATCTTAACAAGATCATAAATCTTGTTAACTCCTGGGTGTCCCGCATTGGGTGTCTCATGAAACTCATACAAAATATGCGGTCTCATCTCAAGATCTCTAAGAACACACACCTTTCCTTTATATAACACATATCCATCATGGACACTATAATTCTTCCATTTGAATCCTTGTTGAGTACCATCGATACTCCTTCCTCACTGGAAATCTGTATATCATGATCCACATTCTCTATGGATTCCCAAATTTTTGAATATGGAGGATCAAGCCTACATTTCCCTCTAATGGACTCAAGTAGCTCACTAGTGATCTGAGTAAAACTCAATCCATTGAGGATAGGCATACAACTAAGTGAATCAGCCACTACATTAAACTTTCCCTTCCTATACCTAAGCTCATAATCAAACTCCTGAAGGGTCTCTGCCCATCGGGCCTTACAACCTTTAAGGTTTGTTAGATTAGAGAGCCACTTAATGCTATCTTGATCAAACACTATCGTAACTTTGGCACCTATAAATAATGACCCCACTTCTTCAAAGCATGGACAATTGCATACAACTCCTTCTCATAGATGGAGTAATTCTTATGAGCCGGTTCTAGTTTCATACTCTCAAAAGCTACTGGTCGACCATCCTAAACTAAAACCGCTCCTATGGCAAAATCATTCGTGTCAGTCTCAACCACAAAGGGTTTATTGGGATTTGCTATATGTAAAAGTGGATCTATAGCAATTGCTACTTTCAATTTCTCTATACTTTGCTTCTGTGTGTCTCCCCAATGAAAGGCTTTCCCTTTCCCTTTAAGTTGGTCCATCATTGGGACATCAATTTTGACATAATTCTTAATGAATCTTTGATAGAAACCTGATAAACCTAGGAAGATCTGCAACTCTTCTAGATTCCTTGGATGTGGCCATTCCATAATAGCCCTTACTTTTTCAGGATGCATTTGGATTCCATCCTGGGAGAATATATGCCCAAGGTATCTAACCTCTTTTTTGAAAAATTCACACTTTGACTCCTTAGCAAAGAGTGAATTTTCCCTTAGCACTTGAAAAACTTTTCTTAAGTGTTCCAAATGCTTTGTTCTGATGCACTATAGATCAGAATGTCATCCAAAAAATCTACTACAAAGTGTCCTAGATAAGGCCGTAAAACACTATTCATGAGCTTCATGAAAGTGGCAAGAGCATTGGTGAGACCAAAAGGCATCACCAAAAACTCATAATGCCCATATCTAGTCCTAAATGCAGTCTTAGGGACATTCTCTGCCCTAATCCTAATCTGATGATATCCTAATCCAAGGTCAAGCTTGGTAAAATACCTAGTGTTGAGGTTGTAGCAAGGAATGACCAAAAACCCTCATCACCTTGCATGGAAGCAAGAAGGAAGGCTCAAGAGTGACTCTCCTCTTATCCACCCCTACCTCCCACATGTTCAAGCCATTGGCATCAGCCCCATGCTATGCCACATGCTTGAAAACAAGGAGAATAGGGAGTCAAGGATCCTAGTCCATGAGGAAAATACAAGAAATGCAACTACTCTACTCACACAAAGGAGAGACATGCATAGGCACACACACTCTCACACACTCACAAAGACACAAATACATGTAAATGTAACAAGTCTTAGAGTAAATGAGAGCCTTCTTCCATTGATAAGAGATATTACATGAGAGCACGTCGACCAAAAGCTCCCCCCTTTACAAAAATGAGCTTCTATATATAGGCTAAGCTCTATTCCCCATGTGCTCCTTTGAAAAGTCAAAAAGTGGATCTCTCTCTAACTAACATATCTTCTAGGATATTCCAAGATCAAATGTGTAACAAACAAATCCCCAAAACAGACATGCGTGGGATTTTCTACGTGAGAATTCCTTAGAAGGGCAAAAAGGGTGAAATATTTAAGAGACCTCTTCACTATGGTATAAGGAAATATTAAAAAGTGCTCTTGGAGAGTGTTCATATGTGACACTCAAATATATACAAAAATGGTTATTTCTCATGGTCTAGGGAGGGTTCTTATGCACAATTGAAGATGTGTGCATACCCTACAACCCAACACTCTCCCCTCTCTATTCTTTGTCCTCCTCGACAAAGCTAAAGAAGAAGAGCATATATATCTAAACTATTCCAAGTTGGAGTCTTTCGAATCTGGAAATCGTTAGGTCTTCAAAATCTGCATTTCTTTAGTCTGCAAAGCTTCAGGCTGCAAGTCTTCAGTCTTTGGTTCAATCTGCAAATCTTCAATCTTCAGAGTGGGGCGACACAATCCCCTTGGGGGGAGTCAACCCAGCGTGCATCCCATTGTGTAGTCGCATGTAGGACTGGTGAAGCCTCATCCAAGAGCATGAAATTAAACATACAAAAACGAGTAGATTGTTTCTGAAAAGAGGTAGAATATAACATTTGGTTCAATTGGTAGTTTCCACGTTAGGGGACATCAAGTCCTATAGGACTGGCTCTTCTAGAGACAAGTCCACATGGACGGCTAGCTCTTCCTGCAATCCCCAAATTAAAGCACCAAAGGCCAAGAACCCAAGTAGCGGTCCATATGACTTATATTTTTGCCATGTCACAATCACTTAATCACAAGTGCTTAGCTATATGGATGAGAGCTAAAAACAACAATTAGTGAATAAAGCCATGTATATTCTTTGCTAAGTAGACATGCTTGGTCTAGAGCAATTTCTGCAAATCATAGTGTCACATCATCTAACAGGGGCAAGAATGATTAATGCAGAAGTTCAATATGTGCAGGTCTATAATGAAATATTTATTTGATTAATCCAACAATTACTAGTCACAAGGATAAGACGATGACTGTATCAAATCACACCGATGCTTTTAGTGCCTAGAGTTTTAGTTATATGCAAGCCGTTTCATGTGAAAAGAGATGCAATGAGTAATCAAGTTCTAGTCTGTATGATCAAGTGAGGGCATCGCAAAGTGATTCATTTCGGGATTGATAAAACATGTAGGCAACAGAAGAAGCAATGTCAGTCATATGACCCTCATCATACCAAGTTTTCTCCCAAAATTGGTATAGGGGGTAATTAGATGCCAATCCCACAAGGGTCAGTCACAAGATCTCAAGACCTAGGGGCCACCATCTACTTTCCTGCAAGCCTTCAACAATGAAAAGATTCAACATTATAGAAGAAACCAATACTTCCAACTACTCTTTCCCTGGTTAGGATCACCATATTTGACCCATCCCTAAAGAGAAGAGTCACAATGTCTTCCAATCCTATTTGTGAGTGTGCTTTCTACAGGTCTATCCAATTTCGTGCATAGTAGCAGTGCACAGGTGACTGTCATTCAAAATCCAGTATGTATGTAACTGTGAAAAATCCTTAAGTCCAGCTAAAGGTTTCTCATCATACAAATTCTGTCAGAATTACAAGTGAACACTCAGAACATATAGACAAATAAAACAAGCAAATCCTCAACTTCCTTGCTGCATTGACAGAAAACCCTATGGATTAGAAGTTACCATCATTCTTCCTTTGAACCTGCCACAGTGTTATCCAATGTAAACATAACTATCAAATCATCCATAGGAGTAAAAAAGGATCAATGCTAAATTGTGTATGTGTTGGCCTGCAATGCATTATGAAATAATAAGCCTTAAATGAGCATTGTGAAACTAGAGAGTTGCTTCCCTAGCAAAAAACAATCATTCATTCCTTTGTGACTTCACACTTAATTTAGTTCAGAACAGATATGAATCAAAAACTTCACACTCATTCCTTTGTGACTTCCTATGTGCATGTTCACCTGCAAATATCCTTTAAAGAATACGTGATCACATCACGAAGAACATTTTGAAGTACAAGCATTATCCACCCAACCCAAGAATTTTACTAGAAACAACCACTTGCATTAATAAAGAGTAGAATCAACAGAGATGCATTAGCATGTAGCAAGAGTTGTGTAGTCTTGGACCCGATTCATGTTAGTGGTTCAATGGACACATAATATCAAGCAACATTCATACCATTGTGACTTCTGTATCTAAGCAAGGCTAAATCCACACACTCTTCCAGTAGCTTTGCTAGATCAAGACAAATTCGAAAAATCCTTCAGATTCTATGCCTAAAATATTGAGCAGACACTCTCCTGGAGCAAGCATTCAATTTCTATTAAGTGTTGATCCCTGCAAGGCTCATAACCATCTTTTATAAAAGGAAAATTATAGTGCATGCTCATTATACAATCGCACAAATTATGTTATAAAGTACTGCTAAGATAGGGACTCCTTGGCTAGGACTTGGCATAGTAGCTAATAGTGAAACTTGTATATCATATGAAAGCAAAGAGCCACAACCAATCATAACACATAAATACTCTGAGTTCAGCTTCCTAGTTGTCATGAACTATGCCACAATCAATGTGGTTGTGTTAGGTGGAGGCATGTCATTGGAAATCATCAGATAAATGTTTCTCTTTTAGTGCATTGGGCTATGTATTTTCATGTGATCATAGGAGTAAAAGAATGATATGAACAATTAAATGAGTCAATCATAATGCCCTTTGTAGTTTGCAAAGTGGAAGCGTAGTGACCAAGTATACAATAAACATTTAATCTTTGCATGATCAAACTAAATTGTGGCCCAATTTAGGTGTGATCCCCATCACACAGCACCACCCTCAAGCTTCCCTAGTTGTGAATACCCAAAATGGGAGTAATTGTACAGAATAGGTCTAAATCCCTGCAACTCCCAATCAATCAAAGCTAAGCAAGATGAAAATGATAGCATCAAAATATTTAGTCAGTCAAAATCATTAGTCTGAGAGCCCAAATGGTGCGACTACTTAAGTTGTAGAATGATATGAGCAATCAAGTGACTCAACACACTGTAATCTACCAAGATGAAGTACTAAACAACATGACTGTTTAGAAGTGAAGTCAGAACATTTATCATGTAGGCATTTATGAAATACAAACAGTTATAAAAAATAGAATTCCTTTGGAGTTTTAGATATTATCCCCATATGGCAATCAGAGAAAGTCAAACCCAAGGTTAGTAGTCCTAGCATGAACCAAGTGCCCTGTATCAGATAAAGTTCATGCTTGCAAGTTAAATTTACACAAGGCACCAACAATCTTTGTTTCCGTTAGGCCTAGGAACATGCAAATGTACTTCATCTTGCAACAGTCATGGTAGTATCTTGCTAAAAATACTTGGAAGCTAAACTGGAAATCCCAAAGAATAAGAGAAACCATCATCATTCCTTCAGGCTGGTAATACTCAGAAAATTTGAATAATAAATGAGCATATGAAGAGATGTTTCACCTTTATGAGGTCATCAAAGATTATACCAACATCCACAAAGGCTCTTTCCGCAGTCATGAATACCATATGAAGATCAGCCAGCCCCCCTTTTGGTGGGGATTTTGGGCACCATTCGCAAGGAGGGGTAGTCAAAAATACTTTGGGCACTTTTAAGCATGGAAAATCATCCTTAAGGTCAAAAAAACACCAAAGTAAGAGCACTTGCATTTATTCAGAAAACATAGATGCTCTAAACTTAGTTTCCCTAGAGTCATCATAAAAACCCAAGAGATTAGTCCATGCTTCAGATGTACAACGGACTCCTTTTACCTCTGTTACTTGGTTTCATCAGATCTCACATCCCTACAATCAATTACAGTTATTGCCCACCTTCCCAAGCATACCCTACTTCCTAGTCACATATCTGTTGGATGTTGCACCACAAGTGCAAGGATGCTTCCAATGCCTCCTCAGAGAGAGAGCACTTGTGTGATCTTCTACCTGCAAGTTTATTCATACCATAACCAATGGAAACACTAAGCACTGGAGCAATTAGATCATCGTCAAGTAGTAGCCAATCTGATGCTTATTATAAATAACACAACTAGCAGATAAACAAGCATGGACAACCCACATCGATTTCTCAATAGGAGCTTTGATAAGAAAACCAAAAAAGGTGGGATAGTTAGCCAGAGTCCCTTTCTCCATGGTGTGGCTAACCGAACTGTTGCAGGCCTTGATTAGCCTATACATGTGGAACATGTGTGACTCCATATTGATATTATACTTGAGCATGGGAGTGAGACTGTCTTTATTATGGGTGAAGTAGCTAGTCAATGTTCATAACAAGTTGTCTCAAAAAGGCTCCTTGGACACCGACCGTAAGAAATTCAATTACAAGGAATACCATATCCTTACCTAAGGTACACAACTCGCATTTGCAAGAAATGCAAAGGAGCATATGTAGGGTGAAGAAGCAAGTTAAACTTTTCACTAGGCCCAAGACAATTATGAATAGAAATAACCCATCTATGAAACATAAGTGAATACACACAACCACAAAATGGAAGAACATGCAAATACATATCCAGTTGGGGTGGCCAGACAAATTTGTATATATCCGAGCATTCAATTACGATGGCTTTCAATCATATGCTGAAAAAGAATCATCCTTTATAAGTGTTTTGCACTTGTAAACATGAGATGAAACATATACATGGATATTTCACATACCTTTTACTTTCAGTGATGAGAGATAGTTACCACAAAGATGTAAAGACTATCTACATGAAGCTCAAACATCTGTTCTTGATAGACATATGGTGATTTCCGAAACTTGCAAAACCATCATACAGATTTGGTTTGCATTTATGTAGACCATTTGTTGACTTCCATATCCAAACTTCTCCATTTGGGCAAGTTCTCTTTCATATTCCATCACAAAGTTGTAAACTTCAGATAATCGCCTCACGATAATGGTGAAAAAAGCAACATCCTTCTCCATATCTTCCAATCAAAACCTGTAGATTTAAGCTAAACAATAACCATTATATCGACAACAGCACTTGACAAAGTGAAGGGGAGATGAAATCGGCTAGGTCAAGCATACACTTCCTCGAAGTAGAATTTCCATTAAGATACCATTTGCCACCAACAACTTGTGACCGCATGACTTAGATAAACAACAAAACCCACATAACATTTCAAATTTCAGTCCGCAGGCCAAGGAGGACGAGACACAGAAGATGAATTAGTCCGCAGGCCAAGGAGGACGAGACATAGAAGAGGAATTAGGAGTAACCTAAGACAGATCAACAATTTCAAACATCCTGCCTTGTATTCCATATCTAAAAACATATAATCTAATTTTTGGCATGGTTCACTAAAAAATTTGAGGTAGTAGCATGGGGCAAGAATTAATGAGGCCATGGAAGCTTCAACATACCCTTTTGAGAAGAGAGGTCGGTGACCGAAGCCTCAACCCAATCAATAGGGAAGCTCAAGCCTGTTCCAGGCTCGTCTTCAAGAAGGGCCAACAGATGCAAACCTAGACAAGAGTTACCCTAGAGCATATTTAGAGATTGAACAGATGAAAATGTGCATGAAAATGGTAGAGCAAGCTCAAGCTATACTCGAGACTAGTCAAAAGTTCAATCAGACAAACTCTGTCAAACCAGATTTGCATTTCTAGAGCTTACTAGAAAGATTAGAGCAGTTGGTAAACAAACCACAAGTTTCTTTACCTCCACAGGCTCAACCAGTTATTGAAAGAGGAATCTCACCACCAATGGGAGCTTATGTTCCTAATTCCACGGATGTTGGAATACCTCCTTCAATTCAACAGTACTCTCAAGAGAAATGGGCCAAGGAGAAGGGTAATTCCCCTACTATTCCTGAGATTGATGATCTTCATGATCAATTTCCCCAAGACATTCCATCCATTTACGGAGATTGTCGAGCAACAAGAAGACAAAAGGTTAGATTTTGAATCTAATACCTTAGAAGAACTGCCTCAATTTTGAGGCCCATGGGAATCTGAATCTCTTCAGATCAGAGCTCCCACAATACTGGTAAGAAATGAAGACTCAGTGGTTCCAAGGAACATCGATGTCGTGAAGAACACTAAGGTTCAATGTCATCTCATTGTAGAAGAGATGCTCAAAGCAAAACCTGAGCTATGGAATCATGTGAAGGATCTGCATGCTCACAAATCTAGATGTCCCACATTCTCTTAGTTCTTCTAAGACTAATCATATGGAAGAAGATGTTGTATGTGTCAAAAGCTCTATGATGCAGAAGGAGTCAATCGTGGAAGAATAGGTTCGAAGGTGCATGGATCTTTCTTCTTCTCCAAAGACTCATGTGGCCACAGTAGTTCCACCACAAAGGCAAACACAACTGTTCACGACAACTGCTACATCAAATAGAAAGACACCATTCGACAAGAAAGAAGTTCCGGGCATGAAGCAGATCTGGGTACAAAAAGGAGAGCAACCACCAGCCTTGTCGACATAATTCCCACCCATGCAAGCCAACGATGTGAAGACCAGAACCCAGCAACCACGACTAGCTCAACACAAAGGTCTGCGACAAATTTGGATGCCTAAGAAATTAAATGCAGCTCAACCAGGGCGATTACACTTGTGGGTTCCCAAAGGACTCTTACAGGCACAAAGGCCTATGCTCTCCACTATGAAACGGTCTCAACCAATAAGCCAAGGAGAGACAAGGGAAAGAACCGAGCACAGAGACCAAGGCAAGATAAACTCACCTCTTCAGCAATAGTCAGAAGAACAACAACAACGGTATGGGTTTGGAAGCCAAAAGCATCAGCAGCCCCTACAAAAACAAAGAGCTAACCACAAGGGACACAACATTCAAGAAACCATCCAAACATGAAGTGGCCAGAGGTGATCACTTCGCAGCCACACGCCCTTCTCAAATGGATCCCCATAAGGAGGAATGATCAATTGGCATCTCAAGATCCAAGGGCGACCTCCAACAAAGATGGCATCAACATCTGCAAATAACATCGAAAGCCTCGACGAGCGACAACCATGTGCTCCTTGCACAACCCTGTCTTTTGCACCATTCAGGTTATGCATTTCCAAAGTATGCATTAATATAGGGCCACATCACACGGCCGTGCATAGACACATTTGAGCGTCCCATGCACAAGAGCACATTGACATATGTCATCTATTTTTTTCTAATACTAACATCCATCTTCTTGTTTTGTTCCATTGTTCCAAAAAAAAAAGAGAAGAAGAACAGAAAAGAAAGGAAGAGAGACAAAGAGAGAGAGAGAGAGAAAGAGAGCTTGCTCCCAGGTTTGGCTCATGGAACGTGAATGAGTCATGCTTAGTTGAAGGTGGAACCATTGATTATTGGGCATTTATTAGTTTTGATAGAAGTGTGTCTCGGCTAGCAGATGATATTATTGTTGTATTATCTGGTAGATGTCAAGCACCTGGCATGAACATGGCATCCAAAACTATTGTTTCCCCTTACCATGGTAGGCGGGAAGCGCTTGAAGGTCCACAACTCGAGCGATGCTTAATTACTGTATGTACAAGAGCATCCAAGGAGATATCTGCAAAGGGTAGTTTTGGTACACTACAAATCCTTGTATGTATACTGGATGAGAAGACTCCTGCTTATGGTGAGCTAACGAGAATATGTGAAACTAAGCTTGGTGTAGTTACCCAATGTTGTTTGTCAAGGAATATAAAGAAATTCAATTCTCAGTATTTGGCGAATGTTGCTTTGAAGAGAGCAGACAGGACCAGGCACTCAAAGAAGTTCATCCGTGGATCCTCAACACAGACATTCATCAACAATGTCCATCACAAATGTCGGGAGCACAACAGGAAGAGATAAACATCGATCGATGCTTCACCATGGTAAGTATCTTTACTTTGGTAACACCATAACCATATTAGATTAGGAAACCTCTTCATCGGCATACCATTGAGCACTTAGCTCAAGACCCCCAGTTTTTGCACCATACTTCTTCCAATGCATTCTCCAAGTAAGCATGCATAGGGCTACATTACAAGGTCGTGCACAAGACACATATTTTTCCTCAATCCATGCATGAACATACTTACCCATCATTCATTATGGGTTATGAGTACTTGGCATGACTACTATGAACATCATCTTTGGAAGATCTAGAGGTCATCAATGGAGACTCACGACGACACAATCATGCTAGAATCCAAGGAAGAAGCACATACCAAAGTAGGGCCTACAACTTTCAAAGGCTCCTAGTGATAAATGAAGAACCAGACAACCAACCCTGCTACATTTGGAAGATAGACAACTCTGGTTCCTACCGAATGGACGCTACCTCTCAAGCACTACCTGGAACAACCATTACAACCAAGGTCTATCAGGGACGACAGACTCGAGACGGGGGGTAGTGTTGAAGCTGAAGGTTAAGGCCAAAGCACAGGAGCACATCAAAGAGGTGGACACACAAGAAGAAAGAGCAAGTAGGGAGCTCCAAGAAGTGTATGTCAAATTTTCAGAAGAAATCCCTTTAAAAATAGTGATTTTCATCACTAAAAACCATTGCAAATACCATTTTCTATTTTTGTAACTCCATTTTTTTCAAGCTGAGGAGTCCTCGAGCTTGAGGAGTACTAGAAGTATCATCCTACCAATTTTCATAATTTTTAGACTTCTTTTGAGCCCTCAAATAAGCCCTGGAACCTAATTTTTAACTAGGCCAGACACTAGGTCTGGACAGGGCCAAAACTAGTCAAAAGACTATAAAAAGAGCTAGAGGGCTCATTTTTGAGGTTATCTTGTTAGAGAATAGAGCTTTGTAAGAGAACTCTTTTGCAATAGAAGCTTTCCATTGTTCCTCTCTTTGATCTTATCGTATGTGCATGTGCGTGTATGTGTGTGCATGCTTGTGTGCTTTCACTCACGCACTTGTGCCTTCACTCGCTCGTGGTCTTCATACCGGTCCTCACGTCTCCGCGGATTGACAAGTAAAGGAGGTGGTGCTTACGCTTGAGCTACAGTAAGTAAGCGGGAAAAACATCTCTATACTCAAACATCTCTAGGTGGACTGCCTTTTTGCCCTTTTCAGGGGTTGTACTAGTCTCTGGTCCTCTCTTCTTTTCTCCCCCCTTCTTGAGTGGACAGTTCCACTGTGAATGGCTAGGAGACAAACACCTAAAGCACATGTTCTCTCTTTTGGCCCTCTCAAATTGATCTGTAGGTAACCTAGGCCCTTGTGATCTTTTTTTTTTTAATGAAAATTTTGTTTTTCCCCACTGGCAACTTCTTCTTGAACTTAGTTGTACTAAGAGGCTAGAGGGTCTGATTCGTCTAGGAGTATATTGAGGACGGTTACGGTCCTCATAAATATGTGCATACTTGGTCGCCTTCTCAAATGTCTCAGGTGCATTCTTTCTTACCTCTCTGTTGATGGCTTTATCTAAGCCTCTTACAAACCCTCTGGTTTTCTGGAAGTCATCTAAGCCCTTAAGTTTCAAAATGATCTCCCTATAGTGGGATATGTAGACCATCAAAGGTCTACCTCTCTGGGTGATCCTTGTAATAAGTAAGTCTGTGATCTACGGGTCGGATCAGTTCAAACGGATCTGAAATCCGACACCGTTTGTTCATTCGTGTGTATGACCAAAGATCTCGAGTTTAGACTTACTAGGAGGTCTTGTGCTCTTGTGAACAACTGATCCACTTAGCTTAGTGGTTAAGTCTCAAGGATGTGAAAAAGGAGGTATTGGGTTCAATCCCCGTGGGGGACATGGGGAGAGTATTTTGCCCAAAGAGATCTAGAGTCTTCTAGAAGCATCCACTTGAGTTAACTCGAGTTAACTAGGACACTTGGCACACATGCAATTACATGGCCGATACATGGATGGTTAGTATCCACCTGTCTAAGAAGGCAGTCCCTTAGAGAGAGCTATATATAGAGGCATTTGGTTGGGAGAAGAATCATCTCACTAGCACGTGGTGGTGGTCGTAATCCTCGTTCTCTTACATTGGTATCAGAGCAAAGCTTTCATGGTGACCTTGGTGGCTCATCATCTTTCTTAAGCTCTCATGGAGTCCTCGTAGGATTCATTGTCATCTTCGTGCCAAGCTTGAGATTCTATGGAAAGCTTCATATTTCATATTCGTTATGAGAGGATGTCTTGGTCATTTATCTCCAATTTCGTGTGTGGTGTTTTTGGCCGCGCATGTGCAGAGATCGCGGAGGCCGAGGAGGTGGAAGCAGCCAAATTGTGATCTCCAATTAAAGCTTGGAGAGTTTTTCAAAAAGAAGACTTCACACGAGTGGCGAGTGCAAGACTCGAACCTTACACGTGTATCTAAGGGAGTTTCTGTAAACCAGTTCGACTTCGATGTACAATGATTTGTTTATTACGTTATATGGAAATTATCAGCTGACCACGGTTACAAAAAGTCGCCTGCTGTGTCCCTTCTCTCTGGTGTGTCATCTGCTGTGTCTCTTCTCTTTAGCCCAGAGATAACTGAAGCTTCGTCGTTATGGCGTCTTTTGGTGCGACATCCATCAAAACTAACCATTGTTGCTCGACACGGGGGCTGAATCATGGTGTAGAGAATGCTCTTATCAGTGTTTCCCCTAGACCAAAGCGCTCGACATATCAGAACTATGCATGCTGTTCTCTCTAAAGGATTTTTGCTGCTCAATGTGTGAAGATCTGCACAGAAGTTCAAAATAGGCGCAGCATAAGCTTGTAACCTACAAGCAAAAATAGTAGGGCATTTAGAGATGGTGGCAAAAAGGTGGCGCTTAAATTTGCGACGTCGAATAAAGCTACTTATACCTATGATATGAAGGTCATAACACAAGAAAATGGAGTAGCTACAAATGGTCATGCCCGGGAATTGATCTCGCGATATCACCATTAGGAGACGCCATGTTAACTGCTCGAGCAACGTTCATCGTTGTACATTACTGTTGTGACTAGAATTGATCAAGATTGGCCATGATTGTCCAAGAATGTGCAATTGGACCTACTCTGTAGATTGCCTAAGTATTGACAATAAAATTCATTTTGGGAATTATTCACTCAAGTTACATTTATCCAATGGAAAATTATGAAAAGAGTAAGTTGTTCCAAGTCTGAATAGAGTGAAGAAATTCCAAGAATATAGTCTACAACCGTGAAGATGGTACTTAAGTCTGTGGAAGGTAAAACATAATATTTGCCTATCCTTAAAGGGATTTTGGTACAAATCCAGAGAGCATCAGCAAA
The DNA here is from genome assembly GCA_020310875.1 of Ceratopteris richardii. Lineage (NCBI taxonomy): Eukaryota > Viridiplantae > Streptophyta > Polypodiopsida > Polypodiales > Pteridaceae > Ceratopteris > Ceratopteris richardii. Next base: position 60,499,634 of record CM035444.1, read on the forward strand.
TGCTTAGACTTACGCAGTAGAGAGATTCCTGGAAAAGTCTCGACCGAGATAGGTACCTAAAGCATCAGTAAAGAAGGAATCTAAAGACAAGAAGTCAAAAGCTCTTGTCACTACAAATTGGTCAAGAATAAACCATTGAACTTGAATTTATGAAAATTCAAATACTTGGAATTCTAGTTGGTTTTCATTTAAAAACCCTAGCAAAGAAGGATGGATGTTCCATCAAAAGGTTTTCAAGTTCCTAAAGGATAGCACAAGATCATGAAATGATCATGTGAAGGGATCAAAACCTAGAAAATCTAGTTAGAGATAATGCCTGAAACTTTAAAATTCTCGTAAAGAATTGAAGCAAGAAGGTACTCTATCAACAGATGTTTAGACTTTAGGATAAGAATCACCCATACATTAATGTGAATATAAAATAGAGTGGTATGAGACGCCAGATTTTATACTCAGATTGATGTAGGAAAGATGGTATGGGACATTGGACCGTGGGATGGATCTTGAAGTTAAGTTTGATCCTCAAGAGAATTAAGACTTCAAAAAAGGAGTTTAAATCAAGAAGGATGAAAGTAGTATCTCAAGATACTTCAAGATAACTTCAAGATCAAGAAATCAGAAGATATGAAGTAAGTAACTTCCAAGATCCTCTTGAAACACTTCAAGCTTAAGTGTTGTTGATTCTGAAATATTTAATAAATTTTTGAGCAAGTTGGACTTTGACTTTGAGTTTATCTTTTTAACCAAGGATTTGATTGACTTGGTCAAGCATCAAGTTCCTAGTGTAACTTGGTAAATTCACTCTTTTGACTCAAAGAAATGCACAAGAATTACGTTCCCGGTAAGGAGTCAAAAAGACTGAATATGACCTGAACTTAGTCTCAAGTGAAGCACTATTTGAATACAAAACTCATCAACAGAACCTCATTGGGTCGACACACTGATGTTGGTTACCACACTAGTATCTTGTGGTTGAATGATTTTTTCGATTTGCTTTGAATCTTTTTAAGAATCCAACTTATTTCTCTTAAAAATAGAAAAAATGCTTCAATATCCTATTGAAATAGATCTTGAGAAATTAAAGTTATGAGTCATCTAGACTTTGACTCATAGCAAGTTTATGTATCTTCGAAGTTTGAATTGGTTGAACAAAGTTTTAGTTCTTTCTTTCTGCTTTCCAAATCTTTTGGAAATTGGATGAGATATGGTATCTGATTCCTTTTGCAAAAGACTAGGGTTAGCCGATTAGAATTAGATAACTAAATTGAACATCCTAGATAGATGTTTTGTACAAGAACCTTTTCAAATATCGAAAGATGATAAGTACAAGTTTGACTTATTCATTTGAGTTTGCTTCAAGTTATAGCATAAATGATTTCCTAAAGTCCAGTATACTCTAGAATAGAGAAGTTAAGAATTGCACAACAGATTGACAATTCCCAAGAACTTTTAGCTAAAGCTAGTCTTTGAGAAAAGTGTCCTAAGTTGGACACTTTTTATTTCGAATTTGAATTGGTCAAGTTATAGTATGGTTGACTCAACAGAAATGGTAAACTTTCTCCTATAGTTTACATAGGATTTTTAAACCCATTAGGACAAAGTAGTCCTCTAGTAGGGTGAAAAAAATCAAGTAACTATTGGATCAAAGTAAACCATTGTACAAACATCTAAGTTAGATATTTGGGACAACCAAACTTCAAGTTCTCCAAAACAAATTCAAGTGAATCAAGAGTTCTCAAAGTCTTACAAGGGATAAGAATCCCACCTTTGTTACTAAGTCCATGCACCAATCATGCCCATAAATGGATTAGTAATTTGAATCCACCTACTTCACATGTTTGTGCCTAGATCCAACATTGAGAAACTATGAATGGGCCAGGGATGTGTTTAGATCCACCCTTATTATTCATTCACTACTTTGTACTTTGACTAGTTTATCAAAGTATAAAGCGAGATAGTGTTTTGACTCATTTGGGCAGGGATGCCACCACAGAGATGAGACATGTTCTTCCAATTCTAGAACATGACCATGTTCTTCCAGTTTTACAACACGAGGCTAGAGGGTTGCCTACAATAGATATATAGCTCTATTTTCGAGGACGAAAATACTTTCCAAGGGGACAAGAATTTAATAAAGTAAGTCTGTGATCTGAGGGTCCGACCAGTTCAGACAGATTTGAAATCGGACACCATTTGCTCATCTGTGTGTATGACCAAAGATCTCAAGTTTAGGCTTACTAGCATGTCTTGTGCTCTTGTGAACAAGTGATCCACTTAGCTTAGTGGTTAAGTCTCAAGGATGTGAAGGAGGAGGTCTTGGGTTCAATCCCCATGGGGGACATGGGGAGAGTATTTTGCCCAAAGAGATCTAGAGCCTTCTAGAAGCATCCACTTGAGTTAACTCGAGTTAACTGGGACACTTGGTGCACATGCAGTTACATGGCTGATATATGGATGGTTAGTATCCACCTCTCCAAGAACGCAGTCCCCTGGTTGGGAGGAGAATCATCTCACTAGCACGTGGTGGTGGTCGTAATCCTCGTTCTCTTACAATCCTATCCCACTCATCCCAATTCCTCTCCTCCTCATTCTCAGGAAGCAACTCTTTTAGAAAAAGAGTTTCAAACTAAGTCCAATCTGTAGGGATAGCGTTTATCTCCTTGAGACTCATCCACCACTTATAAGCACATGGGCCAAGTGAGAGGCTCGCCTCTAGCACATGGTACTCTGGTGGGGTGCCCTTCAGTTGATGCAAATCATGCCACTTTTGTAAAAAAGTGTAGATTGCATCCTTATTTCTATCTCGGGTCATCCCCCATAAAGGTGGGTGGCTTTAAGTCTTTCAGGAGGGAAGCTTCCCTAGAGCTCTCTCCTTTGTGCTTACTAGGAAGAGAGGTATCTTTCCTAGTCATCTCTAGAGGAAGAGTAGGAGTTTCTCTTTCCTTCCTAGCTAGGAAAGAGGTGACATGAGTCTCATGTGAGATCATTCGACTTAAGCTGCTGAATGAGAGATGTAATGCTACCTATGTCTCTCTCTAACCTCAGGGTATATGCCTTTAAGTCTACAAATTGGTCATGAGGAACAAAATCATCCAAAAGTTCCTCATATGTATATTCTTCTTGTTGAGGCTCTTTCTCTTCGAGTCTTTCCTCTACTTCCTGCCCCATTTCTACTTCTTCCATTCTAAAATCGGGATCCTCTAGTTGCTCTTTAGATAGAGAAGTATGTTCAATTATTTGTTTCCCTTTAGATTCCATGTTTCACTTTCCTTCCCCCGTTTGCTAGCTAGAGTATGTGAAAAGAAATTGAAGTAAACCTTGAATATGCAAGAAAAATCTGCTTTATTTACAAAATCTTCGCTTTTCAAGCGATCTACTATTTTTACAAAAGTGTTGCTTTCTAAAGCGATCTATTATTATTACAAAAATAACTAAAATACTATTTCCTAAATATTCTTCTAAATATTCTTATAAATATCTTCAAAAATATCTAAATAAGTCCATGTGCATTCACACCCGCATGAGCCTTCATGCCTTCTAAATCAAAACACAAATCACATTAAAACCCTCAAGACACTAAAATCCATAACATTCCATTATTCCATAAGGTATAACAACCTTATACATGGAACCATGATGCCTTTGATTTATTCCAAAATCAAAGGCATCATGGTTCCAAAATGATATACACTATATACAACCGCTGACTGTGACATTATCTGGGATAAGTTTGTAGCTTGGACCCATTAATTGGAGTCTGTAGAATCTTACCTGCTAGCATAGCTAGTTGAAAGGTAACTGGTTCAACCGAATAGGGCCTGCCCACCATAATTTGAATTTTCTTGCTTATCGCTTCATTTTAGAGAATAGAACTAAATCACTTGGCCAAAAAATAAGAGTCTGGAGTTGGCAATCATGCCAGTGACTTTACTGATTTTGGACCGCTTGCATCAATAAAAAGCTACTATAGCAATTTTCTTTGAGTTGTTGTAGTTTGTCAATCCAGAAAATTTAAGATTCCTCTAGTAAGATGTTGATATATTTAGGTAGTGATGTTTGTGAACACACTAGGATCATGAGGGCACTTTTTTCCCTCTTTAGGAGGTTTTTTCCCCCGGCTTGTATATATGCCTATAGCCCTAATGGGTTACTTATCTTTGTACATTCTAGCGGTAATACATTCTGTATTGTGTGTTATGCTCCAAGCTTCTTCTTCTTCCTTGTGTTGTTTGCATGCTTCCGCAGATGTCTAACTCCAACAATGGGTATCAGAGTAGGTTGCCGCTTCATCTAGGGCATCATCGACACCTCTTCGGTTGTACTCTCATAATCGCACGAATTTTGGTGAGCATACTCAGGGTGTTTTAGAGATCAAAACAGCTTTGTTGTGTGGTGCCAAAATAGCGGTCTGAGCTTGTTTCTACCTCTGAATGCACTATCCTAACGCTTGTGCAAGCTATTTAATCTTTTTGTGCCAAAGGTATATACTTGTTTTGGTTTGCCAATATAAGTGTCTCAAATTCTGCTATAGGTTTAGCAAAATTCATTTGGGCAGTTTTGTTCAACTTTTAAGATATAGTCAATTTTTTGCATCAAGGTATTTTGGTCATCGGCCATGGCTAAAAGCAGTGATGTATTCCGTATGTTGGCTATTGAGGATAAGTTGGATGGTACCAACTACCCATTATGGGCTTATATGATGCAACATGTATTGGTTGCAAAAGGACTATGGAACATTTTACAGGGCGTCGAAAAATATCATATCACACTTGCAATTGTTACAACTGCAGGTATTGAGGTTGATGCAGAAGGTGTCGAAGATGGTGATATTCTATAGATTCTTGTTCATGCTAGGTTTGTGTTGCACCGACCGTAGAGAAAATCCATTGGGATGATAGAGATGCTCAACCACATGCATTGAAAGCTTTGTCTATTAAACATGCCATTGTTCCACACATTCACTCTTGCAAAACAGCGAAAAATGCTTGGGATACACTTACCACATTGTACCAAGTTAGGAATGAGGCTCGTGTTGCTTACCTCTGAAAACAATTGGAGAGTGAGCACATGAATGAAGGTGATTCTATGGAAAGTTTTCTGACAAAGATCAAGGATTTGAAGGAACAGTTGATTTCTGCTGATGAAGTCCTTCCTAACAATTCACTTGTGCAGACTATTCTGAATGGTCTTCCTGACTCATATCACAGTTTTGCTTCTACTCTTCGTTTGATGATGAAAGGCAATCCAAATGCCTTAACATTTGAAGAGTCAATCTCTATTCTACTACAAGAAGATCAGTCTAGGCAGAACATGTCCATTATGCATGTTGCAGATGAAGCTTTCCTAGCTAGTCAGAAAGGCGAAGGAAAATGGAGCTCTTCTACTAGTAAGCAAAAATCTACTAATTCTGCATAATCAAAGAAGGAAGACAAAGATGAGAAGAGATCAGAAAAGCAGAAATTGTTTGCTATCCAAAATTGGATGCTGAAGAGGCAAAGAAGAAAGAGACTGGAATAGTTGTTGCAAGGCCTCTACACCGAAAACATAGTCTACTAATCTTGTGCAAGAAGAAGAATCGACATTTACTACTGTTTTTAGTTTTGATGCATCTTCTCATGAGTAGCGCATGTCTGCAGTAGACTCATATGTTTGGTACTTTGATAGTGGAGCATCCAAACATATTACCTCACAACGTAGTTTCTTCTCTTCACTCGAGCCTGCCCGTACAAGGAATACTGTTACATGTGCCAACAACTCTTCTTATCCTATTATGGGAGTTGGTAAGATCATTCTGACTACTACTGATGGTAGTTCTTTCACTTTGTCAGATGCTTTATTTGTGCCAAGGATCAAGAAGAATCTATTATCACTTTCGGCTTTAGCCAAGATTGTTGGTGCAAGGCAATCAACAATTGAAGTTTTGATGAAGGTTTGAAGTCAAGGACTAAAGAAAAGATCAAGATATGAAGCATGTAGAAAGTACATGTTCAGAGCATGAAGATGTGTACACATATGTACATTAATTTAGAGTTAGCTCACTTATACTTTTGAATAGTTATGAGCTTGTAAATATTTGCCTATATATACAAGGAAAAATGTTGGGGCAAATATGAGAGAGCATTTGAATAGAGAAATTAGATGTTGTATGAGTCATTGAGACACTTGAGAAGTGAGTAAGATCTTTCTCATCACTCAGATGTAAAGTTTTCCAGAAATGAAGAAAAGTTGCGCCCCATATTTTCTGAGAGTTCTCCTTTTGTGTTGAATCTTTTGTGAAATGCTTTTGTACAACTCTAAGTCTATAGTTGATTGACCTCTGTACAAATTTCTAGCTTCTAATTGTGATCAGGCTAAGAGAATTGAGTGTAGGAACATTTACATGTATAAATGTAAAGTAGTGAAGTTGCAGGAGGTGCAAAATTTGATGCTAATGTTTTGGTCAGTTCTCCTTCCATAGTGTAAAGTTTTGAGAAAGCAAGCACTCATTCTTTAAGTTGGAAGCTAAGCTACCTATGGCTAAAATCAATTGACTAAACAGGTTCTAGATTGAGAGAACTAAGCTTTAGAAGTTGCAGGTGTCAAAGTCGACTGTAAAGAACTATAGTTTTAGACATAAGTGACTTGTTAAGATCATTTCTCAAGATCTACTAAGTCTTTTGGAATGATTTAACTTGGAGGAGGTGCGCAAACTATAAGCAACACCTTGTGCAAAGTTTTATCAAAAACTTTACACATTTGATAAGTCGATGAGTGAATTTAGTGCAGCAGACTTTCTGTGTAATCACTCTCTTCACAGTTTGTTCAAGATTTTGGAAATTGAGTATTGATCCTCCAAATTGGTGAAGGTTTTGAGTTACTCTTGTTATAGAGGTGCTCTAACTTCAATAGTAGCTTGTTCTTTTGGAGATTAACACTCTCCATGAGTGGTATGAGAGTAGGAAGCATCAAAATTGAAGAAAGGAGGACCCCGACTGCTGCAGGTGTAAAGAATTCAACACTTGAAGGTTCAAAAGGTGAAAGCTTGAAAGCAAAGCTTGAGAAGGAGACCAGAAGTTATCAAGAAGGTTAAAAGGAACTTCATTCGAAGTAAAGGTACATCTATTACTCATAAAGTTTGAAGAATTCAATACACAAGTGAAGAAAGGATGGGAGATTCTCTTCAGATAGAGAAGTTGGATAGAGAGAACTATCCAGCATGGTCAATGAGGATGGAAGCTCATCTTATGAGCAAAGATTTGATACGTTATATTACAGGTGAAGAAGAAAAGCCTCAATTTAGAGATCTTAGTGTTCCAACTAGGGATGAATTATCAGATTTGAAGACTTGCATGAAGAGAGATGATCAAGCTAGGAGCATTATCTATATGGGAGTCAATGATTACCTGTTACCTCACATTAGAGGTCTTGAAAGTGCAAGTGATATATGGAATGCTTTGGAGGAGCATTTCCAAAACACCACAAAATCAAGAAAGGCATCCTTGTGGGCAAAGTTTACCACATTCAAGAAGAAGGCCTCTCAATCCATCTCAAATTATGTAACAAGGATGAAGGACATTGCAGATGCATTAGGAGCAGTTGATGAAGATATTGAGGAGGATAAATTGGTAAGGCAAATCCTCATAGGTTTGAGAGGTGATGACAAATGGAAGCCATTCATTTTGTCTACTGAATTATCACTAGATCATTTTACTCCTAATTTAAATCAATTGCTAGGACACATGCTAACCTTTGAGCAGGATGTCAAAGGTGAAAGTGATAAAAGTGCAGGTCAAGTAATGTATTCAAAGGATAAGAAGAAGAATATCAAATGGAAGCAACAAGCAAATGAAGATGAAGGTACAACTAGCCAAGCTAACTTCCTAAGAGGAAGAGGAGGTGGCAAAGGTAGAGGAAGAGGAGGTGGCAAAGGTAGAGGAAGAGGAAGAAGTAATAAAGATGGAGTCAAAGCTTGATGGATTTGTGGTAAGACAAATCACTTAGCTAATGATTGTTGGCATAATACTCAGAACAATGGTGGATATAATCAAAACTTTAATTCAAGAGGAAGAGGTGGCAGAAATTAAAGAGGTAATTTCATAGGTAGAGGTAGTAGAGGCTATTTTGGAAGAAATGCAGGTAGAGGATTCCAAAGCTAACAATACAGCAATACCTACTACAATTATGCTTCAGAACAGAACGAGGATTCAACATTGATAATGAATGCAACTTGTGAAAGGCAAAGTGAAGATCAAAGACTCAGCAATCACTTGAGTGGCAACATAGCTTTGATGACTGATTTGGAGAATAAGGTAACTAATCATGTAGTTCAAACAGGTGACAATACAAAGCACAATGTGAAGTCAATTGGATCAGTGAAGGCCAAGGATGGTAGTACTCTCTTGAGTAAGGTTTTGTACGTTCCTACAATTCCTAAGAATCTGATAAGTGTAGGACAAATTGTTGAAAAAGGTTATGAAGTTAGGTTCACTAATGAAGGAGTTTTTGTGGAAGACCCTAGCAATGGGTATAAACAAATTGTTTCAGGGAAGAAACAAGGAATATTGTTCACATTGAAGATTCAAGGTAATGTTGGTCATGCCTTGTTCACTTACGGAGGACATAAGATCTCTGAGTTAGATCTTTGGCACAAAAGACTTGAACATTTTAATGAAAGAGGTATCAAAGATATGGTTAACAATGGTTCAGTGCTTGGATTGCCTAATGTTGCAGGTCAACATATGACATACAGATGTGAGGCATGTCAATTAGGTAAGGCTCATAAGCAATCATATTCCAAGCATGGTTTTATGTATTCAGAAAAACTTGAATTGGTACACACATATGTGTGGGGACCATCAACGGATTTCAGTATCAATGGTTCAAGGTACTATGTGATTTATGTTGATGATGCTACCAGGTGGATCACTATCTATGTGATCAAAGATAAGTCAGAGGTATTCAATACATTCAAACATTATCATGCGTATGCAAAGAGAATTACAGGTCACAAATTGAAGAGACTAAGGTCAGATGGAGGGGGAGAGTATTTCTCTAATGAGTTCAGTGATTACTTGTGGAATGCAAGTATAAAAAGGGAAATTACTTGCAGGTACTCTCCTCAACAAAATGGTGTAGCAGAAAGGAGGAATAGAACTCTTGTTGAGTTTGCAAGATCCATGATGAAGGAGAAAAATTGCCCAAATTATTTGTGGGTTGAGGCTGTAAATACAGCCACATATTTGGTCAATAGATTAGCATGTAAAGCTTTGCAGGGTATGACACCATATGAGGCATGGTGGGGTAAGAGACCTACTCTAGATCATTGCAAAGTATTTGGATGTTTGGCATATGCATATGTGCCATCTCAATTAAGGCACAAATTGGAACCTAAAGCTGAAAAGTATGTGTTCATTGGATATGATGATAAGAAGATGGGATATAGGTTCTGGAGTCCATCCACAAAACAATTTCTTGTGTCAAAGGATGTTACATTTGATGAGCAAGGTACTTGGTATGCAGGTACAATCGTTATTTATGAAGGTGATGAAGAAGTTGTGAATCAAAAGAAAGGTAAATCAAAGGTTCAGATATTTGATGAAGAGGAGAACAATGAAGTACAGATTGAAGTTGAAGAAGTGCCAAGGTTTGATCCAGAATGTGATGAACCAGAAACCTAAAGGAGTGAACTTAGAAGGTCATCAAGACACAAATGGCAACCTACAAGGTATAGCTATGACACTTCTTTTTTGGCTACCAAAGATTATGCTTATATGATAAAGGCAGATAAATATCCTTCTACATATGAAGAGGCAAAAGGTAAGGAAAATTGGCAGAAAGCTATGCAGGAAGAGTATGATGCATTGATGGAGAATCAGACATGGGATTTGGTTCCTAAACCAAATAGTTAGAAGATCATTGGATGCAAATGGGTATACAAGACAAAGAGGTTTGCAGATTGAAGTGTGTCTAGATATAAAGCTAGACTTGTTGTGAAAGGTTTTGCTCATACATATGGTATAGATTATGATGAGACCTATAGTCCTGTGGCAAAGATGACAACCATCACGACACTCATAGCTATTACTGCATGTAAAGGTTGGAAATTATGTCAATTAGATGTGAAGAATGCTTTTCTAAATGGTTACATTTCAGATGATGTTTTCATGGAGCAACCACAAGGATTCGGAAATGAAAGGTATCCAGATCATGTATGTAAGCTCAAGAGAGATTTGTATGGTTTGAAGCAGGCCCCAAGGGCATGGAATTATAGACTTGTGAAGTTCTTGAAAGAACTTGGTTTCCAAGTATCTAAAGCAGATAGTAGCTTGCTTGTTAAAGCAAGTGATGATGGGTTCATTTACATGTGCATATATGTTGATGATATAATTCTTATAGGTACCTCATTTCCATTTGTATGTGCATGAGTGTATCTCCATTTCACATCTAAGAGACACTCCATTTTCATTCCATTCTATTTTATATTTTATCTCATTCTATTTGGGTACCTTGTCATTCCCTTCTACTAGTGTATTCATTCTCCTTCAAGGGGAATTATCCCACTTATGATGTACTTTGTGAATTTACCTATTTCTTTGTATATGCACTTTAAGTCTCTCACACTTTTTCATTTTGTGACTACACTCTTTTTTTTATTTTGCTTCTACATGTGTACTCTCTACATGGTATGAGAGCACAAGGTGGAGGTCTTGGTGGTGGTTCTTTCAGTGGTGTTTTTGCAGATGGTGATGGTGCCCACTTTCCACTCTCCCACCCTTGATCTTAGTGGCATTTGGCACCCTCTTCGTGAACATCTGGGAGTTATTCCATTTTGGTGGTTAATCTCATGGAGTTGTGGTGAATCTCTCGTCTTGTTGTGTTTCTAAATAGTGTTATGGTTCTACAATAATTCCTCCATTATCGTGGTGCATTTCACAATTAAGTAGTGTTTATAGACACTTCATTTCTTTTTGGTGGCTTCATGCTTATCCTTTGGTGGATTTTTATGCCTAAATTTATCACTAGAGTTTTCTTGTTCAATCTCTAGTATTTCTATTATCAATTTGACATCTCGGTTTATAGTATTTGTGTAGGCATGGTGAGATATGCAACTTAATAATAGCAAGCAAAAGCCATTCTTTGTAATTTTATATTCATGTTGTTGACTAGAGGCAAGAACAAGCTAATGTAACACCTCTTCAATACTTTGTAATACTATATCCATGTTGTCGACCAGAGGTAAGAACAAGCTAATGCAACACCTCTGTAATGTCTTGAGCTCAAAAGATTATGAGGACAACATATATGGACAGCCACTCACACTTGCATTATAGACCTCTATACAATTCTTTTCTAGCACATTGAGTGCATCCATATGTCGAAGGATAGAGTCATCCAAGTCCCTTACTGATAAGGAGGTGATTTGAAAGACAATATAACTTTGAAGTTCATCTCTACCTACTAGACAAACAGAGAATGCAGATAGAGAGATCTCTAAAGCTACAAAGGGAGAAATATCTCTACATTGCATTGTGCTTTGGGTTTCATAGTGGCATATGAAGATTTATCCCCCACTTGAGAAGCTGCTTGAGTTACTGCTTGCCTGGCACATATAGCTCTTCACAAAGCACCTTAATCTCATTGTTAGAGGTTGATCCTTAATAACCATGCTACATCATTGAAGGAGATTGAGGTGATACTCCCAAATAATTCCTTGTCCATGATGATGCTCTTTGTAACCTTCACAATGATGCTTATGTTTGGTGCCCCTTAGCAAATCAACAACTTGTGGTAATTCTTCAATATCATGACAAAGATGCTTCAAATAAAAAAGACAAGGATCAATCTTTGCAAGAGCACAGTAGCACATGCAAAATACATAGATTTGAGCTGAGGTCATATGACTAGCATCCCCCTTCTTTCTCTTTCCTATTCTTTTCAATTTATTTGAATTTATCCAAACTCATCAACTCTAGTCAACCATTGGCCAACCCTGGTCAAACCTAATCAATCACAATCAAAGAATCTACTTGCTTCAAGGACAATGGCATTATCTACATTTTGTTCAATTTATTGAAAAAGATTAGATTAGCACTATTTTGGACTCCCTAGTACTTGTTTAGGTCCAATGTTTAATATTCCTCTTGAGGTTTCTTATTAAGAGCACATATGCCTTACTTATTTGAGCTTAAGGATGGTTCCTTTTCTCTATGTTTCCCAAAATTCAAGTCAATATCTTGTGTGCGACACCGAAAAAATTAAGGATTTACCTATAGTATATACAGAGCAACTATCCAATGTGTTATTAGAGTTGCATTCTTTTGCAAAATATTGTTTCCAATCAGGGTCAGCTTTATTAAATTCTTTTTGCATGCATTTGAAGGTTTAATGAGCAAATCGAGTTCTTCATCTAGATTCTTCTTAGTTACCTGCTTTATATATCTTTGAATATAGGAGAGCACATCATCCCTATTGGTGATGAATCTATGGGAGGAGGAAGGGTCCATACCTCTTTCTCCAAAGTATGCATAGAGTGAACAGGTGACTCAATTGAGCCCAATACCTATATAATCTCAATGTAGTTTGGCATTGTTGTTTGCACGATAAGTTGTGTAATCAATCCCCTTATGATCATGTTTTTGCAATTGTTATTTTGCGTCTTTTAATTCATTCTCCAACTATCCCTTGGCATCAATCACATACTTGAGTTGATTAGCATCTTCAGTACAATATTTTGTATAGTGACTTTGTAATTATGCCCTTTTTGCACAAAACCATGGGGCTCAAAAACATACACTTCTTCATGCAAGTCATCATTCAAAAAGTCAATTTTAATGTCCAACTGATGTACGTTCCAAGCATGAGGAGCTACAAGTGCACAAATGCTATAAACAGTAGTCATTCGGCATGTAGGAGCAAAGGTCTCATCAAAATCAATGCCTCTTTCTTGAGCATAACCCTTTGCAACAAGCCTAGCCTTATACTTGTCAATTGTCCTATCAGGCTTATGCTTCCGCTTGTATACCCACTTACTGCCAATGGCCTTCTTGCCAAGAGGCCAGTCACATAAAGACTAGGAACCATTTTTCATAATAGAATTATATTTTGATTGCATAGCAGCCATCCAATTTTCGGAGATTTGTGCTTCATCAAACAAAACAAGCTCATTCTCATCATAGGAATCTGATGCAAAAGAAGCACTATGAGAGCCTCAACGAGTAGGATATGACAAATGTGCATCTAATTTGCTATCTCGCAAAGTTTGCACCTACCATTTAGGCATAGTTTTTGCCTCCTCTATATCATTTCTGTCATCAACAAGTGCATCATGTAAATCTGCATAAAAAAAATTTAATGATCTGCATCATCACATGAAACCTATAAAGGATGAGAAATTTCCTCATTTGGACCAGCACTAGACTATCCACCTATAAAAAGAGGTAGGAAAGTATCATACATATCTTTGGAGCTAATTGATGTCTCCTTAGTACACGAAAGTAATGGTTGAATAGCATCTTCCACAAAAACAACATCACGGCTAACCAAAATGCATTTTGTATGTGGGTGATATAGAGGATAGCCTTTGCTTTTAGAACTGTACCCAACAAAAGTACATTTCATTGCTTTAACATCCCATTTCTTGCGTTGTTGTTCAAGCATTACTGCATATGCCAAACAAGCAAAGGCATGCAGATGAGCAACAAATGGCTTGTGACCATGCCAAGACTCCTATGGAGTGATAGACTACAATGCTTTAGTGGGGTTAAGTACACATGCTACACACATAACAACCTCAAGCCAGAAACTATGTGGTAAAACTTGACTCTTGCTCATACACCTTACCATCTCCATGACTGACCTATTCTTCCTTTCAGCAACTCCATTCTTTTGATGTTATATGACACTGTACACTAATGTTTTATCCCACCTTCAACCAAAAATGCATTAAAGTGAGAAGACATATATTCCCCCCTCGATCAGAATGGAGGGTGCCCATTTTACATGCTGACAGATTTCAGCCAAAACCAAAAACTGTTTGACGCACATAAACACTTTGGACTTTTGCTTTCAGTAGATACACCAATGCATGCCTAGAAAAACATCAATAAAAGTCACGAAGTAAAGGTACTTCCCAAAAGAAGGTGTCTACATAGGACCACAAACATCACTATGAACAAGATGTAATTTTTTAGTAGCTCAGACTGAACCATGGAAGGAGGAACCTTGCATTTTTTCTAAAATAAAGCCTTCACAGACATGTTTACCAGGTGCCTCAAGTTTGGGCAAAGAGGACACCATTTTAGATTTTTGTAGGCATAGCAAACTAGCAAAATTCAAATGACCAAAGCGTGCATGCCAAAGCTTTGCATCTGACATATCCTTGGAATCTTGAACTGCACATTTTGATCATTCACAGATTTTACATAATCTATGGGCTTATAGAGCCCACAACATAAAATGCCAGAAGTAATAATGACATTACCATTTGACATATCATGAATTGTACATCTGTCATCAACAAATTTCACAACCAAGCCAATCTTGGCTAATGCAGAAACTGATAATAGATTTTTCTTGATCACTGGCACAAATAAAGCATCTAACAATGTAAAAGAACTACCATCAACAGTAGTCAAAATGATCTTACCAACTTCCATGATAGGATAAGAGGAGTTGTTGGGACATGTGACAGTTTTCCTATTGAGGCAAGCTCAAGCGAAGTGAAGAAATTGCACTGCGAGGTAATATGTTTGGTTGACCCACTATCAAAGTACCAAACATCTGAGTCTACTACAGACATACACTGTTCATGAGAAGATGGTTCATAATTGCAAACAATAGTAACTGCTCATTCTTCATTTTGCACAAGATTAGCAGACTTAGTTTTGGGTGTAGAGGCTTGTGCAACAACCATTCTAGCCTCTTTTTTATTTGCCTCTTTTGTAGCCAGTTTTGGACAGCTCTTTATGACATGATCATTTCCTTTACAATATTTGCAAAACAATTTTTGCTTTTTTGTTTTCTTCTCGTCTCTGTCATCCTTCTTTGATTGTGCAGAATTAGCAGATTTTTGCTTACTACTAGATGAGCTCCATTTTCCTTTGTCCTTCTGACTAGCCAGGAAAGCTTGATCTCGCCAATGCATAATGGACTTGTTCTACCTAGATTGATCTTCCTACAACGAAACAAAGACTAACTCCTCAAATGTTAAGGCATTTGGATTGCCTTTCATCATCAATCAAAGAGTAGAGGCAAAAATCTGATATGAATCTTGAAGACTATTCAGAATAGTTTGCATTAGTGAACTGCCAGGCAAGACTTCATTAGTAGAAATCAATTGGTCCAAATCTTTGATCTTTGTCAAAAAACTATCCATGGAAACTCTTCATTCATGTGCTCACTCTCCAACTGTTTTCGGAGATAAGCAATAGGAGCCTCACGCCTTGCCTGGTATAAAGTGGTTAATGTATCCCAAGCATCCCTTCTTGTTTTGTAGGAGCAAATGGGGGGAATAATGGCACGTTTGACAGACAAGGCTATCAATGCATGTGCTTGAGCATCTCTACCATCCCAATGAAGTTGCTCTGCACTAGGTGCAGCAGGAACTACAACACAAACAGGAATCTGAAGAATATCACCATCTACAACACCATCTGCATCAGCTTCACTAACTGTAGATGCAGGTGTAGTAGGACATCTTTCAACTCTTTGCACAATATTTCATAGTCATGTTGCAACCAATACATGATGCATCATATAAACCCATAATGGATAATTCGTACCATCCAACTTATCCTCAAAAGCCAACATATAGAATACAACACTTCTTTGAGCCATGGCCACTGACAGTGATGCCTATGTGCAAGGCCATGATGATTATTAGCCTAAGAAATACATATGTCATGTTGATATATTTAGTTAGTGATGTGTGTGAACACTCTAGGACTGCTGGGGCACTTTTTTCCCTCTTTAGGAGGCTTTTTTTCCTCGGCTTGTATATATGCCTATTGCCTTAATGGGCTACTTATCTTTGTACATTCTCTAGTAATACATTGAGTATTGTGTGTTGTGCTCCAAGCTTCTTCTTCTTCCTTGTGTTGTTCGCGTGCTTCCGCAGATGTCTAACTCCAACAATTGGTATCAGAGCAGGTCCTCGCTTCATCTAGGGCACCGTCGACACTCCTCCGGTTGCAGTCTCAGAATCGCACGAATTTTGGTGAGCATACTCAGTGTGTTTTTGAGATCAAAACTGCTTCGCTCTGTGGTGCCTAAATCACGATCTGAACTCGTTTTGGCCTCCAAACACACTATCGCAGCGCTTGTGCATGCTATTTTGTCTTTTTGCACCAAAGGTATATACTAGTTTTTGTTCGCCAGTATAAGCGTCTCGGAGTCTACTACAAGTCTAGCAGAATTTGTCTTGGTAGTTCTGTTCAACTTTTTGAGATCCAATCAATTTTCTGCATCAAGGTATTTTAGTCACCGGCCATGGCTGAAAGCAGTGATGCATTCCGTATGTTGGCTATTGAGGATAAGTTGGATGATACCAACTACCCATTATGGGATTATATGATGCGACATGTGTTGGTCGCAAAAGGACTGTGGAACATTGTGTAGGGTGTCAAAAAATGTCCTATCACACCTGCAACTGTTACAACTACATGTTAGGCTTTCCTCAAAGAAGACATGCGAATGATGTGTGTGCCACTCTCCTCCGATCCATTTATATCCACTTGTATCTAAAATAGCAGTGATCTAGAATGATCTAGCATCGCCATGTGGCCAGCATGCAACACTCATCCCCACTAACCATCAAATACCTTAGGATATACTTCGAGCTTAGGACCTTGGCTAACTAGCCCTCGTCCCACACACACATGGAATGGTCTCTGTAGACCAATGTCTGACACTCTCTCCCCCTTCTAAAGATCATTGTCCTCAATGATCAATGAGGGAAAGTACTTGCAAACCAGAGCTGCTGATTCCCAAGTAGAGTCAGTAAGTGGTAAACCGCTCCAGGCTACCAGATACTCTTGGATGACACGATTCCTTAACCGTTTATGTCTCCTATCTAGTATTCTGTCTGGAGAATGATCTGCTCTATCCGTTTCCTGCAAAGAAACAATACCCTCTATTAGATTATCCTCCCTAGATATATACTTTCTTAATTTATTGACATGAAACACTGGATGGACTCTGCAATCTGGAGGAAGCTCTAATCGGTATGCAACATCACTCAACTTCTTTACTATCTTCCAAGGTCCACAATACCTTGGTGATAGTTTACTACACTTCCCAGTGGACAATGAAGTAGATCTAACTGGTACCTGAAGGAAGACTTGATCTCCATCCTCAAAGGATCTAGGAGATCGTTTCCTATCAGCATGCTCTTTTACTCTATCAGCTGCTTGCTGCATCTTGGCTTTAGCTATTTCAAGGTTTGCTTGGAGATTTGCTAAGACTCGGAAGCACTAGGACATTTCCGAGGCATTCCTATGGTACTGGGAGCAGTGGGATTCATGCCATAGTTCATCTCAAAAGGAGACATCCCAGTCACTTGTGAGGTCTATTGTTATAAGCAAACTCTACAAGTGGAAAATAACTATCCCAATCTGTCTGTCTCTCAGACACATATGCCCGCAACATATCCTCTAGAATTTGGTTGACCCTCTCAGTCTGACCATCTGTCTGTGGATGATCACCACTACTCATTTTTAGTGACACTTTCAGTTTTTCAAATACAAACTTCCAAAAGTGTCCTGTAAATCTGACATCCCTATCTAAGACTATGGATGTAGGTAACCCATGCAATCTGAAGACATGATGGATAAACAACTCTGCTACCTGTGGAGCTTGTATCGTCTCCTGCGTGGGTATAAAATGAGCCATCTTGCTCAGTCTATCTACCACAAATAGGATTGTATCCCGCTTCCTTTGGGTCTACGGTAACCCCACTATGAAGTCCATGGATATACTATCCCAATTATGATCTGGAACTTGTAAAGGATGTAAAAGACCTGGTGTCTTTACCTTTTCTGCTTTGTTGACTTGGCACATAAAGCATTGTTGAACATAAGTATGGATATCTCTGGCTAATCCAGGCCACCAAAATGTTCTTCTAACAAGTTGTATTGTCTTGTCAACACCAGGATGTCCTGCGCAGGGAACATCATGGTTATCATGCATGACTTTCTTTCTCAAATCCTGAGAATTTGGCACACAAACCTTTCCTTTCCGCTTCACTATTCCATTCTCCTGTGAGAAATTAGAATACGGAATGGACTTGTTTGCTTTAGTAGAAGAAGAAACAGTTGGAACTGTCCCGTCTCCTAAAATAGAGTCATCACTAATGGCTCTAACTATTTGTAACAAATGTGGATCTTCCACCTGTGCTTCCTTAATTTCTTGAAGCAATGAGCTTTCTAAAACTATAAAGCTCATTTGATACATTATACGAGATAATGCATCAGCTACTATATTTTCTTTGCCTCTTCTATACAAGATTTCCATGTGAAATTCCCGCATGAGCTCAGTCCAACAAGCTTGTCGGCCTCGAAGATCTGGCTGACTACAAAAATACTTGAGTGTATGATGATCTGTGAATACCTTAAAGTCTGCACCATAAAGATAGTGTCTCCAAACTTTAAGTGCATGCACCACTGCATACAACTCTTGTTCATGCACCGGCCAATTGTGTTGTGCACTACTTAACTTCTTACTTTCAAAAGCTATTGGCCAGCCATCTTGACTCAAGACTACACCTATGGCTACACCGCTAGCATCCGTCTCTAACTCAAATGGTTTCTGAGGATCCACCACTTTGAGTATAGGAGCCTCTGAAACAGCTTGTTTTAGAGTATCGAAACTCTCTTGCTGCTCTTGCTTCCATGCAAATGGAATTTCGCCTTGAAGCAAGTTCGTCATAGGTGCTGCTATCGACGAATATGAAGAGATGAATTTTTGATAAAAATCGAAAAGTCCTAAGAATGATCGTAACTGCCCCTCATCTTGAGGAGTAGGCCATGCTAAAATAACTGATACCTTCTTGGGATCCATCTGAACCCCATCGGCTGAAATCACATGCCCTAGATAGTCTATCCTCGGAAGAAACAAATGTGTCTTCTCCGGATTTACATACAACTTATTTTCTTTTAAAATATTCAACACAAACCTTAAATGATTTTCTTGCTCATGCACAGTTCTACTATACACTAGTAAATCATCCACAAAATGTAGCTGGAGCATTTCTCAAACCAAAGGGCATGACCAAATACTCATAATGACCAAAACGGGTCCTAAAAGTTGTCTTATGTACATCATGATCTTTTACTCTAATCTGATGATAGCCACTCTTTAAATCTTTCTTACTAAATACAATGGCTCCACCTAGAGCATCTAAAAGATCATCAATCCAGGGCATAGGATATCTATGTCTAATAATGATCTTATTGACTGCTTGATAATCGACACACATCCTATAAGATCCATCCTTCTTCTTCACAAGAAGAACTGGTGCGGCAAAGGGTGAATAGTTGGGTCTAATCAGCCCTTTTTGAAGATACTCATCCACAACCTTGCGGACTTCATTTTCCTCCTACAAACTCATTCGAAATGGTGGCCGAGCGGTCGGACTCGCTCCTGGTACCAATTCGATTCTATGATCTATATTCCTGCAAGGAGGTAAACTTGATGGTAATTCCTTTAAAAACAACTCTTGAAATTCTGCTCTCACTTTAGCTGAAAGTGCTAGAGCATTTCCAACTTGAGTCTCCATGACTGCATGAATCCATCTCAAAATACGACAAATACATGAAATAAAGAAAATAGATATACTTACAATCAATTTTGAGCAACTTGGTAGCAGTCACCAATCACGTCTCTTGGAGATCTGGTTCTCCATGGGTCAATAATCTCCTTCCCTCATGCTCAAAATGATACACATGTGAAGCAAAATCAATGACTGGTTTCTTCCTCGCATGCCACTTCTTACTAAGAACTATGTCGAATCGAGTTAATCTCGCTATCTCAAAATCCAATCTGTCCTCATAGGACTGGATTTGAATAGGAAGATCAACTACTCGTCTATCCCAAGTCTCAGTTCCCTTTTTGTCGGCTAACTCTATGGTATAAGTATAATCTGACTGTACCGTGTCTAAGCATAGTCTCTTGACTAATCGAGAACCAATAACATTATGAGTTTAACCTGTGTCAAAGAGTACCTTGACAAGCTGTCCTGCCATGACTCCTCTCATGACAATAAGCTCAGTATCTGGGAATCGGTATCCTTTCTGTGCCACTAGCGAAAGCACAGCATCTGGCACAGTCGGAACCTTTTTAGTGACCGTCATGGCCACTATGGGAGATGACAATGGAGATGGGGAATCCCCAAACTCATCCTCACTCTCACCCCCTGCTTGAGTTGGATTTATGACTATGGTGGTTGCTATCTTTTTCTTTTTAGGACAATCCTTATACAAGTGCTGCCCTAAGCAACCATAGCACAAACCCTCTTTCATTGCCTTCTCTTTCTGTTGAGGGGTAAGAATAGATCGGTTATATGCCCTCTCAGCCAAAGCAGACACTTTTCTCTTTCCTCCTGAGACTGTCTGGATCATGTGCACCTGCTTAGCCTCCCTAGAAGGCTGTGCACTGATCGAACCAGGAGTCGAAGTATGGAAAGGTCGGCTAACCCTAGTCCATGGGGATCTCTCACCCTAGGAACCTGTGCTCCTGTGGCCGTCCTCATAAACCAAGGCCATCTCTGTGGCCTGTGCCAAAGACTGAAACCGCTCTTTCCTTACTAAAGGTCGAATAGTTTCTCTCAGTCCCAAAACAAACTTGTGGACTTGAAGAAACTCTAGAATGGTATCAGGTACTTTAAGAAGTACCTCTCTATACCTATTTGCGTATTCCTGAACTGATTGATTCTTCTGACTGATGAAGAACCAGGTGTCTAGTGCTCTAGACCTCTCATCAGGTGGTACAAAATTGTTATGGAATAGGATTTTGAATTGATCCCATGTCGTGGGCTCCTTCTTATCCTGGTCTATCTTATGCCACCACCTATGTGCAACATCCATAAGATTATAAGTGGCCTGCTGAATCTTGTGCCTATCATCAGTGATGTGACACAGGCGAAAACATTGTTCCCACTTGCTGAGCCACTGCTCAATCGCGTCAGCAGTCCTAGCGCTAGTTGAGCCATGATATCTTGGCAGCTTAAGATCCTTAAGCTGCCATCTGGCTTCTTTAACTAAGACGCTGTCTTTAAGGACTTTTGAAGTTTGATGCTCATCTAGAGCATCTACCTCCATCTCTGGCAAATCAAAATCAAACGGCTCTTCTTCTTTCTTAGAACCACGCACGTGTTCCAAGATATCATGAAGAGAACTTTCTAAGGATGAAATTCTATTATTCATGGCTTGAATTGGATCAACTGGAGGTTCTGGCATAAGGGTTTCTGTACTAACAGGTGATGAAGGTTCGGTTTCCATGCTAAGACTAAAGGCAAGAAATTTTTTCTTTTGGTTTTCTTTTTTTTTCTTTTAACTAAACAAACGTAAATACTAGTGGCAAGCGAAAAAAGAACCAATCAAAGCCTTTGCTTAACAGAAAAAGTCAAAAGAAAGAAACTTTAATATGCTTTCTAAACTTCGATGCATATGTATGCTAATATTTTGAGAAATTTTGGCAGCCTAACGGCATCACTTTAAAATCCAAAATAATTTCGAAGAAAATACAAAACGTCAAGCTTTCAAGAAAATCAAATCATGTGCCGGCAGGCACGATCTATTTTGTCTTCTCAATGAACACCCGCAATTGAAAACTTTTCCAAGTATGTTGTTGGGCTCTGCAGGCCCTCAATCAATATATATTTCTCTTGTCGATACCTGCCGATACTTACCACTTGTAAGAAAAGCTCAAGCATCGAACATATATCTCTATTTACACTGTACTTACGTCGTCCTATGCATAATGCATGAATATTTCTAATATGCACAATCAACAACAATAGTCAACCAAATATTGACTAAATACTTATCTCAGATTTCTTCACTCCCTTTGTTTCATGGATCGCATAAGTGCTCCGTTGATTATGCTCGATGAATTGCCAATACTCCGTCAAGAATCAATGTTTGAAAGAGAGTTGGAAGAGGATAGTTCCAAAGTACTTAAGTATGGCTTGCTCAGACATTTACTTCGAGCTAGTTCGTTTGAAATAATAGCATATAAGTAGTCGATTACTATCCCATAAGCAGCCATGACAGAAGGATGAGTAGTGTCCATGACAAAAGGATAGTTCCTCTGCACCCGACGTACGCGCAAGGCTCAATAATCCCAAATGTAAGGCTCAATCAAAAAATAGCATATATAGTTCTGCTGAACTAGTCTCTACAACGTCGGCCAAAGTGGGCTCTCTCTCTGATCACGCAAACAGCGTGAAAAGACACGGAATAACGAGCTAAAGAAGAGAACTCTCAAATCAGCTCTCTCACAGTGGGCGTCACACAGAGCGCTCTAAGAGGGGGTCCTATGGGCTCCCTCAATCTCCTTCTCTAGTTGCAGAAGAGAGCTTCGTCGGCGCCCTCAAATCAATGACGACGGCTGATCAGATGAACGCGAATGCCCGAAAAGAAAACATGCACAAATCTTCAGCACTACGCGAGTTCTTCTAAAATAAGCTCAACAAGACCAAGCTCTGATACCAAGTGTGAGGCTTTCCTCAAAGAAGACATGCGAATGATGTGTGTGCCACTCTCCTCCCATCCATTTATATCCACTTGTATCTAAAATAGCAGTGATATGGAATGATCTAGCATCGCCATGTGGCCAGCATGCAACACTCATCCCCACTAACCATCAAATACCTTAGGATATACCCCCGAGCTTAGGACCTTGGCTAACTAGCCCTCGTCCCACACACACATGGAATGGTCTCTGTAGACTAATGTCTGACACTACAGGTACTAAAGCTGATGCAGAAGGTGTCGAAGATGATGATATTCTGCATATTCCTGTTCGTGCTGCGGTTTCTGCTCCACCTACTATAGAGAAGATTCGTTGGGATGGCAGAGATGTCCAGGCACATGCATTGATAGCTTTGTCTATCAAACGTGCCATTATTCCTCACATTTTCTCTTGCAGAACAACTAAGGATGCTTGGGATACACTTACCACATTGTACCAAGCTAGGAATGAGGCTCGTGTTGCTTACCTCCAAAAACAATTGGAGAGTGAGCACATGAATGAGGGTGATTCTATGGACAATTTCCTAACGAAGATCAAAGACTTGAAGGAACAATTGATTTCTGCTGATGAGGTTATACTAGATAGCTCACTTGTGTAGACCGTTCTGAATGGTCTTCCTGGTTTATATCAGAGTTTTGCTTCTACTCTTCACTTGATGATGAAAGGCAATCCAAATGCCTTATCATTTGAGGATTTAGTCTCTGTTATGTTGCAGGAAGATCAGTCCAGGCAGAACAGGTCCATTACGCGAGTTGCAGATCAAGCTTTCCTGGCTAGTCAGAAGGGCAAAGGATAATGGAGCTCTTCAACTAGTAAGCAAAAATCTGCTAATTTTGCATATTCGAAGAAGGAAGATAAAGATGAGAAGAAATCAGAAAAGCAGAAATTGTTTTGTAAGTACTGTAAAGGGAATGATCATGTCATAAAGAACTGTCCAAAATTGGCTGCTAAAGAGGCAAAGAAGAAAGAGGCTGGAATGGTTGTTGCAAAGGCCTCTATACCAAAAACAGAGTCTGCTAATCTTGTGCAGGAAGAAGAATGGGCGTTTACTACTGTCTGCAGTTTTGACCCATCTTCTCATGAGCAGTGCATGTCTGCAGTAGACTTAGATGTTTGGTATTTTGACAGTGGGGTGACCAAACATATTACCTCGCAGCACAGTTTCTTCTCTTCACTCGAGCCTGCCCCTACAGGGAATATTGTTACATGCGCCAACAACTCCTCTTATCCTGTTATGGGAGTTGGTAAGATCATTTTGACTACTGCTGATGGTAGTTTTTTCACTTTGTCAGATGCTTTATGTGTGCCAGGGATCAAGAAGAACCTGTTATCAATTTCTGCATTAGCCAAGATTGGCTTGGTTGTGAAATTTGTTGATGACAGGTGTACAGTTCATGATCTGTCAAATGGCGATGTGATTATTGCTTTTGGCATTTTATGTCATGGGCTGTATAAGCTCATAGACTATGAAAGATCAGTAAATGATTTGGCATGTGCAGTAAATGATTCTCACCCTATGTCAGATGCAAAGCTTTGGCATGCACGCTTTGGTCATCTGAATTTTGCTAGTTTGCTATGCCTGTAGAAATCTGAAATGATGTCCTCTTTGCCCAAACTTGAGGCACCTGGAAAACATGTTTGTGAAGGCTCTATTTTGGGCAAAATGCAGTGTTCGTCCTTTCCAAAAGATGGTTCAGTTCGGGCTACTCAGAAATTGCAGCTTATACATAGTGATGTTTGTGGTCCTATGCAGACACGTTCTTTTGGGAATTATCTTTACTTCGTGACTTTCATCGATGATTTTTCTACGCATGCATGGGTATCCATTGAAGGCAAAGTCCAAAGTGTTCATGTGCTTCAAACAGTTTTTGGTTTTGGCTGAAAATCTGTCAGCATGTAAAATGGGCACCCTTCGGTTCTGATCGAGGGGGGAAATATATGTCTTCTGATTTTAATGCATTTCTAGTTGAACGTGGGATAAAACACTAGTGTACAGTGTCGTATACACCTCAACAGAATGGAGTTGCTGAATGAAAGAATAGGTCACTCATGGAGATGGCGAGGTGTATGGTCAAGAGTCAAGCTTTACCTCATAGTTTCTGGCTTGAGGTTGTCATGTGTGCAGCATATGTACTGAACAGGTGTCCCACTAAAGCGCTGCAGTCTATCACTCCATATGAGGCTTGGCATGACCGCAAGCCATCTGTTGCTCATCTGCATGTTTTTGGTTGTTTGGCATATGCATTAGTGCCTGAACAACATCGTAGAAAATTGGATGATAAAGCAGTAAAATGTATTTTTGTTGGGTACAGTTCTGAAAGTAAGGGCTATCGTCTGTATCATCCACAGACTAAACGCATTGTGGTTAGCCGTGATGTTGTTTTTGTGGAGGATGCTATTCAGCCATTGCTTTCATGTACTAAGGAGACATCTGTTAGCTCCAAAGACATGTATGACACTTTGCTGCCTCTTTTTACAGGTGGATAGTCTAGTGCTGGTCCTATTGAGGCAACTTCTCAACCTTTGCAGGTTTCATGTGATGATGCATATCATTCCATTTCTGATGCAGATTTACATGGTGCACTTATTGATGAGAGAGCTGATATTGAGCAGGTAAGAACCATGCCAAAATGGTTGGTGCAGACGTTGCGTGATAGCAAATTAGATGCACCTCTATCATATAATACTCGAGCAGGCTCTCATAGTGCCTCTTTTGCATCAGATTTCTATGCTATGGCTACCTCTAGTCTATGTGATGAGATTGAGCCTGTTTCGTTTGATGAAGCACAAAATTCAAAAAATTGGATGGCTGCTATGCAATCTGAATATGATGCAATAATGAAGAATGGTACTTGGCCTTTATGTGACCTACCTCCTGGCAAGAAGGCCATTGGCACTAAGTGGGTATACAAGCTAAAGTGTAAACCTGATCGTACAGTTGACATGTATAAGGCTAGGCTTGTTGCAAAGGGTTATGCACAGGATAGAGGCATTGATTTTGATGAGACCTTTGCACCTACATGCCATATGACTACTGTTCGGAGCATCTATGCACTTGTAGCCCATCAAGGTTGGAATGTATATCAATTGGACATTAAAACAGCATTTTTGAATGGTGACTTGCATGAAGAAGTGTATGTTTTTCAGCCCTGTGGCTTTGTGCAAAAAGAGCATGAAAACTAGGTGTGTAGGTTAAAGAAGGCATTATATGGGCAAGCACCACGTGCTTGGTATGAGAAGATACATGCCTATCTGATTGCACATGGTTTTGAGAACAGTCCAACTAAAAGCACCTTATATGTTAAGCGTGCGAATGATGTGCTTCTGATCATTGTTGTCTATGTTGACGACATGGTGCTCACTGGTTCTATTGAGAAGCATATTGTTGATTTTAATGCTAATTCGCATGCCTCATTTGAGATGTCTGATTTGGGGCATTTGCATCATTATTTGGGCATTCAGTTTATGCACGTTGATGGTGGAATGGCTTTGTGTCAAACGAAATATATTGACACATTATTGCAACGTTTTGGCCTTGAAGACTGTAAACCTATTGCCACTCCTATGGAGACAGGTTTACGATTGAGTCTTCATGATGTTGGAGATGCATTTGATGTTGTTCTCTATCAGCAGGCTATTGGATGCTTGATTTACTTATGCATTACTCGGCCAGATATTCAGTTTGTTGTCTCACAGATGAGCAGGTTTATACATTGCCCAAGAGTCAAGCATTGGCAGGCGGTTAAGCGTATCTTTTGCTACTTGAGTGGTACTCGGCTACTTGGGTTGTTTTATCCCAAGGGGGGACCACTACCGCCAAATTTGCATGCTTTTTCTGACTCTGATTGGGCTGGTTGCTATGACACTCGTGTGTCCACTAGTGGCTTTTGCTTCATGCTTGGTAGCTCATGTATATCTTGGTTGAGAAAGAAGCAGCCTATTGTGGCCACTTCCAGTTGTGAGGCTGAGTATAGGGAAGCTTTCACAACGACTATTGAGTGTGTGTGGTTCAAACACCTTATGGCTGATTTGGGTGTTGGTCAGTCTTCTGCCACCACCATCTTCACTGACAGTAAGAGTGCATTGGTAGTTGCGAGGAACCCTATGTTCCATGCTCGCACTAGGCACATTGAGGTGCATTATCATTATGTCAGGGAGAGGTTCTCTGTTGGGGAGATCAGCTTGGCATATGTGCCCACGCAGGAGAACATTGCAGACCTTTTCACGAAGGCTCTACCTAGGGAGAAGTTTGAAGCTTTCCGCAAAGCTTTGGGCTTACTTCCTTTTGTGGAGTGATTTCCACATAGCTTGGCACTTCCTTATACATGAGTGCCAGCTACTTGTTCACCGCATCACTCCCAGGGGTGATTTGTTGATATATTTAGTTAGTGATGTGTGTGAACACTCTAGGACCGTCGGGGCACTTTTTTCCCTCTTTAGGAGGTTTTTTTCCCCCGGCTTGTATATACGCCTATTGCCCTAATGGGCTACTTATCTTTGTACATTATCTAGTAATACATTGAGTATTGTGTGTTGTGCTCCAAGCGTGTTGTTCGCGTGCTTCCGCAGACGTCTAACTCCAACATGTCATCGGTTACAGTGACCTATAGAAGGCATACAAACTCCATGAACTAAAGAGTTACTCAATTACAGTCACTAGAGATTCCACTTTTGATGAATATTTTAAGTGTTCATCCCTTTTGGATTCTTCTTAGGGTCCAAATCCTCCTATCTTCTCTTCAGAGGGTGATTATTCCACTACAAGACAATCACACTATGTGGAACACGCTCTCTTTGTACATGACTTTCCAGATCATGGTACAACATATGAGGGATATACCGATATTGTCCATATCGATGGTCCACCTCTGATGTCAGTATGATTGATGGAAATGCTTGGAAGGATCATGTTAGGCATACCAATGGTCACTAGACTGTTTGTATGACCATTTGAAATTGACCATCAGTATACCTTGTCGGCATTGGTATAGGCACCAATATAGGTGTCCGTATGAGCATCCATATGAGCATCGGTAATTTCCAAGAAATTACTGATGCTCATATCGATGCCTATACTGATGTCGTGTTTAAAACATACCTGGACCCAAGAGCAAAAACTCGACATTTTGCATGTGTTTTGAACTGAGTAGCGTTTCTATCGAACTTGCACATGCGAATTGAATTGTGACCTGCATTGTCTTGTTCACACACACAAAGAGATCTCTTTCTCTACACACACACACTCTCTCTCTCTCTAGATCTCACATCTTGGTAAGTGATGCACGTACTCTTTCACCCTTTCTCTTTCCCAATGTTTTCTATTGTCTAATTTCTCTTCTCTTTGGTCTCGCAGGAGTTTTTTGGTGTCATTTCTTTGGAATTTGATGAGAGATGATGTTCATTAGGCTTTGATGACAACGCCAACATACACACACATATACACATGCATACACATACATATATTCACACACATATGTACACACACATACATACACGTATACATACACAAACATATGCATAAATACATTCACACATACGTACACATACATACATATACATACACAAACATATGCATACATACATTCACACACATACACACACACATACATACATAAACATATGCATACATACATTCACACACATACATACACACACACACATACACACACATACATACACACACACATATGTACACACACATTCACACACATACCTACACACACATACACACACATTCACACACATACATACATACATACACACGTATGCATACACACATGCATACGCATACATACATACACACACATGTATATACATACATGTACACACACACATACATACTTATACACATATACACATATACACACATAATACATATACAAACATACATTCACACACGTACATACACACACATACATACATAAATAAATGCATACATACATTCACACACATACATACACATATACATACACATACAATATTACATACACATGCATATATTACAAACACACATGCATATTACATACTCACATACATATTACCTACATAGATGCATAGTCATGCATATGCATGCATGCATACACACATATACATACACACTTACATACATATACACACAGTCCCATATATACATACACACTTACACTTATACACACACACTCACATTCATGCAAATACACATATACATGTTTTAGGTCTAGGTCTTTAGGATTAGGCTTTTAGGTTTTTTACATATATACAATAAAATTAAATATATATAATTAAATATATAAAACGTAAGTTCTTAGGATTTTTAGGTTTTTTACATATATATAATCAAATATATAAAAAATAGGGTTTAGATTTTTTTAATTAAATTAAATATATATAAGAAAAAAATGAATATATAAATAAATATATATAAAAATAGGTGATTTTAGTATAGATTAATAAATATGAAAAGAGCTAGTGTTTTAAATATATAATTTAAATATATAAAGAATAGATTTTTATGGTTAATATTAATATATATAATCATATATTTATAAAAATTAGGAAAAATTAGGTTGTTTACACATGCATTCACACATATACACACATAGGATTAGGGTTTAGGTCTTTCAGATTAGGGTTTTTAGGCTGTTTACACATGTATACATACATATACACATAATCCATATACACATACACATATATATACACATGCATATAGACATATACATGTTTTAGGTCTAGGTCGTTAGGATTAGGGTTTTAGGGTTTTTACACATGCATACATATATATACACATATAATACATATATACATGCATATATATACACATGCATACACACATACATGTTTTAGGTCTAGGTCTTTAGGATTAGGCTTTTAGGTTTTTTACATATATATAATAAAATATATAAAAAATAGAGTTCTAGGGTTTTTTAATTAAATTAAATATATATATATATATATATAATTAAGAAAAAAATGATGATTTTAGTATAGATAAATAAATATGAAAAGAGCTAGTGTTTAAAATATATAAAATATAAAAAAAGGATTTTAGGGTTTTTTATTGAATTAAATATATATAATCAAATATATATAACTAAATATATAAAAATAGAGTTTTAGGTTTAATATTAACATATATAATCATATATTTATAAAGATTAGGAAAAATTAGGTTGTTTACACATGCATACACACATATACACATGTACACATAGGATTAGGGTTTAGGTGTTTAGGTTGTTTAAACATGCCTGCATACATATACACACATAATACATATACACATACACATATATATACACATGCATACAGACATATACATGTTTTAGGTCTAGGTCATTAGGATTAGGGCTTTAGGGATTTTACAGATGCATACACATATATACACATATACACATAGGATTAGGGTTTTAGGTAGTTTACACATGCATACATACATATACACATATACACACATAATACATATACACATACACATGTATATACACATGCATACATACATATACATGTTTTAGGTCTATGTCATTAGGATTGGGTTTTTAGGGTTTTTACACATGGATACATATACATATACACATACACATGTATATACACATGCATACACACATATACATGTTTTAGATCTAGGTCTATAGGATTAGGTTTTTTACATATATATAATAAAATATATAAAAAATAAAGTTTTAGGGTTTTTAATCAAATTATATATATATATATAAGAAAAAACTAAGAAAAAAATAAGAAAAAGAATAATGCTTTTAGTATAGATCAGTAAATATGAAAAGAGCTAGTGCATTAAATATATTAAATTAAATATATAAAAAATAGAGTTTTAGGTTTAATATTAACATATATAATCATATATGTATGAAAAATAGGAAAAAAATAGTATAATATATAATAAAATATATATAAAAAATAGGATTAGGGTTTTTAGGCTTTTGACATATGCATACACACATATACATACATAATACATATACACATACATACACATATATACATATTTTAGGTCTAGGTCTTTAGGATTAGGCTTTTAGGTTTTTTACATACATACAATAAAAATAAATATATATAATTAAATATATAAAAATAGGTCTTTAAGATTTTTAGGGTTTTTATATTAAATTAAATTTATATAAGAAAAAAATTACAAAAAAGGAAATAAATTGAATAAATTAAATACATATAGTTGAATATATAAAAATAGGATTTTGGAGTATTTTTATTAAATTAAATATATAAAATTAAATATATAAAAAGTAGAGTTTTAGGTTTAATATTAACATATATATAATCATATATATATACACATGCATACAAAGATATACATGTTTTAGGCCTAGGTCTTTACGATTAGGGTTTTTACATTTAATAAGAAAATTTAGGTTTTTAGAATTAAATGTTCTAACATGTCTACATGGTATCAAATGGCACCTTTGGATCCGAAGGAGAGAATGCCATGTGCTTGCACTCAGTGCAAATATCAAATTTATTGAAAACTATGGATTTGTATAGCACATATTAGAGAATATGGATCCTTTGGTAAAAATTGATTATATTACAGGCTTCTTAAAGATCAGTTTTTATCAGATGACAATGACATGCCTCCAACACGTGGAGATGCAAACGATTCATACTTATTCGAATGATTGCATTCTCTTTCAAAACGAGTACGAGCATCTCCACATATGTCCAACGTGTGTACCAGTTGTTGGCATGAAACAGTTGTCGATCTTTCATGAACTCCCTTATTGGAGTGAGTTATTGATCAATCATTTGGTAGATTGAGTGTGTATTTTCCAGAATGTGGGAGAGATTCTCTGGAAGACTTTGATAGGAAAGAAAGAAAGCAAAGCACAAAGAGAGGACTTGGAAGAGCGAGGTCGTATGCAAGAGTTGTGGGCAATTACTAAGCCCAAAAGAATAGTGTTGCTACTAAGAGCTCCTTGTAGCTTTAAAAGATTGCCTTTCGGAGGATATGCAAACAACCATTTATAGAATCCGTTCCTCGGTATGATGGATCTCTTCTAAAGAGATAAAGAGAGATAGCATAGAGAGTGGAAAATTCAATGCTACAAAGATTGTTTGTATGGTAGAGAAATACGTTTCCACAAGTATTCTCACAATTCAACTTCATTTTACTGGTTCATGTGGTTGATGAAGTTGCAATAGTAGGATATGTCCATAGTCTATGGATGTTCTTCTTAGAGCACTTCATGAAGACATTAAAAGGGTTTGTTTGACAAAGAGCACGTCCAAAGGGAAGCATGGCAGAGGGATGGTGCGTACAAGAGTCTCTTGTATTCATAACAGATTTTCTTCACATGTCGGACCCAAAAATGCCTCACTTATGGAGGGATGATGAAGATGTTCATCTCGTAGGCGATGAACCTCAAGGTAAAGGGATGCAAAGAAAAATGGATGCAGCTTTCAAAGAAAAAGCAATGAAGTTTTGCATCATTAACTCTGAACCTATGCAGAAGTGGTTAGAGAAGTATGAGCTCGCTAAGGAGACAAACGCAAAGGAAAGAGCACATTTTTGAAAGAATCATTCCACTCAATTTTTACCTTTTCTAAAAATTCTTCAACCTATTCCACCCTTTCCAACAAGCAAATGGCTAGATACAGTGGTTTCATAAGCAAAGGCTGTGGGTGAACTTATCTCTAAAGAAGAGGTCGAACTCGCAAAGGGGTGTGATTGGTAGTACTCTAAATATAGTGCACTATGGTCTCGTGGACGAAACTTTCATATCGCATGAATCGATGAAAATAGTTCTACTTTTGATAGTGTGGTGATGGTGAAATTTTTCCAAAAAAGTAGAGCTAGTGCAAGAGATGACAATGCTCAAGAAGACCAGCTCGATTATTGTGGAGTACTGATCCAAGATATCTTGAAGCTATCCTTTAGAAAGTTTGATTACTTTCTTTTTTATATGAAATGGTTCAAAGTAGTCACCTTCATAAGAAACGCAACAGAGGCGAGATAAGAGTGGTTTGCTTCAAGTGCACTCCACAAAGCTATGGACAAATGAAACAGATATGTTTGTACTTCATGAACACTGTGTTGGTATATTTAGGTAGTGATGTGTGTGAACACACTAGGACCGTCAGGGCACTTTTTCCCTCTTTAGGAGTTTTTTTCCCCAGCTTGTATATACGCCTATAGCCCTAATGGGCTACGTATCTTTGTACATTCTCTAGTAATACATTCAGTATTGTGTGTTGTGCTCCAAGCTTCTTCTCCTTCCTTGTGCTATTTGTGTGCTTCCGTAGACGTCTATCTCCAACAATTGGTATTAGAGCACGTCATCACTTCATCTAGGGCACCATCGACACTGCTCCGGTTGTAGTCTCAGAATCGCACGAATTTTTGTGAGCATACTCAGCGTGTTTTTGAGATCAAAATAGCTTGGCTTTGTGGTGCCAAAATCGCGATATGAGCTCGTTTTAGCCTCTGAATGCACCATCACAGCGCTTGTGTAGGCTATTTCACCTTTTTGTGCCAAAGGTATATACCAGTTTTTGTTCGCCAGTATAAGCGTCTCAAAGTCTGCTATAGGTCTAGCGAAATTTGTATGGGCAGTTTTGTTCAACTTTTTGAGATACAATCAATTTTCTGCATCAAGGTATTTTAGTCACCGGCCATGGCTCAAAGTAGTGATGTATTCCGTATGTTGGCTGTTGAGGATAAGTTGGATGGTACCAACTATCCGTTATGGGCTTATATGATGCAACATGTATTGGTTACAAAGGGACTGTGGAACATTGTGCAGGGTGTTGAAAGACATCCTATCACACCTGCAATTGTTACAACTGCAAGTGTAGAAGTTGAGACAGAAGGTGTCGAAGATGATGATATTCTGCACATTCCTATTCGTGCTACGGTTTCTGCTGCACTTACTGAAGAGCAGATTTGTTGGGATGGCAGAGATGCCCACGCACATGCATTGATAGCTTTGTCTATCAAACATGACATTATTCCTCACATTTGCTCTTGCAAAATAGCTAAGGATGCTTGGGATACACTTACCACATTGTACCAAGCTAGGAATGAGGCTCGTGTTGCTTACCTCCGAAAACAGTTGGAGAGTGAGCACATGAATGAAGGTGATTCTATGGAGAGTTTTCTAACAAAGATCAAAGACTTGAAGGAATAGTTGATCTCTGTTGATGAGGTTATACCAGATAGCTCACTTGTGCAGACCATTCTAAATGGTCTTCCTGATTCATATCAGAGTTTTGCTTCTACTCTTCGGTTAACGTTGAAAGGCAATCCAAATGCCTTGTCATTTGAGGAGTTAGTCTCTGTTCTGTTGCAGGAAGATCAGTCCAGGCAGAATAGGTCCATTATGCATGTCGCAGATCAAGCTTTCTTGGCTAGTCAGAAGGGCAAAGGAAAATGGAGCTCTTCAACTAGCAAGCAAAAATCTACAAATGCTGCACATCGAAGAAGGAAGATAAAGATGAGAAGAAATCAGAAAAGCTGAAATTTTTTTGCAACTATTGTAAAGGGAATGATCATATCATAAAGAACTGTGCAAAATTGGCTGCTAAATAGGCTCGAATGGTTGTTGCAAAGGCCTCTACACCAAAAACAGAGTCTACTAAACTTGTGCACGAAGAAGAATGGGCATTTACTATTGTCTGCAGTTCTGATGCATCTTCTCATGAGCAGTGCATGTCTGTAGTAGACTCAGATGTTTGGTATTTTAACAGTGGGGCGACCAAACATATAACCTCGCAGTACAGTTTCTTCTTTCACTCGAGCCTGTCCCTATAGGGAATACTTTTACATGTGCCAACAACTCCTCTTATCCTGTTATGGGAGTTGTTAAGATCATTTTGACTACTATTGATGGTAGTTCTTTCACTTTGTCATATGCTTTATTTGTGCCAAGGATCAAGAAGAACATGTTATCAGTTTCTGCATTAGCCAAGATTGGATTGGTTATGAAATTTGTTGATGACAGGTGTATAGTTCATGATCTGTCAAATGGCGATGTGATTATTGCTTCTGACATTTTATGTCGTGGGTTGTATAAGCTCATAGACTATGAAATATCTATGAATGATTCGGCACATGTAGTACATGATTCTCAGGCTATGTCAGATGCAAATCTTTGGCATGCATGCTTTGGTCATCTAAATTTTGCTAGTTTGCTACGCCTGCAGAAATCTAAAATGGTGTCCTCTTTGCCTAAACTTGAGGCACCTAGAAAACATGTTTGTGAAGGCTATATTTTGGGCAAAATGCAACGTTCCTCGTTTCTAAAAGATGGTTCAGTTTGGGCTACTCAAAAATTGCAGCTTGTACATAGTGATGTTTGTGGTCCTATGCAAACAGCTTCTTTTGGAAATTAACTTTACTTCATGACTTTCATTGATGATTTTTCAAGGCATGCATGGGTATATCCATTGAAGGCAAAGTCCGAAGTTTTCATGTGCTTCAAACAGTTTTTGGTTTTGGCTGAAAATCTGTCAACATGTAAAATGGGCACCCTCCATTCAGATCAAGGGGGGGGAATATATGTCTTCTGATTTGAATGCATTTTTGGCTGAACATGGGATAAAACACCAGTGTACAGTGTTGTATACACCTCAACAGAATGGAGTTGCTAAATGAAAGAACAGGTCACTCATGGAGATGGCGAGGTGTATGGTCAAGAGTCAAGCTTTACCACATAGTTTCTGGCTTGAGGCTTTCATGTGTGCAACATATGTACTTAATAGGTGTCCCACTAAAGTGTTGCAGTCTATCACTCCATATGAGGCTTGGCATGATCGCAAGCCATCTGTTGCTCATGGGCGTGTTGTTGGTTGTTTGGAATATGCATTAGTGCCTGAACAACATCACAGAAAATTGGATGATAAAGCAGTAAAATGTATTTTTGTTGGGTACAGTTCTGAAAGTAAAGGCTATCATCTGTATCCTCCACAGACTAAACACATTCTGGTTAGCCGTGATGTTTGGAAGATGCTATTCAGCCATTCCTTTCATGTACTAGGGAGACATCTGTTAGCTCCAAAAACATGTATGATACTTTGTTGCCTCTTTTCACAGGTGAACAATCTACTTCTGGTCCTAATGAGGCAACTTCTCAGCCTTTACAGGTTTCATGTGATGATGCAGATCATTCCATTTCTGATACAAATTTACATAATGCACTTATTGATGAGAGAGCTGATATTAAGCAGGCAAGAACTATGCCAAAATGGCTGGTGTAGACCTTGCGTGACAACAAATTACATTCACCTCTATCATATCGTACTCGATTAGGCTCTCATAGTGCCTCTTTTGCATCAGGTTGCTATGCTATGGCTGCATCTAGTCTCTCTGATGAGATTGAGCCTGTTTCGTTTGATGAAGCACAAAATTCAGAAAATTGGATGGCTGCTATGCAATCTGAATATGATGCTATAATGAAGAATGGTACTTTGTCTTTATGTGACTTTCCTCCTAACAAGAAGGCCATTGGGACTAAGTGGGTGTACAAGCTGAAGCGTAAGCCTGATGGTACAGTTGACAGGTATAAGGATAGGCTTGTTGCAAAGGGTTATGCATAGGAAAGAGGCATTGATTTTGTTGATGTATGAAACACCATAAGAAATGAATTAATGTGACACTAGAACACCTCTATGGTCACCATTAACTCATTGCCACTCCAAACATTGAGAAATGATAGCCTAAAGTGAGAATTTGCTTCTACAGAAATTCCTAGTCACTAAAATGACATACCTTCAGTATTTTGCTAATTTCTCTTAGCTCAAATATTATTTCTTCATGATCTTTTAGTATATGAAACTAGACGGGTAGAGCTTTCCAAGAAGCTATCATATGCAAGAAACGGATCTCTAGAACTCAAGCTATGGCCTTCACAAGATGACCTTGTATGACTTTCCAAAACTGGAATTTTTGCCTGTTTTAGTAAATTTTGTTGTCTAAAAATAAAAATTCGATGCCTAGCATCGACTTGCAACCAAAAGTCGATGCCGGGCATCGACTTTGAGCTTTTTCAGCCACTTTTTCAGCACCAGAATTACCCCCTTGAACACACACATGAACAAGACCACTTTTATGTGGGAAGTCGATGCCAGGCATCGACTTTATGCTGAAACTCAATGCCAGGCATCGAGTTGCTCCACAAACCTCATGTTTTAAGAAGTTCTAGTAGTACATAACAGTCAGAGAATAAAACACGGACTTATCAACACAAATTCGATGCCAGGCATCGAGTTGCTCAGAAAACTTGAACTTTTGAACTCATCACACAGTAGACAAACATGGAGATGATGGAGAGAGTCTCATACACAGAACTTTAACTATTTCTTCTCATAGCTATGAAAAACTCGGAAGTTTTACAGGTGCTTTCTCACTCAGAGAAGCCCGACTATACGCAGTCATACAAAATGAACTCCTTCTCACATTCTATCACTCTCTTCCACTTCTTCTCTCTCATCGCGTCAGTTGATACAAACTAACTTATATAGATTTTCTCATTCTCGTGGCTTTTAAAAAACTTCTAGAACTAAAGTGAACTAACTTTACAAATATAATACACTTGTGAATTTGTCCCTTCACATAGGCATGTGGTTTTCTTCTAAAGCTTTGACCTTCAAATATCTGTCCAATTAGTGATTGTTTCTCCAACAGCTCCCCCTCAATCACTAATTGACATTCTCTGTTTCTTCATATCATCTTCTTTCTTTTACTCCTGCCATGCTTTTGAATCTGCTGGTCTTCACACCATCCAAGCTCTTTGTCATAATGTCTGCTATCTGATCTTTAGTAGAAATGTACTCCACTTCAATCTCCTTGTCCATTACCTTTTCTCTCAGGAAATGATAATGTATCTCTATGTGTTTTGTTCTACTCGATTTACTGCAAGATAAAGTGAACTCATATTATCTCCATGTATTGTAGGTATACCTTGATCAATGCCCAAGCTTTTGAATACTGTCTGCATCCATATGACCTCCTTAGCTGCTTCCATAAGTCCTTTGTACTCAGCTTCAGTTGATGATAATGCTACTGTATGTTGTTTCTTTGAACACCAACTTACAAGCTTATCACCAAAGTATATCATGTAACCATGAGTTGATCTTCTGTCATCCTGGTTACCTGCCCAGTCTGAGTCACTATAGGCTCTCAACTTCAGATCTGATGTAAAAGGATAATATAATCCTTCCTTTATAGTTCCTTTGATATATCTGAGAACTCTTTGACCTGCAATCCAATGTGGGTCCTTTGGACAATGCATGAATTGTGACAAGACTCCCACTGCATAACTAAGATCAGGCCTTGTTAGTGTAGCATAAATCAAACTACCCACAAGAGATTGATACTTCCTCATATCTTTGTATTCTGCACCATCATATTTATTAAGCTTGTGATTAACTTCAAGTGGAGTTGAAGCTTCTCTGCAATTTTCCATATCAAACTTCTTCAATAGATTCAGAAGATACCTTTCTTGTGATACATATATGCCATGATTTGTATAAGTGACTTCCATTCCAAGAAAGTATGACAACTTTCCTAGGTCACTGATCTTAAACTCTTTCTCAAGTAACCTCTTTACCTCCTTGATTCCTTCATCTGAAGTACCTGTGATTATAATGTCATGTACATAAATACAAATGTAGATTGTACCTTCCTTTCCTCTTTTGATGAGTAGACTTGGATTTGCTTTTGAACTTTGATATCCAAGATCATTAAGATACTTCACCAGTCTATAGTTCCATGCTCTTGGAGCTTGCTTCAATCCATACAATGCTCTTCTCAACCTGCAAACAAAATTTGGATACCTGGAATCTATAAACCCTTGAGGTTGTTCCATGTATACCTCATCTGATATGTATCCATTCAAGAATGCATTCTTTATATCCAATTGACTTAGGGTCCATCCTTTTGAAGCTGCAATAGCAATGATTGTCCTTATAGTTGACATCTTAGCTACAGGACTGAATGTCTCATCATAATCTATGCCATAGGTTTGTGCATAGCCTTTCACCACCAATCTAGCTTTGTATCTGGCTATACTTCCATCTACAAGCTTCTTCACTTTATAAACCCATTTATTTCCAATTACTTTCTTACCATTTGGTTTAGGAACAAGTTCCCATGTCTTGTTCTCCTCCAATGCATTGAATTCTTCCTTCATGGCTTCTTCCCATTGCTTCTTACCTTTAGCTTCATCATAGTTCTGAGGTTCTTCATCGTCTTTGACCATATATGCATAGTTCTTCTGCGTTATGTAAGAAGTATCATAAGAATACCTTTCTGGTTGTCTTCTAGTCCTGCTTGACCTTCTTGGTTCACATTCTTCATAAGTGTCTGGATACACTTCTTCATCAAATATAGGAGCTTCTTCATTTCTTCTTCTTAATCCACTTCTAGATGTACTTGCTTGCATATACCTTTCATCTTCATTTACCTGCACAATTGATTTTCCTTTCTTACATCTTCTTACCTCTTCTTCAAATTCTTCAGCTGTATTACTTTGATTTGCATACCAACTTTTTTGTTCATCAAATGTAACATCTCTAGAAACAATAAATTGTTTGGTTAGATGATTCCACAACCTGTAACCCATCTGCTTTTCATCATAACCAATGAACACATATTTTTCTACCTTTGGTTCAAGTTTATGTCTAAGTTGTGATGGCACATAAGCATATGCAATTGATCCAAACACTCTACAATGATCTAGTGTTGGTTTCTTACCCCACCAAGCTTCATATGGAGTCATTCCATTGAGAGTTGCCCATGGTAATCTATTCACAAGATATGTAGCTTTACAGCCTCAACCCAAAGATAATTTGGACAATTCTTCTCCTTCAGCATAGCTCTAGCAAACTCAACCAAAGTCCTGTTCCTTCTTTCTGCTACACCATTTTGTTGTGGTGTATACCTGCGAGTTATTTCTCTCTTAATACCTGCATTCCAAAGATAATCATTGAACTCTTGGGAGAAGTATTCTCCCCCTCCATCAGACCTCAGTCTCTTAAGCTTTTGACCTGTGACTCTCTCTGCATATGCATGAAAATGCTTGAAAGCTCCAAACACTTCTGATCTTTCCTTCAAAACATATAATGTTATCCATCTTGTAGCATCATCAATGAAAAGAACATAGTACCTTGAGCCACTGATAGATCCTTCTTTTGTTGGTCCCCATACATCTGTATGAATGAGCTCAAGTACTCCATCATGTTTGAATCCTTTCTTCTGAAATGGTAACCTGTGTGCTTTACCCATTTGACATGCTTCACATTTATAAACCATATGTTGACTTTGCACATTTGGTAATCCTAGTACAGACTGATTAGCAACCATAGCTTTAATTCCTCTTTCATTGAAATGACCTAATCTCTTATGCCAGAGATCAAGTTCTGTAATCACTGCTTCACCATGTGTGAGCAAAGCTTGACCAATGTTCCCTTGCACTCTTAAAGTAAAGAGTCTACCTTCTTTCTTACCAGAGACAATCTGATTATATCCATTCTCTGGATCTTCCACAAATACTCCTTCATTTGTAAACCTGACTTGAAAACCTTTTTCAACTATCTGTCCCACACTAATCAAGTTTTTAGGTATTGTAGGAACATACAAAACATTGGTTAGCAAATCTGCTCCACTCTTGCATTTCACTTTTCCAATTGAATGTACACTATGTCTTGTATTGTCACCGTTTTTTACTTGTATAACTAGAAATACCTTTTTCCAATTATGACATCAATTCTATGTTTCCTGACAAATGATTAGAACATCCAGAGTCAATGTAAAATACCTTTAGATCTTCTTTATCTGATGTGTTGATTGAATTCATCATCAATGATGTATAACTTTCATTCTGTGTGTCATTTGCATAATTGTAGTAGGTGGTGTTGTAGGATTGATTCTGTCCCCAACTTCTTCCTGCACCTCTACCATAGCCTCCTCTTTGACTTTGTCTACCTCTTTGAAAATTACTTTGATATCTTCCACCTCGGCCTCTGCTATTGTTATTCTGATTTTGATTTGATCCTTGTTGATTATGCCAACAGTCATGAGCCAAATGATTACTCAATCCACAGATCCAGCAAGCCTTCTTGTTGTTATTCTGATTACCTCTTCCTCTTCCAAAACCTCTTGGTCTTCCTCTGCCAGTGCCTTTACCTCTTGCATAATAAACTTGAGAAGTTGACTCTTCTTCATCCTTTGCTTTACCTTTATCTCCTTTCTTCTTATTCTTCATGTACATTGCCAAACTTTGTTCTTTATCTCCATCTCCCTTCAACTCTTGCTCATATGTGAGCATCAAACCAAGTAATTGATTCAAATCTGGAACATAATGATTTAATGAAAGTTCTGTTGATAAGACAAAAGATTTCCACCTTTCATCCCCTCTCAATCCTGCAAGTAGTTGAGCAATCAATCTGTGATCTTCAACATCTTCATCTATGGATCTAAGACTATCTGCAAGATCCTTCATCTTAGTGACATAATCACTAATACTTTGACTTGGCTTCTTCTTGAATGTTGTAAACTCTGACCATAGACTTGCTTTCCTTGTTTTGGTAGTACTTTGGAAATGATATTCCAATGCATTCCATATATCCTCAGATGATTCCAATCCTCTGATGTGTGGTAGCAAATGATCAGAGATTGTATTATAGATGTAGGCTTTTGCACTTGCATCCTTCTTCTAACAATGCTTTAAAGCATCAAGTTCCTCTTTCTTTGGTCGACTTTCATCTTCAAATATTGACTTCTCTTCTTCACCTATTACATATACCATGAGATCCTTACTCATAAGTAAGGCTTCCATTCTCATTACCCAACCGGGGTAATTATCTCTGTCCAGTTTTTCAATGGAGATATGATCTCCCATACTCCTTTCCTTCTGCTACAACGTTTGAGCTTAAAGGATAAAGAATAATACCTTTTGGAGTTCTTTGTGTATGAGGATACTTTTGAAGTAACCTTTTGATGCCTTGTGTCTTCAAATGCTTCACCTTTCAAACTTTAATGAAAAACTTTTCAAAACTTCTCGTACCTTTGCCGCCTTCTGCTTTTCATGACCTTTCTGCTCTGATACCACTTGTTGATGTATGAAACACCACAAGAAATGAATTAATGTGACACTAGAACACCTCTATGGTCTCCATTAACTCATTGGCACTCCAAACTTTGAGAAATGATAGCCTAAAGTGAGAACTTTGCTTCTACAGAAATTCCTAGTCACTAAAATGACATACCTTCAGTATTTTGCTAATTTCTCTTAGCTCAAATACTATTTCTACATGATCTTTCAGTCTATGAAACTAGACGAGTAGAGATTTCCAACAAGCTATTATATGCAAGAAACGGATCTCTAGAACTCAAGTTATGGCCTTCACAAGATGACCCTGTATGACTTTCCAAAACTAGAAATTTTGCCTGTTTTAGTAAATTTCGTTGTCTAAAAATAAAAATTCGATGCCTAGCATCGACTTGCAACCAAAAGTCGATGCCGGGCATCGACTTTGAGCTTTTTCAGCCACTTTTTCAGCACCAAAATTACCCCCTTGAACACACACATGAACAAGACCACTTTTATGTGGGAAGTCGATGCCGGGCATCGACTTTATGCTGAAACTCGATGCCAGGCATCGAGTTGCTCCACAAACCTCATGTTTTAAGAAGTTCTAGTAGTACATAACAGTCAGAGAATAAAACACGGACTTATCAACACAAATTCGATGCCAGGCATCGAGTTGCTCAGAAAACTTGAACTTTTGAACTCATCACACAGTAGACAAACATGGAGATGATGGAGAGAGTCTCATACACAGAACTTTAACTATTTCTTCTCATAGCTATGAAAAACTCAGAATTTTTACAAGTGCTTTCTCACTCAGAGAAGCCCGACTATACGCAGTCATACAAAATGAACTCCTTCTCACATTCTATCACTCTCTTCCACTTCTTCTCTCTCATCGCGTCAGTTGATACAAACTAACTTATATAGATTTTCTCATTCTCGTGACTTTTAAAAAACTTCTAGAACTAAAGTGAACTAATTTTACAAATATAATACACTTGTGAATTTGTCCCTTCACATAGGCATGTGGTTTTCTTCTAAAGCTTTGACCTTCAAATATCTGTCCAATTAGTGATTGTTTCTCCAACAACTCCCCCTCAATCACTAATTGACATTCTCTGTTTCTTCATATCATCTTCTTTCTTTTACTCCTGCCATGCTTTTGAATCTGCTGGTCTTCAGACCATCCAAGCTCTTTGTCATAATGATTAGTGATTGTTTCTCCAACAGATTTTGATGAGACCTTTGCACCTACTTTCCGAATGACTACTGTTCGTAGCATCTGTGCACTTGCATCTCATCATGGTTGGAATGTACATCATATGGACATTAA
Source organism: Ceratopteris richardii (assembly GCA_020310875.1). NCBI lineage: Eukaryota > Viridiplantae > Streptophyta > Polypodiopsida > Polypodiales > Pteridaceae > Ceratopteris > Ceratopteris richardii. Next base: position 60,542,732 of record CM035444.1, read on the forward strand.
AACAACATTTCTGAATGGTGACTTGCATGAAGAAGTATATGTTTTTCAACCCCGTGGCGTTGTGCAAAAAGGGGATGAAAACAAGGTGTGCAGGTTAAAGAAGGCATTATATGGTTTAAAGCAAGCACCACGAGCTTGGTATGAGAAGATACATGCCTATCTGATTGCACATGGTTTTGAGAACAGTCCAAATGAAAGCACCTTATACATTAAGCATACTAAAGATGTGCTTCTGATCATTGTTGTCTATGTTGACGACATGCTGCTCATTGGTCCTATTGAGAAGCATATTGCTGATCTTAAAGCTGATTTGCATGCCTTATTTGAGATGTCTGATTTGGGGCATCTGCATCACTATTTGGGCATTCAGTTTATGCAAGTTGATGGTGGAATGGCTTTGTGTCAAACAAAATATATTGACACATTATTGAAGCATTTTGGCCTTGAAGACTGTAAGCCTATTGCCATTCCTATGGAGACAGGTTTACGATTGAGTCTTCATGATGTTCTAGATGCATTTGATGTTGTTCTCTATCAGCAGGCTCTTGGATGCTTGATTTACTTATGTATTACTCGGCCAGATAATCAGTTTGTTGTCTCACAGATGAGGAGGTTTATGCATTGCCCAGGAGTCAAGCATTGGCAGGCGGTTAAGCGTATCTTTTGCTACTTGAGTGGTACTCGACTACTTGGGTTGTTTTATCCCAAGGGGGGATCACTACCGCCAGATTTGCATGTTTTTTTTTACTCTCATTGGGCTGGTTGCTATAACACTCATGTGTACACTAGTGGCTTTTGCTTCATGCTTGGTAGCTCATGTATATCTTGGTTGAGCAAGAAGCAGCCTACTGTGGCCACTTCCAATTGTGAGGCTGAGTATAGGGAAGCTTTCATAGTGACTATTGAGTGTGTGGCTCAGATGCCTTATGGCTGAGTTGGGTGTTGGTCAGTCTTTTGCCACCACCATCTTCACTGACAGGCAGAGCGCATTCGCAATTGCGAGGAACCCTGTGTTCCATGCTTGCACTAAGCACATTGAGGTGCTTTATCACTATGTCACGGAGAGGTTCTCTACTGGGAGATCAGCTTGGCATATGTGCCCACGTAGGAGAACATTGCTGACCTTTTCATGAAGGCTCTACCTAGGGAGAAGTTTGAAGCTTTCCGCAAAGCTTTGGGCTTACTTCCTTTCGTGGAGTGATTTCCACATAGCTTGGCACTTCCTTATACATGAGTGTGAGCTCCTTGTTCACTATATCACTCCGAGGGGGGAATGGGCTACTTATCTTTGTACATTCTCTAGTAATACATTCAGTATTGTGTGTTGTGCTCCAAGCTTCTTCTCCTTCCTTGTGCTATTCACGTGCTTTCGCAGACATATATCTACAACACACTGTGAGCAAGTTGTTTTTATGCCAGATTCAAAAGAACTAGAGTGGATATTTGTTTTACAAGTCTCTCCACATAGGAGACAAATTTGTGAGAACATAGATGTAGAAGAAATTCCATTTGTAGTGGACTCTAAGATTCATTCGGTAGTCGAGGAGGAAGAGATCATTGTCCGAGATGAAGAGGTCTTTGAATAAAATGAGATCATGATGAAGTAACAAACAATATGTTATACGAGAATGATGACCAAGAAGGAGATAGCATACTAAGACATCTAGAAGTTGCCAATGTAGATATAGATATCTTTTGTGCATTAGATCTCCAAGAGGATGCTAGAATACAGGATTTTTGAAGCAAACACTTAAAAGTACTAATTTGTGTTTATTTTTTTTGCTATGTTGTTTTGTACCATTATTATTGTATGCTAAGTATTTGAGTTTTTTGTTGCAGAGCACGATGGGAGAAAGTCCTCTGATCACTCTGCATTCCATGACAGAGGAGCAGTTCTTGGAGTTTATATCTCAAGTATTTCTCGCATATATGGCTACCGCGTCATGGTACTAGATCGCTCATGGTAGCACTCCCCCTGGCCTCACTCTTGTTGGCCTCACTCCTACCGGCCTCACTCCCATCGGCATCACTCCCATCCGCATCACTCCCATTAGCGTCACTCCCCTCGACGTCACTCCTATGGGTGGGGCTACTCTCGCCAAAGGTACGTCTCCTTGCTTTATGACTCCACCATGACCGCATTTTCAACCATCTCCTAGTGGCTCTAGTAGTCGGTGTATGCGTTCGACACACTCATCACGATATAGGTGTTGGCCCCTCTCCTTGGTTGAGGTCATGCTCTAGAGGAGGAGGTTCGAGGAGTGGATCTACAGGTGGCTCTGGAGGAGGTGGATGTTGTGGAGGGCAGTCCGACAGATGTTGTGTCTCCCACTTCTACTCCTAGAGAAAGTACCTCAGATGTAGGTGCACGTGGTACACCACGTACACCTTGGGATGCTCATGACCATGATAACTCCATGGTGTATACATGATGGAGCTCTAGTGATGGATGCGATCAGAAAGGCCATGCATCAGCGTATACAATAGCTTTGCTCCATATAGTTTGGACACTCTATCATGTTGAAATGCAGTGAACAGGATAAAGATCGTAAAAATTATATCACAGAGATGATCTATTAGGAGTTATGGCCTGCACATGGGCATCCTATTGTCATCTCAGAGTGGATTCAGCACACGGTACGTGAGGTTATGTCTCATCAATGATCTGAGGCTTGTGATGCTTTTAGAGCAGGCTTACGGAAGCCTGTATGGTTAGATGATGAGGAGTGGGATATGGTTCCTGATGACTAGCAGCAGACTCTTGATCGATATCGCCAGCAACGAGATGCAACAGCCACATGTCGAGGTATGGTTGGACTGTCACATTTGGGTAGTGGCAGATATGACACTATGCATCATGAGTTTGTAAGTATCATGATTACTGAATTTGTTTGTGTTAAGAACGTCATGTATGTTTAGCTAACGATGATATGATGAGCTTATAAACTTGGTTTAGTGTTTTTAGTTGTTGTTTGTAAATATCATGTCAATTTCTCTCATTTCATGAATGTTATTTGCTTCAAGACTAAAAATATAGATGTTTTGATCCCTCTGAGCATGTGTATGGCAGTGGTGTGCCACAATTTTGTATTTGTCTCATATATGGTAGTGGTGCACCAGAATTTTGTATTTGGTTCCTATATGGAAGTGCTCTACTACATTTTGTATTTGGATCATACATGGTAGTGGTTTGCACATGCAAGTCACCATTCAGAAATGTTGTTTTAATGTCCAACTGATGTACATTCCAACCATAATGAGCTGCAAGTGCAAAGATGCTACGAACAAGAGTCATTTGACAAGTAGGTGCAAAGGTTTTGCATAATCCTTTGCAACAAGCCTAGCCTTATACCTGTCAACTGTTCCATCAGGTTTACACTTTAGCTTCTATACCCACTTAGTGCCAATGGCCTTCTTGCTAGGAGGCAAGTCACATAAAGACCAGGTATCATTTTTCATGATAGCATCATATTCAGATTGCATTGAAGCCATCCAATGTTTAGAATTTTGTGCTTCATCAAACGAAATCGGCTCAGTCTCATCATAGAGACTAGATGCAGCCAAAGCATAGCAATCTGATGCAAAAGAGGCACTATGAGAGCCTCAACGAGTACGATATGATAGAGGAGCATCTAATTTGTTGTCACGCAAAGTCTGCACCAGCCATTTTGGCATAGTTTTTACCTCCTCAATATCAGCTCTCTCATCAACAAGTGCATCATGTAAATCTACATCAGAAATAGAATGATCTGCATCATCACATGAAACCTTCAATGGTTGAGAAGTTGCCTCATTAGGACCAACACTAGACTATCCACCTGTAAAAAGAGGCAGCAAAGTATCATACATGTCTTTGGAGCTAATAGATGTCTCCTTCGTACATGAAAATAAAGGCTGAATAGCATCTTCTACAAAAACAACATCATGGCTAATCGAAATACATTTACTCTCTGGATGATATAGACGATAGCCTTTGCTTTCAAAGCTCTACCCAACAAAAATACATTTTACTTCTTTATCATCCAATTTCATGCGATGTTGTTTAGGCACTAATGCATATTTCAGACAAACAAAAACACGCAGATGAGCAATAGATGGTTTGCAACCATGCCAAGCCTCATATGGAGTGATAGACTAGAGTGCTTTAGTGGGACAGTTGTTAAGTACATATGATGCACACATGACAGCCTCAAAGCCAGATCAATGTGGTAAAGCGTGAATCTTGACCATACACCTCGCCATTTCCATGAGAGACATGTTCTTCCGTTCAACTAGAAATGCATTAAAGTCAGAAGACATATATTCCCCCCCTCGATCGGAACCGAGGGTGCCCATTTACATGCTAACATATTTTCAGTCAAAGCACATAGACACTTCGGACTTTGCTTTGAGTGGATATACCCATGAGTGCTTGGAGAAATCATCAATCAAAGTCATGAAGTAAAGATAGTTTCCAAAAGAAGGTGTCTGCATAGGACCACAAACATCACTATGTACAAGCTACAATTTTTTAGTAGCCCGAACTGAACCATCTTTTGGAAAGGAAGGACACTACATTTTGCCCAAAATACACCCTTCATAGACATGTTTTTCGGGTGCCTCAAGTTTGGGCAAAGAGGACACCATTTCTCATTTTTGTAGGTGTAGCAAACTAGCAAAATTCAGATGACCAAAGCATGCATGCCAAAGCTTTACATCTGACATAACCTGAGAATCATGAACTACAGATACCAAATCATTCATAGATCTTTCATAGTCTATGAGCTTATACAACCCATGACATAAAATGCCAGAAGCAATAATCACATCGCCATTTGACATATCATGAACTGTACACCTGTCATCAACAAATTTCACAACCAAGCCAATCTTGGCCAATAGCAGTAGTTAGAATGATCTTACCAACTCCCATGAGAGGATAAGAGGAGTTGTTGGCACATGCGGCAGTATTCCCTGTAGGGGCAAGCTCAAGTGAAGTGAAGAAACTACGCTACGAGGTAATATGTTTGGTTGCCCCACTATCAAAATACCAAACATATGAGTCTACTACAGACATATGCTGCTCATGAGAAGATGGCTCAAATTGCAAACATTAGTAAATGCCCATTCTTCATTCTACCCAAAATCAGCAGACTCTGTTTTTGGTATAGAGGCCTCTGCAACAACCATTCTGGCCTCTTTCTTCTTTGCCTCTTTAGCAGCCAATTTTGAACAACTCTTAATGACATGATCATTTGCTTTAGAGTATTTACAAAACACTTTTTGCTTTTCTGATTTTTTTCTCATCTTTGTCTTCTTTCTTCAAATGTGTAGCATTTGCAGGTTTCTGCTTATTAGTAGAGGAGCTCAATTTTCCTTTGCCCTTCTGGCTAGCCAGGAAAGCTTGATCTGCAACATGCATAATGGACCTATTATGCCTAGACTAATCTTCCTGTAACATAACAGAAACTTACTCTTCAAATGATAGGGCATTTGGATTGCCTTTCATCATCAAACGAAGAGTAGAAGCAAAACTCTGATATGACTCAGGAAGACCATTCACAATGGTCTGCACAAGTGAGCTATCTGGTATAACTTCATCAGTAGAAATCAATTGTTCCTTCAAATCTTTGATCTTTGTCAAAAAACTGTCCATAGAATCACCTTCATTCATATGCTCACTCTCCAATTGTTTTTGGAGGTAAGCAACACGAGCCACATTCCTAGCTTGGTGCAATGTGGTAAGTGTATCCCAAGCATCCTTAGCTGTCCTGCAAGAGCGAATGAGAGGACTAATGGCATGTTTGATAGACAAGGCTATCAATGTGTGTGCCTGAGCATCTCTACCATCCCAACAGATTTGCTCTGTAGTAGGTGCAACAGAAACTACAACACGAGCAGGAATCTATAGAATATCACCATCTTTGACACCATCTCCATCAGCTCCAGTACCTGTATTTGTAGTACCTATATTTGCATGTGTAATAGGATGTTTTTCAACACCCTGCACAATATTCCATAGTCCTTTTGCGATCAATACATGACACATCATATAAGCCCATAATGGGTAATGCGTACCATTCAACTTATCCTCAACAACCAACATACAAAATACATCACTGCTTTTAGCCATGGCCATTGATTAAAATACCCTAATGCAAGAAAATGATTGTATCTGAAAAAGTTGAACATAAATACCCTGACGAGTTCTGCTAAACCTGTAGAAAACTTCGAGACACTTATACTGGCGAACAAAAACCTGTATATATCTTTGGCACAAAAAGACAAAATAACCTGCACAAGTGGTGTGATAGTGCATTCACAGGCCGAAACGAGCCCACCAAATTTCTTTTGATTTTGAGACTGCGATCGGATAGGTGTAGATGACACCCTCGAAAAAAGATATGAAAACATAATGAACTTGAATGATATGAAAAAAATTACATTATTTTTTGTGAAGAGAGTGTCGACACTTTTGACAAAAAGATAGAGTGAATGAATGTATGAGAGGTAAAATGAGGGGCTCCTTTCATGGAGGGAAAATTTCTTTCATGTGGGATTTTGGAGATTTCTATTGATATATTTTGGTAGTGATGTGTGTGGACACACTTAGGGCCACTAGGGCACTTCTTTCCCTGTTGTCAGGATCTTGCTCACACGCAAACAGAGGTTACGAACACAGAAAACACATAGAGAAATAGAGACAACAAGAGACGAGACAAAATGTAGTATTGGGTGCAATCTCCCCCCATGCACTCTGTTTCGATAGTCCACAGAGTGCATGTATTTATAGGAACTTTTGATTATGTCGAAAAGAGTGGTTACATGAGAGCGGCTTGAAAAGCAAGCGTGAAACTAAAAGTTGGTAACTTTTACAGAAAGCTATTGCTTTCAATAACAGAAACTGTGGTCTACAACGAACCTTATTCTAACCATTACTTTTCTAATTGTTTCTAACAATAGAACCTTCTACGTAGGTTTATTTACAAGCTAAATAATAATTATTTGGATTATTGATATCCACCCTTTCACGCCTTGCACGCTCCTCACGAACCTTCAGCTGCTATATCAGAAAGATCAAAAACACATTAATACATTAATAATATAACACTTTAACAATGCATTGTTCAATAATAAGTTTACACTCCAACAATGCATTGTTCAACATATTCCATGTTACAATCCAACAATGCATTGTTCAACATATTCATGTTACACTCCAACAATGCATTGTTCAACATATTCCATAAGTTATAACATGCCCCTCAGTTGAAAAAGCAACTGACCTCAGTTGATAAAATAATAAACATGGATGGCCAGTCACATGTTTCATCACTGAATGAAAAAAATAGGCATGTGCCATGTAAAAACACATGCATGGAAATGTTCATGGAGCTGTTACATTAATGTGTTTGTGTATGATATGCAGAAATTAAGTGGTCATAATGAGTTGTTAATTGTGTTTTATGTATCCATTGACATTCTTCAATAGAGTGATTTTGGTACTTAACCAAATATCGATGATATTGAGTACCTGTGCGTGTAGTAGTGACATCATGATCAATGATTTTCTCAGGAACTAAGATTTCAGATTGTTCTTCAATTAAAGGAGGATCATCAAGAAGTGGAGCAAGTGTAAAGTTCCTTTAAATGGTTTAAGTAAACTAATATGAAAAGAGTTATGTATAGTCCAATGAGATGGAATATATAATCTAAATGAATTATCATTAATTTTTTCTATAATGTGAAACGTTCCATAATAGCGTGGTGCAAGTTTAATTTTAGGATGCTGCAAAATATTTTTGAGACGTCTTTTAATGATACGCAACCATACAAAATCATTTTCCTTGAATTCTTTGGCTAATCGTTTAGTATTGATATTACGTGTATATCGTTCTTGACTTTTCCTAATGTGCTCGTGAACATCATGAAGTATAGAAACGTGATCTTGAGCAATATAATCAGCCATCGAAATGTCGATTTGGGTGAGGGACATGGGAGTGGGAAGCTTTTTACCAAAAACAATTTCAAAAGGTGCACGACCTGTAGTGGTGTGTGCAGTGTTATTGTAAGCAAATTGAAGCAATGGAAGCTTTTCATCCCAGTTATTAGGATTATCTAATGAATAACAACGCAATAAATCAAGAATAGTACTATTTGTAGCCTCACTTTGTCCATTACTTTCAGGATGAAATACAGAACTAAAATCTATTTTAGAACCAAAATGTTGAAATAAGGTAGCCCAAAAATGATTACAAAATCTAACATCACGATCAGATAACATTACTTTAGGAAATCCATGATGTGATAATGTGCAATATCTTTTTCCATGTGTGGCCAAAAGAAGAAATCTTTGCAAGCAGAAATGGTGCTTTGTATGCCTCTATGACCCATGTAAGATGGTTCATGCATTTCTTTAATGGAAAAATCTTTAAAAGCTTGGGTTATGCACAATCTATGTTGAAAATAGAGAAAACCATTATGAAATGTATAATGTTCATCAGATAAAGATGCACCATTGTTGAAATCATGCCATGCACGTGAAAAATACAAATCAGATGCATAAGTGGAAACCATTTCTTGAAAAGAATGTATTTGGATGGCAGAAATATTATTCAAAACAATAGAATGCGAAGGAAAACGGCTAAGAGCATCCGCTACAACATTAGCTTTACCAGGCTGATATTGTATCATGGGTTGGAAATTCTGAATGAATGATGCCCATTTAAGATGCCTATCAGAGATAAAGGGCTGATTTAATAAATGCTTAATAGCCTGTTGATCGGTTTTAATTAAAACCTCAGATCCCATAAGATAGTGTTTCTAAATTTGCAAAGCATGCACAACTGCTAACAATTCTTTATCATACGTACTATAATTTTGTTATGAGGGCTTAAGCTTCCTACTCTCAAATGCAATAGGATGGTCATTTTGCATTAAAACAACACCTATTCCTAAACCACTAGCATCAGTAACAACATGAAAGGGTTGTGAAAAATCAGGCAATTGTAAAACAGGTGCATGTGAAAGTGCATGTTTCAGTTTTTCAAAGGACTGTTGTTGGGTAAGTCCCCATGCAAATTTTATTTTCTTTTTCAACAAGAAGGTAAGAGGCATTGCTAAATAAGAAAAATTTTGAACAAACTTCCTATAAAAACTAGCCAACCCAAGAAAAGAACAAACATCATTGACTGATTGTGGTGTAGGCCATTCTACTATAACTTTGATCTTTTACGGATCCACATGCACACCTTCACTTGAAATAATATGTCCTAGATATTCTAGCTTATGTTGAAAGAAGTAACTCTTTTCAGGATTAGCATAAAGTGTGTTCTCTCGTAACAAATGAAAAACTGTTTCGAGATACTTTTCATGTTCACTATGATTCTTACTGTAAATAAGTATCTCATCAAAGAATATAAGAACAAAAGCTTGATAATCAAGAAAAATATTGTTCATCATTCATGCAAATGTAGCAGGGGCATTAGTAAGTCCAAAGGGCATTACCATAAATTCATAATGGCCGGTTTGAGTTCTAAATGCAGTCTTAAAAATATCACTTTGTGTCATACAAATCTGATGGTAACCCGATTTTAGATCAATTTTACTAAAGACATGAGCTCCTCGTAACTTATCTAAGAGATCATCTATTCGAGGAATAGGATATCTATTCTTGGAATAGGATATCTATTCTTTATTGTGATCTTGTTAAGGGCTCTATAATCAATGCACATGCGATAAATTTTATTCTTCTTCTCTACTAAGAGAACTGGTGCTCCAAATGGGGAGGAACTAGGCCTTATAAGTCCTTTCTGTAGTAGGTCTTTTACTTGGTTTTCTATTTCCTTTTGGTGTAGTGGGCCATGTCTATAAGGTGCTTTATGAGGAGGAGAACTACCAGGGACTAAGTCTATGCTATGGTCAAAGGATCCTCGAGATGGTGGTAGTTCAGAAGGATACTCAGACATAAAACAATCCTTATAAGTACTCATGAAAGGTTCATATGCATCAGGAAGTGTATAAGTATAATCATTGATGACATTGACAAAAACAATGCATGAGTTGAATCCTTTCCTAAATGCACGCTTTACTTGAGTGTGACTAATCAATGGAAACGGCTGGAAATCATGTCGTGTAGACAAAGTAATGATTTGACCTTTGAATTCAAAGTTAAAGGTATGTGTATAGTAGTCAATACATGGGTTATAATGGTGACGAAAAGGCATACCTAGTATAACATCGTAAGATTGCAAAGGTGCAATTAAAAATGTTCGTGAATCAACATATGGGCCTATGCTAATCGTAACATCTTGCACTTCTCGTGTTACATTATAACGACTACCTTGAAATGGAGCCTTCACTTTATACAAGGAAGGAAACGTTTGTAATTTAAGTTCTTGCACTAATAAATGTGAAATGAAGTCATGTGAACTACCATCGTCATGTAGAATTTTAACTAGTTTGTTTATTTATTGTACCCTGCTTGCAAAGTAGAGAGTGAAGAGAGATATCATTACCCAAGGTACTTAAGTCCTTCTCCAATGATTCCTCTGTCCAAACAGGAGGAATTTCTTCACTATGGACCTCCATGTTATGCAATTGAGTTGTGGCCGGTTTCATGTGAAGAGGTCACAATCTGCACCTTATTTTTGTATGTCCAGGTTTACCACAATTCTAGTAAGTGATTCGTGGTCGCTTCTGTCGGGCATCCACCGCTGAAGTTTCAAGGGTAGGTGGTTTGGTTGGTTGGAGAGATGAAGCAACAGGTGGAGTTGGGTAACTAGATTGTGGAGGACGAGGAAAACTAGGGTAAGATGGGGCATTAAAAGTACGCTTCATAGGAAATGTAGGTTTAACATGAAGTGGTCGTTGGCGCGGTTGTTGTTCAAGTGTTACCTCAGGTAAAGGTGAATTACTGTAAGCCTCCATGGTGCTCTTGGACCCTTAAGCTAGTGCTTTCCTCTCGGGATGTACCCTTAGGGAATGTACCCTAGCAGAAAAGTGCCCTGTCTGGATGTACCCTGATGTACCCTGACAGGATGTACCCTGATGTACCCTGACAAGATGTACCCTGGTGTACCCTGACAGGATGTACCCTGACAGGATGTACCCTGACAGGATGTACCCTGTCTGGATGTACCTTGGTGTACCCTGACAGGATGTACCCTGTCTGGATGTACCTTGGTGTACCCTGAGAAGTGTACCCTGAGAAGTGTACCCTCAGATGTGTACCCTGAGAAGATGTACCTTGAGACGCGCCACGTCGCGTTGCACCGTGCCGCCTTGAAAAGTAAGAAAAACTGCAAGTTATGTTAAATTTAAGAGGAGAGAACTTGAGTGACAACTCCAAGAAAGAGTGTAGTGGTAAAAGTACCTCCCTTGAAAGTAGGAGGTTGTGGGTTCAAATCCTCCTACCTTAGGGAATCTAAACCTCTCTATTGCCACTCAAATTAAAATTGCCTCGCGCATAGCCAACGGTTGCCAAGGGAGCCTTGGGTGCCAATGTTGCCAATGTATTGCCTAAGTTCTTTGCCTTAGTTGATGCCTCAGTTGACGCCTTGGAGTAAGCCGAAGGAGTAAACGTAGGAGCAAACGTAGGTTCTGGTTCTGGAACTGGAACTGGAACAGAAACAAAAACCAAAACAGGAACCGGAGCCGAAGACGGAGACGGAGAGGGAGACGAAGACGGAGACGAAATCAGAATCACGAACAGAGAACAGAACCCTCTGTATTGACGCGTGCAGAGCTATGATACCACTGTTATCAGGATCTTGCTCACGCGCAAACAGAGGTTACGAACACAGAAAACACACAGAGAAATAGAGACAACAAGAGACGAGACAGAACACAGTATTGGGTGCAATCTCCCCCCATGCACTTTGTTTCGACAGTCCACAGAGTGCATATATTTATAGGAACTTTTGATTATGTCGAAAAGAGTGGTTACATGAGAGAAGCTTGAAAAGCAAGCATGAAACTAAAAGTTAGTAACTTTTATAGAAAGCCATTGCTTTCAATAACAGAAATTGTGGTCTACAACGACCCTTATTCTAACCATTACTTTTCTAACTGTTTTTAACAATAGAACCTTCTACGTAGGTTTATTTACAAGCTAAATAATAATTATTTGGATTATTGATATCCGCCCTTTCACGCCTTGCACTCTCCTCACGAACCTTCAGCTGCTATATCAGAAACATAAAAAACACATTAATACATTAATAATATAACACTTTAACAATGCATTGTTCAATAATAAGTTAACACTCCAACAATGCATTGTTCAACATATTCCATGTTACAATCCAACAATGCATTGTTCAAAAATATTCATGTTACACTCCAACAATGCATTGTTCAACATATTCCATAAGTTATAACATTCCCTCTTTAGGAAATTTTTTCCCCTGGCTTGTATATACGCCTATAAACCTAATGGGTCACTTATCTTTATACATTCACTTGGTAATACACTCAGTATTATGTGTTTTGCTCCAAGCTTCTTCTTCTTCCTTGCATTGTTGATGTGCTTTTGTAGACCTCAAACTCCAACAATTGGTAGCAAAGCAGGTCATTGCTTCATCTAGGGCATCGTCGACACCCCTCATGTCACAATCTTAGAATCACATGAAATTTGGTGAGCATACTCAAGGTGATTACAAGTTCAAAACAACTTTTCTTTATGGTGTCAAAATTTGGGTATGAGCTCATTTTGGCCTCTCAATGCACTGTCACAATGCTTGTGTAGGCAATTTCATCCTTTTGTGCCAAACATATATACAAGTTTTAGTTTGCCATTACAAGTGCCTCGAAGTCTGCTACGGGTTTAGTAGAGCTCAATAAGGTAATTCTGTTCAACTTTTTGAGATAGAATCATTTTTTTGCATCAGGGTATTTTAGTGAATGGCCATGGCTGAACGCAATGATGTATTTTGTATGTTGGTTGTTGAGGACAAGTTGGATGACTTCTCATATCACAATGGCTTAATTCTTGTGATGTTTCATACATCAACAAAGACCACACAAAAATTCCTTTCTTTTCAATTTGAGTTTTGAAAATAGTCCAAAAGAGGTAAATAAGCGAAATGACAACCATGCTTCCTAGATTCTATCATGGGCTTGTGCAAATGCTATTATATAGTTTTCGAAACATATTTTAGGATGAAAATGTTCTTCTAGGGGTGGAAATGTTATAAAGTAGTTTGACAAAGGTCAGGGTCAAGTTAAGATTATGAACTTTTGTAGTATTAGCTGAGGAAATGAGCTTAGGCTAGCAATTAAATCCATTGGATGGGAAGGACTTCTTGGGTTCAATCTTTACAACACATTGGGAAGAGAGTTTAGCCACCAAAGAGTCTCTAGACCCTTTTAGAAGAATCAATTCGGGTTAACTTGAGTGAACTCGAGGACACTGAGATTTAACTTGAGTGCTAATACACCTAACATGTGTAGACTTCAATCGATTGGGACACTGAAGATCCGGTTATGGTTACACATGCGATGGTGGAGGTTACACATGCGCATGTGAACTTTAGTTAACTCTAGAGGTCACCTTCAATTCACAAATCTATATAATAGCTAGCGAGTTGCAAGTCATTTCCCATGTGTTGAGGTTGCTTTGGCACACCTATATTCTCATACCATAATAAGCATATAAATTTCCTATCAATTCATGTGAGAAATTCCTAGGGAATTATAAGCTCAAAGCATTATGGAGATAGGCCTCGATGATCCGAGAGTTATCTTTGAGGCCCTCTACCAATCAAAAGTTTTAAGCACACTAACATAAGTTTTAAGCACACTAACATAGGCTAGTTTCACATAGAAAAGCACACAAACATAGGCTAGTTTCACATAGAAGTGTTAGCAAAAAAACCTTTGTGAACTTCTGTGATATCAGTCTCGCATATTCAGCTTCCTGAATGATATTCGACCATGAAATGGAATATTCCAAAATGATGTGAGATCTTTTGGACTTGTGGTTTCGGGTCCATCGAGGAAACGTGAGGCAAAACGAAAGAGTTCAAAATGACACGTGATTACACCTCAAGGCGCACACATCCATACATATTTATTTTTATAAATATATATATCTTTATTTTTTTCCTCCGTTTGCTGGCTTCTTCAAGAACCTACTACAACACATAGTTACGTGTCTTCTTTCGTCGAAGAGGAACAGATTCAAAGACACAGATCGCCCCATCGTCCTCTGGGGCGATATTCAATAAGATTTGCAGGGAGATTATGAGTAATTCAGCCGTCGCATCTGACCGAGCCGTATCATCTTCTACGAGCGCATCCGGTGAGTTACAGACTTATCGCAGAATTCTTCTTGATATTAGGATTACAAGTGTACCGAATCCTCATCAATTCTTCTTGTGTTTGATATTCCCGCATTTCAACGGATCGCAGAAGGTGCTAATGTATTGCAAACACCTCCACGAAGGACAGGTAGATCTTCTGGGAAAGGTGAGACCGTTGTCCACTGAGTTCAATTTCACCCGGAATGTGGTTCATCGAATGCATTTGTTGGTCCGTTTTGGACATATCTAGGATTGTAAGGCGAGTTACTCGTTGCTACCTGGTGCCTATGCGTTTCTTTCTTTGCGATTCCAAGGCTCTAGAACTCTTCTATCCGTTTTCAGTTCCCCATGATTACGGAGTTCGGTTAATTTTGTAAATTATGAGTTACGGTTGGACGTAATTCTGTAGATTCACGTTGTAAGCAATGATGCATAGATTTACGCACAACCTCCATCTGTCAGAATCGTATGAATGTACCCTGTGGAGGGAATTTATTTATATGATTTTCCTGAAGGTGTATTGTGAGCGGAGGTTCTATAAAATTTTTGCTGCGGCGTTTTTTGTTCGTAGGAATGGAAATGCAATTCTGTCAGCTAGCATATTTCCAGGATTTGTATGCTTAGGGACACTAGTTTCTACTTTTTGTAACTCATGCATCTTCACTATTTTTTTTCGAATACTTCATGCATTTTACTTCATCTTTGTAATGGTATTGGACATTCATTCATTCTTAGGTAGGAGGAGAAGAGCTGCAGCAGAACAGAGGCAGACCGAACTAGAAGCTTTGATTAGTTCTTCAAATGATGGAGAGGAGGATGTTTACCTTGCTCCTCCAAGGGAACAGTTGAGTAGGAGACAGCTTAGGAGATCTACTCGACGTATGCAACAAAACTGGGTAAACAGCTACTATGATGATGAGCATAGCTTGGATATTGCTCTTGGTAATAATTCTTGCATATATTGCAAGACTTTTAGCTTCTGTTTACCAGAGTTTCCATTACATGATGGTTCTGCTCACAATTTGTCTCAATTGCAGCGGTCTCTCTCTCATTATCTGAGGGGGGAGATCGATCAGTCAATAGCATGCATCCATATGAAAATAGATTGTTAGATATGTCATATGAGGTGGGTGTGCTGGTGCGATAATATCTACTCGAGACTGAATAATTATGTCTATCATCTAATGTACTATGGCTTGGCATGGTTGTATTGCAGAGTCTTGTGACTCTTGAGAATGTGAGGTGTACAGCCCCACTGGCTGTCGTGAATCTGATGATGGGGCACGTCTTCAATAAGGACACAAAAATCATATCACCAGATTGTGTGGAGGAGTAAGTGTCTTCTGTTTTTTTATTTATTTTTTTAAAAAGATTATAAGTCTTCTTTTTAATGTACATGCTTTTGGAAAATTTAGAAAAGTCATTAAAGTATCAATGTGTACATCTCTGCAGGCTCTGCACAATATGTCAAGTGGAGTACAGAGAAAAAGACTTGTACATGCTGTTGCCATGTACGCACACATTTCATGATACGTGCGGGTCTGAGTGGTTCCTTAACCACTCAAAATTGTGTCCAGTCTGTAAATACAATATCACTGAAGATCTGTAAAGTAGGTTCATTCTTTCATGTGGGATGTATAAGCTTCAAAGCTTTACCGCCTGCCTGAAGCTGACTATCTCTGTATATAGTCTTTAATAGCCATGTAAATAAGACAAGGGTCTACAGAAGCCTTCTCTAATTGTCTTCTCTTTGTTTGGTCCGAACTGGTGGACCTTGTGAATGGAATTGATTAGCGTCATGGGGTGATGCAAACCCTAATGCATACTACTTACAAGGGTGTGCACTAACTCTCTGGTAGACTGGGATGAAAGTTCATCTGACTTCTGAGTGGATTGTATATGTTCAAAGTTGAAATCAAATCTTTTCAATATTTTGAGCTTTGTACAGAGTATAAAGTGCACACATATGAGAAATGTGCACATCATATTAGAGTGTGTTTTCTACCTAACCATGTGGTTCAATCTATGTTTGTCTACCATGCTATGTGAATTGTTTTCAGCTGATTCAATCGATGATGACTTTAAACAGTCTAGACATAGAGTTAAATGAGAATTCCCTCTGTAAAATATTGTGAATAGTCATTAAAGTCGTGAACAGCTACCTTTTACTAATGGAAACCCTTTTATTTTCCTGGCAACAGATTCTTATGGTATTGATTCGTATTTTCAATCATTGATTTGTATTTTCAATGGGCCTGAAGTATGGCATAAAAATGTCTTCACCCCTTTTTTGCACACTTGCTTTACTTTTGCAGCGCTGCACTTTTATGTGGATATTTGATGAATAAATACATGATCTCTGTAAACTTTTTAATTCTTAGGAGACAAGGAGGGATTTTTGCTTGTAGACTGCATAGTTAATATGTTTGTGGTTTTTTCTTGATGTTACAGATGATAAATCCAGTTAAATTTTTTTGCCAGAGGGGTGTTGTAAAAGTATTGCATGCATGCCTGCAAGCATGTATGCATGTATGTATGCATGTGTGTTTATATGTATTCGTTTATATGTGCATATGTATGTATGTAGCTTGTATGCACATATGTATGTCTGTAGCATGTATGCACATATGTATGTATGTAGCATGTATGTATTGAACATGTACGCACTATGTATGTATGTATGCATGTACATTTGTATGACATACATGCACATGTCTGCATGCACGTTTTATGTATGCATGCATGTATGTGCGTTTGTGCATGCATATATATGTATGTATGCATGATTGCAGGTATGTTTTTACAGTGTCTGCAAGATTTTGTAGGTATTATTCATGTGAATCCAAATTTCTGTTTACCTTCATGATGGAATATCATAAGTAGCATGTATGATGCTTTGGGAATGATTGGTTGACATTTTTTTCCTGTGTGCAGCATGAGATAGTCTTGTAGCTATCTTCTAGCAATGCAAAACTTATTGGAAGGTTGTAGGTGGTGAAGTGAAGTGTGTGGGTGCAGGGAATGCCAAATGCACCACTCCTGGAGCACATGTAAGCACATGGGTACATTAAAACGCATTACCATAATAGACACTTATCACCCAGCCTCCGTATCATCACTACAAACTACAATTATGAGAGTCACAACAGCAGCAAGCATGCAGCACAAGAAAACACCAACTAGAAAGCTAAATGAGCACAAGACAACACCAACGAGAAAGCCAAATGTGACACAATCTGAATACCAGCCATTAGCTAATTGTACACAGATAAGCCTACCACTTATCATTCAAACGCAAAACAATGGAACAACAGAACTCAACCTCCAATTATTCTCACATAAGTAGCTTAAGCAAACAACATAAGCATGGCTCTACGAGCTCCAAGCCGACTCTCACTCTCAGCTAAAGTCTCCTGTAGTGTGCACTATATGCAATATCCTTCTCTCTTGAGGTTTCCCCTTTTATAGGAGAGGTGAGGAACCGGTTACAATAAAAGAGTCTGTTACATGAGAGTAATGGGAAGCTACCACTCTCAGCTATAGTCTCCTGTAGTGTGCACTATATGCAATATCCTCCTCTCTCGAGGTTTCCCCTTTTATAGGAGAGGTGAGGAACCGGTTACAATAGGAGAGTCCATTACATGAGAGTAATGGGAAGTTAATGCACTAGGCGGTTTCAATTGTTAGCATGGTTGCCAGTACAAGACTTTGTCGTGTAATGATGAGTGACTGGGCCCACTTGGCCGCCTTGTCAGGTCTGCTTGTCGTCTTGATGAATCTGGTCATGCCATCGCCCAACTCTACCATCTGGACGTCTTGGTGCCCAACTCCAGCTTTTGGACGTCTTGGCCCCCAACTCCAGTTTTTGGAGGTCTTTGCTTCCAACTCCAGAATTTGGACGTCTTGACATCCAACTCCAAATTTTGGACGTCTTGGCGCCCAACTCCAGCTTTGGACATCCTGGTGCCCAATTCGGTTATTTGGTTCCTTGGTGCCCATCTTTACTCTATTCTTCAAAAAAAATTCATGCTACAGGTTGCCCGCCACTAGTGTCTCTCCGTCTCGGAGAGAAAGGAAAAATCAATTACTGAGTTGTTACAAGAGTTTTTACTTGAGAATAATTGGAGGGATTACATCATGAAGTGCCAAATATATCAAGAGTAAGTGGAGTGAATACATCATGAAGTGCCAAATATAGCAAAAGTTCTGCCAGTACAAAATAAAGTCCCTTGAAGTCCTATAAAACTGGTACAAAAT
The DNA here is from genome assembly GCA_020310875.1 of Ceratopteris richardii. Lineage (NCBI taxonomy): Eukaryota > Viridiplantae > Streptophyta > Polypodiopsida > Polypodiales > Pteridaceae > Ceratopteris > Ceratopteris richardii. The sequence goes on from CM035444.1 coordinate 60,561,271, forward strand.
AAAATTCTATGACACTGCTCAAAAATAAAATAAAGTACTAGAACACTCTACAACAAAATATGCGTGATCTTTGGCCAAATGACAATTATGCTAGTCACATGCAGGCTGCGTCCCAGGCCTTCTATTCTTAGTTAGAGTGTCCTCCTGAACTTCATTTGGATTATCTTCTTGGTCTTCATCTTCTCCGGCTGGTTGGGGACGTCATCTGTTGTTGAAGACTTTAGCTCTTCCGATCTTATTCAACACTTAGAAGAGAGAGGACGGGAGATGGCCTTATTTAACACTTAGCGGGGAGAGGAGGGGAGGTGGCCCTAGTCAACTGGAGAGGGAGGAGGAGGAGGAGAGGTGGCCTAGTCAACATTAGAGGGAGGAGGAGGGGAGGTGGCCTAATCAACACTTAGAGGAGAGGAGGGGAGGTGACCCTAGTCAATTGGAGAGGGAGGAGGAGAGGAGATGGCCTAATCAACACTTAGAGGATAGGAGGGGAGGTGGCCTTATTTAATACTAAGAGGGGAGAGGAGGGGGGAGGTGGTCCTAGTCAATTGGAGAGGGAGGAGGAGGGGAGGTGGCCTAGTCAACATTAGAGGGAGGAGGAGGGGAGGTGGCCTAATCAACACTTAGAGGAGAGAGGAGGGGAGGTGGCCTTAGTCAATTGGAGAGGGAGGAGGAGGGGAGGTTGCCTAATCAACACTTAGAGGAGAGGAGGAGAGGTGGCCTTATTTAATACTTAGAGGGTAGAGGAGGGGAGGTGGCCCTAGTCAATTGGAGAGGGAGGAGGAGTGGAGGTCGCCTAATCAACACTTAGAGGAGAGGGGAGGGCAGATGGCCTTATTTAATACTTAGAGGGGAGTGGAGGGGAGGTGGCCCTAGTCAATTGGAGAGGAAGGAGGAGAGGACATGGCCTAGTCAACATTAGAGGGAACATTAGAGGGAGGAGGAGGGGAGGTGGTCTAATCAATACTTAAAGGAGAGAGGAGGGGAGGTGGTCTTATTTAATACTTAGAGGGGAGAGGAGGGGAGGTGGCCATAGTCAATTGGAGAGGGAGGAGGAGGGGAGGTGGCCTAGTCAACATTAGAGGGAGGAGGAGGGGAGGTGGCCCAAAGAAGTGGGAAGGGGAAAGTGGAGGAGAGGTCGCCCAAAGAAGTAGGAAGGGAAAAGTGGAGGAGAGGTTGCCCATGCTAGTTTTAGAGGGAGGAGGAGGGGAGTGGCCCAAAGAAGTGGGAAGGGGAAAGTGGAGTAGAGGTCGCCCATGCTAGCTTTAGAGGGAGGAGGAGGGGAGGTGGCCCAAATAGGTGGGAAGGGGAAAAGTGGAGGAGAGGTCGCCCAAAGAAGTGGGAAAGGAAAAGTGGAGGAGAGGTCACCCATGCTAGTTTTAGAGGGAGGAGGAGGGGAGGTGGCCCAAAGAAGTGGGAAGGGGAAAGTGGAGGAGAGGTCGCCCAAAGAAGTGGGAAGGGAAAAGTGGAGGAGAGGTCGCCCATGTTAGCTTTGGAGGGAGGAGGAGGGGAGGTGGCCCAAAGAAGTTGGAAGGGGAAAGTGGAGGAGAGGTCGCCCAAAGAAGTGAGAAGGGAAAAGTGAAGGAGAGGTCGTCCATGTTAGCTTTAGAGGGAGGAGGAGGGGAGGTGGCCCAAAGAAGTGGGAAGGGGAAAGTGGAGGAGAGGTCGCCCAAAGAAGTGGGAAGGGAAAAGTGGAGGAGAGGTCGCCTATGCTAGTTTTAGAGGGAGGAGGAGGGGAGGTGGCCCAAAGAAGTGGGAAGGGGAAAGTGGAGGAGAGGTCATCCAAAGAAGTTGGAAGGGGAAAGTGGAGGAGAGGTCGCCCATACTAGCTTTAGAGGGAGGAGGAGGGGAGGTGGCCTAAAGAAGTAGGAAGGGGAAAGTGGAGGAGAGGTCGCCCAAAGAAGTGGGAAGGGGAAAGTGGAGGAGAGGTCGCCCAAAGAAGTGGGAAGGGGAAAGTGGAGGAGAGGTCGCCCAAAGAAGTGGGAAGGGGAAAGTGGAGGAGAGGTTGCCCAAAGAAGTGGGAAGGGGAAAGCGAAGGAGAGGTTGTCCATGCTAGCTTTAGAGGGAGGAGGAGGGGAGGTGGCCCAAAGAAGTGGGAAGGGGAGGGGAGGTGGCCCAAAGAAGTGGGAAGGGGAAAGTGGAGGAGAGGTCGCCCAAAGAAGTGGGAAGGGAAAAGTGGAGGAGAGGTCTCCCTTGCTAGGTTTAGAGGGAGGTGGAGGTGAGGTCGCCCAAAGAAGTGGAAAGGGGGGGTAGTGGAGGAGAGGTCGCCCAGATGAAATTGCAAAAGAGTTGGTCTCCTAGGTAAGTGTTACAAGGTGATCTTTTGCCATTCTTTGCCTAGAGGAGTGGCATAGGAAGGATAAGGGAGGAGAATCCTTATGTGATAGGAGGTAGAAGAAGTTGGTAGCATAATGCCTATGAGTAGCAAGAGGAAAATCTTAGTGGTGGTAGTAGTAGTGGGAGTGGGTGGAAAGGGAAGGAGATAGATAGGATACCCGAAGAAGATAGATGAAAAATCCACTAGCTAATAAGGAAAGGACATAAGCTAATAGGAAAAGACATAAGAGGTATATACATCGTATACAAGGGCAAGTTCATGTTTTCCTATCATTCCACATAGGGTTTTAGCTTAGATTCGTTGACTAAGGGAAGTAAATTGCCAGTCAATGTGGAGATTTGTACTCAAACTTTTGAAAGTGTGCGTATGACCCTAAAAGGTCTGTTCCATCTCGACATCAATTTCTTCTTGGCTTTCTTCTCAAAGAGTCGTGGGTGGTACAACAAAACTAAGCTTCCTTCCTTGATCTTTGATTTCCAGAGGTTTGCATCATGATCGTGTTTCCTTTTTTCCTGCATTGCCACCAGATTCTCATTGCCTATCTTTATATATTCTTCAAGAAGTTGTAGCCTCATAATGTTGGCTGAGAGTGCGCTAGTAAGCCCATGAATTCGATTGGTTCCAACTCGGCTGGAGCCATGCAAGAATTCAAAAGGAGCAATTGCTTGTATTCCATAGACTAGCTCGAATGGAGTATGTCCTGTTGTGGCCTTGAATGAAGTTTGGTAGGCCCACAATGTACCAAGATATGTCTGTCCCCATGTATTAGGAAACTGTAAGCATGTTTTTCTCAGTAAGAGCATGAGAACCTTATTTGTGCTTTCCGCCTGACCATTTGCCCTTGGGTAGTATGCACAGGACTTCTTATGGAATATTTGATACTTTTCAAAAATCAAAGTTAGCACCTTATTGACAAAATGGGATCCTTGGTCTGTTGTGACCTCTATTGGACATCCATATATGCAAAAGATGTAACTATACAAGAAGGCGGCTACCGTTTCAGCAGTACATAGCTTGCTGGCTATTACTTCAGCCCACTTAGTGGCATAATACGTCGCTACTAGAAGATACTTTGCACCTGAATCTTGGGCTACTAGAAAAATTGGGTCGACAAAGTCTATTCCCCAATGCTCAAAGGGTTGCCAAGCTACAGAGATATTTAGTGGTTGGTTCCTTTGTCGTGTCGGTTTGGGCGCACATCGTTGACAAACATCACATGCCTTTGCAAATTTAGTGGCATCTCTGAAGAGATATGGCCACCATAGGCCACTTTGAAGTACCCTCGGTGCACTGATATGTCCATGAAAATGACCATTAGACTTTCCCTCATGTGCCAATTGAAGAACAGTTTCTGTTTCATGTGGTTGAAGACACCTTCTGTACATCCCATCAGGACCAACCTTATAGAGGGTATCTTTTGCCATCATGAAATTCTTACTTTTCAGGAGGAGTCTATGCCTTTCCAATGGAGTAGACCCAATACGAAATTGACCTTTTCCTAGGAGGAGAGTCAAATCATCATACCATGTAGGTGCTATATTTACCTTGTATATTTGGCTGTCTGGGAAATCATCTTCTACTCCCTTTGTTGCTTGAGTTGGATGCCTGATGTGAGAGAGGTGGTCTGCAATGACATGTTGCTTACCGCTTCTCTGTACAATTTCAAAGTCGAATTCTTGGAAGAGAAGCAACCATCTCCATACTCTTCCTGCAACTTGTGGCTTATTCAACAAATATTTCAAAGCTTGATGATCCGTAATCACTGGGAAGGTAGTGCCTAATAAATAGTGCCTGGATTTCTTGAGGGCAAATACAATAGCCAATGCTTCCCTTTTTGTGGTGCTATAGTTCTTCTCTGCTTTTGAGAGGAGCCTACTCGCGTAATGAATGGGCTGATCTAATTTGTGTGCTTCGCTTGGTTGAGTCAGTATAGCTCCTACTGCATACAAGCTTTCATCTACATGCACGTGGAATGTCTTAGACCAATCTGGTGAGATGAGTATAGGTGCACATGCCAACCTTTGTTTTAAATAAGTGAATGCAGATTCTTCTTCTTCAAACCATTGAAAAGGAAAACTTTTACTGGTAAGTTGTGAAAGCGGTCGTGCTGCCTCTGCATACATGCGTATGAACTTGCGGTGGTATCCTGTGTGCCCCAAAAAGCTTTGACTTCTTTAACATTTATAGGTCTTGGAAGCTTAAGAGTTGACATTACCTTATCTGGATCTAGAGTCATCCTTTTAGCAGAGACCACATGTCCTAACAAGGTACCCTGTGTCACCAGAAAATGACATTTGTTAGGGTTAAGTTTCAAACCTGTCTCTCTGCAAGGCTGGAATACTTGTTCTAATTGCGTCAAATGTTCTGGAACATTTTCTACTGCAGTGGTGCAGGCTGCTCCAGAGAAGGCTGAAAGGTCATCCATGAAAATTCTTAAGAATTTTAGGAGCAACTTGTTGAAGATAAGATATAGTGTCCTATTGAAATGTTGTAGATATAGGTTCCCCAAGGAGTTACAAAGGCTCTTTTTGGTTGATCTTCAGGATGGATTTCGAGTTGATTGTACCCACTGAAACCATCCATGAAACTGTACAGCACATGTCCTGCCACAATCTTCAATCACTTGTTCAGAAAAGGGAGTGGGAAACCCATCAGGGATGGTTACCTTATTTAATGCTCGGAAATCCACACAAACCCTGATTTTGTTAGGTTGCTTCTAAGGTGCTATGACCATAGAGGACAACCATTCTGAATGTTCTACAGGAACTATGATACTTGCTTCCTCCATTTTGTGGATTTCCTTCTTGACTGCCTCTGGATATTTGGGATTTAGCCTATACATTTTCCCTCTAATTGGCCGAGCTTCTTCCACTAGAGGAATAGTGTGTATTCCCAGCTCTTTTGGTATTCCTGTCAAATCCTTGTAATTCCATGCAAATACGTCTTTAAAATTATGCATGAATATTATTAGCTCTGAAAGAAGAAGAGGGTGGTCCCACAACCAACTTGCCAGTAGAAGATTTTGTGGATTTTCTTCTCCTCCTAAGTTGACTTCCTTAATTGGCCCTGAAGTCGCCTCTTCCTCATCCTTAAGCAACATTTCCCATGTGAATGCTGGGTTATCCTTGATGGTGATTTCCTGGGTCTTTTCCTGCGTCCATCCCACTGGAACTTCTACCAATGGAAAAATGCTTTCCACTAGTTCTTCTTCTGTTTGGCTCCCTTCATTCCCTTTTCTTCTTTCAACTCCTTTCAAGACTTTACCTCTTCGGAAATCTTTAGCTGGTTCTCCTAATACCACAGACTTCATAGTAGGTCCTTCTTCTTTTTCCCTGATTGCTATTGTAAAGCATGTAACATTATTGTCTCCTCAATCCAATCCACGATGTCGCCTAGATCTTCATTAGATAATTCTTCTCCTATATCAACTTCTTCCTTAATGTCAAGTGATTTTGTTTTAGTTGCCTCTGTGTAAGGCTTCCCAGATACCCATTGGGGCGCCCAACCGATTGTAGGGGTAGCCCAGGATGGAGGATAAGCTGCCCATTCAGGTGCCCAGTGTGGAGGTCCTTGAGCTGAGTGTGGAGCCCAAGCCTCTGGAGTGGCCCAGCTACTTGGAGGCGGAGGCGCCCAGCTCGGACTAGGAGGTGGAGTCGCCCGGCTGCTTGGAGGTGGAGGAGGTGCCCAATTTGGATCAGGAGGTCTAGACGCCCAACTTGAATTAGGATGTGGAGACGCCCAGGGAGGTGAAGGCGGTATGGCCCATGGTATTTCTTGATTTTCCAGAACCCATGGTGGAGGAGGTATGGCCCAAATGTTTGCTCCTTCTTGTCTAGTTTGTTGTTCGTCTTCTCCATTGTTATCTACCTTGTCTTCCTCTGAAGTTTGCTCTGGATGGAGAACAACTTGAGAATTACCCAGGGCTTCATCCGTTCCTCCTTACAGCTTCACATGTATGTATGCATGTGTGTTAATATGTATTCGTTTATATGTGCATATGTATGTATGTAGCATGTATGCACATATGTATGTCTGTAGCGTGTATGCACATATGTACGTATGTAGCATGTATGTATTGAACATGTACGCACTATGTATGTATGTAGCATGTACATTTGTATGACATACATGCACATGTCTGCATGCACGTTTGCATGCATGTATGTGCGTTTGTGCATGCATATATATGTATGTATGTATGATTGCAGGTATGTTTTTACAGTGTCTGCAAGATTTTGTAGGTATTATTCATGTGAATCCAAATTTCTGTTGTAGCATGTATGATGCTTTGGGAATGATTGGTTGACATTTTTTCCCTGTGTGCAGCATGAGATAGTCTTGTAGCTATCTTCAAGCAATGCAATACTTATTGGAAGGTGAACTTGGACATAGTCATTATTGGGGACCTTAGTATGACAATGGATTTCTATTTAATAATTTATGAGTGGCTTTCACGCAAGTTGACTTGGTCCCTTTTTAATGAAGGTCAAAGCATTTTAGCGTTTCAATGTGATGAATCTCCAAATGAATCCATGAGGTTGGACGTTTACTAGATTGGGTCTCGGCATTCTTATAAGCATTTTGGCAGAGTATTACGTGTGATAGAGTAGCAGATAAAAGTAGAAAAGGAGGTTTATATACATGGGAAGTAGGATGGGAGTTTGTTTTGCATTTGGTTGGAAGGCTTTAGCTCATTGGGGGACTATAGGATTAATGTATATTTAATGAATGAATCAGCAGGGACTCACAAGTTGGGTCTTAAAAATTGTGATGAGCATATATGCAATATTTGATGATGGGTCACAGTAATTTGAAGATGGGTGTAAGAGGAAGAAACTCCTGAATGACAACCAGGTGGCCGGAGGGACTTTTAACAAGTTGGCTAAAACATCGCGATGGGTATTTAAAGTAATTTTCGCAGATTTTTTTGCAGATTGTATTATTGTGAGTGTTAGAGTTTTTCCTTTGTTCAAGCAAGCCAGTCTTCATGATTTGATCTTGTTGTTCTCTGTATTCACCAGTTAAATCTATTCAGTTAATGTTGTGGCTCCCTTCTTTGAAATTGTTTACTTCATTGAATTCCTTTGAGCTGCTTGACCAGAGACTACTATGAAAGTGGCATTTTGTTTTGCGATGCTGTTGATTGTTTAGTTCAATGTCTGCTTCTTTGGAATTGTGGACAGTAGTTTTTTATCCCTTCTTTTTTCTTTGGACTTGTGTAGTTCATTTTACAGTGGAATTATTTAGGTCTATTTAATTGGTTAAGTAAAAGGGAATCGGAGATGTTATTAGATGATAGACATAATTATTCAGTCTCAAGTAGATATTATCGCACCAGCACACCCACCTCATATGACATATCTAATAATCTATTTTCATATGGATGCATGCCATTGACTGACTATGATCTCCCCCTTCAGATAATGAGAGAGAGACTGCTGCAATTGAGACAAATTGTGAGAAGAACCATCATGTTATGGAAGCTCTGGTAAATAGAAGCTAAAAGTCATGCAATATATGCAAGAATTATTACCAAGAGCAATATCCAAGCTATCCTCAGTTTGTGAGGCGTACAGCCCCACTGGCTGTCGTGAATCTGATGATGGGGCAGGTCTTCAATAAGGACACAAAAATCATATCACCAGATTGTGTGGATGCGTAAGTGCCTTCTGTTTTTTGATTTATTTTTTAAAAAACATTCTAAGTGTACTTTTAAATGTACATGCTTCTGGATAATTTAGAAAAGTCATTGAAGTATCAATGTGTACATCTCTGCAGGCTCTGCACAATATGTCAAGTGGAATACAGAGACAAAGACTTGTACATGCTGTTGCCATGTACGCACACATTTCATGATAGGTGCGGGTCTGAATGGTTCCTTTACCACTCAAAATTGTGTCCAGTCTGTAAGTACAATATCACTGAAGATCTGTAAAGTAGGTTCATTTTTTCAAGTGGGATGTATAAGCTTCAAAGCTTTACCGCCTGCCTGAAGCTGACTACCTCTGTATATGGTCTTTAATAGCCATGTAAATAAGACAAGGATCTACAGAAGCCTTCTCTAATTGTCTTCTCTTTTTTTGGTCCGAACTGGTGGACCTTGTGAATGGAATTGATTAGCGTCATGGGGTGATGCAAACCCTAATGCATACTACTTACAAGGATGTGCACTAACTCTCTGGTAGACTGGGATGAAAGTTCATCTGACTTCTGAATGGATTGTATATGTTCAAAGTTGAAATCAAATCTTATCAATATTTTGAGCTTTGTACAGAGTATAAAGTGCACATATGAGAAATGTGCACATCATATTAGAGTGTGTTTTCTACCGAACCATGTGAATTTGTCTTCAGCTGGTTCAATCTATGTTTGTCTACCATGCTATCTGATTTGTTTTCAGCTGATTCAATCATTGATGACTTTAAACAGTTTAGACATAGAGTCAGATGAGAATTTCCTCTGTAAAATATTGTGAATAGTCATTAAAGTCGTGAATTGCTACCTTTTACTAATGGAAACCCTTTTATTTTCCTGGCAACGGATTCTTATGGTATTGATTCGTATTTTTAATCATTGATTTGTATTTTCAATGGGCCTGAAGTATGGCATAAAAATGTCTTCAGCCCTTTTTTGCACACTTGCTTTACTTTTGCAGTGGTGCACTTTTATGTGGATATTTGTATGAATAAATACATTATCTTTCTAAACTTTTTAATTCTTAGGAGACAAGGAGGGATGTTTGCCTGTAGACTGCATAGTTAATATGTTTGTGGTTTCTTCTTGATGTTACAGATGATGAATCCAGTTAAATTTTTTTTGCCAGGGGGGTGTTGTAAAAGTATTGCATGCATGCCCGCATGCATGTATGCATGTATGTATGCATGTGTGTTTATATGTATTCGTTTATATGTGCATATGTATGTATGTAACATGTATGCTCATATGTATACAGTATGTCTTTAGCATGTATGCACATATGGACATATGTAGCATGTATGTATTGAACATGTACGCACTATGTGTGTATGTATGCATGTACATTTGTATGACATACATGCACCTGTCTGCATGCACGTTTTATGTATGCATGCATGTATGTGCGTTTGTGCATGCATATATATGTATGTACGTATGATTGCAGGTATGTTTTTACAGTGTCTGCAAGATTTTCTTGGTATTATTCATTTGAATCCAAATTTCTGTTTGCCTTCATGATGGAATATCATAAGTAGCATGTATGTTGCTTTGGGAATGATTGGTTGACATTTTTCTCCTGTGTGCAGCATGAGATAGTCTTGTACCTATCTTCAAGCAATGCAAAACTTATTGGAAGGTGAACTTGGACACAGTCATTGTTGGGGACCTTAGTATGACAATGGATTTCTATTTATTAATTTATGAGTGGCTTTCACGCAAGTTGACTTGGTCCCTTTTCAATGAAGGTCAAAGCATTTTAGCGTTTCAATGTGATGAATCTCCATATGAATCCATTCGGTTGGACGTTTACTAGATTGGGTCTAGGCATTGTCATAAGCATTTTGGCAGAGTATTACGTGTTGATAGAGTAGCAGATAAAAGTAGAAAAGGAGGTTTATATAAATGGGAAGTAGGATGGGAGTTTGTTTTGCGTTTGGTTGGAAGGCTTTAGCTCATTGGGGGACCATAGGATTAATGTATATTTAATAAATGAATCAGCAGGAACTTACAAGTTGGGTCTTAACAATTGTGATGAGCATATATGCAATATTTGATGATGGGTCACAGTAATTTGAAGATGGTTGTAAGAGGAACAAACACCTGAATGACAACCAGGTGGCAGGAGGGACTTTAACAAGTTGGCTAAAACATCGCGATGGGTATTTAAAGTTATTTTCGCAGATTCTTTTGCAGATTGTATTATTGTAAGTGTTTGAGTTTTCCTTTGTTCAAGCAAGCCAGTCTTCATGATTTGATCTTGTTGTTCTCTGTATTCACCAGTCAAATCTATTCAGTTAATGTTGTGGCTCCCTTCTTTGAAATTGTTTACTTCATTGAATTCCGTTGAGCTTCTTCACCAGAGAGTACTATGAAAATGGCATTTTGTTTTGGGATTCTGTTGATTGTTTAGTTCAATGTCTGCTTCTTTGGAATTGTATATAGGAGTTTTTTATCCCTTCTTTTTTCTTTGGACTTGTGTAGTTCATTTTACAGTGGAATTATTTAGGTCTATTTAATTGGTTACGTAAAAGGGAATCGGAGATGTTATTAGATGATAGACATAATTATTCAGTCTCAACTAGATATTATCGCACCAGCACACCCACCTCATATGACATATCTAATAATCTATTTTCATATGGATGCATGCCATTGACTGATCCACTACGATCTCCCCCCTCAGATAATGAGAGAGAGACAGCTGCAATTGAGACAAATTGTGAGCAGAACCATCATGTTATGGAAACTCTGGTAAACAGAAGCTAGAAGTCTTGCAATATATGCAAGAATTATTACCAAGAGCAATATCCAAGCCATAGTACAGTAAATGATAGACATAATTATTCAGTCTCAAGTAGATATTATCGCACCACCACACCCACGTCATATGACATTTAATAATCTATTTTCATATGGATGCATGCCATTGAGTGATCCACTATGATCTCCCCCCTCAGATAATGAGAGAGAGGCCGCTGCAATTGAGACAAACTGAGAGCAGAGCCATCATGTTATGGAAACTCTGGTAAACAGAAGCTAAAAGTCTTGCAATATATGCAAGAATTATTACCAAGAGCAATATCCAAGCTATCCTCATCATCGTAGTAGCTGTTTGTGAGGTGTACAGCCCCACTGGCTGTCGTGAATCCGATGATGGGGCACGTCTTCAATAAGGACACAAAAATCATATCACCAGATTGTGTGGAGGAGTAAGTGCCTTCTGTTTTTTTATTTATTTTTAAAAAAAGATTATAAGTCTACTTTTTAATGTACATGCTTTTGGAAAATTTAGAAAAGTCATTAAAGTATCAATGTGTACATCTCTGTAGGCTCTGCACAATATGTCAAGTGGAATACAATGAAAAAGACTTGTACATGCTATTGCCATGTACACACACATAAAGTAGGTTCATTCTTTCAAGTGGGATGTATAAGCTTCAAAGCTTTACGGCCTGCCTGAAGCTGACTATCTCTGTATATAGTCTTTAATAGCCATGTAAATAAGACAAGGGTCTACAGAAGCCTTCTCTAATCGTCTTCTCTTTGTTGGTCCGAACTGGTGGACCTTGTGAATGGAATTGATTAGCATCATGGGGTGATGCAAACCCTAATGCATACTACTTATAAGGGTGTGCACTAACTCTCTGGTAGACTGGGATGAAAGTTCATCAGAACTTCTGAATGGATTGTATATGTTCAAAGTTGAAATCAAATCTTTTCAATATTTTGAGCTTTGTACAGAGTATAAAGTGCACATGATATTAGAGTGTGTTTTCTACCCAACCATGTGAATTTGTCTTCAGCTGGTTCAATCTATGTTTGTCTACCATGCTATGTGAATTGTTTTCAGCTGATTCAATCGTTGATGACTTTAAACAGTTTACACATAGAGTCGGATGAGAATTTCCTCTGTAAAATATTGTGAATAGTCATTAAAGTCATGAATTGCTACCTTTTACTAATGGAAACCCTTTTATTTTCCTGGCAACGGATTCTTATGGTATTGATTCATATTTTCAATCATTGATTGTGTTTTCAATGGGCCTGAAGTATGGCATAAAAATGTCTTCACCCCTTTTTTGCACACTTGCTTTACTTTTGCATTGGTGCACTTTTATGTGGATATTCGTATGAATAAATACATGATCTGTGTAAACTTTTTAATTCTTAGGAGACAAGGAGGGGTGTTTACCTGTAGACTGCATAGTTAATATGTTTGTGGTTTTTTCTTTATGTTACAGATGATAAATCCAGTTAAATTTTTTTGCCAGAGGGGTGTTGTAAAAGTATTGCATGCATGCCCGCATGCATGTATGCATGTATGTATGCATGTGTGTTTATATGTATTCGTTTATATGTGCATATGTATGTATGTAGCATGTATGCACAGATGTTTGTCTGTAGCATGTATGCACATATGTATGTATGTAGCATGTATGTATTGAACATGTACGCACTATGTATGTATATATGCATGTACATTTGTTTGACATACATGCACATGTCTGCATGCACGTTTTATGTATGCATGCATGAATGTGGGTTTGTGCATGCATATATATGTATATATGTATGATGCAGGTATGTTTTTACAGTGTCTGCAAGATTTTCTAGGTATTATTCATGTGAATCCAAATTTCTGTTTACCTTCATGATGGAATATTATAAGCAGCATGTATGATGCTTTGGGAATGATTGGTTGACATTTTTTTCCTGTGTGCAGCATGAGATAGTCTTGTAGCTATCTTCAAGCAATGCAAAACTTATTGGAAGGTGAACTCGGACACAGTCATTATTGGGGACCTTAGTATGAAATCCGATTTCAATTTAATAATTTATGGGTGTCTTTCATGCAAGTTGACTTGGTCCCTTTTGGATGAAGGTCAAAGCATTTTAGCATTTCAATGTGATGAATCTCCAAATGAATCCATGAGGTTGGACGTTTACTAGATTGGGTCTAGGCATTGTCGGAAGCATTTTGGCAGAGTATTACGTGTTAATAGAGTAGCAGATAAAAGTAGAAAAGGAGGTTTATATACATGGGAAGTAGGATGGGAGTTTGTTTTGCATTTGGTTGGAAGGCTTTAGCTCATTGGGGGATGATAGGATTAATGTATAATTAATGAATGAATCAGCAGGGACTTACAAGTTGGGTCTTAAAAATTGTGATCAGCATATATGCAATATTTGATGATGGGTCAAAGTAATTTGAAGATGGGATTTAGAGGAACAAACACCTGAATGACAACCAGATGGCAGGAGGCACTTTAACAAGTTGGCTAAAACATTGCGATGGGTATTTAAAGTAATTTTCGCAGATTTTTTTGCAGATTGTATTATTGTGAGTGTTTTGAGTTTTACCTTTGTTCAAGCAAGCCAGTCTTCATGATTTGATCTTGTTGTTCTCTGTATTCACCAGTTAAATCTATTCAGTTAATGTTGTGGCTCCGTTCTTTGAAATTGTTTACTTCATTGAATTCCTTTGAGCTGCTTGACCAGAGAGTACTATGAAAGTGGCATTCCTTTGAGCTATCCTCATCATCATAGTAGCTGTTTGTGAGGTGTACAGCCCCACTGGCTGTCGTGAATCTGATGATGGGGCACGCCTTCAATAAGGACACAAAAATCATATCACCAGATTGTGTGGAGGAGTAAGCACCTTTTGTTTTTTTAATTATTTTTTTAAAAAGATTATAAGTCTACTTTTTAATGTGCATGCTTTTGGAAAATTTAGAAAAGTCATTACAGTATCAATGTGTACATCTCTGCAGGCTCTGCACAATATGTCAAGTGGAATACAGTGACAAAGACTTGTACATGCTGTTGCCATGTACGCACACATTTCATGATACGTGCGGGTCTGAGTGGTTCCTTAACCACTCAAAATTGTGTCCAGTCTGTAAATACATTATCACTGAAGATCTGTAAAGTAGGTTCATTCTTTCAAGTGGGATGTATAAGCTTCAAAGCTTTATCGCCTGCCTGAAGTTGACTATCTCTGTATATAGTCTTTAATAGCCATTTAAATAAGACAAGGGTCTACAGAAGCCTTCTCTAATCGTCTTCTCTTTGTTTGGTCCGAACTGGTGGACCTTGTGAATGGAATTGATTAGCGTCGTGGAGTGATGCAAACCCTAATGCATACTACTTACAAGGGTGTGCACTAACTCTCTGGTAGACTGGGATGAAAGTTCATCTGACTTCTGAATGGATTTTATATGTTCAAAGTTGAAATCAAATCTTTTCATTATTTTGAGCTTTGTACAGAGTATAAAGTGCACATATGAGAAATGTGCACATCATATTAGAGTGTGTTTTCTACCTAACCATGTGAATTTGTCTTCAGCTGGTATCTATGTTTGTCTACCATGCTATGTGAATTGTTTTCAGCTGATTCAATCGTTGATGACTTTAAACAGTTTAGACATAGAGTCAAATGAGAATTCCCTCTGTAAAATATTGTGAATAGTCATTAAAGACGTGAATTGCTACCTTTTACCATTGGAAACCCTTTTATTTTCCTGGCAACAGATTCTTATGGTATTGATTCATATTTTCAATCATTGATTTGTATTTTCAGTGGGCCTGAAGTATGGCATAAAAATGTCTTCACCCCTTTTTTGCACACTTGCTTTACTTTTGCAGTGGTGCACTTTTATGTGGATATTTGTAATGAATAAATACATGATCTGTGTAAACTTTTTAATTCTTAGGAGACAAGGAGGGATGTTTGCCTGTAGACTGAATAGTTAATATGTTTGTGGTTTTTTCTTGATGTTACAGATCATAAATCCGGTTAAATCTTTTTGCCAGAGGGGTTGGAAAAGTATTGCATGCATGCCCGCATGCATGTATGCATGTGTGTTTATATGTATTCGTTTATATGTGCATATGTATGTATGTAGCATGTATGCACATATGTATGTCTGTAGCATGTATGCGCAAATGTACGTATGTAGCATGTATGTATTGAACATATACGCACTATGTATGTATGTATGCATGTACATTTGTATGACATACATGCACATGTCTGCATGCACGTTTTATGTATGCATGCATGTATGTGCGTTTGTGCATGCATATATATGTATGTATGTATGATTGCAGGTATGTTTTTATAGTGTCTGCAAGATTTTCTAGGTATTATTCATGTGAATCCAAATTTCTGTTTACCTTCATGATGGAATATCATAAGTAACATATATGATGCTTTGGGAATGATTGGTTGACATTTTTTTTCCTGTGTGCAGCATGAGATAGTCTTGTAGCTATCTTCGAGCAATGCAAAACTTATTGGAAGGTGAACTTCGACACAGTCATTATTGGGGACCTTAGTATGACAATGGATTTCTATTTAATAATCTATGAGTGGCTTTCATGCAAGTTGACTTGGTCCCTTTTCAATGAAGGTCAAAGCGTTTTAGCATTTCAATGTGATGAATCTCCAAATGAATTCATGAGGTTGGATGTTTACTAGATTGGGTCTAGGCATTGTCATAAGCATTTTGGCAGAGTATTATGTGTTGATAGATGTAGCGGGGTACTTTGATACACCTTTAAAATAATGTATTTTTTTTGTTTTGCTTTTCAAAATGCAGAAGCCAAACACAAGGCAAGTTACCTCGATTTCGAACAAAAGGAGGAGGAGGAGAAGCGAAGAGCAAGAAAATGGAAGGGAGGTCCAGCTCATGAAGAAGGCCAAATTTCCCATTTCACCTATTTTTCCAAGTTCCCTAATTCCCATTTCACCTCTTTTCCCAAGTTGCCTATTTTCCCATTGCACCTGTTTTTCCCAAGTTGTCTAATTCCCATTTCACCTCTTTTCCCAAGTTGAATAAATTCCCATTTCACCTATTTTCCCAAGTTGCCTATTTTCCCATTTCACCTATTTTCCCAAGTTGCCTAAATTCCCATTTCACCTATTTTCCCAAGTTGTCTAAACTCCCATTTCACCTATTTTCCCAAGTTGCCTAAATTCGCATTTCACCTATTTTCCCAAGTTGTCTAAATTCCCATTTCACCTATTTTCCCAAGTCGTTTAATTCTCCCATTGTCTAATTTTCCTAAGTTCCAATTAGTTGATTTTTTTCTAATTTTCCTAAGTTGACCAAATAGTCGATTTTTTTAGTCAAATTTTACAAGTTAGTCGACTTACTCAAAAGTTCACCAATTTTATGAAGTTAGTCTACTTACTTCAAAAGTAGTCTAATTTTTAAGAAAAGGGTGTACTTTTGATTTAGTCTACTTTTTCACTTGAAAAAGCGAATAAATTTCCCAGATCTCCATATAGTCTAAATTTTCAGCCACTTGCACACGGAGAACTCATGGAGGGTGGATGGCGCCAAATACAAGAATTTGGAAGATAGTGACGACGCAGGAAAAGTGGACCAAGAAGGAAGCTTCCAGAGTACCAAAATTGTCAAAAGTGTCAGAGAGCCTGCCAAAGAAGAAACTAATTTTGTCCCCTTTTGCTATCCTTCACTTCCAAGAAAACTATATAAGTAGACCTCTCCTTCAGCAATGATGGGGGATGATAATGATGGGGGATGATTTGTCTAACTTGCTCTCTCGCATCAACATCAAGTTTCCTTCCTTCAAGGCAGCCCCTCATGAGGATGCGGATGATCATGTCAGGAGGTTTCTTTCCCTATGTAAGAGTAGGGGTTTATATCAGCGAGAAGATGCCTTCCTTGCCTTGTTTCCGACCACTCTTGAAGGGCTCGCGGATCGATGGTACAATCAACACGATGAAGCATACTTCAGCACCTGGGATGCCCTCAAACCCGCCTTCACAACTATATTTACCCATGTAACCCCACAGAACGCATTCTTGATCAATTGGAAAATCTTAAACTACAAAAAGGAGAGGCATTCTCTGAATTAATGACCAGAGTGAAGTCGTTAGTTTCTCGTCTTCCTCACAATCTTGGGGATTTCAAGAAATGGGTAGAGAAGGCTCTACCAAAAACTTCTCAGCAAAAGCTTAGAGAGTTGCTACAAGCTGATGCATCATTGGAGGAATTCGAAGCCGTAGCCTCAAGGATCGAAGTAGCAAGAGTCTAGTTCAAAGATCATGAAGGTATGGATGAATTTACAAGTGATCCTCTTGTACAACTAAGAAGAGAGTTAGAAACCTTGAAGTTACAAAAGACCTTGCAAGAGGAAAAAGCTTCTTTGCAAGGAAGGGATGAAGTGTTAGCTCTACTACGACAAGAATTGGAGGAGCTTAGAATGCAAAAAGAGGTAAAAACATCAATTTGGTGCACCTTATGTAAGAAATCAGGACATTCTTCTCAAGATTGTCCGGAAAGGTTGGTGTGTCAATTTTGTGGAAAACAAGGCCATGAAGCAAGGGATTGCTACTTTCTCAAGGGGATGCAAGCAAATTGGGCATCACCAAGTGTATCTGTACATCAGCCCCTATTACCAACTCCAAGATTTCAAGTCGAAAGCATGTATACCACTCCTCATGTAAACTCCTCTAACGAAAGAAAACCTCCATTTAGAAGACCAGCTCGTCTTATCATGTGCTATAGATGCGGCGAGTATGGGCATTTTCAAGGAAAATGCTCCCTCCGAGAAGGGTCTCCACCTTGCAGGTTTTGCCCGGATACAATGGATCATTATTCGAAGGACTGTCCGAAGCAGAAGGCTTCTACAAGCGGATCAGCTCCATCCTACCAAGTCAATGTTATCTCTGTCGATAAGGGAAAGCAACTAGCAATTCATTCAAGTAAGAGAGAAGAGAGAAGCACTCTTAAATATCCAGGTACCCAATTTTCTCATGTACACTCACAGTGGCACTTATCTGAGAAAGAGGACCCGAATGGGTGTGATGCCCCTGGGAAATATGGACGATTTGTTTCACCTAAAAAAGTTGACCCATTTTTTAAAAATGGTCAAGTTCAACAAGTCGACTTAAAAGAGGAGAAGGTGACTAAAAAATTTGACCAATTTTGTAAAGTTCAGCAAGTCGACTTAAAAGAGGAGCAAGTGACTAAAAAATTTGACCAATTTTGTAAAAATAACCACGTTCACAAAGTAGACCAATTTTTGGAAAATGGTCAACTTGAAGTTGCCCAAACTTTTAAAAATAGTTAAAAATAGTCTACTTAAAAAAGGTCAAATTTTAGAAGTCGACTTATTTTCCTAGGATGACTCAATTCAGGAAAATAGACTATTTTTTGAAATCGACTCTTTTGCCAAGATTCATGCCACTCCACTAAGTGATCTTGGTCAACTTCAGGGAGATGTTTCCCTGCACAATCATGGACCAGAAAAAGAAACTCCAAGCTATGCTCCAGGGTTAGAACCTGATTCACAACAGAGAGAAGAAAGAAATCCTTCAGCTCAAGTCCAGAAGCTAGAGTGGTGGCGTTGCAAGAAATGGATCAAGAACAAGGAGTTCAGACAAGAGCCCAGGAAAAGAAAGCAAAAGCAAGGGTCCTCCAAGAAAAAGACTCAGGTACGAAAAATTCTGAAATTTTGCAGGAAATAGACAAGGTTTTTGAAGAAACGATGAGGGAACTCCATTCATGTAACAAGCCTCCTCTACCTTCACCATACCATCCATCATCAAGACGGAGGAAATATTAAAGAACACCTTCTAGCAGGTATCATTATATGATCTATTAAGACCGGATGAAAGGTATATGGAATAACTATAAATGGAGTAATAATCGATGGAGGTTCAGGCATAAATCTCATGCCAGATTTTACCCTTAAATCACTTGGACTCCAACTTTCAGGTGAAGCAAAGTTCACAATAACCTTGGCTGACCATAGTCGAGTTAAACCTCTTAGTATTGTAGAGAAGGTACCGGTAGAGATGGACGACTGACATTCTTTCTAGATTTTGTGGTGTTAAATTTACCGCAGGTCAATGGAGGCTTTCCTTTACTCATAGGGAGGCCATGGCTAAGGCACATCCAAGCCATGCATGATTGGGGAAATGACACTATTTTAGTTAACCTGCCAGGGAAAGTACAGAAACAAGTACACTTAGATCCGAAAGGATCTCATGGAGGTAATGCTCATTCTTTCACTATTCTCAAAGAACAACACATTCCTATCGCCGAAGCATGTAATGAAATTGAAATAAACGATGACCAAGATCTTTTGGAATGGATGGAAGCCTTTCCATATTATGGCATATCTATTTGTGAAGGAGACTGAAAAGGTAGAAACTCTTGGGCTTGGAGAACCCGTCATAGACTTGAGGAGAGGAAAGAAAGGAGTCTCGAAGGATTTGACCCAAGGAAAGGAGAAAAGAGCTGCAATAGACGACTTACCGATACCATCCGACATACCGTGGATGAAAGAGCTTTCACCTTCATGGATGCAAGAAAAGGAATCCAAAATCAACATAGAGGAATCGCGGGCCTATCCACAATGTATTTTTGAAGACCAAAACGAAGAATCAACCATGACCTCTCAACCTGTAAGACAAGTCAATCTTGGAACCGAGGAGCATTCACAACCAATCTTATGGCTTTGGGATCATCCGTCCTTGCTCCATCAGGTAATCACTTTCATGCAAAACTTCAAGGATGTGTTTGTATTGAGTTACCATGACTTAGAAGGAATTCCGGTTCATCTTGGAGAGCATTCTATTCCATTGATTCATGATGCTAAGCCAGTGTAGGTGGTGAAATGAAATGTGTGTGGGTGCAGGGAATGCAAAATGCACTACTTCTGGAGAATATGTAAGCACATGAACACATTACCAAAATAGACACTTATCACGAAACCTTCAGATCAACACTAGGAACCACACTTAGAGGTAAGGATCAAGCAACGGCAAGCATGGAGCACAACACCATACTAATTAGAAGGTCAAATACAACACTATGAGAAGACAAGTGGTTATCTCGTACCATTATTAATCCTACTACAGCTGATCATACCAAGCAAGGGCATGAGAACGCAACCTCAGGGTATTCTTACACAATGGCTTCAAGGAAGCATGACGGGACTCCACTACCAGGAGCTCTAAGTCCACCCTCTCACTCTCAGCTATAACATATGGCCTATTCGTGTCCTGCATATCCCCCCTTTCCACTTGCGGGTTCTCCTTTTATAGGAGAGAGGTGAGGAGCTGGTTACAACAGGAGAGTTTGTTCCATCGGGGTAGTGGGAGTTAATGCATTAGGCGGTGACAAGAGTCAGCCGTCACTCCAGCCGCCCCTGTCACTCCAGCCGCCCCTCAGTGTCGGACCATGTCGTGTAATGATGAGTGGCTGTGGTCCGGACCCAGCCTTGTGAGGTCTACCTTGGGCATACAGTCGCCCAAATCTTCCATCTGGTGCCCAACTCTAGATTGGGCGTGTGGTGCCTTGGCCACTATGCCTTGGCCACTGAAGCCTTGGCCACTGATGCCTTGGCCACTGAAGCCTTGGCCACTGAAGCCTTGGCCACTGATCCTTGGCCACTGATGCTTTAGCCACTGAAGCCTTCATCAATATTTGTTCTACAGGTTGCCCGCCACTAGTGTCTCTCCGTCCCGGAGAGATGAGGGAAAGTAGGTCCAAATACATAGAGGAGGAGAAAAATTACATCAGAAAATGGCGGATAGAAAATTACATCATGGGTTATATGAGAATGAATACATAATTGGCTGCAAAAGGAAAAATGAGCCCTGCTGAACAAAGTAATGTTCCAAAAGTTTTACAACGGTATCAAAATGTAACTATGACACTGTGCGAAAATAAAATACTAGAGAACTATGAGACTAGTCACATGCAGGTTCTGGTTCCTTCTGCTGGTCTTGATTAGCTTCTTGATTGGGTTCTTCCTGTGGTGGAGTGTTGTCTTCAGTATCGGATGATGTGAGCAGAGCCTTTAATGCACTAAATTTGGATTTTAGTGCGTCCTTTTGTTTCTTCAAAGTTGTATTCTCAGCCAAGAGCTGCTTGTTTGCTGATTTTAATGCATTGTTTTCAGCCTTCAATCTTTTGGTCCTTTCTTCTTCATCCTGCAAAAATGCCTCCAAATTTTTTACCTTGTCTTCCAGTATGCGCGTGGTCTTGCAGTGACTAGACATTTCGGCTATCTGCATGTACAGTTCCTTGTTGACGAGACTTACGCGCAGAAACTCTTCACTTAACATATGAGTATAATGGGTCAGCCGATTCTCTAATCGCACACAGACCTGCCTGTCTTCCATCAATTTGTTAGAAATCTCAGCAAACCTGTTCTTTGCTACATCCATTTGGCACATACCCTGTAAATGATTAGGGACTATTGGCCATACATGTTTCGTATATTTGGCATTCGTGGAGAGCTTCTCAACACTAGATGCATCAAGAAGGGGGTGTGGAGGTAAATCTGTCGGAGGGTTGTGGCGAGAAGGGGAGAATCGAAATGGGGGTGGAAAAGGTAGTATGTCGAATGGGGGTGGGCAGATGGAGCTGTGAGGGATCGTAGTAGGGGGTGGTGTGTGTGTGTGTGAGGAATAGGTATGGATGTTGGTGGTGGTGGCGAAGTTGGATGAGATGGTGGTCGGGGAGATGGGAGGTGGTGTGGGACGGGATGTGGAGGGGAAGGGGGTGGAGTGGCGCATGGTGGGAATTGGATATGAATCGGATCCATTGGGGTGTCAATGGCAACAGGAGTGGTCATGGAGGAAGCGGGAGGTGGAGTGGGGTTGGAGTGAGATGGGGCAGTGGGCGTAGTGGGTACTTCTGAAGTGGGGGAGGTTTGTGAAGGTGGATGGAAGTGAATGGAAGAAGAGGGTTTCGACGAGGAAGTGGGTACTAACTTGATTGGAGGAAAGGGAGTGTTGGCTGATGTGCGTACCTTCTTGGAAGATCTAGCATACCCTTGTTGGTCGATAGGCAGCTTGTCAAGGAGCTCTCTGGAATCCTTTTGAACTTTTGCCCTTCTCTTTTTGCCAGGAATCGCCGTTTGCGGACTTTTTGATGAGGTGTGGCTCGGTACGTCTTTGCCTTTGGAGTGGAGAGCGGTAAAATATCTGTAAATGTACGACATGATATGACCACCTACCACTTTGAATGTGAGCGCCTTTTTGCCCACTTGCTGCCCATACCTCTTCTTTCTTTCTGCCAGGGACTGAAGTAAAACTTTATGGTATGGGTAGGGCTTTGCTTGGGCAAAGCAAAGAAGGGGCTCACATACCTTTACATCCGTGAAATGCAGATTGTCCTTCAAGAGAAAAAATGCTTTGAATAATATGAGCCTCTGCATCATTACCTGGCTACAAGTGGAAGTGGAGAAGCTATTGGTACATGTCTGCAAAATGTCTGAAATGGACAACTCTGCATAGCTGCCTGCTTTTTTAGAATCTGGAATTTCTTGGGTGCCCAACATGATAGCGAGCTTCTCTTTGGTAATTCGTCCTCCAGAAAGAGAGGGGAAGGACTTGAAAAGTGTCAAGATCTCCATCCCACTTGCTTGAGGATCACCAAGCGAGGGAAGCTTGGCACTTGCAATGGTGAACAAACCCATATTCTTTAATTCCTGTGAAGAAAATGAACTATGAAGCTTACCACATATACTTAGGTCCAGCTTCAAGGTGATTTCGTCAGGAATGGAAACGAGTATCTCGGTTGTGGTTGCCACGTTTGCTGAAGATGTAGCAGAATCTTGCTGAAGACTCGGTTCGGCTGCTGGAGTGATATGTTGGTCCGGCTGAATTTCTTGTTCCAGTGACTCTTCTGACTCTAAGGGATTCTCCTCGGAGACCACATAAAGTGAATCACTCGAATCATCAGATGATTGACCTGATGCACTTTCAGTGTCCGTCTTGAATTCAGAGCATGTTTCCTCTATTTCCAGTGAAGATGAGGCCATGTTGTATATAGTGAATTGCTGTGGAGCACAGGGTGGACGTTTAGCAGGTATCAAGGAGATGAGGGAGCTTCAGTAGAGCATTGGCGGGTGTAGATGTGTGGTTCAGCAGCAGTAGATGATGGGTAGATGGAGCAGGAGATGGAGCTGAGAGGAAGTGATCGGCTGGCAGCAAAACACACACTTCCGAGGGAGGGCCGCCGGCAGGCTGATCGCTACAGGTGGGGCTTCGTTGAGCAGGGGCTGTCTGAACAGAAGAGATGGCAGGCCAGCAAGTGGCACTCCGGTCAGAGGAGATGGAGCGGAGAGGGAGTGTTCAGTCGATCGCTACAGATGGGATGGGATTAAGTAAGAGGTGGCTGTGTTTATATGCTGAGGGGACTTGGAGGGGTCGCCCAATTGCGAGTGAGGGGAGGTGGAGAGGTCGCCCAAGGAGTGCCGCGTAGGGAGGTATGTGGATCGATCGCCCACTGCCGGGTGGGGGAAGGTGGAGAGGTCGCCCAAGGATTCGCCGCGTGCCGCATAGGTAGGGAGATGGGGAGGAGCTAAAGATAGGATGGCTGTGAGGGTACGTGGATGGGTCGCCCGCGTGCGGTGAAGGGGGTGGTGAGGGGGGTGGAGAGGTGGCCCGGGAGGAGGGTCGCCCTATGCAGAATGGTCGCCTAAATGGGGGAACAAATTATGGTAGACGGAGGAAGGGAAATTAGGAGGAGGGTCGCCCACTGTGGGAGGGATGGTTTGACCGGTCGCCAAATTTGTCGCCAAATTTGGGTAGATGGTGGAATTAATGGAGGAAGGGAATTTAGGAGGAGGGTCGCCCACTTCGGGAGGGATGGTTGAACGGTCGCCAAGTTTGGGGGGACAAAATATGGTAGAGGGTCGCCCTGGAGAGGAATATAAGGAGGGTCACCAAGAGAGGTTGAAGGGGGGGATCGGCCAGGGTGAGGGTCCCTCAAGGGTGTCGCCCAAGGTGGGGGTCGCCCAAGGGTGTCGCCCAAGGTGGGGGTCGCCCAAGGGTGTCGCCCAAGATGGGGGTCGCCCAAGGGTGCCGCCCAAGGGTGCCGCCCAAGGGAAGGGTCGCCAAAAGAAGAGTCGCCCGATTTAGGAGGAGATAAGAAGAGTCGCCCGATTTAGGAGGAGAGAGTCGTCCAAGGCGGGTAATTGAGGGAGTTGGGAGGGGAGGTCGCCCAAATTTGTGAGACTATAAATGGGAGGAGGGTCGCCCAAGGTGAAGGTGGGATGAGGGGTCACTTGAGGTGAGAGGTGGGAGGGGGTCGCCCTTGATGGTGTATGAGGGATGAGGGTCGCCCAAGGCGGGGTGGGATGAAGGGTTACCGTAGGTAAGAGGTGGAAGGGGGTCGCCCTTGAGAGGTGGAAGGGAGGGGAGTTGGAGAGATCTCTAATTGAGGATGAAGGGAGGTTGCCCAATTGATGATGAGGGAACTTGGAGAGGTAGTGGGATGAGGGGTCACTTGAGGTGAGAGGTGGGAGGGGGTCGCCCTTGATGGTGTGTGAGGGGTGAGGGTCGCCCAAGGTGGTGTTGATATGAAGGGTCGCCTGGCTTTACCCGTTGTGGGTCGCCTAACTAGAAGCAAGGAAGGGGTCGCCTAGGGCGAGGGTTGCCCAAGGAGGCATGGGAAGGAATCGCTTCGGGCGAGGGTTGCCAAGGAGGCAAGGGAAGGGGTCGCCTAGGGCGAGGGTTGCCCAAGGAGGCAAGGGAAGGGGTCGCCTCATGTGGTTTTGGTAGAGAGTCCCCTAATGTGAGGACTCGCCCAAGGGGTCTAAAGGTCCTGGGGGCCGAGGGGAGGCAGGCTTCAGGAAAAGGGAAGGAGATCTTGGTGATAAAGAGTTGAAGTCTAAGCCTATGAGAGGAAGGTGGTGAGAAGACAGATGAGAAAAGCCCAATATTTACATTAGGAAATGATAAAAGCTAATGGTTAACAACATATGGTTATGCACACTATATACAAAGGCAAATACATTCTTCTCTATTCTTCCACATAAGGTTTTAGCTTGGATTCATTAACTAAGGGAAGGATTGTTCCTGTCAACGTGGAGATTTGTACTGCCCCTTTCGGAAGTGTTCGTATGACCCTAAAAGGTCCGTTCCACCTTGGCATGAGTTTCTTCTTAGCCTTCTTCTCGAATAGTCGCGGATGGTACATCAAAACTAAGCTCCCTTCCTTAATTTTTGACTTCCAGAGGTTGGCATCATGATTTTGTTTCCTTTTTTCATGTACTGTCACTAGAGTATCATTGCCTATCTTTCTCTTTTCTTCTAGAAGTTGTAGCCTTACAATGTTTGCTGAGAGAGTGCTAGTAAGCTCAGGAATTCGATTGGTTCCCACTCGGTTGGAGCCATGCAAGAACTCAAAAGGAGCAATTGCTTGTATTCCATACAATAGTTCAAATGGAGTATGACCTGTTGTGGCCTTAAAAGAGGTTCTATATGCCCACAAGGTTCCAAGATAGGCCTGTCCCCAAGTATTAGGAAATCGTAAACATGTTTTCCTTAGTAGGAGCATAAGGACCTTGTTTGTGCTCTCTGCTTGCCCATTTGCCCTTGGGTAATAAGCACAGGACTTCTTATGGAAAATTTGATACCTGTTAAAAATCAAAGTCAACACCCTATTGACGAAATGGGACCCTTGATCTGTTGTAACCTCTATTGGACACCCATATCTGCAAAAGATATAATTATACAAGAAGTGAGCTACCGTTTCTGCAGTACAGTCTTTACTCGCTATAACCTCAGCCCACTTAGTAGCATAATCGGTTGCCACTAAAAGATACTTTGCACCTGAATCTTGTGCTACTGGAAAAATAGGGCCGACAAAGTCTAGTCCCCAGTGCTCAAATGGTTGCCAAGCCATAGAGATATTGAGTGGCTGATTTCTTTGTCGTGTTGGTTTGGGCGCACATCGTTGGCAAACATCACATGCCTTGGCAAACTTAGTGGCATCTCTAAAGAGATATGGCCACCATAGGCCGCTTTGGAGTATTCTGAGTGCAGTGATATGCCCCGGAAAATGACCACTAGACTTTCCTTCATGTGCCAATTGAAGAACACTTTCCGTTTCATGTGGTTGAAGACACCTTCTGTACATCCCATCAGGGCCAACCTTATAGAGGGTATCCTTTGCCATCATGAAATTCTTACTTTTTAGGAGTCTACGCTTTTCCAATGGAGTGGACCCAGTATGAAATTGGCCCTTCCCTAGAAGGAGAATTAAGTCATCATACCATGTTGGTGCCATACTTACCTTGTAGATTTGGCTGTCGGGGAAATCATCTTCTACTCCCTTTGTTGCTTGTCCTGGATGCCTCATGCGAGAGAGATGGTCTGCAATGACATGCTGCCTACCGCTTCTCTGTATAATTTCAAAATCAAATTCTTGGAAGAGAAGCAACCATCTCCATACTCTTCCTGCAACTTGCGGCTTATTCAACAAATATTTTAAAGCCTGATGGTCCGTAATTATGGTGAATGTAGTGCCTAAAAGATAATGCCTGAATTTTTTGAGGGCAAATACAATAGCCAATGCTTTCCTTTCTGTGGTGCTATAGTTCTTTTCTGCTTTTGAGAGGAGTCTACTTGCATAGTGAATGGGTTGATCTAATTTGTGTACCTCGCTCGGTTGAGTCAGTACCGCTCCTACCGCATACAAGCTTGCATCTACATGCACGTGGAATGTTTTTGACCAATTTGGTGAAATGAGTATGGGTGAAGACGCCAACCTTTGTTTTAGATAAGTAAATGCTGACTCCTCTTCTTCAAACCATTGGAAAGGAAAACTTTTGCTTGTAAGTCGTGAAAGTGGTCGTGCTGCCTCGGCATACATGCGTATAAACTTGCGGTGATATCCTGTGTGCCTGAGAAAGCTTTGGACCTCTTTAGCATTGATAGGTCTCGGAAGCTTGAGAATTGACATTACCTTATCCGGATCTGGAG
This sequence comes from Ceratopteris richardii, assembly GCA_020310875.1. NCBI lineage: Eukaryota > Viridiplantae > Streptophyta > Polypodiopsida > Polypodiales > Pteridaceae > Ceratopteris > Ceratopteris richardii. The sequence goes on from CM035444.1 coordinate 60,588,063, forward strand.
TCATGCCTTTTGCAGAGACCACATGTCCTAACAGGGTACCTTGAGTTACCAAAAAATGACATTTGTTAGGGTTAAGTTTCAAACCTGTTTCTCTGCAACGCTCGAACACTTGTTCTAATTGCTTCAAATGTTCTGGCACATTTTCTACTGCAGTAGTGCAGGCTGCTCCAGAGAAGGTCGAAAAGTCGTCCATAAAAATTCTTAAGAATTTTAGGAGCAACTTGTTGAAGATTAGATACACTGTCCTATTAAAAGTGGCTGGTGCATTTCTAAGACCGAAAGCCATTTTGGTGTAGATATAGGTTCCCCAAGGAGTTACAAAGGCTGTTTTTGGCTGATCGTTAGGATGGATTTCTAGTTGATTGTATCCACTGAAACCATCCATGAAACTGTATAGCATATGTCCCGCCACATCTTCAATTACTTGTTCAGAAAAGGGAGTGGGAAACCCGTCAGGAATGGTTACCTTATTTAATGCTCGGAAATCCACGCAAACTCTGATTTTATTAGGCTGCTTAAAGTGAGCATCTTTAGTTGGTCTCAGGTTTAGCCATGTCATGGTGTACTCCGGCATCAGATTAATACCAGATCCTCCATCAACTATCACTCCTACCAAGGGAGTTCCCTTGATACTTACAGTTAGTCTAGGACTCTTGTAATCAGTGAGAGGTGCCATCCTAGATGGTTCTGAGCTATAAGTTGATGGTATAGGTGTTTGTTGAGAAGTTAGGGAAGTGAAGCCTTGCCCGCCACTTAATATGGTGCCAGGGTCTAACCCATTTATGGCAGCCATTACTTCTCCTCTGAATCCAGGACTCATTGCTAACAAGTTATATAGAGATACCTGTTGGTAGGTGCTCTGCAAGACTTGAACTGCCGTGAGGAAGCCTTCTTGGCTGTTCCTTGAAGTAGATCCATGCTGGAATTGCCTTAGGTCCTCCTTAGATACTGCATATGCTTTGTCAATAACTTGCTCATTAGTATCTTTATCTCTTCCCAGTGAGATTTTTGCTTTGTCTTGGTGGTGGTTGGCTCCATGAGAAGGGTCATGCTCCATGGTCTTTTTCCCTTTGTCTTTTGATGAATCTGTTGCTTCTTTTGCAGCATCTTTCAAAGCTACCTTCTGTTTTTGTGCCCTAGTCATGACTCCGGAAAGTTCCTCGAGTTGGACTACTCGGGCGCTTGGGGAGCCTACATTGCCCTTATCATTAGATACTGTGATCATATGCAGGGGGCAAGAGTTACCTGGCGTGCTTGTAGAAGGCATTGACTTTGGGCAGTCCTTCGTGTAATGATCCCTTGTTTCAGCACAATTTTTGCATGGTGGAGCATCCTCAGGAAGCGAACATTTACTTTGGAAGTGTCCATACTCCCCACATCTGTAGCACATTATAGGCCTAGGTGGTCGATTCTGACGAGGTCTACCTTCTTGCCGTTGAGGTCCTTGATTGGTGTAGAAAGTTGTTACTGGAGGCGTTGTAGTGGATGGTAATGGTGGCTGCCCCAATAGAGAGGATTGAGCCACTCCTACCCATTGAGCTACCGGAGGTTGCCCTGGCATCATAGTCTGATTTCCAAGACCCTTTAGAAAATAACAATCCTTGGCCTCATGGCCACCCTTGCCACAGAACTGGCATGTTAGCTTCCTTGGACATTCGTGTGGTGTGTGTCCTTGGGTACTACACAGAGAACACCACAGTCCAGTTCTTACCTCCCTTAGTGTCTTGAGTTCTTCAAGCTCTTGTCGTAATTGAGGGAGACCTTCTGAAGTTCCCTTGTCCTCTTCTCGATTCCTTTGCAGCTTTAAGGTCTCTAGTTCCTTCCTCAAGGCTGTCACCATGTCTTCATCTTGGGGGAAGGTTTTTCCCGGATGTGCTCCAAAATGGACTCGTGCAGCCTCAATCCTTGTGGCAGCTGCTTCGAATTCTCTCAAGGTGGAGTCGGGTCTCAACAGCTCTCTTAGCTTCTGCTGGGTGGACTTCGGCAAGGCCTTCTCCACCCACTTCTTGACAAGGAAATCTCCTGGTGGTTCCGGCAATCTTGCTACTAGTGACCTTGCCCGCGTCATAAGTTCTGAAAATGATTCTCCCATATGCAAGATTAGATTCTCGAGTTCATCCAAGGTTCTTTCTGTAGAGTTACCTGGTCGGAATGCATCTGTAAACTCGGTCCTCAATGCTTCCCATGTCTGGAAATGGTTTTCCGCGTACTGGCTGAACCATTTGTCCGCCAGTCCTTCAAGAGTCGATGGAAAGAGAGCAAGGAATGCGTCCTGTCGTTGTTGTAAGCCTCTGCTCTTACAAGTTGAAAGAAATCTTCGTACATGATCTTCGGGATCTTCATTAGCACCTCCGTGAAATGAAGAAAATCTGATATTGATTCTTGACGAAAGAGCGGAAAGCTCCTCTGCCATGGCCTTGTTAAGAAGAGTGCGTTGAGGTAGAGTCTTTTGAGTTTTAGTTTTGTCGTCTAACCCTTCTATTCTAGAGACTAGGTTTGAATCTAACCCCTCGATTCTAGAGACCAGGCCAGAAACAGAGAGACTTCTTATGGGTGTTTGGAAAAAATCTGGCCGTCTTCTGTGATAACACTTGATTGGTGTCTTCTTAGGGTTTAGCTGCCTCTCCTTGCTAGTTCTGGTGTGGGTCATGGACCATTTTTGGAACTACTTCTGCAAGAGGAGTTCGTTCCAAGGAAGAGGTCGCCCGGGAGGAGTCTTCGCCCAAAAGAGGTTACTCCAGTGGGAAGTTGGAGGAGGAGAAGTTGACACCCAAGGGGCCAACACGGAGGATAGGAAGAGTGGTCGCCAAGCCAGGAGCCGGAGAGGAGGTGGAGGAATAGTCGCCCAGAAGCCAAGAAGGAGGATGAGGAGGAAGAGGGCGGTCGCCTAGGAAACCAACAGAGGAGGAGGGATCGCCCAAGAATCCAAAGAGGAGGAGAGTCGCCCACCAAAAGTGAGAAGGATGAGGAGTAGTCGCCCAAAATTGAGAAGGATGAGGAGAAGTCGCCCGGAGGGTAGGGAGGAGTAGGAGGGAAAAGGGGAAGTCTCCCAAGAGGGTAGGAAGGGGGAGGAGGGGAAAAAGTGGCTCTGGGTACTCAATCTTAAGTGATTTCTCAAATAACGAGAAATCCCCAGAAGCCCGGTCCCACCGTGCGTGCCAAATTTTCACCTGTAGGTGGTGAAATGAAATGTGTGTGGGTGCAGGGAATGCAAAATGCACTACTTCTGGAGAATATGTAAGCACATGAACACATTACCAAAATAGACACTTATCACGAAACCTTCAGATCAACACTAGGAACCACACTTAGAGGTAAGGATCAAGCAACGGCAAGCATGGAGCACAACACCATACTAATTAGAAGGTCAAATACAACACTATGAGAAGACAAGTGGTTATCTCGTACCATTATTAATCCTACTACAGCTGATCATACCAAGCAAGGGCATGAGAACGCAACCTCAGGGTATTCTTACACAATGGCTTCAAGGAAGCATGACGGGACTCCACTACCAGGAGCTCTAAGTCCACCCTCTCACTCTCAGCTATAACATATGGTCTATTCGTGTCCTGCATATCCCCCCTTTCCACTTGCGAGTTCTCCTTTTATAGGAGAGAGGTGAGGAGCTGGTTACAACAGGAGAGTTTGTTCCATCGGGGTAGTGGGAGTTAATGCATTAGGCGGTGACAAGAGTCAGCCGTCACTCCAGCCGCCCCTGTCACTCCAGCCGCCCCTGCCTCAGTGTCGGACCATGTCGTGTAATGATGAGTGGCTGGGTCCGGACCCAGCCTTGTGAGGTCTACCTTGGGCATACAGTCGCCCAAATCTTCCATCTGGTGCCCAACTCTAGATTGGGCGTGTGGTGCCTTGGCCACTATGCCTTGGCCACTGAAGCCTTGGCCACTGATGCCTTGGCCACTGAAGCCTTGGCCACTGAAGCCTTGGCCACTGAAGCCTTGGCCACTGATCCTTGGCCACTGATGCTTTAGCCACTGAAGCCTTCATCAATATTTGTTCTACAGCCAGTAAGAGGAAGGATTTATCGACTTAATCCAAAGTATGCAGAAGAGGTAAAAAAAGAAATAGAAAAGCTAGAGGATGCGAGAATCATTGTCCCAGTGGAGCATTCTGAATGGTTATCATCGATGGTAATAGTCCAAAAGAAGCAATCCAACAAGATACGCGTTTGTGTCGATTTTCGGGCTCTCAACAAGGTTACGATTCCCGATGGGTTTCCAACCCCATTTTCAGAACAAGTTTTGGAAGATGTGGCTGGTCATGTTTTATACAGTTTCATGGATGGCTTTAGCGGATACAACCAAGTGTTCATCCATCCAAAGGACCAAGCTAAAACTGCATTTGTAACTCCTTGGGGTACGTATGTATATACCAAGATGGCTTTTGGATTATACAATGCTCTTGCCTCTTTCAATCGAGTGGTTTACTCAATCTTTCGATCTTTGTTGCCAAAATTCTTGAGGATCCTTATGGACGACTTCTCCACCTTTTCAGGCACTGGATTTTCTACTCCAATAGAAAACTTCACTGATCATCTTTGTCAATTGGAATAGGTTTTTAGTGCTTGTAGAGAAGCCAAATCGAAACTCAATCCAAACGAATGTCACTTTTTGGTGACTGAAGGGACACTCTTGGGTCATATAGTCTCAGCAAAAGTCAATTTCTCTTGGAAAGGGCTTAAGATAGATTTCCTCTTTTTTTTTTTTGGTCAGTTTGCTAGGTTAATTTTTTCCATAAAAAGGTCGATTTTGTGGATGGGTCGATTTTTTTAAAGAAAAGACGATTTTGTTTTAGTTGGAAGGTCTATTTTTTAGTTTTAAAAAAAAAAAAAAAGGTCGATTTTTTTGGTTGAATTTTTTTGGTCGCTTATTTTGGTCGAATTTTTCGGTCGCTTTTTTGGTCGAATTTTTTGGTCGATTTTTTCAAATCCATTAAAAAAAGAAAGCCGATTTTTTAGCTAGGTCGATTTTTTTTCAAGGAAAAGTTGATTTTTTTAAAGTTATTAGGTCGATTTTTTTTAGAAAGGGTCGATTTTTTCATAAAAGGTCGCTTTTGTAAAAAATGAAAAAAAAAAGTCGATTTTGTTTCTTTGGATAGGTCGAATTGTTTTTTCCCAAAAAAAGTCGATTTTTTTCCTTTGGATAGGTCGAATTGTTTTTTCCCAAAAAAAAGTTGATTTTTTCCTTTGGATAGGTCGAATTGTTTTTTCCCAAAAAAAAAAAAAAAGTCGATTTGCTTTTAGTGGGAAAAGTCGTTTTCTTTTGTAGTTATTGAGTCGATTTTTTGCGTTCCTCCAAACCATTGTCGCTGCTGATTAGTGCCTCTGCTGAACTGTTCGGTCGCCTCCAAAACCATCTGTTGAACTGCTCGGTCGCCTCCAAAACCATCCTCGCTTGCTGATCCGTTAATGAGCAGTCGACTGCTCAGTATAGATCGCTGCTGATTGCAGCTTTTAAGAGTTAAGCTCTTAAGTGTTCTTGCATCTGGGTCAAGATGAAGCGCAGCAGCAGCTTATAAATGAGCAGCGAGTTGCATCAACAGTCTGATTTTTGCCACTTTTGAATGAGCAACCGATTTTTGCCACTTTTGAATGCAGTTGGCTGAAGAATTGAGCTTCCATTTGTTATGAGCTGAAAATTGACCTTAAGCAGCAGTAGGAGTTTGTTTGTTGTTCAGCCTCATCTTATGTAAGAGTGAAAATCTAAGAACCCACAAGGTGGGCATCCAGGAACAAGACGAAAGCATCCACCTATTAGCAAAGTAACATGTCCCATTACTTTCAGGATATGAAGGATACTGCAACTCACGAGAAGGTCCCATGCCAACTTGAAAAAAAAAAAAGAAGAAAAAAGTATTATTTTACTCCGAGGATGGAGAATGTCTAAGTGGTGGGCAACCTGTAGCGGGGTACTTTGATACACCCTTAAAATAATGTATTTTTTTTGTTTTGCTTTTCAAGATGCAGAAGCCAAGCTCAAGGCAAGTTACCTCGATTTCGAACAAAAGGAGAAGGAGAAGAAGCGAAGAGCAAGAAAATGGAAGGGGGGTCCACCTCATGAAGAAGGCCAAATTTCCCATTTCACCTATTTTCCCAAGTTCCCTAATTCCCATTTCACCTCTTTTCCCAAGTTGCCTATTTTTCCATTTCACCTATTTTTCCCTTGTCTAATTCTCATTTCACCTCTTTTTCCAAGTTGACTAAATTCCCATTTCACCTATTTTCCCAAGTTGCCTATTTTCTCATTTCACCTATTTTCCCAAGTTTCCTAAATTCCAATTTCACCTATTTTCCCAAGTTGTCTAAATTCCCATTTCACCTATTTTCCCAAGTTGCCTAAATTCCCATTTCACCTATTTTCCCAAGTTGTCTAAATTCCCATTTCACCTATTTTCCCAAGTCGTCTAATTCTCCCAGTTGTCTAATTTTCCTAAGTTGTCCAATTAGTCGATTTTCTCAAGTTAGATCTGTTTTCCCAAGTCGTATAAATCTCTAAGTTGTCTAATTTTCCTAAGTCGACCAAATAATCGATTTTTTTAGTCAAATTTTACAAGTTAGTCGACTTACTCAAAAGTTCACCAATTTTATGAAGTTAGTTTACTTACTTCAAAAGTAGTCTAATTTTTAAGAAAAGGGTGTACTTTTGATTTAGTCTACTTTTTCACTTGAAAAAGCGACTAAATTTCCCAGATCTCCATATAGTCTAAATTCTCAGCCACTTGCATGTGGAGAACTCATGGACGGTGGACGGCGCCGAATACAAGAATTTGGAAGATAGTGACGGCGCAGGAAAAGTGGACCAAGAAGTAAGCTTCCAGAGTACCAAAATTGTCAAAAGTGTCATAGAGCTTGCCAAAAAAGAAACTAATTTTGTCCCCTTTTGCTATCCTTCACTTCCAAGAAAACTATATAAGTAGACCTCTCCTTTAACAAAAAAAAACAAGAGGGGAGACAAGCTCAGTGAGAGACTTGAGAAAGGAATGCAGAGCTAAAGCTTTGCCTTCTCTTTGTGTGTGTAGAGCTCTTAGTTTACCACTAGTGCTCATCTCGGTAGAATTGGAATCAGCTAGCTTGGCACTCTGAGTGAGTAGTGGGCAAGCAGTGATTTGCCAATCTTCTCTTGGGCAGCTAGTTGGAAGACTAGAGTCTTGAGCATGTATGTTTAGAGAATCGAAGTGAAGCTCTTAGAGCGAAGGTGTATGCTTATGTCTCCTACTGATTGCCCAGAGTTTGTATAATCTTCTTTTGAGCTGTTTAGACTCATAATTTCAACTTCTCCCTTTCATTTCACTCGTAATTTCAGGTTCTTTCTCTTATTTCACTGTGTCATTGTATATGCTATTTTTCCTTCTCCATTGAGTCTTCAAATTGCAACCCACAGTGCATATTGCACTTAAGAGGACACACCACATCGAGCATATAGATCAAAAAATTGATATACAATAGAGTAGCAGATAAAAGTAGAAAAGGAGGTTTATATACATGGGAAGTAGGATGGGAGTTTGTTTTGCATTTGGTTGGGAGGCTTTAGCTCATTGGGGGACCATAGGATTAATGTATATTTAATGAATGAATCAGCAGCGACTTACAAGTTGGGTCTTAAAAATTGTGATGAGCATATATGCAATATTTGACGATGGGTCACAGTAATTTGAAGATGTGTGTAAGAGGAACAAACACCTGAATGACAACCAGGTGGCAAGAGGGACTTTAACAAGTTGGCTAAAACATCGTGATGGGTATTTAAAGTAATTTTCGCAGATATTTTTGCAGATTGTATTATTGTGAGTGTTTGAGTTTTTCCTTTGTTCAAGTAAGCCAGTCTTCATGATTTGATCTTGTTGTTCTCTCTATTCACCAGTTAAATCTATTCAGTTAATGTTGTGGCTCCCTTCTTTAAAATTGTTTACTTCATTGAATTCCTTTGAGCTGCTTGAACAGAGAGTACTATGAAAGTGGCATTTTGTTTTGCGACTCTGTTGATTGTTTAGTTCAATGTCTGCTTCTTTGGAATTGTATATAGTAGTTTTTTTATCCCTTCTTATTTCTTTGGACTTGTGTAGTTCATTTTACAGTGGAATTATTTGGGTCTATTTTATTGGTTAAGTAAAAGGGAATCGGAGATGTTATTAGATGATAGACATAATTATTCAGTCTCAAGTAGATATTATCGCACCAGCACACCCACCTCATATGACATATCTAATAATCTATTTTCATATGGATGCATGCCATTGACTGATCCACTATGATCTCCCCCCTCATATAATGGGAGAGAGACCGCAGCAATTGAGACAAATTGTGAGCAGAACCATCATGTTATGGAAACTCTGGTAAACAGAAGCTAAAAGTCTTGCAATATATGCAAGAATAATTACCAAGAGCAATATCCAAGCCATAGTACATTAGATGATAGACACAATTATTCAGTCTCAAGTAGATATTATCGCACCAGCACACCCACCTCATATGACATATCTAATAATCTATTTTCATATGGATGCATGCCATTGACTGATCCACTATGATCTCCCCCTCAGATACTGAGAGAGAGACCGCTGCAATTGAGACAAATTGTGAGGAGAACCATCATGTTATGGAAACTCTGGTAAACAGAAGCTAAAAGCCTTGCAATATATGCAAGAATCATTACCAAGAGCAATATCCAAGCTATCCTCATCATCCTAGTAGCTGTTTGTGAGGTGTACAGCCCCACTGGCTGTCATGAATCTGATGATGGGGCACGTTTTCAATAAGGACACAAAAATAATATCACCAGATTGTGTGGAGTAAGTGCCTTCTGTTTTTTTATTTATTTTTAAAAAAAGATTATAAGTCTACTTTTTAGTGTACATGCTTTTGGAAAATTTAGAAAAGTCATTAAAGTATCAATGTTTACATCTCTGCAGGCTCTGCACAATATGTCAAGTGGAATACAGTGACAAAGACTTGTACATGCTGTTGCCATGTACGCACACATTTCATGATTCGTGCGGGTCTGAGTGGTTCCTTAACAACTCAAAATTGTGTCCAGTCTGTAAATACAATATTACTGAAGATCTGTAAAGTAGGCTCATTCTTTCAAGTGGGATGTATAAGCTTCAAAGCTTTACGGCCTGCCTGAAGCTGACTATCTCTGTATATAGTCTTCAATAGCCATGTAAATAAGACAAGGGTCTACAGAAGCCTTCTCTAATCGTCTTCTCTTTGTTTGGTCCGAACTGGTGGACCTTGTGAATGGAATTGATTAGCGTCATGGGGTGATGCAAACCCTAATGCATACTACTTATAAGGGTGTGCCTAACTCTCTGGTAGACAGGGATGAAAGTTCATCTGACTTCGGAATGGATTGTATATGTTCAAAGTTGAAATCAAATCTTTTCAATATTTTGAGCTTAGTACAGAGTATAAAGTGCACATCATATTAGAGTGCGTTTTCTACCTAACCATGTGAATTTGTCTTCAGCTGGTTCAATCTATGTTTGTCTACCATGCTATCTGATTTGTTTTCAGCTAATTCAATCGTTGATGACTTTAAACATTGCTACCTTTTACTAATGGAAACCCTTTTATTTTCCTGGCAACGGATTCTTATGGTATTGATTCGTATTTTCAATCATTGATTTGTATTTCAATGGGCCTGAAGTATGGCATAAAAATGTCTTCACACCTTTTTTGCACACTTGCTTTACTTTTGCATTGGTGCACTTTTATGCTGATATTCGTATGAATAAATACATGATCTGGGTAAACTTTTTAATTCTTAGGAGACAAGGAGGGATGTCTGCCTGTAGACTGCATCGTTAATATGTTTGTGGTGTTTTCTTGATGTTACAGATGATCAATCCAGTTAAATTTTTTTGCCAGAGGGGTGTTGTAAAAGTATTGCATGAATGCCCGCATGCATGTATGCATGTATGTATGCATGTGTGTTTATATGTATTCGTTTATATGTGCATATGTATGTATGTAGCATGTATGCACATATGTATGTCTGTAGCATGTATGCACATATGTATGTATGTAGCATGTATGTATTGAACATGTACGCACTATGTATGTATGTATGCATGTACATCTGTATGACATATATGCACATGTCTGCATGCACGTTTTATGTATGCATGCATGTATGTGCATTTGTGCATGCATATATATGTATGTATGTATGATGTAGGTATGTTTTTACAGTGTATGCAAGATTTTCTAGGTATTATTCATGTGAATCCAAATTTCTGTTTACCTTCATGATGGAAAATTATAAGCAGCATGTATGATGCTTTGGGAATGATTGGTTGACATTTTCTTCCTGTGTGCAGCATGAGATAGTCTTGTAGCTATCTTCAAGGAATGCAAAACTTATTGGAAGGTGAACTTGGACACAGTCATTATTGTGGACCTTAGTATGAAAATGGATTTCGATTTAATAATTTATGAGTGTCTTTCACGCAAGTTAACTTGGTCCCCTTTCAATGAAGGTCAAAGCATTTCAGCATTTCAATGTTATGAATCTCCAAATGAATCCATGAGGTTGGACGTTTACTAGATTGGGTCTAGGCATTGTCAGAAGTATTTTGGCAGAGTATCACGTGTTGATAGAGTAGCAGATAAAAGTAGAAAAGGAGGTTTATATACATGGGAAGTAGGATGGGAGTTTGTTTTGCATTTGGTTGGAAAGCTTTAGCTCACAGGGGGATGATAGGATTAATCTATATTTAATGAATGAATCAGGAGGGACTTACAACTTGGGTCTTAAAAATTGTGATTAGCATATATGCAATATTTGATGATAGGTCACAGTAATTTGAAGATGGGTGTAAGAGGAACAAACACCTGAATGACAACCAGGTGGCAGGAGGGACTTTAACAAGTTTGCTAAAACATCGCGATGGGTATTTAAAGTAATTTTCGCAGATTGTATTATTGTGAGTGTTTGAATTTTACCTTTGTTCAAGCAAGCCAGTCTTCATGATTTGATCTTGTTGTTCTCTGTATTCACCAGTTAAATCTATTCAGTTAATGTTGTGGCTCCCTTCTTTGAAATTGTTTACTTCATTGAATTCCTTTCAGCTGCTTGACCAGAGAGTACCATGAAAGTGGCATTTTGTTTTGCGATTCTGTTGATTGTTTAGTTCAATGTCTGCTTCTTTGGAATTGTGTATAGTAGTTATTTATCCCTTCTTTTTTCTTTGGACTTGTGTACTTCATTTTACAGTGGAATTATTTAGGTCTATTTAATTGGTTACGTAAAAGGGAATCGGAGATGTTATTAGATGTTAGACATAATTATTCAGTCTCAAGTAGATATTATCCAGCACACCCACCTCATATGACATATCTAATAATCCATTTTCATATGGATGCATGCCATTGACTGATCCTCTATGATCTCCCCCCTGAGATAATGAGAGAGAGACCGCTGCAATTGAGACAAATTGTGAGCAGAACCATCATGTTATGGAAACTCTGGTAAACAGAAGCTAAAAGTCTTGCAATATATGCAAGAATTATTACCAAGAGCAATATCCAAGCCATAGTACATTAGATGATAGACATAATTATTCAGTCTCAAGTAGATATTATCTCACCAGCACACCCACCTCATATGACATGTCTAATAATCTATTTTCATATGGATGCATGCCATTGACTGATCCACTATGATCTCCCCCCTCAGATAATGAGAGAGAGACCGCTGCAACTGAGAGAAATTGTGAGCAGAACCATCATGTTATGGAAACTCTGGTAAACAGAAGCTAAAAGTCTTGCAATATATGCAAAGTATTATTACCAAGAGCAATATCCAAGCTATCCTCATCATCATAGTAGCTGTTTGTGAGGTGTACAGCGCCACTGGCTGTTGTGAATCTGATGATGGGGCACGTCTTCAATAAGGACACAAAAATCATATCACCAGATTGTGTAGAGGAGTAAGCACCTTTTGTTTTTTTATTTATTTTTTAAAAAAGATTATAAGTCTACTTTTTAATGTACATGCGTTTGGAAAATTTAGAAAAGGCATTAAAGTATCAATGTGTACATCTCTGCAGGCTCTGCACAATATGTCAAGTGGAATACAGTGACAAAGACTCGTACATGCTGTTGCCATGTACACACACATTTCATGATACGTGCAGGTCTGAGTGGTTCCTTAACCACTCAAAATTGTCTCCAGTCTGTAAATACAATATCACTGAAGATCTATAAAGTAGGTTGATTCTTTCAAGTGGGATGTATAAGCTTCAAAGCTTTATCGCCTTCCTGAAGCTTACTATCTCTGTATATAGTCTTTAATAGCCATGTAAATAAGACAAGGGTCTACAGAAGCCTTCTCTAATCGTCTTTTCTCTGTGTGGTCCGAACTGGTGGACCTTGTGAATGGAATTGATTAGCGTAATGGGGTGATGCAATCCCTAATGCATACTTCTTACAAGGGTGTGCACTAACTCTCTGGTAGACTGGGATGAAAGTTCATCTGACTTCTGAATGGATTGTATATGTTCAATGTTGAAATCAAATCTTTTCATTATTTTGAGCTTCGTACAGTGTATAAAGTGCACATATGAGAAATGTGCACATCATATTAGAGTGTGTTTTCTACCTACCATGTGAATTTGTCTTCAGCTGGTTCAATCTATGTTTGTCTACCATGCTATGTGAATTGTTTTCAGCTGATTCAATCGTTGATGACTTTAAACAGTTTAGACATAGAGTCAAATGAGAATTTCCTCTGTAAAATATTGTGAATAGTCATTAAAGACGTGAATTGCTACCTTTTACTAATGGAAACCCTTTTATTTTCCTGGCAACGGATTCTTAGGGTATTGATTCGTATTTTCAATCCTTGATTTGTATTTTCAATGGGCCTGAAGTATGGCATAAAAATGTCTTCACCCCTTTTTTGTGCACTTGCTTTACTTTTGCAGTGGTGCACTTTTATGTGGATATTTGTATGAATAAATACATGATCTGTGTAAACTTTTTAATTCTTAGGAGACAAGGAGGGATATTGCCTGTAGACTGCATAGTTAATATGTTTGTGGTTTTTTCTTGATGTTACAGATGATAAATCCAGTTAAATCTTTTTGCCAGAGGGGTGTTGTAAAAGAATTGCATGCATGCCGGCATGCATGTATTCATGTATGTATGCATGTGTGTTTATATGTGCATATGAATGTACGCAGCATGTATGCACATATGTATGTCTGTAGCATGTATGCACAAATGTACGTATGTAGCATGTATGTATTGAACATGTACGCACTATGTATGTATGTATGCATGTACATTTGTATGACATACATGCAGATGTCTGCATGCACGTTTTATGTATGCATGCATGTATGTGCGTTTGTGCATGTATATATATGTATGTATGTATGATTGCAGGTATGTTTTTATAGTGTCTGCAAGATTTCCTAGGTATTATTCATGTGAATTCGAATTTCTGCTTACCTTCATGATGGAATATCATAAGTAGCATGTATCATGCTTTGAGAATGATTGGTTGACATTTTTTTCCTGTGTGCAGCATGAGATAGTCTTGTAGCTATCTTCAAGCAATGCAAAACTTATTGGAAGGTGAACTTGGACACAGTCATCATTGGGGACCTTAGTATGACAATGGATTTCTATTTAGTAAATTATGAGTGGCTTTCACGCAAGTTGACCTTGTCCCTTTTCAATGAAGGTCAAAGCATTTTAGCGTTTCAATGTGATGAATCTCCAAATGAATCCATGAGGTTGGACGTTTACTAGATTGGGTCTAGGCCTTGTCATAAGTATTTTGGAAGAGTATTATGTGTTGATAGAGTAGCAGATAAAGGTAGAAAAGGATGTTTATATACATCGGAAGTAGGATGGGAGTTTGTTTTGCATTTGGTTGGAAGGCTTTAGCTCATTGGGGGACCATAGGATTAATGTATATTTAATGAATGAATGAGCAGGGTCTTACAAGTTGGGTCTTAAAACTTGTGATGAGCATATATGCAATATTTGATGATGGGTCACAGTAATTTGAAGATGGGTGTAAGAGGAACAAACACCTGAATGACAACCAGGTGGCAGGAGGGAAGTTGGCTAAAAGATCGCGATGGGTATTTAAAGTAATTTTCGCAGATTTTTTTGCAGATTGTATTATTGTGAGCGTTTGAGTTTTTCCTTTGTTCAAGTAAGACAGTCTTCATGATTTGATCTTGTTGTTCTCTCTATCCACCAGTTAAATCTATTCAGTTAATGTTGTGGTTCCTTCTTTGAAATTGTTTACTTCATTGAATTTTTTTAAACTGCTTGACCAGAGAGTACTATGAAAGTGGCATTTTGTTTTGCGATTCTGTTGATTGTTTAGTTCAATGTCTGCTTCTTTGGAATTGTATATAGTAGTTTTTTATCCCTTCTTTTTTCTTTGGACTTGTGTAGTTCATTTTACAGTGGAATTATTTAGGTTTATTTAATTGGTTAAGTGAAAGGGAATCGGAGATGGTATTAGATGATAGACCTAATTATTCAGTCTGAAGTAGATATTATCGCACCAGCACACCCACCTCATATGACATATCTAATAATCCATTTTCATATGGATGCATGCCATTGACTGATCCACTATGATCTTCCCCCTCATATAATGAGAGAGAGACCACTGCAATTGAGACAATTTGTGAGCAGAACCATCATGTTATGGAAACTCTGGTAAACAGAAGCTAAAAGTCTTGCAATATATGCAAGAATTATTACCAAGAGCAATATCCATGCCATACTACATTAGATGATAGACATAATTATTCAGTCTCAAGTAGATATTATCGCACCAGCACACCCACCTCATATGACATATCTAATAATCTATTTTCATATGGATGCATGCCATTGACTGATCCACTATGATCTTTCCCCTCAGATAATGAGAGAGAGACCGCTGCAATTGAGACAAATTATGAGCAGAACCATCATGTTATGGAAACTCTGGTAAACAGAAGCTAAAAGTCTTGCAATATATGATAGAATTATTACCAAGAGCAATATCCAAGCTATCCTCATCATCATAGTAGCTGTTTGTGAGGTGTACATTCCCACTGGCTGTCGTGAATCTTGATGGGGCACGTCTTCAATAAGGACACAAAAATCATATCACCAGATTGTGTGGAGGAGTAAGTACCTTCTGTTTTTTTAGTTATTTTTTAAAAAAGATTATAAGTCTACTTTTTAATGTACATGCTTTTGGAAAATTTAGAAAAGTCATTAAAGTATCAATGTGTACATCTCTGCAGGCTTTGCACAATATGTCAAGTGGAATACAGTGACAAAGACTTGTACATGCTGCTGCCATGTACGCACACATTTCATAATACGTGCGGGTCTGAGTGGTTCCTTAACCACTCAAAATTGTGTCCAGTCTGTAAATACAATATCACTGTAGATCTGTAAAGTAGGTTCATTCTTTCCAGTGGGATGTATAAGCTTCAAAGCTTTACCACCTGCCTGAAGCTGACTATCTCTGTATTTAGTCTTTAATAGCCATGTAAATAAGACAAGGATCTACAGAAGCCTTCTCTAATCGTCTTCTCTTTGTTTGGTCGGAACTGGTGGACCTTGTGAATGGAATTGATTAGCGTCATGGGGTGATGCAAACCCTAATGCATACTACTTACAAGGGTGTGCACTAACTCTCTGGTAGACTGGGATGAAAGTTCATCTGACTTCTGAATGGATTGTATATGTTCAAAGTTGAAATCAAATCATTTCAATATTTTGAGCTTTGCACAGTGTATAAAGTGCACATATGAGAAATGTGCACATCATATTAGAGTGTGTTTTCTACCTAACCATGTGAATTTGTCTCCAGCTGGTACAATCTATGTTTGTCTACCATGCTATGTGAATTGTTTTCTGCTGATTCAATTGTTGATGACTTTAAACAGTTCAGACATAGAGTCAGATGAGAATTTCTTCTGTAAATTATTGTGAATAGTCATTAAAGTCATGAATTGCTACCTTTTACTAATGGAAACCCTTTTATTTTCCTGGCAACGGATTCTTATGGTATTGATTCGTATTTTCAATCATTGATTTGTATTTTCAATGGGCCTGAAGTATGGCATAAAAATGTCTTCACCCCTTTTTTGCACACTTGCTTTACTTTTGCAGTGGTGCACTTTTATGTGGATATTTGTATGAATAGATACATGATCTCTGTAAACTTTTTAATCCTTAGGAGTCAAGGAGGGATGTTTGCCTGTAGACTGCATAGTTAATATGTTTGTGGTTTTTTCTTGATGTTACAGATAGCATGTATGCACATATGTATGTCTGTAGCATGTATGCAAATTTGTACATACGTAGCATGTATGTATTGAACATGTACGCACTATGTATGTATGTATGCATGTACATTTGTGTGACATACATGCACATGTCTGCATGCACGTTTTATGTATGCATGCATGTATGCGTGTTTGTGCATGCATATATATGTATGTATGTATGATTGCAAGTATGTTTTTACAGTGTCTGCAAGAGTTTCTAGGTATTATACAAGTGAATCCAAATTTCTGTTTACCTTCATGATGGAATATCATAAGCAGCATTTATGATGCTTTGGGAATGATTGGTTAACATTTTTTTCCTGTGTGCAGCATGAGATAGTCTTGTAGCTATCTTCAAGCAATGCAAAACTTATTGGAAGGTGAACTTGGATACAGTCATTATTGGGGACCTTAGTATGACAATGGATTTCTATTTAATAATTTATGAGTGGCTTTCACGCAAGTTGACTTGGTCCCTTTTCAATGAAGGTCAAAGCATTTTAGCATTTCAATGTGATGAATCTCCAAATGAATCCATGAGGTTGGACGTTTACTAGATTGGGTCTAGGCATTTTGGCAGGCATTTTGGCAGGGATGTTGATAGAGTAGCAGATAAAAGTAGAAAAGGATGTTTATATACATGGGAAGTAGGATGGGAGTTTGTTTTGCATTTGGTTGTAAGGCTTTAGCTCATTGGGGGACCATAGGATTAATGTATATTTAATGAATGAATCAGCAGGGACTTACAAGTTGGGTCTTAAAAATTGTGATGAGCATATATGCAATTTTTGATGATGGGTCACAGTAATTTGAAGATGGGTGTAAGAGGAACAAACACCTGAATGACAACCAGGTGGCAGGAGGGACTTTAACAAGTTGGCTAAAACATCGCAATGGGTATTTAAAGTAATTTTTGCAGATTTTTTTGCAGATTGTATTATTGTGAGTGTTTGAGGTTTTCCTTTGTTCAAGCAAGCCAGTCTTCATGAGTTGATCTTGTTGTTCTCTCTATTCACCAGTTAAATCTATTCAGTTAATGTTGTGGCTCCCTTCTTTGAAATTGTTTACTTCATTGAATTCCTTTGAGCTGCTTGACCAGAGAGTACTATGAAAGTGGCATTTTGTTTTGCGATTCTGTTGATTGTTTATTTCAATGTCTGCTTCTTTTGAATTGTATATAGTAGTTTTTTATCCCTTCTTTTTTCTTTGGACTTGTGTAGTTCATTTTACAGTGGAATTATTTAGGTCTATTTAGTTGGTTAAGTAAAAGGGAATCGGAGATGTTATTAGATGATATACATAATTATTCAGTCTCAAGTAGATATTATCGCACCAGCACACCCACCTCGTATGACATATCTAATAATCTATTTTCATATGGATGCATGCCATTGAATGATCCACTATGATCTCCCCCCTCAGATAATGAGAGAGAGAACGCTGCAACTGAGACAAATTGTGAGCAGAACCATCATGTTATGGAAACTCTGGTAAACAGAAGCTAAAGTCTTGCAATATATGCAAGAATTATTACCAAGAGCAATATCCAAGCCATAGTACATTAGATGTTAGACATAATTATTCAGTCTCAAGTAGATATTATCGCACCAGCACACCCACCTCATATGACATATCTAATAATATATTTTCATATGGATGCATGCCATTGACTGATCCACTATGATCTCCCCCCTCAGATAATGAGAGAGAGACCGCTGCAATTGAGACAAAATGTGAGCAGAACCATCATGTTATGGTCTTGCAATATATGCAGGAATTATTACCAAGAGCAATATCCAAGCTATCCTCATCATCGTAGTAGGTGTTTGTGAGGTGTACAGCCCCAGTGGCTGTGGTGAATCTGATAATGGGGCACGTCTTCATAAGGACACAAAAATCATATCACCAGATTGTGTGGAGGACTAAATGCCTTCTGTTTTTCTATTTATTTTTTTTAAAAGATTAGAAGTCTACATTAATGCTTTTGGGAAATTTAGAAAAGTCATTAAAGTATCAATGTGTACATCTCTGCAGGCTCTGCACAATATGTCAAGTGGAATACAGTGACAAAGACTTGTACATGCTGTTGCCATGTACGCACACATTTCATGATACGTGTGCGTCTTAGTGGTTCCTCAACCACTCAAAATTGTGTCCAGTCTGTAAATACAATATCACTGAAGATCTGTAAAGTAGGTTCATTCTTTCAAGTGGGATGTATAAGCTTCAAAGCTTTACGGCCTGCTTGAAGCTGACTATCTCTGTATATAGTCTTTAATAGCCATGTAAATATTACAAGGGTCTACAGAAGCCTTCTCTAATCGTCTTCTCTTTGTTTGGTCCGAACTGGTGGACCTTGTGAATGGAATTGATTAGTATCATGGGGTGATGCAAACCCTAATGCATACTACGTACAAGGGTGTGCACTAACTCTCTGGTAGAGTGGGATGAAAGTTCATCTGACTTCTGAATGGATTGTATATGTTCAAAGTTGAAATCAAATCTTTTCAATATTTTGATCTTTGTACAGAGTATAAAGTGCACATGATATTAGAGTGTGTTTTCTACCTAACCATGTGAATTTGTCTTCAGCTGGCTCAATCTATGTTTGTCTACCATGCTATGTGAATTGTTTTCAGCTGATTCAATCGTTGATGACTTTAAACAGTTTAGACATAAGAGTCAAATGAGAATTTCCTCTGTAAAATATTGGGAATAATCATTAAAGTCGTGAATTGCTATCTTTTATTAATGGAAACCCTTTTAAGGGTGGAAGGTACCCATCACTCATACACACAGGCATTGTAGCAGTGCCACCATATGTTGTATAGAGAGAGTCTCTTCGATTTTTTTCCTCCTCTGTCAACAAAGAGAGGACAAGCATACTCTCTCTTCAAAGCTAGAGACTACAGCACCAACTTCAAAGAGAGAGAGAAAGAGAGCGAGATGTGCTCTCTAGCCATCTAACAGCGACCAACAGTATGCTGATCAAGTACACATCCGAGGAAGACACTGGGAGGGAGAGACCTTTGCTGTGCCATCTGTTGGATTTTTCGGCCTGTTTTTGTTAAAAGGGCTTGTTGTGGAAAACAGGATACAGTCATTGACATAAACGTGAGGGATTTGCTTTTGAAGGGATTTTCTAGACATAAACGTGAGGGATTTGCTTTTGAAGGGATTTTCTAGCTTTTGACATGAGCAAGCAGGAATAGAGGGGCTGATTTTTCTGACCTCATGCAGATCTGGTTCAGTTCATTTCATGAAGCACTCAACGTGTGCTTGAATATGTTTCATCACAGTCATGGTAAGATCACAGGGACATCTCTTCTTTGATGAGCAGTCCATGGATCTGCGTTCTGGCGTATTGTTTTTTGATTGATGGGCTACTAATGTGCAACTCATAATTGTGAACTATTGGGGCTGTTTCCATTGAAATTGTGCGTGAGAGAAAAATAGGATATCTAATCATATATTTTTGGGCATATGTTCTTCTTTGATGAGAGGAAGGATGAAAGTTGGGTCTATCTCAAGTTTCTTAGTGGTTTTCTCCCTTTTATTGATTACTTCCAATATTTCCTTTACAGTGCTTTGTTTGTGTGCATAGAGACGATAAGTCTAGCCCGTTTGTAGGGATGCTTTCTCTATGACAAGCAGCCCAATTAATTAGCATTTCACTGTGCAGCTTGATGTGTTTTCGCAACAATAATCCAAAGCAAATCATTTGCATGCTTAACATATAAGGTGCTCTTAATTGGATTGTTCTCAAAACCCTGTGCAATCAGATAGGCATGTATCTTTTCATACCAAGCATATGGTGCTTGCTTCAAACCATATAATGCCTTTTTCAACCTGCACACTTGGTTTTCATTCCCTTTATGCACAAAGCAACGGGACGGAAAAACATACACTTCTTCATGCAAGTAACCATTCAGAAATGCGGTTATAATGTCCAATTGATGTACATTCCAACCATGATGAGCTACAAGTACACAAATGCTATAAACAATAGTCTCATCAAAATCAATGCCTCTTTCTGGAGCATAACCCTTTGCAACAAGCCTAGCCTTATAGCTGTCACTATTCCATCAAGCTTACGCTTCAGTTTGTATAGACACTTAGTGCCAATGGCCTTCTTATCGAGAGGCAAGTCACATAAAGACCAGGTACCATTTTTCATGATAGCATCAAATTCTGATTGCATAGCAACCATCCAATTTTTTGAATTTTTTGCTTCATCAAACGAAACAAGCTCATTCTCATCACAAAGACCAGAGGTAGTCATAACATAGAAATGTGATGCAAAAGAGGCACTATGAGAGCCTGAACCAGTATGATATGACAAGTGCATCTAATTTGCTGTCACACAAAGTTTGCACCAGCCAATTTGGCATAGTTTTTGCCTTCTCAATATCAGCTCTCTCATCAACAAGTGCATCATGTAAATCTGCATCAGAAATTGAATGATCTACATCATCACATGAAATCTGTAAAGGCTGAGAAGTTGCCTCACTAGGACAAACACTAGAATGTCCACTTGTAAAATAAGGCAGCAAAGTGTCATACATCTCTTTGGAGTTAACTGATGTCTCCTTAGTACATGAAAGTAATGATTGAATAGCATCTTCCACAAAAACATCACCTCTAATCAAAATGCATTTATTCTATGGATGATACAGACGACAGCCTTTGCTTTTAGAATTGTACCAAAAAAAAGGAACATTTCACTGCTTTATCATCCAATTTCCTTGGTTGTTCTTCAGACACTAATGCATATGCTAGACAACCAAAAACACGCAGGTGAGCAGCACATGGCTTACAATCATGCCAAGCCTCATATGGAGTGATAGGCTGTAATGCTTTAGTGGGACACCTATTAAGTACATATGTTGTAGACATAACAATCTCAAGGCAGAAACTATGTGGTAACGTCTAACTCTTGACCAATCACCTCGCCATCTCCATGAGTGACCTATTCTTCCTTTCAACAACTCCATTTGGTTGAGGTGTATATGGCACTCTACACTGATGTTTTATCCCACGTTCAGCCAGAAATGCATTAAAATCAGAAGACATATATTCCCCCCCTCAATCAAAATGGAGGGTACCCATTTTACATGCTGACATATTTTCAGCCAAAACCCTATGGCCCCCTTTAGTACGTCTGTAGCACTATCACACAATTGAGCAGCCTTCTTGCTCCTTAGATTTCTCAGTCCCGCTCACTACTGCCTCGTATAGCGAAATCACACAACATGGTCAAAATGAATTCTATGAATACTTTGCTATCAATCACCCTTCTCGTCCGAAGAGAAACACAGACTCATAAAAAATAGTGCCTTTCCCGCCCATAGCCACTCAACATGTCAATACTCCGATGTTGTGAGGAGAGGTGACATAGGGGAAGTCAGAACCTACACTGTCAGTATGCTAGACCGTCCACCAAGCTCTCTACCATGGATATAAGCAAAAGAGGAGCAAGCTCCTCTCCTCGGGATGGAAAGAGTAACTAAGTTTCTCCTTCCACAAATGTTTTACTGCATTACTTGGAAGATGTTGTGTCCTAGGATTAGGTCAAGAGTACGAGAAGACCAGAGTACGAGAAGACCATGATCATGCTTGGCTTTATGCACACTCTTGAGGCAGAGATTCATATTTTTGATTCTCCTTATCAAACAACACCATAAAAGCTTCAGTATCCCAAGGTTGTTGATGAGGATGGAGAACCCCTATTTCTTAGGAACTTGTAGAAGAAACCCAATCTAGTTTATTTACACATGATCAATGAAAAAATCAACAAAGTTGGTGAAAAAAGTTTAACGTGATTACTTGAAATTTGTAAAAAATGCACCTAATCTATTTGTGACTTGAAGAATCACCACACATGGTAGACTAATCACCCAAAAAAAGGGGATTCTAATCATATAAAAAATGGCTCATCTCAACAAGTTATTGTACATATTACAAGCCATAAATGCTCACAAAAGCGTAATGAAATGAAGAACTCAAAAAGTCATCGTGAAAAGCTTACGTACACGTCACTTTCATGCCATAAACAATCACGTAAGTGACAAGAGAATGCTCTCTCGAAATGGTGCCAAAAGTTGTTGACGTTGTAGCATCACAACTCATATTTGTCAATCCGAGGAGCATCTCATGAGACCCAAATATTGCGTAGAAGCATTTAGCAAACGCGATGGTACTTTGTTAGCACGAGAATAGCGACTAAACTATGCATTGAATAAGAAGAAAGCATTATTAATGATACACACAATCACATACATAATCACATCACTAATCAACAAACCAATGCGTCACAAGCATAAGGCAAGAAAGGAACAAATACACAAGCACATCATAACGACAACAAGAGCTCTCCAGGCATTCTGCAAACTAGCATTATCTCATTACTTTTAAGAATGCTCTCTCAAAAAGAGAGGTAGTAATCTCTTTATATACAAAATGGGCAAAAATGCATGCTATGTGGGATTTCTAAACTTAAAGGAGAATGAATCCCACTTATTCTCTAGTGTGGCACTCACACACGCCTATACAAGAGTGCTTATTAAACCAAATAAAAAGATAGAGAAAGGTACAAATGATGATGAAAAAGAATGGATCCAAGGATTATATGTTGTGTCGTCAACACTCATGCACATTATTGATACTCAAGGTCAAGCACAGAGCATTGGAGCGCATCAAAGAAGTGGACACACAAGAAGAGGGAGCAAGTAGGGAGCTCCAAGAAGTGTATGTCAAATTTTCAGAAGAAATCCCTATAAAAATAGTGATTTTGATCACTAAAACCCATTATAAATATCATTTCATATTTTTGCAACTCCATTTTGTTCCTAATTTTTAACTAGGCCGGACACTAGGTGTAGGCTGTATTAAACCCAAGGGATAGATGCGGAAATACACTTACGGTGTGCCTAAGATTACTTGAAACTGGCCTATTTGCACTCCACTAAGTCCAAACTCATATTCAAATGTAACCATAGAGGGAAAAACACAAAAGACCCGAATGCCTATACAACCCGATAGCCATTCCCGAGATTGGCTCTTGGAAGCTCTCTCTCCCTCTTGCTCTGTTTCTTACGTCTATCTCTCACCTTCTTAGACCTGCTCTTCCGTTCCTACTTCCTTACTCTTACTTGATCGCCCCCTCCCCCCTCTTATGTCTCTTGTGGAAGATGTAATTCAAAACACCTATACTTCATATTCTTGGTTAAAAGGTTGTGGGTATGTAGCTCAAGCGTAAGCACCACCTCCTTTACTTGTCAATCTGCGGAGACGTGAGGACCGGTATGAAGACCACGAGCAAGTGAAGGCACAAGTGCGTGAGTGAAAGCACACAAACATGCACACACATACACACACACGCGCACAAAGTAAAATCAAGGAGAGGAACAATAGAAAGCTTAGATTGCAAAAGAGTTCTCTTACAAAAGTTCTATTCTCCAACAAGCTAACCTCAAAAATGAGGTCTCTAGCTCTTTTTATAGTTTTTTGACTAGTTTTGGCCCTGTCCAGACCTAGTGTCCGGCCTAGTTAAAAATTAGGTTCCAGGGCTTATTTGAGGGCTCAAACGAAGTCTAAAAATTATGAAAATTGGTACGATGGTACTTCTAATACTCCTCAAGCTCGAGGACTCCTCGGCTTGAACAAAATGGAGTTACTAAAAATAGATAATGGTATTTACAATGGTTTCTAGTGATGAAAATCACTATTTTTGTAGGGGATTCTTCTGAAAATTTGACATACACTTCTTGGAGCTCCCTACTTGCTCCCTTTCCTTGTATGTCCACCTTTTGATGTGCTTCCATGATTTGTCCTTGACTTTGAGCTTCAACACTCCCCCCCTTCTCGAGTCTGTCGTCCCTGACAGACCCTTGTTGGAAGGGCTGTTCTATGTAGTGCTTTGAGAGGTGGTGTCCATCCGTTTGTATGAGCTGGTTCCTTGGATTCCAGCAAGAATGTGTCGTTGTGAGCTTTCAAAACTGCAAGTTGCTCAAAAGAGGTTGTCAAGAGTGATTTGGAGCAACTACTGGCTTCAATTTGCTTCCGAGATATGGATGTTGTTCCCATGACGTCCGCTAGCTCTTCCAAAGATGATGTTGAGAGCAGTCATGCCAACTACTCATAACCCATAATGAATGATGGGTAAGTGTGTTCGTGCCTGGGTTGAACAAAGAATGTGCCTTGTGCACGGCCTTGTAATGTAGCCCTACGCATGCTTACTTGGAAAATGCATTGGAAGAAGTATGGTGCAAAAATTGCGGGTCTTGAGCTAAGTGCTCAAGGGTATGCTGACGAAGAGGTTTCCTAAACTATCATGGTTATGGTGTTTCCAGAGTAAAGATACTTACCATGGGGAAGGTTGATGGATGTTTGTCTCTTCGTGTTGTACACTCGGCCTTTGGGATGGAACCTTGTTGATGAATGCCCATGTTGATTGTCCACTGATGAGATCTTTTGAGTGGTGGATCCCCTCTCCTCTTTTCAAAGCAACATTTGTCACTGACAATGTGCATTTATGAGCTTGGGCTCATGCACGTTCACTTCCCTATATTGACACTCAGAGGAATATTGGACACGTGCCGGTTTCTAAAAGATTACCATGCTGGTTGACATAGACCATTCACCAATGCCACTGTTCCATACTGGTTCAGGAAATACTGAGAATTGAATTGCTTTATATTCCTTGGCAAGCAACATCGGGTAACTACACCAAGCTGAGTTTCACATATTCTCTTTAGCTCACCATATGCAGGAGTCTTCTCCTCCAGAACTACCTTGTGCAGATATCTCCTTGGATGCTCTAGTACATGAAGTAGTTAAGCATCACTCAAGTTGCGGACCTTCAAGCTCTTCATTCCTACCATGGTAAGAGAAAATCATAGTTGTAGATGCCATGTTCATGCCAAATGCTTGTCATCTACCAGATAAGGCAGCAATAATCTCACTGCTGGCCGAGACACACTCTTATCCAAATTGATAAATGCCTAGTAATCAACAGTTCCACCTTCAACTAAGCATGACCCATTCATGTTTCATAAGCCAAACCTAGGAACAAGCTCTCTCCCACTTTTCTTTCTCCTTTTTTTTTTTTTTTTTTTTTTTTTTTTTTGAATAGGATATCACAAAACAAGAACACAAAAGTTAGTATCAATAGAAATGTTTGACATATGTCACTGTGCTCTTGTGCATGGGATTCTCAAGTGTGTCTATGCACGGCCATGTAATGTGGCCCTATATTAATGCATACTTTGGAAATGCATGACCTGAATGGTGTAAAAGACAGGGTTGTGCAAGGAGCACATGGTTGTTGCTCGTTCGAGGCTTTCGATGTTCTTTGCGGAGGTTGATGCCGACCTTGGTGGAGGTATCCATTGAGTCTCAAACTGATGTAATCCTCCTTATAGGAGTCCATTTTAGAACAGTATTTGGCACTGTAGAGATCACTTCAGGCATCTTCCTCTTTGGATGCGTTCTGAACGGTGGTATCCAGTGTGGTTGGCGCTTTGGTTCGATGGAGGCTGCTTGTACTTTTGGCTTCCAAACCCATATCCTTTTTGCACGTCTTCCTACTTTTCTTGAAGAGCTGATTTGATCTTCTTTCGGTCTCTGTACGTGGTTCTTACCCTCTTCTCTTTTTGGCTTCTTGGGTGAGACCTTTCGCATGTGGGAGAACATAGGTTGTTGTGGATGTAAGAGCTTCTTAGGTACCCACATCTGTAATTGCCCTTGTTGAGCTGCAGCTAACTTCTTAGGCACCCAAACTTGTTGGATACCTTGTGATTGAGCTTGTCTGAGCTGCTTCCTTCGTCTTCTGGCCTGGTTGGTGTGCATGGATGGGATTTGTGGGGGCAAGGCTGGTGGTTGCTCTCCTTTGCGTACCCATATCTGCTTCATGCTCGGAACTGCTTTTTTATCGAATGGTGTCTTTCTATTTGATGTAGCAGTTGTCGTGAACGGTTGTGTTTGCTTGTGTGGTGGACTCACTACTGTGGCTACTTGATTCTTTGGAGAAGAAGAAAGATCCACCCGCCTTCGAACCTGGTCTTCCACGATTGACTCCTTCTGCATCATAGAGCTTTTGACACATACAACATCTTCTTTCATATGATTAGTCTTGGAAGAACTAAGAGAGTGTGTGGTGCCATGATCTAGGAGCATGCAGTTCTCTAATTCTAATGTAATGCATTGTTCATGTACCCAAACTTGAAGAATTTGACTTCTTAGGTTTAAGTTAACTGCATGGTCATAGATCCAATCTTGACCCAAGACAAGTGGTTCTGTAAGGTTCTCATCTTGACATACTAGCGCTTTGACTTTCATTGGAACATCTTGAAGGTAGATGGGAAGTTCCACCTCGCCCAAACAAGGGGTTTCCACACCTCCCAATCCTATGAGATAAGCTTCTATGGGATTGATGTTCAACCCCAAGTCTTGGCAGTAGGAAAGTCTAACTGCACTACTTGCTGCACCTGAGTCAATCAATGCTTTCACCGTCCTTGCACCCTTCCCTTGTCCTATCTCTATGGTCACAAAGGGTCTTCGGTCAATGACCTGAGAAGTCGCAATGCCTGACTTTCGACACATATCCATGTGATATTTTGGGGCTTTTGAGTTGACATCTAGGCCTAATCGCCTTAACTTATTTCGCCTAATACGCTCTCTGGCCTCTACCTGTGCTTCTTCTCTCACTCTTAACTCTTCTTCTTTTCGCTTCTTAGCAGTGTTGAGTCTCATTAGCATATCCTCAGTAAGAGGTTCTTGATATAGCTTGACTCTGCAGCCACTAATATAGTTTGGCAAGATATCTCCTTCTAGAGTGGCCAACTGAACTGCACCACTAGTGGAAATTCTATTAATGATCATGGGTCCATACCCTCTTTTTTCCAACTTACGGGCATGTTGTTTTAGTGTGTATACCAACACTAGATCTCCCTCTTTCAATCCCTTATCCTTGATGTGTGCATCAAAGTATGCCTTTTGCCTCTTCTTTGCAGCGTAGATGCCTGCTGCCGCTCGTAGCCTCGTTTCACCCAAGCGTTCGAGATCAAAGATCCTAGAGGACAATTCATGCCCATTCCACTCATACTCTTGTGCTACTTTTAAGGCAGGGATTAAGAAATCTAATGGTAGCACAACGTTCTGTCCGAAGACCATCTGAAATGGGGTGGCGTTGAGTACCGTTTTGTAGGCAACTCGATAAGCCCAAACAGCATGATGAAGTTGTTTGTCCCAATCAGAGCGTTTATTATTTACCAATTTTGTCAATACGTTACAGAGGATCTTATTGGTACTCTCGGCTTGTCCGTTGGCTTGTGGATGATAGGGGGCGGATTTCTTATGTATCACCAAGAATTCTTGGAGAAGATTTTCAATGACTTCATTCAAGAAGTGTGTGCCTCTATCGCTCACCAACTCTATTGGTAGTCCATATCTCGTGAACACATTCTCGAATAAGAACTTAGCCGTAGTCTGAGCATCATTCTTTGTTGTGGCTTTGACTTCTACCCACTTTGTAAGGTAATCTGTGGCTACAATGATGTACTCTGCATGGGAGTTTCTAGCTGGGGGGTTAATAGGACCTATGAAGTCTATCCCCCACTTCGAAAATGCACGTCCTCCCATCATTGGCCTCAAGGGCATCTCGTCTTTTCTGACTGGATATTGTGCACGTTGGCATGTGTCACATTTCTTCACATAGGTATGTGCATCCATATGAAGAGTGGGCCACCAAAGTCCTGAGAATAGAATGGTCTTGATCACTCGGTCAGGACCAAAATGTCCACCTGCAACACCGCTGTGTGCAGTTTCTAAGACTTTCAAATAATCTGATTCGTGAACGCACAGTCTTAAGTAACCATCTTTGCCTCTTCGGTATAGGTTGTCTCCTACTAGGGCATAGCCTTGAGCCTCTTGCTCCATGCTTCTTCTTCTTGCTAGACTAGCCTCTTTGGGTAATCTTCCCTATCTCATAAACTCTACCAATGGAGCACTCCAATCTGGAATTAATGACACTTGATAAAGGGTCGCATGCTCCACTGGGGGTCTCTCTCTGCACCTTGGACAATTCTTAATCCACTCATGTATTTCTTTGTCCATGCTAGGCCAATACACTCCTAAACGCTTTAGATTCTGCAATGTTCGTTGTTTAGAATAGTGATTTCCTAGCAATCCTTCATGAGCTTGCTGCAACCAACTATTATGTTCATCATCCTCGACACAACAAGCTAATACGCCCTCCGTATCTTGTTTGTACATGCTTCCTGCTAATATGTGATATTTTTGTGATTTTACAATTTCTTCTTGTGATGTTTTCACATTCTTATTTGCAGGGCCAAAGGTTAGGACTGGTACCAACTTATTTGCCCATTTAGGAACAACTTCTAAATTGAACAGATAAGCATCGGGTAATTCGTCAGACACTCCTTGCGGTGACTCTCCTGAAGTGATGCGAGAAAGGTGATCTGCCCGAAGGTGGGTTCTCCCTTTCCTGACAACAACTTCAAAGTCATATTCCATTAGTAAGAGGAACCATCGTACTAAGCGTCCAGTATTGCAAGGTTTATTGACCAAATATAACAAAGCTTGATGATCAGTGAAAAACTTGAACTTGTTGGCCAATAAATAGTGTCTAAACTTCTTCACAGCATATACCATGCCTAAGCCCTCTCGCTCAGTTGTGGTATAGTTCCGTTCAGCTGCAGTGAGCTGTCTACTAGCATATGCTATGGGCAAATCTAAGTTTCCTTCACTTGTGGGTTGTGCTAGCACACA
This sequence comes from Ceratopteris richardii, assembly GCA_020310875.1. NCBI lineage: Eukaryota > Viridiplantae > Streptophyta > Polypodiopsida > Polypodiales > Pteridaceae > Ceratopteris > Ceratopteris richardii. The sequence goes on from CM035444.1 coordinate 60,617,172, forward strand.
TCCTATGGCATGATTGGATGCATCCACATGGACATGGAATGGTTTATTCCAATCAGGAGTGGTGAGTATTGGTGCCGTGCACAAACGTTTCTTCAGTTCATTGAAAGAATTCTCGCATTCATCGTTCCACTCAAAATTAGACAACAAGGCATAAAGAGGTTTAGCTATGATCGCGTACATGTGGATAAACCTGCGGTAATATCCACACTGGCCCATAAAGGCTTGTACCTCTTTAACATTCCTTGGCCTTGGTAGCTCTGCTATGGCTCGTACCTTATCTTCATCTGTTGAGATTCCATTCTTAGAAGCAATATGGCCTAAGATTTTACCTTGACGCACCATAAACACACACTTTTCTGGGTTTAGACACACTCGATATTCTCTACACTTGTTGAAAATTTGTCTGAGCTCAGGGATGTGAACCCTTCTTTCTTGGGAATGAGCACATAAATCATCCACATACACTTCTAAGCTCTTTCGCAGGAACTCTTTGAAGACATGACACATGAGCCTTTGGAATGTTGCAGGTGCATTGGTGAGCCCAAATGGCATCACACGAAATGCAAAGATTCCCCACTCTGTAGCAAAAGCTGTTTTGTGTTGATCTTCTGGGGCAATGGCTACTTGATTGTAACCTGAAAATCCATCAAGGAAGCTATAAACTTCTTTGCCTGCAACACGCTCCAAAAGGTGTTCTGTGATTGGAAATGGATAACTATCTCTAATCGTAGCGGCGTTAACTTTTTTAAGGTTAATACACACTCGCAACTTCCCGTTCTTCTTGGGTACCACAACAATGGGGGACACCCATTCGGTATGCTCAATCTCATAGATGAATCCGGCTTCAATCAACCTATCAATTTCTTCTTTTATTTTTGCTGCATAGGTATCATTATATGTGTAGGGCTTCTGTTTGGTGGGCTTAGCATCAGCAGTCATGGGGATAGTATGAGAGCAAATTCTTGGATCTACCCCTTTCAAGTCTCTATAGTGCCATGCAAACACATCCCTATATTCCCTTAATAGAGCTATGAGCTCCATTTCTTCTCTTGCGCTTAGGTCATCTCCTATATATGTGCATCTCTCTTCGTTCTCTTCATTGGTCACTACAATCTTCTTGGTCTTTTCTTTATTATCATATGATTCTCCTATGATGGCCTCTCTCTTAGGCATTCGTACCAAAATTTTGCGGTCGTCAACTTCATATTTCTTGAAGTTTTCTGGTACTTCAAACAATGATTCCTCCTCTTCTTGTTTCACTGCTTTTCTTTTCTTTTTCTTTTGACTACCCTCACTTCCATCCTTTGAGTTCACTGTTTTAATACTTGTGAGAGGTTCTTCTTCTTTCTGGGTGAACACTCCTATATCTTCTAGATAGTGTTGCTCTGAGTTAAAGCAACTATCCATCACAATGGACTCTATATCATCGTCATTCTCTTCTTCTTCTATGACATCACTAGGGTCACATTCTTCTAGCAAGGGCTGACACATGAACACTGAGATATCATAACCTTCCTCATCACAATGAGGTGTCCATTGTTCTTCATTGACAGCAATGTCCATGGTGGCTAAGATTTCTGGCCAGCCATGAGGCTCAAAATCCTCATCTGGAAAGATCATCGGTGTGTAGGCTGGGTCGCTAACTGGTCTCTCTCCTAGCAAAGTTCCTTCCTCTCTTGCCTTTAAACGTTTTTCCTCTTCCTTTGCGACCTTGCACATCCACAAATGAGTATCTTCATGCAGCCATGATGGATCAGGTGAACTTTCAGAATGCACAGAGATGGAATCTTCTTTCACTTTGTGGATAGAATTCCACTGTAGGGGTGGTACATCTCTGAAGGAGTAATCCTTCAAATTGACCTTGGTAGTGACCCCTAAGTGCTGTAAGTACAAGGAGTTGGTTCCCCAATCCTGTACTATTTGCAATTGTCGTAGGAAGGGTCTTCCTAGGATCATCTCATAGACGTTATTTTTCTCAAAGTCACATATAGCAAATGTATGTTCAAACTCTACACCACAAGTGGTTAGAGTGATCCCTTCTAGCAATCCTAGAGGTCTTTCAAAATGACCATCAGCCATTTGAAGCTTCATTCTAGTTGGTTTTAATGTGGGCTTGCCCCATTGCTTCCACAAGGAGGTGGTCGCAATAGCAACACCAGCACCTGAATCTATGATTGCTTTTGTTGTGTAACCTTGGTAGGTGATTGGAAGATAAGTATTACCTTCTTCACCCTCACACATGTCCCCTATTTTGTCTAGAGGTATCTCTGGTACCCTTTGCTTGGAGCCTGCTTTTGGCATGTTGGAATCAAGTTCTGGAACCTGATCCTTCACATGATTCCAAAGCTCAGGTTTTGCTTTGAGCAGCTCTTCTACAGTGAGATGACACTGAACCTTAGTGTTCTTCACGACATCCGTGTTCCTTGGAACCACTGAGTCTTCATTTCTTACTAGTATTGTGGGAGCTCTAATCTGGAGAGATTCAGATTCCCATGGGCCTGGAAATTGAGGCAGTTCTTCTAAGGTATTAGATTCAAAATCTAACCTTTCGTCTTCTTGTTGTTCTGCTTCATCTCCGTAAATAGATGGAATGTCTTGGGGAAATTGATCATGAAGATCATCAATCTCAGGAATAGGAGGGGAATTACCCTTCTCCTTGGCCCATTTCTCTTCTTGTATTTCCCGCAAGAATTCTTGAGAGTACTGTTGAATTGAAGGAGGTATTCCTGGATCCGTGAAATTAGGAACATAAGCTCCCATTGGTGGTGAGCTTCCTCTTTCAATAACTGGTTGAGCCTGAGGAGGTAAAGAAACTTGTGGTTTGTTTACCAACTGCTCTAATCGTTCTAGTAAGCCCTGGAAATGCAAATCCCCTTTGACAGAGTTTGTCTGATTGAACTTTTGACTAGTCTCAAGTATAGCTTGAGCTTGTTCTATCATTTTCATGCACATTTTCATCCGTTCAATCTCTAAGTCCGCTCTAGGGTAACTCTTGTCTAGGTTTGCCGCTGTAGGCCCTTCTTGAAGTCGAGCCTGGTAGGCCTTGAACATCATGTCCAAGCCTTCTGGGGTTGGATCTGCAAGAACAGACCCTGGTTGTGGTCTATTTACAATGGGTGGTGGGGTGGGATGAGGTTGAGTGGATGGAGTTTCGGCATGCGAGGGACTTTGAGATGCAATGTCTTCTATTTTTGTTTTCGCTTCTTTTAAGCTTTCTTCTAGTTCCGATAACTTTTTATTCCACTTGCGATTGGCCTTCTCTCTGGTATCCTTCCATGTTCTTGTTTTCCTCTTACTAGGCTCTCCTGATTCACTCGACTCTGATTGTTCTGTTGGTTTATCCTGTTTTAAGGCTTGTGCTCTAGTGACAGCTTGTATAGGAGCCACATTGCTACTACTTGAACTTGAATCTGCCACTAAGCCTACCACATTAATGGGTGTAATCTTGGGTGCATTGGAGGGGTTTCTTGGACAATCTCTGGGGAGATGGTCTTTGCCACAATCAGGACAAAAAGCCTGTATTGTGATAGCCTGTCCTTGACTCGGAGATGGTGGGTGGGGACAGTCACGAATGAAATGGTCACCATGACATCTGAAACAAGATCCCCTAGGGGCTTGTGGTCTCATTTGTCTCAACTGGGGCCTAGGGTTAGGATGTGTGTACATGACATTGGAGTATTCTGGCTCCCAATTTTGCTCCATAGGTGGTGCCTCATATTGATACGAGTAAATCTCACTATGTTCAGGTGACTCTGTGTAATAAGCATGTGGACTACCTTCATGGGAGTAGTCTGAACAATGAGCATGAGAGTCATTATCTGGTATCAATGGGGTTAGTGGCACCAATGCTCTATTTGGATTTTCTTCTCCCACAGCATATTTGACTGGAATCACGTTGGCTGGAGTTGGTGGTTGGTTTCCCAAGACAGGTTGTGGCCTATATGGTACCTGATATTGCTGTTGTGGTCTATAATATGGCTGTTGGCATTGGTTCTGATACCTACCTTGTGGGTAAGATTGCTGATAATTCTGTCTAACAGCCTGCCTATTGTAGGGACAATCTTGAGTCGTGTGGTTTGTGTATTTTCTCTCAATAGTGCAATATGGAGCATTCCTTTCTCTAATGTTTTGGTTTTGCATTGGGCATACATTAGCCATGTGGTCGCCCCCACAAGTATAACACCGATTCACTGGAGTGACTCTCTGTGTTTGTTTATTTTGGACTCCCAGCTTCTTGGCAACTTGCTCAGCTATCTCTTCTATTTCTGTGGAGATCTTTGAATTATGACTAGTAGAACTATCCGAATCTTTGTAGAGTTTGGACAATCCTAACTCCTCACCCAAGTTATCTTCTATGTCTATGCACGTCCGCACACACTCTTCTATGGATCTAGGATCTTTCAAGTACACATATGATCTTAACTTGGTGCTCAGTAAGCCATCTAAGAACAAAGCCACTTGTTTGGCCGGAGTGGGTAACTCTAGAGCAGGGCATCTTTCTAGATACTGTCTGAATCTTCTACCTGCTAGTCGCACTGTTTCTTGGGGAGTCTGCTTGAAGCTGTGGATCAAGGATGATGTGTTATGCCTGATACCACTCTTGGAAAATTCTACAATGAATTCGTCTAGCAGTTGACCTATATTGCGATAGTTGCGACTACTCAATGGTTGAAACCAAGCTAAGGCAGTGCCCTTAAGAGTCAGACCAAATGCCTCGTACTGGGTGAACAAATCCTCAACCTGTTCAGCTCTTAACACTTGTTTGAACTCAGCCACATGATCATAAGGATCTCCTGACCCGTCAAAATAATTCTTCATTGCCTTGATCACTTGAGTGGGTCTGAGGGTTCTTGGGTGCTCTCGGGTTCTAGGCAATGGAAATTCATGTTCATTTCTTTGTTGCCTATGTGCTTGATATCTCTCTCTTTCAGGTCTTTCATTTTCAAATCCTGACCTATTCCTGCCCACTGTGTGTGCAAAACTTACCTCCGGTCTCTCTCTAGTTCTTTCTCTCTATGCTTCCTGAGCTTGGGATGACCCTACTCCTTGGAGGCCGTGGGAAACATTGGATCTTAGTGGAGGGAAAATCAATTCATTCTTCCAAGTATATGCATGTCTATCATGTTCTGTTACCAAGAAAATTTTCTCTGACGTGTTATCTAGGTAGACAACTTTGCCTGGTATCTCTGGATCCTTGAACTCGTAGATGATGACTATGCCCAATTGGCTAGGTTGTTCTGGCTTGAATCTCCAAAAGGCTTCCTCTGTTTCTCTATTCAAAAATAGTTCTATGCTTTTGTTGTCTTGAGGGATCCAGTCTGGAGTGATCACTCGGGTCAAAACTGACTTGCCTCTAGGAGTCTGGGGTCCTTGTCCTATATTTCCTTGTTCTAGGTCTCCTATCTCATTCTCATGAATGATATTTCCAAACTCATCGGTCCTATCTGGTTGGTTGGTAACCACATACATGGTTCCTTCCTTATCAATGTATGAACCCTCTTCGAACTTGACCACCGGGTGTTCAAGTCCAAAGGATTGATCTGGATTTTTGAGTTGGACCACTGATCGCCTCAGACCATCCTCATAGATGCGAGCACCTAATTGGTTGGTCCGAATATATTCCAACTGTGTCTTATAGGGACCTTCCGGTGTTTGTAGATGGGCAGTCCCTGAGCCACCTGCAGGTTTTCCCATGCTAAAAGACATTTCTGAATCACTTGTGTCTGAACTTAGTAAAAGATCACCACTTAGTTGTTGTGTCCAAGACTTGGATGTATGGTTGACACTAGCCTCAGAAGATCTAATGCTTTGTTTATCCTTGCCTAAGTGTCTACCAGATCTCAGGTTCATAAGCTTTAGTCAAGAGTCCAAATTTTCCCTTTGGTATGGTTCAAAATTCTTTAGAGCCCCCTTGGTTCCCTAGTCCCACCTGAGGGTCAACTTCAAATTATCCTATCTCAAAATCAACGCATTATTCTTGAAAAAAAACAGTTGAGATCGTGTAGGATTTGAAACGAGCTTTCCAACAAGCTATAGAGCTCAAAAAATGGACTTTGGATGAGAAAGTTATGTCAAATCAGGCTCCTGGGGGTCAAAACAGGCAAACAGGACCTTTGGAGAAAATCGTAATTTTGTGAACTTTCTGAAAATCGCGATGCTGTGAAGTCAAAAAAATCGCGACTTTGAGCAGAAAATCGTGATTTGAAAATCGTGATGTTGATCACAAAATCGTGTTTTTGAAAATCGCGATTTTGAGCAGAAAATCGTGATTTGAAAATCGTGATGTTGATCACAAAATCGTGTTTTTGAAAATCGCGATGTTGATCACAAAATCGGTTTCTGAAAATCGCGATTTTGATCACAAAATCGTGTTTCTGAAAATCGCGATGTTGATCACAAAATCGTGTTTTAGAAAATCGCGATTTTGACTTAGAGAATCGTGTTTTTTTCACAAAATCGTATTTTTGACTGAAAATCGTGTTTTCTCAGAATCGTATTTTTCACATGAAAATCGCGATGTTGAGCACAAAATCGTGTTTTTGAAAATCGCGATTTTGAGCAAAAATTCGTGTTTTCACAGAATCGCCTTTTTCACAAAATCATGTTTTTGGCATGAAAATCGCGATTTTGTCATAGAGAATCGTGTTTTGCTCAAAATCGTATTTTTCGCTGAAAATCGTGATTTGTGAGAATCGCGATTTTGAGCAGAAAGTCGTGTTTTTCACAAAATCGTGTTTTTGCTGAAAATCGTGATTGGTGAGAATCGCGATTTTGAGCAGAGAATCGTGTTTTTTGAAAATCGCGATTTTGAGCAGAGAATCGTGTTTTTTTTGAGAAAAAACACAGAATCGCGATTCTTTTCAACCAACTTTTAGGCGGGGAAACTGAAAATCGTGATTTTTCAAAAAATTTTGAATTTTCACAGAATCGCGATTTTCATCACAGAATCGCGTTTTTTGGCGGGAAATTCAAATTTATGAGCGCCGGCTATGGCGAGCTCCGTATGAGCAGAAAATCATGAAAAAAACACAGCGCTTGCTCTCCCTTGCACCTCCTAACTCCTTCCCACACAATAATGCATGAAAAATGGTATGAAAATGGTGAAAATGCACTAAAAAACAAGAAATTTCTATGAAGAAGAAGATGGAAGAAGGTGGAGATGATGATGATGATGAAGATGAAGAGGAAAAAACAAAAAATGAACTGAAATGACAGTTTTTTTACCTTCCAACGTCGCAAATCTACGATCTTACCATCACAACGCTCGTCCTCGAAGCACTCTCCCCGGCAACGGCGCCAAAATTTGGTGTAGCTCAAGCGTAAGCACCACCTCCTTTACTTGTCAATCCGCGGAGATGTGAGGACCGGTATGAAGACCACGAGCAAGTGAAGGCACAAGTGCGTGAGTGAAAGCACACAAACATGCACACACATACACACACACGCGCACAAAGTAAGATCAAGGAGAGGAACAATGGAAAGCTTAGATTGCAAAAGAGTTCTCTTACAAAAGTTCTATTCTCCAACAAGCTAACCTCAAAAATGAGCTCTCTAGCTCTTTTTATAGTTTTTTGACTAGTTTTGGCCCTGTCCAGACCTAGTGTCCGGCCTAGTTAAAAATTAGGTTCCAGGGCTTATTTAAGGGCTCAAACGAAGTCTAAAAATTATGAAAATTGGTACGATGGTACTTCTAATACTCCTCAAGCTCGAGGACTCCTCGGCTTGAACAAAATGGAGTTACTAAAAATAGATAATGGTATTTACAATGGTTTTTAGTGATGAAAATCACTATTTTTGTAGGGGATTCTTCTGAAAATTTGACATACACTTCTTGGAGCTCCCTACTTGCCCCCTTTCCTTGTATGTCCACCTTTTGATGTGCTTCCATGATTTGTCCTTGACTTTGAGCTTCAACATGGTATTAGAAAGGAGAGATATGATTTGCTCAAACACTACTCCAACTACCGAACATGAGAGATATGGAGCTGAAGTTGGCTGCTTTGTTTTAGAGTAGTGTTCACTATTTGCGCTTCTCTTAGGAGGCTAAAATGCTTCTCTTAGGAGGATATAATGCTGCTTGTATCTCAAGATTAATTGGTTAAAGATTCGAGGAAAAGATAGCAACTAGAAGAGCATAAGGTCAGCTCCTCACCGCACCTCTGTTACTGACTCAGTACGTCCAGACGATGTGCCGCTACCAGTTAATTGCCCCCTGAAACCAACTTAGCACGCAATAAAAAATCAAGCAGTGTATGCTATGCAACTAATCAGCTGGCTTCTATATCCTTGTGCTAACATGCGCTTCAAATACTCAAATTTCCTATATCAAATCTTGGTCGCGATGAATTATCCTTGGCTGGGCAATCCACAAAGTAAACCACAAGCACGTTCAGTATCCCACAAAACTTGATGTTTAATTGCACTATTTCATTTCAAGGTTTCTCGACCCATTGCTTATGTGGACGCTGATGTACAAGATAGCTACCTAAGAGCATAGATTGTCATGCCTAAAACGATTTCATACAACACAAAGAGAGATATTCAACCCACAAAGAATGATATCAAGTTTTTCTTCCCTCCAATCTCCGGGACTAGATTCGATGGAAAATGAACATACTTCTCATGATTATCGTTAACAGCAAGTACATGTAATCGTGCAACAAACCAATAACACTGTCCATCCAATAATTACACTCCCCTTTTTTTTTTTGAAAATTCTGCTTCGTCCCGCTAACCCCCATAGAAAAGTTACCACCATATATCATGCATGGATGCGCCCAAATCACAAAGTCGCTATTGAAATCATCAAACTCATATGCAGAAATTTCCTCGCCACATTCATATTCAAGCACATAGATGGAAGACCTAGTGTATAGTATGTTCGGACCAGGGTCAATGTCACAGATGCATACAACGATAGTTCAAGATTGCTAAATCATGGAAATTCCCCTCAACAAATGAAAACTATGTTACCGGTTCTGCCTGAGACGGAGCGGAACCTTGCAGTATGAAGCTCGTAGATTCCACCTTCTCCTTATTGAACTGAGGAAAATGCATTGAAGATCCACCGAAGTTACGATAGTTTTGATGAATTGGCTATGGTTATTGCATGAGTGCGAGACTTGAACTATACTTCCTTTGACACTGATACATCACCGGATGCATTCCACATACCCCATCGATGAGCAGAACGAAGCTTGATGTCCGCACCCACATTGCCTTCCTTGAAACTCACTCTGATACCTGCATACATGCCCCAACAACAATGCTAGAGAGGAAAAGATGTAAGGGTCCTCCTCGAAGGGCCTCCACCGAGTTCCACACATCAGCGACTGCAAAAAAAAACCCCTCCTTTCTCAGAACAAATGACTTAGCCCCCTCTTTCATGCCCTTTCCCCCTTGTCTTCTGCCGCCCTTCTCCTCCTCTTGCTAATGTGCCCCCCCCCCCCCCCCTTCGATATATTCTCTCCTTCCCTCCTCTGTTGCTCCGTTGCCGAAAAAAAGCAGAACCTTCCTCTTTATGGTTTGTACCCCGCTAGTGATAGAGCTCCCCAAAAGACAAGTTCAGCGGGAAAGAAAAAGAGAGCTCCCTCCTCTTTATGACTTCCCTTATTGTTCAAGCGTTGTGAGCAAGACAAAAGACTGCGCAATTCGGCAACCTCCTCTTTAGTGTCACCTGTCCCCAAAAACGGCTTCCTGGCATCTTCTACGTTCTAGCTACCCAGAGATAAAACGAGAACATGCTGGTTTTTTCTCTCTTTTTTGCAGCTTTAGATTCAATATCTCAAGGCCTCTTTTGTCCACAAGTACATCACCACTGGCTGACAAAACACCATTCATTCTCTTCCATGTTAGGATAGACCAATACCTCCACAAATTCTGCCTTCAGCCTGAGAAACTGAGAGTTGAGGTAAAAGAAGAAAGAACCCAATCACATAGCTCCCTCTCAAGCTCCTTCTCTCTTCAATAGATAGCTTCCCTTCCTCTTCATGCCAAAAATTGGTAATTACTCGACTCTCATTGTTGATAGCTGGCTCTACCACTGACATGGTTTTTCCTTCTCAATGGATGCCTCGTGCACATTCCCTAGAAAAATAATAGAAAACTGGTTGCCATAGTAGTGCTAACATGCATCATACTCCTTATAGCATTGGGTAAAATACATGACCTCCATGAACCCTCAAATGGAGACTTTCAGCTAGCATCATGTCACATTCATAGAAGAGCACGGAATTGAAATTGCTACATTTCCAAAACGGCATTCCCCCCTGACCAAGATATAGCCATGTAGTTTGCAAATACCTTTCATCAATCAATTGATTAACTCTTCAAGTACCTGCAATCAAACATATTGTTCTGCCAAATAGAAACACATTAGTGCATAAAACCAACCATTTCCTGAGCTAACATACTCCCCTCTTCTACTTGCGAAGTCATCCTCGACGAGCCCTTCTGGCTGCAATATAATCCAAACAACCATGAACATGTCAGTTTACAATTGGTTCGCATACCTTTTCATCGAGCCATCATTCCAAGTGGACCTGAACTCATTGAAGCTATTAGTGCTAAAAATTCACTCATGAATACATACAAATCATTCACTTCCAAAATGATCCAAGAACATGCACATATATGCAACTCCAATTCCAACATGCATCAAATTGCTCATGCATTCCATTATGAAAATAGTCTCAACCAAAATAACACATGCATAGCTTTCCATGTTTTACACATGCAACTATCATTGCGGAAAAAAACAGAAACGGAAATATCGAAATAAACAACATCAATTGAAATGAATTCAACAGGAGATGCAACATACCCAAAATGCATACCCCATTATTGCACCTACTATTTGCTATGTACAATTATTCCATGACTAGACACTCCCAAAGAATCCCCATCGTCGTCCTACAAAAGTCATCGAGACTCGAGTACAGGTCAAGTCCTACATAAAAACCCTAGAGTGCCCCACATACTGGAAAACCCTCGGATATAGCACACAAGTTATAAAGCAAGACCGTTGCATTACCTCGCTAAAGGTCTCATCTATAAGTACATATACAGTATCCGTTCCTTTGATAATGTTGATTCAAAGTGAGTTGATCTGTCGCAAGCCACCATACCAATCACACAAGCAAATAACGTTCCCTTCCAGGCGATCGTCGCCTTCTCCTCTCTCTCTCTCCCCCTCAGGAGTGGGGAATAATTTCATATGTAAACTTTATTTATATTCACACGTTGGCCTACGTTGACATTGGATGCGATTCGTGGCCCTGACCACCCGGCCAAGTTGATTCCACCCATCTACCAACGCAATGCAGCGCACAACACACAACCACATAATGATAACACATAACATATAAAGCTAGCCCATAACGAAGCTGGATGCGGCTCGTGGTCGTGACCGCCCGGCCACGATGGCTCCACCTACCTACCAACCCGTTATGGCGCGTAGCTAAGACACAAACATACACATCCCAAGCCTATGGCGAAGCTAGCTGCGGCTCGTGGTCCTAACCACCTGGCTAGGATAAATCCACCCACCTACTAGCCCACCATAGCGCATTGCTACGATCACAACAACACAATGTTTTTTTTTTCTTTTCTTTTTTTTAAAAAAATTTTTCATAGTTAATTAATTTGCCCCAGTCCTGAGAATTAGGGAGAGGAAGAAAGGGATTTTCCCCACTTTTCCCACACAGACATGCAACATACACACTCCAGCCTTTGACAGATCAACCACCTCTTCACTCCATTCTCTCAATTACAGACACTACATATGTATTCATCGATTTGACTTTTCACTATGTAACTACAACCGGCTATGCCTTGGTCCCTTATATACCTATCTTTAGATGATCTAGAATGTGGGTCTCCGGGATGTCTCATATAGCCTCACCTCGTACTCGTATCCCGACAACTTCCCTAGGGCGAGTCAGGCTCAACTTCAGGAGCTCCGTCATTACTTCCTATCGTTAACACATCTGCCCAAGCCCAAGTGATATCGTTCTCTTCGTTAGGCATTTCCCTCGAAGGGTCGAAATAGTAATATCAGTCCTCCGCCCATCCTACATGTCGGATCAGGTATGTTTCAAACCACTCAATATGAAATATAACATCCAAACCCTGGTTTATGAAGCATACCAGACAGTGCGCTTGCTCCACATCATATTCGGTCTCAAAGTCGTCGACCTCTATGTCCATGCGGGTGAATGTCTGGTCCGAGAAATATATCCCCAGCTCGTACAAATAGAGTTGAGTTATTTGATCTGCCATTTTGTTACTTAGCTCCTAACAGTCTCTGCGCAACATAAAAATAATTAGAAGTCCAAAATCCTTGAGCTAGCAAGAGATAATATTCATGACAATAAAAATCATAGCTTACATATGCGCATATATATATATATATATATATATATATATATATATATATATATATATATATATATATATATATATATATATATATATATATATATATATATATATATATATATATATATATATATATATATATATATATATATATATATATATATATATATACATATATATATATATAACTATACATCTATGTACAAGGAGTCTACTACGTCCTTTCGCTTGGATCTCGTCTGGCTTCTCCCGTCCTAATGCTACTTGAAATATGGTTTGACTCGAAGCGCGTTAACCTTCACGGGAGCACATTCTTCTCCTAAATCTTGAATTTGCATGGAACCATTGGAGTTGAGTTCCACCACTTTAAACGGCCCTGCCCATCTTGTCTGTAACTTCCCCGGGAATTTGTAATATTTGCTATCATAGACTAGCACCAAATCCCCTTCTTGAATCGCATAGGTCTTGAGATTCTTGTCGTGCCTCTCCTTACGTCTTCTCTGAATAGCTTCCAGACTTTGCTGTGCAATGAGTCTCTTTTCTTCTAGCTTGACCAGTTGTATGTACCTCTCCTTCAATGACTCTTCCTCTCCCAGCCTGGCCTCGATGGCCACTCTTAATGTCGGAACTTCTTTTTCGATGGGAAAGATGGCTTCCTCGCCATATACTAGGGAGAATGGAGTGCTCTTAGTCGTCACTCGGTAGGATGTTCGATACGCCCACAAAGCTTCCAAAAGTCTCTCATCCCAGTCTCGCCTATGCACAGCTACTGTCTTTATCAAAATCTGTTCAAGAACCTTGTTGGCAACCTCCACTTGTCCATTCGCCCTCGGGTAATATGGAGTGCTTTTCCTATGTTTGATCTTATACAATTCCATTAATTCCTCGATCAGTTCGTTGACAAAATGTGTTCCTCTATCACTCATTATCTCCAACGGGCATCCGAATCGGGTGATAATTTGTTCATACAAAAATTTAGCTACATCAACGGCTCGATCAGTTTTCAGAGCTTTGGCCTCTACCCACTTGGTAACATAGTCAGTGCAGACCAAGATATACCTGTTGGATCTGTGTCTTGAGGGAGGATCAATGGGCCCCACAAAATCAATTCCCCATTTTTCAAAAGGCTTAAGAGCCAGCACCGGCGTAAGAGGAGCTGCATGTGCTAATGTTGGTTTGCCCATTCTTTGGCATTTGTCGCATTTCTTACAGTATGTGTGAGAGTCTTTGAACAGTGTTGGCCACCAATACCCAGCCAATAAGATCTTTCTTGTCGTCAGCTCACCAGCAAAATGCCCACCGCAGGGTTCATCATGCAGTGCCCTCAAAACTAGGGTTGCTTCTTCTTCCTCGAGACACCTCTGATAAATGCTTTCATGGACAAAATATTGATAGAGCTGCCCACCAATGATGCTATGGTGTTTTGCCAGTGCTAATAGTTTTTGCTTCTCTCTCTTGCTTGCTCCCGGCAGGTATTTAGTGGTGCACAAGAAATTCACCAAGTCGGCATACCAAGGTACTTTAGCATCAACCTGAAATAGATGCCCATCAGGAGCATCATCGGGCACACGAGAGATTGGCTCCTCATTAATAATTCGAGATAAATGGTCCCCCAATATGTGCGCTTTGTCTGGTTTGGTTACCACTGTGAACTGAAATTCTTGTAGGAGTAGCATCCACCTCATCAATCGCCCTGATAGCTCGGGTTTATTGATGATATACTTTAGGGCTTCGTGATCCATATAAAACATGAAATGCTTTCCCATCAGGTAATGCCGATACTTGTTTACCGCAAAGATCATCGAGAGGCATTCCTTCTCTGTAGTCGTGTAGTTCCTCTCAGTGCTATTCAAGTTTCGACTTGCGTAATAAATAGGGTGGTCCAACTTCTTTCCATCGGCTTGGCATAGCACTGCTCCAACCGCAGTATGAGAAGCGTCGGTATGCACATGAAATTTTCTCGTCCAGTCGGGTGCTCCCAAAATCAGTGCATTTATCAGTCTCTCTTTGATCAAGTCGAATGCAACTTGACACTCTCCAGTCCATTGATATTGTTGGTCTTTCCTCAAAAGATTCGTCAGTGGTGCTGCTATTGATGCAAAATTTAATATAAATCGTCGATAATAATTAGCATGCCCCAAGAATCCTCTGAGTTGCCGCAAGTTTTGAGGAGGTGGAAGTTGTCCAATTTTTTCTACTTTATCCTCGTCAACTGCGATCCCTTTTTTGGAAATAACATGTCCCAAGAGCAATCCTCTTCGTACTCCAAATGTACACTTTTCAGGATTTAATGCGATGCCTTTTTCAATGCTTCTTCTTAAAATAGCTTCGATCCTCTCCATCATGTTTTCATCGTTGCCTCTGATCACAAAGTCATCGAGGAATATCTCCATCCAATCCTGCAAATAGTCTTGATATGAAGCTATTATTGCCCTCTGGAATGTGGCCGGTGCATTGCATAAGCCAAATGGCATCACACGATATGCGTATGTGCCCCATTCCGTGGTGAAAGTAGTTTTTGATTGATCCTCTTCATGGATTTGGATCTTGTTGTACCCACTGAAACCATCCAAAAATAAGTACAATTTATGGCCAGCCACTCTGTCCAAGATTTGATCAGTAAACAGCAAAGGGAAGTGATCCTTTTTTGTGCGCTCGTTCAACTTCCGATAATCTATGCAAATGCGGATTTTCTTATTTTTTTTCGGAACAACTACAATTGGTGATACCCATTCGCTGGATGCGATGGGATATATGAATCCTGCTTCCAATAACTTAGTCAATTCCAGCTTGATCAATTCCGAGTAGACTGGATTTGTCCGCCTAAGTCGTTGACATATTGGTCGGGTGCCTTCCTCCAAATCTATATAATGTTGGCAGATTCGGGGATCAATTCCTCTCAGATCACTGTATGACCATGCAAAGGCCTTGCTGAAATTTTTGAGTGCCAATTTAATGCAATCTCGTACTCCATCTGGTAGCTCTGACCCACGCTCAAGAACTTTTCTGGAAAAACTTCCCATTTTTCCACTTGAGCTTCTCTTGAATATTCCTTATTCCTTTTGTACTCGCCCACTTTCGCATGTTGGAGGTTGGACCATTGTAGATTAAATCCATCCTGTGAAAGGTCCTTGGAAGTCTCCGTGCGCAAGGCAAATCTTACCCGTGCCATTTCTTGTCTAACCTTTTCCTTTGCTTTCTGCTCCCTTTCCTCAGCTGTTGTCGATTTCTTGCCGGTCAAGTTTGGAGACACTTGAAGTTGTATTCGATCAGCCTTCGGTCCAATTGTGATAAATCCTGTGCGCCAATCGTGCACACATTCGGCTTGCACCAGCCATGGCCGTCCAAGTAAGATCGAGAAGGTAGCCTTTGAGGTCCTTGGTCTTACTATCAGATAATCAACTTTAAACTCTAGACCGCCCACAACTGTGCTTACATTCTTCAAAAGACCCGCAGGCTTTACTTGCGTTTGATCTGCCATTCTCAAGGACATTGGAGTTTCCTCCATGTGGTTGAGGCCCAAAGCTTTCATCATGTACTCAGTCATAAGGTTGACTGCGGCTCCACTATCTAATTGAGCACCAGGGACTTCATATCCTTTAATCTCGACTGTCACAGCGGGAGCATTCGAATCAATTTGCGTAGTAATACTTTGAATCAAACCTTGGACCTCTTTATCTTGTCTCTTTTTATCTCGAGCTTTCCTCGGCTTCTTAATATATTCGTTGTAGAATTGTTTCCTATATGCAGGTGAACATTTCAGCAATGTGCCAATGTCCAGCGTGACTTCCGTGTCAGCGAGCAACTTTACAATGTCCACTTCCTCCAAACTCTGTCTTTCCTTCCTACAATTTGAAGCCCTTAATCTTTCGGGGAATGGTGCTATGCCTGGCACAAACTCCTTGGTCACTGGTGGAAGGATCTCAATCTCTTCCCCATCCTCAAGCTCTTGCTGCTCAGCAAATGCTCCAACTTGGTTTCCTACCTCTTCATGTTCGGGTATCTTCTTTTGGCTTGCTTTTCCGCTTCCACCTTCTGGATTTTTCTTCAAATACTCTTGAGTTCTTGTGACTACCGCCACAATTGGCTCTTTATGCAATTTCTTGGCTTGGTAAGCATCCACAAAGTGCATTGACGAGCTAGAGCCTTCTTGGGGGTTCGGTGTCTTGAACACTACTCCGATCGTAGGAACGTGCTCTTGAGCTCTCGTTGTGGAATGCATCTGAGTATCAACATAATTCAAGGACCCTACTGGTCCTTTTTCCTTGCCGGCGGCAGCTCTTCGTTTTGGACAATCTTCATCAAAGTGGCCCTCTCCACTACAGTACCTACATAGTGGGGTATAATCAACTAGTTTCTTTTCGTTTGGACATCTAGATTGAGTATGACCAAAGCCATGAAATCTCCAGCATTGGATTGGACCATCTCTTCTTTGATCACGTGCAACTCTTCTTGGATAGTCTCCTCCCTGATCCTGAGCACCATATCCATAAGTTTTTCTATTTTCCCAACGAGATGTAGGCGGGACACTTTGAGCCGGCAATCCTGTGTAGGATCTTTCTCTTGTATCTCCCGATTTCATGGTCCGCTCTTCATACGCCCTCTTGTTGTAACATCGATCCTCCGTGTGATTAGTTCTTCCACAAAAAGTACAACACATTCTAGGTGGTGATCTATCTGTAAATACCCTCGAAACTGTAGGGCATTCTGAAGCCAAATGGCCGTAACCATGGCACTTTCCACACCATGTATTCGATCTAAACACTTGGTTGGGGTTTGTAGTTACCTCTGGTTTTACTGTGTATGTTTTCTGGGTGTTGTGGCAGCTTTTATAGCTTGTGTGACCAACTCCAATATTCGTTCTTCAGTTAGCGCATGCTTTACCTCGCCTGGCGTGCTAGTGGCAGCTACAAAAGCTGGGGTTGTCAATGCGGGACTTCCTTGGCCAGGATCTTTCATTGGTATGTTTCTTGGGCCTCCCATTGGCTCGTATAAGAGCTCCATCTTCCTCTGTTGGCATAATTGTACTTCCTCCCAAAGCCTTGCTTGTTCCTTAGCATCTATTAAGGTTGCCGGTCTTGTCAGGCTGATATGCTACTGCGCCGTAGGATCTCTCAGTCCCGCAATGAATCTTCTTTTCAAGGTCTCATCGTTCGGGGCATTTGCGCCCATCTTTCTTACCAAGGTTTCCATGCTCTGAATGTAGTTATCGATGCTCTCATTGACTCCCTGTCGCAAGTAATCCATCTGTTGGGCCAATCTATCTTGGAAGCCTTGTCGTCGAAACTTTGCCAAGAAGACTTCCTTGAGCATCTGATACGTTCCACGCACTTGTGGTGTCAAATTCCCATACCAGTTGGCTGCCTCGTCACGAAGAATAGCCGGAAAAATCCTCAACCTTTGACCCTAGTCAACTACCTCATTGGCCTCACAAGTAACCTCAAATAGCTGGATAAAACTATCCGGATCCTCGTCCCAAGCACCTGAGAACTTGGTGAAGTCCCCCAAGTGAACCGAAATCCGCTGAGCTATTTCAAACAGAGGTGTGATATCAATATCACTTCGATCCCAAAAATTTAGTGCACGTGGCCTCAAGATCCCTCCTTCAAACTTTTGCACTTGATTCGCGACTCTCCTACGGGAGTACACGCTTTTGGCAAATTTCTTCGAGCTAGTCGAGGTAGACTCACCTTGCAACTCCCACCTCTTCCTTTCTCTTTCAAGGGCTCTTCTCTGAGCGCGTTCCTCTCTTTGCGTTTGTGTTGCTCCTAAGGATGAGCTCCCCTCGCTCATGTACTAGATCTAGAGTCCGCAAGCTCGGCCAACATGTGGCGCTAGACGAACCTATGGCACTCTCTTATAGAGACGTACCAAGCTAATTCCCGGCAAACGCACCAAAATGTAGGCTGTATTAAACCCAAGGGATAGATGCGGAAATACACTTACGGTGTGCCTAAGATTACTTGAAACTTGCCTATTTGCACTCCACTAAGCCCAAACTCATATTCAAATATAACCATAGAGGGAAAAACAAAAAATACCCGAATGCCTATACAACCCGATAGCCATTCCCGAGATTGGCTCTTGGAAGCTCTCTCTCCCTCTTGCTCTGTTTTTTACGTCTATCTCTCACCTTCTTAGACCTGCTCTTCCGTTCCTACTTCCTTACTCTTACTTGATCGCCCCCTCCCCCCTCTTATGTCTCTTGTGGAAGATGTAATTCAAAACACCTATACTTCATATTCTTGGTTAAAAGGTTGTGGGTATTGGAAAGGAGAGATATGATTTGCTCAAACACTATTCCAACTACCGAACATGAGAGATATGGAGCTGAAGTTGGCTGCTTTGTTTTAGAGTAATGTTCACTATTTGCGCTTCTCTTAGGAGGCTATGATGCTTCCCTTAGGAGGATATAATGCTGCTTGTATCTCAAGATTAATTGGTTAAAGATTCGACGAAAAGATAGCAACTAGAAGAGCATAAGGTCAGCTCCTCACCGCACCTCTGTTACTGACTCTGTACGTCCAGACGATGTGCCGCTACCGGTTAATTGCCCCCTGAAACCAACTTAGCACGCAATAAAAAATCAAGCAGTGTATGCTATGCAACTAATCAGCTGGCTTCTATATCCTTGTGCTAACATGCGCTTCAAATACTCAAATTTCCTATATCAAATCCTGGTCGCAATGAATTATCCTTGGCTGGGCAATCTACAAAGTAAACCACAAGCACGTTCAGTATCCCACAAAACTTGATGTTTAATTGCACTATTTCATTTCAAGGTTTCTCGACCCATTGCTTATGTGGACGCTGATGTACAAGATAGCTACCTAAGAGCATAGATTGTCATGCCTAAAAAGATTTCATACAACACAAAGAGAGATATTCAACCCACAAAGAATGATATCAAGTTTTTCTTCCCCCCAATCTCCGGGACTAGATTCGATGGAAAATGAACATACTTCTCATGATTATCGTTAACAGCAAGTACATGTAATCGTGCAAAAAACCAATAACACTGTCCATCCAACAAATTACACTCCCCTTTTTTTTTTGAAAATTCTGCTTCATCCCGCTAACCCCCATGGACAAGTTACCACCATATATCATGCATGGATGCGCCCAAATCACAAAGTCGCTATTGAAATCATCAAACTCATATGCAGAAATTTCCTCGCCACATTCATATTCAAGCACATAGATGGAAGACCTAGTGTATAGTATGTTCGGACCAGGGTCAACGTCACAGATGCATACAACGATAGTTCAAGACTGCTAAATCATGGAAATTCCCCTCAACAAATGAAAACTATGTTACCGGTTCTGCCTGAGACGGAGCGGAGCCCTGCAGTATGCAGCTCGTAGATTCCGCCTTCTCCTTATTGAACTGAGGAAAATGCATTAAAGATCCACCGAAGTTATGATAGTTTTGATGAATTGGCTATGGTTATTGCATGAGCGCGACACTTGAACTATACTTCCTTTGACACTGATACATCACCGGATGCATTCCACATACCCCATCGATGAGCAGAACGAAGCTTGCTGTCTGCACCCACATTGCCTTCCTTGAAACTCACTCTGATACCTGCATACATGCCCCAACAACAATGCCAAAGAGGAAAAGATGTAAGGGTCCTCCTCGAAGGGCCTCCACCGAGTTCCACACGTCAGCGATTGCAAAAAAAAACCCCTCCTTTCTCAGAACAAATGACTTAGCCCCCTGTTTCAGGCCCTTTCCCCCTTGTCTTCTGCCGCCCTTCTCCTCCTCTTGCTGATGTGCTGCCCCCCCCCCCCCCTCGATATATTCTCTCCTTCCCTCCTCTCTTGCTCCGTCGCCGAAAAAAAGCAGAACCTTCCTCTTTATGGTTTGTACCCCACTAGTGATAGAGCTCCCCAAAAGACAAGTTCAACGGGAAAGAAAAAGAGAGCTCCCTCCTCTTTCTGACTTCCCTTATTGTTCAAGTGTCGTGAGCAAGACAAAAGACTGCGCAATTCGGCAACCTCCTCTTTAGTGTCACCTGTCCCCAAAAACGGCTTCCTAGCATCTACGTTCTAGCTACCCAGAGATAAAACGAGAACATGCTGATTTCTTTCTCTCTTTTTTGCAGCTTTAGATTCGATATCTCAAGGCCTCTTTTGTCCACAAGTACATCGCCACTGGCTGACAAAACACCATTCATTCTCTTCCATGTTAGGATAGACCAATACCTCCACAAATTCTGCCTTCAGCCCGAGAAACTGAGAGTTGAGGTAAAAGAAGAAAGAACCCAATCACATAGCTCCCTCTCAAGCTCCTTCTCTCTTCAATAGATAGCTTCCCTTCCTCTTCACGCCAAAAATTGGTAATTACTCGACTCTCATTGTTGATAACCGGCTCCACCACCGACATGGTTTCTCCTTCTCAATGGATGCCTCTTGCACATTCCCTAGAAAAATAATAGAAAACTGGTTGCCATAGTAGTGCTAACATGCGTCATACTCCTTATAGCATTGGGTAAAATACATGACCTCCATGAACCCTCAAATGGAGACTTTCAGCTAGCATCACGTCACATTCATAAAAGAGCACGGAATTGAAATTGCTACATTTCCAACGGCATTCCCCCCTGACCAAGATGTAGCCATGTAGTTTGCAAATACCTTTCATCAACCAATTGAGTAACTCTTCAAGTACCTGCAATCAAACATATTGTTCTGCCAAATAGAAACACATTAGTGCATAAAACCAACCATTTCCTGAGCTAACACTAGGTCTAAACAGGGCCAGAACCAGTAAAAAAACTACAAAAAGAGCTAGATAGCTCATTTTTGAGGTTAGCAAGTTAGAGAAAGAGCTTCTTCAAGAATGTATTAGAGTTATTGAGAATCAAAGCTTCCAATGTTCCTATCTTTGTTATCTTGCCTTGTGTTTGTGTGTGCGTGCATGTATGTGCTTGTCACTCAGATTTGCTCACCACAATCGCTCACGATCTTCATATCCTCACGTCTCCACAGATTGACAAGTAAAGGAGGTGGTACTCACGCTTTAGCTACAATAAATTTTGGCACCGTTGCCAAGGAGAGTTTCTCAAGGACGATTGTTGTGATGGTAAGATCGTAGATTTGCAATGTTCAAAGGTAAAAAGTAGTCATTTTCTATCATTTTTTTTATTTTTCTTCTCCACCTTCATCATCATCACCATCTCCATCTTCTTCCATCTTCATCTTCATAGAATTTTTTTGCTTTTCACTATATATTCCACATTTTCACCTCATTTTTCATTTGTGGGCGTGCAAGAAGGGGGAGAGAGAGAGAGAGAGAGAGAGAGAGAGAGAGAGAGAGAGAGAGAGAGAGAGAGAGAGAGAGAGAGAGAGAGAGAGAGAGCTTGTGTGTGTAATTTTCTGTGATTTTCGTGTCCCTCTGCATGATGCACATGCCTCGACATTGAAATTCGAAGTTCTCGCCAAAAATCTCAGAAAATTGCGATTCTGTGAAAAATTCAAATTTTTTGAAAATCATGATTCTATTAGTTTTGAAATTTCTCACCTAAAAGCATTCTAAAAAAGAACACGATTTTGAGGTCATTCTCAGAATCGTGATTCTTATGTTGCACTCAAAATCGTGATTCTCTAAGTTTCTCAAAAACATGATCCTTTGGTCATTCTCAAAATCGTGATTTTTAGGCAAGTTTTAAAACATGATTTTCAGTCAAAATCACAATTTCAGGTCAAAAACACGATTTTCAGTCAAAATTGTAATTTTCAAGTCATTCTCAAAATCGCGATTTTCAAAAAACATGATTCTCAAGAAAAACAGGATCTTGAGATCATTCTCAAAATTGTGATTTTTAGGGTGTCTCAAAAACACAATTCTCTGTCAGGATCGTGTTTTTCACGATTCTCTATCAGGATCGCATTTTTCACGATTCTTTGTCAGGATCACGTTTTTCACGATTCTTTGTTAGGATCGTGTTTTTCACGATTCTCTGTCAAGATCATGTTTTTCATGATTCTTTGTTAAGATAACGTTTTTCACAATTCTCAGTGAGGATCAAATTTTTCATGATTCTCTGCCATGATCGTGTTTTTCATGATTCTCTATCAGGATCGTGTTTTTCATGATTCTTTGTCAAGATCGTGTTTTTCACGATTCTCTATCAGGATCATGTTTTTCATGATTCTCTGTCAGCATCACGTTTTTCATGATTCTCTGTCAAGATCATGTTTTTTGGGTTTGTTCAGGATCACGATCCTCACTCAAAATTGTGATTTCCAAGTTGGCTTAGTCAAAATCGTGATTTTCTCATAGCATCCTGTTTCTCTGTTTTGACCCCCAGGGAGCTTGTCTTGACATAACTTTTTCATCAAAAGTCCGTTTTTTGAGCTCTATAGGTCATCGAAAAGCTTTCAAATCCTACATGGCCTCAACTGCTTTTCTTAAGAGTAATCTGTTGATTTTCAGATAGGGTAATTTGAAGTTGACCCTTAGGTGGGATTGGAAAGCCAAGGGTGCTCCAAAGGATTTTGAGCAGTATAAAGGGGAAATTTTGAACTCTTAACCAAGGCAAATGAACTTGAGATCAGGTAGACACCTAGGCCGAGATAGACAAAGTATCAAATCCTCTGAAGCTAGTATCAATCACACAGCTAAGTCATGGGCACAACAACTTAGTAATTATCCCTACATGCCAAGTTTGGAAACAAGTGATTCAGAAATGTCTTTTAGCATGGAGAGACCCACAAGTAGCTCAGACACTGCCTATTTACAAACACTAGAAAGTCCCTATAGAACATAATTGGAGTATATGAGGACCAATCGATTAGGTGCACACATCTATGAGGATGGTCTAAAGCGTTCAGTTGTCCAACTCAAAAATCCTGATCAACCCTTTGGACTTGAACATCCAATGGTAAAGTTTGAAGAGGGTCCATATATTAATAAGCAAGGAACCATGTATGTGGTTACCACCTTACTAGATAGGATAGATGAGTTTGGAAACATCATTCCTGAGAATGAGATAGGAAACCTTGAGCAAGATGATGTGGGACGAGAACCCAAGACTCCTAAAGGTAAGTCAGTTTTGACAAGAGTGATCACTCCATATTGGATCCCTGAAGAAAACAAAAGCATAGAACCATTCTTGAATAGAGAAACAAAGGAAGCCTTTGGGAGATTCAAGGCAGATCAACCTAGTAATATAGGCAGAGTCATCATCTATGAGTTTAAAGATCTTGAGATACCAAGCAAAGTTGTCTATTTGGATAACACATAAGAGAGAATGTTCTTGGTAACAAAGCATGGCAGGCATGCATACACTTGGTAAAGCGGATTGATTTTCCCTCCACTAAGATCTAATGTTTCCCATGGCCTCCAAGGAGAAGGATCATCACATGCTCATGAAAACCAGAGGGAAAGAGCTAGAGAGAGACCTAAGGTAAGCTTTGCACACACTATGGGTAGAGAGTGATCTGGACTTGAAGGTGAAAGACGTGAAAGAGAGAGACATTGAGCAAAGAGGCATCAAAGAGCTGAACATGATTTTCCACTGCCTAGGCCCCAAGAGTATCCAAGAACCCTTAGACCCTCTCAAGTGGTCAAGACAATGAAAAATTACTTTGTTCAACACCTGAATAGTCATAACTACCTAAATATAGGTCAACTTCTAGAAGCATTCATCATAGAATTTTCCAAGAGTAGCATCAAGCATAACACATCATCCTTGATCCAGAGCTTCAAGCAGACACCCCAAGAAACAGTGTGACTTGCGAGAAGACTGTTCAGATAGTACTTAGAAAGATGCCTTGTTCTAGAGTTACCCACAACAGTGGAGCAAATGGCCTTGTTTTTAGGTGGCTTACTAAGCACAAAGTTAAGATCATATGTGTACTTGAAAGAACGTAGATCCATAGAAGAGTGTGTACGGATGTGCATTGACATAGAAGACAACTTGTGTGAAGAATTAGAATTATCCAAACTCTATAAGGATTCAGACAATTCTACTAGTCATACTTCGAGAACCTCCACTGAGATAGATGAGATAGCTAAGCAGGTTGCCAGGAAGCTAGGAGTTTGAAATAGACAAACACCAAGGGCCAGTTCATTGAAGCGATGTTACAATTGTGGGGAGATCACATGGCTAATGTTTGCTCAACCCCAAGGAAACCCTAATGCTCCATATTTCACTATTGAGAGAAAATACGGAAACCACATGGCTCAAGAATATTGTCCATACAATAGGCAGGCTATCAAACAAAATTATCAGCAACCTTACCAACAAGGTAGGTATCAGAACCAATACCAATAGCCATATTATAGGCCACAACAACAGTATCAACCTCAATACCAACAACAATATCAGGCACGATATAGGCCACAATTGGTCCTAGGAAACCAACCGCTAGCTCTTGCCAATGTGATTCTAGTTAAGTATGCAGTGGTAGAAGAGAACCCTAATAGAGCATTGGTGCAAATGACCCCTTTGGTCTCAAAAAATGACCATCATGCTCAGAGTTCTGACTACTCCTATGAAGATAGTCCACAAGCTTATTACAGAGTCATTGAGCATAGTGAGACTTATCCATATCAATACGAGGCACCACCTATGGAACCAAATTGGGAGCCAAAATACTCCAATGTCATGTACACGAATCCTAACCCTTGGCCCCAATTGAGACAAATGAGACCACAAGCCCCTAAAGGACCATGTTTTAGATGTCCAAGTGACCATTTCATTCGTGAATGTCCCCTCCCACTTGCTCCAGGACAAGGATAGAACATCACAATACAAGGCTTTTGTCCTGAGTGCGGCAAAAGAAATCTTCTTAGAGATTGTCCCAGAAACCCCTCTAGTGCACCTAGGGTTACACTCATTAATGTGGTAGGCTTAGTGGTAGATTCAAGTTCAAGTAGCAGTAATTTGGCTCCCATACAAGCAGTCACTAGGGCACAAGCCGTACAATAGGCTAAACCAGTTGAACAATCAGAGTCAAGTGAATCAAGAGAGCCTCATAAGAGGAAAACAAGAACATGGAAGGATACTAGGGAGAAGGAAAATCGTAAGTGGAATAAAAAGTTATC
The DNA here is from genome assembly GCA_020310875.1 of Ceratopteris richardii. Classification (NCBI taxonomy): domain Eukaryota; kingdom Viridiplantae; phylum Streptophyta; class Polypodiopsida; order Polypodiales; family Pteridaceae; genus Ceratopteris; species Ceratopteris richardii. The sequence goes on from CM035444.1 coordinate 60,642,610, forward strand.
AGAACTAGAAGAGAGCCTGAGAAACATAGAAACAAAGATTGCAGACATTGCATCTCAAGACCCCTTACATGCTGAAACTCCATCCACTCCACCTCATTCCACCCCACCAATCATTGTAAATAAACCACAACCAAGGTCTATTCTTGCACATCCAACCCCAGAAGGCTTGGACATAATGTCAAGGCCTCCCAGACTCGACTTCAAGAAGGGCCAATGGCTACAAACCTAGACAAGAGCTATGCTAGAGCAGATTTAGAGATTGACGAACAAAAATGTGCATAAAAATGGTAGAACTAGCTCAGGCTATGCTCGAGGCCAATCAATTGTTCAATCAAACTAATTCTATCAAACCGGGTTTACATTTCCAGGGCTTACTAGAAAGACTAGAGCAGTTGGTAAACAAGCCGTAGGTTTCTTTCCCTCCACAAGCTCAACCAATTATTGAAAGAGAAAGCTCACCACCAACGAAAGTTTATATTCTTGATTCCATGGATGGTGGAGCGCCTCTTTCAATGCAGCAGTACTCTCAAGAGTTCTTATGGGAAATACAAGAAGAGAAATGGGCCAAGGAGAAGGATAATCCCCCTCCTATTCTTGAAATTGACGATCTTCATAATCAATTTCCCCAAGACATTCCATCTATTTACGGAGACCAAGTAGAGCACCAAGAAGATGAAAAATTAGATTTTGAATCTAATTCGTTACAAGAGTTGCCACAATTCATAGGTCCATGGGAATCAGAAACTCTTTAGATCAGAGCTCCCACAATATTGATAAGAAATGAAGATTCAGTGGTTCCAAGAAATACTGAAGTCATGAAGAACACTAAGGTTCAGTGTCATCTCACTTTAGAAGAGCTTCTCAAAGTGAAACCTGAGCTATGGAAATATGTGGCGAATCAAGTTCCACAGCTTGGTTCCAATGTGTGGAAAGCAGGCTCTAAGAAGAAAGCACCAGAGATGCCTCTAGACAAAATAGGGGACATGAGTGAAGGTGAAGAAGGTAATACTTATCTTCCAATCACCTACTGTTGGCACACAAAGCAACAGAGGAATCATGCACGATACGGCAACAAGGCCAGATCATTTTTTCCCATGGGTTATGTACAACTCAAGTGATTTTAATCACTACACAAACATTGTAAATCCCGTTTTTGGTAGAATAGACTCCATTTTGTGCAAGCCGAGGAGTCCTCGAGCTTGAGGAGTATTAGAAGTACCATCGTACCAAATTTCATAATTTTTAGACTTCGTTTGAGCCCTCAAATAAGCCCTGGAACCTAATTTTTAACTAGGCCGGACACTAGGTCTGGACAGGGCCAAAGCTAGTCAAAAACTATAAAAAGAGCTAGAGAGCTCATTTTTGAGGTTAGATTGTAATTGAAACGAACTTGTAAGAGCTTTTGGAAGTAATCTAAAGAACTCCATTGATTCTCTCTCTTTGTCTTGCCGTGTGTGCGCGTGTGTGTGTATGTGTGTGCATGCTTGTGTGCTTCTCACTCACGCACTTGTGCCGTCACTTGCTCGAGGTCTTCATACCATCCTCACGTCTTCCCAGATTGACATTAAAGGAGGTGCTACTCATCACTGAGCTACACCAAATTTTGGCGCCGTTGCCGGGGATCGAGCTTTGAGGACGAGCGTGTGATGGTAAGACGTAGAGTTGACGCGTTGGAGTTGTAGGTATTTTCTTCACTCTCATCGGTTTTCTTTTACTTTCTTCACCATCTTCATCATCATCATCACCATCTCCCACGTCCGTCTCCATCATCGCAAAAATTTCAGTTTTTTGACTATATCCCCATCTCCACCTCATTTCCCTCATTTCACTTGTGAGAGAGAGCGAGAGAGCGAATTTGCATGCGCTGTTTTTGCATGTTTCTTGAGCTATTTTGCAGGTTTTTTGCTGTACCATCATCCCCAGCAGTGTGCGCAGGTACGACAGGCTCTGCACAGTTCCCGAGACGACGATCTCTGTCTATCGCGACAGACAAAAAATCTAACATTTTGTGAATGCATGATTAGCACTGTAACCTACACCTTGAGGGCACTCTAGATCACTAGAAGTTTTTCAAAAATTTGCGTTTTTTCAGTCTATCGCGACAGACACCGTCTATCGCGACAGACACTGTCTATCGCGACAGACAGAGACCCACGACAGATAGAGTCTATCGCGACAGACAGAATTTCACGACAGATAGCGTCTATCGCGACAGACACCGTCTATCGCGACAGACAGAATTTCACGACAGATAGCGTCTATCGCGACAGACACCGTCTATCGCGACAGACAGAATTTCACGACAGATACCGTCTATCGCGACAGACACCGTCTATCGCGACAGACAGAATTTCATGACAGATACCGTCTATCGCGACAGACACCGTCTATCGCGACAGACAGAAATCCGCGACAGATACCGTCTATCGCGACAGACACCGTCTATCGCGACAGACAGAAGTCCGCGACAGATACCGTCTATCGCGACAGACACCGTCTATCGCGACAGACAGAAATCCACGATAGACACTGTCTATCGCGACAGACACCGTCTATCGCGACAGACAGCCCCCACGATAGATTGTGTCTATCGCGACAGACACCGTCTATCGCGATAGACAGGCATTTTCGGCAAAAAATTAAGGAGTGAATTTTTGGAAATTTAGGCTAAATTTTGGGCATATTTGCACTTTCATGTACTCATATACTTACGAAGGCCTTAGAAAATGCCTTAAAACCCCCGAAAGGTTTTGTCTGTCTAGTAACCCCCTAAACCCTGAACGGTCATAACTTTTGCGTACGAAATCCATTTTCTGAGCTCTAGGGCTTGTCAGAAAGCTCTAGGGCTTGTCAGAAAGCTCTAGGGCTCGTTGATTTTCAGATAGGATGTTTGGAAGTTGACACACAGAGGGATAGGAACACCAAGGGAGCTCTAGAGGAAATTTCTAGCAATACAAAAGGGGGAACAAGGGTCATTAAAAAATCGTCTGAAATAAATTGTCTGTCAATTGAAAAGTCTACTTGGAACTAATCTTGGGATTTATGCAGGCCTATTGAGAAGCAATTGAGAGTATCCAAGCAAGGGTGTTGCGCATGCTTGAGAATCAACTTCTCGAGCACTAAAGAGCAAGGTTCGGCAAGAAAGGTCGGAATATTCTCAACTCCTCTTCGTCAATTCCTAGCTTAGGCTAAGAACGATTAGAAGTAGGAGTAAGTCAGGGCGACGATACGCCACTATCAAGTTGAAGACTACCTAAAAACTCAAGTTCAAGCTAAAAACTTAATCTCTGTACTGTTGACAACATAAGGGAAAGAACCTAACGTGGGACGATCAACCTGAAAGTACGAAGAACATTCAAGTATTCCTGACGACGAAATATCAGATAAGACCTTACACACGAGGAATAACTAAAAAGAATCAAGTGACTGGTACCAATTGATCGGCAACGAGGTTGTACTCTGGAAAAAAAAAATAAAAAATAAAAAATTTTTGGGCTAATCCGTTAGGCATATGAACCTTAGATCAGGACGACACCTAGTAAGAGAGAGACAAAGCCTTAGGTCTTCAGAGGCTAGTGTCAATCACACTGCAAGGTCTTGGGTCCAGCAGTTGAGTCGCCACTCTCATTACCCTAGCTCTGATACCAGTGAGTCAGAGATGTCTCAAGGCATGGACAGACCTACGGGAAGTTCAGGTGTGCCTTACTTGTACAGGGTAGAAGGCCCTTACAAAACACAGCTGGAATATCTTCGGACCAACCGGCTAGGTGCTAGCATCTATGAGGACGGCCTAGGAAGATCCGTGGTCCAGATTAAAAACCCTGACCAATCCATAGGACTAGAGCACCCAGCTGTCAAGTTTGAAAACGGTGCATACCTGGACAAGGAAGGAACTATATATGTAGTCACTAGTCACCCTGATAGAACAGATGACTTTGGGAATGTAATCTCAGAAGCGGACTTAGGTGACCTGGAACAAGGGAACATGGGTGCGGAACCTAGAACCCCTCGAGGTAAATCAGTTCTCACTAGGATTATCACGCCTGAATGGGTCCCCCAAGACAACAAGAGCATAGAGTTGCTCCTCAATCGAGAAACTGATGAAGCCGTTTGGAGGTATAAGTCTAATCAACCAACAGACATAGGAAATATCATGATCTATGAGTTTAAGGATCCGGATAGCCCAGGCAGAGTGACCTACTTAGATCATGCTTCAGAACGGATCTTTGTGGTGACAGAAAATGATAGGCATGCCTACACTTGGAAGGGTGAATTTATTTTCCCCCAACCAAGATCAAATGTATCCTATGGTCACCCTGGGGCTGGAACTTCCCAAGCTCATGGTACGCAAAGAGACAGAAGTAGAGATAGACCGGAAGTAAGTTTTGCCAACCCAGTGGGCAGAGAAAGAACGAGAACAGAGACGAATAGGGTAGAACCTGAGGTGCGTAGAGCCCACAGGAACCAAAGAAATGTAGATGGATTCCCTCTGCCGAGGCCTAGAGAGCACACAAGAACTCTGAGACCGACCCAGCTAGTGAAGTCCATGAAGAATTACTTTGACGGCACAGGAGATCCCTATGATCATGTGGCGGAGTTCAAGCAAGTCTTGAGAGCTGAACAGGTTGAGGATCTATTCACGCAGTACAATGCCTTCGGTCTAACCCTGAGGAATACGGCACTTACATGGTTTCAGCCATTGGATGAGCGCCAGTTCAGGAGCATAGACCAACTCCTAGAAGCATTTATTATTGAGTTCTCCAAGAGTGGCATAAGACACAACACCTCCTCACTGATTCACAGCTTCAAACAGACCCCCCAAGAGACTGTCAGATTGGCCGGAAGAAGATTTAGGCAATACCTTGAAAGATGTCCTGTTTCGGAGCTACCCACATCTGCCAAACAAGTAGCCTTATTCCTTGATGGATTGCTGAGTACGAAATTGAGATCCTATGTGTATCTGAAGGACCCTAGGACTATAGAAGAGTGTGTACGCATGTGCATTGACATTGAAGATAACCTAGGGGAAGAACTAGAGCTTTCCAAAATCTACAAAGATTCAGATAGTGCATCTAGTCACTCTTCCACGCAATCCACATCAATTGAGGAACTCGCAGAGAAAGTGGCCCAGAAATTAGGAGTAACTAGCAAACAAATTCCAAGGTTTGCTCCTGTGAAAAGGTGCTATACATGCGGTGGTGACCATATGGCGAACGTCTGTCCCATTATGGCTCAACCCCAAGTAAACCCTAGTAGCCAGTACTGCACCATAGAACGGAGATACACCAACCACACCGCACAAGATTGCCCATACAACAAGCAGGCGGTTAGGCAACCCTACCCTCAGCCCTACCAACAAGGCAGATACCAGAACCAGTACCCTCCACAACCATATGGCAGGCCACAACAAAATTTCCAACCTCAATATCAAAACCAACCAAGGCCTCAGCCTGTGCTAGCACAACAACCCCCAGCCCCAGCTAATGTGATTCCAGTAAAGTATACTGCTGCAGAAGAGAACCTGAATAGAGCTATAGTCCCTGTAACATCCTTGATCTCTGAAAATGACCCAAGTGATCATAGCTTTGATTCTACCCATGTGGATAGCCCCCAGGCTTACTACATGCAGTCTCCAGAACATGGTGAGTCCTACTATAGTGAAGAGCCGAATGAACCTAGTTGGGAGTCAGATTACACGAACGTCATGTATGCAAACCCCAATTCTAGGCCTCAACCTAGGCAGGTACGACCACCAATTCCTAGAGGACCATGCTATCGATGTCAGGGGGATCACTTCATTCGTGATTGTCCCTTGCCTCCGCCCACACAACCTCAGTCCGTGACTATCCAAGGCTTTTGCCAAGACTGCGGAAAAGAGCATCTCTTACGAGATTGCCCAAAGAACCCCAATAGCATGCCAAAAATCACCCCTATCAACGTTGTTGGGTTAGTGGTAGACTCCTCAGGAAGTGTCACTTCCACTGCACCAGTACAGGTAGTCACTAGGGCTCAGGCATTGCAGCAAAACCAAGGGGTAGGCCAGGAAAAGAGCCCAGATGCTAGCGATACTGAGAGCCAAAATAAAAAGAGAACAAGAGCTTGGAGAGATAGCCGCGAACGCATGAAAAGGCAATGGGCAAAGAAGATGAGTGAACTTGAGGAAAGTCTACGAGAAACCAAGGCTAAAATCATAGAGATCACATCTCAACCGCACTCTCACACAGTCCCACCGCTACCATCCCCATCACCCTCCATCCCTTCACCCTATAAGACAGCCCACGTAACCCACCCACCACCCCAAATAGGATCGGTACTAGCTGATCCCACTCCCGAAGACATAGACATGATGCTTAAAGCATATCAGGCCAGAATCCAAGAAGGGCCAAACGTCACGGATCATGACAAGTGCTATCCTAGAGCTGACCTAGAGATAGAAAGAACCAAACTATGCGCGAAAATGGTCGCATTAGCTCAGACTATGTTTGAAGCCAGTCGCCTTTTCAATTACTCGGGCTCAGCCAAAACGCAATTACACTTGGATGGATTCCTAGAGAAATTAGAGAGAATAATTGCAAGATCTGCCAAGGACGAAAAAAATCAAGAGAGAGAGAAATCAAGCAAAAACGTAAACCATTACCCATCGGAAGTTTATGCGGCCAATTCCACTAAACCAGACAACTTCCCCTCCTTAGAAGGAATAGAGAGGCTAATTGCACAGTCAGAAAAGGAACCTACCCCTCAAAGAAAGGAAAGGGCAAGAGAACGGATAAGCCAGCCTCTTCAGGAAGCCCATGTGCCTCCTCAAGAAGCCTATCTTTCCCCCCAAAAGGCAGATGAGCCTCCCTCAGAAGCTCACGTACCTCCACAGTCTGCCTACATTCCTTCTCAGGGAGTGTATGAGCCTGTTCGGAAAAGTAATAGAATAAGTAATCCTCCCCAAGAAGCTTGTGCTCCAGCCATTTGCGAGAACGAGGAGAGAGTCAACAATAGAATAAGCCCTCCTTCCCAGGTTGCTTATGCGCCCAATTCTACGGAGCCAGACACTTCTTCTTCTATGAATCGGCTGGCACCAGACTTCCTACGAGAGATTCAAGAAGACAAATGGGATAACGAAAGCGAGGTCGCCCCTCCTTTTGAACTTGTGGACGATGCACACGACCAATTCCCACAAGACATCCCATCTATTTACGGGGAGCATGAGAGTGTTCAGTCTCACGAGAGATTAGACTTTGAGTCTAATTCCATACAAGAGCTACCCCACTTCATAGGCCCATGGGAAGCAAAGTCCACATGTATGAGAGCACCCACAGTCTTGGTAAGGAACGACGACTCAGTCATACCTAGGAACACAGAGGTAGTGAAGAACACTAACGTGCAGTGTAATCTCAAGTTAGAAGAGCTACTCAAGGTTAGACCTGAATTATGGAAACATGTAGCCAAACAAGTACCAGAGATAGCAAAACCTCGTTCCCAGGTAGGATCCCATAGGACAGTGCCAGAAATTCCCTTGGATAAGATAGGAGATATGTGTGAAGGTGAAGAAGGGAACACCTATCTTCCCATCACCTACCAGGAATACACCACCAAGGCGATTTTGGATTCAGGTGCAGGAGTTGCAATTGCCACCACCTCCTTATGGAAGCGTTGGGGCAAGCCAGCACTCAGGCCAACGAGGATGAAGTTACAAATGGCCGATGGTCACATAGAGAGACCCCTAGGATTGCTAGAAGGAATAACTCTCACCACTTGTGGTGTCGAGTTTGAACATAGCTTTGCTATATGTGACTTCAGCAAAAATCATGCCAATGAGATGATTTTGGGAAGACCATTTATGCGACAATTGCAAGTGGTACAGGATTGGGGAACCAACTCCTTGTATTTGCAACACTTGGGTGTTACGACCAAAGTCAATCTCAAGGATTATTCTCATAGAGATGTACCTCCTATCCAGTGGAATCCCATCCATAGAGCCAAAGATGATACAGAATCGGTGCATTCCATAGGGTCGGGATCCTCATGGATGCATGAAGATACTCACTTATGGATGTGCAAGGTAGCAGTAGAAGAAGAGAAGAGAGAGAAAGCCAGAGAGGTAGGTGCAAACGAAACTCATAGACCCATTCAAGACCCAGCCTATGCACCTATAGTTTTTCCAGACGAAGAATTTGAACCTCACGGTTGGGCAGAAATCTTAGCAACAATGGACGTAGCCATCAACGAAGAACAATGGACACCTCACTGTGATGAGGATGGCTATGATATTTCAGTCTTCTCCATAGAGCCAATCATGGGAGAGGCAGTTCTAGAAGAATGCGAACCTAGCCCTGATGCATTTGAGGATGCAAGTGACTCCGATCTAGAGTCAATCATTATGGACCCACCATTTGCGTCAGATGAAGAATACTTCCATGAGGTAGAATTTCAAACCCAGAGGCATGGAGAGCTGACAAATGACGTAAGATTAGCAACACATGTGAGCCCGAAGGAAGAAGGAAAGAAACGAAAGAAAAAAGAAGTCTCACCAGAAGAGGAAGAATCTTTGTTTGAGGTCCCAGGAAATTTTAAGAAGTATGAGATAGATGACAGGAGAGTCATGATTAGAATGCCTAAACGAGAGGCACAATCAGGAGAGGCCTATGATAACAAAGAAACTACCAAGAAAATTGTAGTGGCCCTAGAAGAAGGAGAGGAGAGATGCACGTATATAGGCCATGACCTGACAGAAGAAGAAGAGCACGAATTGATTGCCTTGCTAAGAGAATACAGAGATGTGTTCGCTTGGAGTTACAAGGATTTGAAAGGCGTAGACCCCGAGATATGCTCACACACCATTCCCATGACCTCAGATGCTAAACCCTCTAAGCAAAAGCCTTATACATATAACGATAATTATGCTGCTAAGATCAAGGAAGAGATAGATAGACTGGTCGAAGCTGGATTTATCTATGAAATTGAGCACACTGAATGGGTATCCCCCATCGTAGTGGTGCCCAAGAAGAATGGCAAACTGCGCGTGTGCATTAACTTGAAAAAGGTTAATGCCGCCACGATTCGAGATAACTATCCGCTTCCCATCACAGAACATCTCTTAGAAAGGGTGGCAGGCAAGGAAGTGTACAGCTTCCTTGATGGATTTTCGGGCTACAATCAAGTAGCCATAGCTCCAGAGGATCAGCATAAGACAGCCTTTGCCACAGAGTGGGGCATTTTTGCTTTTAGAGTAATGCCATTTGGGCTTACCAATGCACCCGCGACCTTCCAGAGGCTGATGTGCCATGTGTTTAAGGAGTTCCTGAGGAAGAGTTTAGAAGTCTATGTTGACGATCTCTGTGCTCATTCCAATGTTAGACAAACCCATATTCCTGAACTCAGACAAATCTTTAACAAATGTAGAGAATATCAAGTCTGCCTGAACCCAGAAAAGTGCGTTTTTATGGTCAGGCAAGGCAAGATTCTAGGACACATAGTGTCAAAGAATGGCATATCTACTGACGAAGAGAAAGTGAGAGCCATAGCAGAGCTACCTAGGCCAAAGAATGTCAAGGAAGTACAAGCTTTCATGGGGCATTGTGGTTATTATCGACGATTTATACACATGTATGCTGTCATTGCAAAGCCCATGTACGGACTTCTGACAAACTTTGAGTGGACGGATGAATGTGAGAATTCCTTCCAAGAGCTTAAACGAAGATTGTGTTCAGCACCAATCTTGACCACACCAGATTGGAATAAGCCATTCCATGTTCATGTTGATGCATCCAATTATGCTATTGGATGTGTGCTCGCACAACCTACTGGTGAAGGTAATATGGATCTTCCAATCGCCTATGCCAGTAGACAATTGAATGCGGCTGAACGGAATTACACCACCACAGAGCGAGAAGGATTAGGCATGGTGTATGCAGTTAAGAAATTTAGACACTATTTGCTTGCAAATAAGTTTAAATTTTTTACTGATCATCAGGCATTGTTATATCTTGTAAACAAGCCATGCAATACAGGAAGATTAGTGAGATGGTTTCTCTTGCTAATGGAATACGATTTTGAGGTTGTGGTAAGGAAAGGTAGGACTCATTTGAGAGCCGATCATCTCTCTAGGCTCACATCGGGAGAAGCCCCACAAGGAGTGTCAGATGACCTTCCTGATGCTTACTTGTTTAATTTGGAAGTTATACCGCAGTGGGCTAAGCCATTGGTACCAGTATTGACCTACGGGCCTAATCATCCAGTGGTAAACACACGGAATAGAGAGGTTGTAAAAGCCCAAAAGTACCACATCATGGCAGGAAGCATGTACAAGCACACAGATCAAGGGATCTTGGCTTGTTGCGTAGAAGAGGATGAGTACGCTAAATGGTTGCAATTAGCACATGTAGGTGCACTAGATCAACACCATTCAAAGCAACGAACTCTACAGACTCTAAAGAGATTCGGAGTGCATTGGCCAACTATGGAAGCGGATGTCCAAAAGTTGTGCAAGGAATGCCCAATCTGTTGCACTAAACCACCAGTGGAACACGCCACTCTTTATCAAGTATCCATTGTGCCAGATTGGAGTGAACCTCTAGTATCATTCTTGAGGACAAACACATTCCCTCCAGACATGACTCTAGGTAGGAAAAGGAGTTTAGAACAAGAAGCCCAGGATTATTCACTCATTGGTGATAATCTATATAAGCGCGGCAAAGATGGTTACCTGAGACTATGTGTCCACGAAAGTGAATATCTGAAGATCTTGGAAACTGCTCACCAAGGTGTAGCAGGAGGACACTTTGGACCAGATCGGGTGATCAAGGCGATATTATTTGCGGGCTTCTGGTGGCCTACCCTTCACATGGATGCACATACCTATGTGAAACGGTGTGATGTATGTCAGAGGACTCAGTATCCTATACGCAAAGACGAGATGCCACTGAAACCTATGATGGGTGGACGTGCATTCTCTAAGTGGGGAATAGACTTCATAGGTCCTATTAATCCCCCAGCCAAAGGTTCTCATGCGGAATACATCATTGTGGCAACAGATTATCTCACCAAGTGGATTGAGGTAAAAGCTACAACCAAGAACGATGCTCAAACAACTGCCAAATTCTTGTTTGAGAATGTATTCACAAGATACGGGCTACCTATAGAGCTGGTAAGCGATAGAGGCACTCATTTCTTGAACGAAGTGATTGAAAATCTACTCCAAGAATTCTTGGTAATACACAAGAAGTCTGCCCCTTATCACCCTCAAGCTAATGGACAAGCTAAGAGCACTAATAAGATTTTATGCAATGTACTAACGAAATTAGTGAACACTAAACGCTCTGATTGGGACAAACAGCTACACCATGCTGTTTGGGCATACCAAGTGGCCTACAAAACGGTACTCCAAGCCACTCCCTTTCAGATGGTATTTGGCCAAAATGCTGTGCTACCCTTGGACTTCCTGATCCCTACATTGAGAGTAGCACAAGAGCACGAATGGACAGGTCATGAGCTCTCCTCTAGGATCTTTGACCTTGAACGATTAGGAGAAACAAGACTGAGAGCCGCTGCAGGGATATATGCAGCCAAGAAGAGACAGAAGGCATACTTTGATGCCCACGTGAAGGATAAAGGCTTGAAAGCAGGAGATCTAGTCTTAGTCTATACACTAAAACAACACGCGAGGAAGCTAGAAAAGAGAGGCTACGGACCTATGATCATCAATAGGATCTCCACGAGCGGAGCAGTACAACTGGCCACATTAGAAGGTGATGTTCTCCCAAATTATATTAGCGGTTGCAGAGTCAAGTTATATCAAGAACCCCTCACGGAGGAAATGCTCAGTCGACTCAACACTGCTAAGAAACGCAAAGAGGAAGAAAAGCGAGTTCGAGAAGAAGCTCAAGCTGAAGCTTTAGAACGCATCAGAAGGATGAAATTACGAAGGCAAGGTAGATATCAGCCTGGAGCGAATGACTATGCAGACCAAGGATTTCCCATGGCCATGTGTGAAGTTGCAGGAACAAGCTCGCATAGGATAATTGATAGACGTCCTTTCATAACCATAGATATAGGACAAGGAAAGAGTGCAAGGACCGTAAGAGCCTTGATTGACTCAGGTGCCGCCACTAGCGCTGTTAAGTCGTCTTACTGTCAAGAGTTACAGTTAACTGTCCACCCTGTGGAGGCATATCTCATAGGATTGGGAGGCGTGGAAACCCCTTGCATGGGCGAGGTGGAACTTCCCCTCTACATTCACGATGAGGCAATGACCGTTAAAGTACTAGTGTGTCAAGATGAGGATCTCACTGAACCTCTCGTTTTGGGTCAGGATTGGATCTATGACCAAGCAGTCAATCTAAACCTAAGACATTAGGGGAAAAAATGAACCCTGAATGGGCCTTTTAGATTAAGAGGTGATTAGTGATGGACCAATGAGAAGAGGGTGGTGGCCACAGTCTACTCCTAGACTAGGCATAGGCTTCCCTTGTTTCTTTGTGGTCAAAGGTGGTATCAATGACTAAAAACCATGAGTTCTTCTATAAAAGTGGTTTGATAGGCCTACATTTTGAATCATAGCCATTGGATTAACTCAAGGATCTAATGGCCCATGTTAACTGTCAGAAAAAAGTCGGCATACAATATGGTCCCTTAGATGTGACAAAGATCTAATGGTTTAGCTTGAAAATCTTGAAAAACTGCGCCTTTATATCTCCATCGTCGGATTGACTTAAAAGGGAGTGGTCCGGATTCATTTGCGTTGAAGTTTGGAATACTTTGAGCTGGAGCCCTTGGATCACTTCTAGATCCAATGGCTATGAATGTTTAGTCTTGAGAGCATCCCAAGGTCAAATCGCAGCCGTCGGATCTTCAGCCATCGAACGTACCTGAATCCACCCCGCCACGGAACTGCGCCAACTCTCTTGTCGTTTTCTGCCAGTGTACATGCTCTCTCTCCTCATTGAATGCTCCCAAAATTGTCTTTTTGTGACAGAGAAACTCCTTTCGATCCAAGCCGTCCGTGAGCACTTCATCCAATGAATAAGAATGCCCACGACTGTTCCTCACTTCGGATCTCTTTTGTCTTCTTTTGACAGGCAAATTGAAGAGAATCGTGGCCATTCACGTGTGATTTTCCAACGGATACGATCTCCCATGACTATATTCGACATGATCACATTCCTTAAAGGAAATATTTTATTGCAAAACCACTAGTGGTTTTTTTTGTGGCCTTAATCCCTCTTTTCTTAATTTTAATCCCTGAAAATTAGGGATCCTTACAAGGCCCATGCAGGGTTCACTTTTTCCCCTAATGAAGTGGACTTCTCCAGGTTTGGGTCAATCATAGTCGAGTTACAGTAGAATTAGACAATGGAGCACTCAAGGAACTAGGAAAGGCACAGACTCCTGGTCCTTCCAGGGGTACACATGAAGATGACCATGCTGTTCTTGTTCAAAACCCTATGTTGCAGAGGAATGATATTTGCAAAAAAGAAGTCAGGGATGCAACGGATCTCCCTTCTTTTCCAAAGGCCAGAAGGAGGCAGCAACCAAAGGCGGATCACAAGCAGAAGAAGCAGAGTACTACTTATGTCCGAGATAAAAAATACCTGCGCAGCAGAATGTCCCAGAAAATAAACCAGGTGTGGGTGCGGAAAGGCGAACGACCGGGTGCACCACCGTCAACTACACGGGCAGAGCCTCTTATTAGTAACCAACAACACGACGCTAATAAGAAGTCTTTCAGAAATTCTTCTGCTAAAGTAAAATCTATTTGGGTGCCCAAGAAGTCGATGAAGGCAAGCCCACAATCAAGACAAATTTGGGTGCCTAAGGCTTGCTTGAGGGCACAAGTAGCTACGCCAAGGCCACAACCTATGCAGCATAACCCATCTACGAGTACAACCAGAATTCCCTCGTGCTCAACACTTAGGAACACACCAAGACCCATGAGCATGCATGTAATCACTTATAAGTGGGTCCCTAAAAGGCCCCATTCCCAAACAACAACACCGACATAGCTCTCTAGAGTCTCTACGAAACCGAAAGCAAAGCCCATCCACTGCAGTTGGCAGTCTAAGACCTGTAATAAACCCCCCGACCCCGATTTGTAAATTCACCCCACTTACTAACGGCTTTAGTCTCCTAGGAATACACAAACGTTAACTTCACTCACTGTCTTCGTGCACTTACTAACCACTAACTCATCATCTGCCTCATGTTAATGTTGTAACGGGGACAGCAACGGATTTATTCTGTCCATTACGATGTTAACACATGCTTTTATATTCTCACAGAATCAGAAGGCAAGCAGTAAAATGGCAGAAGCGACAGGTTCGGGCTCACAAGTAGGGATACTTACTGCGGGAATTGATGTGGATAGTATACCCATGGATGTGCCCCCGACTGAACGACCAGTGGAGATGCAACACCTTCAGCAACTCCCGGTGCCAGATCCACCTACAGGCATCACGGAAAGAGTCCATGCCAATTCTCATTGGTTCAATGGCATGCCCGGTCCATTAGGAGAGGCCAAGTATATCTGGGAGTCTAAATGCGAGTATGACAGATCATGGGTGAGATTCCAATTTTTCTCCAAAGAGTTCGAAACTTTACAGAACACCGAAGATCTCCAGACCATATGGCAACGAGCAGGGTTGGCGGAATATTTTGAAGCCCCACTACCTAAACCCGATCTCCTCCGATGTTACTATTTGGTCTCCACGTTACAAGCTAATGAAGATAAGGACCAACCCGGATCATTTGTTCTCCCCTCATTGCTGGGCAACAACGAGTTGAAGAGGTTTGAACTTACTGTGGAGCTGGTGAGTGATGCTTTAAATATGCATGGCACGCATGTACCCTCAAAAAAGGATGCTCTCGTCCCCACCAACATGAAGGACAGGAAACTAGTGAAGCTGAAAGACATGGCAGCACTCACCCCAAATGTGTCCATCCCTCTCCGAATGTGCATGCAACATTTCGCCTTCCCCGGTCAAGACCGATTCACGCAACCACACAAGAAGATCTGGTTTGCTCTCTACTTGGCGGAAGCAGGTGCGTTACCTATTAAGCTACCAGTGTGGATTATAGATCAGTTGTATGAAGCAAACAAACGGGCTTCTAGGAAATTAGTGGTGAACGGATGCTGTGCACTCACACGCATCATTTACCGATGCTTGGCATATGATGTCCCCATTGAGCGTGCCTTAACTTGGGCACAATTACAAATGTTTAAAAGGCTCAAGACATCCACACATCAGTCCAAGCGCATGAGGGGCGCGATCCCGTGTGTCCAGACAAGGGAAGTCCTGACTACTCCTGAGGCATCACCATTAAGAGAGGGCACTGTACCTCCCTTTACCATTAGGATACCCAGGTCGGAATCTGACACTACGACACAACCTACCCCATCGGCTCCTCCTGTTACACCTGAATTCGAATTTGCTGCCACTGGAGAGGCTGAAGGACTGGACCCCCAGGATTTCGAAGCATTCCTACAAAGCACACAATTCTCGGATGTAGAGTTTTATTCAGAGGCAGAGGAGCAGGGCACATCCTCACGAAGACGAAGAAAGTCTACAGACGGTAGACATGTCCATTGGAGTGACGCTCAACAAAGTCAACAACACGGATGCCCGGAAGAAGAAGAAGCGTATGAAGAAGAGACCACTGAAGCCCCAGCATATACAGCAGAACTCCGAAGGCTATATCAGATTATGGAAAGAGTGCGATCGCAGCAATTACTCACTGAACAGAGCAGCAGAGTACTTATGACTCAGTTGTTGGAAGAAGCGGGAGTTGACTCAGAGTACAGGGAAGGTCTCTTATTGATGGCAGAAACATATGGAGTTGTAGAAGCTGTGCGCACTGCCATTCAGAGGCCTTCAGTTCAATATGACCCACGAAGGTTCCAGACACGACCTCGCTTAGGTAAAAATATCCAAATTCCCGTTACAGTTGCAGAAGAGCCAACTACTACACCAACCTCCCAAACAGCTAGTCAACAGCACCCCGCCACCCATGAGGAGTCCACCGAACCACTACCACCTACTCCCCCACCATCACCTCCTAGAACAGAGACAGTGGAAATCCCATCGACCACTCAACCCACTGACCCAACCTTCATCTTCCGTACTCCCATCTCTAGTGCCACCCTATTCTCTACCACTGATAATCCAATCTTCGAAGCCAACCCCAACACTACACAATCCACCGAACCCCTCCTAGAGCCTGCCCTAGGGCAACCATCCCCAACGCCCTCAGCCACGGGTCATCCTGACCCTAGATCCACATTCATGGGCTTCCCTGCTACCACGCAACCCTTTCAGCCCTCCTCAAATTTACGACCTCAACCCCCGACATCCCTCTCTCCATTCCTACAATCCCTCCATGACCTCTTTGCTAGGGCTTTTCAACCAGGCTCTCAACCATTCCCTGTCTTTTCAGCTCCCCACCCCACTTCACATCTATTCACCACTTCCACACACACACCACCTACCATACCAATGTATATGGCAGGCCCCACACTAACACCCACTCCTGAAGGTATGGACATTTCACCACCCACGGCACCTCCACCCACGGTTTCACCTCCTCCCATTCCCCCTCCACCAATTTCACCCACACACACAACTTTCGTAGACACATCATTCACTGTCTCCCTTCCCCAATTCCCTTCCCATGCATCTTCCACGGTAAACACCCCCCACTCATCTATAGGTAATGCATTGGATACCATGTTGGCTTGTATATCAAATTTAAGAACAGATTACATTCAGCTCCAGCAACAAAACGCACGCCTGCAAGAGCACTCAGCGACATTACAGCACCGCCTTGCGGCACTAGAAGAGGAGAACGCTCGCCTCCACACACAGTTCCAAACCCTCCAAGACGCCCATAATATATTGGAGGTACAGATACAGAACGTAGATCAGGAAGCGGTGCAGGTGGTAGAAGGTCACCTACGGACACAGCTGGAACGCAACTCAAAACTTCAGCGAAATATGGCGCTACTTAAACGCCATCTTGCGGCTGCTCAGGAAGAGAACAGACGTCTGCAAATACAAAATCAAGAGAACCTGGAGGCAGCTATTGAGAGCACACCGGGGGCACCCATCAGCCCATCCAAGTTTCAAGCAGTGACCCCCGATAACATCAAGATTATATTGGAAGATTATGCCATGCTGCTCGAAGCACATGATAAGCTATTGGAGGAGCTAGGACAACTGAAGCAGGAACACCAACAAGGACCAACAGCTGCCCCTCCAACCACCCCCTCTGCGGCTTCGCTTCTCAACGCAGAGGCCATAAAAGATCTCCAGGAACAGGTAACTGAATTGCAAACACGCCTACTACAATATGAGAGACCATCTTCCCCTCCGGAGGCTCCCACAGACGAAGAAGTTGTGCAAATTCCTGTGGAACAAACGTTTGATGAAGAATATGATCCGCAACCATTCCCAGGAGGCCAACAAACAGAAGAAGCGCAGGACACGTTCGAGGCACCACGACCGCCATGGTTACGACAAGTGGAGGAAATAGGGACCTCGCATGAAGAGCGCACCGTAGTGCAAAATCAGGCCATGAGGGTCATAGAGGAGACTGTGTTACAATCAGCTTACTTCAAGAACTTGTCATCGAGACGCCTGATTCTCTCATCGGAACTCCAGTACAGGCCATATTATATTATCTTGGCTGATTATAATGCAGAAATACAAAGAGTCACGGGTCAGATTCCTACTTTTGCGACCCAATTTCAACCCGAAGACCTTCCTCCAGAGGTGCGAAAAGGCAAGATTCGTCAACCAACATGGCGGCAGAAACTTTTAGAGACCTATCCAGGAATGCTACGCACATGGAACAACGCGCCGTTGCACCTCCTGTACAACCCATGCTACGGTCCAGTCCCCCGTCGCAGGTCGTGGAAGGCATTTAATATCAAGGTACAGAACAATGCGCAATGCAAGGAATGGCTGAACTACCCGTACATCGCGCCACCACAAGGACCACCATCGGTAGCATATATGATGGGGACCATTCGCCACTGGATGCCGCGCTTGAAGCCCATGCAAGATGTGGCAGCGCAAATGATGCTTAAAATCTTAGATATGATGCAAGTAGTGCTGAAGACCTTTAGAAATGCAGCCGCACCACAGGTACGTCTTCCGGGGTTTAGCAATGGAAATTACGACTTGGTGTATGACATGAGCACCACCCCCAGTATCTGTGTGGCTTACGCTTGGCATGCACGCATCAAATACCTCCCCGCCTGCTACAAACAGACCTTTGAAGAAATGTTCAGATCAGGTTTCTGGGAGTACCACTTGGAGATTTTCGCACCAAAGCCGACACATCTGCTTCAACTGTTTGCTTGTGAACAAGCAATGTATTCAGAGTACTACACCACCCCGCAACCAGAGACCCCCGGTGCAATAAATTGGGAGGCATTGGAAGCCGATCTAGCAAGAGGCTTAAGGATAGGAGAACATGAACTGGCCACCAATGTCATCCAATATTACATCGACCACCCGCGCGAACAAAGGTCTGTCAGGGGCGACAGACGCTAGGAAGGGGGGAGTGTTGGCACACAAAGCAACAGAGGAATCATGCACGATACGGCAACAAGGCCAGATCATTTTTTCCCATGGGTTATGTACAACTCAAGTGATTTTAATCACTACACAAACATTGTAAATCCCGTTTTTGGTAGAATAGACTCCATTTTGTGCAAGCCGAGGAGTCCTCGAGCTTGAGGAGTATTAGAAGTACCATCGTACCAAATTTCATAATTTTTAGACTTCGTTTGAGCCCTCAAATAAGCCCTGGAACCTAATTTTTAACTAGGCCAGACACTAGGTCTGGACAGGGCCAAAGCTAGTCAAAAACTATAAAAAGAGCTAGAGAGCTCATTTTTGAGGTTAGATTGTAATTGAAACGAACTTGTAAGAGCTTTTGGAAGTAATCTAAAGAACTCCATTGATTCTCTCTCTTTGTCTTGCCGTGTGTGCGCGTGTGTGTGTATGTGTGTGCATGCTTGTGTGCTTCTCACTCACGCACTTGTGCCGTCACTTGCTCGAGGTCTTCATACCATCCTCACGTCTTCCCGGATTGACATTAAAGGAGGTGCTACTCATCACTGAGCTACACCTACCAAGGTTACACAACCAAAGCTATCTTAGATTCAGGTGCTAGTGTTGCGATTGCGACCACCTCCTTGTGGAAGCAATGGGGCAAACCTACATTAAGACCAAGTAGAATGAAGCTTCAAATGGCTGATAGCCATGTTGAAAAACCTCTAGGATTGCTAGAAGGGATAACTCTAACCACGTGGGGTAGAGTTTGAACACACCTTTGCTTTATGTGATTTTGGCAAGAATAATGCCTATGAAATGACCCTAGGAAGGCCCTTTCCTACGAAAATTGCAAATAGTACAAGATTGGGGAACCAACTCCTTGTACTTGCAACACTTAGGGGTTACAACCAAAGTTGATCTGAATGATTATACCTTCAGAGATGTACCACCCCTACAGTGTAATCCTATCCACAAGGCTCTAGAAGATGCAATCTCTATGCATTCTGAAAGTTCATCTGATCCATCCTGGATGCATGAAGATACTCACTTGTGGATGTGCGAGGTCGCAGACGAAGAGGAAAGATGCCTAAAAGCGAGAGAAGAAGGAACTTCTCAAGGAGACAGACCGATTAGAGACCCAACCTACACACCGATGATCTTTCTAGATGAGGAGTTTGAGCCTCACGGTTGGGCACAAATCTTAGCCACCATGGACATAACTATCAATGAAGAATAGTGGACACCTCATTGTGATGAGGAGGGTTGTGATATCTCTGTGTTCATGTGCCAACCCTTGCTAGAAGAATGTGTCCCTAGTGAGGTCATAGAAGAAGATGACAATGATGATGATCTAGAGTCCATTGTGGTGGATAATTGCTTTAACTCAGAGAGGAACTATCTAGAAGATGTAGAAGTATTTACCCAAAAAGAAGAAGAATCTCTCACAAGCATTAAAGTTGTAAATTCAAGGGATGGAAGTGAAGGTGGTCAAAAGAAAAAGAAAAGAAAAGTAGTGAAACAAGAAGAGGAGGAATCATTGTTTGAAGTACCAGAGAATTTCAAGAAATATGAAGTTGAAGACCAAAAAATTTTGGTACAAATGCCTAAAAGAGAGGGCATCACATGACAAAAATATGATAATAAAGAAAAGACCAAAACAATTATTGTAACCATTGAAGGGAACAAAGAGCAATCTACGTACGTAAGTGCAGAAGAAGAATTAGAGCTTGTAGCTTTATTAAGGGAATTTAGGGATGTGTTTGTGTGGACCTATAGAGACTAGATCTAGAAATATGCTCTCATACAATTCCCATGATGGTTGATGCCAAGCCCACCAAACAAAAGCCCTACACATATAATGACACTTATGTTGCAAAAATAAAAGAAGAAATTGACAGGTTGATTGAAGCTGGATTTATCTATGAAATTGAGCATATTGAATGGGTGTTCCCCATTGTAGTGGTGTGCTTAAGAAGAATGGGAAGTTGCGAGTGTGCATTAACCTTAAAAAAGTTAATGCTGTTACAATCAGAGATAGCTATCCACTTCCAATCACTAAACATTTATTGGAGCGTGTTGCAAGCAAGGCATTTTATAGCTTCCTTGATGGATTGTCAGGTTACAAACAAGTAGCCATTGCCCCAAAAGATCAACACAAAATGGTTTTTTCCATAGACTGGGGAATTTTTGCATTTCATGTGATGTCATTTGGGCTCACCAATACACCTGCAACATTCCAAAGGTTCATGTGTCATGTCTTCAAAGAGTTCTTGCGAAAGAGCTCAAAAGTATATGTGGATGATTTATGTGCTCATTCCCAAGAAAGAAGATACCACATTCCCGAGCTCAGATAGATCTTCAACAAGTGTAGAGAATATCAAGTTTGTCTGAACCCAAAAATGTGTGTGTTCATGGTACGTCAAGGCAAGACCTTAGGTCATATTGTTTCTATGAATGTAATATCAAGAGATGAGGACAAAGTCAGAGCTATAGCTGAGTTACCAAGGCCAAGGAATGTTAAAGAGGTACAAGCCTTTATGGGCCATTGTGGATACTACCACAGGTTTATCCACATGTATGCAATCATAGCTAAACCTCTTTATGCCTTGTTGATAAATTTTGAGTGGAACAACAAGTGTGAAAATTCCTTTAATGAGCTGAAGAGACATTTGTGCAGAACACCAATACTGACCACTCTTGATTGGCATAAACCATTCCATGTCCATGTAGATGCAAATTTTTTGATGAGAGATACAATTCATGATCTCTTAAATGGAAATGTTATTATTGCTTCTAGCATTTTATGTTATGGGTTGTGTAAGATCATAGAATATGCAAAATCTGTGCATTATTCAACATGCACAGTTGGAGATTCTTAGGCTATCTTAGATGCAAAGATTTGGCATGCATGCTTTGGTCATTTGAATTTCGCTAGTTTGCAGCACCTATAGAAATTTGAAATGGTTTCCTCTTTGCCGAAACTTGAGGCACCTTGTAAAAATGTTTGTGAAGGATCCATTTTGGGCAAAATGCAATGTTCCTCCTTCCCAAAAGATCGTTCAATTCCAGCTAATCATGAATTGAAGCTTGTTCATAGTGATGTTTGTGGTCCTATGCAAACATGTTGTTTTGGGAACCACCTTTACTTTGTGACTTTTATTGACGATTTCTCTAGGTGTGCATGGTTGTATGCATTGAAAGCAAAGTCTAACGTGTTTATGTGCTTCAAAATGTTTTTGGTTATGGCTCAAAACTTGTTAGCATGTAAATTGGGTACCCTCTATTCTAACCAAGGGGAGTTTCTGAAAGAAAGAACAAGTCTCTCATGGAGATGGCGAGGTGTATGGTCAAAAGTTAGGCTTTACCACATAGCTTTTGGCTTGAGGTTGTTATGTGTGCGACATACATAGTTAACTGGTGTCCCACCAAAGGACTACAATATATCACTCCATATGAAGTTTGGCATGGTCACAAGCCATCTGTTGCTCATGTGTGTGCCTTTGGTTGTCTAGTTTGCACATTAGTGCCTCCACAACAACCGAAGAAATTGGATGATCAAACATTTAAATGTATTTTTGATGCGTACAACTCTCAAAGCAAAGGATATTGTTTGTATCATCCATAGAATAAATATATTTTGGTTAGTTGTGATGTTATTTTTGTGGAAGATGCAAGTTAGTGATTACTTTCATGTACCAAGGAGACTTCATTTAGCTCTAGAGATGTGTATGACACTTTGCTACCTCTTTTTGTAGGTGGGCAGTCAAGTGTTGGTCCAAATGAGGCAATTTCTCAACCTTTATAGGTTCCATACGATGATTCAGATAATTCCATTTCTGATGTAAATTTACATGATGAACTTGTTGATAGGGCAGATTTAGAGGAATCAAAGACTATGCCTAAATGGATAGAAAAGAATTTGAGAGATAGCAAATTAGATGCACCCTATCATATCATATTTATTGAAGTTATCATCGTGCTTCCTTTGCATCAGATTGCTATGCAATGGGTGCCTCTATCCTTTGTGATGAGGATGCACCTGTTTCTTTTAATGAAGCACAAAATTCAAAAAATTGGATGATTGTTATGCAATGAGAATATGATGTTATTATGAATAATGGTACCTTATCTTTATATGATTTCCTCTAGGCAAAAGGGCATTGGCACTAAATGGTCAGACAAGATGAAACCTAGACTGATGAAACAATTGACAAGTATAATGCTAGGCTTGTTGCAAAAGATTATGCTCAGGAGAGATGCATTGATTTTGATGAGACCTTTTCTCCCAAATGGCCCTTAACCACCATGCGTAACATCTGTGCATCTATAGCTTAGCATGGTTGGAATGTACATCACTTGTACATTAAAACTACATTTCTATATCCCAAGGGGGAATCACTATCGCCAGATTTTCATACTTTTTTTGACAGTGATTGGGCTGGTTGCTATGACACTCGTGTGTCCACTAGTGGTTTTTGCTCCATGCTTCGTAGCTCATGCATATCTTGGTTGAGCAAGAAGCAGCCTACTATGGCCACTTCTAGTTATGAGGCTGAGTATAGGGTAGCTTTCACAGTGATTGTTGCGTGTGTGTGGTTCAAATCCCTTATGGCTGATTTGGGTGTTGGTCAGTCTTCTACCACCACCATTTTCATTGAGAGTCAGAGCACATTGGTAGTTGCGAGGAACCTTGTGTTCCATGCTCGCACGAAGCATAGATGCATTATCATTATGTCAAGGAGAGGTTCTCTGCTGGAGAGATTAGCTTGGCATATGTGCCCATGTAGTAGAACATTGCAGGCCTTTTCACGAAGGCTCTACCTAGGGAGAAGTTTGTAGCTTTTCGCAAAGCTTTGGGCTTACTTCCTTTCGTGGATTGATTCCATATAGCTTGGCACTTCCTTATACATGAGTGCTAGCTCCTTGTTCACTACATCACTCCTAGGGGGGATTTGTTGACATATTTAGGTAGTGATGCGTGTGAACACACTACGACCGTCGGGATAGGTTTTGTTGGAGTTAGACATCTACGGAAGCACGTGAATAGCACAAGAAAGAAGAAGAAGCTTGGAGCACAGCACACAATATTGAATGTATTACCACTAGAATGTAAAACAATTAGTAGCCCATTAGGGCAATAGAATATACAAGCCGGGGGAAAAAACCTCCTAAAGAGGGAAAAAAGTGCCCCCATGGTCCTAGAGTGTTCACACACATCACTACCTAAATATATCAACAAATCCCCGCTGGGAGTGATGCAGTGAACAAGGAGCTGGCACTCATGTATAAGGAAGTGCCAAGCTATATGGAATCAATCCACAAAGGGAAGTAAGCCCAAAGCTTTGCGGAAAGCTTCAAACGTCTCTCTAGGTAGAGCCTTCATGCAAAGGTCTGCAATGTTCTCCTGCATTGGCACATATGCCAAGTTGATCTCTCCAACAGAGAACGTCTCCCTGACATAATGATAATGCACCTCAATGTGCTTAGTGCGAGCATGGAACACAAGGTTCCTTGCAATTGCCAATGCGCTCTGACTGTTAGTGAAGATGGTGGTGGAAGAAGACTGACCAACACCCAAATCAACCATAAGTTGCATGAGCCACACACGCTCAATAGTCACTGTGAAAGCTGCCCTATAATCAACCTCACAACTAGAAGTGGCCACAATAGGATGCTTCTTTCTCATGCAAGATATGCATGAGCTACCAAGCATGAAGCAAAAACCACTAGTGGACACACGAATGTCATAGCAACCAGCCCAATCAAGTAAAAAAAGCATGCAAATTTGGCGGTAGTGATCCCCCCTTGGGATAAAACAATCCAAGTAGTCGGGTACCACTCAAGTGGAAAATGATGCGCTTAACCGCCTGCCAATGCTTGACACCTGGGCAATGCATAAACCTGCTCATCTATGAGACAACAAACTGAATATTTGGCCGAGTAATGCATAAGTAAATAAGGCATCCAACAGCCTGCTGATAGAGAACAACATCAAATGCATCTCCAACATCATGAAGACTCAATCCTAAACCTATCTCAATAGGAATGCAAAATGCTGCAATAATGTATCAATATATTTCATTTGACACAAAGCTATTCCACCATCAATGTGCATAAATTGAATGCCTAAATAATGATGCAAATGCCCCAAATCAGATATCTCAAATGAGGCATGCAAATCAGCCTTAAAATCCGCAATATGCTTCTCATGAGGACCAATGAACAACATGTCATCAACATACACCACAATGATCAGAAGTACATCATTAACATGCTTAACATATAAGGTGATTTCACTTGGACTGTTCTCAAAACCATGTGCAATAAGATAGGCATGTATCTTTTCATACCAAACACGTGGTGCTTGCTTTAAACCATTTAATGCCTTCTTTATCTTTGACACCTGGTTTTCATGCCCTTTCTACACAAAGCCACGGGGCTGAAAAACATACACTTCTTCATGCAAATCACCATTCAGAAATGTTGTTTTAATGTCCAACTGATGTACATTCCAACCATGATGAGCTACAAGTGCACAGATGCTATGAACAATAGTCATTCATCAAGTAGGTGCAAAGGTTTCATCAGAATCAATGTCTCTTTCTTGCACATAACCCTTTGCAACAAGCCTAGCCTTATACCTGTCAATTGTTCCATCAGGTTTACACTTCAGCTTGTATACCCCCTTAGTGCCAATGACCTTCTTCCTAGGAGGCAAGTCACATAAAGACTAAGTACCATTTTTCATGATAGCATCATATTCAGATTGCATTGCAGCCATCCAATGTTCAAAATTTTGTGCTTCATCAAACAAAACAGGTTCATTCTCATCACAAAGACTAGATGCAACCATACCATAACAATCTGATGCAAAAGAGGCACTATGAGAGCCAAAACGAGTATGATATGAGAACATCTAATTTGCTGTCACGCAAAGTCTGCACTAGCCATTTTGGCATTATTTTTGCCTCCTCAATATAAGCTCTCTCATCAACAAGTGCATCATGCAAATATTCATCAGAAATGGAATGTTCTGCATCATCACATGAAACCTATAAAGGCCGAGAAGATGCCTCATTAGGACGAGCACTAGATTGTCCACCTATAAAAAGAGGCAACAAAGTACCATGCATGACTTTGGAGCTAATAGATGCCTCCTTCATACATGAAAGTAAATGCTGAATACCATCTTCCACAAAAACAACATCATGGCTAACCAGAATGTGTTAATTCTATGGATGATACAGACAATAGCCTTTGCTTTCAGAATTGTATCCAACAAAAATACATTTTACTGCTTTATCGTCCAATTTCCTATGATGTTGTTCAGGCACTAATGCATATGCGAGACAACCAAAAACACGCATGTGAGCAACAGATGGCTTACAACCATGCCAAGCCTCATATGGAGTGATAGACTACAACATTTTAGTGGGATACTTGTTAAGTACATATGCTGCACATATGACAGGCTCAAGCCAGAAACTATGTGGTAGAGCCTAACTCTAGACCATACACCTCACCATTTCCATGAGTGACATGTTCTTTCGTTCAACAAATCCATTCTTTTGAGGTGTATAGGGCACTGTACACTGATGTTTTATCCCACGTTCAGTGAGAAATGCATTAAATTGAGAAGACATAGATTCCCCCCTTGATCAGAACAGAGGGTGCCCATTTTACATATTGACAAATTTTCAGCCAAAACCAAAAACTGTTTGAAGCACATGAACACTTCGGACTTTGCTTTCAATGGATATACCCATGCATGCCTAGAAAAATCATCAATGAAAGTCACGAAGTAAAGAGTTTCCAAAAGAAGGTGTTTGCATAGGACCACAAACATCACTATGTACAAGCTGCAATTTGTTGAGTAGCCTGAACTGAACCATCTTTTGGAAAGGAGGAACACTGCATTTTGCCCAAAATACAACCTTCACAGACATGTTTTTCGGGCGGCTCAAGTTTGGGTAAAGAGGACACCATTTTAGATTTCTACAAGTGTAGCAAACTAGCAAAATTTAGATGACCAAAGCATGCATGCCAAAGCTTTGCATCTGACATAGCCTGAGAATCCTGTATTGCACATGCTGAATCAATCACAAATCTTTCATAGTCTATGATCTTATACAACCCAGAACATAAAATGCCAGAAGTAATAATCATGTTGCTATTTGACAGATCATGAACTATACATTTGTCATCAACAAATTTCATAACCAAACCAATCTTGGCTAATGAAGAAACTGATAATAAATTTTTCTTGATCCCTGACACAAATAAAGCATCCGACAAAGTGAAAGAACTACCATCAGCAGTAGTCAGAATGATCTTACCAACTCCCATGACAGGATAAGAGGAGTTGTTGGTGCACACAATAGTATTCCGTGTAGGGGCAGGCTCAAGTGAACTGAAGAAATTGTGTTGCGAGGTAATATTTTTGGTTTCCCCTCTATCAGAATACCAAACATCTGAGTCTACTACAGACATACACTGCTCATGAGAAGATGGATCAAAACTACAAACAGTAGTAAACACCCATTCTTCATTCTGCACAAGATTAACAAACTCTATTTTTGGTGTAGAGGCCTATGCAACAACCATTCCAGCCTCTTTTTTCTTTGCCTCTTTAGCAGTCACTTTTGGACAATGCTTAATGACATGATCATTTTCTTTACCGTATTTGCAAACCAATTTCTACTTTTTTGATTTCTTCTCATCTTTGTCTTCCTTCTTTGAATGTGCAACATTTGCAGATTTTTGCGTACTAGTAGAGGAGCTCCATTTTCCTTTGCCCTTCTGACTAACCAGGGAAGCTTGATCTGCAACACGCATAATGGACCTGTTCTGTATAGACTGATCTTCTTGCAACATAACAGAAACTAACTCTTCAAATGATAGGGCATTTGGATTTCCTTTCATCATCAAATGAAGAGTAAAAGCAAAAACTCTGATATGAGTCCAGAAGACCATTCAGAACAGTCTGCACAAGTGAGTTATGTGGTATAACTTCATCAGCAAAACTCAATTGTTCCTTCAAGTCTTGATCTTTGTCAAAAAACTATCCATAGAATCACCTTCATTCATGTGCTCACTCTCCAACTGTTTTCAGAGGTAAGCAACATGAGCCTCATTCCTAGCCTGGTACAATGTGGTAAGTGTATCCCAAGTGTCACTCTAGCATAATTGAAAGTATCAACATGAGGAGCTTCACCTTGTAATTGTCAATCTGCAAAGAGGTTAGGCCGATATGAAGATCAAGTGCAAGTGATGTGTATGAAGAAGATGTTGAGAAATGCAAGAGCATACACACACATGCATACACACACTAGGAAAGTCACGATGGAGATCAATGGAAGGCAAGAAGAGAACTCTTAATCATCTTCATCATCATCATCTAGTTACAATAGCTCTTCTAGCTCTAGCTCATAGGTTCAATCATAAACTAACAACAACCTCAAAATGAGCGCTCTAGCTCTATTTATAGTTTTTGCCTAGTTTTGCCGGTTTCACATCTAGTGACCGGCATAGTTAAAAAATAGGTTCTACCTCTAATTTGAACTATTTAACGGCTTCCAAAAATTACAAAAATTGGTGTGAGCTTTCTAATTAGACTCCTCAAGCTTGAGGACTCATTGGCTTGCACAAATGGAATCACATTCACGATAATTGGATGTATATACATATAATACATTGGTTTAGTGATAAAAACCACTGTTGTCATGATGAAATCTTCTGAGTAGCTTTAAGTGCTTCCTCTTCTTGTATGATGAGAACTAGTACTCAAACCTTTGCCTTGAACACTCCCCTCCTCCTCCTTTCTATCATCCCTGATAGAACCTGATTTAGCATGAGTAACGTAGTTGGTGAGCAGGTACGTTGCCAAGGTGTGTTTGGTGATGCGAAGTCCCCGGATAAGATCATGTTCAAGTTTCTCCCAATCAATGGGTTGGGGTTCATTTGGAGGTAGGTGCATATAATGTTGTGAATGCATGATGTGTTCACAAGAAAACAGGTGTAGCAGATGCATTGGACGAGTGGTAAACACTTCTGAGTGATATTCCTAGAAGCCGGTGATGAACATTTCTTCAAACATCTACTTGTAGCAGGCGGGCAGATACTTCAATCTACAAAAGAGAATGTGTCATGATCATGTCATACACTAAGTCCAAATTCCCATATTCAAAGCCTGGTGTATTTATAGTGGGAGCCTTGACACAATTAAAGGTGTTGAATACAATTTGCATCATATCAAAAATCTTGATAGTCATTTGAGCAGTAATATCGGTCATCGGGTGTAGACATGGTAACCAATGGTGAATGGTGGCCATCATATAGCAAACAATCAGAGTGTTATTCATGGGAGGTGTGAGGCAGGGATAATTTAGCTAATCCTTGCATTGACGATTATTCTGAACCTTAATAACAAATGCCTTCCAAGTACGTCTGCACAGAATTGGTCCATAACATGGGTTTGACTTCAAGTGTGTTGGTGCGTGCATCCATGTATGCATCATTTTTGGGTACTTTTGTAGTAAGTCTTCATGCCAGGTGGGTTGATAGATGTGGCCTCACTCTGCTTCTCATGGAACATCTTTGGGCTCTAATTGCATGGCCTGCGTAGGGTGCTTCTGAGTCTCGCTCGCAACTTGAAAATTATCTTCTTCTGGCAAAAGGAAATATGGTTTATACTATGATCAATAGACATTATATGTCTAGGGGGGAGGCGATAGCAACAAAGTAGGGCAACTTCAAAATAACTTCTTTGAGATTTGCCATCGCATGGAGTTGCACCTCTACAAGAGTAGAGTGTGTCTTACCCAATTCTTTGATGGTCTTTAACCAAGCTTGCAGAGGTAATTTGTAGGTGTCCTATCCTTTAGGGGATGAGCGGCTACCAACAACAGGTAAGGGTATATATTTTTCTTCGAATGTTTCCTTGACAAGGATAGGTATCATCTCCTCTGGTTCTGGTAGATCAAGTGGTGACTCTAGTCAAGGGGTTTCTGTCATATTAGATACTTGAGTCTATAACTCTTGTACTTTCATACATACCGCTGTCAATTCTTCCAAGACAATCGGTGGTGCCACTTCCTATACAATAGTTGCTCCCAAATAATCTTTAAGCAACAAAGTTTTATTGGTGTCCTTGAGGGTTCAGCATTCTTCCCATAAACGGTCATAGTCCTCCAACACACGTGCATGGTCTTCCCTGAGGATCTACATCAATTCAGGGGGAACGGCTTGAAAGCGAGACGGACTAAAAGGCGTGTCTAGTGTTGGTGTAGGACAACCCTCAATTGATGATTTTCACAAAGACTTGAATTCAAAAGATGAATCAAAGACCAATATATGAAGATTGAAGTTAGTGCATAATCAGAGAGTGAAGGCTTGTAGATACATGTACATTAAACATGATTATACTTTTGTAATGGTCACGAGTTTGTAAAAAATACCTATATATACAAGTAAAAAGTCATGGCATGTATGAGGGATGAATAATGACCAGTTGTAAGAGTCATTAGATACTTTACAAGTGAAGAGTATATCTCTCATCAACTAGATGTAAAGTTTTCCTGAATAGAAGAAAATTTGCACCTGATATTTTGCTCAGTGCTCCTTTTGTGTTAAGTCTTTTGTGGAATGGTTTTGTACAAGTCTAAGTCTAAAGTAGAGTGACCTCTGTACAAATTCTTAGATCCTAATTGTGATCAGGCTGAGATAATTGAGAGTAGGAACATTTGCATGTGTAAATGTGAAGAAGAGAAGACTGCTGCAAGTGCAAATTTGATGATAATGTTTTGGTCAGTTCTCCTTCCACAGTGTAAAGTTTTGAGCAATCGAGCACTCATTCTTTAACTTGGAAGGTAAGCTACCTATGGCTAAAAGCATTTGAATGAAGGAGTTGTAATTTGAGATAACTATGCATTAAAAGTTCCAGGTGTCAAAGTCAATTATACAAAAGTATAGTTTTTGACATAAGTGAATTGTTTGGAGTAAATCTCAAGATTTACTAAACCTTTTGAGAAGAGTTAACTTGAAGAAGGTGCACAACCAGTAGCCAACACCTCATACAAAGTTTCATTGAAAACTTTATAAGTTTGATTAGTCTATGAGTGGATAAAGTGAAGGAGACTTTCTGTGTATTGAGTTTGTTCACAGTTAGTTCAAAAGTTTGGTAATGTGGTATTGATCTTCCAAATTGGTTGAGGTTTTGAGTTATTCTTGATATAGAGGTTCTATAACATCAAGGATAGCTTGTTCTTTTGGACATTAACATCAGTGGTATTAGAGCAGGAGTTATCAAAATTGAAGAAAGGAGGACCCTGACTGTTGTAGTTATATAGAAATCAACATTTGAAGGTTCAAAAGGTGAAAGTTTGAAGTAAAAGCTAGAGAAGGAGGCCTGGATCTATCAAGGAGATCAAAGGGAACTTCATTCAAAGTAAAGATACACTTATTCCTCATAAATCTTGAAGAATTTAATACATAGGTGAAGAAAGGATGGGAGATTCTCTTTAGATAGAGAAATTGGATTTAGAAAACTATCCAGTTTGGTCAATGAGGATGGAAGCTCATCTCATGAGTAAAGACTTGATAGGTTATATCACAGATGAAGAAGAAAAACCAGAATTCATAGATCCTAGTGTTCCAACTAGGGATGAAGAAGGATGCTCAAGCAACGAGCATTATCTACATGGGAGTCAATGACTACTTGCTACCTCATATTAGAGGACTTGAAAGTGCAAGTGATATATGGAATGCTTTGGATGCTCAAGACATGGATGAAGAAGAATGCTCAAGCAACGAGCATTATCTACATGGGAGTCAATGACTACTTGCTACCTCATATTAGAGGACTTGAAAATGCAAATGATATATGGAATGCTTTGGAGGAGCATTTCCAAAACACTACAAAGTCAAGGAAGGCATCTTTGTAAGTAGAATTTACCACATTCAAGAAAAAGGCTTCTCAATCCATTTCTGATTATGTAACAATGATGAAGGACATTGCAGATGCATTAGGAGGAGTTGATGAAGATATTGAAGAGGACAAATTGGTAAGGCAAATCCTCACAGGTTTGAGAGGAGATGAGAAGTGGAAGCCATTCATTTTATCTACTGAATTGTCACTAGAACATTTTAGTCCTGATTTGAATTAGTTGCTAGGACATATGCTAACCTTTGAGCAGGATGTCAAAGGTGATGTTGATAAGAGTACAGGTCAAGCAATGTATTCAAAGGACAAGAAGAAGTTTAACAAAGGCAAGCAACAATTGAATGAAGATGAAGGTACAACTAGCCAAGGTAACTCCCTAAGAGGAAGAGGCGGTGGCAAAGGAAGAGGTAGAGGCAGAGGCAATAAAGATGGAGTCAAAGCTTGCTAGATTTGTGGTAAGACAAATCATTTAGCTCATGAATGTTGGCATAATAATCAGAATAGTGGAGGGTATAATCAGAATTTAATTCAAGAGGAAGAGGTAATAGAAATCAGAGAGGCAACTTCATAGGTAGAGGTAGTAGAGGTTGCTTTGGAAGAAATGCAGGTAGAGGTTTCCAAAGTCAATCCTACAGCAATACCTAATACAATTCTGCTTCGGATCAAAAGGAGGATTCAACTTTAATCATGAATGCAACTTGTGAAAGACAAAGTGAAGATCAAAGCGTCTTCTACATTGACTCAGGGTGTAGCAATCAACTAAGTGGCAACATTGCTTTGATGATTGATTTGGAGAATAAATAAGTAATCATGCGGTACAAAAAAGTGATAATACAAAGCACAATGTGAAGTCAATTGGATCAGTGAAGGCTAAAGATGGGAGTACTCTTCTTAGTAAGGTTTTGTATGTTCCTACAATTTGAAAGAATCACATAAGTGTAGGGAAAATTGTTGAAAAGGTTATGAAGTAAGGTTCACTAATGATGGAGTTTTTGTGGAAGACCCTAGAAATGGGTATAAACAAATTGTTTCAGGAAAGAAAGAAGGAAGGTTATTCACATTGAAGATTCAAGGCAATGTTGGTCATGCCTTGTACACTTATGGAGGACAGAAGATTTCTGAGTTAGATCTTTAGCATAAAAGGCTCGAATATTTTAATGAAAGAGGTATTAAGGATATGGTTAATAATGGTTTAGTTCTTGGATTACCTAATGTTGTAGGTCAACATATGACATACAAATGTGAGGCGTGTCAACTAGGTAAGGCTCATAAGCAATCATATACTAAGCATGGTTTCATGTATTTGGAGAAGCTTGAGTTGGTACACACAGATGTGTGGGGAACATCAAAGGATTTCAATATTAATGGTTCAAGATATTATGTGATTTATGTTGATCATGCTACCAAGTGGATCACCATATATGTGATCAAAGATAAATCAGAGGTGTTTAATACATTTAAAAATTATCATGTGTATGTAGAGAGAATCACAGGTCAAAAATTGAAGAGACTAAGGTCAGATGGAGGGGGAGAGTATTTCTATAATGAGTTCAGTGATTACTTATGGAATGCAGGTATAAAAAGGGAAGTTACTTGCAATTACTCTCCTCAACAAAGTGGTAAAGCAAAAAGGAGAAATAGAACTCTTGTTGAGTTTGCAAGGTCAATGATGAAAGAGAAAACTTCTCCAAATTATTTGTGGGCTGAGGCTATAAACACAGCTACATACTTGGTTAATAGGCTACCATGTAAAGCTTTGCAAGGTATGACACCTTATGAAGCTTGGTGGGGTAAGAGACCTACCTTAGATCATTGCAAAGTGTTTGGATGTTTGGCTTATGCATATGTGCCATCTCAATTGAGGCATAAATTGGAACCTAAAGCTGAAAAGTATGTGCTCATTGGTTATGATGATAAGTAGATGGGTTATAGGTTGTAGAGTCCATCCACAAAGCAATTCCTTGTGTCAAAGGATGTTACATTTGATGAGCAAGGTACTTGGTATGTAGGTACAATTAATATTCATGCAGGTGATGAAGAAACCTTGAATAAGAAGAAAGGTAAATGAAAGGTTCAAATATTTGATGAAGAAGAGAATAATGAAGTATAAGTTGAAGTTGAAGAAGTGCCAAGTTTTGATCTAGAATGTGATGAACCAAAAACTTCAAGAAGTGGAGAACGCAGAAGGTCATCAAGAAACAAATGGCAAACTTCTTTTTTGACAACTAATGATTATGCTTATATGGTGAAAGCAGAGGAAGACCCTTCTACATATGAAGAGGCAAAAGGTAAGGAAAATTGGGAGAAAGCTATGTAGGAAGAGTATGATGCTTTGATGGAGAATGATACATGGATTTGGTTCCTAAACCAAA
Source organism: Ceratopteris richardii (assembly GCA_020310875.1). Classification (NCBI taxonomy): domain Eukaryota; kingdom Viridiplantae; phylum Streptophyta; class Polypodiopsida; order Polypodiales; family Pteridaceae; genus Ceratopteris; species Ceratopteris richardii. The sequence goes on from CM035444.1 coordinate 60,676,467, forward strand.
TAGTCAGAAGATCATTGGATGCAAATGGGTCTACAAGACAACGAGGTTTGTAGATGGAAGTATGTCCAGGTATAAAGTTAGAATTGTTGTGAAAGGGTATGCTCAGGCATATGGTATAAATTATGATGAGACTTGTAGTCCTGTGGCAAAGATGACAACCATAAGGACACTCATAGCCATTGCTACATGTAAAGGTTGGAAACTATGTCAATTAGATGTGAAGAATTCTTTTCTAAATGGTTACATTTCAGATGATGTTTTCATGGAGCAACCAGAAGGGTTCAACGATAGAAAGTATCCAGAATATGTATGTAAGCTCAAGAGAGTTTTGTATGGTTTGAAGCAGGCCCCAAGGGCATGGAATTATAGACTTGTGAAGTTCTTGAAGGAACTTGGTTTCCAAGTATCTAAAGCAGATAGTAGCTTGCTTTTTAAAGAAAGTGATGATGGGTTCATTTACATATGTATATATGGTGATGACATAATTCTTACAGGTACATATGAGAAGAGCATACAAAGTCTCAGAAGCAAATGGAGAAAGAGTTCAAGATTACTGACTTGGGAGACTTCTCATATTTCTTGGGCATGGAGATTTCATATACTCAACATGGAGTATATGTGACTCAAGAAAGGTATTTGAAGAACTTGTTAATCAAGTTTAAAATGGAAGTTTGTAGGGTAGCACCTACCCCAATGGAGGTGAATCACAAATTGAGAAGATATGGAGGAGAAGAATTCAAGGACATGAAGCTATATCAAAGTCTGGTTGGTAGTCTTGTTAACACTCTTAGTCCAAGGGAAAAGATGCTGAGAGACACTTATACTGGATCTAAGGCCCTCAAAATCGGTCCACTCTCCTTGCCTTAAGTCATTAAATCGTATTTGAACGTATCTCAAGCTTCTCCTTGCACATGCACTCTCGTTCTAACTAATTCACGTGGTCTATTCTCTTTCCTACTCTTAGTTTCTTCGTTTCACTCACCCGCATGCACTTGTGGCTACACACACTCGGACCCACAACCTTACACACACTCACACACACATGCACATTCACTCCCTTACATAGTCACTTTACACTCACACTTTCATTTCCCACTTTCACTCTCTTTCACCCATACACACACATATGCCTCCTATCCTTTGCCTCACTACTCACTTCCAAGTTCATACACTTATACCTACTCACACCCATAGTGCATGCACATGTGCACTTTCACCCACACTTCAATCCTCTTTCACCTCCCCTTTTTGCCTTTGTTCACTCTCCACTTCTCTCTCTCTCTCTCTCTCGACTGCCCAATCTTTGTGTATGTCCTCATACACACACACACCAGCACCTAAGTCACACAGATACCAACAGACCCACATCCCCTAAACATACACACACATGCTCACTTACGCACTCGTGCATACATTCTCACACGCTAGTACCCATTGATGCCCACACCTACTTTCCCCCTTTCTTTCTTTTTTACCTCTACTCAACCACACTCCCTCACATTCACACCTCCACCTACGCTCTCTTACCATAAGAGAAAGAAAATAATGAACTAAAACCCCTCTTTTCAATACTTCAGGAAATGAAGGGATAACAACGCGAGAAATGTCTCTTAGTTATCATGGCAAGAGTGTTCTTTTTGAGACAATGGCAGTTAATGTATTATGATTGCACGAATTGGTATGCATACACAACCATATCAAACTATCTCCTATATGTTATTTTCTTGTTTATTCCTTAGCCCAAACAGAGTCTTAGCTCGTTCTCAAGTTCTACGCAAAACACAATGGTCAAGTTCAAACCAAGCATGTCGGAACTTTGCAGAGGATGGAGTAACATTCTATCGAGCTGAAGAAGGCACCATAACAATTTGCGTAGTTTGTTTTCATATGCTCTAATACAAGAAAAGAACTTTGCCAGCGCCTATTCTTACAAAACGATAATAGAAGAAAATGCCTGTCTTCATCACAACATTGTGCAAGTAGAGACATTGGATTCCAGTGCGTATGGTTATGTAAGTCTACCTTTAATTACCTCGTTGAAGACACATAATACTAGGTCATGCATACGGAAGTCTGCCACGGGCATTTTATTCATGAACATAACGCAACTCAAGTTTGTAAACCTCAAAATTTCAAGAACAGATTGAGCATTCTAGCACGTGCTAAGGTGACTGTAAATGCGTATTTGCTGAAAGCTTCTCCTACTATTTTGTAAGGCTCTGTGCATAATGCACAGATCATGGCATAAAATTCAGGTGTCAGACGTGCGCACAGGAAACAACAAAAAATCGTTCTCCCTTGAAAGAAACCAGTATTGGCTTCAACTGTTTTCCAAGTTAATCATACGGTCGTTTGCAAGATCAAGAAGAGGGCTGGAGCATCTCTGAGCATGACCATGAATCCATATCAGAACAAGAAGGCCTGCTGCGCATGATTATTGCCGAGATCAATGATAACCGAAGGAGGAGGACCATGTATAGTGGTGTTAGCTAAATGATGATTCTAGAACATCTCCTGGAAAGGGCTCACGTTTGAAAGTGGTGACATATGGAGAGCAACCATCAGTGCTAACCATGTTCACAGTCATCTCATCCTAAGGTAAAAACCCACCAAAAATCAGGATGATGGAGGAAATACCTAGTGGGAGGCCGCTGACCTGAGTCTCGTGCACCCGAACAATTATCCCTTTTCAGAGTAGACAGCGATGGTGACCTCGGCCTCCAAGTACTCGAGCTCTTGGGTACTGTCCTCCTTCACGTATGCGCGCAGGCGACTCCTCAATAGGACGAGGAGGAAGAACACCACTCTCTCGGATTAGACACACCCCGCTATTCGGTATCTCCTACTTTCCAGCCATGCGAGTAATGAGAAGATCGTCGTCCTTCACAGGGTCCTCCTTCAGGCTCTTCTTACCATTTGCTCTCTGCAAAGCTTTCCTCCACCGCTCTCGATGATGTGAGACCCGCGTCCACCAGCTATCTCAGCTCTCTTGTACACTCTGCCCCCCCATCCACGCTCCTTGAGTGAAATAAGACCCCTCGATGCACAGTAGAAATGAAACGAGGTCTCTGGGCCAGAAGCAAAAAGAAGAACAGAGAGCGACTTTCGTCCTTCTCTGATCTCTTCTGCACCAATGACTCTCAAAGAAAAAACACAGCTAGAATCACCAACCAGACCCCGTCTTTCCTGCAGTCGAGATAAAACCTCCCGTTCTGCATACGGAAAAACCCACTCCTCCCTCGCTCGTGTGCCCATTAAGGAGGGCATAACCCTCCGGCCCTTACCTGATAGAGTGCAGGCGAACTGCCACCCAACCCCCTGCCCATCTCCTTCATCCTTGCATACCTGCACGATACAAAAAAGAGGAGGGGGGGAAAACAAAAAAACCCATAATAAACCTTTCTTTAGCGCACAAATATTGAGCTCGCGACTCTATGCTTAAGCAAGGCATTCACAAAATTTCTGAAATCAAAATACATCATTGACATGAATTTCCTTGTTTTTGGTGCTTGAGACAGTTTTGGCCCACAATAATTAGGGTGGTTGTCCATAGCTGTAATGCACCAACTTATTGCCTCTTGAGCATACTCATACTTTCCATAGCCTGAAATCAAAATATCCTATGCATCCACATCCTTAAGGGGAAGACCCTGGAATAGCTTCTGTATTCTCATGAGGAGTCATGCTTCTGCATACAAGTTAACAGCTTCACAACCAACAATGGCATTTGATCACATAAACCCCTTGCAAGCGAGTTCACATGTTCTTCTCTACCCTCATCAATGGCCCCCACACTGCAACAAGCTTTTAGCTGCAACCAAAGGTAACAACATTGGCAAGACCCCCTTCGAGCCCCAATTTGCCACAACATTCTAGTGTTTCTCCTTCGCCTAGTACACATATTCCACACAATGGAGACATGTTAGCGCTAAAAAAAAAACAATCACAGACATGGTTAACATACTCCCCCCTTCTGCTCACGAAGTCGTCCCCGACGAGCCAATGTGTGCCTGCACTCAAGCCAAGGATTAGTTCTCTTCAAAAACATCTAACCGGTTTATCATCAATGATACACTTTCACATTTATATGCAACACACTTCCATTCTCCTATTCACTCACTCACCTCGTCTACACTTTCCCACATCCAAGCACATACCATGATGCACACACAGATCCACATCATGAATTACACATTCTCACACATACACATTCTTACTCATGCGCACTCATCTCTTCATGCATTCCAAGAAAGACACATGCCAACCACATTCATTTCCATGTCCTCATGCAATCACCTTTTACTTCTTCTCTATCTCACATCTCCTCTTTATCATGCCACAAGCAAGTCTATGCAACCACACATATGAACCATGCCTCATACCATGCTCTCAACCATATCCATATACTTACACTCGTTTCACCTATCCATTTCCAGACATAAGGTCACAAGAACCATACTTACATCCTTGTTACCACTTCATCGACTCGATCACCTCATACCTTATTTACCATCCATGGCACTCTTTTTCCTTTTGCCCTTTGCCTGTATTCCTACAGTATCCATCAAAACAGAATTTAACCATTACAAAAAGACATACCATGTATAAACATGCAAGACGGAATTCCTCTTTCCCATTGCACTTGTTAACTCACACATCTCAACAAAAAATGTAAGTATCAAAAAGATGTATCAAAACCAAAATCATCATGTATAATCCACATGCATATAGGCATCTTCCCTAACTAATCGTATGCAGACAAGACGAAGTTCGACACAAAACCGAACTCGTGCAATCAAAAAGAGACCATCTCCAAAAAATAGACCATGACCCGAGTAAAAGAATCAGAGTGGTATACCTCATTGCCGTCTTCAGAAAGAACCTGTTGACAAGAATAGAAAAGCCAAATACAGTGAGCAGGCAGCAAGCAAGTCAAATACACATGTGAATACTGGTCCTCGTTGGCATCGACGTTAGGCAGATCGATCTATCAGCAATCACAAAAAGATCACAAAAACATATACATACATGGCACACCCATCCGGACGATCATCGTCCTCCTCCTTTCTGTCTCTCCCCCTCAGGGACGGGAACACCAAAATCTTTTCTTTTCTTTTTCTTATTTATATTTATTTACACACGGGTTGGCCTATGCGGAAACCAGATGCGACTCGTGGTCCTAACCGTTGGCTAGGTTCATTCCACCCATCTACTGGTATAGCATAGCGCACAATAACATAAATACATGATGTATAAACACACACGGAAGGGCTTGCCCATAGTGAAGCCAAGTGCGGCTTGTGGTCTCGTCCACCCGGCCTAGATGGCTCCACTCACCTGTCGACCCACTATGGCACGAAGCACCAAAATACATACACATACTCCAGCACCTATGGCGAAACTAGCGTCGGCTCGCAGTCCTGACCACCTAGCCAGGTGGACTCTGCTCGCCTACTAGCCCGGCATAGCGTGCTGGCACACATATAGACACGATGTTTTTGCTTTTTCTTTTTGTTTTGTATTTCTTTTTCTCTTTTCTTTTTTCTCTTTTCTTTTATCTCTTTTCTTTTCTTTTCTTTTTTCGTTCCCCTCAAAAGAACCCTGAGAGTTAGGGAGAGGTAGAAAGGAGTGCTCCCCCACTTGTCCCACACGACAATCATACAAAAAAACACAAACAAAATAGACTTCTGATAGATCAATCTTCCTGTTGTCTTCGCTTTCTCAAACACGACACTCAAATGGCATACCTGGCTGTCTATAACCTAACTAACTGAAACTTAGCTGTTCATCCCCTCGCGAGGCCTCTCCTCCAACGACTATGCTGTAAGACCGACTCGAGACTCTCTTACCTAGCCATGTCCACCTCCCAGAAATCAGTACTCTCTAGGAAGGTGAATCCGGCTCCGCCTCAGGAGCCTCATCATCGCTGCCTATGACTAGTTGATCCGCCCATGCCCAATAGATATCATTTACCTCGTTAGGCAATTCCCTCGTGTTGTCATAGTAGAAGTACTGGTCCTCGGCATAACCAGCCCAACTAAGTAAATACGCTTCGAATTGAGGAAACGGGAAGTCAATGTCCAGACCTTGATTCCAAAACCGTACAAGGAAGTGTGCCTCTTCCACGTCGTAGTCTGTCCACAAGGTCTCGACCGATATCTCCATGCTTTCTAACGCTTGATCTGAAAAATATACTACAAGGTCGAACAGAGCACTCTGGTATACTTGGTCAGCCATCGATTGCCTAGTCCTCAACAATCCCGCGTAGTGACACAGTTGGCCTAAAAAATTCTGTGATCCCTGAAAACAAAAGTTAAGTTGTTTGCTAAAATAGTTAAGCCTCTCTCTTTTTGTTCTCGTATCCACTTGTACATCACTCGTAAGAAGACCCATATCGTGCAAAAAATTGCCATCACCCAACGGCTCACTCGAAGCCCTCTCCATACGTAGTCACATGTCGGCCCTTGTAAGCTCTGCTCGCTATCCTGGTACCTGTCCCCATCAACCCTTGATTGAATAACTATGGCATGTTCAACACGAGTCGATCCTGACTCCTTTAGGCCATCACCATTCTTGCTCGTATTCTTTGTATGAAGCACTTTCTTTACTATGTCCTTTTCTGGCTCTTTACCTGATGCATAACCTTTCTCAAGTCCTTCATGTCTAGGATTCCTCTTTTCGCAACCACCCTGGTTCTCTTTATCCTTGCATTTCCAGAGGTTTTCCTTTTGATCAACTACTTCCTTACTAGGACTATCATGATCCACACACCACTTTTCTCTCCTGGATTTACTTTTGCCATCGTCGATGTGTGTTGTGTAGCACTCAACCTCGCCTGTACTTGCCAACCATACTTGCCAACCATCCTAGCAGTTCTTGGTCCGAGTCATCCTTGTAGACTAGTGGGACCTTATACTCACCCATCTTGGGTTGACCTCGCCTTGTTGTTTGTAGGTTAAATCCATCTTGCAAAAGGCTTTTGTAATTTTCTACTTTCAGGGAAAACTTTTCACGTACTTTTTCACGAACCTTGTTTTCATCCACCTTCTTTTCTAGCTCTTTGATCGGAACCGTTTTCTTAGCATCTTCCTTAGAGGTCACTTGCATTTGTATTCGATCGGTTTTGGGCCCAATAGTGATAAACCCTGTCCTCCAATCATGTACACAATCAGCCTGCATCAGCCATGGTCGCCCCAATAATATCGAAAATGTAGTCTCGGTGGATCTTGGTCTCACAACGAAGTAGTCTACGGAGAATTCGATCCCACCAACAATAGTTTGCACATTTCGTATCAATCCCGAAGGCTTCACCTATGTCTGGTCAGCCATTCGGAGAGACATTGGGGTGTCTTCCAATTGTGTCAATCCCAATGCTTTCATGATGTATTCTGTCATTAGGTTCACTGTGGCTCCGCTATCCAATTGCGCGCCTGGGACCGCATATCCATTGATCTCCACTGTGACTGCAGGGGCATTCGAGTCCACTTGAGTCGTAATACTTTGGATCGTCCCTAAGACCACCTCGTCCCCTTTTTCTTTTCTCTTCGCTTTCCTTGGTTTCTTGATAAACTCATTGTAGAATTGCTTTCTGCAGGTTGGCGAACACCCTAGTAATGTGGCCAAATCCAAAGTGACTTCAGTCTCGGCAAGCCTTTGTACAATGTCCATTCCCGCTTCTGCTTGCTTCTTTTTTGGCAACTTCTCTTGGACTTTAAGCCTTTCTGGAAATGGTGGAATACTCTGTACAAATTTTTGTGTAATTGGTGGAAGGACCTCCACCTCATCTTCTTCATCTAAATCCCTTTGCCTATGAATCTCGTCATCGTCATTCACTTGAACTTGGTTTCCTCGGGTGTACTCTTGTGCACGAGTGACCACAACCACCATCAATTCTTTAACTTTCTCTTTTCCTTGATTTGCCTCTACAAAGTGGGTAGAGTTGCTAGCTCCTGGATCCAATTCCCTAATTACTACTCCAGTATTGGTCACTCTTCCTTGAGGTTGCATCCCTTGTTGTGGTTGCGGCTGTACGTAGGTGGAAGTCTCAGCCCCTCTTTGTCCTTGGCCATAATCGTTTCTTTATTGTGGGCAATCAGCATCATAGTGGCCCTCCCTACTGCAATATTGGCACATAGGTGTAAAGTCTTCTTGCTTCCTCGCATTCAGGCAATGTGCTTGTATATGCCCAAGGCACCCACATCGCCAACACTCTGGCGGTGCGTTCTCCTTTGATTTTGTGGTTCAGGCCTTTGATATCCGCCTACTTGGCCTTGGCCCCCATAAGCATACGTGGGTCTAGGCCCCCATCTAGGTACGGGAGGTTCACTTTGGCCAGGTAATCCTTGATAAGCATAGTTCCTATTGTTTAGCCACTTTCCCTTATCACGGCACTCATCTTCAGTGTGATTGTTCCTTTTGCAAAAGTTGCAAAAGACTCTTGGTTCTACGTATAACCTCGAGACTGTAGGACATTCTGTGGCCATGTGCCCATATCCTCGGCATTTCGCACAAAAGATGTTTGATCTAAACACTCCTTGACTTGGCTCGAGAGCCACTTCCTGCCTTACCGCATATGTTTCATGAGTTAGAGTGGCGGCTTTTACCGCCTGAGCCATGATTTCGACAATCCTTTCTTCGGTCAATGTCGGCTTCACCTCTTGGGGCATGTTTGTAGCGGTCATAAATGCCGGTGGAGTTGCAGCAGGGTTTGCCTGAGTAGCACCACTTGTAGACCCATTGTTCGTACCTTACATTGGTTCAAATAAAATTTCTTGCCTTCGTTGTTGGCCAAGTTGAACCTCTTCCCACATGCGGGCAACATCTTTGGCAGCCACCAACATCGCCGGTCAGCTCAAACTGATATGCTGTTGAGCACTTGGATCTCTAAGTCCCACAATAAATCTTCATTTCAAGGTATCTTCATTTGGGGCATTCGCACCCATCTTTCTTACTAGGGTGTCCATCCTCTGGATATAGTTGTCGATGCTCTTGTTCACCCCTTGCCGGAGATAATCCATCTATTGAGCTAGACGATCTTGGAAACCTTGCCTACGAAACTTAGCCAAAAAGGTATCCTTTAGCATTTGAAAAGTTCGCCTTCGCGGCTCTTCCAAGTTCTCGTACTAGTTGGCGGCCTCATCTCTAAATATGGCTGGCAAGATTCGAAGTCTTTGCGCTTCGTCAACCACTTCATTTGCTTCACAAGTGACCTCCAACAATTGGATAAAGCTATCTGAATCCTCATCCCACAATCCTGAGAATTTTGAGAAGTCTCCTAGATGCACTTGGACTCGTTGTGCCATTTCAAATAGTGGCGTAATGTCAATATCTTCACGATCCCAGAAATTTAGTGCATGCGGCCTTAAGATCCCTCCTTCAAACTTTTGCACTTGATTTGCGACTCTCCTACGGGAGTACACTTTTTTGGCAAGTTTCTTCCAACTAGTCGAGGTCGACTCACCTTGCGACTTCCACCTCTTCCTTTCTCTTTCAAGGGCTCTTCTCTGAGCACGCTCTTCTCTTTCTGTTCGCGTTCTTCCTAAGGACGAGCTCCTCTCGCTCATGTACTAGATCTGGGGTCCGTAAGCTCGGCCAACATGTGGCGCTAGGCGAACCTATGGCACTCTCTTATAGAGACGTACCAAGCTTTTCCCGGCAGACACACCAAAATGTTAACACTCTTAGTCCAAGGGAAAAGATGCTGAGAGGCACTTATACTGGATCTAATTCCCTCAAAATTGGTCCACTCTCCTTGCCTTAAGTCACTAAATTGTATTTGAATGTATCTCAAGCTTCTCCTCGCACATGCACTCTCATTCTAACTAATTCACGTGGCCTATTATTCTCTTTCCTACTCTTAGTTCCTTCGTTTCACTCACCCGCATGCACTTGTGGCTACATAGACTCGGACCCGCAACCTTACACATACTCACACGCACATGCACATTCACTCCCTTACATAGTCGCTTTACACTCACACTTTCATTTCCCACTTTCACTCTCTTTCACCCATACACACACATATGCCTCCTATCCTTTGCCTCACTACTCACTTCCAAGTTCATACACTTATACCTACTCACACCCATAGTGCACACACATGTGCACTTTCACCGACACTTCAACCCTCTTTCACCTCCCCTTTTTGCCTTTCTTCACTCTCCACTTCTCTCTCTCTCTCTCTGGACTGCCCAATCTTTGTGTACGTCCTCATACACACACACCAGCACCTAAGTCACACAGATACCAACAGACCCACATCCCCTAAACATACACACACATGCTCACTTACGCACTCGTGCATACATTCTCACACGCTAGTATCCACTGATGCCCACACGTACTTTCCCCCTTTCTTTCTTTTTTACCTCTACTCAAACACACTCCCTCACATTCACACCTCCACCTACGCTCTCTTACCATAAGACAAAGAAAACAATGAACTAAAACCCCTCTTTTCAATACTTCAGGAAATGAAGGGATAACAACGCGAGAAATGTCTCTTAGTTATCATGGCACGAGTGTTCTTTTTGAGACAATGGCAGTTAATGTATTATGATTGCACGAATTGGTATGCATACACAACCATATCAAACTATCTCCTATATGTTATTTTCTTGTTTATTCCTTAGCCCAAACAGAGTCTTAACTCGTTCTCAAGTTCTACGCAAAACACAATGGTCAAGTTCAAACCAAGCAGGTCAGAACTTTGCAGAGGATGGAGTAACATTCTATCAAGCCGAAGAAGTCACCATAACAATTTGCGTAGTTTGTTTTCATATGCTCTAATACAAGAAAAGAACTTTGCCAGCGCCTGTTCTTACAAAACGATAATAGAAGAAAATGCCTTTGTCTTCATCACAACATAGTGCAAGTAGAGACATTGGATTCGAGTGCGTATGGTTATGTAAGTCTACCTTTAATTACGTCGTTGAAGACACATAATACTAGGTCATGCATACGGAAGTCTGCCACGGGCATTTTATTCATGAACATAACACAACTCAAGTTTGTAAACCTCAAAATTTCAAGAACAGATTGAGCATTCTAGCACGTCCTAAGGTGACTGTAAATGCGTATTTGTTGAAAGCTTCTCCTACCGTTTTGTAAGGCTCTGTGCATAATGTACAGATCATGGCACAAAATTCAGGTGTCAGACGTGCGCACAGGAAACAACAAAAAATCGTTCTCCCTTGAAAGAAACGAGTATTGGCTTCAACTGTTTTCCAAGTTAATCGTATGGTTGTTTGCAAGATCAAGACGAGGGCTGGAGCGTCTCTGAGCATGACCATGAATGCGTATCAGAACAAGAAGGCTTGCTGTGCATGATTATTGCCGAGATCAATGATAACCGAAGGAGGAGGACCATGTATAGTGGTGTAAGCTAAATGATGATTCTAGAACATCTCCTGGCAAGGGCTCACATTTGAAAGTGGCGACATATGGAGAGCAACCATCAGTGCTAATCATGTTCACAGTCATCTCATCCTAAGGTAAAAACTTGCCAAAAATCAGGATGATGGAGGAAATACCTAGTGGGAGGCCGCTGACCTGAGTCTCATGCACCCAAACAATTATCCCTTTTCAGAGTAGATAGTGATGGTGACCTCGGCCTCCAAGTACTCGAGCTCTTGGGTACTGTCCTCCTTCACGTATGCGCGCAGGCGACTCCTCAATAGGACGAGGAGGAAGAACACCACTCTCTCGGATTAGACACACCCCGCTATTCTGTATCTCCTACTTTCCAGCCATGCGAGTAATGAGAAGATCGTCGTCCTTCACAGGGTCCTCCTTCAGGTTCTTCTTGCCATTTGATCTCTGCAAAGCTTTCCTCCACCGCTCTCGATGATGTCAGACCCGCATCCACCAGCTATCTCAACTCTTTTGTACACTCTGCCCCCCTGTCCACGCTCCTTGAGTGAAATAAGACCCCTCGATGCACAGTAGAAATGAAACGAGGTCTTTTGGCCAGAAGGAAAAAGAAGAAGAGAGAGTGACTTTCCTCCTTCTCCGATCTCTTCTGCACCAACGAATCTCGAAGAAAAAACACAGCTAGAATTGCCAACCAGACCCCGTCTTTCCTGAAGCTGAGATAAACCCTCCCGTTCTGCATACGAAAAAACCCACTCCTCCCTCACTCGTGTGCCCATTAAGGAGGGCATAACCCTCCCGGGCTTACCTGACAGAGTGCAGGCGAACTGCCGCCCAACCCCCTGCCCATCTCCTTCATCCTTGCGTACCTGCACGATACAAAAAAGAGGAGGGGGGGAAAACGAAAAAACCATAATAAACCTTTCTTTAGCGCACAAATATTGAGCTTGCCACTCTATGCTCAAGCAAGGCATTCGCAAAATTTCTGAAATCAAAATACATAATTGACATGAATTTCCTTGTTTTTTTGGTGCCTAAGACAGCTTTGGCCCACAATAATTAGGGTGGTTGTCCATAGTTGTAATGCACCAACTTATTGCCTCTTGAGCATACTCATACTTTCCATAGCCTAAAATCAAAATATCCTATGCATCCACATCCTTAAGGGGAAGACCCTGGAATAGCTCCTGTATTCTCATGAGGAGTCCAGCTTTTGCATACAAGTTAACAGCTTCACAGCAAACAATGGCATTTGATCACATAAACCCCTTGCAAGCCAGTTTGCATGTACTTGTCTACCCTCATCAATGGCCCCCACACTGCAACAAGCTTTTAGCTGCAACCAAAGGTAACAACATTGGCAAGACCCCCTTTGAGCCCCAATTTGCCACAACATTCTAGTGTTTCTCCTTCGCCTAGTACACATATTCCACACAATGGAGACATGTTAGCGCTAAAAAAAAAACAATTACAAACATGGTTAACAAGTCTAATCTATGCTACATTAACTAGGCCTGATTTCTCATATGCAGTTGGAGTGTTGTCTCACTTCATGCATTGTCCTAGAAAGGAACATTGGATTGCAGGTCAAAGAGTGTTAAAATACATTAAGGGTACACTCAAAGAAGGTTTGTATTATGTTTTCACATCAAATACAAACATCAAGATATATAGTGATACAGATTGGGCAGTAGTCCTAATGATAGGAGATCAACCTATGGGTATTTATGTTATGTGGGAGATAAGCTAATCTCTTGGTGTTCTAAGAAGCAACACACAATTGCTTTGTCATCTACAGAAGCAAAGTATAAAGGTATGGTTGAACCTGCAAAGGAGGTCATACGGTTGAATACTCTCATGAAGAGTTTTGACATCATTCAGAGTACACCCATTATTCATGGAGATAATATGAGTTCATTGTTTCTAGCTGCTAACCCTGTTTTTCATGCTAGGACTAAACACATTGAGATTCAATATCACTTCTTGAGAGAGAAGGTGATTGATAAAGAGATTGAAGTCATACATACTTCAATAGAAGATCAGATTGCAGATATGCTTACCAAAAGCTTGGATGGACCAAAGCTACAAAGATTCAAAGACATGGCAGGTATAAAGAATATGGAGAAAACTTCAATTGATGATTGAGGGGGAGCTATTGGTGTAGGAAAACCATCAATTGATGATTTGCACAAATACTTGAAGTCAAACAATGAAGCAAAGGCCAATATATGAAGATTGAAGTTAATGCATAATCAGAGAGTGAAGGCTTGTATATACATGTACATTAAACATGCTTATACTTTTGTAATGGTAACAAGTTTGTACAAAATACCTAAATATACAAGCAAAAAGTGAAGGAATGTATGAGAGATGAAGTATGACCAGTTGTAAGAGTCATTAGATACTTTAGAAGTGAAGAAGATATCTCTCATGAACTAGATGTAAATTTTTCCTAAATAGAAGAAACGTTGCGCTTGATATTTTGCTCAATGCTCCTTTTGTGTTTAATCTTTTGTGGAATGCTTTTGTAGAAGTCTAAGTCTATAGTAGAGTGACCTCTGTACAAATTTTCAGATCTTAATTGTGATCAAGCTGAGAGAATTGAGAGTAGGAACATTTGCATGTGTAAATGTGAAGAAGAGAAGACTATAGCAGGTGCAAATTCAATGATATTGTTTTGGTTAGTTCTCCTTCCGTAGTGTAAATTTTTGAGCAAGAAAGCACCCATTCTTTAAGTTGGAAGGTAAGCTACCTATGGTTAAAAGCATTTGAATAAATGGTTGTATTTTGAGAGAACTATGCATTAAAAGTTACAGGTGTCAAAGTCGACTGTACAGAAATATAGTTTTAGACATAGGTGAATTGTTTGGAGTAAATCTCAAGATTTACGAAACCTTTTGAGAAGATTTAACTTGGAGAAGGTGCAAAAACATTAGGAAAAACCTTGTACAAAGTTTCATTGATAAATTTACATGTTTGATTAGTCTATTAGTGGATAAAGTGAAGCAGACTTTCTGTGTATTGAGTTTTTTCACAGTTAGCTGAAAATTTATGTAATCTGGTATTGATCTTCCAAATTGGTTGAGGTTTTGAGTTATTCTTGATATAGAGGTGCTCTAACATCAAGGATAGCTTGTTCTTTTGGAGATTAACACTCTCCATCATCTGGATTGTCCAACGTAACTTGAAAATTCTCATGATTCTACTATTATAGGCATTGATTTTCCTCCTTTACAACATTGAGGTGTTGGTGAAGAAGCACCATATTGCGTGAGAGTTGGGAATTTTGCATCAATGTGAATATCTAGTTGTGATTCAACGCCCTTGATCCGTTCGTGTACCTGAGCTTGAAGAGTTTGCTGTTGCTTTTGTTGTTTGGCTTCCAAGTTTTGATACTTTATGTTAAGCTCCTCATTCTGCAGAGTGAGTGCATCTAAGCATACTTGTAAATCTTGTGTATTCTGTTGTAGGGAGTAATGTTGTTGCCCGCGCAATGGATACTCAACATTAATTTGCTACAGACATTGTATCATTTGCTAGAGAACAACATCAATAGTGGATGACAAAGATGATGCAAGGGTGGGGAATGCGACATCCGGGGTAGTTTGTAATGCAATGGGAGTGGGAGTAGGGAAAGGGATAGTGGATGTAGTGGAGAGTGATGGAAGTGACGTGCGAATAGGTGACGTGTGAGATGTGTTACGTGGTGTGGTGGATGCATGTAATTGTGCATTTGGTGAAGCAATGGGTGAGATGTCCATGTCACTAGTGGAACTTTCAGTGATTGCAACATGAAAGAGGGATGTCGGTGCTATGGTGCATGGTGGTGGGTGCAATTGTGTGGTGAGGTGTGAGTGAGGAGGTGTGTTGGTGGCCATAAAAAGGGGACGGGTGATTGAAGATCCTGAGAAGGTCTTACAAATAGAAAAGATGTAGATCAAAGCTGCAAAAAGGAAGTGAAAGAAGTATAGAAGGAGGTAGGCTGTGTGGAGAAGGGAAAGGGGTACAACAGATTAGTGGTATATGAGGGGAAATGTGGGGGAGGGGAAATGATGGGTGGTGTCATGATAGGTGGAATGGATATAGGGGGAATGGAATCAGTGGTCTGAATTGGGTAGGAAACAAGGGGCCAAACAGAAATGGGGGCCGGAATACGAACCTCGGGGCTATCTACAACATCAGGGGAGGTCGGGATTGGGACCGGTTGAGAAGGGAGGGTTTTGCCAAGGGTATATACAATGGAAGTGTCGTCCTCAGTCAAGTCGATCATGGAGGAACCCATGGGGGGTGCTGATGTGATGGGACCCATAGGGATGTGAATGTATGTACCCAACGCTTAAGAATACAAACCTATCGAGGGTCGAACTTGGGTCACGGATTCTTTAGCAAATATCGTAATGCTTCTGGTGCGACGACATATTTAACCAACTCATACATATCAAAGATTAAAGTTTCTTCGAAGCTGCTACTGACCAGTTCTTGTTGCAATATGGCTTCACTTTGTTCTTCCGTTAATCTGGTGCGTGCCCAAACTTTATGCATGTTATTGTAGAGCCATCGGATGGTGATGGTGTAAGCTGTGGATTTTGCCATTTCTTCTTCATACATGCTAGCTTCTCCTGAAACTTCAACATGTGCTTTCGATTGGTGTGCTTCTTCATCGCTAGCTTCAGTGTCAGCTTTGCCTTCATTGGTCACTGTGAGATCTTCAGAATCAGCATTCGCTCCCTTAGATGGTGTAGTGGGGTATGCAGAGTGTTCAAATTCTTGAGAGACAACATGGGTATCCGAGAATTGAACATAACTAGACAATACATAAGGGATCTCAAAATCAAACATAATATTGATATCTTTCGTGCATGAACTCATAACCGGGAATGTAAAGGGCTCAGGGACAAATGTAGAACTTGTTGCAGGAGCTTCTACAGTCGTTGTGGCTGTAGTCATAATGGTAGTAGGCATGGTGGTCTCTGTCTAAACTTCAGGGAGTGTGGCGGATTGGCTCAGGTGAACACGGAGAGGGGGAATCATTGGTTGTGGTTGGATTGGAGATCATTGAGGTGAGGTTTTAGGTGTGGGCTAAGGTGATGGAGACATCGGCACTTGTAGGCATGGAATGGTGCCACACATGCGCTTGACGAAAAGCTGATCCTGAATATGGGTGGCAATGTCAATTGTCTGAGGCCCTGTGGTGGCAAGATACAAACCAAACCAAAGATGGAATCGTAAACCGCTCATGTGTAGGGAAGGTAAAGTGTTGTAGATAGATTCTGAGCGGAGTGGTTAACTGAGGGGTGATGGTAGAGATGGCATGCCATTTATCAACATCGCTTCGCTTCATTGGTTCTGGGATGAGATGCTCCTTCTTGGTGGGCGTATGAGTGCCGTGAATCTTAAGTGCAGTCCTGATTAAGTCCAAAGAGAATGTAAACTTATTGAAAGGTGGGTCATTCACCAAGGATGGTAGTATGAAGACATGGTCCAATTCCTTGCACTCCTGCTCTCTAATAGAAGCCAGTAAATAATAACACCAATAAAAATCCAGTTTTGAGAGTTTTGCACTGAAATAATTTGCAAATCCTGCCCTCTACCAAATAGGTTGGAGATCTTCACTATTCTAGAGATTCTCGAACTCTTGTGAAAAGAATTGGTTGTGTCTCCACACGTTTGCTCTGTATGTCAGATTAGCTTCATATATGAATTCTGCCTCTCCCAAGGGCCCTGCAAGCCCTTGGAATCAATGTGCCTTGCTACTTACCCTTTCTGTCTGTCCGTGAGGAGGGTCTTCAATGGGCATCGGTCCAATAAAACCCTGGAACTCCATCGGGATAGCCTTAGGCAAGCTCTAAAATGGAAGAGCCGAGAAATCCATGATAGGCCGCCCGAGCATTGCGCTTGTCGAACCTTCTACTTGCATGATGGAAAGCTGGTGTTTCGAACCTAAGCTGAAGTGAAGAGGAAAACACATTAGTCATGGAAAATAATTAAGATCGCAAGAAGATGAGACCTCCATTCCTTTCCACCACCAACATTCTTCTTGTGCAGTGTGTGATTTTATTGATGTGCGAAGTGAATTGTGAGAAGTGCGTGCTTGACTTTTTGGGAGTGTGTGAGGTGCATGGCTTTAGAATTGATTTTGAATGAATATTGCCTACAGAGTTAGTGTATGTTACAAGGATAGTGGTGATATGAAGTTTTCTAACTGGGTTTGCATGCAGTGGTTAATAAGAGTGTTTGTCTCGCTAAGTCGATGGTCAGGATGAGCTGGGTCAAGAGTGGTCCTAATTACAGAAGGCTTAGGGATCCGTCTCTGTGTCACATGGGGGGTTAGAAGAGATGAATTGTAATTTATAAAAGAAGCTGTTTAGGGTTTCCTGGTAGTCTCAGAAAAGGTCTTCTTAGAGTTGACTAAGGTTGAAGCATACACTAAACACTTTTTAGGTACCCAGAGCTGGAGAGACTTGGACTGAGCTATCACCACGGACTTGGGCACCCAAATGTGCCGAGTGTGTTTCCTCGATTGAAATTGAGAGGGCTGCCGAAGATTTGGAGTGTTTGACTTATTGGGTACAATCGCCTTGTGTATCCACGTCGGTTGAGGGTGTGCCTGAGTGGACTGTCTCACGAACCGTTCTGATGTGCTGCACCAATGAGTACATGGATGATGTGACCAAGCGGCTTGTCGAGGGTGAGATATCGTATCCACACGCTGTTTTGGAAAAGAAGGGAGATCCACTACACTCTTGCCTAGAAATAGTGACTGTTGATATTCATCTAAAGATTGAGTCTTACGCCGCCATACTTGTCGGATTCCTATCTGTCTACCCAATTTCTGCTCCTGGAAGTACCACACAGGGGCAATTCATGATATTGTCCTACAAGTGCCAACTGAAGCACATTTTTTGTGAAGATTTTAAACTCATTGAGTAATGGTACAACCATTCCTGGCCTAGGATCATAGGTTGTATTAGATCATCGTCATGACAAACCAACAATTTTACCATCAAGGTCACGTTTTCGATGGAGAGGGGTAGCTCAACCTCGCCTATGCAAGGGGTTTCTAATCCACCTAGTCCAATGAGATAGGCTTCAAGAGGCTTAATTTCATATTCCCTACAAAGAGAGAGTCGAATTGCATTCGTGGCTGTACCCGAGTCAATTAAGGCCTTTTGGCACATAGCTACAGGGTATCGTGGGGCGTCCACCAATTGAGGTTATCTATCTAGTCCTCTCCTTCGTAGTCTCATTCATCTAATGTGTTCCAACAATTTTTCTTGAGCTTTAGATTTGATTCATCCTCTTCTTCCTTTCGCTTCTTGGCAAGAGCTAGTCGTTTAAGCATGTCTGCGGTTAAAGATTCCTGATATAGCTCAACTTGGCATCCACTAATATAATTAGGCAATACTTCTCCTTCAAGAGTTGCTAACTGAACTGCACTGCTAGTCCATATCCTACTGATGATCACGGGTCTGTAACCTCGTTTCTCTAACTTGCGAGCATGTTGTTTCAAGGTATAAACTATTACCAAATCTCCTACACATAATCGCTTGTCTTTAATATGAGCATCAAATTAAGCTTTCTGTCTCTTCTTAGTGGATAAATTCTTGCTGCTGCTCACAGTCTTCTCTCTCCTAAGCGCTCTAAGTCAAGTATTCTTGAGGAAAGCACATGACATGTCCATTCGTACTCCTAAGCGATCTTGAGTGTAGGTATTGAAAAATCTAAAGGCAACACAACATTCTGGCCAAAAACCATTTGGAATGGTGTAGCATTAAGCACTGTTTTATAGGCTATGCGATAAGCCCACAAAGCATGATGTAATTGTTGATCCCAATCCGAACGTTTATTGTTCACAATTTTGGTGAGAATGTTGCATAAAATCTTATTAGTACTCTCAGCCTATCAGTTAGCTTGTGGATGGTATGTTGTTGATTTCTTGTGTACAACCATAAAGTCCTGTAATAGATATTCAATAACCTCCTTTAAGAAGTGAGTAACCCTATCACTTACAAGCTTGATAGGAAGTCCATATCTTGTGAAGACATTCCCAAACAAGAACTTAGCAATCGTGCATGCATCACTTTTCCTGGTGGCCTTAGCTTCTACCCTTTTTGTAAGATAGTCAGTGGCAACTATGATGTACTCAACATGGGAATTCCTTGCAAGGGGATTAATAGGTCCCACAAAGTCTATTCCCATTTTGAGAATGCGTGCCCTCCCATCATGGGTCATAGGGGCATCTCATACCTGCATATGGGATACTGGGTCCTTTGACATACATCACATCGTTTGATGTAGGTGTGGGCATTCATATGTAGAGTAGGCCACCATAATCTGGAAAAAAATATGGCTTTGATAACGTGATCTTGTCGAAAATGGCCTCCTACTGCAACTTGGTGTGCAACTTCCAATAGGTTAAGATATTCGCTTTTGTGCATACATATCCTCAGATAACCGGCTCGTCCTCACTTATACAAGTTATCACCAATGAGCTTGTATTCTAAGGCCTCTTGTTCTAAGCTGCGTCCACGGGCTACAGTCATGTCCATTGGAAAGGTCTGTGTCCTTACGTAAGTAACTAAAGGTTCACTCCAATCTAGCATTAGGGTCACCTGGTACAAAGTGACATGTTCTATTGTGGGTCTATTACCACACTTAGGATACTTGTCACACAGTCGTCAAACATCTTTTTCCATTAACGGCCAATACACACCTAACTTTTTAAGTCTGATAGCATCGCTTGTCTAGAATGGTGTTGCTCCAATGCACCTACATGTGCTAATTGCAACCAATTGTTATACTCTTGTTCTTCTACACAACAGGCAAGGATATTATGATGATCTTGCCTATAATTACTTCTTGTGACAAGTTGATATCTCGACGCTCTCACAACCTCTTTCTCTTTGGTTTTTACTTGAGGGTTCTTAGGTCCGTATGTCAGTACTGGAACCAAAGACTTGGCCCACTCAGTTCTCCGGAAGTTATCCTAGAGAGGTGGTCCGCTCTTAAGTGTGTTTTCCCCTTTTTTACTACAAATTCAAAATCATACTCCATCAAGAGTAAAAACCAACATATCAATCTACCTGTGTTGCATGGTTTGTTGACCAAATGCAAAAGAGATTGGTGGTCAATAAAGAATTTAAACTTATTTACCAATAAATAATGGTGAAACTTCTTTACTGCATAGACCATTTCTAGTCCCTCTCGTTCAGTAGTGGTGTAATTTCTCTCTGCAGCGTTCAACCACTTGTTGGCATATACAATGAGTAAATCTATATTTCCTTCTTCTGTGAGTTGTGCCAACACACATCCTATGGCATGATTAGAAGCATCTACATGTACATGAAAATGTTTGTTCCAATCAGGCACCACTAGAATAGGTGCATGAACTCTCGCATTCTTTTGTCCACTCAAAATTGGTTAGCATGTTGTAGAGTGGTTTAGCAATGATTGCATACATATGTATGAATCATCGGTAATAACCACAATGACCCATAAATGCTAGTACTTCTTTGATGTTCTTTGGCCTGTATAATTCATTGATTACTCTTACCTTATCTTCATCCGTGGAGATTCCATTTTTTGAGACTATATGATTGAGTATCTTGCCTTGTCTAACCATAAAAACACACTTCTCTAGGTTTAAACAGACTTGATATTCCCTACACTTTTCAAAGATGCGTTCGAGCTTAGGGATATGCTATGGTCTGTTGGAGAAACAATCACTAATTGGACATATATTTGAAGCTCAAATCTTAGGAAGAAAACCCCATGCCTATGTGAAGGGATAAATTCACAAGTGTATTATATTTGTAAAGTTAGTTCACTTTAGTTCTAGAAGTTTGTGCTGATAAGTCATTATTTTCATTCTCTGTGTGTTAACTATTGTTGAATCTTTTAAAAAACATGAGGTTTGTGGAGCAACTCGATGCCTAGCATCCAGTTTCAGCATAAAGTCGATGCCCGACATCGACTTCTAACATATAAGTGGTCTTCTTCATGTGTGTGTAAAAGAAGCTATTTCTGGTGCAGAAAAAGAGGCTAAAAAAGCTCAAAGTCGATGCCCGGCATCGACTTTGGTTGAAATTCGATGCTAGGCATCAAATTTTTATTTTTAGACAACCAAGATTATTAAAACAGGCAAAATTTTCACTTTTGGAAGTCATACAGGGTGATCTTGTGAAGGCCATAACTTGAGTTCTAGAGGTCCGTTTCAAGCATATGATAGCTTGTTGGAAATCTCTTTTCTTCTAGTTTCATCCACTAAAGTTTCATAGAGAAATAGTACTTGAGCTAAGAGAAATTAGCAAAATACGGAAGGTATGTCATTTCAGTGACTAGAAAAATCTGAAGAAGTAAAGTTCTCACTTTAGGCTATCATTTCTCAAAGTTTGGAGTGGCAATGAGTTAACGGTGACCATAGAGGTGTTCTAGTGTCACATTAATTCATTTTTTGTGGTGTTTCATACATCAACAAGTGGTATCAGAGCAGAAAGATTCTTGAGAGCTGTTGAAGCTCAAAGTCAAGGACAAAGCATGGAAGCACATCAAAAGGTGGACACACGAGGAAAGGGAGCAAGTAGGGAGCTCCAAGAAGTGTATGTCAAATTTTCAGAAGAATCCCCTACAAAAATAGTGATTTTCATCACTAGAAACCATTGTAAATACCATTATCTATTTTTAGTAACTCCATTTTGTTCAAGCCGAGGAGTCCTCGAGCTTGAGGAGTATTAGAATTACCATCGTACCAATTTTCATAATTTTTAGACTTCGTTCGAGCCCTCAAATAAGCCCTGGAACCTAATTTTTAACTAGGCCGGACACTAGGTCTGGACAGGGCCAAAACTAGTCAAAAAACTATAAAAAGAGCTAGAGAGCTCATTTTTGGGGTTAGCTTGTTAGAGAATAGAACTTTTGTAAGAGAACTCTTTTGCAATCTAAGCTTTCCATTGTTCCTCTCTTTGATCTTACTTTGTGCGCGTGTGTGTGTATGTGTGTGCATGTTTGTGTGCTTTCACTCACGCACTTGTGCCTTCACTTGCTCGTGGTCTTCATACCGGTCCTCACGTCTCCGCGGATTGACAAGTAAAGGAGGTGGTGCTTACGCTTGAGCTACACCAAATTTTGGCGCCGTTGCCGGGGAGAGAGCTTCGAGGACGAGCGTTGTGATGGTAAGATCGTAGATTTGCGACGTTGGAAGGTAAAAAAACTATCATTTCAGTTCATTTTCTGTTTTTTCCTCTTCATCTTCATCATCATCATCATCTCCACCTTCTCCCATCTTCTTCTTCATAGAAATTTCTTGTTTTTTAGTGCATTTTCACCATCTTCATACCATTTTTCATGCATTATTGTGTGGGAAGGAGTTAGGAGAAGCAAGGGAGAGCAAGCGCTGTGTTTTTTTTCATGATTTTCTGCTCATACGGAGCTCGCCATAGCCGGCGCTCAGAAATTTGAATTTCCCGCCAAAAAACGCGATTCTGTGATGAAAATCGCGATTCTGTGAAAATTCAAAATTTTTTGAAAAATCACGATTTTCAGTTTTCCCGCCTAAAAGTTGGTTGAAAAAATCGCGATTCTGTGTTTTTCTCAAAAAAAAACGATTCTCTGCTCAAAATCGCGATTCTCTGAAAAACACGATTCTCTGCTCAAAATCGCGATTCTCACCAATCACGATTTTCAGCAAAAACACGATTTTGTGAAAAAGGCGATTCTGTGAAAACACGATTTTTTGCTCAAAATCGCGATTTTCAAAAACACGATTTTGTGCTCAACATCGCGATTTTCATGTGAAAAATACGATTTTCAAAAAACACGATTCTCTGCTCAAAATCGCGATTCTCACCAATCACGATTTTCAGCAAAAAAACACGATTTTGTGAAAAACACGACTTTCTGCTCAAAATCGCGATTCTCACAAATCACGATTTTCAGCCAAAAATACGATTTTGAGAAAAACACGATTCTGTGGGACAAAATCGCGATTTTCAAGTCAAAAACACGATTTTGAGAAAACACGAATTTTTGCTCAAAATCGCGATTTTCAATTCACGATTTTCTGCTCAAAATCGCGATTTTCAGTCAAAAACACGATTTTGTGAATCACGATTCTCTAAGTCAAAATCGCGATTTTCAGAAACACGATTTTGTGATCAACATCGCGATTCTCTGAAACACGATTTTGTGATCAACATCGCGATTCTCTGAAACACGATTTTGTGATCAACATCGCGATTTTCAGAAACACGATTTTGTGATCAACATCGCGATTTTCAGAAACACGATTTTGTGATCAACATCGCGATTCTCTGAAACACGATTTTGTGATCAACATCGCGATTCTCTGAAACACGATTTTGTGATCAACATCGCGATTTTCAGAAACACGATTTTGTGATCAACATCGCGATTCTCTGAAACACGATTTTGTGATCAACATCGCGATTTTCAAATCACGATTTTCTGCTCAAAATCGCGATTTTCAAAAACACGATTTTGTGCTCAACATCGCGATTTTTTTGACTTCACAGCATCGCGATTTTCAGAAAGTTCACAAAATCGCGATTTTCTCCAAAGGTCCTGTTTGCCTGTTTTGACCCCCAGGAGCCTGATTTGACATAACTTTCTCATCCAAAGTCCATTTGACCCTCAGGTGGGACTAGGGAACCAAGGGGGCTCTAAAGAATTGTGAACCATACCAAAGGGAAAATTTGGACTCTTGACTAAAGCTTATGAACCTGAGATCTGGTAGACACTTAGGCAAGGATAAACAAAGCATTAGATCTTCTGAGGCTAGTGTCAACCATACATCCAAGTCTTGGGCACAACAACTAAGTGGTCATCTTTTACTCAGATCAGACACAAGTGATTCAGAAATGTCTTTTAGTATGGGAAAACCTGCAGGTGGCTCAGGGACTGCCCATCTACAAACACCGGAAGGTCCCTATAAGACACAGTTGGAATATATACGGACCAACCAATTAGGTGCTCGCATCTATGAGGATGGTCTGAGGCGATCAGTGGTCCAACTCAAAAATCCAGATCAATCCTTTGGACTTGAACACCCGGTGGTCAAGTTCGAAGAGGGTTCATACATTGATAAGGAAGGAACCATGTATGTGGTTACCAACCAACCAGATAGGACCGATGAGTTTGGAAATATCATTCATGAGAATGAGATAGGAGACCTAGAACAAGGAAACGTAGGACAAGGACCCCAGACTCCTAGAGGTAAGTCAGTTTTGACCCGAGTGATCACTCCGGACTGGATCCCTCAAGACAAAAAAAGCATAGAACTATTTTTGAATAGAGAAACAGAGGAAGCCTTTTGGAGGTTCAAGCCAGATCAACCTAGCCAATTGGGCATAGTGATCATCTATGAATTCAAAGATCCTGAGATACCAGGCAAAGTTGTCTACCTGGATAACACATCAGAGAAGATTTTCTTGGTAACGGAACATGATAGACATGCATATACATGGAAGAATGATATGATTTTCCCCCCACCAAGATCCGATGTTTCCCATGGCCTCCAAGGGGTAGGATCATCCCAGGCTCATGAAGCCCAGAGAGAAAGAACTAGAGAGAGACCTGAGGTAAGTTTTGCACACACCGTGGGCAGGAATAGGTCAGGATTGGAAAATGAAAGACCTGAAAGAGAGAGACATCAAGCACATAGGCAACAAAGAGATGAACAGGATTTTCCATTGCCTAGACCCCGGGAGTACCCAAGAACCCTTAAACCCAGTCACGTGATCAAGGCAATGAAGAACTATTTCGATGGGACAGGGGATCCTTATGATCATGTGGCCGAGTACAAACAAGTGCTGAGAGCCGAACAAATTGAGGACTGGTTCACCCAGTACGAGGCATTTGGTTTGACCCTTAAAGGCACTGCCTTAGCTTGGTTTCAACCATTGAGTAGAAGCAGCTATCGCGATATAGGTCAACTGCTAGACGAATTCATTGTAGAATTTTCCAAGAGTGGTATCAGGCATAACACATCGTCCCTGATCCATAGTTTCAAGCAGACACCCCAAGAAACAGTGCGACTAGCAGGTAGAAGGTTCAGACAGTACCTAGAAAGATGCCCTGCTCCAGAGCTACCCACACCAGCCAAACAAGTGGCTTTGTTTTTAGATGGCTTATTGAGCACAAAGTTAAGATCCTATGTATACTTGAAAGATCCTAGATCCATAAAAGAGTGTGTGCGGACGTGCATAGACATAGAAGATAACTTGGGTGAGGAGTTAGGATTGGCCAAACTCTACAAAGATTCGGATAGTTCTACTAGTCATAATTCAAAGATCTCCACATAAATAGAAGAGATAGCTGAGCAAGTTGCCAAGAAGCTGGGAGTCCAAAATAAACAAACACAGGGAGTCACTTCATTGAATCGGTGCTATACTTGCGGAGGCGACCACATGGCTAATGTATGCCCAATGCAAAACCAAAACATTAGAGAAAGGAATGCTCCATATTGCACTATTGAGAGAAAATACACAAACCACACGGCTCAAGATTGTCCCTACAATAGGCAAGCTGTTAGACAGAATTATCAGCAACCTTACCCACAAGGTAGGTATCAGAACCAATACCAACAACCATATTATAGACCACAACAGCAATATCAGGCACCATATAGGCCACAACCTGTCTTGGGAAACCAACCACCAGCTCCAGCCAACGTGATTCCAGTCAAATATGCTGTGGGAGAGGAAAATCCAAATAGAGCTTTGGTGCCACTAACCCCATTGATACCAGATAATGACTCTCATGCTCATAGTTCAGACTACTCCCATGAAGGTAGTCCACATGCTTATTACACAGAGTCACCTGAACATAGTGAGATTTACTCGTATCAATATGAGGCACCGCCTATGGAGCAAAATTGGGAGCCAGAATACTCCAATGTCATGTACACAAATCCTAACCCTAGGCCCCAGTTGAGACAAATGAGACCACTAGCCCCTAGAGGATCTTGTTTCAGATGTCATGGTGACCATTTCATTCGTGACTGTCCCCACCCACCATCTCCGAGTCAAGGACAGGCTATCACAATACAGGCTTTTTGTCCTGATTGTGGCAAAGACCATCTCCCCAGAGATTGTCCAAGAAACCCCTCCAGTGCACCCAAGATTACACCCATTAATGTGGTAGGCTTAGTGGCAGATTCAAGTTCAAGTAGTAGCAATGTGGCTCCTATACAAGCTGTCACTAGAGCACAAGCCTTAAAACAGGATAAACCTGTAGAACAATCAGAGTCGAGTGAATCAGGAGAGCCTAGTAAGAGGAAAACAAGAACATGGAAGGATACCAGAGAGAAGGCCAATCGTAAGTGGAATAACAAGTTATCGGAACTAGAAGAAAGCTTAAAAGAAGCGAAAACAAAAATAGAAGACATTGCATCTCAAAGCCCCTCGCATGCCGAAACTCCACCCACTCCACCTCATCCCACCCCACCAACCATTGTAAAAAGACCGCAACCAGGGTCTGTTCTTGCAGATCCAACCCCAGAAGGCTTGGACATGATGTTCAAGGCCTACCAGGCTCGACTTCAAGAAGGGCCTACAGCGGCAAACCTAGACAAGAGTTACCCTAGAGCAGATTTAGAGATTGAACGGATGAAAATGTGCATGAAAATGGTAGAACAAGCTCAAGCCATACTTGAGACTAGTCAAAAGTTCAATCAGACGAACTCTATCAAATCAGATTTGCATTTCCAGGGCTTACTAGAACGATTAGAGCAGTTGGTAAACAAACCACAAGTTTCTCTACCTCCACAGGCTCAACCAGTTATTGAAAGAGGAAGCTCACCACCAAGGGGAGCTTATGTTCCTAATTCCACGGATGCTCGAATACCTCCTTCTATTCAACAGTACTCTCAAGAGTTCTTGCGGGAAATACAAGAGGAGAAATGGGCCAAGGAGAAGGGTAATTCCCCTCCTATTCCTGAGATTGATGATCTTCATGATCAATTTCCCCAAGACATTCCATCTATTTACGAAGATGAAGCAGAACAAGAAGACGAAAGATTAGATTTTGAATCTAATACCTTAGAAGAACTGCCTCAATTTCCAGGCCCATGGGAATCTGAATCACTCCAGATTAGAGCTCCCACAATACTAGTAAGAAATGAAGACTCAGTGGTTCCAAGGAACACGGATGTCGTGAAGAACACTAAGGTTCAGTGTCATCTCACTGTAGAAGAGCTGCTCAAAGCAAAACCTGAGTTATGGAATCATGTGAAGGATCAGGTCCCAGAACTTGATTCCAACATGCCAAAAGCAGGCTCCAAGCAAAGGGTACCCGAGATACCGCTAGACAAAATAGGGGACATGTGTGAAGGTGAAGAAGGTAATACTTATCTTCCAATCACCTACCAAGATTACACAACCAAAGCAATCATAGATTCAGGTGCTGGTGTTGCTATTGCGACCACCTCCTTGTGGAAGCAATGGGGCAAACCCACATTAAGACCAACTAGAATGAAGCTCCAAATGGCTGATGGTCATTTTGAAAGACCTCTAGGATTGCTAGAAGGGATCACTCTAACCACTTGTGGTGTAGAGTTTGAGCACACATTTGCTATATGTGACTTTGAGAAAAATAATGTCTTTGAGATGATCCTAGGAAGACCCTTCCTACGACAATTGCAAATAGTACAGGATTGGGGAACTAACTCCTTGTACTTACAGCACTTAGGGGTCACCACTAAGGTCAATCTGAAGGATTACACCTTCAGAGATGTACCACCCCTACAGTGGAATTCTATCCACAAAGTGAAAGAAGATTCCATCTCTGTGCATTCTGAAAGTTCACCTGATCCATCATGGCTGCATGAAGATACTCATTTGTGGATGTGCAAAGTCGCAAAGGAAGAGGAAAAACGTTTAAAGGCAAGGGAAGAAGGAACTTCACTAGGAGATAGATCAGTTAGAGACCCAGCCTACACACCGATGATCTTTCCAGATGAGGAGTTTGAGCCTCATGGCTGGCCAGAAATCTTAGCCACCATGGACATTGCTGTCAATGAGGAACAGTGGACACCTCATTGTGATGAGGAGGGTTATGATATCTCAGTGTTCATGTGTCAACCCTTGCTAGAAGAATGTGACCCTAGTGATGTCATAGAAGAAGAAGAAAATGACGATGATCTGGAGTCTATTGTGATGGATAGTTGCTTTAACTCAGAGCAGCACTATCTAGAAGATATAGGAGTGTTCACCCAGAAAGAAGAAGAACCTCTCACAAGTATTAAAACAATAAACTCAAAGGATGGAAGTGAGAGTAGTCAAAAGAAAAAGAAAAGAAAAGCAGTGAAACAAGAAAAGGAGGAATCATTGTTTGAAGTACCAGAAAACTTCAAGAAATATGAAGTTGACGACCGCAAAATTTTGGTACGAATGCCTAAGAGAGAGGCCATCATAGGAGAATCATATGATAATAAAGAAAAGACCAAGAAGATTGTTGTGACCATTGAAGAGAACGAAGAGAGATGCACATATATAGGAGATGACCTAAGTGCAAGAGAAGAAATGGAGCTCATAGCTCTATTAAGGGAATATAGGGATGTGTTTGCATGGCACTATAGAGACTTGAAAGGGGTAGATCCAAGAATTTGCTCTCATACTATCCCCATGACTGCTGATGCTAAGCCCACCAAACAGAAGCCCTACACATATAATGATACCTATGCAGCAAAAATAAAAGAAGAAATTGATAGGTTGATTGAAGCCGGATTCATCTATGAGATTGAGCATACCGAGTGGGTGTCCCCCATTGTTGTGGTACCCAAGAAGAACGGGAAGTTGCGAGTGTGTATTAACCTCAAAAAAGTTAATGCCGCTACGATTAGAGATAGTTATCCACTTCCAATCACAGAACACCTTTTGGAGCGTGTTGCAGGCAAGGAAGTTTATAGCTTCCTTGATGGATTTTCAGGTTACAATCAAGTAGCCATTGCCCCAGAAGATCAACACAAAACAGCTTTTGCTACAGAGTGGGGAATCTTTGCATTTCGTGTGATGCCATTTGGGCTCACCAATGCACCTACAACATTCCAAAGGCTCATGTGTCATGTCTTCAAAGAGTTCTTGCGAAAGAGCTTAGAAGTGTATGTGGATGATTTATGTGCTCATTCCCAAGAAAGAAGGGTTCACATCCCTGAGCTCAGACAAATCTTCAACAAGTGTAGAGAATATCGAGTGTGTCTAAACCCAGAAAAGTGTGTGTTTATGGTGCGTCAAGGTAAAATCTTAGGGCATATTGTTTCTAAGAATGGAATCTCAACAGATGAAGATAAGGTACGAGCCATAGCGGAACTACCAAGGCCAAGGAATGTTAAAGAGGTACAAGCCTTTATGGGCCATTGTGGATATTACCGTAGGTTTATCCACATGTACGCGATCATAGCTAGACCCCTTTATGCCTTGTTGTCTAATTTTGAGTGGAACGATGAATGCGAGAATTCTTTCAATGAACTGAAGAAACGTTTGTGCACAGCACCAATACTGACCACTCCTGATTGGAATAAACCATTCCATGTCCATGTGGATGCATCCAATCATGCCATAGGATGTGTGCTAGCACAACCCACAAGTGAAGGGAATTTAGATTTGCCCATCGCATATGCTAGTAGACAACTAAACCCAGCCGAAAGAAATTATACCACAACCGAGCGAGAAGGGTTAGGCATGGTATATGCGGTAAAGAAGTTTAGACACTATTTATTGGCCAACAAGTTCAAGTTTTTCACTGATCATCAAGCTTTGTTATATTTGGTCAATAAACCTTGCAATACTGGACGCTTAGTAAGATGGTTCCTCTTACTAATGGAGTATGACTTTGAAGTTGTTGTCAGGAAAGGTAGAACCCACCTTCGGGCAGATCACCTTTCTCGCATTACTTCAGGAGAGTCACCACAAGGAGTGTCTGATGAACTACCTGATGCTTATCTGTTCAATTTGGAAGTTGTTCCTAAATGGGCAAATAAGTTGGTACCAGTCCTAACCTTCGGCCCTGCAAATAAGAATGTGAAAACATCACAAGAAGAAATTGTAAAATCACAAAAATATCACATATTGGCAGGCAGCATGTACAAACAAGATACTGAGGGTGTATTAGCTTGTTGTGTCGAGGATGATGAACATAGTAGTTGGTTGCAGCAAGCTCATGAGGGATTGCTAGGAAATCACTATTCTAAACAACGAACATTGCAGAATTTGAAACGTTTAGGAGTGTAATGGCCTAGCTTGGACAAAGAAATACATGAGTGGATCAAGAATTGTCCAATGTGCAGAGAGAGACCACCAGTGGAGCATGCGACCCTTTATCAAGTATCATTAATTCCAGATTGGAGTGCTCCATTGGTAGAGTTTATGAGATCGGGAAGATTACCCAAAGAGGCCAGTCTAGCAAGAAGACGAAATATGGAGCAAGAGGCTCAAGGCTATGCCTTAGTAGGAGAGAACCTATACCGAAGAGGTAAAGATGGTTACTTAAGACTGTGCGTTCATGAATCAGACTATTTAAGGGTCTTAGAGACTGCACACAGTGGTGTTGCAGGTGGACATTTTGGTCCTGACCGAGTGATTAAGACCATTCTGTTCTCAGGACTTTGGTGGCCCACTCTTCATATGGATGCACATACCTATGTGAAGAAATGCGACACATGCCAACGTGCACAATATCCAGTGAGAAAAGACGAGATGCCCTTGAGGCCAATGATGGGAGGACGTGCATTTTTGAAGTGGGGCATAGACTTCATAGGTCCTATTAACCCCCCAGCTAGAAACTCCCATGCAGAGTACATCATCGTAGCCACAGATTACCTTACAAAGTGGGTAGAAGTCAAAGCCACAACAAAGAATGATGCTCAGACTACGGCTAAGTTCTTATTCGAGAATGTGTTCACGAGATATGGACTACCAATAGAGTTGGTGAGCGATAGAGGCACACACTTCTTGAATGAAGTCATTGAAAATCTTCTCCAAGAATTCTTGGTGATACATAAGAAATCCGCCCCCTATCATCCACAAGCCAACGGACAAGCCGAGAGTACCAATAAGATTCTCTGTAACGTATTGACAAAACTGGTGAATAATAAACGCTCTGATTGGGACAAACAACTTCATCATGCTGTTTGGGCTTATCGAGTTGCCTACAAAACGGTACTCAACGCCACCCCATTTCAGATGGTCTTTGGACAGAACGCTGTGCTACCATTAGATTTCTTAATCCCTGCCTTAAAAGTAGCACAAGAGTATGAGTGGAATGGGCATGAATTGTCCTCTAGGATCTTTGATCTCGAACGCTTAGGTGAAACGAGGCTACGAGCGGCAGCAGGCATCTACGCTGCAAAGAAGAGGCAAAAGGCATACTTTGATGCACACATCAAGGATAAGGGATTGAAAGAGGGAGATCTAGTGTTGGTATACACACTAAAACAACATGCCCGTAAGTTGGAAAAAAGAGGATATGGACCCATGATCATTAATAGAATTTCCACTAGTGGTGCAGTTCAGTTGGCCACTCTAGAAGGAGATATCTTGCCAAACTATATTAGTGGCTGCAGAGTCAAGCTATATCAAGAACCTCTTACTGAGGATATGCTAATGAGACTCAACACTGCTAAGAAGCGAAGAGAAGAAGAGCTAAGAGTGAGAGAAGAAGCACAGGTAGAGGCCAGAGAGCGTATTAGGCGAAATAAGTTAAGGTGATTAGGCCTAGATGTCAACTCAAAAGCCCCAAAATATCACATGGACATGTGTCAAAAGTCAGGCATTGCGACTTCTCAGGTCATTGACCGAAGACCCTTTGTGACCATAGAGATAGGACAAGGGAAGGGTGCAAGGACGGTGAAAGCATTGATTGACTCAGGTGCAGCAAGTAGTGCAGTTAAACTTTCCTACTGCCAAGACTTGGGGTTGAACATCAATCCCATAGAAGCTTATCTCATAGGATTGGGAGGTGTGGAAACCCCTTGTTTGGGCGAGGTGGAACTTCCCATCTACCTTCAAGATGTTCCAATGAAAGTCAAAGCGCTAGTATGTCAAGATGAGAACCTTACAGAACCACTTGTCTTGGGTCAAGATTGGATCTATGACCATGCAGTTAACTTAAACCTAAGAAGTCAAATTCTTCAAGTTTGGGTACATGAACAATGCATTACATTAGAATTAGAGAACTGCATGCTCCTAGATCATGGCACCACACACTCTCTTAGTTCTTCCAAGACTAATCATATGAAAGAAGATGTTGTATGTGTCAAAAGCTCTATGATGCAGAAGGAGTCAATCGTGGAAGACCAGGTTCGAAGGCGGGTGGATCTTTCTTCTTCTCCAAAGACTCAAGTAGCCACAGTAGTGAGCCCACCACACAAGCAAACACAACCGTTCACGACAACTGCTACATCAAATAGAAAGACACCATTCGATAAAAAAGCGGTTCCGGGCATGAAGCAGATCTGGGTACGCAAAGGAGAGCAACCACCAGCCTTACCCCCACAAATCCCATCCATGCACACTAACCAGGCCAGAAGACAAAGGAAGCAGCTCAGACAAGCTCCATCACAAGATATCCAACAAGTTTGGGTGCCTAAGAAGTTAGCTGCAGCTCAACAAGGGCAATTACAGATGTGGGTACCTAAGAAGATCCTACACCCACAACAACCTTTGTTCTCCCACATGCAAAAGGTTTCAACAAAGAGGCCAAAAAGAGAAAAGGGTAAGAACCACGTACAGAGACCAAAGGAAGATCAAATCAGCTCTTCAACATTAGTAGGAAGACATGCAAAAAGGATATGGGTTTGGAAGCCAAAAGTGCAAGTAGCCTCCACCGAACCAAAGCATCAACCACACTGGATACCACAGTTCAGAAAGCATCCAAAGAGAAAGACGCCTGAAGTGACCTCTACAGTGCCAAATGATGTTCTAAAATGGACTCCAATAAGGAGGATTACATCAGTTCGAGACTCAATGGATACCTCCACTAAGGCCGGCATCAACCTCCACAAATAACATCGAAAGCCTCGAACGAGCAACAACCATGTGCTCCTTGCACAACCCTGTCTTTTGCACCATTTAGGTCATGCATTTCCAAAGTATGCATTAATATAGGGCCACATTACACGGCCGTGCATAGACACACTTGAGAATCCCATGCACAAGAGCACAGTGACATATATCGAACATTTCTATTGATACTAACTTTTGTGTTCTTGTTTTGTGATATCCTTTTTCTCAAAAAAAAAAAAAAAAAAAAAAAAAAAAGGAAGTGGGAGAGAGCTTGTTCCCAGTGTGTCTCGGCCAGCAGTGAGGTTATTGCTGCCTTATCTGGTAGAGGACAAGCATTTGGCATGAACATGGCATCTACAACTATGATTTTCTCTTACCATGGTAGGAATGAAGAGCTTGAAGGTCCGCAACTTGAGTGATGCTTAACTACTTCATGTACCAGAGCATCCAAGGAGATATCTGCAAAAGGTAGTCCTGGAGGAGAAGACTCCTGCATATGGTGAGCTAAAGAGCATATGTGAAACTCCGCTTGGTGTAGTTACCCGATGTTGCTTGCCAAGGAATATAAAGCAATTCAATTCTCAGTATTTCCTGAACCAGTATGGAACAGTAGCACTGGTGAATGGTCTATGTCAATCCGCATGGTAATCTCTTAGAAACCGGCACGTGTCCAATATTCCTCTGAGTGTCAATATAGGGAAGTGAACGTGCATGAGCCCAAGCTCAGAAATGCACATTGTTAGTGACAAATGTTGCTTTGAAAAGAGGAGAGGGGATCCACCACTCAAAAGATCTCATCAGTGGACAATCAACATGGACATTCATCAACAAGGCTCCATCCCAAAGGCCGAGTGTACAACACGAAGAGGCAAACATCCATCAACCTTCGCCATGGTAAGTATCTTTACTCTGGAAACACCATAACCATGATAGTTTAGGAAACCTCTTCGTCAGCATACCCTTGAGCACTTAGCTCAAGACCCGCAATTTTTGCACCATACTTCTTCCAATGCATTTTCCAAGTAAGCATGCGTAGGGCTACATTACAAGGCCGTGCACAAGGCACATACTTTTTTCAACCCAGGCACGAACACACTTACCCATCATTCATTATGGGTTATGAGTTGTTGGCATGAATGCTCTCAACATCATCTTTAAAAGAGCTAGCAGACATCATGGGAACAACATCCATATCTCGGAAGCCAATTGAAGCCAGTAGTTGCTCCAAATCACTCTTGACAACCTCTTCTGAGCAACTTGCAGTTTTGAAAGCTCACAACGACACATTCTTGCTGGAATCCAAGGAACCAGCTCATACAACGGATGGACACCACCTCTCAAAGCACTACACAGAACAGCCCTTCCAACAAGGGTCTGTCAGGGACGACAGACTCGAGAGGGGGGGGAGTGTTGAAGCTCAAAGTCAAGGACAAAGCATGGAAGCACATCAAAAGGTGGACACACGAGGAAAGGGAGCAAGTAGGGAGCTCCAAGAAGTGTATGTCAAATTTTCAGAAGAATCCCCTACAAAAATAGTGATTTTCATCACTAGAAACCATTGTAAATACCATTATCTATTTTTAGTAACTCCATTTTGTTCAAGCCGAGGAGTCCTCGAGCTTGAGGAGTATTAGAATTACCATCGTACCAATTTTCATAATTTTTAGACTTCGTTCGAGCCCTCAAATAAGCCCTGGAACCTAATTTTTAACTAGGCCGGACACTAGGTCTGGACAGGGCCAAAACTAGTCAAAAAACTATAAAAAGAGCTAGAGAGCTCATTTTTGGGGTTAGCTTGTTAGAGAATAGAACTTTTGTAAGAGAACTCTTTTGCAATCTAAGCTTTCCATTGTTCCTCTCTTTGATCTTACTTTGTGCGCGTGTGTGTGTATGTGTGTGCATGTTTGTGTGCTTTCACTCACGCACTTGTGCCTTCACTTGCTCGTGGTCTTCATACCGGTCCTCACGTCTCCGCGGATTGACAAGTAAAGGAGGTGGTGCTTACGCTTGAGCTACAAGAGCAGAAGACGACAAAGGTACGAGAAGTTTTGGAAAGTTTTCCAGTAAAGTTTGAAAGGTGAAGCATTTGAAGGCACAAGGCATCAAAAGATTACTTCAAAAGTATATTCATACACAAAGAACTCCAAAATGTATTATCCTTTATCTTTAAACTCACAGGTTGCAGTAGAAGGAAAGGAGTATGGCAGATCATATCTCCATTGACAAACTGGACAGAGATAATTACCCCGCATGGGTAATGAGAATGGAAGCCTTACTTATGAGTAAGGATCTCATGGTATACGTGAAGAAGAGAAGCCAGTATTTGAAGATGAAAGCCGACCAAAGAAAGAAGAACTTGATGCTTTAAAGCATTGGCAGAAGAAGGATGCAAGTGCAAAAGCCTACATCTACAATACAATCTCTGATCATTTGCTACCACACATCAGAGGATTGGAATCATCTGAAGATATATGGAATGCATTGGAGTATCATTTCCAAAGTACTACCAAAGCAAGGAAAGCAAGTCTATGGTCAGAGTTTACAACATTCAAGAAGAAGCCAAGTCAAACCATTAGTGATTATGTCACTAAGATGAAGGATCTTGCAGATAATCTTGGATCCATAGATGAAGATGTTGAAGATCACAGATTGATTGCTCAGCTACTTGCAGGTTTGAGAGGGGATGAAAGGTGGAAACCTTTTGTCTTATCAACAGAACTTTCATTAAATCATTATGTTCCAGATTTGAACCAGTTGCTTGGTTTGATGCTCACATATGAGAAAGACTTGAAGGGAGATGGAGATAAAGGACAAAGTTCTGCAATGTACATGAAGAACAAGAAGAAAGGAGATAAAGGTAAAGCAAAGGATGAAGAAGAGTCAACTTCTCAAGTTTATTATGCAAGAGGTAAAGGCACTAGCAGAGGAAGAGCAAGAGGATTTGGAAGAGGAAGATGTAATCAAAATAACAACAAGAAGGCTTGCTGGATCTGTGGATTGAGTAATCATTTGGCTCATGACTGTTGGCACAACCAACAAGGATCAAACCAGAATCAAAACAACAATAGCAGAGGTCGAGGTGGAAGATATCAAAGTAATTTTCAAAGAGGTAGACAAAGTCAAAGAGCAGGCTATGGTAGAGGTGGAGGAAGAGGTTGGGGACATAATCAATCCTACAACACCACCTACTACAATTATGCAAATGACACACAGAATGAAAGTCATACATCATTGATGATGAATTCAATCAGCACATCATACAAAGAAGATCTAAAGGTATTTTACATTGACTCTGGATGCTCTAATCATTTGTCAGGAAACATAGAATTGATGTCAGAATTGGAAAAAGGCATTTCTAGTCATACAGTTCAAACAGGTGATAATACAAGACATAGTGTACATTCAATTGGAAAAGTGAAATGCAAGAGTGGAGCAGATTTGCTAACCAATGTTTTGTATGTTCCTACAATACCTAAAAACTTGATTAGTGTGGGACAGATAGTTGAAAAAGGTTTTCAAGTCAGGTTTACAAATGCAGGAGTATTTGTGGAAGATCCAGAGAATGGATATAATCAGATTGTCTCTGGTAAGAAAGAAGGTAGACTCTTTAATTTAAGAGTGCAAGGGAACATTGGTCAAGCTTTGCTCACACATGGTGAAGCAGTGATTACAGAACTTGATCTCTGGCATAAGAGATTAGGTCATTTCAATGAAAGAGGAATTAAAGCTATGGTGGCTAATCAGTCTGTACTAGGATTACCAAATGTGCAAAGTCAACATATGGTTTATAAATGTGAAGCATGTCAAATGGGTAAAGCACACATGTTACCATTTCAAAAGAAATGATTCAAACATGATGGAGTACTTGAGCTAATTCATACAGATGTATGGGGACCAACAAAAGAAGGATCTATCAGTGGCTCAAGGTACTATGTTCTTTTCATTGATGATGCTACAAGATGGATAACATTATATGTTTTGAAGGAAAGATCAGAAGTGTTTGGAGCTTTCAAGCATTTTCATGCATATACAGAGAGAGTCACAGGTCAAAAGCTTAAGAGACTGAGGTCTGATGGAGGGGGAGAATATTTCTCCCAAGAGTTCAATGATTATCTTTGGAATGCAGGTATTAAGAGAGAAATAACTTGCAGGTATACACCACAACAAAATGGTGTAGCAGAAAGAAGGAACAGGACTTTGGTTGAGTTTGCTAGAGCTATGCTAAAGGAGAAGAATTGTCCAAATTATCTTTGGGCTGAGGCTGTAAATACAGCTACATATCTTGTGAATAGATTACCATGTGCAACTCTCAATGGAATGACTCCATATGAAGCTTGGTGGGGTAAGAAACCAACACTAGATCATTGTAGAGTGTTTGGATCAATTGCATATGCTTATGTGCCATCACAACTTAGACATAAACTTGAACCAAAGGCAGAAAAATATGTGTTCATTGGTTATGATGAAAAGCAGATGGGTTACAAATTGTGGAATCCTCTAACCAAACAATTTATTGTTTCTAGAGATGTTACATTTGATGAATAGAAAAGTTGGTATGCAGATCAAAGTCATATAGCTGAAGAATTTGAAGAAGAGGTAAGAAGATGTGAGAAAGGAAAATCAATTGTGCAGGTGAATAGAGATGAAGACTATATACAAGCAAGTACATCCAGAAGTGGATTATCAAGAAGAAATGAAGAAGCTCCTATATTTGATGAAG
Source organism: Ceratopteris richardii (assembly GCA_020310875.1). Taxonomy (NCBI): domain Eukaryota; kingdom Viridiplantae; phylum Streptophyta; class Polypodiopsida; order Polypodiales; family Pteridaceae; genus Ceratopteris; species Ceratopteris richardii. The sequence continues at coordinate 60,714,573 of CM035444.1, forward strand.
AGGTGTATCCAGAAACTTATGAAGAATGTGAACCAAGAAGGTCAAGCAGGACTAGAAGACAACCAGAATGGTATTCTTATGATACTTCTTACATAACTCAGAAGAACTATGCATATATGGTCAAAGATGATGAAGAACCCCAGAACTATGATGAAGCTAAAGATAAGAAGCAATGGGAAGAAGCAATGAAGGAAGAGTTCAATGCACTGGAGGAGAACAAGACATGGGAACTTGTTCCTAAACCAAATGGTAAGAAAGTAATTGGAAATAAATGGGTTTATAAAGTGAAGAAGCTTGCAGATGGAAGTATAGCCAGATACAAAGCTAGACTGGTGGTGAAAGGCTATGCCCAAACCTATGGCATAGATTATGATGAGACATTCAGTCCTGTAGCTAAGATGTCAACTATAAGAACAATCATTGCTATTGCAGCTTCAAAAGGATGGACCCTAAGTCAATTGGATATAAAGAATGCATTCTTGAATGGATACATATCAGATGAGGTATACATGGAACAACCTCAAGGGTTTATAGATTCTAGGTAACCAAATTTTGTTTGCAGGTTGAGAAGAGCATTGTATGGATTGAAGCAAGCTCCAAGAGCTTGGAACTATAGACTAGTGAAGTATCTCAATGATCTTGGATATCAAAGTTCAAAAGCAGATTCAAGTCTACTTATCAAAAGAACAGAGGAAGGTACAATCTACATTTGTATTTATGTAGATGACATTATAATCACAGGTACTTCAGATGAAGGAATCAAGGAGGTAAAGAGATTACTTGAAAAAGAATTCAAGATCAGTGATCTAGGAAAGTTATCATACTTTCTTGGAATGGAAGTCACTTATACAGATCATGGCATATATGTATCACAAGAAAGGTATCTTCTGAATCTATTGAAGAAGTTTGATATGGAAAATTGCAGAGAAGCTTCAACTCCACTTGAAGTTAATCACAAGCTCAGTAAATATGATGGTGCAGAATACAAAGATATGAGGAAGTATCAATCTCTTGTGGGTAGTTTGATTTATGCTACACTAACAAGACCTGATCTTAGTTATGCAGTGGGAGTTTTGTCACAATTCATGCATTGTCCAAAGGACCCACATTGGATTGCAGGTCAAAGAGTTGTCAGATATATCAAAGGAACTATAAAGGAAGGATTAATCAGATTTGAAGTTGAGAGCCTACAGTGATTCAGACTGGGCAGGTAATCAAGATGACAGGAGATCAACACATGGATACATGATTTACATAGAGTAGCATTATCATCAACTGAAGCTGAATACAAAGGACTTATGGAAGCAGCTAAGGAGGTCATATGGATGCAGACATTGTTCAAAAGCTTGGGCATTGATCAAGGTACACCTACAATACATGGAGATAATATGAGTTCACTTTATCTTGCAGCAAATCCAGTTTTTCATGCAAGGACAAAGCACATAGAGATACAGTATCATTTTCTTAGAGAAAAGGTAATGGAGAAGGAGATTGAAGTGGAGTACATTTCTACTAAAGATCAGTTAGCACACATAATGACAAAGAGCTTGGATGGTGTGAAGACCAGCAGATTCAAAAGCCTGGCAAGAGTAAAAGAAAAGAAGATGATATGAAGAAACAAAGAATGTCAAATAGTGATTGAGGGGGAGCTGTTGGAGAAACAATCACTAATTGGACATATATTTGAAGCTCAAATATTAGGAAGAAAACCCCATGCCTATGTGAAGGGATAAATTCACGTGTATCATATTTGTAAAGTTAGTTCACTTTAGTTCTAGAAGTTTTTTAAAAAGTCACGAGAATGCGAAAATCTATATAAGTTAGTTTGTATTAATTGACGCGGCGAGAGAGAAGAAGTGGAAGAGAGTGATAGAAAGAGAGAAGGAGTTCATTTTATATGACTGAGTATAGTCGGGCTTCTCTGAGTGAGAAAGCATCTGTAAAACTTTTGAGTTTTCATAGCTATGAGAAAGAACTGAGTAAAGTTCTGTGTATGAGTCTCTCTCCATCATCTCCATGCTTGCCTACTATGTGATGAATTCAAAACTTTAATTTTTTCAAGCAATTCGATGCATGGCATCGGTTTGTGCTGATAAGTCATTATTTTCATTCTCTGTGTGTTAACTGTTGTTGAATCTTTTAAAAAACATGAGGTTTGTGGAGCAACTCGATGCCTGGCATCGAGTTTCAGCATAAAGTCGATGCCCGACATCGACTTCTAACATATAAGTGGTCTTCTTCATGTGTGTGTAAAAGAAGCTATTTTTGGTGTAGAAAAAGAGGCTAAAAAAGCTCAAAGTCGATGCCCGGCATTGACTTTGGTTGAAATTCGATGCTAGGCATCGAATTTTTATTTTTAGACACCCAAGATTACTAAAATAGGCAAAATTTCCACTTTTGGAAGTCATACAGGGTGATCTTGTGAAGGCCATAACTTGAGTTCTAGAGGTTTGTTTCAAGCATATCATAGCTTCTTGGAAAGCTCTACTCTTCTAGTTTCATAGACTAAAGTTTCATGGAGAAATAATACTTGAGCTAAGAGAAATTAGCAAAATACTGAAGGTATGTCATTTGAGTGACTAGAAAAATCTGAAGAAGTAAAGTTCTCACTTTAGGCTATCATTTCTCAAAGTTTGGAGTGGCAATGAGTTAATGGTGACCATAGAGCTGTTCTAGTGTCACATTAATTCATTTCTTGTGGTGTTTCATACATCAACATGGTCTAACTACTAAGTGAGCACACATGCCATCCCTAGACACTTCCAGGTTCTTTCTCAAAAACTCTTTGAACACATGGCACATCAACCTTTGGAAAGTTGCAAGTGCATTTGTTAGCCCAAAAGGCATTACGTGAAACGCAAAGATACCCCACTCAATGGCAAATGCTGTCTTTTGTTGGTCCTTGGGGGCAATGGCAACTTGGTTGTAGCCTAAGAATCCGTCAAGGAAACTATACACTTCCTTGCCTGTGACTCTTTCCAACAGGTGTTCTGTAATGGGTAGAGGATAACTATCCCTAATCGTGGCAGCATTGACCTTCTTTAAATTAATGCAAATTCTTAGCTTACCATTATTTTTAGGTACGACTACGATGGGTGAGATCCATTTGGTGTGTTCTATTTCATAAATGAATTTGGCTTCTATGAGTCTGTCTATTTCTTCCTTGATCTTCAATGCATAATTTTCATTATACGTATAGGGCTTTTGGTTAGTGGGTCTTATTTCAGCGGTCATGGGTATCCTATGGGAACATATGTCACGATCTACCCCTTTCAAATCTTTGTAACTCCAAGCAAACACATCCCTATACCTCTTCAATAGAGCATTCAAATTTTCTTCCTCCTTGTCACTTAAATCATGTCCTATGTACATGCATCGTTCTTCTCCTTCCTTGATTGCCACTACGGCTTTCTTCGTGGTTTCCTGATTGTCATAGGCTTCTCCTGAATTTTTGTCTCTTTTAGGCATTCGGACCATGATTTTTCGGTCTTCCACCACATATTTTCTAAAATTTTTTGGCATTTCCATCAAGGGTTCTTCCTCCTCGGTTTTCACATTTTTTTTCTTCCTCACCTTTTGATCTCATTGACAGATAATTGAATTTTCTTGTTCCTTTTGAGGGGTGATGAGTTCTAGGTACATGGCATCTACCCAGCGTAGGAATTCCTCTTCTGATGAACATTCAGGTATGTCTGAATCTACTTCCCATTCCACATCGTTCACTTTCTTACTACAATCTGAGATTTCTTCTTTAGGATTATCCTCTTCTGTTTTCTCTCTTACTAGGCTTACAGTGAAGATGGATATATCATAACCGTCTTCCTCACAATGGGGGGTCCATTGTTCTTTGTTAATTGCAATATACATAGTCGCTAAGATCTCTGCCTAGCCATGGGGTTCAAATTCCTCTTCTAGAAATACTACTGGGACATATGCTGGGTTCTCAATTATTCTAGAAGTGTGTCCTACTCTCAATGACCTTGTTGTAGCATGCTCCTCTTCCTTGGCTGTGATTTTACACATCCACAAGTGTGTATCCTCATGCAACCATGATGGATCTAATGTTAAGGAATGTATCGATTCCTTCTCCTCTTCATTCCTATGTACCATATTCCATTGCAAAGGTGGTATGTCCCAATGTGAATAGTCTGTGAGGTTTACTTTCGTGGTTACTCCTAGGTGTTGTAGGTACAAAGAGTTGGTTCCCCAATCTTGTACAACCTTCAAATGTCTCATAAAAGGTCTAACCAAGAGCATCTCGTATGCTTGATGCTTTCCAAAATCGCATATTGCAAAGATGTGATCAAATTCTACTCCTCAAGTGGATAGGGTAACTCCTTCCAGCAATCCTAAGGGTCTTTCTATGTGTCCATCTGCCATCTGCAGTTTCATCCTCGTAGGTCTAAGGGTTGGTTTTCCCCAACGTTTCCATAGTGAAGTGGTCGCGATAGCTACTCGATCACCTGTATCTAGAATGACTTTGGTAGTTTGACCCTGGTACGTAATGGGCAAATAAGTGTTACCTTCCTCTCCTTCACTTGCATCCCCCACTTTATCTAGGGGTATCTTAGGCACCTTTCCTTGTGCACTTGGTCTAGAGGAGGTTGTGGCTATTTCTGGGAACTTTTTTGCTACATGTTTCCATAGTTCAAGTTTGATCTTCAACATCTCGTCTAGAGTTAAATGGCATTGTACTTTCATGTTCCAAATAGCTTCTGTATTCCTAGGAAGAACTGAGTTCTCTCCCCTTACTCGAATGTTGGGGGCTTTCACTCGAACTGAAGAGTCTTCCCAAGGGCCCGTAAACTGAGGTAACTCTTGCAAGGAGTTAGATTCGAAACTAATGTGCTCACTTGGCCAATCATCCACTTGATCTCCATAGATAGATGGGATGTCTATAGGGAAATGTTCTCTTGAGTCATCAATCTCGAGTATGGGTGGTCGAGATTCTTGTTCTTGTCTCCACATTTCTTCTTGAATCTCTTTCAAGATGGCCTGTGATCCATGTAACCCGTATGATGATTTTCTAGGCCCGACCTAGCCCGTTTGAATAGAGTGGTCTTCAAGGGTTTTGTTGGTCTGGTTTGTGTGCTAGAGATGACTTTCGTAGGGTTAGATACAACTTGACCTAGTTTCTCTAGGCATCCTTGAAAGTGTAACTCAGGCTTGGCCATAATTTCCCGATTGAGGTATTGTGATGCCTCAAACATTGCCTAGGCTAACTCCACCATTTTCATGCACAGTTTGGTTCTCTCAATTTCTAAGTCAGCTCGAGGGTAATTCTTGCTAGATTCTCCAACTTGGGGTCCTTCTTGTATTCTTGCTTGATAGGCTTTGCACATCATGCCAAGGTTTTCTGGGGTGGGATCTGCTAGTACTGATCCTGCTTTAGAGATGATTATTCATGGTTCAACCTCCTATGATGTCAATTCTAAGATTTTAGTTCTGGTTTCCCTTAGGCTTTCCTCTAGCTCACTGATCTTTTTTCCCCATTTCCTCTTGTGTTGCTCTCGTGACTCTTTCCAAGTTCTAGTTTTGTTTCTTGTTGATTCTCCTACTTCACTGGCTTCAACCATTTTTCCTAGTTTTTTTGGTTGTGTTTGCCTTTGTGCTTTGGCTCTAGTAATTTCCTGTATGGGTATGTATTGAGGTATGAAGCCTTCGGAATGCTGCACTATGCATATCATGTTGATGTGCATCACTTTCGTAGAGGTGTTTACAGGGTTCTTGGGGCAAGCGCTTATGAAGTGATCCTTTCCACATTCAGGGCAAAAGCCTTGAATATTGAAGTATTGTGACTGTAGTTGTTGTGCGTGGAGAATCTCATATGAAGTGGTCTCCTTCGCATTTATGACATGGTCCTTTGGGTGCTTGTGGTCTTAGTTGTCTAGCCTGCAGTCTCAGGTTGGGGTTTGTGTACATGACCTGAGCATAATCTGGTTCTCAGTTTTGTTCATACACAGGGGTCTAATAGTAAGGGTTTGAGTTTTCCCGTGACTCCGTGTAGTACACTGGTGGGCTATCCACATGAGTGGAGTCAAAAATATTTGCATTAGGGTCATTATCCGTGATTAAAGGGGTCATGGGTACTAATGCCATGTTGGAATTCTTTGGTGTAGCATATTTTAGCGAAACTACATTAGAAGGGGGTGGAGGTTTTTGTCCTAGGACAAGTTGCGGTCTTGGCTATGCTTGATATGGTGCTTGATACTGGGGGGGGAGCTCGATAATATTGTTGTGGCTGGTACTGCCCTTGGTATCTACCTGGCTGATATTATTGAGGATAGTTCTGCCTAACCACTTGTTTGTTATATGGACAATCTTGAGCAGTGTGGTTTGTGTACCTTTGCTCTATAGTACAATACACTCCGTTGGAGTTCCCTATGGGTTGCAAAACATGTGGACACATGTTTGCCATATGGTCTCTCCTCCACAAGTATAACACCTTCGAGGGGGGGCTAATTTGACATCCGGTTTGCTAGACACTCCCAATCATTTGTCCACTTGTTTAAGTCCTATATTGAATTGGAATGCTTGGATGAAGTTTCTATGGTGCTATCTGAGTATTTGCAAACCTTAGGAAGCTCTAGCTCATCACCTAAGTTATCTTATATGTCTACATAGATTCGTAAACATTGATCCAAGGTTCTTGGCTCCTTCAAGAAGATGTATGATCTCAGCTTAGCACTCAGAACGCCATCTATGAACAAAGCTATCAATTTAGCTAGAGCGGTGTTGGCAGTAGCCAAAGGCACAGACGACGAGGAAGTATGTGAAGGCGGATCACAACAAAGTAGTGGGGAGTCAAGCGGATTATGTTTTCAAAGAATTATGTTTTATCATACTTTTCAAAATTCTCAACAGTGATTTTCATCAGTCTTGTACCATATGTAACATAGAACAACCACTTTTGTAATTCATAGCTCCATTTTGTGCAAGCCGAGGAGTCCTCAAGATTGAGGAGCTTAGGTAGAACGAGCCTACCAATTTTGATTATTTCTAGAATTGGTTTAGACCTTCAAATAGCACCTAGAACCTATTTTTTAACTATGCCAGTCACTAGATGTGAAACCGGTCAAGACTAATCTAAAAACTATAAAGAGAGCTAGAGAGCTCATTTTTGAGGTTAGCTTGTATGAGTAGAGAAGAGCTTAGAGCTATTTTGAGCTTGTAATTGAGATCTTGAGAATAGAGTCCATTTTCCTATCTTCCATTGTGTCTTGCTTGTCTCTTACATGTGTGTGTGCATCTCTATGCTTCTCCCCTTCACTCTCACTACATCTCGCGTTCACGATCTTCATATCACTCCTATCTCTTCCATGGATTGACATTAAGGAGGTGGAGCTTCTTAACGTGGTACTTACCATTGTGCTAGAGCAACACCAAATTTGGTGCCGTTGCCAGGGAACGAGTCTAGGACGAATGTGTGATGGTAAGAGTATAGCAAGAAGTGGCATTGGAAGGTAAAAATTTCAGTTTTTTTTGTTGTTTTTAATTCTTTTGAGTTTTTCATCTCCCCTACACTCCTTCTTTCTCTCAAATTTCACCACTGGACGTTCCAATCCAATGGGTTGGTCGAGATTGTGTAATTGCACCACTGATCTTTGCAAACCATCCTCATAGATGCGAGCACCTAAGTGGTTGGTTCGGACATATTCTAATTGAGTTATGTAGGGTCCTTCAAGTCTTTCCAAATATGCTATGGTTAACCTTCCTTCTGGTCTTTCTGTGCTAAAGGCCATTTCCGATTCACTAGTATCTGAGCCCAACTTGTAAGGGTAGCTATTCAATTGTTGTGCCCATGAACGTCCAATAGTTCCTACACTTGCTTTTGATGATCTAAGGCTTCGTCGGTCCGACGTACCTATATGCTTGCCCGATCTAAGGTTCATGAATTTACTTCCTAACACTCTTTGATCGTCAATCTCTCTTTTGTTCCTTCTTTGCTTGTTTCTTTTTTACTTCCTTTTGATTCTTTTCTTATCTTAATGTTTACGTCAGGAGTCGACTTTTTGTTGTACTCTTGAGTTCTCGTTCCGTCAAACTTAACTTATTTCCTTTAGGTTTTCGTATCGCACACTTTTATCTTAGTGTTGGACTTGAAAAATTAAGTCTCTTGGACTTGATGCATTCTTATCGTCTTTCTAATTTAATCCACAATGCTAGATGTTTATACTAAGCTAATAATTGACTGAGGGGGTTGAGAATTCTTCCAACCTCGAGTCAGCTTCTTTGATTGCTCTGATGCCCAAGAAGTTGCACTTCCCAAGCCCTGCGTTCTTCACTACCTTGCTTTGATTGCCTTTGATAGCCCTTGCTAGACCTTGAGTCAGCTTCTTTGATTGCTTTGATGCCCAAGAAGTCACATTTCCCAAGCTCTGCATTCTTCACTGCCTTGCTTTGATTGCCTTTGATAGCCCTTGCTAGACTTGTAAAAATCCAATGTTTAGACCACTTCTTAAATTGATGATCAAGCACTTTGAATATATACACCCTTTAGGTCCTTTCTCCTTGGCCCAAATTTTAATGCCCACTTTCTTTTATAATGCCAACAATGGGTCAACCTCAAATTTTCTTATCTAAATCAATGCATACTACTCGTAAAGAGCTTTCTAATGAGCTATAAAGCTCAAAAAACGGACTGCAAATGAAAAAGATAGTGAGTGTTCAGGTCCTCAGGGGCAAAAATTGACAATTAGGTTTTTCTTTCCCTATGAGCTAAGGGGTCTCTAATGAGCTTAATGACCCAAAAAATATTTTCAAAATAGCCTCAAATTAGCCCAAAAAATGAAACCCTAAATTTGGCAAATGGTCCACCAAAATGATGATTTTGAAGATGGAATTGTGGATTTGTGCAAGCGCAAGGGTCGCCTATCTCGTGGTGTGGTCACTTACCAAAAATGCCGACTTTGTCAGACCATCATGATGGTCCAACTCCAATGGAAGATTCTGACAGAAAGTGAACTTCTTACCTTTTGGAAGCTTTTTTGCTGCTCTGGAGCATTGTACCTGCAAGAAAACTCAAAAATACACACAGCACAACAAGCACAAAAGCTCTCTCTCTCTCACACACATGCGCAAATGAGGGGAAATGAGGAGAATGGGTGGACATGGTGAATTTTTTTGATTTTTTTGGATTGGGAGAAGATGATGCGGTGGTGGACATACATAGACAAAGAAGGAACGATGTACATCATAAGTACTCAGCCAAATCATACCACTGAGTTTGGTGTAGTTCAATTAGATACAGAAGCGAGAACCCAAAGAAAATAACCATTAGGAGAAGAACCTAGGACACCTAGAGGGAAATCTGTACTAACAAGAGTATTAATCCCGGACTGGATCCCTCAGGATAACAGAAGCATAAAATTATTCTTGATTAAGGAAACTAACGAAGCGTTTTGGAGGTATAGAGTGGAACAACCTAATGAGGTAGGCTCCATCATGATTTTTGAATTCAAGGACCCAGATACACCTGGAAAAGTTGTATACTTCCCCCCAGAGCTCGCTTAACCGTGGCAATCTCTTGCCACTAAGCTACACTCTTGTGGTGTTTGAAGAAGGGGAAAGACTAAGGTTGACATTACCTTGAACAAGTTTTGGTCCCTCAAAGCTTCATTTTTGCTTTTAAAGCCTATTTTTGAAGCAATTTTGGGGTGTTTTTGGAGCCATTTCGGAGTACTTTCGCACGTAGTTCTCTTCACACAGGTCCAAGAACATCAAGAAGAGTGTTCCTTGTACTTCTCAGACAATAAATATCAACCTTTGGGGCTGTATTTTCAGCCACACTCGTAAAACTACAGGTTTCTTGAGGGGTTTTTAGTTTTGGTGGGAGCAGTCGCTGCAAATTTATGCAGGTTTTTAAAGCCTAAAACATCAGAGTTGACAGACACTTGCAGGTGTTATTGGCTAGTTTTTGGGCTGTGTATTCAGCCTTTTAGTGTCATTTTACTGCATATATTGAGCACATACACACCATGTACGCTTCTGTGGATACGGCTTATGTACGTCCATGTGGGCATTGATATAGCGGTTACGTTCTTTGCATAAAGCCTTTTACGTTTGATAAAGAGGGTTGTGGTGAGGTTTTCTTAACTGGGAGACACCCAGATGTCGGGGTCTCTTCGGTGATGCAGGTGGAAGATTTACCCAGCCTCGCCATAGGAGATGTATGATAGTTGTTCATAGGTGCTCGATAAGCCTAGTTGGCTTCTATTGGGTAACTGATTATATGCAGTGGAGTCAGTGATTCACTATGCAGGTAGACATGTCAGTACTTGCAGTTTTATGATACTTTGACACTGGTCATATGCTAATTTTGCAGAGGATACTCTGGCAAAATTTTTCCAGATTTCTGGTTTAGTCAACTATATAGTGGTCGATTTACTCCTTGATACACTTATTTGTTGGTGTTTGGACTCTTCTAGCTCCATTATCATTCTATTCAGTTCTCTACGATCATGGCATCAGAGGTCTCAGGCACATCCGGTGGATCAGGGTCTAGTGCTAGCGTTCCGAGGAGGAGCTATAACTTGCAGGGCAAAGACCATTTTGAGATCCGAAAATTTGATGGCACAAACTTTGCTCTATGGAAGAATCAGATTAAAGATGTGCTGATTCAAAGAAGGCAATGGAAGCCAGTAAATGGGATTTCAAAGAAGCCTGCTGACATGGATGAAGATGATTGGGATGAGCTAGATGAAATGGCCAGGTCTACCATTCGCTTGCACCTGGCAGATAATGTTTACTTTACAGTATTAGACTATGAAAGTGCAGAGGAGCTTTGGAAGAAGTTATGCAATACATATGAAAAAGAGACGGCATCAAATAAAGTATATCTGATGAGAAAATTATACGACCTTCGTATGAAGGACACAGATAGTGTTGCTGCTCATCTAAATGAGTTTGATGCCATATTCTCCCAGTTACAGGCTCAGAAAATGGATATGGACAATGAAATGAAAGCAGTATTGCTGTTATGCACCCTGCCATCATCATGGGATACATTTTGCACAGCTATTAGCAATAGTGCACCAGGTGGTAAACTCGTCTATGATGACATATGTGGAGCACTCTTGAGTGAGGAGATTCGTAGAAAATCTATGGTTGGCACTCAGAGTGGAGATGCATATAATGTTCGTGATTCTTACCAAGGAAAGAATCAACAACGTGGCAGGAGCAAGAACAAGAATGGTCAACGGAATAAGAGCAGAAGTAAATCAAGGAAGAGGGATATTGAATGCCATTATTGTCATAAGAAAGGACACATGAAGAAAGACTGTTATGCATTAAAGAATGCTAAAGGTAAAGGACAGAATGTTGATGGGCATGTTAAACAGTTACCTGCACCATCTACTTCGACTGTGAAGATTGAAGAAATTAATGCTATTTCTGACGATGCTGATGTGTTGACACTTGATAGTACTGTGCCATCTGAGGCACTTATGGCTGATTCTCTTTCCCACACCTGGCTGCTAGATTCTGGTGCTTCTTTCCATGTGACACCACATAGAGAATGGTTCTCTAATTATGCAGCAAAGTCTCTTGGTACCGTGAGACTTGGTGACTCTTACCAGTGTGATGTTGTGGGGATTGGAGATGTGGTTGTGCAGTTCATTGATGGTTCAAAATTTACTATGCATAATGTACGCCATGTACCTCAGTTATCACGCAGTTTGATGTCAGTTGGTCAACTTGATGACCTTGGTTACAAGGTGGTCTTCTATGCTCAGTCCTTTCGTATATCAAAGGGCAATATGGTTATTGCAAAAGGAAGCAAAGTTGGCTCACTTTATCCTTTATTTGTATCACAGAAAGAACACTTGTTAGCTGTTACTGAACAGCCTATGGCTTGTATTTGGCATGGTCGTTTGGGCTATATATCTCGTAGTGGAATGGAAAATCTTTCTCGTTCTGGCTACTTACCTGTGTTATCTTTCTCTGATTTTCCATTTTGTGAGCATTGTCAATATGGAAAGCAAACCAGAAATGTGCATAGAACGCACATTGATTCTTCAATTCAGCCTTTAGATCTCGTTCATATAGATGTATGTGGTCCTATGCCCACTAGGTCCTTAGGTGGTTCTCTTTACTTTGTCACTTTCATAGATGATGCTACTAGAAAAGTCTGGGTATATCCTAGCAAGTCAAAGGATGATGTATTCCCTACTTTCAGAAAATGGCTTGCTTCAGTTGAGACTGAAAAAGGAACTAAGCTTAAGGCTTTACATTCAGATAATGGGGGTGAGTATACCTCACATGAATTCAACCTTTTTTGTCAGTCTAGAGGGCTTCGTAGAGAGTTTACAGCTCCTTATACCCCAGTACAGAATGGTGTAGCTGAGAGGATGAATAGAACTATTCAAGATAGAGTAGTCTCTATGTTGCATCATGCAAACCTCTCACAAGGTTTTTGGGCAGAAGCAGTATTGACTGCAGTTCATGTCATTAACCTTTCACCTAGTACTGCCAAAGGTCTGAAAGTGGCACAAGAGTTATGGACAGGGAAACCACCATATTATGATCATCTTCGAGTTTTTGGGTGTGAAGCATATGTTCATATACCCAAGAATCTTAGACAAAAGTTGGACCATAAGTCAAAGAAATGCATTTTTCTTGGATATGGTCGAGAAGGACAATTTGGATATCGCTTATGGGATCCTGAAACACGGTCAGTGATCAGAAGTAGTGATGTCATTTTTAATGAGTCTAAGATGCATAAACAGCCCATTAAGGAGGTTGAAGTGAGAAGAGTGGTGTTTGAGGATACTAGTCCTCCGGTTAGCATGCATAAAAATGCTGCACATAGGGATGTTCAAGAGAACGTCCATTCAGATCACTCTGCACATGTTCCTGTTCAGCAACCATTGAGACGTTCTGCACGTGTCTCATATCCACCTGATAGATATGTTCCAGGTTTAGATTTTGTTATGCTAACAGATGCCGGTGAGCCTTCTTGCTACAAAGAGTCTATGCAGACAGAGGATCATGTCAAGTGGGAGCGTGCCATGAAGAGTGAGTTGGATTCTATTCACAAGAATGGTACTTGGGACTTAGTACCTTTGCCAAAGGGCAGGAAAGCTTTACCATGTAAATGGGTATATAAACTGAAATTCACATCAGATAGTGCTTCTCCAAAATATAAAGCACGACTTGTTGCAAAGGGTTTTAAGCAACAACATGGTGTTGATTTTGAAGAAATCTTCTCTCCAGTGGTCAAGATGACTACTTTGCGCATGTTGCTTGGATTCGTTGCAATGGAGGACTTAGAGCTAGTCCAAATGGATGTGAAAACAGCTTTCTTGCATGGAGATCTTACAGATGAGATCTATATGGAACAACCTGAGGGTTATGTAGTTCCTGGCAAGGAAAGTCTAGTTTGTAAGCTCAAGAAGAGCTTGTATGGACTTAAACAGTCTCCTAGACAATGGTACCAAAAGTTTGATGCTTTTATGAAGTCCCAAGGCTATTCTCGGAGCAATGAGGATCATTGTCTCTACGCAAAGAGATGTTCTGATGGCAGCTTGATATGCTTGATACTTTACGTCGATGATATGTTGATTGCTGGGAAGTCCTCTTATGATTTGTCAATTCTCAAAAAGAAGTTGAGTCAGACATTTGATATGAAGGATTTGGGGGATGCCAAACACATTCTTGGCATGCGCATTACTCATGATAGGAGTAAAAGATGCATATACTTGTCTCAAAGTGAGTACATATCCAAAGTACTTCACCGATTCAATATGCAGGGTGGAAAGGCATTGAGTACACCTTTACCCACATATGTGAAATTGAGCAAGGATGACTGCCCCAAATCAGATGAGGAAAAGGAATTCATGACCAAAATTCCCTATCAGTCTGCTGTTGGTAGTCTCATGTATGCTATGGTAGCTACGAGACCAGCCATTGCATTTGCAGTGGGAGTTGTGAGCAGATATATGTCTAATCCTGGCAAGAAACATTGGGAAGCGGTCAAAATGATTTTGAGATATCTGAGTGGCACTAAGGACAAGTGTCTATGCCTAGGTAGAGGAAAAGCATCCATTATTGGTTACATAGATTCTGACTATGCTGGTTTTGTAGACAATCGTAAGTCTACATCAGGGTACATTTTTCATTTTGCTGGAGGTGCTATCTCTTGGAGATCTCGTCTTCAAGAATGTACAACTGTTTCCACCACAGAAGCAGAGTATGTTGCAGCAAGTGAGGCATGTAAGGAAGCATTGTGGCTTTCTCGTCTTGCTTGTGATATGGGTTTACCTCAGCATGTACCTCACTTGCTTAGTGATAGTCAGAGTGCCATTGCTTTGGCTAAGAATCCGGTCTATCATGCAAAGACAAAGCACATTGAGGTGAGGTATCACTTCATTAGAGATTGCTTAGCCACTGAGAGCATTATTCTTGAGAAGGTTCACACTCGAGATAATGTTGCAGATGCTTTGACTAAAGCTCTACCACAGGATAGCTTTCGACACTGTTGTCATTTGATGGGGGTTACTTGATTCTTGATCTTACACAGTCACTTGTATACTGTGTAACATGCCCATTAGGTGGGAGGTATAGTTTGTATACTTCCACTCAGGTATTCTTTATCATTCTTTATTTTTCTCCCATAGTTACTCTGGCCATATTGGACTTTAGTGGGAGATTGTTACCGTTAGTGTCCATGTGAAAGGCCAAATGGCCACCGGACACTTCTTTGTATATGTTCTTTAATAAAACATATAGTGGCCTGGTCAGTCACAGACTGTAAGTTCTACCGCATTTGTAAGACCTAAGAAGTTTGTCTTCGTGCTCCCTGTGTACTGTGTTTTCTGCGTATTCTACGGCCTCTATGTGGAGTACTTTGTGTGGCGTCAGGTGCTCGTTTTTCTACTTCGAGCATATTGTCGTGGAGCTCTCGAGAAGGAGAGTGCACGGTGGTGCATCGCCAATGAATCACTTCAATAGGGAGAGATAGAACCACCATGGACATCGATAGATTGGAAAGACAAAGGGAACCTAGAATACCAGGTGGTAGAGATGATTTTCCTCTACCTAGACCATGTGAACACCCAAGGATACTAAGACCCACTCAATTAGTAAAGTCAATGAAAAATTACTTTGATGGGACAGGAGATCCCTATGACCATGTTGCGGAATTTAAGCAAGTTCTCTGAGCAGAGAAAGTAGAAGACATGTTCATGCAATATAATGCATTTGGACTAACATTAAAGAACACGGCTTTAACTTGGTTCCAACCATTGCAACAAAGGCAATTTAGGGATATGCATCACTTGTTAGAGTCATTCATCATTGAATTCTCTAAAAGTGGAGTCAGACATGATACATCTTTGTTAATTCATAGCTTCAAACAGACCCCCAAGAAACAGTTAGGCTAGCAGGACGTAGGTTTAGACAATACGTTGAAAGATGTCCGATGCAAGAATTACCCTCATAGACCAAGCAAGTGTCATTGTTTTTAGATGGCCTCTTGAGCTCTAAACTACGCTCCTATGTATACTTGAAGGAACCCATAACGCTAGAGCAATGTGTAAGAATTTGTATAGACATTGAGGAAAACTTAGGAGATGAGTTGGAACTCTCAAAGGTCTATAAGGACTCAGATTGTTCGTCTCTAGCATCCTCAAAACTTTCTAGCTCGATAGAGGACCTAGCAAAAAAAGTGGCCCAAAAACTAGGAGTTTCTAGCAAACAGATGCCTAGGTTAACAACAAACAAGTGTTGTTACACTTGTGGTGGTGATCATATGGCAAATGTGTGTCCCAATGCAACACAATTGCAAGAAAACCCTAGTGGCCAATATTGTACAATTGAGAGATGATACACGAATCACACGGCTCAAGATTGCCCATACAACAAACAAGTAGTACGACAGAACTACCCGCAAGCATACCCCCAACCAAGGAGGTATCAAGGCCAATATAATGCTCAACATCATTACTACAGGCCTCCTCAAAACTATCCTTATCAGGCTCAACATAGACCTCAACCTGTTTTAGCGCAGTAGCCACCCCCACCAGCTAATGTCATCTTAGTCAAATACACTGCTGCAGACGAAAACCTCAATAGGGCCTTAGTGCCTTCTTCACCCCTGATCACAAAAAGTGACCCTAATTCCAACAGTTTTGACTCTATTCATGTAGATAGCCACCCACATATTACACGGAGTCACCAGAACATGTGGAAACATATCAATACGATAGCCCACCATTGGAACCCAATTGGGAGTTTGATTATGCTAATGTGATGTATGCCAACCCTAACTCGCGGCCCCAATTAAGATAACAAAGAGCAGAGGGCCCTAGAGGACCATGCTTTAGGTGCCAAGATGATCATTTCCTCAAGGATTGCCCACATCCTCCAACAGTAGGACAGTCACAATACTATAACATACAAGGCTTTTGCGCCGAGTGTGGTCATCAAAGATTGTCCCAAGAACCCCGCTAATGCTTCAAAAGTGACACCGATCAACGTGATATGTATTGTACACAACGTAGATGGATCCAAACCTACATACGTGCCTATTCAAGCTATAACAAGGGCCCAAGCGCTCTTACGGAATCAACATCTTAATCCTAAGAAAATAGCCGAAACTAGCGATGTTGGAGAGTCTAATAATAAAAAGACAAAATCTTGGAAGGAGTCAAGAGAAAGAATTAAGAGAAAATGGATTAAAAAAATAACTGAGTTGGAAATATCATAACCCTCCTCCTCACAATGAGGTGTCCATTGTTCTTCATTGACTGCAATGTCCATGGTAGCTAAGATTTTTTCCCAACCATGAGGCTCAAATTCCTCATCTGGAAAGATCATCGGTGTATAGGCTGGGTCTTTAATTGGCCTATCTCCTAGAGAAGTTCCTTCTTCTCTCGCCTTTAAGCGTTTTTCCTCTTCCTTCGCGACCTTGCACATCCACAGATGAGTATCTTCATGCAACCAGGATGGATCAGGTGAGCTTCCAGAATGCACAGAGATAGAATCTTCTTTTGCTTTGTGGATAGGATTCCATTGTAGGGGTGGTACATCTCTGAAGGTGTAATCCTTCAAATTGACCTTGGTGGTGACCCCTAAGTGTTGTAAGTACAAGGAATTGGCTCCCCAATCTTGTACTATTTGCAATTGTCATAGGAAGGGTCTTCCTAGGATCATCTCATATACATTATTTTTCTGAAAGTCAGATATAGCAAATGTATGTTCAAACTCTACACCACAGGTGGTTAGAGTTATCCCTTCTAGCAATCCTAGAGGTCTTTCAAAATGACCGTCTTCCATTTGAAGCTTCATTCTAGTTGGTCTTAATGTGGGTTTGCCCCATTGCTTCCACAAGGAGGTGATTGCAATAGCAACACTAGCACCTGAATCTATGATTGCTTTGGTTGTGTAACCTTGGTAGGTGATTGGAAGATAAGTATTACCTTCTTCACCCTCACCCATGTCCCCTATTTTGTCTAGAGGTATCTCTGGGACTTTCTGCTTAGAGCCTGCTTTTAGCGTTTTGGAATCAGGTTCTAGGACTTGATCCTTCACATGATTCCATAGCTCAAGTTTTGCTTTGACCAACTCTTCTATAGTGAGATGACACTAAACCTTAGTGTTCTTCACAACATCGGTGTTCCTTGGAACCACTAAGTCTTCGTTTCTTACCAATATTCTGGGAGCTTTAATCTGGAGAGATTCAGACTCCCATGGGCCTATGAATTGTGGCAACTCTTCTAAAGTATTAGATTCAAAATCTAATATTTCGTCTTCTTGTTGTTCTGCTTCATCTTCGTAAATAGATGGAATATCTTGGGGAAATTGATCATGAAGGTCATCAATCTCACGAATAGGAGGGGAATTACCCTTCTCCTTGGCCCATTTCTCTTCTTGTATTTCCCACAAGAACTCTTGAGAGTGCTCTTGAATTGAAGGAGGTATTCCAACATCCATGGAATTAGGAACATAAGCTCCCATTGGTGGTAAAATTCCTCTCTCAATAACTGGTTGAGCTTGTGGAGGTAAAGAAACCTATGGTTTGTTTACCAACTGCTCTAATCTTTCTAATAAGCCCTGGAAATGCGAATCTGATTTGACAGAGTTTGTCTGATTGAACTTTTGACTAGTCTCAAGCATAGCTTGAGCTTGTTCTACCATTTTCATGCACATTCTCATCCGTTCAATCTCTAAATCTACTCTAGGGTAACTCTTGTCTAGGTTTACAACTATTGGCCCTTCTTGAAGTCGAGCATGGTAGGCCTTGAACATCATGTCCAAGCCTTTGGGGGTTGGATCTGCAAGAACAGACCCTGGTTGTGGTGTATTTACAATGGGTGGTGGAGTGGGATGAGGTGGTGTGGATGGAGTTTCGACATGCGAGGGACTCTGAGATGCAATGTCTTCTATTTTTGTTTTCGCTTCTTTCAGGCTTTCTTCTAGTTCTGATAATTTTTTATTCCACTTGCGATTGGCCTTCTCTCTCGTATCTTTCCATGTTCTTGTTTTTCGCTTGCTAGGCTCTCCTGATTCACTTGACTCTGATTGTTCAGCTCGCTTATCCTATTTGAGTGCTTGGGCCCTAGTGACTGCCTGTACAAGAGCCACATTACTGCTACTAGCACTTGAATCCACCACTAAGCCTACCACATTAATGGGTGTAACCTTGGGTGCACTAGAGGGGTTTCTTGGACAATCTCTAGGGAGATGGTCTTTACCACACTCAGGACAAAAGGCTTGTATCGTGATGTTCTGTCCGTGGCCCAGAGTTGGTGAGTGGGGACATTCACGAATGAAATGGTCACCCTGACATCTAAAACATGGTCCTCTAGGGGCATGTGGTCTCATTTGTCTCAATTGGGGCCTAGGGTTCGGATTTGTATACATGACATTCGAGTATTCAGGCTCCCAATTTTGTTCCATAGGTGGTGCCTCATAGTGATAAGGATAAGTCTCACTATGCTCTGGTGACTCTGTGTAATAAGCATGTGGACTACCTTCATGGGAGTAGTCTGAACTAGGAGCATGAGAGTCATTCTCTGAGATCAGTGGGGTCACTAGCACCAAAGCTCTATTAAGGTTCTCTTCTACAATTGCATACTTAACTGGAATTACATTGGCAGGCGCTGGTGGTTGGTTTCCTAGGACTGGTTGTGGCCTATATGGTGTGTGATATTGTTGTTGTGGTCTATAATATGGCTGTTGGTGTTGGTTCTGATACCTACCTTGTTGATAAGGTTGTTGATAATTCTGTCTAACAACCTATCTATTGTATGGACAATCTTGAGCTGTGTGGTTCATGTATTTTCTCTCAATAGTACAATATGGAGCATTACTTTCTCTCATGTTCTGGTTGTGCCATGGGCATACATTAGCCATGTGGTCGCCTCCGCAAGTATAACACCGATTCAATGAGGTGACTCTTGGTATTTTTCTATTTTGAACTCCTAGCTTCTTGGCAACTTGCTCTGCTATCTCATCCAGCTCAGTGGAGGCTCTGGAGGTATGACTAGTAGAACTGTCACAGTCTTTATAGTGTTTGGATAGTCCTAACTCCTCACCCAAGTTGTCTTCTATGTCAATGCAGGTCCGCACACATTCTTGTAAGCTTCTAGGCTCTTTCAAGGTACACATATGATCTTATCTTGGTGCTTAGTAAGCCATCTGAAAACAAAGCCACTTGTTTGGCTGGTGTGGGTAACTCTCGAGCAGGGCATCTTTCCAGGTACTGTCTGAACCTTCTACCTGCTAGTCTCACTGTTTCTTGGGGTGTCTGCTTGAAGCTGCGGATAAAGATGATGTGTTATGCCTGATACCACTCTTGGAAAATTCTACAATGAATTCGTCTAGCAGCTGACCTATATCGTGATAGTTGTGACTATTGAGTGGTTGAAACAAAGCTAAGGCAATGCCCTTAAGAGTCAAACCAAATGCCTCGTACTGAGTGAACAAATCCTCAACCTGTTCAGCTCTTAACACTTGTTTGAACTCGGCCACATGATCATAAGGATCTCCTGTCCCCTCAAAATAATTCTTCATTGCCTTGATCACTTGAGTGGGTCTAAGATTTCTCGGGTGCTCTCGGGGTCTGAGCAATGGAAAATCATGTTCATCTCTTTGTTGCCTATGTGCCTGATGTCTCTCTCTTTCAGGTCTTTCATTTTCAAATCTTGATCTATTTTTGCCCATAGTGTGTGCAAAACTTACCTCAGGTCTCTCTCTAGTTCTTTCTCTCAGGGCTTCATGAGCGTGGGATGATCCTACCCATTGGAGGCCATGGGAAACATTGGATCTTGGTGGAGGGAAAATCAATTCACTCTTCCAAGTATATGCATGTCTATCATGCTTTGTTACCAAGAACATCTTCTCTGATGTGTTATCCAGGTAGACAACTTTGCCTGGTATCTCAGGATCTTTGAATTCATAGATGATGACTGTGCCCAGTTGGCTAGGTTGATCTGGCTTGAATCTCCAAAAGGCTTCCTCTGTTTCTCTATTCAAGACTAGTTCTATGCTTTTGTTGTCTTGAGGGATGCAATCTGGAGTGATCACTCTGGTCAAAACTGACTTACCTCCAGGAGTCTGGGGTCCTTGTCCTACATTTCCTTGCTCTAGGTCTCCTATCTCATTCTCAGGAATGATATTTCTAAAATCATTAGTCCTACCTGGTAGGTTGGTGACCACATACATGGTTCCTTCCTTATCAATGTATGAACACTCTTCGAACTTGACTACTGGGTATTCCAGTCCAAAGGATTGATCTGGATTCTTGAGTTGGACCACTGATCGCCTCAAGCCATCCTCATAGATTCGAGAGGCTAATCGGTTGGTCCGAATATATTCCAATTGTGTCTTATAGGGACCTTCTGGTGTTTGTAGATAGGCAGTTCCTGAGCCACCTGTAGGTTTCCCCATGCTAAAAGACATTTCTGAGTCACTTGTGTCAGAGCTTAGTACGTAAGGACAACCACTTAGTTGTTGTGCCCAAGTCTTAGCTGTATGGTTGACACTAGACTGAGAAGATCTAATGCTTTGTCTATCCTTGCCTAGGTGTCTACCAGATCTCAGGTTCATAAGCTTGGTTAAGAGTCCAAAATTTCCCCTTGGTATGGTTCAAAATCCTTTGGAGTCCCCTTGGTTCCCTAGTCCCACCTGAGGGTCAACTTCAAATTAGTCTATCTGAAAATTAGTCTATCTGAAAATTAGTCTATCCTTGCCGTGTAGGATTCGAAACGAGCTTTCCAACAAGCTATAGAGCTCAAAAAATGGACTTTTGATGAAAATGTTATGTCAAATCAGGCTCGTGGGGGTCAAAACAGGAAAGCAGGCTCTTTTGGAAAATTCACGATTTTGTGTGAAAATCGCGATTTTGAGAGATCATGAAAATCGCGATGCTGAGAAACCACAAAAATCACGATTTTGTGAAATCATGAAAATCGCGATGCTGAGCACTGATGAAAATGGCGATTCTGAGGGATTATGAAAATCGCGATGCTGAGCAACCACAAAAATCACAATTTTGTGAAATCATGAAAATCACGATGCTTAGCACTGATGAAAATCGCGATTATGAAGGATTATGAAAATCGCGATGCTGAGCAACCACAAAAATCACAATTTTATGAAATCATGAAAATCGTGATGCGGAGCACTGATGAAAATCGCGATTCTGAGGGATTATGAAAATCGTAATGTTGAGCAACCACAAAAATCACAATTTTGTGAAATCATGAAAAGCGCGATGCTGAGCACTGATGAAAATCGCGATTCCGAGGGATCTTCAAAAAACGTGATTTTGAGTGAGAATCGCGAAAAATGCGATCTTGAGAATGATCACACAATCGCGATTTTGAATGAAAATCGTGTTTTCTCAAAATCGTGTTTTTGACATGAAAATCACGATTTTGAATGAAAATCGTGTTTGGTCAAAATCGTGTTTTAAGCTTGAAAATCACGATTTTGTGAATGACCAGAAAATCACGATTTTGATTGAAAATCGTGCTCTTGACAATCGTGTTCTGAAAATCGCAATTTTGTACCTCAATAAAAATCGTGTTTTGAAAATCGTGAAAATTGCGATTTTTGATGAAAGTCGTGTTTGTGAAAATTGCGATTTTGAGCCCACTAAAAATCATGTTTTGTCAAAGTCGTGTTTTTTGCTCAGAATCGTGTTTCTTGAGAATCGCCAAAAAATCACGCTTCTAAGGGTGACTAGAGAATCGTGTTTTTCTTGAAGAACTTAGAGAATCGCGGCTTTGAGCACAATCAGAGAATTGTGATTCTGAGAATGACCCTAGAATCATGTTCTTTTCAAAAAGCTTTTAGGCGAGAAATAGAAAAGCGTGATTTTTTGAAAAAAATTGAATTTTATGAAAATCATGATTTTCAGTGAGAATCGTGTTTTTTGGTGGGAAATTCAAATTTCTGAGCGCCGAGCAATGGTGAGCTCCGTATGTGCAGAAAATCATGAAAAATCACAGGCGTTTCTCTCCCTTACACTTCCTAACTCCTTCTCACACAATAATGCATGAAAGATGGTATGAAAATGGTGAAAATGCTCTAAAAAACAAGAAATTTCTATGAAGATGAAGATGGAAGAAGATGGAGATGGAAGAAGATGGAGATGGTAATGATGATGAAGATGAAGAAGAAAAATCAGAAAATGAACAAAAATGACAGTTTTTATACCTTCCAACGTCACAAATCTACGATCTTACCATCACAACGCTCGTCCTCGAAGCTCTCTCCCCGACAACGGCGCCAAAATTTGATGTAGCTCAAGCGTAAGCACCACCTCCTTTACTTGTCAATCCGCGGAGATGTGAGGACTCGTATGAAGACCACGAGCAAGTGAAGGCACACGTGCATGAGTGAAAGCACACAAACATGCACACACATACACATACACGCACAAGGTAAGATCAAAGAGAGGAACAATGGAAAGCTTCGATTGCAAAATCGTTCTCTTAAAAAAGCTCTATTCTCTAACAAGCTAACCCCAAAAATGAGGTCTCTAGCTCTTTTTATAGTTTTTTGACTAGTTTTGGCCCTGTACAGACCTAGTGTCCGGCCTAGTTAAAAATTAGGTTCCACGGCTTATTTGAGGGCTCAAACAAAGTCTAAAAATTATGAAAATTGGTAGGATGATACTTCTAATACTCCTCAAGCTTGAGGACTCCTCGGCTTGAACAAAATGGAGTTACAAAAATAGAAAATGGTATTTGCAATGGTTTTTAGTGATGAAAATCACTATTTTCATAGGGATTTCTTCTGAAAATTTGACATACACTTCTTGGAGCTCCCTACTTGCTCCTTCTTCTTGTGTGTCCACCTCTTTGATGTGCTCCTGTGCTTTTTCCTTGACCTTCAGCTTCAATAGGGCTTCTATCACTTCATTGACAAAGTGTGTACTCCTGTCACTCACAATTTCAATAGGCAATCCAAACCTAGTTAATATGTTTTCAAAGAGAAACCTGGCCGTAGTTCTTGCATTGTTCTTCTTGGTTGCCTTGGCCTCTACCCGTTTTGTCAAGTAATCTGTAGCTACAATTATGTACTCAGCATGAGAACCTTTAGCTGATGGACTAATAGGTCCTACAAAGTCTATTCCCCATTTGGTAAACGCTCTGGCACTCATCATGGGCTTCAATGGCATTTCATCTCTTCTAATGGGATACTTCATTTGTTGACATGTATCACATCTTTGAATGTAAGTAGCAGCATCCTGGTGTAGAGTTGGCCACCACATTCCTGCGAAGAGAATCATTTTTGCAGTTTTATCTGCAGAGAAATGACCTCTTGCCGCTCCTGTATGCGCCATCTCTAAGATAGAAAGATACTCGTCTTCATGAATGCACGTTCGTAAATGATTGTCTCTTCCTCTCTTGAAGAGCTGTTTTCCTATAAGAACATAGTCCTTGCTTTGCTCTGTGAGGGCATGTTTTCTTGCTAGGGTAGCTCCTTCTAGGTACTCCTTGGTTTTCAAGAATTTTACTATTGGCATACTCCACCTTGGTGCTACTGTGGAGTAACATAGAGTAGAGTTCTCTTTTGACCTTTGTTCTTAACAAATTGGACAGGTTGTTACATAGTTATGTGTATCTCTTTGCATGGTTGGCCAGTATATGCCTAATCTCTTCAGTGTTTGCCATGTCCCATTCGCATTTAAATGAGTTTTCCATTGATTTGCATGTGCTTTTTGAAGCCACATTTCTTGTTCTTCTTCCTCCACGCATCTCATGAGTAATCCACTTGGATCTTGGTGATATAAACTTCCAGCAATGATGTGGAGATTTTTAGTCTTCCATAACTCTTGACTTTTGTTTGTAGTGATCCCATGTTTAGGTCCGTATGTGAGGATAGGGATCAACTTTTCTGCCCATTGTGGACATATTTCGAGATTGAAAAGATAAGTATCTGGTAGATCATCTGGTACTCCCGTGGGGGGCTCTCCATGTGTCATTCTTGATAGGTGATCCGCTCGAATGTGTGTATTCCCTTTCTTGACCACTACTTCAAAATCAAATTCCATTAGCAAAAGAAACCATCGTACTAGTCGTCCCGTATTACAAGGCTTATTGACTAAGTACAATAGAGCTTGATGATCAATAAAGAATTTAAATTTGTTTGCCAATAAATAGTGTCGAAACTTCTTCACCACATACACCATTCCTAAACCTTCTCGCTCCGTGGTGGTATAATTGCACTCTGCTTGATTCAATTGTCTACTGGCATAGGCTATAGGGTGGTCTAACTTTGCTGTATCTGCTGGCTATGCTAAGATGCATCCAATGGCAAACTTGGAAGCATCCACGTGAATGTGAAATGGTTTATTCCAATTAGGCACTCGAAGGATTGGTGCGGAAATCAACCTACTCTTTAATTCATTGAAGGCCTTTTCATATTCTTCCATCCAATTAAACTGGGATAATAGTGCATAAAGAGGTCTAGCAATTATGGCATACATGTGGATAAACCTACGGTAGTATCTGCAATGTCCCATAAATGCTTGCACTTCTTTAGCAGTCTTTGGTCTCGGCAAATCCAGAATCACTTTGATTTTGTCTTCATCTATGGAAATTCCATTTTTAGAGACAATGTGTCCTAATATCTTCCCTTGTCGAACCATGAAGACACACTTTTCTGGATTGAGGCAAACTCTATATTGTCAACATTTGGCAAAAATCTTTCCTAGTTCTTGGATATATTCTGATCGTATAATTGAATAGGTGCATAAATCATCCACATATACCTCCATGCTCTTCCTTAAGATTTCCTTGAACACATGGCACATCAATCTTTGGAAGGTATTTGGGGCATTAGTCAACCCAAAAGGCATAACCCTAAATGCATACACACCCCATTCGGTCGCAAAGGCTGTCTTATGTTGGTCCTCAGGAGCAATTGCTACCTGATTATATCCTGAAAATCCATCCAAAAAACTATAAACTTCCTTTCCTGCAACCCTTTCCAAAAGATGATCATTGATAGGTAATGGGTAACTAACTCGTATGGTAGCAGCGTTTACTTTTTTCAAATTAATGCATACCCTTAACTTGCCATTCTTTTTTGGCATGACCACTAAAGGTGATACCCATTCCGTGTGTTCAATTTCATAAATGAATCATGCGTGCAATAATTTATCTATCTCTTCTTTAATTTCTGTTGAGTACACATCATTATATGTGTATGGTCTTTGTTTGGAAGGTTTGGCTTCTGATGTCATATGGATTCTATGGGCACAAATGGAGGGATCTACTCCTTTTAAATCCTTGTATGTCCACGCAAAGACATCCCTGTATTCTTGTATGAGTCGTATTAACTCTTGTTCTTCCTCCAATGAGACATCTTGTCCTATAAAAGTGCATCGCTCTTCTCCTTCCTCCAACGCCACTACTATTTTCTTGGTATGTTCTTTATTGTCATATGCTATTCCTGGTTGTGCTTTCTGTTTTGGCATTTGGATCACAATCTTCCTCTCTTCTACCTCATATTTCTTGAAGTGAGCAGGTACTTCAAATTGGTCTTGAGGCTTGTTTTCTACCTCTTCATTTTCTTTGTCTAGTTCCAGTTCTTCTTCACATGTCATTCCTTGATTCAACCCATTGGTTATGACACTTATTCTTTGATTTTTGCTTTCTGCCTCAATTTGTTCATGCTCCATTTCAATGCTCGCATACTCCTCCTTCCATTCCTTTTCAATTACTTCTCCTTCTTCAGATTCTTGGAGAACAACCACATATAAGCTCACATCATATCCTTCCTCATCAATGCACTCATTCATGGTTATTACTTCTTCATTTACACATACATCAGGAGTAGCTAAGATCTCCATCCAACCATGAGGTTCAAATTCTTCATCTAGGAATATTTGGGGCATATAAGCTGGATCTTGTACAGATCTAGCAACTCCCTGCCTTTGCTGCCATCCTTTCTTCCTTCCCTATTCCCTTTTTCCTGCTTGGCCTATCCATAGATGAGTGTCTTCGTTCATCCATGTTTGGTCACTTGATCCTATACTGTGAATCAATTGATCGTCTTCCTCCTTATGAATTAGATTCCATTGTAGGGGGGGGAACATCTTGGTACGTATATGTATGGATATTTATTCTGGTTGTGGTTCCTTCATGCTGCAAGTATACCGTGTCCTTTCCCCAGTCTTGCACTACCTTAAGCTGTCTCATGAAAGGTCTTCCAAGTATCATCTCATAATTGCTAGCCTTTTCAAATTGACAGATCGCTAAGGTGTGCTCGAATTCAACTCCACAGGTAGTAAAAGTTGCTTTTTCCAATAATCCTAGGGGTCGTTCAGTGTGTCTGTCTGCCATTTGAATCTTCATCCGTGTTGGTCTTAAAGTTGGTTTTCCCCATTTCTCCCAAATTCCCTTGGTCGCAATTCCTACTCCTACTCCGGAATCCAAGGTAGCTTTTGTGGTATATCCTCTGTAAGTGATGGGGAGGCATGTATTTCCTTCATCTCCCTCACTGAAATCTCCAACCTTATCGATCGGAACTTTGATGGTGGTCACTTCATCCGGCATCTCCTTCTCATCCAACTTTGTCTCTAATTGACATGTCAACTTCTCCTTCAAATGTGGTTTTACCTTCAAGAGTTCTTCCAATGTTAAGTTACAAGGGATTTTTACTTTTTTAAGATGTTGTATAATGTGTGATGTTTGAATCGATGGGTTCTGCTCTTTCTTCTTATTGAGGGAATGCAATATAATTCAGAATTGTGTTCATATTCTCCCGTGTAGTTCGGCAAAGCTTTCATGCTGTCTTCATCATTTTTGCTCTCATCCCGTTGTAACAATCCTTTTGAGTTTACTTCAGGTATTGATGCTTCAATTTCACCTTCTGCTTCTAACTCCTCAAAGGGAGGTTCAATTCCCTCCACTTTCTTCCATCTATCTTCCTGGACTCTTGCCCACAAGTCTTTAGGCCACTCCCCTTCGACTTCGGGTATAATGGATCCTTCTCTTATATTCTCGCAGTAATTTCCATCATAGGTCTCACCTTCTTTTTCTTTCTCGGGATCATTAGGGATGATACACTCTTGGAACACTTCTTCGGGAATTCTTGAGTTGGGCAGTTGCTAAACAGCTTTTTCTAGAGTCTGTTGAGCTACTTCAATTAATTTCTTGCATATTTCCAAACTTTCCTTCTCTAATTCACCTCTAGGATATTCCTTTTCATGTTGTTCAATGGTTGGTCTTGCTCTTATTCGTGCCTAGTATGCCTGAATCCACATGGCTAATTCTTCTGGCATAGGGTCAACTAGAACTGATCCTGCCTCTTGTTTTTTACACTTTTTTATCTTATTTTCTCCTTCAAGTTTTTGTTTTTCGTCTTGGCCTTGTCGTTAGTTTCGCTCTCCTTCTTTTGTTCTAGTTTCTTTTCCTTCATCCTTTGTCTACGATTCTTCCATCTTTGTGTCAGTTTACTTGTAATACTTTTTCCAGACTCTTCCGAGTCGGCAACTACTTGAGGTGCAGGTTCATTCAATTCTTTGTCGCCTTGATCATTTTCTCTGGTTTTTTGTGGGGTCTTTCTAGCCTTAGCTCTTGTTATTGCTTTTAATGGCACTGTGTACTTCTTATCACTCCCGGATGACTCTATCACTTCTATCACATTGATCTACACGTTCGAGTTACTTTGTTGGGATTTTTTTGGGCAATCTCTGAAAAGGTGTTCTTTACACAATCACTACAATATACTTCCCAAACTTGTTGTGATGGTGGTGGGCTTGGTAATGTGCATTCTATGATAAAATGATCACCTCCGTATCTATAACATGGTCCTCTAGGTGCAGGTGGTCTATCCATTGGTCAGGAGGGTAAGGGTGCTCTGGGAGCTGTGTACATTAATGACACATAATCTTGCTCGTATCCATAAGAGCTATCTGGTCCTTCCATATCCTATGCATTTGGCTCGTAAGGTTGTCCGTATTCAACTATAGAGCTCTCATATGAGGGATAATTTCCTTGACTATGGTCATAAGATGGGTCATATAGTTCGTTACTAGCCAAAGGCGTGGCTGGGACTATTGCTCTCTCTATGTTCTCTTCCAGTTGAGCTATTTTTACTGGGACAACGTTCTGAGGGTGGGGTGGATGTTGTCCTAACATGGGTTGTGGTTGAGTGTACCCTTGGTAAGCATAAGGTTGTGGTGCTGGTGCATGTTGCTGATATGTGGGATATCTAAAGGCTTCTCCTCCTTGCTCTCTCTGAGGTTATCCATAAGGTCTCATGAGCGATTGTACCAATCTTGACTATCGATTGTAAGGACAGTTTTCTGTGTAGTGATTTGTGTACCTTTGTTCTATGCTACAATAATGCATGGGGCCTAGGGGGGTCTATTGTAGGCATAAGTAGGTGGTGGGGCTATTCCCCTATTGCACAAGTGAGAAGGGTGATCACCTCCACAATGCACACATCTCCTAAGCATGGGTACTCTCATAAGATTGTTTGGGTAGTTCCTCTACCCTTGAACATTCAATTTTTTTGCCACTAAGTAAGCTATTTCCTCTACATTGTTCCTGGGGTTTGACGTGCTACTGACACTATCCTCACTTTTCACACTGCCCTGAGGTATTTTAAGATCTTCTGCTAGATTGTCCTCTAGGTCAATACATTCTTGCAAATTTTGAACTTTTTTCACATATACCAATGATCTTAATGATCCATTCACTAATCCTTCCAGAAACAATGACACCATTTTGTTTTGAGTGGGTCTTTCTTTAATAGGGCATCTGCCCACATATTGCTTAAATCTTCTTGCTGCCAATCTCACCGACTTCGTAGGAGCTTGTTTAAAACTATGGATTAATGAGGAATAATTGTCTTTGATTCTAGACTTGGTGAATTCTTCAATCAATTCTTGATAGACTTGTTCCATGTTTTGAAAGTTATTAGGGTCTAAGGGCTTGAACCATGCTAAAGCTGTGTCTGTAAGAGTTAGCCCAAAGGATTCATATTGAATCAAGAAGTCTTCCACCTATTCGGCTCTTATTACTTGATTGAATTCAGCTATGTGGTTGTATGGTTCACTAGAGCCATCATAGTGGTTTCTCATGCATTTTGCAACTTGGATCGATCTTAATCTTCTTCTCGGTTCAGGTGGTCTAGGTATTACAGGAAAGATCGGTCATCCTATCGGTATACCAACTCCTCTTACTATAGGTGGTCTATCAGGGATAGGAATTCTATTCCTTGGTTCAACTAGTGGATGAGGCCGATAGTAAGGATTATTGCCCGGTGTAGCAAACTGCACATGTGGTCTGACTCGAATATGCATTTGTTGTGTCTGTCCCGAGTACTGATATGAATTATCTAGATAGGTTCCTTGGGGGTTCTAGGGAGTCGTGGCTTGATCCCTAGGAGGGAACACTGGGATGTTATGATATTTCAACCCTACTCTTTCTAATTCCGTTAAGGGCCAGTACCTCCTCTGATTCTTGTCCAGATACATGATAATAGTGGATACCTCCTCCTCAGGGTCTTGTTGTAGAGAGTACGCATGCGGAAGCAAAATGAAAAGTAAAGTACTCTCACAAAACAAAGAATGTGTGAGACACAAAATGAGTAGACCATGAAGTGGGTAAACTCATGTGGATTAGAAATGAGCTTGCCAAGAGCATGGAGTAGGCTCCTCAAGCTTCTAACCAAGTACAAATGAGGGGAGAGGCCCTCCTTATATAGATTTGGGAGGGGCTCTCAAAAGTACATAATATGTTGGATAAGTCTCCTGAAAGGAGAATGAATACAATTGGTAGAAGCACATGGCAAGGTACCCAAATACAAAGGAAATACAATATAAAATGGAAATAAACTAGAAATGGAGTGCCTCCTGGATACAAAATGGAGATGCACTCATGAAGATACAAATGTAGATGAAGTAGGAGCGATCATGTCGTCATGTCGTTAACACCCCCTCTGCAGCTCCATTTTGGAGTGTATGGAGGCTGCTAGGGTATGTGAGAAAGGTCCACCAAGAATGTATCAGCAATAGTAGCATGAGCACTAGGAAGTCAACGTCTGGGAATCCATAGCCTCCAAGTTGTATCGACCATGTGGGATCGCCAGGTACTCCATAGTATGTCCACCAGATGGATCAAGCGAATGCTCCAGAGGTGGGCCACCACTGAGGTACATGAGCGGAACAAGATCTCACTCGACGAGATCACCTCCATGCGAGATAGGTAGGATGACTCCATGTGGTATGTTGGAACCTCCAAAGATTTCACCATGTCCACCACACTATGTGTAGTGCCGAGAAGTAGGTCCTGCAAGAGTGAAACATAAAGCATGAAGCATAAAATCATAACCACATGGTAGTACATATGTATGCTGTAAGCTGCCATGGAGTGTACAAAGTCCTGTTGTGTATCGGTAGGACCATGGAAGCCCCCTCTGAATCGAGAAGCTGACTCAGAATAGGATCCAACTGAGTGATGAATCCAAGTAGATGCAAGAGTGTCCTGTGGTAACTGAAAGATCCTGGACTCCATGAATGGAAAGGGACATGCTGAGAATGCTGATGTAGGCGAGGTATGTGGACTCTCGAAGACGGGAATGGAAAATGACGAGTCACTGATCCTAGAGTAATGCCCAACTGAAGCTGAGGGGAAATATAATCCTTCGATGATACGATAGGTGAATCCATTTGAGGGATAAGCTGAGATGATATCTCTGATTCCTCCTGCTCCGAAACTGTATCATGAACGGGAAATTCATGTACAAAGAGAGCATGCTCCACATAGTGTGACTGTTCAAAACTAGAATGATCCTCCTCTGAAGCGGAAATGGGAGGATCCAAAAGGGATGAATACTTAGAGTATTCATCAAAGGTGCAGTCTTTGGTTACTGTAACTGAGTGACTCTTTGGGTCATAGAGTTTGTATGCCTTTTGTTGCTCACTGTACCCGATGAAAATGTACTGCTTAGGCTGATTATCATCATGGCCTTGGACGTAGGCATCACTACCAAAGACACCGAAATAGCTTACACTTGGATTCTTTTGAAAGTAAGCCTCAAATGGTGTTTTGTTCTTCAAAACATCTGAAAATCCTCTGTTCTAAATAAGAACTGATGTTTGCACTGCTTCACCCCAATACTTTAGTGGAAGTTGCTTTTGTCTAAGCATTACTTTGGCCATTTGGACCACACTTCAACTCTTTTGTAATGCAATACCTGATTGAGTATTTTGCATGGCTTGATACTTGATTCCATGTTGCTTCAAGTAATTGGAGAAGTTTGGGTTGACAAAACTACTATCTCCATCAGATTGGATGATCTTCAAAGAACTTGGAAAGTCTTCTTCAACTATTTTTGTCCACTCCTTAAACTTGGAAATGGCATCTTCTTTATGCTTGAGTGAATAAACCCATGTGTATCTAGTGAAGTCATCTACAATCAGGAAGAAGTGAATTGACCCACTTAGAGAAGGTGTACTCATTGGTCCACAAATGTCAATATGGACTAATGCTAAGGGTTTATTTACAAAAATGGATGCTTCTTTAGGGAAAGAGAAAGCTTTTTGCTTGTCACATGCTTTGCAATTCAATTCCACTTGTCCGATCCTAGGTAGACCTTTGACAAGATGATTGGAAGAGATCTTAGCTAAGCAAGAGCTATGTCCAAATCTACAATGCCACAAGTTGAGACTTGAATCCTTGGCCATAAAACTAGAGAGCTTGTAGAGACCCTTATCTTCATATCCTTGAGCTATCACTTCATTAGATTTGCAATCAATGACTTGAACCTGGTTTTGATCAAACCGAACCGTCATGTTGCACTTTGTGATGGCTTTGACTGAGAGAAGATTCTTATAGAGGCTTGGGACATAAAGAACATCTTTTAATGACTTGGCCTCACCTTTAGAGTTGATGACTTGAACTTTTCCTCTTCCTTGGATTTCAATGCACTTGTTATCTCCAAGGTAAACTTGTCCTTGATGCTCTTCTAACTCATGGAAGTCATCTTTGTTATGGCACATGTGGGATGAAGCACCACTATCAAAAATCCATTCTTTCTTGGGAGTGGTTGTCACAAGTGCTTTGTGTTCACTTGTGAAAAATAGGTCTTCACTTGTGCAGTGAGAATGATGTTCACTCTTGGAATTAGACTTAGACTTGTCCTGGTTCTTTTTCTTGAAGCAATATTTTTCAATGTGGCCAGGTTTGCCACAAAAATTACAGGTGAACTTCTTCGATGATTTATGCGATCCTTGCTTAGATCCATTGCTAGTCTGATGACTTGTGTTTTTGCCTTTAGTGAATGGGCCTTTGGCCTTCATGGCTGACTCTTGTGAGGAAGTTGTTTTGGCTCGCGAGTCGTGAAGGAGTAATAGTCGACGAACCTCTTCCCAAGATAAGACTTGGTCGCGATTATACAAAGTTGTGACAAATGTCTCGTATGACTTAGGTAACTTGTTAAGAAGTCTAATGGCCATGTCTTCACTAGAGATCTGCCTACCACATAGTGCTAATTTACGTTGGTAGTCCTCGAATTGGGCTATGACCTTGGTAATTGTGTCGTGTGGTCTAATGGTCAAATTATGAAACTCGGCCTCTAATGCATATATCTTCGAAGGGGTCTTGTCTTCATACAAAGCAGCTAATGTATCCCAAGCATCCTTGGACGTCTTGCAGGCAGTAATATGTCCTTTCATCAATTCATCGTAGGCAACTAACAACTGACCTAAAGCTCTTTTGTCTTTGACATTCCACACATGCCAATTGTCTAAGTTGGTATCCCTATTGGGTTCAGGGTCTGTCCCATCTACTACCTCATGAAGAAGATTTGTGTAGAGATAAGCGCGCATGACATCTTTCCATAGATTGTAATTTTGTCCATTGAGGCGTTCATCCTTAGGCATAAAAATAGGGGTGAAAGATGGTAAGAAGTTAGCCATAGATGATGAGCTACCTTCCCTTTTGGTCATTACAAAGCTTTGAAGATAAAGTGTTTAGAAACACTACCAAGATCTTTGCCAAACGCACAGGTTTTGAAGAGAAAGTGTTTAGAAACACTACCAAAATCTTCGCCAAACGCGCAAGCTTGGAAGAGAAATTGTTCAGAAACACTACCAAAATCTCTTGCAAAAAAAAAGGCTGCGTCAAAATAAGTGCAAATTTTGAAATGAACAACTGGACACCGCACTTAAAATTCTCGGGGAGGGGTGGGCTTAGAGTAGCCCTATTCTTGCAGAACACCAAGATGAGTCGACGCGAGAGGAGGGGGATTAGATTAGCCCGTTGTACGCCGATTGAGCCTTAGAGTAGGCTTGGGAATTTAAGAAACTTTGTGAGTGGGCTTAGAGTAGCCTCCAACCCACAGAAGTGCACACACACAATATTGTTCTTATTATATTTTGAGATACAAGATTGAGGCACTTAGTGCCTTGAGTGTGCCACAATAGAGTGTTTTGTAGGAAAAAAGAGTATGACCCATGATCAATACAATAAAAACCATTACGGGGTACCAAATGTGAGGTGTAACTCTTGGGTAATTACAAAATAAATGCTTAACTATATAGCTACGACCCTATTGTTTTCAGAAGATCTCAATTCACGGCCACAGAAGACATCTACTATCTTGTTTTTGTATTAGGTCATGCAAAAACGAAGGGTACATTTGCAATTGAGTTGGGAGGGGGGTCCCGCGGGGAGGTTGCAGATAATTACAAGGCTTACGTTGATTTCTTCAAGAAGCCTAAGGAAATCAAAAATGCAAAACAGGTCCCTAAGCTTGTGATACCTTTTACAGCCTGGTAACCGATATCTATGAATTGAGATAATGTGGTTTCCCCTTTTTCTCGCCTTACAACGTTCGTAGATTTGGCATGAATTGAGCCGATCACATGTATCTAGACCATGCTAATTCACCAGTTCCTTTCTTGCGCTCCCTATATTATCCAAAAATAGCATAGTTGTGAGTGGATCCCAGCGGGCTACAGAAGGAATTCGTCAGTGCATCAGTGGAGAGTGGAAGAATGGCGCGCCTTCTCTCTGTCTTTCTATCATAGAGAATTATACTTCTCGTTCAGGTCCGGGAGTTGGCACCGCTTTCTCTTTTTTCTTGAGTTAGTCTTTACAGTGCGGTCTTCCTTCTCTCGGCTGTTGACTATGGCAAGCGTTGGGCACCTCAAGATGAATAAGAGCAAGCATCAGCTGCGTCAAGAGGAGGTCACGGGTAACAAGGTGAACGCCAAAGCCACGCGGTCTCCTCTGCCCTAGATGTTCGTGCAATGTCTGCTGTTCTTTATGCGGAAACAGCTTGGATCCTGGTCACAGTTAGTGCTCAGTCGTAGGCCTCTGTCAAAGAGCAACTTCTTTTCATGCCTATTCCAATGTGAGAATTCTGACGTGAATCATCTGAAAGTGAGTGTGTTGCTCATCTTTGGATAGCTTGCACAGCATGTAGTCTCACCCTCATAAAAGAGACAGCGACGGAGGAGGGCAGTCGCCTTGTCCTTTCAATTAGAAACCTGAATCAATGAACAAGATATATTTTCAAATGGACCAGGTAGTTAGATCTGACTTGGAAATCCATGATGATTCATCCACAAAAATGATGCAGCTGTTGTCGATTCTAGATCTCAGCAAGGAACTCCTTCAGTAGCATGTGTATAGGCCGATCGAAGCAGTTTTATCCCTTCCCACCAATAGGTAAACCATGAGAGTAGGTTGTCGGTTGCATATAGGTCTCAGAATATCCCTCAATAGGTAGCTTCTGTAATTGTAGAAAGAGGTAACAGTAGTAGTGCAACCTTAGAAGGTGCAGCTACAAAGGTGGCTTGTCCAGAGGACACTAACAGTAACATGCCACATCAGTCTATCCTTAATCATGTGGAGGACCGCAAAGATACGCGCCACAGAGAATTAATAGCACTTGGGAAAGAAAGCTTGCAATCTTGAGAGAAGCAAATATTGCCTCACACATTCTTTCTCCCAGTTCGTTATCTTCACCTTCCTCTCCAGCGTCCTCCTCCAGCTCCGGGATTCACTTTGGCTTCGGTTACACACCACCTACACAGGTTGCAGATGAAGGGGCCAGAGGGTGCTGCTAGGCTTCTACACACTGAACAGACAAGAAACTCCCAGTGTCGCCTGCATGGCTGCCATCACCACTCAGCAGTAGAGGGAACGAGCACCTGCTATCTTCAAAAGACAATGCATCACTTAGTTTTGTGCATACACATCCTGATTGAAGGTGAGCAGAAACGACAAATTGGTTGTAGCAATGCAGAAAATCACTACGAAAGTGTTACTGATCATGAACAAAGTGTTTATAAGCACTTCAAATATTATGAGATTAAATATTAAATCCACTTCATAAACACAGAAATGAAGGAAACCCGCAACTGTTGCTACAATAGAGGGTGGGTGGGAGGGAAAAATGGGGTAATGGTTGTTCAAACCGATCAAGAAAATGGCTGGGAGGGTGGGCAAATGAGCGGAATGAGGCCACAAAATGAGTAAAATGATGGAAAAAATCTACTCCAAATCAGTGGAGAGCAACACCACCAAACTCAAGCAGCACCACCACCAAAATCACCGCCAAACGCACCACCAAGACCTCCACCTAGTGCTCTGATACCATGTAGAGAGTACGCATCCGGAAGCAAAATGAAAAGTAAAGTACTCTCACAAAACAAAGAATGTGTGAGACACAAAATGAGTAGACCATGAAGTGGGTAAACTCATGTGGATTAGAAATGAGCTTGCCAAGAGCATGGAGTAGGCTCCTCAAGCTTCTAACCAAGTACAAATGAGGGGAGAGGCCCTCCTTATATAGATTTGGGAGGGGCTCTCAAAAGTACATCATATGTGGGATAAGTCTCCTGAAAGGAGAATGAATACAATTGGTAGAAGCACATGGCAAGGTACCCAAATACAAAGGAAATACAATATAAAATGGAAATAGACTAGAAATGGAGTGCCTCCTGGATACAAAATGGAGATGCACTCATGCGGATACAAATGTAGATGAAGTAGGAGCGATCATGTCGTCATGTTGTCATCACTTGTAACTCATAGATGGTGGTTGGGTTGGGGCTTCTTCCCATAAAGAAGAGTGTGCTCTCAAAAGATGTTCCATTCCATTGAATAAATAGACATCCATTATGGAATCATCTTGGGGAACTAGGTCTCCTCACCAAACCCTAATGACAATGGATTTCCCCCTAGGTATAGACACCTGTTCTTCATGTCCTTCTTCATTAAGGTTGTGGTTATTGACTTCTTCCCCTTGTTCGTTGATGTTTTCAGGGTGTTCCGTGACTACATATTGAATATCCCTTTTGTCCATATAGAATCCTTCTGGATACTTAACAGCTGGCCTAGGTACTATGTAAGCGTCTGTAGCTTTTTTCAGTATGGCCACAGATCCGTTTAGCCCATCTAGGTAGATAGGTAAATCGTGTTGATTGGTGTTCACATATTCTAAAGATGTTCGATATTCCCTCTCAATAATTGACATCATGCCAATTATTGGTACAGAATTTTGCATGTCTTCTGAGGCCATAAGAGTTTCTTCCTCAGGCTCACTCAAAGTTTCAGAGTAGTGTGAATGACTACTTGGTTCGGCTACAGTTCCCACTGAAGAGATCACACTTCTTCGGCTCCCTAGGGTTCTTCTGGATCTTAGGTTCATTCACTTAAAAGCTTCAGTCGAGTTTTGACAACCTCCTAGCTCTCAATGCTCTTTGCTGAGGATCTGAGTTATATGAAATATTTAGTTATGACTTTAGAAACACACACTGAAGTATTTGAAAGTCTCTTCACACTGGCTAAACTCGCGATACTCGATACTTGACCCACTGGAAAAATCATGATACCCGATATGCAACAAGGATTACCAACTCCCATAAGAGGATAAGAGGAGTTGTTGGCACATGTAACAGTATTCCCTGTAGGGGAGGCTCGAGTGAAGAGAAGAAATTGTGATGCGAGGTAATATGTTTGGTCGCCCCACTGTCAAAATACCAAACATCAGAGTCTACTGCAGACATGCACTGCTCATGAGAAGATGGGT
Organism: Ceratopteris richardii; assembly: GCA_020310875.1. NCBI lineage: Eukaryota > Viridiplantae > Streptophyta > Polypodiopsida > Polypodiales > Pteridaceae > Ceratopteris > Ceratopteris richardii. The sequence continues at coordinate 60,752,085 of CM035444.1, forward strand.
CAAAACTGCAAACAGTAGTAAACACCCATTCTTCTTCCTACACAAGATTAGCAGACTCCATTTTTGGTGTAGAGGCTTCTGCAACAACCATTCCAACCTCTTTCTTCTTTGCCTCTTTTGCAGTCAGTTTTGGACAGTTCTTTATGATATGATCATTCCCTTTACAGTACTTGCGAAACAATTTCTGCTTTTCCGATTTCTTCTCATCTTTATCTTCCTTCTTCAAATGTGCAAAATTAGCATATTTCTGCTTACTAGTTGAAGAGCTCCATTTTCCTTTGCCCTTTTGACTAGCCAGGAAAGCTTGATTTGCAACTCGCATAATGGACCTATTCTGCCTCGACTGATCTTCCTGCAATAGAACAGAGACTAACTCCTCAAAGGATAAGGCATTTGGATTGCCTTTCATCATCAACCAAAGAGTAAAAGCAAAACTCTGATATGAATCTGGAAGACCATTCAGAACGGTCTGCACAAGTGAGCTATCTGGTATAACCTCATCAGCAGAAATCAACTGTTCCTTCAAGTCTTTGATCTTCGTTAGGAAATTGTCCATAGAATCACCTTCATTCATGTGCTCACTCTCCAACTCTTTTCGGAGGTAAGCAACACGAGCCTCATTCCTAGCTTGGTATAATGTGGTAAGTGTATCCCAAGCATCCTTAGCTATTCTACAAGAGCGAATGTGAGGAATCTGCTCTACAGTAGGTGCAGCAGAAACCGCAGCACAAACAGGAATATGCAGAATATCACCATCTTCGACACCTTCTGCATCGACTTCAGTACCTGCAGTTGTAACAGTTGCAGGTGTGATAGGACGTTTCTCGACACCCTGCACAATGTTCCACAGTCCTTTTGCAACCAAAACATGTCGCATCATATAAGCCCATAACGAGTAGTTGGGACCATCCAACTTATCCTCAACAACCAACATACAGAATACATCACTGCTTTCAGCCATGGCTGGTGACTAAGATACCTTGATGCAGAAAATTGATTGTATCTCAAAAAGTTGAACGGAACTGCCCAGAGGAGTTCTGCTAAACCTGTAGTAGACTTCGATATGCTTATACTGGCGAACAGAAACAGGTATATACCTTTGGCACAAAAAGACGAAATAGCCTGCACAAGCACTATGATAGTGCATTCGGAGGCCGAAATGAGCTCAGATCGCGATTTTGGCACTACATAGCAAAGCTGTTTTGATCTCAAAAACACCTTGATTATGCTCTCTAAAATTCGTAGGATTCTGAGACTGCAATCGGAGGAGTGTTGATGGCACCCTAGATGAAGCGACGACTTGCTCTGATACCAATTGTTGGAGTTAGATGTCTGTGGAAGCACGTGAACAACACAAGGAACAAGAAGAAGCTTGGAGCATGACACACAAGACTAAATGTATTCCTAGCGAATGTACAAAGATAAGTAGCCCATTAGGGCAATAGGCATATATACAAGCCAGGGGAAAAAAAACTCCTAAAGAGGGAAAAAAGTGCCCCGACGGTCCTAGAGTGTTCACACACATCAGTACCTAAATATATCAACATTTAAGTTAGTAGGAACTAATGAAGGATTACGCTATTTGTAGAGGAAACCACTACCCCAATTCGACCCACGATGAATACGATTGCTATCAAATCCCGGTTAATATATTCATGTACCAATGGATGCCTAGTCCTCACAATAGGCCAGGGAAGCATGCCTCATTCGGGAAGGTTCTTTGGCATAAGAAATGATCATCATCGACTCCCCGCCCCACACTTCTACTATCAATACACCCTACCTCCCCTCGACAATCCACATCCTTTGATAGTGCGATAGCAAAAGCCTTTGGCGCCTCAATTCCTCTCACCCTTTCTGCACCCACACAACCTAGCCTTTCTCCTAAGACTTCCACCCTTCCATCCAGTCCGTTTCACCTCCCCGACCCACTATATTTCCTCTCTCCCCTCTCCACCAAGAAATACACGAAACCCCATCTGTAAATTATTTGGCAACCTTTGTAAATCATGTATTCGCACCTACTCAAGCACCCATATCACTCCACTCTTCACGTTCACGGAACTCCACACAACATCCAATGACATGGACATATCATCACCCATTGCACCACCACTTACCTCATCCATTTCACCACCACATTTAGGCACATCACATTTCTCCACAGTCACCACTGCATCCACTTTCCCATCCCTATTTCCCCTTCCACTTGCATCAACACCCACACCCACAACATCTTCACTCACTCCGCCATTAATATTGTCACCCACAATCGACACCGCATTCCGTCAAATGTTTGCATGTATGACACAAGTTAGAGATGAATTCGCATCTCTAGGCTCCAATTACCAGATGTTACAACAAACAACCACAAACTTACAGTCACAACTAAAATCTTTATCAATCGAGAACGCCTCCCTTAACACACACTACCAAGAGCTACATCAGACCTACCATACACTTGAACTAGAAAGTGAACAAAAGACAAAAGAGGCAATTACAGATATCAACAATTTGTTGAGGGCTCAAACCATTCACAATGCGACGCTCACTTGAAACATGGGACTACTAAGATGCCACCTAGCAGCAGCCAAAGAAGAGAATCAATGCTTCTAGGAACAGAATAGAGAAAACCTTGAAGCTGCTTTAGATCAACCAGACAAACCTCTGAGTCCCAGTTGTTTCAACGTTGTCCCCTCTGAATCTATGAAGATATTATTTGAAGACCATGTCAGACTACTAGAAGATTATGATAGTATGAACGAGGCATATCAAAAGCTCAAGGAAGACCACAAAATGCTACACTTGTGAGCACCTGTATAGCTAGCACCACCAGCTCGTACGGCCACATCTCCTGAAATCATCGAAGAACTCAATGCTCTACGTGCCCAGGTACTGACTCTTCAAACACAGATCGCAACATATGAAGAACCCCCTAGGCCTGATTCCCCACCAGAACTCCCAACAGAGAAAGAAATTGTGTCTATCCCGGTGGAGGAAACGTATGAAGAAGCCTATGAACCACAACCCATCCCAGGCGGATGCATCACGGCTGAAGGCCAGAACACCTTTGAACTTCCTACCCCCACATGGATGAAGATTGTAGAAGAACTTGGGCAGACCCACTCAGCATGGGTGGAGGCACAATTACATGCAATGGCCATGATAGAGGAACATATACTACAATCACCTTAGTTTGCTCATTTAGCCCCTCGCAGGTATATATCTAGGCATGAGATGCAATATAAGCCATATTTTATACTAATGGTAGAATACCAATTGGTGATCGAAAAGGAAACATGCAAGAAACCCTCTTAAGCAACTCAGTTTGAGCCTGATGACTTGCCACCAGAAGCGCAGATTAGAGAAAACTTTCAACCAACTTAGCGCCATGACTTATTACAACAATATCCAGAAATGATGAGCACATGGGTCAAGGCACCCCTACATTTAAAGTATAACCCATGTTGGGGACCGATACCACGATGCCGCTCCTAGAAGGCCTTTGCAATCAAAGTAGAGAACAACAAGCAGTGTCAGGACTGGCTCAATTACCCGTATTTCACTCCACCAACTAGACCACCCACTCTAGGATATATGATGGCAACTATTCACCACTCGCTCCCCCGCTTACGCCGCATGGACAATGTAGCTACCCATATGATAGTCAAAATATTTGACATGATACAGATAGTATTCAAAGTCTTCTGTCGCATCAAGGCACCACATGTTAACACCCTAGGATTCGAGCATGGTAATGAGGATTTAGCATATGATATGAGCACGACACCATCGCTCCGGGTGTGTTATGCTTGATACTGTCGCATCAAATATTTACCATCATGCTATAAAATGACATTCGAAGAGATGTTTACTACCGGTTTTTGGGAATACCCTTGAGAGGTGTTCATCAGCATACCCACACATCTACTCCAATTATTTGCCTTTGAACAACTGGTGTACTCCATGCACTATAGAATCCTGCCACCAGATGAACCTCAACCCATAGATTGGGAAAAACTCGAAGCAGATTTTGCAAGAGGTATTCGCATTTCAGAACACACCCTCACTTATGACCTCCTACAAAAATATATCCGACAAACCCTACAACAAGGTTCTATCGAGGAAGACAGAAGCAAGAGGGAGGGGGGTGTTGGCAGTAGCCAGAGGCACAGATGACGAGGAAGTATGTGAAGGCAGATCACAACGAAGTATTGGGGGGCCAAGTAGATTATTTTTTCAAAGAATTATGTTCTATCATACTTTTCAAAAATCTCAACAGTGATTTTCATCACTCTTGTACCATATGTAACATAGAACAACCACTTTTGTAATTCATAGCTCCATTTTGTGCAAGCCGAGGAGTCCTCAAGCTTGAGGAGCTTAGGTAGAATGAGCCTACCAATTTTGGTTATTTTTAGAATTTGTTTAGACCTTCAAATAGCACCTAGAACCTTATTTTTAACGATGCCAGTCACTAGATGTGAAACTCATCAAGACTAGTCTAAAAACTATAAAGATAGCTAGAGAGCTCATTTTTGAGGATAGCTTGTATGAGTAGAGAAGAGCTTAGAGCTATTTTGAGCTTGTAATTGAGATCTTGAGAATATATTCTATTTTCCTATCTTCCATTGTGTCTTGCTTGTCTCTTACATGTGTGTGTGTGTATGTGTGTGTGCATCTCTATGCGTCTCCCCTTCACTCTCACTACATCTCGCGTTCACGATCTTCATATCACTCCTATCTCTTCCGCTGATTGACATTAAGGAGGTGGAGTTTCTTAACGTGGTACTTACCATTGTGCTAGAGCAACAAGTGGGTACTTCCAAAGGGTATGTACCGTCTAAATCTTTGATTGGGCATCCTCACTATCTCTTGAGGGGTTTGTTTGAATGTGTATCAAAGAAGATGTATTGTGTCTGATTCTGCTCTTGTACAAGTCCATAATGAAGGACTCCATCATGTGGTGGATGTCTCTAAATTGATGTTGGTGCAATGGTCGGAACCAATCCAACGCATCACCCTTTAGAGTGGGTCCGAAAGCATTAAATTGTGTAAACATGTCTGCAACTTGTTTGGCTTGTAGCACCTACTTGAATTATGCTATGTGCTCATAAGGATCTCCTGATCCCTCAAAACAATTCTTCATACCCTTCACTAATTGAGAAGGCCTCAAGGTTCTAGGGTGGTCTCTTGGCCTAGGTAGGGGAAAACCGTCCTCACCCCCACCCTATAATCCGTGAGAGGTTCTCGTTCAACTCTTCCGCTTTCAGTAATGGCCCTCTCCTTTCTTGCACGATGGAGGAAAATACTCTCTACACCTTCCTTGTTCTTCTCTCTATGTCCTTGAGATGTGCCATCACCCAAACTATCCTTAAGTGCTTGTGATTTTGCTAGAGGAAAAACTAATTCTCCTCTCCATGTATATGCATGTCTTCCATGTTCTGTGACCTTATACATTCGTTCTGGGGTGTCATCTAAGTATACTACCTTTCCTCGAATCTCTGGGTCTTTTAGTTCATAAATCATGTTTGATCTTGCCAAAGTAGGATGCTCTAGCCTTTATCTCCAAAAGGCTTCGTTAGTCTCCTTATTCCTAAACAATTCTATACTCCTATTGTCTTCGGGCATCCACTTAGGGAGTTATCACCCTTATCAATATTGATTTTCATCTTGGTGTTCTGGGTTCCTCAATCTATTTACCATGTCCTTCTGCATCTAGGTCTGCATTCTCTACCATCTCTCTAGGTGCTTTCCCACTTCTTCCTTTGCTCTATACCACACGCAAGAGTTCACAATTAATGTCCCAAAATTGATCCCAAAAATTGAAAATTTATGGAAAAAAACCCTAATTTTGTGTTTTGTCTGATAGTCACGATGGCCAAACACAATCGTGATGATGTGTCACCGTCGTGATGGTGCGACACCCATGATGGTCAGAAGTCACAATGGTCAAGCCGTACAATGGTCAATCACAATCGCAGTTGTCAAGTCATGAAGATCACTCAGGATCGCGACGATCAAGTCATGAGGGTCAAACGATGATGGTCAGGGTCATGATGATCAGGGTCATGATGATCAGGCAGAGTCGTGACGATCAAGCCACAATGGACAGTCAGGATCAGGATTGTCAAGCACCATCGCGATGGCGAGACGTGATGGCAATGGCGTGAGCCGATTGCCACGAAAGTCAGTGACCGTCGCGATGGTCAGACGAAGTCGCAATGATGTGTCATCGTCGCAATGGTAAAAAAATTATGCAATTTCACAAAATCAAGCATAGATGTGTGCAAGCGCTTACCTAGGCTCCTCCTTTATGCAAAAAGTTTGCACAAATTCATACCTTTCTTGACAGACGCGATGGTCAACTTCAATGGCAATTTTCAGAGAAAAAATGGAGTTTTTACCTGTGTTTCCAACAAATCCGTAGTGGCCAGAGGCTACCCTGCAAGATTAGTGCACCAAAAAAAACACGAACATACACCTGCAAAATCTCTCTCTCTCACTCTCGCACACACACAAATGAGGGAAGGAGAAGAGAAAGGGGAATATGACTGATTTTTTGTGATTTTTTGGGGTTTTAGATAATGATAGGGAATGATATTAGAGGAATAGAGGAGTAAAAGTGTGTGAAAACTAACTACAAATGACAAAACAACAAAGAAATTTTACCTTCCAACAATTTTCTCCAATACACTTACCATCACACACTCAACCTAGAGCTCGTCCTCGACAATGTCGCCAAATTTGGTGTCACTCTAGCACAATGGAAAGTATCAATGTGAGGAGCTTCACCTCATAATTGTCAATCTGCGGAGAGGTTAGCTTGATATGAATATCAAAAGCGAGTGATGTGTATGAAGAAGATGGTGAGAAATGCAAGATCACACACACACACACACTAGGAAAGTTATGATGGAGATCAATGGAAGGCAAGAAAAGAACTCTTAATCATCTTCATCATCATCTAGTTACAATATCTCTTCTAGCTCTAGCTCATATGTTCAATCATAAACTAACAACAACCTCAAAATGAGCTCTCTAGCTCTATTTATAGTTTTTGCCTAGTTTTGACCGGTTTCATATCTAGTGACCGGCATAGTTAAAAAATAGGTTCTATCTCTAATTTGAACTATCTAACGGCTTCCAAAAATTACAAAAATTGGTGTGAGCTTTTTACTTAGACTCCTCAAGCTCGAGGAATCCTCGGCTTGCACAAAATGGAGTCGCATTCATGATAATTGGATGTATATACATATAATACATTGGTTTAGTGATAAAAATCACTGTTGTCATGATCAAATCTTCTGAGTAGCATTAAGTGCTTCCTCTTCTTCTATGACAAGAATCAATACTTGAACCTTTGCCTTGAACACCAAGCATCCTTTGCTATTCTCCAAGAGCGAATGTGAGGAATAATGGCACGTTTGATAGAAAAAGCTATCAATGCATGTGCCTGAGCATCTCTGCCATCCCAACAAATATGCTCTATAGTAGGTACAACAAAATCTATAGCACGAATAAGAATCTACAGAATATCACCATCTTGGACACCATCTCCATCAGCTCCAGTATCTGTATTTGTAGTACCTGTAATCGGAGGTGTAATAGGATATTTTCAACACCCTGCACAATATTCCATTGTCCTTTTACGACCAATACATGATGCATATATAAGCCCACAATGGATAATTGGTACCATCCAACTTATCCTCAATAGCCAACATACAGAATACATCATTGCTTTCAGATGGCGACTGACTAAAATACCTTGATGCAGAAAAATGATTGTATCCGAAAATGTTGAACAAAACTACCTAAAGGAGTTCTACTAGACCTATAGCAGACTTCGAGACGCTTATACTAGGGAACCGAAGCTGGTATATATCTTTGGCACAAAAAGACAAAATAGCCTGCACATACACTACGATAGTGCATTCATGCGATTCTCAGACTGCAACCGGAGAGGTGTTGACGATGCCCTAGATAAAGTGGAAACTTGCTCTGATACCAATTGTTGGAGTTAGAGGTCTGCGGAAGCATGCGAACAACACAAGGAAGAAGAAGAAGAAGCTTGGAGCACAACACACAATACTGAATGTATTACCACTAGAATGTACAAAGATTAGTAGTGCGTTAGGGCAATAGGCATATATAAAATTCGGGGAAAAAACCTCCGAAAGAGGGAAAAAAGTGTCCTGGCGGTCCTAGAGTGTTCATGCATCACTACCTAAATATATCAACATTTTTTTCCCTCTTTAGGAGGTTTTTTCCCCAGCTTGTATATACACCTATAGCCCTAACGGGTTACTTATCTTTGTACATTCTAGTGGTAATACATTCAGTATTGTGTGTTGTGCTCCAAGCTTCTTCTTCTTCCTTGTGTTTCTCGTGTGCTTTCACATTCTCTTATCATATCATTGGAGTAGGATAAATTGAGCTTATGGCTGCAAATGGAGGTGTGATTCTCTTGAAAAGTGCATTATATGTGCCCATTATCAAGAGGAACTTAATTTTAGTTCCGTTGATTGACAAAGCGAATTCATGTACACTTTGTTGATGATAAGTGTATGGTTCATGATTTCAACAATGGTGATATTATCGTGATGTCTGGTACATTATGTAATGGTTTGTATTGCATGGATACATATAAGAGGGCTGCCTCGAATGCCTTGGTTGCACATACTTCTTCCATGGCTAAAATGGAGCTTTGGCATGCTCATTTTGGTCACTTGAACTTCAATAGTTTGCTTTAGTTGCAAAAGAAGGACATGTTTATTGGTTTTACAACACTTGAGTCCATTGAAAAGCATGCATTTGAAGGTTGCATTCTTGGAAAGATGCATCGTGCTTCTTTTCTAAAAGATAGTCACACATATACTACTAGAAAGTTACAGTTTGTTCATAGTGATGTATGTGGTTCCGTCAAGACTCCATCTTTTGGGGAGCATGTGTATTTTGTTACCTTCATTGATGATGCTACTCACCATACATGGGTGTATCCTATGAAAGCAAAGAATGAGGTATTTTCTTGATTCAAAGAATTTTTAGCTGGGGCTGAAAATGTTTCTTCAAACAGGCTTTTGACTCTACACACGGATCATGGCGGTGAATACATGTCACATGAGTTTAATGCTTTTCTTCATGAAAGAGGTATCTCACACCAATGTATAGTGCCATATACACCTCAACAAAATGGTGTTGTCAAGTGTAAAAATAGAACTCTACTTGAAATGGCATGATGTATGGTGAAAGGAAAGCATCTTCCTTATAAGTTTTGGATCAAATGAGTCAAGACAAGATGTGGTTTTCCTCAAGGTCGACTTTGATAAAGCTTACGATAGGCTGGAATGGGACTATATTCTGCAGTCACTTAAAGATCTCAGATGCAGTCAGAAATTCACCAAGATGATCTCTACCCTTCTGGGAAACACCTTGACTCAAATTAATGTTAATGGCCAACTTTCAAAGGTGATCAAGCTTAGAAGATCAATTAGACAAGGGTGCCTGTTGGCTCCCCTTCTCTTTGCCATCGCCACGGAAGGGCTCAGCTGGCTAGTGGAACAACAGGTGGAAGCAGGTAAAATCAAAGGCCTTCGATTGCCTCATGACCATGATCAAATCACCATGAGACTTTTTGCAGATGATATGAATGCATTTTTCCACAATGATAGTACCAGCTTGGAAACATTTTGGAGGTGCCTGGATATTTTTTGTGAAGCCTTTGGTTCCAAAATCAACCACTCAAAGACTGCTTTCAGAGCTATTGTCAGGACCCAGCTTGACCTTCTCTCCAATCATGGCTGTCAAAACATTCCGCAGGGTCAAATTTTTCGGCTTCTTGGGATTCCCTTGGGTTTTGGCATCTCGATGGAACAACGGTGGAATTGGGTCCTGGCAAGACTCGAAAGCAAGTTAAACTATTGGAGAGGTATGCAAATCAATCTCTCTGGTCGCGCAATGGTTATCAACACGTTCCTCATTTTGTCGACCATCTACTTCGTCTCTTGTTGGAGACTGAAAGAGCAAGAGCTATCCAAACTGGATAGTATTTGCAGAAACATCCTTTGGATAGGTGACCACAACAGGAGGACGTGCCTAAAATCAAGTGGTCCATCTGCACCAGCCAAAGAGATAGTGGGGGCCTTGGCATTCTGGACATTGGGTGCATGGCTAAAAAACTTGCGACAAAATGGATGATTAAGGCATGGTGCAACGGGGAGGCCTCGTGGGCCAACGATTGATTTTCAGAAACAAGAATGCATTGACTTTTGTGGGATTCCTGAATTGGAAGAATCTTGACATTCTGACCCTTTTGTTTTCTCGGATCTCGGTTTTCCCGAAAGGCTCTAATCTTGTGTGCTCACTATGGAAGAGTTGGAAAAAAGTCAAGAGCTTCACAAGATTGAGTGAAGATTGAGATTGAGTGAAGATTAGAAGTGGGCGACTGGTATCAGACAAAATGACTCTATGGAATCTTGGAACATTCGAAATGCCAAGAGGCTATGGAACAAAGGCTTCAAAAAATGGAAACATCTCTGGAAACAAGACACCAACTAGTGGATCAACTTCGACGATATTGACCCTAGCATCAACATACCCTATGAAGAATGGAATACTTTGCAAAGCAGACGTCTTGCCTGGGAACCGGTCTAAAGTTCGTCTTCTCATGGGGCACGACATGCTGAACCCGCTTGACCTTAAATGGCACAATGGTAATTGCCTAACGAAAATCTCAAACATCAAAGAGACCATGGATTATCATGCTAACCTCAACAAGAAGTGGTGCTTGTTGTGGATGCAGCTACAATGGGACATGAAGTTCATGGTTATCTGGCACCCTCTCATAGAAATCAAAAAGTTTGTCCTCTTGTGGAAAATTCTTCATCGTGGGATCTGGACCAACCTAAAGGCTAGCAAAATTTGTGGAGCACCTCCCTAGTGCAAGCACTACTACCGGTCCATTGAAGATGTTTCTCACATTTTCTTTACTTGTCCCAACTCCAACATGCTCTCTTAGATTTTCGAAAAGAAAATTAGACTTTAGAAACATATTAATTGGAAACAAGCTCTGCTGGGAGAAGCAATCGATTGCTTCGCGACTCTCTAGAATGCCATCAGAGGAGAGGTTCTATGGAAGATCGGGCAAGAAAGATGTTCTTACAACTTTGGTGACTCCCCCAAAGAGTGGTCGATTGAGAAATCATTGCTCCTCCTCGGCAAAAGAATTGTTAACTGCAAGAAATCCCACCCTTCAGACATCATCAATTGTTCCTTTTGATCAAGAACAAGCTTAAACTCAAGTGGGCCCTGCATGAAGGTGATGAGAGGGTGATTAACCTTCTTTGTAATGCCATCTAAACTCTGTAAAAGCTACCCTGCTTTGTGGGATTTGGGGGATCCCGTGGGTACTAGTCCCCTTCACCTGTTTTCTTTTAATTAATACAAGTCCGAGAGAGTAGGCTAAGGGTGAACTTCCTTACTTAAAAAAAAAAGACAAGTTAAAGATATGAATATATATCTTGCTCCTCTCATTGACGATCTCCAAGAGTTATAGAGAGGTATTAATTTCATTGATGTATCCAAAACCATCAATGAAAGATATATTACGGTTCATGGTATTGTGGCTTGGACTATTCATGATTTTTTGGGATATGGTATTTTTTCAGGTATTGAGGTAATTTTTTTTATTCAATATGCATACAAATAAATGTGAGTTAATCTAATTATATTTTTATCGTTTTCATGATGCAAGAATATCTACTAAGGGTTATAAAGCTTATCCATATTTTGGTGATTGGTTGAGATCAATCTATAGTAAGAATCTCAAGAAAATTATTTATCTTCGACATCGATGATTCTTGCCTGATGATCATCCATTAAGATCTAAAAGAGAAGCAATACATTTTAATAGAAAGCTTGAAATAGGTCAGTGTCTAAAACCTATGACACCTATGGATTGGTAAAAAAAAATGGACAAATGGATCTCTGATAGATCTAGAATCAAAAACCTTCAGTGATAATGAAGATAATGAGAATGTGAAGAGAGGAAAAGGAAAATTTGCACTCGTAGAGAATATTTTAATATGGTATTCTTTGGAGTATTGGAAAGAGTTAAAAGTATTTCATCTTCTTGATCCTATGCATATATTCAAGAATATTTGTTATTCATTATGGCAGCATGTTCTTGGACTAAAAGATACCATAGCATCAATGAATGATTTGAAGGATCAAAAATGGTGGAATGGATTTGTGTCAAACGAAATATATTGACACATTATTGTAGCGTTTTGGCCTTGAAAACTATAAGCCTATTGCCACTCCTATGGAGACAGGTTTACAATTGAGTCTTCATGATGCTGGAGATGCATTTGATGTTGTTCTCTATCAGCAGGCTGTTGGATGATTGATTTACTTATGCATTACTTGGCCAGATATTCAGTTTGTTGTCTCACAGATAAGTAGGTTTATGCATTTCCAAGATGTCAAGCATTGGCATGCGGTTAAGCGCATCTTTTGCTATTTGAATGGTACTCGGCTACTAGGATTGTTTTATCCCAAGGGGGGATCACTACCACCAGATTTTCATGCTTTTTCTGATAGTGATTGGGTTGGTTGCTATGAAACTCGTGTGTCCACCAGTGGTTTTTGCTTCATGTTTGGTAGCTCATGTATATCTTGGTTGAGCAAGAAGCAGCCTATTGTGGCCACTTCTAGTTGTGAGGCTCAGTATAGGGTAGCTTTCACAGCGACTGTTGAGTGTGTGGCTTAGATGCCTTATGACTGAGTTGGGTGTTGGTCAGTCTTCTACCACCACCATCTTCACTGACAGTCAGAGTGCATTGGCAGTTGCGAGGAACCCTGTGTTCCATGCTCGCACTAAGCACATTGAGGTGCATTATCATTATGTCAGGGAGAGGTTCTCTGCTGGGGAGATCAGCTTGGCATATGTGCCCACGTAGGAGACATTGTAGAACTTTTCTCGAAGGCTCTACCTAGGGAGAATTTTGAAGCCACAATGGAAGCAAATGTCTATAGGTTGGTCAAGGGGTTCCAGACTTGCATTAATAGACCTCTCATTGAACATGCCACTTCCACATCTCTTTGGTGCCTGATTGGAGCAATCCTATAATTGAATTCCTAAGAAAAAAAACATTCCCACCAGAAATGAGTTTGGCTAGATGAAGGAGTCTAGAGCAAGAGGCTCAAGATTAGACACTCATTGGTGAAAATCTGTAAAAATGCGGACGAGATGGATACCTAAGACTATGTGTCCATAAGAGCAAATACCTAAACATTTTAGAAACTGCACACCAAGGTGTAGCAAGAGGGCATTTTGGGCCTTATTGAGTGATCAAAGCCATATTATTTTTTAGGATTATGGTGGCCCAATCTTCATATGAATGCACATACCTATGTGAAGAGGTGTGACACATGTGAACAAACTCAATATCCGATGTGCAAAGAAGAAATGCCACTAGGACCCATGATGGGAGGATGTGCATTCTCTAAGTGGGGCATAGATTTTGTAGGATCCCCCCTATTAGAGCATCTCATGTTGAATACATAATTGTATCCATGGTTTATCTCACCAAATGGGTAGAAGTCAAGGCCACCAAAAAGAGTGATGTGCGAACCATGGTGAAATTCTTGTTCGAAAATATCTTTACAAGATATGGGTAGAAATTAATAGTCCCCATCTGTCTAGAGCAAGGAGTAGAGAAGTTGATTATCCCCATTTGTCCAAGGATGATCCCCATATATCCAAGGATGGGTTTGCTAGTGTTCTTTTTTTCGATATGAGGATTGGAAATCTCTTTCGTTGAGTGGTGATTACTAGTGACCTAGTTTTCTTTCTCTACTGTAAGGTGTTGTTTAGCCACCCAAAACTAGAGAAGGAATTTTCTAAGGTTTAAGTCCATTGAGTGATTCTATATCAAGTCTTGGCCTAGAATTAGCAGTTTTATAAGATCTTCATGACAAACTAAGAGCTTTACTATCAAAGTGACATATTGTATGAGGATAGGAATTTCCACCTCATCCATGTGAGGGGTTTCCATGCCTCCTAATCCTATGAGGTATGCCTCAATCGGATTCATTTTTAGATCCATATCTTGATAGTAGGAATGCCTAATTACACTAGTTGCTACACTTGAATCAATCAGTGCTCTCATTGTCTTGAGTGTAGTGCCATGCTTGAACTTGACTACAATGAATGGTCGTCTATCAACTATGCTAGGGGAAGCATTCAACTTGGCCTTGCACATAACCATGTGATATTTAGGGATGTCTACATGGGGAATGACATTGACTACATGAAGCTCCTCTATTCTAGCACGTTGTTCTAAGATTATCCCCTATCGTCTAAACTTCATATGTTTAATGCGATCTAGGGCTTTTAATTTAGGTTGAGCCTATTCCTGAATTCTTTTCTCTTCCTCCTTACACTTCCTAGCCAAGGTAAGTTGTTTGAGAATTTATTCCATCAAGGGTTCTTGATACAGCTTGACTCTACACCCACTAATGTAATTTTACATTACAAATCCTTCCAAAGTGGCTAACTACACTTATCCACTCGTTGAAAGTCTATTGATAATCATAGGCCCATAACCACATTTCTCTAGCTTACGAGCATGTTGTTTCAAAGTATAGGCTAATACTAAGCCGCCGACTTTCAAGCCCTTATCTTTCACATGTGCATCAAAGTAAACCTTCTACCTCTTCTTAGTTGCATATATTCCTATTGTTGCCCTTTTCCTCGTCTCTCCTAAATGTTCTAGGCCCATAATCCTAGATGTGAGCCCATGTCCTATCCATTGATGCTCTTGTGCAACCTTGAGAGTGGGTATCAAGAAGTCCAACTGAAGACCATCTGAAAAGGAGTTTCATTGAGTATAGTCTTATAGGCCACTCTATATGCCCAAACAACATGGTGTAAATATTTGTCCCAGTCCAAGCATTTGTCATTTATGAGCTTAGTCAGTACATTGCATAGGATCTTGTTAGTACTTTCTGCATGACCATTGGCCTCTAGATGATATGGTGCAGAATTCTTGTGAATCACCATAAAATCTTACAAGAGATATCCAACGACATCATTGAGGAAGTGAGTTCATCGATTTCTCACCAAATCTATATCGCCTAGATCTGTTGTACAAAATGCCTCACTTCATTAAGGGAAAGTCATGCAAGTGTTGGAACTCCCTTCTTTTCCAAAGCGAAGTATCCAATTGACCTCTCCCACACCACCATGGAAGATTCAACCTCAATAGAAGCACACAAACCTTGGAAATGGGTGCCTAAATAGCCCCAGGACCATCCCCACCTACTAACCCTTAATCAAATAAATCATTCATTGACCCCGTTTTGTAATTCCTTAAAGAAACCTATCTTAATTTCCCACTCTTGTAATAATCACCCTCTCAACATCTTGTAATAAATGATGACAACATATACAAATTCCACTGACCTACATCAGACACAAAGACATCATTAATATCACTCCACATCACAGGGCTACATTGGATGCATATCATTATTGGAAAGGGTTTGCAATCTCTCCATAAATGAGATCAATATTTGCTTTGATGCTACTGTGTTCTCCTTTTGTGGTAGATCCTTATAAAATGCAGACAAGTTCACAATGCAAGTAGAAGGTTGATCTGCGATAGGTCCCAATCAGCACCCAATGGATTATTGCAACTTACCAAAGGAGGAGTACCCTTTGGTACCACCATGGGAATTCTTGGGATTCCAAGGTCCTATGCATATCAAAGATCCACCTCATGGGAGAACTGATCACGTCCACTCAAGATCTCACTCATTTTTGTTGGTGCAAGTATACAAGCCTTCACATTTGGCTTAGCTTGGAGGATTATATGTGGAAGTACTTGATGGACCATATGAACCATAGCTTATAACTCTTTTGATCATTCACCACTATAAAAGGTTTTAACCTTGAAAGAATCTTGTAAATCCATATACATTGTGGAGTTAGGAGAAGACATTTGCTACGAGTGTTCAAGAGAGAATAACTCCTCAATCATAGGAGTCACTTTTTAGATGGAGCCAAGTTTGAATTCAAATTCAAACTTGGAGGAAAAAAACTTATAAAAGGAGATTATGGAAACTCACAGTAGCGTGCCTCATTGAGAGCTCCTCCATTGGTCATTTATACGATTTGAGTAGCTTACACCATATCCTACGCATGCCACTATCATTGAGCATCATTACAATGCCAATGATCTTGTGTAGTCATGTGCTATAATAGATATACTTCATTGATCATCTCTGTTTATTTCTCTACTATGACTACTCAGAACAGTGAACTTTGTTTGATCGTATCTCAGTGAGTTCTCAACCATTTTGCATGATCTATAGCTTGTTGGAACGTGCTTGAAGTCTATTTTATGCTGTCAAGATTTCAAAGCTTTTGGCTCAGCCATTTGGGAGAAATTTCCATCGAATTTCTTACTCGTCTTCTACTACTCAGTCCCTAAAAAGTCGAGGGTAAGCATTGGATTGCTAAATTCATTTCTCAGAGTATAGCTCATCATTTTAGATGATTCTACTTGTAATCATTAGCTATCTAATCTAATTAAATTCCCTCAAAAGGAATTTAATCAATTACAACTCTATTGTGAGCATTGAGCAAAAGAACTAGCAGGTGTCTAGACCAAAATAACATGTTTTGTGGCACTTGCAACTCATGAAGTAATCTGTTTTGATTCAATTGTTTGAAGGATCAACTCTAAAGTACATGGGTAATTTTTTGGTGTCATTTGCAAGCTAAAAGGGCCTGGTATCAAACTCTAAAGTGATTTAGGACAGGTACAAAGCAGGTTTTAGTAGTACCACCTCAATTCCTTGAGGTATCCATCCATCTCTTCCAACAGTTTCAAGGACTTGTAGGACCTCTTGCTGATGCAAAGTACATATCTACGGCCAAATTTTCTTTCAACAATGTATGGGGAAGATACGAGTTCTTTTCCCAAGAGTTTGAAACCCTATAGAATACAACAGAGCTACAAGTATTATGGGAGAAGACTCGATTCAAGGAGTACTTTGAAGCACAATTACCAAAACTTGATTTCTACAGATGCTTCTATCTGATTATTACTCTTCAACCCAGGCCAAAGAAAAAGCTTCCAAGCACTTTTGTTTTGCCCTCCCTAGTTTCCAAGCCACCTTTCAAGAGATTCAAGTTGATGTGTAAGCTTATTCAAGCAGCCCTAAAGATAAATTTCATCCATGTTCCATCTGATAAAGAGATAGATCCAAAAACCATGAAGAAAGGAGATGTGCTAAAATGGTCCCAAATTTCAGCTCTTACACCGGAGCTATCCACACCTCTATGGATATGTATGTAGCACTCCACATTCCCAACTTAGGATCATTTTACTCAACCTCACAAGCATGTGTGGTTTAGTTTGTATTTGGTTAACAATCTATCTTGGACCATTGGCCTAGCACATTGGATATAGGAGTAGTTATACCTTGCATGTCATAGATGGGCTAGGAAACAGGTGATTCATGGATGTTGTGCAATTACAAGGGTTGTGTACATGTGTCTGGCCTATGATATCTGAGTTGAATGTGATCTCTCTAGCACTCACCTACAAGAATATAAGAGCACCCATGCAACCACCTCCAAGTCAACAAACCATATGAGAGGATCCATCCCTTGCTTACACGTGGAAGCTTCACCATCACTGCAACCATCTCCCCAACCATCACTACCAAGACCACATTCAGTAATACCTGCATCTACCTCTCATGTACACCAATGCTTGAGGGATAGAGTGATGTCAGCACAATGTAACCCTTGTAACCCTCTAGCACAACACCATCAGCACAAGTGGGTACCAAACTAGTGGACAAAAAACAAGTAGTCATAGAACCCAAAGACATCACTACTGTAGGAGGATTTGTCTAATTTTGAACATGGAAACAAATGAGTCCAACACAATATTTGATTTTGAGATGCAGAATCTCCTTAATACCAACGTCCAATTCTATGACACACATTTTGTTTCATAGGAAAATGAATGACCTAGCTACCCAAGTTCCCAAACCAGTCATGAGGAAGGCCACACTAATACAAACCAGGAGGATGATGAGCATACCATGACTGAAGATGATGAAGAAGAGAACACAATTCAACAAGATCATGAAGAATTTCACAACACACAAGAACAATAAGAGGAACATTAAGGCACCCACGAAGAACAAGTAGAAGTGCAAATCGAAGATCATTCTTCCTTGCCTCAATCTGTGTGTGTGCTTCTCCTTGAGAGTGAGAGTGTATGTGTGAGCTCTCTTCCTTATCTCCTTCCTTGTGACATGGTATCAGAGCCAACGTGGCTTTAGAGAGCTCGTGGAGAAGGTGACAGTGAAGAGTACGCAGCAGGGCATGGAGAAAACGCTATTCACAAACGACATCTATTTGCTACAAAAATGAACATGAAGGTAGAAGTTTCGGAGCCATCTCGACCTCCATTTCGAGCCCACAAAGTGGGGGTGTAGAAAAACCAGGTCAGTTTCAGAAACTATAACTTGTGTTGTGTTCGACGACACTCATATATTCTAGATCCAGAATCTCAAGCAATTCCATGTACTGTTGATACAGGAAAACTATGTTTTTTTTAGATCAAACTGTCACATCTTAGCGCAAGAGTGTTCAAGAAGAAGTGCTGCTTGTAGTGTTTTGCAGTGTTCTGGATTGCTGCAGAAATGGCAAACGCATATGGAATGAGTTAGCTTATGAGTGATAAGCTGGACAAGAACAACTTCCATGCTTGGAGATTCAGAATGATGAGTTTCACGATGGGAAAAGGCTACTAGAAGTACATCGAAGGAGAGAATGAAAATGCTCCACAGTTATCAGAAAGGAATCGAACTATAGATCAGGTAAGAGCATATAAGGAATGGAATCAAGGAGCACGAAAGGTAATGTACTAGCTATTTGTTAGCATACAGGATAGCATGATTGGACACATACAAGATGCCAAGACTCCGAAAGAGCCTTGGAACAGTTTGGTCACATTGTATGAGACCAATACAAAGGCATGGAAATTGCAACTCAAGAACGAGTTGCATACATTGGAGAAGAAGGGCATGTCGATAAGTGACTACACTCAAAAAATCAAAAGCATATGTGAGTCACTTGCATCTATTGGCGTGAATGTAGATGATGACAATAAGGTGGAAGTGCGTCTTCATGGTTTAGGAGCTGCATATAAGCAGTTCAGAACTTCTATATAGACCAGGGAAAATATTCCGAATTTTGCTGATCTGGTATCTATGCTGATTATTGAAGAAAAGAATCTTGGTGAGGCTTCAAACTCCAAAGGAAAATCTAGTTCTAAGCAGGTATTCTACTCTGGTAGAGGAAGAGGTAGAGGTAGAGGTTTTGGAAGTGGAAAGGGAAATAGCAACCAAGACCAAAGTCAACAAGAGAATCATGTAGGAGGAAGAGGACAATTTCGAGGCAGGGGAAGCCAAAGAGGTTGCAAACATTTCCAAAGAAATGATTCAGGTAATGATAGTAAAGGATGCTAGAATTATGGTAAATCTGGACACTTTGAACGTGATTGCAGGTTGAAGAATCAAACTAACAGAAGGCAGCAAAACAACTATGCATCCACAAGTACAGATGATTCTGAGAAGTTGTTCATGGTTCACCATCACATGATGAATACGATGTCTATTGGTGTTTCAAAATCGAATGATAATGTCTCGTACGTTGATTCAGGTGCTTCAAGTCACATGACCAGTCATGCGGAATGGTTTAGTACTTTGCAAAAACTGCCAGTTCCTGGATATGTTGAAATAGGTGATGACATGTCACATCCTATTGAGCATACAGGAAACATAGCACTATCTATGGAGGATGGAAAGGTAAAACATCTTGCTGATGTGCTTCATGTTCCAAATATAACAAAGAATTTGGTTTCTATTGGACAAATGGTTGACCAGGGATTACAAGTTAGGTTCAATGATGATGGATTATATGTAGAAGAGTACAAGCAGGATGGACGATTAATTTCCAAAGGAAACAAAGTGGGTAGGATGTTCACCTTAAACGTGAATATTCCTCAAATGAATGCAACCATGTTTGCAAAAGGTGCAGGAGTTATTGCAGATATAGAGATGTGGCACAAACCGATTGGACATGCAAACTTGCAAAGGTTGAAATTGATGCAGTCAAAGGAGATTGTCCATGGACTACCAAATTTCAAAGCTGCAGAAATGCAAAAGTTATGTGCTGCATGTCAATTTGGTAAACAATCAAGAGCATCGTTTCCACATGACAAGCATGTTAGTGAGAATGTACTAGAAATAGTACATACAGATGTTTGGGGTCCATCAAAGACCACATCTATGGGCGATTGTTGGTTTTATGTTACCTTCATTGATGACCATACACGCAAAGTATGGGTATATTTCATGAAAGAGAAGAGCGAGGTGTTCACTCACTTCTAGAATTTTAAAGCTATGGTAGAAAAGAAAATAGGGAAGTACAAACAAAAATTAAGATCTGATGGAGGAAATACATGTCAAATGAGTTCAGCAGTTTTTTAAAAAATCATGGAATTCGGTGCCAGTTTTCATGCAAGTACACACCACAACAGAATGGTGTTGCTGAATGCAAAAATAGACATATTGTAGAAATAGCAAGAGCCTTGATGGCTGAGAAGAATATGCCTCATTGTTATTGGGCAGGAGCAGTGCATACTGCAATATATATCATGAATAGAACTCGGACTTTTGTTGTACATCAAGTTACACCTGAAGAGAAGTTTACAGGTAAAAATCCAAACTTATCACATCTGAAAGTTTTTGGTTGTATTGCATATGTACATGTCCCAGATGAATTGAGGACAAAGCTTGATCCAAAAGCAGAAAAGTGTGTCTTCATTGGATACTCCCTTGAGCAAAAGGGATATAAATGTTATAACCCACTCACACGATAGGTAAAGGTGAGCAGAGATGTGGTATTTGATGAAATGTCAGGCTTCTATGCAGATGTGAAAGGAGGATTCAGTCTTGAACAAAATGACAAAGAAAATGCTAAAAAATCAAGTGCAGAATCTGAGGTTTTGAGTGGACTAGATGCATCACGAAGCAATAGTTCCAACTCAAATCCATGGAGTAGAAGATTACGTGGAAATTTCAGTCTAGCAAATTCATCAAATACATCCAAAAAAGGTAAAGAAAAGCTTTCTGCTGGTCATAAAACATGTGCAGGTTTTGATGATGTTGATGGAGATTCAAGCGGTTCATAAAAGAGTCTTGATGAGGAACTTGGATTGCCCTCTATGAAGACTCCAGGAGTAAGAAAGGCATATGCAAATGATACAAGGAGAAGTGACCCAAGACCAAGAAGATCTAGGAGGATGGGTAATTCAGTGCAACGATTGACATATGATAGTAACATGGCCCATCATTGTGCCTACATGACAAAGGTAATACAAGATGCTGAACCTTCTTGTTTTGAAGATGCAATTGGTAATGCAGATTGGGAAAAGGCTATGGATGAGGAGATGGCTGTACTTTATGGAAATGATACATGGAAGCTGGTTCCATTGCCACAAGGAAAGAAACCCATAGGCTGCAAATGGGTTTACAAGGTAAAGCACAATGCTGATGGTAGCATAAGCAGGTACAAAGCACAATTGGTAGATATGCCGAGACATATGGTATTGATTATGAGAAAACATTCAGCCCTGTAGCTAAAATGTCTACTGTCAGAACACTTGTTGCATTAGCTACAACAAAAGGATGGACTTTGCATCAGATGGATGTGAAAAAGCCACAAGACGAAGTATATATGGACCAGCCACAAGGATATGAAGATTCAAAGCATCCGAAATATGTTTGCAGGTTGCAAAAGGCTTTGTATGGACTGAAGCAAGCCCCTCGTGCATGGCATGCAAGGATTGTTGATTACTTAACCAGCATTGGGTTTTCTATGTGTGATGCAGATCACTCACTATATGAAAGGAAGGATGATGATGGCATCACTATTGTGGCTATTTATGTTGATGACCTAATTGTAGGTGGTGATAATGAAGGAAGCATCAAAGAGGTAAATCAACTTCTTATGCAGGAATTTGACATGAAAGATCTTGGTGTGCTACGCTATTTCTTGGGAATTGAGTTTATACATACAAAAACAGGTATATGGATGTCGCAAAGGCAATATGCCTTGAATATGCTGCAAAAGTATGGTATGGCTGATTGTAAGCCAATTTCTATGCCATTAGATCATAATTTGAAGTTGGATACTACATCAGGTGAAGCATTGGAAAATGCTACTATGTACAGGAAAATTGTGGGAAGTCTTATATATCTCACAATTACAAGGCCTCATCTAAGTTATACTATTGGACTTGAAAGTCAGTTTATGCAGGTTCCCAGGTGGCCACATTTGGTGCTCTGAGGCGCACTCTACGTTATGTGAGTGCTACTTTGGATTATGCATTGTTTTATGAAGCTGGTGTGGATTTTCAAGTTTATGGATACACCGATGCAGATTGGGCTGGCAACATTCTAGATAGAAGATCTACTAGTGGTTTTCTATTCTCACTTGGGATTCTAGTTGTTACATGAAGCAGCAAGAAGCAACCCACTATTTCTTTGTCGAGTATAGAGGCTGAGTATAGAGGTGCTGCAATGGCAGCATGTGAGGCATCATGGCTAGAAATGCTACTTGCAGATTTAGGTGTGGAAGTGGGAAATCATATCACTATTTACTGTGATAATCTTAGCAGCATACAATTAGCACAGAATCATGTTTTCCATGCTAGAACAAAGCATATCAAGGTACATTATCACTTCATTAGAGAGAAGGTATTAGCAGGTGATATTGATCTTGTTTATGTGAGAACAGGTGAGCAGGTTGCTAATATTTTCACCAAAGCACTTGGAGTTGAGAAGTTGAAGAAGTTTTAGGAGATGCTTGGATTACAGGATATGGCATTGAGCTTGAGGGGGAGTGTTGAGATATCAAGCTCAACATGTGATGATCAAGGATGACACGTAATAGTTTTTCATTTCTCTAGGATGTATAGTGGTTACGTCGGTATATGTCAGAGATACTTCATTGAGCTTTATTAGATTTATCTACCAATAGTGATGGCACATTTGTTTCTTTCCAGCTCACTCATTCGGGGAAATTAGGTTTTTCCTTATGTACTGATCTTTATATATTGCACTTGTCGTACTCTTGTTTTCAGGTCATTCTTATACATTCCTTTTTATGTAATAGAAGAAGAAGAAGAAGATCATTCTTCCTTGCCTCAATCTGTGTATGTGCTTCTCCTTGAGAGTGAGAGTGTATGTGTGAGCTCTCTTCCTTATCTCCTTCCTCGTGATACTAATCACTACTAGTTCCCCCCTCTCCCAAGACATTCAAAATGCCTTTGAGACACCCCCATAGTCACCACCTCATTTGTGCATACCTATCATGACCCCACATCAATCCCCTCTCCATACTTTTATCCAATGAACAAAAATTGTTATTATAACTTCACCACCCTCTCCACTCCTGTTGTGAACTTTCCACGCATCCAACCCACAATAGCACCATTCCTAAATTCAAATCATCCTCCACTCTTTCCACCATCCCCACTTGTACCACCCATCACCACCCATCTGCATACCCATCGCTAGATCATTAACATCCTTTATCACCATCTCTGCTCTATCTCTCCCATCTTTTTGCCAACCCTTCCTCAAGCCTCTGAATATATCTATCTTACCCAAAACCCTACCTTATTCCACCCCACTTTCTCAATTGTCATTATTAGTGAGTTCTATTTTGGAACCTTCACTTTCACCTACAACTATCCACTTTTCATGATTGACACCAGTGACACCATGTACAATGACATGGACATTTGACCATCCACGACACCTTCACCTACACTTCACGCATCACTTCCCATTTTCCCTCTCACTTTCCCACTCTATCGTATATTGACTCTCATTCAACATGCATCCTCATTCCACTTACTCCTCATCCACCATCGACACTGCATTACATCAAACGTTCACCTGTATGCATTAGATGTGTGAAGAATTTACTTCAATAGGTCAATGCTATCAGGGGTTACAAAGCATCAAAAATCAATTACAAGCTAGGATCAATTCATTGAGATTTGAGAAGCCCTCACTGAATGCGTGATAGACCAAACTCAAAGATATTGTCTCTCCTATTGTCTCTTCCTTGTGTGTGTGTGCTATGTGCATGTGTGTATGTACTAGTGTGCTTCTCACCTTCACCTTCACACACATCATTCATTCATGATCTTCATATCATCCTTACATCTCTATTGATTGAAACAATTAAGGAGGTGAAGCTCCTTGACACAATACTCATCCTTGTCTAGAACAACATACATAAATGAAATGGCTGCATACTACAAGATTTTATGGGTGTTTCTCCTTCTCTTGAAGGAATACCATGGAGTGAGGTAGCTATTGATGCCAAGGATAGTGGGGATGGTTCTATTATGGGCAAGGCTACAACGAAGGCAATAGAGATTGGGAACACGTTGTGAGTACATCATGGATTATGGTAATGAGTGATCTAAGAACATGTGGTGTGCACTCTCCATGAAAGACAACGATTTATGATGTGTGGTAACGTATTTTGTAACCCATTGGGGTGATAATATAGCACATCATTGAATTAATTGGGGAAGCTAGTGGTATGAAGCATTTCAAAAAGCATCCAACCTCTATCCA
Source organism: Ceratopteris richardii (assembly GCA_020310875.1). Lineage (NCBI taxonomy): Eukaryota > Viridiplantae > Streptophyta > Polypodiopsida > Polypodiales > Pteridaceae > Ceratopteris > Ceratopteris richardii. The sequence continues at coordinate 60,776,838 of CM035444.1, forward strand.
CAACCTCAACCTATAGATGTTATGTTAATTCCTAAATTGAGAATAGAAACCAAGAGATATGTTCTAGTACATAAATGAAGGTCGATCTATGGGAATGGTTGAGAAGGATTGGGTTTTGCCATTTAAATAGGAATAAAAGTGGTGGCTTGTCAGAAAGTTTTGGAACATTTGGACCTCAGAACAAGTTGTTAGGGCATAAACATGTAAAGCGTAGGGAATTGTATTGTAGAGAACATCTCTAGAGTAGTAGTTCTTAAGGGGTGAAGGAGAAAGACATAGAGATAGAATTTCCTTGCATAATATGTACTATTCCAAAACGTTGGTGAGCAAAGAGTCAGCCCTAGAGAAATTTGGTGGTACTAAATAAATGAAGAGTATACTTAAAGGATTTGCATGCCCTGCATAAATAGATGGTACCATGACTTATGAAGAGAATGAGGAGTTGTTTCCAGTGTGTAGAATGAATTATAATTGCAAACTTGCTTATGAATGCTTGGTATGAAAGAGGATGTAATGGATTTTGGAAGTGTGGTAGGACCAATAAATAAATCACATGTTGAACTGAGGATATTCTAACACTTAACCTTAGAAAACTACACGCCTTAACTTGATCAAGAGACAAAAATGGCAATAGAGAGAGATAAGAAGACAATTATGAAAGTGCACCAACTTAATGCTAGTACAAAGACTAATAATGAAAAATTCCAACTACAATGTCTATATCATACAAAACAAAATGTATGTTGAATTTAAGGGGTTTAGTAACTAACACACCTTTAGAGTTACGTGTCTAAGGTGTGTAAATGTGAGCGCATATATGCAAAAATGAGGATAAAGACTATTTCAAATAGTCAAAGCAAAAAACCCTCAAAAGAAATTAAGTCTCATCTCATGTAGAGCAATAGTAGTAGTTGCTCCCTTGAAGTAATAAGCCAAGACGTGGTACAACATCAGCACAAGTAGAAACACTAATGGAGAAGCCACAACTCTCTAGAATCGACATGTACATGATGAATGTGTGAAGAATAACAAGGGATGGTTGTTCCAAACTTCTTGAAATCTGCATGTACTGCTCCTCCTTGAGTCCTCCTTAAGTCCTCCTAGCTCATAACCCAATATCTTAGCTAAACTAGCTTGTAGATGGATTGATCCTTGATCTCAATTGATGGATGAGGTTGGCTCGTGATCCTCTCTTTATCTGATGGCTAGAGCCTTACAAAGCACTCAAACCTTCAAAAAAGAAAGGTTCTAGCTTTTGGTAGAAGGCGCTTTAATTTTTGTATGCTTTTGAGCTTTCTTTTGGTGAAAAGCATGATGAAAACTAAACTAGGTTTAGACTTATAAGGGCCCCTTTGGAACGAAATGGTAAAGTTTTATATATCACTAGGAAGTTCTTGAAGATTAATTTCCAATGGTGCAATAATGTTTTTTCCCATTTTGACCAAATTTAATCTAAGTCTGAAAATAAGGATTGTTGGAGTATTACAACTTTGGGACATTCTAAAATTGTTTTCCAACAATGGATGTGAGTGATCAAGGAGGATCTCAACTCTATATGATTTCCTTTATTAGGTTTCCTATTAAACAAATATGGTTGTTCAATAGTAGTCATGGTCAACTTCATCTCTACTTGACTAAAAATAGCTCTCCAAAAATGGCTAGTAAATTTTCTATCCCCATATGACATTATGTGTTGAGGTAGACCATGAAGTTGGTAGATATGTTCAAGAAATAACTTTTTTAATGCTAGATTTTTAGTTGTAGTTCAAGTAGGAATGAAAAAAGCTATCTTATTCGAGTGGTCTACTATTACCCAAATTGAATCATGTCCTTTCTCGACTTGGTGTTAGCCCATAATAAAGTCCATGGAAATACTTACCCACTTTCAATTGGGGATAGGCCACCAATGTTAAACTTCTTTACTTTTATTACTTAACACTTTATAAACTTAAGTACTTAACTTTGTACAAATTGGTGTATGCTTGGACAATGTCTACGGAGGTGATTTCTTGATGTCTGGTTATTTGTGGTGTCTATTCCGTTCACGGTTTGGCATCCATCTCAATCATCCGGTCCAGGTTTTTGTTTATCAAGTTCATTTGGCTTTGGTTCGTCGGTGTGTTTTTTAAATTTTTTTTTTAGAATTTAGTTATTGTGCACTATGCTCACTGTGGCATTTTACTCATTGTGCTCACTGTACTCATTGTGCTCATTGTGCTCACTGTGCTCACTGTACTCACTATACTCATTGTGCTCATTATGCTCACTGTGCTTACTGCATTCACTATACTCACTGTGCGCACTGTGCTCACTATACTCCCTATGCATTGTTCACTCTTCGAGCTCGCTTCAGTTATCAAATTAGTTTATCAAATTTGTTTATCAAGTTTGTTTATCAATTCGATTTCTCCTTTAGCTTATTCCAAGGTGTCAACTAAGGCATCAACTAAGGCATAGAACTATGGCATAAATTTGGCATCCTTGGCTTCTCTAGCACTCATGGTTCTCTTGCTTCACTTTGGTTTCTTTGGTTCCATTGGAAGCTGTTGGCTAGGTGCGAACCAATTCTAAATTATGAGTGGAAATAAGTTCTTAGTTATTCCCCTAGTTAGCTTACTTATTTCTCTACATAGCCTACTTAGTTCCTTATTTAGCATGTAAGGGATTTGAACCCACAACCTCATACTTCCAAGAGAAGCTTTATCCACTAGCCTATTTTCAATTTTTGATAGCCCATTCCTTTCAATTACTATTTAACATTACTTTTACCAATCTCTTTCCCTTATTTACTTATTTATTTATTTAAAATTGTCTTCCCGTTATTTATTTATTTATCAAACACTCTCATTTACTTTATTTATTTAATTATTATTCTTTTTCTATACACTATTGTTAAAATCCTTTTCACGTGCTTAGTCCTAGGTTTTGGTTCTCTATAAGGCCATGGAACCTATCAAGAATACTGAGGATTTTGGTACATCTGCCTACCTGGGGTACCAATTGAGCAACAATTGGAACTTTTGTGACACGAACTCCAACATGCTAAAAAAGAAATAAAAGAACGTGATGTTGCACTCCAACAAATGCAGGGTGGTGAAGGCCATTATCACCACTCAAGAATAAGGCACTTAGACCAAGATTGTTCCAAATATTTCCAATTTTTGCAATTCGATGGGTGAAAGGATGGCCAATTTGTTCTTTCATGGCTATCCCAATTTGATGTTTTTTATTTTGACAAATCATATTTGATAGAGGCCTCTAAATCTCCAAATGCTTGATCTATGCTGATTTGAGAACACTTCTATATCAATAATAGACCAAACTTTACACAAATGTTATCAAGATTTACAAAATCATTCACAAACACTTCTCTCTATGAAGTTTCTTCTTCTTCAAAGAGTCTACTTTAGAGATTAACTTCATTACCTACACAGATCTTCAAATTTCTTGAATCTAATGATGCACCTACCTTCATGCTACCTTTGCGCAATCATAAAATCCATTAGATCTTTAAAACAATCATTAAAACTCTGATTTGATCATTAATATCAAATGTATGTCACAAATTGTCTTTCTGAACAAGCGACTATGACATAGTCAACTTCTCAAGTTGATTTCTCACAGCACAAGTCCTGTTTTGCTAAATCCTTTTAGCCATAGCTTCCTTACCTTCTAACTTAGATTTTGAATGCTCATTAAAAAAAAAAAACTTTACATTGTGCACTGAGATCCAAGCAAAAATCTGACACAAAAAAGTGTGCGACTTTGAGAGTTCTACTTGTAGACTTTACATATACATGTTCCTATTGATCATACACACAACTTGAAAAGAATTAGACCTTGAAACTTTGATGACAGCTTGATTAGCTTCTAACTTAGATGTGTACAAAAGATTTTCTGATTCACTTGATCAGGTTGAGAGAAATCAGAGAAAGACTCAATGCTAACTCAAGAAGATGACTCTCTGCATATCTATCACATGATCTCTTGGCTTCTAATGACTCTCTCTACTCTATTTCTTTACATATCCTTGAAGGACCCCACACATCTGTATGAACCAACTCAGGCATATTTGAATACTTGTATCCTAATTTATTGTATGAACTTTTGTGAGCTTTACCTAATTGACAAGCTTCACACTTGTATACCATGTGTTGACCTTCAACATTTCACAATCCAAGCACTACATCACTCTTTGACATTTCTTCTATAGCTCTCTCATCAAAACAGCCTAGCCTTTTATGCCATAGGTCTAACTCAGACATCTTTTGACTTCCATAAGTAAACAATGCATGTCCCACATTACCTTGGACCTTGAGAGTAAAAAGCCTTCCTTCTTTTTTTACGTGTAATGATACTTTTATATCCCTGATTTGGATCTTTTACATAAACACCATTATTTGTGAATCGGACTTGATATCCCTTCTCAACAATTTGTCCTACACTTATCAAGTTTCTAGGAATAGTAGGAACATAAATCTTGCTTAAGAGTATGCTTCCACTCTTTCTCTTCACTGATCCAATGCTTTCCACCTTATGTATATTGCACCTTTTGCTTTGATGCTAGTGATGAAGACCTCTAAATCTCCAAATGCTTAATCTATGCTGATTTTAGAACACTTCTATATCAATCATAGACCAAAATTTACACAAATGTTATAAAGATTTCTAAATCATTCACAAACACTTCTTTGTATGAAGTTTCTTCTTCTTTAAAGAGCTTGCTTTAGAGATTAACTTCATTACCTGCACATATCTTCAAATTTCTTCAATCTAATGATGCACATATCTTCATGCTACCTTTGCGCAATCTTAACATCCATTATATCATCAAAGAATCATTAAAACTCTGATTTGATCATTAATATCAAATGTATATTAGAAACTGTCTTTCTGAACAAGCGACTTTGACATAGTCAACTTCTCAAGTTGATTTCTCTTAGCACAAGTCCCGTTTTGCTAAATGGTTTTAGCTATAGCTTCCTTACCTCCTAACTTAGATTTTGAATGCTCATTTATAAAAAATTTTACACTGTGCAGTGAGATCCAAGCAAAAATCTGACACAAAAAAGTGTGTGACTCTGAGAGTTCTATCTATAGACTTTACATATACATGTTACTATTGATCATACACACAAAACCTAAAAAGAATTAGACCTTGAAACTTTGATCATAGCTTGATTAGCTTCTAACTTAGATGTGTACAAAAGATTTCCTGATCCACTTGATCATGGTGAGAAAAATCAGAGAAAGACTCCATGCTAACTTAGGAAGATGACTCTCTACACATCTATCACTTGATCTCTTGGCTTCTAATGACTCTCTCTACTCTATTTCTTTACATAATTGACTTATATACATATGATTCTAGACTCATCATGCATCTATTACATTATTCCTTATCATTCTGATGATCATCTATTCCCATTGTACAAGAATTTCCATCTCTAATGTACATATGTATACAAGCTATATTTATGAGATCTCTTCCTCCAATGACTTCTTTGAATTCATTTTGATTTATGATTTTCTTGAAGTTCTTCGTAATCATCAATTGGGGATTGCTTTGTTCCAACAATATTCTTAAACTGAAAAAGTGAAATTTGTTACTAATTATCTGGTGGGTAAGGCCTAGATATGGTGGAATGTTTTGCAACATAACACCACCCTCCCCACCACATGGATCACATTTCAAGAAGAGATTAAGGAGTTTTTCCTTCCTCCTCAGTTCCACTTACATGCTCATTGATCATGGAACACTTTTGGATGGAAAGATGGAGATACTATGTTTAGCTACACTAAATGTTTTTGGCAATGATTACCCCTTATTCGTTTGTTTGAAAGGATTCCTAAAGACACCTTGCAACAAAAGTATGAATATGGTTTGGAGATGGGAACCCAAGCCAAGCTCAACATACTACAACCCACAACCCTCTTTGAAGCTATTTGTTTTGCACATGATGCTGAAAAAGAGTTTCAATCCATTATCAAGTCTATTCGCTTATGGTAAATGCGTCAACGACAACAACCAATCAAGCCCAATTTTCCTTTCAAGTGTCCTTTCTCTACTTTCTTTTCCCCTACTTTCCAGCGGCCACCTACTTTTCAATGTCCTCCTCTATCCAATTTTGCACCAGTACTTAGGACAACCCCCTTACACCCTACCAAACCTCCAACCCTTCAAACTACGATGATGGATGCTCAATAAAAGAGGGCCCATCTCACTTGTTGGCATTGTGGTAAGTTTGGTCATACTAAAGCTAAATGTAGGTTGCATATTAATGACATGAAGCCTATTGGAGCTCACGTACACAACATGAAGGAGATTCATTAAGACATTCAACCTGATTAAACCTGAAGAAGCATTGGGAGAAGATCTAAGTACTTTGGGTAATGCAATTTCTATTCATTCTTTACTTTGCATGGAAGGTACTATTAATGGTAAGGTTGTTAATATTTTACATGATGATGGTAGTTCGCATGATTTTATTTCTCATACATTAGTGCAAGATCTCCAATTAAACCCACTTCCTTGTATGTATAAAGTTAAGGCTGCATTTCAAGTAAATAGATATAATGTTACAAGTGAAGTGCATAACTTTTAGATTTGCATAGGGTCATACATAGATGAACACACATTTTTAATTGCTCCTTTGCAGTCCTATGATGTTATACTTGGTTTGCCTTTTTGTCACCGTTATACTCCATGCATTGATTATCATACACACAAAATGAGTTTTAAGTTTAACAATCAAGATATTTCTCTTTCTGCAATGCATGAGTTCCAACCATTTCCATTAATTAGTCATACTCAAATAAAACGTGCATTTGGGAAAGGCTAAAACTCATGTATTGTTATTTTCAAGAACATTGTTGATTGCACACATACACTTCCTAATCCACATAAATCATTCATGGATTCCTATAAGGATCGTTTTATGGATGATTTTCCTTCTAAACTACCACCTTCTAGGGGATTTCTTGACCATAGAATAGACTTAATTCCTGCCAGTTTTCCTCCCCACAAAGCACCTTATAGGAATGAACCTTTACATAAAAAAGAAATAGCTAATCAAGTTAAGGATCTAATCCACAAAGGACTCATAAGACCTAGTTCTTCTCCCTTTGGAGCACCCATTCTCTTAATGGAGAAGAAGAACAAGACTTATAGGATGTGCATTGACTATAGAGTGCTCAATAAGATCACAATTAAAAATAGATATCCTATTCCTTGGATAGATGATTTGCTAGATAAACTTCATTGAGCACGTGTCTTTAGAAAAATTGATCTTAAATACGGGTATCACCAAATATGCAGGACATAAATGACATTTATAGGAGTGCTTTTAGAACTCAAATTGGTCACTTTGAATTCATGGTAATGCCATTTGGACTCATCAATGCACCGACTACATTTGCATGCATGATGAATAACATTTTTCTTGATTACCAAGTTTTTGTTCTTGTTTTCTTTGATGATATGCTTGTCTATAGTGAGAATGAAAATGACCATGAAAATAATTTAGCAATTGCTTTTAATTTTTAAAATGCAAAAACAAACTTTATGCCAATCTTGAAAAGAGTTATTTTTTCCAAAAAGAATTAGAATATTTTGGCCATCTTGTTTCTAGTCAAGGCGTTTATGTAGATCCAAAGAAAATTAAAATAATTGAAAAATGGCATGTACTTCAATCTGTGAATGATGTACACTCTTTTTTAGGGTTAGCTAGTTTCTATAAAAAGGTTTGTAAAAGGTTTTTCTTATATAGCACTTCCACTCACATTATTATTGAAGAAAAAGTTAAAATTTGCATGGGGATTAGCACAACAAAAATCTTTTGAAAAGCTCAAACATGCACTTTCTCATGCACCTGTTTTGCAATTATTCATATTTTGCACAACCTCTCCATGTAGTTAGAGATGCTAATGGTTTAGGTATAGGTGTTATTTTAATGCAAAATGATCATCCTATTGCATTTGAAAGTAGTAAAATTAAACCTTTCAAAAAGAATTATAGTACATATGATAAGGAGCTTCTAGCTATTGTGCATGATTTAAAACTTTGGAAACATTACCTTATGGGTTCTCAAGTTTTAATCAAAACATATCAACAAGCTATTAAGCATTTATTAAATCAACCATTGATTTCTGATAGACACATTGAATGGGCTTCATTCATACAAAACTTTCAACCTATGATTCAATATCAACATGGCAAAGCTAATGCTATAGTTGATGCCCTTACTCGTTTCCCATCACCACAAAAAAAATTGTTTCAATCAATAATATTTCAGTTGTTCATATTCATTTATTTTCATGACATGATTCCTACTTATGGATCTGATTTATATTTTCCAAAAACATGGAATGCTTTCAATAATTCTATACCATATAATAAGGATCACTACACTTTTCGTAATGGATTCTTGTGTTTTCAGCACAACTTATGCATCACAGAAGGTTTTAAAGAGTTTTTTATGAAACAGATGCATGAACCACCATATATGGGTCATAGGGGCATACAAAGTACTATTTCTACATGTAAAGAATTTTTCTTTTGGCCAAATATGGAAAAGGATATTGCATAATATGTTTCCCATTGCATTGTGTCTGAACGTGTGAAACGACATCATGGTAAAGCATTTGGATTATTAATGCCACTTCCCATACCTAATAGACCATGGGAACAAATTTCTATGGATTTTAATACTGGTCTTCCTACAACTTCATCTCATAATGATATGATTTGGACAATTGTTGATAGGTTTAGTAAACAGGCATTTTTCATTCCTTGTAAAAAGACTCTTTCTACACCTCAAGCATTAAATGTATTTTTCGGCATCATAGTTTTCCAAAAGTTATTCTTTCATATCCAACTGTTCGTTTTTGTAATCACTTTTAGGTTGCATTATTTCAAGATTTAGGTTCCAAAATAGACTTTAGCTCTACATTTCATCTTGAAAGTAATGGGCAAAGTGAAGCTACAAATATACTTCGTATGGTTACGAATAATTAAAAGACATTTGAAAAATATTTTGCAACATCCTAAGGTTAAACTTGCACCACATTATTATGGACCTTTTTGTATTATTCAAAAAATTAAGAGAATGCTTTTAGGCTAGAGATACCTTCTCATTGGAATATACATAATTCTTTTCATATTAGTTTATTGAAATATTTAACAAACTTTACCACTCACTCCTATTTTAGATGATCCTCCATTGCTTCAAGAGGATGCAAAAATTTTAGCTCCAGAGAAAATACTTGATTATGATGCTACTACTACATGCACATGTAACCAATATCATAGATATTTAGTTAAATATAAAAATTACTAACTTGAAGAATCTCAATCGATTCATAAAACATCAGTTGGTCCAAACTATGATCATTTGATTTCTGCATATCATTCACAGTCATATTAAATTCTAGTTTTCCAATTCCATGCATGTGTCTTTACATGGAACATGTGTATGATTGTTCAGTGATGGGACATGTGACAGGCCATCCATGTCTATATTATTCTTATCAACTGAGTTCAATTGCTCGTCAATTGGGAGGCATGTTAGAATTTATGGAATAATGGAATGTTATATGGATTTTGATGACTTGAGGGTTTTAATGTGATTTGTGTTTTGATTTAGCAGGTGAAGTTTCTTGAGGGTGTGAACACATGTGGACTTATTTAGATATTTAGAAGAATATTTAGAAAATAGTATTTTAGTTATATTTTATAAAAATAATAGATCTCTTTAGAAAGCGATGTTTTTGGACAAATAATAGATCACTTCAAAAGCGAGGATTTTGTAAATAAAGCAAATTTTTGTAAACAAACGATTTTCAAAGTGCTGCCCTCATGTATCTTCTATTCAGGACGTAATGAGAAATACCAATAGATACACATGCTCTGATAGACTCGTCCATTAGAGTATGTGGGGGGAGATTATTCCCAATCTGGTGTCTAGTCCATTGTCTCTTTCTATTCTATTTATGATTTTGTGAGATTTCATTCTATACTATCCTCTGCATATGTGCATTTGCGATCTGTTCAAGAATGGCAACATTTGATGATGGTGTTTTTAAGTGAATCTTTAGTTGACTTAATAGTATTGAATTTGCATGTAGCATTACAAGCCCTCTATGTCGAATTGCACACATGTAGATATTCATGTATATGTCTGTAATTTCACTTTTAATGGCATTGTTATATACTATTTAAACCTTGTGCTACTTCACCTCAAATTTTACTTGCACTTGTCACTCTGAAGATTTTTCTCTCTATTCCACCTTGTGCTAGCATGATAGAAACTATTCTACCCAACTCTCTCAAGTTGATAGAGATGAGCTCATTGGTGATCCCTAAACACTTAATGTAATTGCACGTGGATTGGTTCCGACACCTTGGCTTGTTATAGTATGTGCAAATCCAATGGCCCAATATTCCTAATCATCCAACAATCAAGTCATTTGTGCAGTAGTGTCATCACCAACTCGAGGAAGGAGGTGACTTAACAACCTTCATTCCTTTGATATCAAAGGAACCACACGACTGGTGATCGACTTGGATACATTGTAGCTCAATTACATGTCAGTCACCAAGGAATCACCGCACTAGTAGAATTAGCTTCAATTGCAAAAATGGAGCGGATGTTTGTTCATACTTATTCAGAAGAATACAAGTATGCCACACTCCCCAACACCAATCCATGGAATTTTGGATTGAGATTGCGAAAAAGTGATCATGAGTCCATATTGTTTAGGAAGCTATTTGACATGCGAAAGAGGAACGACAATAAAGAATTTAGTAGCAAATTGAGGAGGAGCTCCAACAACAATAACAGGAGGTAGTTGTTGTAGCTATTGAAGTAGAACGAGGGCAACAAATAGCACTGAGGAGGCTGCACAATGGAAACAACAACAGTAGGAGACAATAGGCAATGGTCAATATGGTCAACCTCAACAATAGCAAATGAGCAACCAAGGACCCGGTGGGCATCAACAACAATAACAAATAAGCTACCAAGGTCAAGGTCAGTCCAAAGTACCTAATCAAACATCGTATCAACAACAAAGAGGTAGTTAGCCTATTAACCCCTAATCAACTTTGCAACAAGATTAAGATTATCGCGGCCCTCAATGTCCCAATGAACTCAAACTGATCCGTTCTCACACTAAGAGTCTTCAACTTCATTCCATTTTCCTATATTTTAATAAGAGAAATCCTGATCCATGGAGGAATCAAGCAGGTCGAGTTTAGTTACTAGCTATTAACTATTCTTCAATTATATATCCATTGGTTTTTTAAAGATTATCAAGTTCAAGCCAACACAATTGTGGATGCTGCTAGGTTGTTAACATTGTGCTCTATTCAGATGGAGAAAGATAAAAATGTTTGAATTTCTTGTAAGTCACAATTGGATCAATTACATGCTAAGTTTCTACTTTTCAAGCAATAGAATGTTGAATTGTAGGATGCATTATTAGGACGGGCTAATTGTTCTAATGAGGATGTTCAATCCTCTAAAAAGTAGATTAATGATCTAGAAATTCATATTGAAGAGATAACTAAAAATCATCAAGAAGTAATTGAGCAACTTGAAGCGGTTAAAGATGAACTTTGTCAAATTTATGCTGATAAAGATAATTTATAGAATTAGGTTGCTAGTTTATTGACAAAGCATAATTTTGCAAATGATCAGATTCTATTACTAACTGAAATTCTTCAAGTTGCTATGGCCAAGGTTGAAGGGTTTATAGAACTGGAAGTTCAGTTACAAGAGGCTCATCAAGTTAATATTGTTCATGTTCACATGCTCAGAGATAAGGAGGTAGATATTTCCTTGTTGGTGGAGAATAAGGAAGAACTACAGAAGCAGATTGTTGATATGGAAGATAGATTAAGTCAGCAAATTGCAAAAGTACAAATATTCCTATTACAACATGAGGAAGAATAGGAAGCTACTTAGAATTTTTTTACAAATGTCACTCAAGCACAATGGTGAGTACCAACGTGAGGAGATACACCTCATAAATGTCAATCCGTGGAGACGTGAGGACCGGTATGAAGACCGGGAGCAAGTGATGGCACAAGTGCGTGAGTGAAAGCACACAAGCATGCACACACATACACACACACGCGCACAATGTAAGAGCAAAGAGTGGAACAATGGAAAGCTTCGATTACCAAAGAGCTCTCTTACAAAACTGAAATCTACCACCAGCTCACCTCAAAAATGAGCTCTCCAGCCCTTTTTATAGTTTTTGAGTGGTTTTGGCCCTGTCCAGACCTAGTGTCCGGCCTAGTTAAAAAATAGGTTCCAGGGCTTATTTGGAGGCTCAAACGGAGTCTAAAAATTATGAAAATTGGTAGGATGGTAGTTCTAATACTCCTCAAGCTCGAGGACTCCTCGGCTTGAACAAAATGGAGTTACAAAAATGGAAAATGGTATTTACAATGGTTTTTAGTGATAAAAATCACTATTTTTGTAGGGATTTCTTCTGAAAATTTGAGAGGTGCTTCTTGGAGCTTCCTACTTGCTCCTTCTTCTTGTGTGTCCACTTCCTTGATGCGCTTCCATGCTTTGTCCTTGACCTTGAGCTTCAACACTCCCCCCCCTCTTGAGTCTGTCGTCCCTGACAGACCCTTGTTGTAGTGGTCGTTTCATGTAGTACGTTGAGAGGTAGCGTCCTTTGCGTCCACCAGGGGCGATCCCTCTTCCCAATGTATCCTGGTCGTTTGTCTGGTTCTTCACTTTGCCACTGTTATCTCTTGCAGTTTGTAGTCCCTTTGTACGTACTTCTGCCTTGTATTCCATCTGGATGGTGCATTTGTGAGTTTTCCAAAACTACTAGTTGCTCATAGGAGGTGTTCAATGTTGATTATGAGCAACTCTCAATGGTGGATGGCTTGCTTGTTCTTGTAGTGGGCACCGTGATGTCCGCTGATTCTTCCAAAGATGGCTTTCATAGTTTTCATGCCAAGTACTTGTAACCCATAATGGATGATGGCTAAGTGCTTAGTGCGTGGGTTGAACAAAATATGTGCCTTGTGCAAGGCCTTGTAATGTGGCCCTACGTATGCGTACTTAGAAAATGCATGGCAAGAAGTATGGTGCAAGAGATTGGGTCTTGAGCTAAGTGCTCAAGGGTATGCTGACGAAGAGGTTTCCTAATCGATCATGGTTGTAGTGTTGTTGAAGCATACACGTCTTACCATGGTGAAGGGTCCGTTGATATTCATCTCTTCGTGTTGTAGTTCCATCATGGTGTTTGACCATCGGCTTGTCCTTTTTGTTGATGGATGTCCTTGCTGAAAGTTCGCTGATGAGCATTTTCAAACACAGTCCTCTTCTTTGCCCCCTCTTTTTTTTCTTTTTTTTTTTGTTGCACACGATGGCATCAAACAAGAAGAAAGATGTTAGTATCAATAACATATTTTGCATGTGAAAATTGTGTCTCATGTGCCTGGGATTTCTCAATTGTGTCTATGCACGGCCATGTAAGGTGGCCCTATATTGATGCATACTTTGGAAATGCATGACCTGAATGGTGCAAACGACTGGGTTATGCCAAAGGCACATGGTTGCTGCTGGTCGAGGCTTTTGATGTTACTTGTATACGTGATAAATTCTTTGATTGGAGGTGTCTATTGGATCTCAAAATGATGTAATCCTCCGGATTGGAACCCATTTTGGAATAGGGTTTGGTACTATAGAGATCACCTCAGGCCACTTCATCTTTGGATGCTTTCCAAACTTTGGTATCCCGTGTGGTTGGCCTTTTGGTTCTGTGGTTGTTGTTGGTGCTTTTGGCTTCCAAACCCATATCCTTGATGATTGCCTGCTTACTTTTGCAGAAGGGTTGAGTTTATCTTCGTTTGTTCTTTGTGTTTTGTTCTTACCCTTTGCTTTCCTTGGCTTCTTTGTTGAGACCTTTTGCATGGTGGGGAGTATAGGCTGTTGTGTATGTAAGAGCTTCTTGGGTACCCACATCTGTAATCGCCCGTGTTGAGCTGTAGCTAATTTTTTAGGCACCCAAATTTGTACATGATTGTGGTCGACCTTCTTTGATAGCTTCGGTACCCAAATTTGTTGGATTCGTCGTGCTTGAGCCTGTCGTAGGTGCTTGTGCTTGGTTCTTCTTTTTTCATGGTCGATCTGGTTGGGTGGGAATCTTTGAGGCAACGTCGATGGTTGCACTCCTTTCTTTACCCAGATCTGCTTCATGCCCATAACTTCTTTCTTCTTGAAGGCTCTTTGTCTATTTGATAGACTGGCTATCTTGCACAGTTTTGTTTGCTTCTGAGGTTGGACTAATGTGGATGCTTTACTCTTTGAAAAAGAAGAAGGTTCTTCTTGCCTTTGCGACTGTCCTTCCAGGATCGTGTCTGTCTGGATCATAGATCTTTTGACATTTACAACATCTTGTTCGAGAAGATTAGCCTTAGAGGAAAGAAGAGAGCGTGTGGTGTCTTGGTCAGTGGCCATGCAATTCTCCAATTCTAATGTAATGCATTGTTCATGTGCCCAAACATGAAGAAGTTGACTTCTTAGATTCAAGTTGACAGCATGGTTGTAAATCCAATCTTGACCCAAGACAAGTGGCTCTGTGAGGTCCTCATCGTGACACACTAGCATTTTGACTTTTATTGGAACATCTTGAAGGTAGATGGGAAGTTCCACCTCGCCCAAACAGGGGGTTTCCACGCCTCCTAATCCTATGAGATAGGCTTCTATGGGCTTGATGTCCAATTGCAGGTCTTGGCAGTATGAAAGTCGAACTGCACTAGTTGCTGCACCTGAATCAACTAATGCTCTCACAGTCTTTACACTCTTTCCTCGTCCTACCTCTATAGTCACAAAGGGCCGTCGATCAATTATTTGAGAAGTAGTTATGCCCGATTTTTGGCACATGTCCATGTGATATTTTGGAGCTTTTGTGTTGACATCTAGGCCTAGCCGCCGTAGCTTATTTCTTCTGATGTGCTCTCTCGCCTCTGCTTGTGCTTCTTCTCTAACCCTTAACTCCTCTTCTTTTCGCTTCTTAGCAGTGTTGAGTCTCATGAGCATTTCCTCTGTAAGAGGTTCTTGATATAACTTGACTCGGCATCCACTAATATAGTTTGGTAGGATATCACCTTCTAAAGTGGCCAATTGAACTGCACCGCTAGTGGAGAGTCTATTAATGATCATGGGCCCATATCCTCGTTTCTCCAATTTGCGGGCATGTTGCTTTAGCGTATAAACCAGCACTAGATCTCCTTCCTTCAATCCTTCATCCTTTACATGGGCATCAAAGTATGCCTTTTGTCTTTTCTTTGCAGCATAGATGCCTGCGGCTGCTCGTAGCCTCGTCTCACCTAAGCGTTCTAGATCAAAGATCCTGGAAGACAACTCATGTCCATTCCACTCATGCTCTTGTGCTACTTTCAAGGCTGGGATTAGGAATTCCAATGGTAGCACGAGATTCTGTCCAAAGACCATCTGAAATGGGGTAGCATTGAGTACCGTTTTGTAGGCAACTCGGTATGCCCAAACAGCATGATGAAGTTGTTTGTCCCAATCAGAGCGTTTATTATTTACAAGTTTCGTCAATACATTACATAGGACCTTATTCGTGCTCTCGGCTTGTCCGTTAGCTTGTGGGTGATAGGGGGCAGACTTCTTATGTATCACCATGAATTCTTGAAGGAGATTTTCAATGACCTCATTCAAGAAGTGCGTACCTCTATCACTAACCAACTCTATTGGTAACCCATATCTAGTGAACACATTTTCGAATAAGAACTTAGCCATCGTTTGAGCATCATTCTTTGTCGTGGCTTTTACTTCCACCCACTTTGTAAGGTAATCTGTGGCTACAATAATGTATTCTGCATGGGAGTTTCTAGCTGGGGGGTTGATGGGACCTACAAAGTCTATACCCCACTTTGAAAATGCACGTCCTCCCATCATTGGCCTTAAAGGCATCTCGTCTTTTCTTATCGGATATTGGGCACGTTGGCATGTGTCACATTTCTTCACATAAGTATGTGCATCCATATGAAGAGTGGGCCACCAAAGTCCTGAGAATAGAATGGTCTTAATTACTCTGTCAGGCCCAAAGTGTCCACCTGCAGCACCGCTGTGTGCAGTTTCTAAGACTTTCAAATAGTCTGATTCATGAACACACAGTCTTAGATAACCATCTTTGCCTCTCCGATATAGGTTGTCTCCTACTAAGGCATAGTCTTGAGCCTCTTGCTCCATGCTCCGTTTTCTTGCAAGACTAGCCTGATTGGGTAATGTTCCCGATCTCATGAACTCAACCAATGGAACACTCCAATCTGGGATTAATGACACATGATAAAGAGTGGCATGCTCCACTGGGGGTCTCTTCTGGCACGCTGGACAATTCTGGATCCACTCTTGTATTTCTTTGTCCATGCTAGGCCAATACACTCCTAAACGTTTTAGATTCTGCAATGTTCGTTGTTTAGAGTAGTGATTTCCTAGCAATCCCTCATGGGCTTGTTGCAACCAATTCTAGTATGTTCATCGTCCTCGACACAACAAGCTAGTACACCCTCTGGATCTTGTTTGTACATGCTTCCGGCCAATATTTGATACTTCTGTGATCTTACAATTTCTTCTTTGCTTGTTTTCACATTTTTATTTGCAGGCCCAAAGGTTAGGACTGGTACCAACTTATTTGCCCATTTAGGAACAACTTCTAAACTGAACAGATAAGCATCGGGCAATTCATCAGACACTCCTTGCGGTGGCTCTCCTGAAGTGATACAAGAAAGATGGTCTGCCCTAAGATGGGTTCTACCTTTCCTGACAACAACTTCAAAGTCGTATTCCATTAGTAAGAGGAACCATCTTACTAAACGGCCTGTATTGCAAGGTTTATTGACCAAATATAGTAAAGCTTGATGATCCGTGAAAAACTTGAACTTATTGGCCAATAAATAGTGTCTAAACTTTTTCACAGCGTATACCATGCCTAAGCCTTCTCTCTCCGTTGTGGTATAATTTCGTTCAGCTGCATTTAATTGCCTATTAGCATATGCTATCGGCAAATCTAGGTTTCCTTCACCTGTGGGTTGTGCTAGCACACATCCTATTGCATGATTGGAGGCATCTACATGGACATGAAAGGGTTTGCTCCAATCCGGAGTAGTCAATATTGGTGCTGTGCACAAACGTCTTTTCAGCTCGTTGAAGGAATTCTCGCATTCCTCGTTCCACTCAAAATTTGTTAACAACCCATAAAGAGGTTTAGCTATGATGGCATACATGTGGATAAACCTACGGTAATATCCACAATGGCCCATAAATGCTTGTACCTCTTTAACATTCCTTGGTCTTGGCAACTCTGCTATCGCTCTTACCTTATCCTCATCTGTTGAAATTCCATTCTTAGAAACAATGTGACCTAAGATCTTACCTTGTCGTACCATGAACACACACTTCTCTGGATTCAGACACACTCTATAATCTCTACACTTGTTGAAGATTTGTCTGAGCTCAGGGATATGGTAACTTCTTTCTTGGGAATGAGCGCATAAATCATCCACATATACTTCTAAGCTCTTTCACAAGAACTCTTTGAAGACATGACACATGAGCCTTTGGAATGTTGCAGGTGCATTGGTGAGCCCAAATGGCATCACATGAAATGCAAAGATTCCCCATTCTGTGGCAAATGCCGTTTTGTGTTGATCTTCGGGGGCAATGGCTACTTGGTTGTAACCTGAAAATCCATCAAGGAAGCTATAAACTTCCTTGCCTGCAACACGCTCCAATAGATGTTCGGTGATTGGAAGTGGATAACTATCTCTGATTGTAGCGGCATTAACTTTTTTAAGGTTAATGCACACTCGCAATTTCCCATTCTTCTTGGGCACCACCACAATGGGGGACACCCATTCAGTGTGCTCAATCTCATAGATGAATCCAGCTTCAATCAGCCTGTCAATTTCCTCGTTTATTTTGGCTGCATAATTGTCATTATATGTGTAGGGCTTTTGTTTGGTGGGCTTGGCATCAGCGGTCATCGGAATCGTATGAGAGCAAATCTTTGGATCTACTCCTTTCAAGTCTCTATAGTGCCATGCGAACACATCCCTATATTCCCTTAATAGAGCTACAAGCTCTGCTTCTTCTTTTGCACTTAGGTCAACTCCTATGTATGTACATCGTTCTTCGTTCCCTTCAATGGTCACTACAATTTTTTTGGTCCTTTCTTTATTGTCATATGCTTCTCCTATAATGGCCTCTCTCTTAGGCATCCGTACCAAAATTTTTCGGTCCTCCACTTCATATTTCTTGAAATTTTCTGGTACTTCAAACAATGATTCTTCCTCTTCTTGTTTCACTGCTTTTCTTTTCTTTTTCTTTTGACCTCCTTCACTTTTTTCCTTTGAATTTATCGTTTTAATACTCGTGAGGGGTTCTTCTTCTTTTTGGGTTAACACTCCTATGTCTTCTAAATAGTGTTCCTCTGAGTCAAAGTAAGTATCCATCACAATGGATTCTAGATCATCGTCATTCTCTTCTTCTTCTATGAACTCACTAGGATCACACTCTTCCAACAGGGGCTAACACATGAACACTGAAATATCATAACCCTCCTCATCACAATGAGGTGTCCATTGTTCTTCATTGACTGCAATGTCCATGGTAGCTAAGATTTCTGCCCAACCATGAGGCTCAAATTCCTCATCTGGAAATATCATCGGTGTATAGGCTGGGTCTTTTATTGGTCTATCTCCTGGGGAAGTTCCTTCTTCTCTCGCTTTTAGGCGCTTTTCCTCTTCCTCTGCGACCTTGCACATCCACAAGTGAGTATCTTCATGCAGCCAAGATGGATCAGGTGAACTTCCAGAATGCACAGAGATTGAATCTACTTTTGCTTTGTGGATAGGATTTCACTGTAGGGGTGGTACATCTCTGAAGGTGTAATCCTTCAGATTGACCTTGGTGGTGACCCCTAAGTGCTGTAAGTATAAGGAGTTGGTTCCCCAATCCTGTACTATTTGCAACTGTCATAGGAAGGGTCTTCCTAGGATCATCTCATAGACATTATTTTTCTCAAAGTCACATATAGCAAATGTATGTTCAAACTCTACACCACAAGTGGTTAGAGTTATCCCTTCAAGCAATCCTAGAGGTCTTTCAAAATGACCATCTGCCATTTGAAGCTTCATTCTTGTTGGTCTTAAGGTGGGTTTGCCCCATCGCTTCCACAAGGAGGTGGTCGCAATAGCAACACCAGCACCCGAATCTATAATTGCTTTGGTTGTGTAACCTTGATAGGTGATCGGAAGATAAGTGTTACCTTCTTCACCTTCACTCATGTCCCCTATTTTGTCTAGAGGTATCTCTGGAACTTTTTGCTTAGAGCCTACTTTTGGCATATTGGATTCAAGTTCTAGAACCTGATCCTTCACATGATTCCAGAGCTCAGGTTTTGCTTTGAGCAGCTCTTCCACAGTGAGATGGCCTTGCATCTTAGTGTTCTTCACAACATCAGTGTTTCTTGGAATCACTGAGTCTTCATTTCTTACCAATATTGTGGGAGCTCTGATCTGGATAGATTCAAATTCCCATGGGCCTATGAAATGAGGCAACTCTTGTAAAGAATTAGATTCAAAATCTAATCTTTCATCTTCTTGTTGCTCTGCTTGGTCTCCATAGATAGACGGGATGTCTTGGGGAAATTGATCATGAAGATCATCAATCTCAGGAATAGGAGGGGAATTACCCTTCTCCTTGGCCCATTTCTCTTCCTGTATTTCCCGCAAGAACTCTTGAGAGTACTGTTGAATTGAAGGAGGTATTCCAGCATCCGTGGAATTAGGAACATAAGCTCCCATTGGTGGTGAGCTTCCTCTTTCAATAACTGGTTGAGCCTGTGGAGGTAAAGAAACTTGTGGTTTGTTTACCAACTGCTCTAATCTTTCTAGTAAGCCTTGGAAATGCAAATCCGGTTTGACAGAGTTTGTCTGATTGAACTTTTGACTAGTCTCAAGTATAGCTTGAGCTTGTTCTACCATTTTCATGCACATTTTCATCCGTTCAATCTCTAAATCTGCTCTAGGGTAACTCTTGTCTAGGTTTGCAGTTGTTGGCCCTTCTTGAAGACGAGCCTGGTAGGCCTTGAACATCATGTCCAAGCCTTCTGGGGTTGGATCTGCAAGAACAGACCCTGGTTGTGGGTTATTTACAATGGGTGGTGGGGTGGAATGAGGTGGAGTGGATGGAGCTTCGGCATGCGAGGGGCTTTGAGATGCAATGTCTTCTATTTTTGTTTTGGTATCCCTTAGGCTTTCTTCTAGCTCGGATAACTTTTTGTTCCACTTGCGATTAGCCTTCTCTCTGGTATCCTTCCATGTTCTTGGTTTCCTCTTACTAGGTTCTCTTGCCTCACTTGACTCCGATTGCTCAGATGGTTTTGCTTGTTGTGCAGCCTGTGCCCTAGTAACTGCCTGTACAGGAGCCACATTACTGCTACTTGAACTTGAATCTGCCACTAAGCCTACCACATTGATGGGTGTAACCTTGGGTGCACTAGAGGGGTTTCGGTGAGAGAATGTGAGAATGAGAGGTTGAGATCTAGAGTTCATTTTGTATGATTGAGTATAGTCAGGCTTCTCTAAGTAAGAAAGCACCTATAAACTTCTAGCTATGAGAAGAACTAATTAAAGTTCAGTGTATGAGATTCTCTCCTCCATCTTCAAAAAGGAAAGGAAAATATGATTTCTTCTTTGGAGAAGAATAGAGTATGTTTTCCTTTAGAGAGAAGAGATGTTTAGAAAACATCTTTTAGTTTATTTTAGTAAGAATTCAACAAGACTAGTATCAACAGTCAATATAATAGGTTTGTTAACAAAATATCCTACACACTTAAGGATGGGAGCCTTCAAGCAGCAATTTCTTCAATTTATGCATAGATTGTGTGTGTTTTTCAGTCCAAGTAAATTTTCATTTCTTCCACAACAAGTCCTAGAGATGATTGGCAATATGAGCAAAGTGTGGGATCCAAATAACATAAAAGATGCAAGCACCATGAAATCTACGTACCTCACTCATTGTTATAGGTTTTGGAAATTTTTCTAATGGCATCCGCTTTTTGTGGGTATGGCCTTTGACCGTAGTGGCCACATAAATGTCCAAAAATAAGAACCACGTTCACACCAAAAATCGAATTTTCTATGGAAAATATGAATTCTATCTCTTCAAATTGTTGAAATATTCATTCACAATTAGAGATATGGTCAATTGGAATATTATCAATGAATGGCATGGTTATATGAGGGATAAAGTCATGTAAGACCATATTCATGCAACATGCTTCTCAATAGGACCAATGAGCAGCATGTCATGAAAATGAAGCCATACTTACAAACTGGCTTGATGGATTTTATAGTTACATGAATTTGATTTTGATATTGTGCATAGGCTAGACACACACCATGCTTTAGCTAATTTTTTTATCCTCCTTGGATTTTGATGAGACACCTTACATTACTAACATGAACCCTCCAACTATTTATATGGACCAACCAGCTAGTGCTGCAACCTCATGGGATCTCGCTACTACTTACTATGATACAATTTTTTCTTTTCTCAAGATCGGTCTACCCCCAGATTCCTTATATCTACAAGAGAACCATAAACTAGCAGCCTACATTAAGTTCTTTACTATTACTGTAGATCAACTTTATTACTATGATTGTTTTGGTGCTTGGCTTCGATGTGTTCCCATCCATGGTGCCTGCGGTTCTTGCCTCCGCTCATTTCTAGCATGATTGAAAATGTTTGACAATATGTGTTCCTATGCAATCCATGTCAAAGGATTGGGTAGCCTATTCTGACTAAACACTTCCCCCTTCAGCTTGTTGTGCCTCTTGAACCATTTGAGACATGGGGATTAGATATTTTTGGACCCATTTCTATGAGGAGATGGATTGGTAGGCTCTAGATATGAGTTGGTGTTGCACAAAACCTGTTCTACACCTACCAAGTTAGCTCCAAGTATGCTTAGTAGACTCCTTTAACTTCACATTAATGCATTTAGAACCATTAGGCTCTTTGGAACATCATTCCAAAAAGTTTTCATCAAAACATATAACTTGCATATGCAAGAAATGTGAGAAAACCTTCTATTTCGGGGCTGGAGATGCTCAAAGTTTTGCTTAGAGCTCACAACCTGGTACGAATTGACCAAAGAGCTTTTACACACGTCTAATTGAAGAGCATAGCTAAGTAAAGCAAGTTATCTTATGAATTTAGAGGCACTATACACTGAGAAATGAGTTTAGCAACTCAAGGGGGTCAACTGACATTTGAGGAACAAGAAGATGTGCAGACACAATCATCATGTCTCAAGATTGGCTAGACCAAAATTAGAGAAACTAGATATGTAGATAGTAGGCAATTCACTCTAAATATACCAAGTTAAAGTGTAGAAAATGATTCAACATGCACAGAGAAATCACTTCTGCAAAGTCCCTAAAATAATGAAGATGCAACAAAGAACTATAGATAGAGATATGCTTGAAGAAATGTATCAAAATGTGTATGATAATGAACATATGATACAAGGGAAGTGTAATGGACTACTCGTACATGAGTTGAGCTCAACGTGTGCTCAATGGTGTATCTTAGAGTCTCTCAAAAATGGCACACTTGCCCCACGATTAAATCATCTCTATTTATGCTCATCATTTGAGTTAGAATTTTGAATTTCCCTCACCTAAAAGTGCTCCTACACCTTAGGGATGATTGGAATTGATTCTTCCTACCACATGAGTCATGGGTTCAGCTCCCTAACTTCATGAGGTTCTATACTCTCTTTGACCTTTTATATTATCCAGAGTACTTATGCTCAAAATAACTAGGCATATGTGCACATGTAGTTCTTCCTTGTGAGGAGATAAAATGAAGTGTAATCGTGAGTAATTAACCAAGAATTTATGCTTGCTAATTGCACCAAGAGCTCCCCCTCAAGCCTAAGATGCTTGGGTCTTCAATTCTTCATGATTTCCTACAAATCAAGCATTGAATTGAACCTGCTTAATTTGCTTCCATCCAATGCTTTTGTCATCATATATGCACATTGTTGATTAGTAGTTACATATGGTATTTGTATCTCCTTGCTCATGATCTTTTCCCTGGCACAATGGTAGTGAACTTCAATATGTTTGGTCCTGGCATGATAGATATGGTTAGCAACAAGATGTAATGAACTAATGTTGTCTCCAAATCTATGTGGAGTTGAAGTATTCAACCCTAAATCATAGTGTAGCATCTAGATCCACATAGCTTCTTGAGTAACATTTGCAAGTCCTCTATATTTAGCTATGGTTGATGAGAGAGCAACTATGGTTGCTTTTTTGAATACCATGAAATCAATTTGGTACTTGCAAAAGTGAGATAGCCTGATGTGCTTCTCCTATCATCTTTAGAGCCTGCCCAATCTACATCACAAAATAATTTGACATCTATATCATATGTATAAGGGTACTATAACCCTTCATTAATTGTGCCCTTCAAATACTTTAGGATTCTTTTGGCTGCTTCCATGTGAGGCTTCCTTAGAGTGTGCACGAATTGACTTAACACACTAACTCCATAACATATATCTAATCTAGTTAGAGTAGCATAGTTCAAGCTTCCGACTAAGCTTTGGTAACTACTCACATCGTCAATAAGCTCACGTTCATGAGCACTTAGCTTGTGATTTACCTCCATGGGTGTACCTACAACCTTTGTATTTTCCATCTTGTACTTGGAAAGCATATCTCCAATGTACTTTCTTTGAGTAAGGAACATACCTTTCTTTGTATACACTACTTCCAAACCTAGGAAGTATGTGAGTAAGCCAAGATCATTGATCTTGAACTCTTCTTTCATTTGAGCTTTGATCCTCTTGATTCCATTTGCATCATTACCTGTAATGATTATATCATTCTTATATACAAAAAGGTATATGACCTCGGTGGTCCCTCTTAATGAAGAGGGAAGGATCTACCTTGCTTACCATAAAACTTTTATCCTGCAAGTAAGTGACAAGTCTATGATTCCAAGCTTTAGGAGCTTGCTTCAAGCCATACAAGGCTTTCTTCAACTTGCATACATATTCTAGATATGATTGATCTTTAAATCCAAGAGGTTGAGCCATGTATATCTCCTCTAAAATCCAAGCATTTATAAAGGCATTTTTAAAATCCATTTGATAGATATTCCGATTCCTAGAAGATTTTACACTCATGAGTACTCTAATTGTAGCCATCTTTGCCACAAGTGAGAATGTCTCTTCATAGTCAATGCCTTGGGTTTGTGCAAACCCTTTAGCCACAAGCCTTGCTTTTGTACCTATTAACTGAGCAATCATAATTCTTCTTTCCCTTGTAAATCCATCTTGAGCTCATAACCTTCATAGATGGTTTCTTGGGAACCAATTCCCAAGTCTGATTCTCTTGTAGGGCTTCTATTTCTTCTTCCATGGCATCTCTCCATTCTGGCTTCTTCTTGGCCCCTTCATATGTAGATCGTTCTTCTGAGTTTGTATCTTGTGCTATATAAATTGAATGCTTAATGACCAATGAATTATCATAACCATACCTTTGTGGCTTTCTTTTTTCTTCAATAATCAGCATAGATACCAGATCAGCAAAATTTGGAATATTCTCCCTCGCCTGTATAGAACTTTTGAACTGCTTATATGCAGCTCTTAAACCACAAAGGCACACCTCCAACTTCTCATCATCATCATCTACATTCATGCCAATAGATGCAATTGACTCACATATGCTTTTGATTTTCAGAGTGTAGTTACTTATCGACATGCTCTTTTTCTCCAATGTATGCAGCTCGTTCTTGACTTGCAATTTTCATGCCTCTGTATTGGTCTCGTACAATGTGACCAAACTGTTCCAAGCCTATTTTGGAGTCTTGACATCACGTATGTGCCCAATCATGCTATCCTATATGCTAACAGATAGCCAATACATTACCTTTCGTGCTCCTTGATTCCATTCCTCATATGCTCTTAACTGTTATGCAGTCTGATTCCTCTCTAGTAACTATGGAGCATTTTTGTTCTCTCCTTTGATGTACTTCCAGTAGCCTTTTCCCATCAAGAAATTCATCATTCTGAGTCTCCAAGCATGGAAGTTGTTCTTGTCTAGCTTATCGCTCATAAGCTGACTCATTCCATCTGCGTTTGCCATTTTTGTAGCAATTCACAACACTACAAAACACTACAAGTAGCACTTCTGCTTGAACACTATTGCACTATGATGTGAGAGTTCGATCTCAGAAAAACACAGTTTTTGTTTATCAACAGTACATAGAATCACTTGAAATTCTAGGTCTAGAATATATGAGTGGTTATGAACACGAGGCAAGTTACAGTTTTTGAAACTGACCTAGTTTTTTTGTGGGCCCCATCTTGTGGGCTTGAAATGGAGGTCTTCTACCTTCACACCAATTTTCGTAGCAATCTGAGGTCGTTTGTGAATCGCACTTTCTCCACACTGTCTCACGTACTCTTTGCCCTCAACCTTCTCCATGAGCTCTCTACAGCCACACTGACTCTGATACCATGTCATGAGGAAGGAGATAAGGAAGGATCTCACACACACACCCTCACAATCAAAGAGAAGCACATACTCAGATTGAGGCAAGGAAGAAATGATCTTCTTCTTCTTCTTCTTCTTCTATTACATAAAAAGGAATGTACAAGAATGACCTAAAAACAAGAATACAACAAGTGCAATACATAAAGACTAGTACATAAAGAAAAACCTAATGTCCGCAAATGAGCGAGCTGGCAAGAAACAAATGTGCCATCACTCTCGGTAGATAAATCTAGTACAATTCAATGAAGTATCCTTGACATATCCCAGTGTGACCACTATACATGTCAGAGAAACAAAAAAAAATTGATACGTGTCATCCTGGATCATCACATGTTGAGCTTGATATCTCAACACAATCCTTATGAAAGCTTCCCTATACCCAAAATCACAACTAGAAGTAGCCATAGTAGGCTGCTTCTTGCTCAACCAAGATATGCATGAGCTACCAAGCATAAAGCAAAAACCAGAGGTGGATGCATGAGTGTGATAGCAACCAGCCCTGTTAGAGTGAAAAAATGCATGTAGATATGGCGATAGTGATGCCCCCTTGGGATAAAACAATACACATAGTTAGGTATCACTCAAGTAGGAAACGATGCACTTAACTGGCTACCAATGCTTCACACGTGGGCAATGCATAAACCTGCTCATTTGAGAGACAAAAAACTGAATATCAGGCTGGGTAATGCATAAGTAAATCAAGCATCCAATAGTTTGCTAGTAGAGAACAACATCAAATGCATCTCAAACATCATAAAGACTCAATTGTAAACCTATTTCCATAGAAGTAGCAATATGTTTGCAGTCTTCAAGGTCAAAACATTGCAATAATCTGTCAAGATATTTTGTTTGACAGAAAGCTATTTCTCCATCAACCTACATAAGTTGAATGCCCAAATAATGATGCAAATATCCCAAATTTGACTTCTAAAAAGAGACATGCAAATCAGCCTTAAAATCAGCAATATGCATCTCATTGGGACTAGTGAGCAACATGGCATACATATAAACAACAATGAACAGAAGCACATCATTTTCACGCTTAAGATATAAGGTGCTCTTAGTTGGAATGTTCTCAAAACCATGTGCAAATCAATTAGGCATGTATCTATTCATACCAAACATGTGGCACTTGCTTCAAACCATATAATGCCTTTTTCAACCTACACAATTTGTTTTCATGCCCTTTTTGCACAAAACCATGGTTTTGAAATACATACACTTCTGCATGTAAATCACAATTTAGAAATGAAGTTTTAATGTCAAACTCATGTACATTCCAACCATGATGAGCTACAAGTGCACAAATGCTACTAATGGTAGTCATTCAACATATGGGTGCAAAGGTCTCATCAAAATCGATGCCTCTTTCTTAAGCATAACCTTTTGTAACAAGCTTAGCCTTAAAAAACCTATAAATTTTTGTGTGAGGCTTACGTTCTAGCTTCTATACCCATTTTATACCAATGGCCTTTTTTCTTGTGGGAAGTACCTTTCTTCATAATAGCATCATATTCTGATTGCATGGTAGCCATCTAATTTTTTGACTTTTGTTCTTCATCAAAAAACCATGCTCATTCTCATGAAAAAGATTAAAGGCAGCCATCGCATAACAATCTCATGCAAAAGAATCAATATGAGAGCCTGA
Organism: Ceratopteris richardii; assembly: GCA_020310875.1. Lineage (NCBI taxonomy): Eukaryota > Viridiplantae > Streptophyta > Polypodiopsida > Polypodiales > Pteridaceae > Ceratopteris > Ceratopteris richardii. The sequence goes on from CM035444.1 coordinate 60,804,119, forward strand.
ACGTGTACAATATGATAGAGGTGCATCTAATTTGCTATCTTGCAAATTTTGCATCAACCATTTAGGCATAGTTTTTGCCTCCTCTATATCAACCCTCTCATCAACAAGTGCATCATGTAAATGCGCATCAGAAATGGAATGACCTACATCATCATGTGAAACATGTAAAGGCTGATAAATCACCTCATTTGGACTAGGACTTGACTTCCCACTTCTAAAACGAGGCAACTAAGTGTCATACACATCTTTGGAGCTAATTGATATCTCCTTCATGCATGAAAGTAATAGCTTAATTGCATTTTCCACAAAAACAACATCTAAGCTAACCAAAACATATTTATTCTATGGATGATACATACCATAACCTTTGCTTTTAGAACTATACACAACAAAAATACATTTTATTACTTTATCATCCAATTTTCTACATTGTTGTTCAGGCAATAATACATATGGAAGACAACCAAAGACACACAAATGAACAATTGATGGCTTTTGACCAAGCCTAGCCTTATATGGAGTGATAGACTACAATGCTTTGGTGGGACACCTATTAAGTACATATGGTGTACACATAAAAACCCCGATCCTGAAGCTATGTGGTAAAGCTTGACTTTAAACCATACACCTCACCATCTCCATACATGACATGTTCTTCCTTTCTGCAAAATCATTCTATTGAGGTGTATATGGCATAATACACTAATGGTTTATTCCAGAATCAGCTAGAAATGCATGAAAATCAGAAGACATGTATTCCCCCCCTCGATCAAAATGGAGGGTGCTCATTTCACATGTTGATAGATTTTTAACCAAAACGAAATTGTTTGAAGCACATAAACATGTCTGACTTTGCTTGTTAATGGATATACCCATGCATGGCTGCAAAAACCATCAATAAAAGTCACGAAGTAAATGTAGTTCCCAAAAGAGGGTGTTTGCATAGGTCCATAGACATCAATGTGAACAAGCTAAAACTTTTGAGTAACTTGAATTGAACCATTCCAAAAATAGCCTTCACAAAAATTTTTACAAGGTGCCTCAAGTTTGGGTAGAGAGGACACCATTTTACGTTTCTATACATGTAGCAAACTAGCATAATTTAGATGGCCAAAGCATGCATGCCAAGGCTTTGCATCTGTCAAGAGACGATAGAGACAAAGAGGGGGAGAGTGTTGTAGAGTAGAAGAGGAGCTCCGAAAAAATTTCAAATTATGAGCATAATTTTTCTTCTTCAAAAATCGTATGAAGTTCCCATGAAGCCATGTAAATGCACTAGAGGAGTCCCCTAGATGCATAAGTCCCAATCATTGTATCATAATCCTTGTAAAATATTAGGAAATTAGAGTTATTCAATAGAAGTGCCGGTCTCTTGTGTGAAAGGACCATTTTTAGGGCACATGTATATAAGTCACTTGGTGACTCTTGTAAACAACTTTTGTCCATTGAGAGAATGGAAGAAGAATTTTCGAATTCGCTTCTTTCCTACTGATTTTCTCCTTGTCCATGATCTTTTGTGTGTGTGTAGTGCTTGAAATGTGTGTGTGGGACTATTGTCTATCCCTTCACATCACGTTTGAACTACTGTAGTGTGTGCGTGTGTGAGCCATTATAGGTTGTAGAGCGAGTGTTGGCGTTTCTTGCCATTCACTATTTTGCACATAACTTCAAGTATGTTTGTCAAATTCCAATAAAAAATACTAACAATAAATATGTCACGCTGAGAGCTTTGAAACGAACCCACTATTGACCATATTCAAAGTTTGGAACTGAGAGAAAAGCTCGAATTTGTGCTTACTGTTGTAAGTGGTATCGCGGCATGCAATTTCAGGGGATTAGTGAGTTGGAAAGATAGTTGAGTCTATTTACATGCATTGTAGCTGAACCATTTCACTTACCATCATGTGTGCACACATCTTCATACACTTGGTTATTATGGTTCCAACGTGTATTAATCCACCACTATATGCACTTGTGGGGTGATTGAGGTCTAGTCTCATCGACACAAGTCCCTAAGGCTTCACGACTTAGGTACATAATGGGTAATTTGTACCATCCAACTTATCCTCAATAGCCAACACATGGAATGCATCGTTGCTTTCACCCATGGCCAGTGGCTAAAAAACCCTAATGCAAAAGAATGACTATACGTCAAAAAGTTTAATAGAAGTACCCTCTCGAGTTCTTCTAAACTTGTAATAAACTTTGAGGTGCTTGTATTGGCCAACCAAAACTTGTATATGTGTTTGGCACAAAAAGACAAAATTTCCTCTAGAAGTGCTATGATAATGTGTTTAAAGGTTGAAATGAGCTCAAATTGAAATTTGGACACCACATAACAAAGTTGTTTTGAACTCCTAATCACCCTAAGTATGCTCTCCAAATTTTGTGTGATCTTAGGCTATTATCAAATGGGTGTTGATGACACCTTAGATGAAGAAACAACCTACTTTGATACCAATTTTTGGAGTTTTAGGTCTTCAAATCCACATGAACAACAGAAGTAAGAAGAAGAAGCTTAAAACACGACACATAACACTAAAATGTACAAGTGAATGTACAAAGATAAGTAACACATTAGGGTTATAGGCATATATACAAGCCAAGGGAAAAAACTCCTAAAGAGGGAAAAAAGTAACTCGGTGGTCCTAAGTGTGTTCACACACATCAGTACCAAAGTATATCAACAATTTCAAGGCAATAGATACAATGTGACACATGAAATTAGGAATATTTGAATTTGTATAGGTTCTTAAGAAGATAAAATAAATTTTCTAATTTCTACTTTACGATCATATGATGTCATATTATGAATGCCATCATAATATGTTCCATGCATTCATTATAGCAGACATAATATAAGTTTTGAATATAAAGGGAAATGTGGACTACTACATATGATATTCAAATTTTTCCATTGATATTTAAAAAGACACCCGCAAACCCAAAAATGTAAATTGACAAATGCAAATCTCGACCAGACATGAATTGAAAAACCGGAACGGATGTAGAATCGCAAAACAACACCATGAATCATGAATGAACATCATGAAGTACACCTCTCTGTAGTCGTGTGTAGGCTCTGATACCACTATTGAGTGGATCTTGTAGATGCACATACACACAGACAATACAGAAACAAAATCTCACAAAATCATACACAAAATAGAGAGAGACGAGAGATTGAACACAAGATTGGGTACAATCTCCCCCCACATACTTTGATGGATGAGTCTATCAAAGTATGTGTATTTATAGGCATTTCTCAATACATCTTGAATAGATGATACATGAGGGTGGCACATTGTAAAGTGTGAATTTACAAAAAATTGATTTATTTATGAAATCATCGCTTTGTAAGCGATCTACTATTTTTACCAAAATGTCGCTTTGTAAGCGATCTACTATTTTTACAAAAATGCTGCTTTCTAAGAAATCTACTATTTTCACAAAAAATATTTAAAATACTATCTTTTGAATATCCTCAAAAATATCCAAATAAATCCACATGTATTCATGTCCTCATGATTTTTCACCTGCTAAATCAAAACACAATCACATTAAAAACCTCAAGACATTAAAATCCATATAACATTCCATTATTCCATAAAGTATAACAACGACTTAAAGCATATACCTCAGTAAGGAATATTTGGGGTATCCAATATTTATGCTGGGATCTAGAGAGAGGTGCTTAGGCTTAGTCTTAGTACCTAGGAACTAATTAGTTTTGAACATTGTAGCTTAGTGATGAGTAGCACATCCTTTAATGTCAATCCGGGAAGACGTGAGGATGGTATGAAGACCTCGAACAAGTGATGGCACAAGTGTGTGAGTGAGAAGCACACTAACATGCACACACATACACACACACACACGCACACAAGGTAAGACAAAGAGAGAGAAGCAATGGAATTCTGTAGATTACTTCAAAAGTGCTCGTACAAGTTCAAATCTATTACAAGCTAACCTCAAAAATGAGCTCTCTAGCTCTTTTTATAGTTTTTGACTAGTTTTGGCCTTGTCCAGACCTAGTGTCCGGCCTAGTTAAAAATTAGGTTCCAAGGCCTATTTGAGGGTCCAAACGGAGTCTAAAAAATGTGAAAATTGATAGGTAGGTACTCCTAAAGCTCCTCAAGCTCAAGGACTCCTTGGCTTGCACAAAATGGAGCTACAAAAATATGAAATGGTATTTACAATGATTGTTAGTGATGAGAATCACTGTTATAAAGATGTTAATTTGGAAAAATTTGAAGGGCCTATCTGCCAGATCTTCGTCGACTGCTCTGTCTACTTAATCCTTCGCTTTGCTCTGACTCTCTCCGCTGGCTTCCTTGTCTCGTCAGTCCTTGGGTGCCCTGACTGCTATCAACACCCCCCCCTCTCTCGCGTCTGTCGTCCCTGACAGACCCTTGTTGTTGGGAGTGCTGGATGTAATATTCCACAACATGAGTGGCAAGCTGATGTTCTTGTATGCGTAGTCCTCTGGCCAAGTCTGTCATCATGCGATCCCAATCAATTGGTCCTGGAATGTCCGGATGTGGCAGACGTAACTGATCTGCATGGATGGCTTGTTCTACTGTGAATAGATGTAGCAAATGTGTTGGCCTGGGAATGAAAATTTCCGAGTGATATTCCCAGAACCCTGTAGAGAACATTTCTTCAAAGGTCTGCTTGAAGCATGCAGGTAAATACTTTATTCGTGCATGCCAAGCAAAGATTATGTTGACCGAGGGAGTCTGGCTCATGTCGTAGACTAAATCCTTGTTACCTTGAGAGAATCCGAGGGCAGAGATGTATGGAGCCTGTACGTTCCGAAAGGTTTTGAAGACAATTGTCATGAGCTCAAATATTTTCATACACATTTTTGCAGCTATGTCGGGTACATTCTTTAGACGCATAGACCAGTGTTGAATTGTGGATATCATGTAAGCTACGGTCGGGGTCCCTCGAGGTGGAGCAAAATATGGATAGTTGACCCATGCCGAGCATTCTTTATTGTTTTGTACCTTGATTGCAAATGCTTGCCATGATCTGCGACGTACCATTGGGCAATAGCATGGATTATACTTGATATACAGTGGCATGGTTGCCCAGGTGCTCGTCATCTCAGGGTAGTCAGTTAGTAACCGTGCATGCCAATTAGGTTGATAAATTGAGCCAGCACGTGCATCTTCTGGTAAGTCCTCCGGCTCAAATTGAGTGGCAAATGTGGGCTCCTTCATCGTATGCCTTTTAACTTCTGCATTATAATCATGTAGCAAGACATAGTAAGGCATGTATTGCTGCTCTGATGTTGTGATTAACCGTTGGTGGGATAGGTGCTGAAAGTAAGAAGATCGAAGGACCGTTTCTTCCAGATTTGTGAGGGATTGGATTTGCACGGCAACACGATCATCATGTGTGTTTCCCACTTTCTCAACCCTTTTGACCCAATTCGGGACTCCAATTTCTAAAGTGTCCTGTCCTTCCTCTGTAACTCGGCCGCCAGGTGTTGGCATGGGTTCATATGGTTCTTCATAGGTATCATCCACTGGGATTTCCACTACTATATTAGGTTCTGGTTCTTCAGCTGGGGAGGGTGGCCTTTCATATGGTAAGAGACGTGCTTGGAGTTCGGCCAATTGCTTTCGGAGAGTCTCTACTTCTTCTGTAGAGTGTTGCAAGATTACTGTCTCCTGTTGAGCTGTGGGGGCACTAGCTATCTGCTCCTTTAGGTCAGCACATTCATCCTCTAACTTTTCATATGACTCCAAAAAATTTGCATGCTCCTCGAGTAAGATGCGAATATCTTCTGATGAGACCGCTCTATACTTGGTAGGGCTAATGGCCGCTCCTCCGATTCCTTCCATAGCTGCTTCAAATTTGTCTTGGTTTTGTTGCTGAAGCCGCTTGTTCTCTTCTAATGCTGCTGCCATATGCTTCCTTAATAGCCCAAGATTGCGTCTAAGTGTAGCATTGGATATCATTTGTGCCTGGATCACACTTTCCAGTTCCTTCACTGCTTTATCATCCACCGTCGATATCTTTGATTCCAATTCTGTGTGAGCCTGCTGTAAAGTGGTATGTTCTGCTAGGAGCGTTTGGTAATCAGCTTCTAGAGTGTTGACTCTAGCCTGTAGGCGCTGAGATTCTGCCTGGAGGGCAGCGGTACATTGTCGGAAGGATTTCCTCACTTGAATTGTCATATGGAAAAATAAAAATATTTTGCTTTAGAGTTGGTTAAATGATATCTCTCACAGAATTTTTTTTATGTATTGGTTTGAATTGACTAACTTTTTCTTATTTCTCTTAGTACCTGCAGGCAATAAAAACATGAGGAGTTGGATTAAACAAAGGTTTTCTTATCTAAAAGGGTTTCAAGTTTATAATTGGATACAAGGAAGTATTATGATATATATTATGATCATATGTATGTATATACATGGGTTTGTATCATGTGTTTTTTATAAAACTTAATGTTAATTATAAAGGTGTGATTTATGTTTTTTTTATTTGTCCATAAGATAAGTTTAAGTACTTGATGAATACTTATTTTTCCTTTGATATACTTATTTATTTTTTTTCATGAGTTAAAATCATCCTAGCTTACTATAAACCTATTACTTTATCTTAATTAAAACCCATGTGTAAATTCGTGTTTTTAAAGCTTGTTATTTTGAGATCATTGTATATTATTAATGATAATTATAATATATACATTAAATAACTTAATGAATTAAATAATTATTGTATTGTTGTGGTAATATTTTATTACAATTTTAACTAAAATTCTACGTGTGAATAACTTAAGATATGAGTATTAGTAAATTAAGTGTTTATTTTAGTTAAACTAGTTATCTAATAGATGCATGGCTCAAATGAGATGTGTGTTAGTTAAGAACATATGAGTGCTAGCTAACTAAGAGTGTATATACGTGTAAAGAACTTCATATTTATATATATAGGTAATGATTAGTATGATTTCTCCTAATGCTCCTCTGTCTGCAGGTGTGTACGAGAGATGAGAGAGAGAGTCTGTGTGTTTTTTTTAGTCCTTGACTGTTGCATGATTCGAGAGAGAGAGAGAGAGTGTCTGAGAGAAAGATGCAAGTACAACAGTCCATGCAAATGTTTTTAGTCACTCTGTGCAAGCTGAGGAGAAAGTTTCGGGTCTGGCGACAGTCAGATAGGCTGGGACAGCAACGTGTGAGGAAGATGAGGTTCTCAGGCCCCTGGGGAGCTGCTGCATGAGAGAAAGACGGGCTTCTTGGCTCCGTTCTTAGAACCATACGAGCATAGAACTGGCTTCTTAGGACCCCCTTCTGATCATTACGGACGTAAAATTGGATTTTCTTCTGTACCCACTGAATCCGTAAGAAAGGCCAATTTCTCGGGTCCTCCCCATGGTGATTTTGAGAGGAAAATCGGGTTTTCTGGTATGCCTGGTGACCAATCAGAGAGGTAAATTGGATTTTTAGGTCCTCCATCTAATTATCACAACGGTTTTAGCAATGCTCCATCTGTGGTCTTAATAGCCTAGAAATGACGAAGGAGGGGGCAAAATAGATTGTCGCACGATTGGTTGGCCAAGACAACAAAAGATCACGCACAGATAATAGTGCAGATGATCAATTTTCTGGCAACTCGGGATGTTCCTATGGTACCGCTAATCTCGAGGAGGACTTCTGGCAAGCTGTACCTGAGAGAGAGAGCGAGAGAGAATTTCTATGTTCCTTGCTTCCGTCTATATAGGCTAAGGGTGATCTTTCTGTGGATTGGAACTCATGTTTACTGTGGTGCGCATCTTGCAAGCAAGTTAAGAATGCATGTCGTGTGTCTCAGAGGGAGAGAGAGACTTCAGAGCGCAAAAAACGTGAGAAAGAGAAAGAAGCTTTGTTGATGAAGGCCGTAGGAAAGAGGACAGAGCTTGAAGTTGGTTTCCATGCTCTGCTGGATGAAGAAGGCTTGCCACTATTAGGAATCGCTCTGAACATTTCGTTTGCCTAATGGAAAATGTGAATAATGATAGTGGTGACTGATGCAGATTTAAAGTGACACCAGATGTGTGCATATTTTAAATCAGGTCACAGACTCTAAGGCGGTAGCAAGTCTTGAATATGCATAAAGAGAGAGAGAGAGAAAAGTTTCTGCTAAATCATTCTGTTGTTGAACCTTTTCATACTTATGTCTGTTTTTATTAATGGAAAAGGAAGGCGATAGGAGTCAATCAACATCGGATTGTAGAGTATTCATGCATGCATCCAAACTTCATCATCCTCAAAATTGTGCCAAGGGAATTACGAGCTGATATGTTGTCTTCGATTAAGCATCATCTAATTTTGATCGTTATATCGATGATTTCCAACTCTGGAATATGAAGAAGGGGCAATACATCTATGAATGAACATTTTTTGCAGGACATTAGGGGGGGTTGTTCTCTACAGTTTGTCGCTTTTGGGCAAGGAAGAATTGAAAGGAACTACTGGGTTCATATCACACCAGGGGGGGGGGCCTTTGATCAGTTGTGTTTGAATGTCTATCTAGATCTATAATCTAGCCTTTTGACTGGAAAGATTCGTAGAGATAGAGAGAGAAAGAGAAATACATAAGTATGAATGTGTGCATGTTTATGTATGCATGTGTATGCATGAGAGCATGTACATGCATAAGTATATGAGTAACATATGCATAAGTGAGAGTAAAGTTTGTATGTTAATTGATGCATGAATATATATGTATTAGTACATGTGTATGCATATGTATTAGAGCATGTATGCATGTGTTGTGTATACATATATATATACATGAGTTTAGAAATATATTTATGTTTTTGTTTACATGCATAAATGAATATATAAGTTGTAAAGTGAAATGCTTATGTACGCATATATAAATATGTATGTGTGCATGTGAAGTATGTATGCATATGGTATAAGTATATTCATGTTAATATAAGTGTATGTATGCATGTGTGTGCATGAGAGCATGTACATGCATAAGTGTGTGAGTAACATGTGCATAAATGAAAATAGTGCATGTATGCATGTGCATATGTAAAGGATGTGCTTAAGTATGCATAAGTAGAAATGATAAGCATGAGTGATGAATATGCTATGTATGTCTATTTGAGTAAGAGTGCATGTGTATGCATGTGCATGTAAAGATAGAGTTAGCATGTAGTACATGTACATATAGAAGGTATAAGATAATACATGTGCATATTAGAGAAAATTCATATGCATATGCATATGAAGATAGGATATGCATGAGAACTAAAACATACATGCATGTGAAATGATGCATATATCCATGTGTATTGAATGTACGTATGAAAATGTATGCATAAATGCATGAGAATAAGTGTATACATATTAGATGATAGTGCATGTTTATGAATGCATATTAGTATGCATGTTTATGCATGCTAGTAAATGCATATATATACTAATGCATGTTAATATGTAAATATATTATGCATGTTAAATACGAATTAGTGAATGCATAATTGATATAAGATTGTATGCATGTTGATATGCTTATATGAATGATAGATATTGAATTGTTATATGATGCATGTTTGCGTGTAAACAGATGTGTGTTTGCATAGGTGTCTTCAAATGCATGAAAGTTAGGAAGTTACAAGTCTATGTATACATGAGTTAGTACAGGTTTAAGTTATGTATTGAATGTTAAATTAATGAGTGTTTTATTTTTACTAAAAACATACTTATGGTTTTTGTCCCAATGCTCCTCTGTCTGCAGATCATTGAAGAGATTTCAAAAGGAGATTACGAGAACACAAGCATACGAAATTTTCAGGATCACAAAATTACAATATTTGAAGATTGTTTATTAAGTTGTATAGGATTATTTATTAAGAGAATTGTATAAGCTTTTGTATAGGCTTAAATCCCAAAGATCTCTAGCACTTCCACTTTTCAATATAATTAGGATTTGTATAGGCTTAAATAAAATTGATTTTAAAAAATCTTCATACTGTTTTTCTGAAAATCAATTGAGATCTTTACTTTTTTATTTCGTATGTCTAAAGAATTAGGATCTACAAGTAGTTCTAAACTAGTATCTTCAAACGATTCTGATATTAAGAATCAAGAATTAGAAAACTTAATAATAGGAACATTGCTTCCGTCTTCAATTGATAGTTCAAATAATAACGAAAATATAGAAGTTGAAATTATTAAAGATAAAGTAGTTAACAAAACTTTACACACGTTAGATTAAGATCGTCTTCTTTCTAGAATTTTACCTTTAATTACCATAGTTTTTCCAGAACTGGAGGACAAGAAAGACTTATTCCCACCTTATTTAGTTAGAAAACCTAACTCAAATCAAATTGAAAACGAAGAAGTTGACTTTGTTAAAGATAAAATTACAAACGAGAACAAAGTTTTGTCTTATCAATTAGAAGGTATAGAAAATTATAGGAACGCTCGTCCTTACGGTCCTTAGTCTAAATAATTAGTTCTTAATTTACACTCCCATTTATTAGAAACATATAGGTTTTTATGACATCTAAACGGAAAAATCAACCGAAGGCCCTAGGCATACTTAGAAGCACCCTGTGTGCAGTCACACGGTTAGGTTAGCGTGATTCTTTAGGATGAACGTCAGCCTCCCTTCACACCCCTCTACTACAGCTTTGGTGAACCCGACGTGAAGCATGACGATAGTGTGCCTAGGACTTACGTTACATTTTCAGTTTTGATTTAAATCTCTAATTTCATTTTCTTCTTGTATGCAGAAGAATTGAAGATTGAAGCCGTGACAAAACTGTGGAAGAAGAATTTCCAACTGGTGGAGCTTCGTCATTTCAAACCGCCCCCTCAACATTCAAGAGAATCAAGATAAATTTTGTGTTTTAGATTGTTTTAACATTTACTTTTGAACCTCTTTAGCAAAGATATCATCAAGTAAGGTGTTTAGTTTAAGTTCTTTGTTTTTAGTTTACGCACATCACTTAAAAAGAAAAGTTGTTTTGATCTACACTAGAATCTAAGCACTTTCATATTAGCATCTAAAGAATATTTGAATCTTTCTTTTGTATTTAGGAAATATAATTTTTACTTAAAGCATTTAAATATTTGCATTTAAAAAAAAAATCATTAATTTTGCATTATCAAAAAGAAAAGATTTTAAGAAGAAAGATTGTTTGCTTTATTTTCATTGCATAAAAAAAAAAGAAATTTAAATTTAGGTTACTTTTGACTTATAGTTAATGCTTTCAAAGAAATTAACTTTAAAGAAATTATTAGTAAACTAAAAGACTTAAATCAAGAAAAACTATTTTATAAAAATTACCTTATTAAAAACCCTTTAAAATTGAAAAAGAGTAAATATAAGAGATAAGTCATAATTTAGGGTTTAAAAATTAAAATTATTTTAGAAAAAGAAGATTAGAATTAGTAAAGCCTAGGACTAGGGTAAAGCCATCCCTGGCTTTATCAACTAGTGATAGATTTAGACAATTTAGAGAGCAATTAGATCCGGCTATTAGGGAATTTCTTCTCTATTCGAAGCGTTATCAAGAATGCAAAATGGAGGAGATGTTTAGAAACATGATGATAGAAAAGCAAGGGACACGTACAGTCCAAGCTATTCTAAAAGAAAAAGGAAAATTTACCGGATTAAACATTACAGAATACTTGGATGCATTTGAGGAGCAAGTGCAAATCCAAGGGATTACTTGAAGATGTGCTAGTTAAATACTTTGGACGTGTTGTTTCTAGTTCAATTCTCGAATCTATTCAAGAGCATGCTGAAAAAACACGAATAGAGGAGCTGGGAAAAAGGTATGGGCTAACTGATAACTGGGAGAAAGTCAAAAAAGAGATAGAGGCTGTTGCTCAAATGAAGAAAAGGCAAACAATTTTATATTCTAGACCTAATGCTTCTCAGCCTAGAGAGACTCCTGCTATAAGGCAAGTTGACATGCCAATGCCTGCTACTATACCTACGGCTAATAATTCAGCTGCCACTAAAGCTCCCATAGAATTTCAATTGGATATTCTATGTAAACAGATGGAGAACGTCATGAACATGCAAGCATCTCTTTCAAAAGAGGTTGCCAATTTGAATAAACAAGTTTATTCCATGAGCTTTAATGATCCAAGGGCTAGCAGTAGTGGTGCAGGGCAAGTACCACCTAATCAACAAGTTATGCCTCAATATGTTCCACCACAACCAGTCTTTCAGCCAGCACCTCAGCAAGCTTCTCAGTTTGCTGTACAGCCACCCTTTCAAAGAAATAATGAGAAAAGAGGGACTGGCGTGAAGCGCTGTGTTTGGTGCGATAGTCTGGAGCACGCATCATTTGCTTGTGAAGAATTAAAAAGTGCTAAGGCGAATCAATTAGTTGTGGAAATAGATAGAAGACTATGTGACTTTAGGCCATGTCTTCCTTTGTCCGTCAATTGGGGCAAAGGCGGAATGAAAAAGCTTTATGAAAATTTAACAGTATCAGATGCAACTGCCAGTACTTTGGCTGCAAGATTAGATCCGGTCGAGGATAGGCCTTCTTCAATGCCTAGCCAAAATCCATATTCAATAGAGGCACTGGTACGATCTAGAGACGAGATAATGTACAAGACCGCATGGAAATCTCCTGTAGATCAATCCTCTGTCTTTTCTCACATTGCTAATGTTGAGGAAAAATGGAGACGAGAAGATCAACATGATGATGTAGAAGAAGGTGATAGGAGGGTAACTAGGAGACAAACAAGAGAAGATGAAAAGAAAATTGATAAAAAAGTTCAATTTGATGAATCAAATTTATCTCAAGAAGAGAAGAGAAAAATGATAAAGGAAGGCAAAAAGCCGACCGATGAAAATGTTCAATTGCAAGAAGAATAGAAGAAAGTGGAAAAAGATGTTGGAGACCTCTTAATCTCCAAAGGTTTGATCTATACTGATTTAAGAACACTTCTATATCAGTTACAAACCAAACTTTACACAAATATTGTTCTTCTTTACCAAAACTTTCATCAACACTTCTCTGAGTGAAGAAGTGTTTACTTTAGAAAGTCTGCTTCAGAAATCAACTTCATTACCTGCACATAACTTCAAATTTCTTCAAATAAATGATGCACAAGTATTCGCAATACCTTTGCGCAATCATACCAATCATTAGTTCTCAAAACTAATCATCAAAAGTTTAATTTAATCCTTAAGATCAAAGATATGTCATAACTGTCTTCCAGAAGTAGCGCCTTCGACATGGTCAACTTCTTAAGTTGATTTCTCACAGTACAAGTCCCGTTTTGCTAAATGCTTCTAGCCATAGCTTCCTTATCTCCTAATTTAGATTTTAAGTGCTCACTCATCAAAAACTTTACAGTATACACTGAGATCTAAGTAAAACATTGAGACGGAAAAGTGCGCTACTCTCAGACTTCTATTTTCACATTCTACATACAAATGTTCCTATTGATCATTCTCACATTAGGAGAGGAATTAGATCATGAAACTCTGAACATAGCTTCATTAGCTTCTCAATTAGATGTGTACAAAAGGAATCTTGATCCACATGATCAGAATGAGAGCACTCAGAGAAAAACCCGTCACTATTTTCTGGGAAAAAACTCTCTACACATCTCTAAGACATTTGTAATCTACAAATGACTCTCTCACACATTTCTTATCATCATTAACTTATATATACATGATTTTAGACTTATCCCGTGTCTATGACATTACTCCTTATCATCCTAAGGATTTAGCTCTACTCAGATTACAAGGATTTCCACTTATATGTACATATGTATACAAGTTATCATTCTGAAATCTCCTCATTTTCTCAAATGATTTCTTCCACTTCATTCTGACCATAAACTTTCTTCAAAGTCTTTATAATCACCAATTTGTGATTGATTTGTTCCAACAAAAGAAACCTCTAAACCTGAAAATAAAGAGGATCAAAAGCAAAATGAAGAGAAAGGAAAGAAGAAGGGTAGAAGAGCTCCACGTGCTATTATGATTTCTGAGCTCGAAAAGAAAAATGATGCTAGGGAGATTTTAAATGACATTCTTCTAAAAAGTCAAGTAACGATGTCACTTGAGCAAGTTTTTTCCATAGCGAAAACAGAGTTCAAGGACAGTTTTATTCAACTTATTAGAAGAAGACGCTTTCCTTTGCCACAAGACGAAGACATGCAAGACGTGGCAGAAGAAACCCTAGCTATGAATGATGTAGTTACATTGAGTGAAAGTGATTATGAGGATGATGAAGAATTTATAATAGGAAGTGTAAATAGAAATTTTCTAGGACCCATACAACCTGATGAAGAAATGATAAAGAGTGAAAGTAAATACAATTCTACCTTCTAGGCACGAGGCACACCGGAAGTGAAGATTAGAATTGGAGATTAGAAAGATTCTTGTTTAGCTTTGGCTCTCATTGATTCAGGGTCAGAGATAAACGTGATTTCAAAAAAGTTCTTTGACAAATTTAGGTGGCCAATTGATAAAGAGCACGGTTGGCGGATGAGAACAGCTGACAATGGCTCTGGTATTTTGTTGGGTGCATGTGCGAATGTGCCTATTATGATAGGTGGTGTTCGAGAAGAGTTTCACTTCTTCGTTCAAGATAATTGTTCATATGAAGTGATTCTTGGACAGCCATTTATAGCTGAAATGAGAATGGAAACAAAATCAATGAATGACGGATCAGCGTATGCAAGAATTCGATCTAAATCAGGGATGGATTAGGAAAGAGCTTAAGAAGAAATCCCATTGACTCGATCAGTCATGTTTGTGATGATCCATTGGCTGTAAGAGGATATGGAGCATATTATGATCAAAATTTCTGCTAGACTCCACTATTGAGCGAGACAATAGTGGACGTTGTTTTGATGTCTCGCCTATCAATGAATATAAATTTGAAAATTATCTAGTTTGTACTCCTACAACTAGTTTGCATTATATTACTAAAGAAAACCTTACAAAAACATTTAGAAAACAAACTGAAAAATATTTCAGACAAATCGGATTAATTTCAAGTGACGAGGAAATTGAGAGTATAATTGAATTATCAAAAAGTTCTACTTTATTAGAAGAGCTTGAAAGTGTTTCTCATGAAAATTTTGAATCAAATCTAATAATTCTTAATTCTATTCAAGAGTATGAGATTATTAGTGAATTCTTCTTAGAGCATGAAGTTAGCATAGAAACCAAATACAAAACTGAAGAAAAGAAAATAAAGCCTGTAGCTCAACCCTTACCCAAAGATAGTCATGACATACTTCGTCGAGTATCAAATGATCCTATTCTTAGAGATCGATCTAAGATAGGTCACATATTTACTGATGAGAGTAAGAAGTTTATTAAATTCAGTGATGAATTTCTTTCTCAAATTGAAAAAGAGCAGTTTACCAAGATGATTGTTCGTCATGGTAAAGCTTTTTCTTTGTTCCCACATGAGATAGGATGTGCAGATCCAAAGTTAGTAGCTCCGATGATTATTTTCATAGTACCACATATTCCTTGGAATCTTCGTCTGATTCCAATCCCAAAGGCTCATTTACCTGAGCTAATGAGACTGTTAAAGGAGAAGATTTCCATGAGAATCTTGGAACCATCCTCAGCACCATACTCTAATAGGTGGTTCACGGTACCGAAAAAGAGTGGGAAGCTACGCTTTATTCAGGATTTGTAGCCTGTGAATAAAGTCACTATTAGGAATGTAGGAACGGGTCCCATTGTAGATGAGTTTGCCGAGGCATTTGCCGGTGTTGGCATACAAAGCAACAAAGGAGTCATGCACAATACGGCAACAAGGCCAGATCATTTTTTTCCTTAGATTATGTACAACTCAAGTGATTTTAATCACTACACAAACATTGTAAATCCCGTTTTTGGTAGATTAGACTCCATTTTGTGCAAGCCGAGGAGTCCTCGAGCTTGAGGAGTATTAGAAGTACCATCGTACCAATTTTCATAATTTTTAGACTTCGTTTGAGCCCTCAAATAAGCCCTGGAACCTAATTTTTAACTAGGCCGGACACTAGGTCTGGACAGGACCAAAGCTAGTCAAAAACTATAAAAAGAGCTAGAGAGCTCATTTTTGAGGTTAGATTGTAATTGAAACGAACTTGTAAGAGCTTTTGAAAGTAATCTAAAGAACTCCATTGATTCTCACTCTTTGTCTTGCCGTGTGTGCGCGTGTGTGTGTATGTGTGTGCATGCTTGTGTGCTTCTCACTCACGCACTTGTGCCGCCACTTGCTCGAGGTCTTCATACCATCCTCACGTCTTCCCGGATTGACATTAAAGGAGGTGCTACTCATCATTGAGCTACACCAAATTTTGGCGCCGTTGCCGGGGATCGAACCCGGGTCTCCCGCGTGACAGGCGGGGATACTCACCACTATACTACAACGATGAGTATAGCTCAATGATGAGTAGCACCTCCTTTAATGTCAATCCGGGAAGACGTGAGGATGGTATGAAGACCTCGAGCAAGTGGTGGCACAAGTGCGTGAGTGAGAAGCACACAAGCATGCACACACATACACACACACGCGCACACACGGCAAGACAAAGAGTGAGAATCAATGGAGTTCTTTAGATTACTTTCAAAAGCTCTTACAAGTTCGTTTCAATTACAATCTAACCTCAAAAATGAGCTCTCTAGCTCTTTTTATAGTTTTTGATTAGCTTTGGCCCTGTCCAGACCTAGTGTCCGGCCTAGTTAAAAATTAGGTTCCAGGGCTTATTTGAGGGCTCAAACGAAGTCTAAAAATTATGAAAATTGGTACGATGGTACTTCTAATACTCCTCAAGCTCGAGGACTCCTCGGCTTGCACAAAATGGAGTCTAATCTACCAAAAACGGGATTTACAATGTTTGTGTAGTGATTAAAATCACTTGAGTTGTACATAATCTAAGGAAAAAAATGATCTGGCCTTGTTGCCGTATTGTGCATGACTCCTTTGTTGCTTTGTATGCCAACACTCCCCCTTTCCTAGCGTCTGTCGCCCCTGACAGACCTTTGTTCCCTCGGGTGGTCGATGTAATATTGGATGACATTGGTGGCCAGTTCATGTTCTCCTATCCTTAAGCCTCTTGCTAGATCAGCTTCCAATGCATCCCAATTTATTGCACCAGGGGTTTCGGGTTGCGGGGTGGTGTAGTACTCTGAATACATTGCTTGTTCACAAGCAAACAGTTGAAGCAGATGTGTTGGCTTGGGTGCGAAAACCTCCGAGTGATACTCCCAGAAACCTGATCTGAACATCTCTTCGAAGGTCTGTTTGTAGCAGGCGGGGAGGTACTTGATACGTGCATGCCAAGCGTAAGCCACACGAATACTGGGGGTGGTGCTCATGTCATACACCAAGTCGTAATTTCCATTGCTGAACCCCGGGAGACGTACCTGTGGTGCGGCTGCATTTCTGAAGGTCTTCAGGACTACTTGCATCATATCTAAGATTTTAAGCATCATTTGCGCTGCTACATCTTGCATGGGCTTCAAGCGCCGCATCCAGTGGCGAATGGTCCCCATCATATATGCTACCGATGGTGGTCCTTGTGGTGGCGCGATGTACGGGTAGTTCAGCCATTCCTTGCATTGCGCGTTGTTCTGTACCTTGATATTAAATGCCTTCCACGACCTGCGGCGGGGGACTGGACCATAGCATGGGTTGTACAGGAGGTGCAACGGCGCGTTGTTCCATGTGCGTAGCATTTCTGGATAGGTCTCTAAAAGTTTCTGCCGCCATGTTGGTTGACGAATCTTGCCTTTTCGCACCTCTGGAGGAAGGTCTTCGGGTTGAAATTGGGTCGCAAAAGTAGGAATCTGACCCGTGACTCTTTGTATTTCTGCATTATAATCAGCCAAGATAATATAATATGGCCTGTACTGGAGTTCCGATGAGAGAATCAGGCGTCTCGATGACAAGTTCTTGAAGTAAGTTGATTGTAACACAGTCTCCTCTATGACCCTCATGGCCTGATTTTGCACTACGGTGCGCTCTTCATGCGAGGTCCCTATTTCCTCCACTTGTCGTAACCATGGCGGCCGTGGTGCCTCAAACGTGTCCTGCGCTTCTTCTGTTTGTTGGCCTCCTGGGAATGGTTGCGGATCATATTCTTCATCAAACGTTTGTTCCACAGGAATTTGCACAACTTCTTCGTCCATGGGAGCCTCCGGAGGGGAAGATGGCCTCTCATATTGTAGTAGGCGTGTTTGCAATTCAGTTACCTGTTCCTGGAGATCTTTTATGGCCTCTGCGTCTGAGAGAAGCGAAGCCGCAGAGGGGGTGGTTGGGGGGGCAGCTGTTGGTCCTTGTTGGTGTTCCTGCTTCAGTTGTCCTAGCTCCTCCGATAGCTTATCATGTGCTTCGAGCAGCATGGCATAATCTTCCAATATAATCTTGATATTATCGGGGTCACTGCTTGAAACTTGGATGGGCTGATGGGTGCCCCCGGTGTGCTCTCAATAGCTGCCTCCAGGTTCTCTTGATTTTGTATTTGCAGACGTCTGTTCTCTTCCTGAGCAGCCGCAAGATGGCGTTTAAGTAGCGCCATATTTTGCTGAAGTTTTGAGTTGCGTTCCAGCTGTGTCCGTAGGTGACCTTCTACCACCTGCACCGCTTCCTGATCTACGTTCTGTAGCTGTACCTCCAATATATTATGGGCGTCTTGGAGGGTTTGGAACTGTGTGTGGAGGCGAGCGTTCTCCTCTTCTAGTGCCGCAAGGCGGTGCTGTAGTGTCGCTGAGTGCTCTTGCAGGCGTTCGTTTTGTTGCTGGAGCTGAATGTAATCTGTTCTTAAATTTGATATACAAGCCAACATGGTGTCCAATGCATTTCCTATAGATGAGTGGGGGGTGTTTACCGTGGAGGATGCATGGGAAGGGAATTGGGGAAGGGAGACAGTGAATGATGTGTCTACGAAAGTTGTGTGTGTGGGTGAAATTGGTGGAGGGGGAATGGGAGGAGGTGAAACCGTGGGTGGAGGTGCCGTGGGTGGTGAAATGTCCATACCTTCAGGAGTGGGTGTTAGTGTGGGGCCTGCCATATACACTGGTATGGTAGGTGGTGTGTGTGTGGAAGTGGTGAATAGATGTGAAGTGGGGTGGGGAGCTGAAAAGGTAGGGAATGGTTGAGAGCCTGGTTGAAAAGCCCTAGCAAAGATGTCCTGGAGGGATTGTAGAAATGGAGAGAGGGATGTCGGAGGTTGGGGTCGTAAGTTTGAGAAGGGCTGAAAGGGTTGCGTGGTAGTAGGGAAGCCCATGAACGTGGATCTGGGGTCAGGATGACCCATGGCTGAGGGCATTGGGGATGGTTGCCCAAGGGCAGGCTCTAGGAGGGGTTCGGCGGATTGTGTAGTGTTGGGGTTTGCCTCGAAGATTGGATTATCAGTGGTAGAGAATAGGGTGGCACTAGAGATGGGAGTACGGAAGATGAAGGTTGGGTCAGTGGGTTGAGTGGTCGATGGGATTTCCATTGTCTCTGTTCTAGGAGGTGATGGTGGGGGAGTAGGTGGTAGTGGTTCGGTGGACTCCTCATGGGTGGCTGGGTGCTGTTGGCTAGCTGTCTGGGAGGTTGCTCTGATAGTTTCAGGTGTAGTCGTCGGCTCTTCTGCAACTGTAACGGGAATTTGGATATTTTTACCTGAGCGAGGTCGTGTCTGGAACCTTCGTGGGTCATATTGAACTGAAGGCCTCTGAATGGCAGTGCGCACAGCTTCTACAACTCCATATGTTTCTGCCATCAATAAGAGATCCTCCCTGTACTCTGAGTCAACTCCCGCTTCTTCCAACAACTGAGTCATAAGTACTCTGCTGCTCTGTTCAGTGAGTAATTGCTGCGATCGCACTCTTTCCATAATCTGATACAGCCTTCGGAGTTCTGCTGTATATGCTGGGGCTTCAGTGGTGTCCTCTTCATACGCTTCTTCTTCTTCCGGGTGTCCGTGTTGTTGACTTTGTTGAGCATCACTCCAATGGACATGTCTACCGTCTGTAGACTTTCTTCGTCTTCGTGAGGATGTGCCCTGCTCCTCTGCCTCTGAATAAAACTCCACATCAGAGAATTGTGTGCTTTGTAGGAATGCTTCGAAATCCTGGGGGTCCAGTCCTTCAGCCTCTCTAGTGGCAGCAAATTCGAATTCAGGTGTAACAAGAGGAGCCGATGGGGTAGGTTGTGTCGTAGTGTCAGATTCCGACCTGGGTATCCTAATGGTAAAGGGAGGTACAGTGCCCTCTCTTAATGGTGATGCCTCAGGAGTAGTCAGGACTTCCCTTGTCTGGACACACGGGATTGCGCCCCTCATGCGCTTGGACTGATGTGTGGATGTCTTGAGCCTTTTAAACATTTGTAATTGTGCCCAAGTTAAGGCACGCTCAATGGGGACATCATATGCCAAGCATCGGTAAATGATGCGTGTGAGTGCACAGCATCCGTTCACCACTAATTTCCTAGAAGCCCGTTTGTTTGCTTCATACAACTGATCTATAATCCACACTGGTAGCTTAATAGGTAACGCACCTGCTTCCGCCAAGTAGAGAGCAAACCAGATCTTCTTGTGTGGTTGCGTGAATCGGTCTTGACCGGGGAAGGCGAAATGTTGCATGCACATTCGGAGAGGGATGGACACATTTGGGGTGAGTGCCGCCATGTCTTTCAGCTTCACTAGTTTCCTGTCCTTCATGTTGGTAGGAACGAGAGCATCCTTTTCTGAGGGTACATGCGTGCCATGCATATTTAAAGCATCACTCACCAGCTCCACAGTAAGTTCAAACCTCTTCAACTCGTTGTTGCCCAGCAATGAGGGGAGAACAAATGATCCGGGTTGGTCCTTATCTTCATGAGCTTGTAATGTGGAGACCAAATAGTAACATCGGAGGAGATCGGGTTTAGGTAGTGGGGCTTCAAAATATTCCGCCAATCCTGCTCGTTGCCATATGGTCTGGAGATCTTCGGTGTTCTGTAAAGTCTCGAACTCCTTGGAGAAAAATTGGAATCGCACCCATGATCTGTCATACTCGCATTTAGACTCCCAGATATACTTGGCCTCACCTAATGGACCGGGCATGCCATTGAACCAATGAGAATTGGCATGAACTCTTTCCGTGATTCCTGTAGGTGGATCTGGCACCGGGAGTTGCTGAAGGTGTTGCATCTCCACTGGTCGTTCAGTCGGGGGCACATCCACGGGTATACTATCCACATCAATTCCCGTAGTAAGTATCCCTACTTGTGAGCCCGAACCTGTCGCTTCTGCCATTTTACTGCTTGCCTTCTGATTCTGTGAGAATATAGAAGCATGTGTTAACATCGTAATGGACAGAATAAATCCGTTGCTGTCCCCGTTACAACATTAACATGAGGCAGATGATGAGTTAGTGGTTAGTAAGTGCACGAAGACAGTGAGTGTAGTTATCGTTTGTGTATTCCTAGGAGACTAATGCCGTTAGTAAGTGGGGTGAATTTACAAATCGGGGTCGGGGGGTTTATTACAGGTCTTAGACTGCCAAATGCAGTGGATGGGCTTTGCTTTCGGTTTCGTAGAGACTCTAGAGAGCTGTGTCGGTGTCGCTGTTTGGGAATGGGGCCTTTTAGGGACCCACTTATAAGTGATTACATGCATGCTCATGGGTCTTGGTGTGTTCCTAAGTGTTGAGCACGAGGTAATTCTGGTTGTGCTCTTGGATGGGTTATGCTGCATAGGTTGTGGCCTTGGAGTAACTACTTGTGCCCTCAAGCAAGCCTTAGGCACCCAAATTTGTCTAGATTGTGGGCTTGCCTTCATCGACTTCTTGGGCACCCAAATAGATTTTACTTTAGCAGAAGAATTTCTGAAAGACTTCTTATTAGCGTCGTGTTGTTGGTTACTAATAAGAGGCTTTGCCCGCGTAGTTGACGGTGGTGCACCCGGTCGTTCGCCTTTCCGCACCCACACCTGGTTTATTTTCTGGGACGTTCTGCTGCGCAGGTATTTTTTATCTTGGACATAGGTAGTACTCTGCTTCTTCTGCTTGTGATCCGCCTTTGGTTGCTGCCTCCTTCTGGCCTTTGGAAAAGAAGGGAGATCCGTTGCATCCCTGACTCCTTTTTTGCAAATGTCATTCCTCTGCAACACAGGGTTTTGAACAAGAACAGCATGGTCATCTTCATGTGTACCCCTGGAAGGACCAGGAGTCTGTGCCTTTCCTAGTTCCTTGAGTGCTCCATTGTCTAATTCTACTGTAACTCGACTATGACTGACCCAAACCTGGAGAAGTCCACTTCTTAGGTTTAGATTGACTGCTCGGTCATAGATCCAATCCTGACCCAAGACGAGAGGTTCAGTGAGATCCTCATCTTGACACACTAGTACTTTAACGGTCATTGCCTCATCGTGAATGTAGAGGGGAAGATCCACCTCGCCCATGCAAGGGGTTTCCACGCCTCCCAATCCTATGAGATATGCCTCCACAGGATGGACAGTTAACTGTAACTCTTGACAATAAGACAATTTAACAACACTAGTGGCTGCACTTGAGTCAATCAAGGCTCTTACGGTCCTTGCACTCATTCCTTGTCCTATATCTAAGGTTACGAAAGGACGTCTATCAATTATCCTATGCGAGCTTGTTCCTGCAACTTCACACATGGCCATAGGAAATCCTTGGTCTGCATAGTCATTCACTCTAGGCTGATCTCTACCTTGCCTTCGTAACTTCATCCTTCTGATGCGTTCTAAAGCTTCAGCTTGAGCTTCTTCTCGAACTCGCTTTTCTTCCTCTTTGCGTTTCTTAGCAGTGTTGAGTCAACTGAGCATTTCCTCCGTGAGGGGTTCCTGATACAACTTGACTCTGCAACCGCTAATATAATTTGGGAGAACATCACCCTCTAATGTGGCCAATTGTACTGCTCCGCTCGTGGAGATCCTATTGATGATCATAGGTCCGTAGCCTCTCTTTTCTAGCTTCCTCGCGTGTTGTTTTAGTGTATAGACTAAGACTAGATCTCCTGCTTTCAAGCCTTTATCCTTCACGTGGGCATCAAAGTATGCCTTTTGTCTCTTCTTGGCTGCATATATCCCTGCAACGGCTCTCAGTCTTGTTTCTCCTAATCGTTCAAGGTCAAAGATCCTAGAGGAGAGCTCATGACCTGTCCATTCGTGCTCTTGTGCTACTCTCAATGTAGGGATCAGGAAGTCCAAGGGTAGCACAGCATTTTGGCCGAATACCATCTGAAAGGGAGTGGCTTGGAGTACCGTTTTGTAGGCCACTCGGTATGCCCAAACAGCATGGTGTAGCTGTTTGTCCCAATCAGAGCGTTTAGTGTTCACTAATTTCGTCAGTACATTGCATAAAATCTTATTATGCTCTCAGCTTGTCCATTAGCTTGAGGGTGATAAGGGGCAGACTTCTTGTGTATTACCAAGAATTCTTGGAGTAGATTTTCAATCACTTCGTTCAAGAAATGAGTGCCTCTATCACTTACAAGCTCTATAGGTAGCCCGTATCTTGTGAATATGTTCTCAAACAAGAATTTGGCAGTTGTTTGAGCATCGTTCTTGGTTGTAGCTTTTACCTCCACCCACTTGGTGAGATAATCTGTTGCCACAATGATGTATTCCGCATGAGAACCCTTAGCTGGGGGATTAATAGGACCTACGAAGTCTATTCCCCACTTAGAGAATGCACGTCCACCCATCATAGGTTTCAGTGGCATCTCATCTTTGCGTATAGGATACTGAGTCCTTTGACAGACATCACACCGTTTCACATAGGTATGTGCATCCATGTGAAGGGTAGGCCACCAAAAGCCCGCAAATAGGATTGCCTTGATCACCCGATCTGGTCCAAAGTGTCCTCCTGCTACACCTTGGTGAGCAGTTTCTAAGATCTTAAGATACTCACTTTCATGGACACACAGTCTCAGGTAACCATCCTTACCGCGCTTGTATAGATTATCACCGATGAGTGAATAATCCTGGGCTTCTTGTTCTAAACTCCTTTTCCTAGCTAGAGTCATGTCTGGAGGGAATGCGTTTGTCCTCAAGAATGATACTAGAGGTTCACTCCAATCTGGCACAATGGATACTTGATAGAGAGTGGCATGTTCCACAGGTGGTTTAGTGCAACAGATTGGGCATTCCTTGCACAACTTTTGGACATCCGCTTCCATAGTTGGCCAATGCACTCCGAATCTCTTTAGAGTCTGTAAAGTTTGTTGCTTTGAATGGTGTTGCTCTAACGCACCTACATGTGCTAATTGCAACCATTTAGCGTACTCATCCTCTTCTACGCAACAAGCCAAGATCCCTTGATCTGTGTGCTTGTACATGCTTCCTGCCATGATGTGGTACTTTTGGGCTTTCACAACCTCTCTATTCCGTGTGTTTACCACTAGATGGTTAGGCTCGTATGTCAATACTGGTACCAATGGCTTGGCCCACTGCGGTATAACTTCCAAATTAAACAAGTAAGCATCAGGAAGGTCATCTGACACTCCTTGTGGGGCTTCTCCCGATGTGAGCCTAGAGAGATGATCTGCTCTCAAGTGAGTCCTACCTTTTCTTACCACAACCTCAAAGTCATATTCCATTAGCAAGAGAAACCATCTCACTAATCTTCCTGTATTGCATGGCTTGTTTACAAGATATAACAATGCCTGATGATCAGTAAAAAATTTGAACTTATTTGCAAGCAAATAGTGTCTAAATTTCTTAACTGCGTATACCATGCCTAATCGTTCTCGCTCTGTAGTGGTGTAATTCCGTTCAGCCGCATTCAATTGTCTACTGGCATAGGCAATTGGAAGATCCATATTACCTTCACCAGTAGGTTGTGCAAGCACACATCCAATGGCATAATTGGATGCATCCACATGAACATGGAATGGCTTATTCCAATCTGGTGTGGTCAAGATTGGTGCTGAACACAATCTTCGTTTAAGCTCCTGGAAGGAATTCTCACATTCATCCGTCCACTCAAAGTTTGTCAGAAGTCCGTACATGGGCTTTGCGATGACAGCATACATGTGGATGAAACGTCGGTAATACCCACAATGCCCCATGAAAGCTTGTACTTCCTTGACATTCTTTGGCCTCGGTAGCTCTGCTATGGCTCTCACTTTTTCTTCGTCTGTAGATATGCCATTCTTTGACACTATGTGTCCTAGAATCTTGCCTTGCCTGACCATAAAAATGCACTTTTCTGGGTTTAGGCAGACTTGATATTCTCTACATTTGTCAAAGATTTGTCTGAGTTCAGGAATATGGGTTTGTCTAACATTGGAATGAGCACAGAGATCATCAACATAGACTTCTAAACTCTTCCTCAGGAACTCCTTAAATACATGGCACATCAGCCTCTGGAAGGTAGCTGGTGCATTGGTAAGCCCAAATGGCATTACTCTAAAGGCAAAAATGCCCCATTCTGTGGCAAAGGCTGTCTTATGCTGATCCTCTGGAGCTATGGCTACTTGATTGTAGCCCGAAAATCCATCGAGGAAGCTGTACACTTCCTTGCCTGCCACTCTTTCTAAGAGATGTTCTGTGATGGGAAGCGGATAGCTATCTCGAATCGTGGCGGCATTAACCTTTTTCAAGTTAATGCACACACGCAGTTTGCCATTCTTCTTGGGCACCACTACGATGGGGGATACCCATTCGGTGTGCTCAATTTCATAGATAAATCCAGCTTCGACCAATCTATCTATCTCTTCCTTGATCTTAGCAGCGTAATTATCATTATATGTATAAGGCTTTTGCTTAGAAGGTTTGGCATCTGAGGTCATGGGGATGGTGTGCGAGCATATGTCCGGGTCAACCCCTTTCAAATCCTTGTAACTCCAAGCGAATACATCTCTGTATTCTCTTAGCAAGGCAATCAATTCGTGCTCTTCTTCTTCTGTCAGGTCATGGCCGATATACGTGCATCTCTCCTCTCCTTCTTCTATGGCCACTACTATTTTCTTGGTGGTTTCTTTGTTATCATAGGCCTCTCCTGATTGTGCCTCTCATTTAGGCATTCTTATCACGACTCTCCTGTCATCTATCTCATACTTCTTAAAATTTTCTGGGACCTCAAACAAAGATTCTTCCTCTTCTGGTAAGGCTTCTCTCTTCTTTCGTTTCTTTCCTTCTTCCTTAGGGGTCATATGCGTTGCTAATCTTACATCATTTGTAACCTCTCCATGTCTCTGGGGTTGAAATTCTATTTCATGGAAGTATTCTTCATCTGATGCAAATGGTGGGTCCATAATGATTGACTCTAGATCGGAGTCACTTGCATCCTCAAATGCATCAAGACTAGGTTCGCATTCTTCTAAAACTGCCTCTCCCATGATTGGCTCTATGGAGAAGACTGAAATGTCATAGCCATCCTCATCACAGTGAGGTGTCCATTGTTCTTCGTTGATGGCTACGTCCATTGTTGCTAAAATTTCCGCCCAACCGTGAGGTTCAAATTCTTCGTCTGGAAAAACTACAGGTGCATAGGCTGGGTCTTGGATTGATCTATGGGTTTCTTTCGCACCTACCTCTCTGTCTTTCTCTCTCTTCTCTTCCTCTACTGCTACCTTGCACATCCATAAGTGAGTATCTTCATGCATCCATGAGGATCCAGATTCTATGGAATGCACAGATTCCGTATCATCTTTGGCTCTATGGATGGGATTCCACTGGATAGGAGGGACATCTCTATGAGAATAATCCTTGAGATTGACTTTGGTTGTAACACCTAAGTGCTGCAGGTACAAAGAATTGGTTCCCCAATCCTGTACCACTTGCAACTGTCGCATGAATGGTCTTCCCAAAATCATCTCATAGGCATGATTTTTGCTGAAGTCACATATGGCAAAGGTATGTTCAAACTCGACACCACAAGTGGTGAGAGTTATTCCTTCTAGCAATCCTAGGGGTCTCTCTATGTGACCATCGGCCATTTGCAATTTCATTCTCGTTGGCCTGAGTGCTGGCTTGCCCCAACGCTTCCATAAGGAGGTAGTGGCAATTGCAACTCCTGCACCTGAGTCCAAAATCGCCTTGGTGGTGTATTCCTGGTAGGTGATGGGAAGATAGGTGTTCCCTTCTTCACCTTCACACATATCCCCTATCTTATCCAAGGGAATTTCTGGCACTGTCCTATGGGATCCTACCTGGGAACGAGGTTTTGCTATCTCTGGTACTTGTTTGGCTACATGTTTCCATAATTCAGGTCTAACCTTGAGTAGCTCTTCTAACTTGAGATTACACTGCACGTTAGTGTTCTTCACTACCTCTGTGTTCCTAGGTATGACTGAGTCGTCGTTCCTTACCAAGACTGTGGGTGCTCTCATACATGTGGACTTTGCTTCCCATGGGCCTGTGAAGTGGGGTAGCTCTTGTATGGAATTAGACTCAAAGTCTAATCTCTCGTGAGACTGAACACTCTCATGCTCCCCGTAAATAGATGGGATGTCTTGTGGGAATTGGTCGTGTGCATCGTCCACAAGTTCAAAAGGAGGGGCGACCTCGCTTTCGTTATCCCATTTGTCTTCTTGAATCTCTCGTAGGAAGTCTGGTGCAAACCGATTCATAGAAGAAGAAGTGTCTGGCTCCGTAGAATTGGGCGCATAAGCAACCTGTGAAGGAGGGCTGATTCTATTGTTGACTCTCTCCTCGTTCTCACAAATGGCTGGAGCACAAGCTTCTTGGGGAGGATTACTTATTCTATTACTTTTCCGAACAGGCTCACACATTCCCTGAGAAGGAATGTAGGCAGCCTGTAGAGGTACTTGAGCTTTCGAGGGAGGCTCATCTACCTTTTGGGGGGGAAGATAAGCTTCTTGAGGAGGCACATGGGCTTCCTGAAGAGGCTGGCTTATCCGTTCTCTTGCCCTTTCCTTCCTTTGAGGGGTAGGTTCCTTTTCTGACTGTGCAATTAGCCGCTCTATTCTTTCTAAGGAGGGGAAACTGTCTGGTTTAGTGGAATTGGCCACATAAACTTCCGATTGGGAATGATTCATGTTTTTGCTTGCTTTTCCTTGGTCTTGATTTTTTTCTTCCTTGTCAGATCTTGCAATTATCCTCTCTAACTTCTCTAGGAATCCATCCAAGTGTAATTGCGTTTTGGCTGAGCCTGAGTAATTGAAAAGGCGACTGGCTTCAAACATAGTCTGAGCCAATGCGACCATTTTCGCGCATAGTTTGGTTCTTTCTATCTCTAGGTCAGCTCTAGGATAGCACTTGTCATGATCGGTGACGTTTGGCCCTTCTTGGATTCTGGCCTGATATGCTTTAAGCATCATGTCTATGTCTTCGGGAGTGGGATCAGCTAATACCGATCCTGTTTGGGGTGGTGGATGGGTTACGTGGGCTGTCGTAGAGGGTGAAGGGATGGAGGGTGATGGGGATGGTAGCGGTGGGACTGTGTGAGAGTGCGGTTGAGATGTGATCTCTATGATTTTAGCCTTGGTTTCTCGTAGACTTTCCTCAAGTTCACTCATCTTCTTTGCCCATTGCCTTTTCATGTGTTCGCGGCTATCTCTCCAAGCTCTTGTTCTCTTTTTATTTTGGCTCTCAGTATCGCTAGCATCTGGGCTCTTTTCCTGGCCTACCCCTTGGTTTTGTTGCAGTGCTTGGGCTCTAGTGACTACCTGTACTGGTGCAGTGGAAGTGACACTTCCTGAGGAGTCTACCACTAACCCAACAACGTTGATGGGGGTGATTTTTGGCATGCTATTGGGGTTCTTTGGGCAATCTCGTAAGAGATGCTCTTTTCCGCAGTCTTGGCAAAAGCCTTGGATAGTCACGGACTGAGGTTGTGTGGGCGGAGGCAAGGGACAATCACGAATGAAGTGATCCCCCTGACATCGGTAGCATGGTCCTCTAGGAATTGGTGGTCGTACCTGCCTAGGTTGAGGCCTAGGGTTGGGGTTTGCATACATGACGTTTGTGTAGTCTGACTCCCAACTAGGTTCATTCGGCTCTTCACTATAGTAGGACTCACCATGTTCTGGAGACTGCATGTAGTAAGCCTGGGGGCTATCCACATGGGTAGAATCAAAGCTATGATCACTTGGGTCATTTTCAGAGATCAAGGATGTTACCGGGACTATAGCTCTATTCAGGTTCTCTTCTGCAGCAGTATACTTTACCGGAATCACATTAGCTGGGGCTGGGGGTTGTTGTGCTAGCACAGGCTGAGGCCTTTGTTGGTTTTGATATTGAGGTTGGAAATTTTGTTGTGGCCTGCCATATGGTTGTGGAGGGTACTGGTTCTGGTATCTGCCTTGTTGGTAGGGCTGAGGGTAGGGTTGCCTAACCGCCTGCTTGTTGTATGGGCAATCTTGTGCGGTGTGGTTGGTGTATCTCCGTTCTATGGTGCAGTACTGGCTACTAGGGTTTACTTGGGGTTGAGCCATAATGGGACAGACGTTCGCCATATGGTCACCACCACATGTATAGCACCTTTTCACAGGAGCAAACCTTGGAATTTGTTTGCTAGTTACTCCTAATTTCTGGGCCACTTTCTCTGCGAGTTCCTCAATTGATGTGGATTGCGTGGAAGAGTGACTAGATGCACTATCTGAATCTTTGTAGATTTTGGAAAGCTCTAGTTCTTCCCCTAGGTTATCTTCAATGTCAATGCACATGCGTACACACTCTTCTATAGTCCTAGGGTCCTTTAGATACACATAGGATCTCAATTTCGTACTCAGCAATCCATCAAGGAATAAGGCTACTTGTTTAGCAGATGTGGGTAGCTCCGAAATAGGGCACCTTTCAAGATATTGTCTAAATCTTCTTCCGGCCTGACAGTCTCTTGGGGGGTCTGTTTGAAGCTGTGAATCAATGAGGAGGTATTGTGTCTTATGCCGCTCTTAGAGAACTCTACAATGAATGCCTCTAGGAGTTGGTCTATGCTCCTGAACTGACGCTCATCTAATGGCTGAAACCATGTAAGTGCTGTGTTCCTAAGGGTTAGACCGAAGGCATTGTACTGCGTGAACAGATCTTCCACTTGTTCAGCTCTCAAGACTTGCTTGAACTCCGCCACATGATCATAGGGATCTCCTGTGCCGTCAAAGTAATTCTTCATGGACTTAACTAGCTGGGTGGGTCTCAAAGTTCTTGTGTGCTCTCTAGGCCTCGGCAGAGGGAATCCATCTACATTTCTTTGGTTCCTGTGGGCTCTAAGCATCTCAGGTTCTACCCTATTCGTTTCCGTTCTCGTTCTTTCTCTTCCCACTGGATTGGCAAAACTTACTTCTGGTCTATCTTTACTTTTGTCTCTTTGCATACCATGATCCTGGGATGTTCCAGCTCCAGGGTGACCATAGGATACATTTGATCTTGGTTGGGGGAAAATGAATTCGCCCTTCCAAGTGTAAGCATGCCTATCATTTTCTGTCACCACAAAGATCCTCACCGAAGTGTGGTCTAAGTAGGTCACTCTACCTGGGCTATCTGGATCCTTAAACTCATAGATCATGATTGTTCCTATATCCGTTGGGTGATCCGGTTTATACCTCCAAAAGGCTTCGTCCGTTTCTCGATTGAGAAGCAAATCTATGCACTTGTTATCTTGGGGGACCCACTCAGGCGTGATAATCCTAGTGAGAACTGATTTACCTCGAGGGGTTCTAGGTTCTACTCCCATATTTCCTTGTTCCAAGTCGCCTAAGTCCGCTTCTGAGATTACATTTCCAAATTCATCTGTCCTATCTGGATGACTGGTGACTACGTATATGGTTCCTTCCTTGTCCAGGTATGCACCGTTTTCAAACTTGACAGCTGGGTGCTCTAGTCCTATGGATTGGTCAGGGTTTTTAATCTGGACCACGGATCTTCCTAGGCCGTCCTCATAGATGCTAGCACCTAATCGGTTGGTCCTAAGGTATTCCAACTGTGTTTTGTAAGGGCCTTCTACCCTGTACAAGTAAGGCACACCTGAACTTCCCGTAGGTCTATCCATGCCTTGAGACATCTCTGACTCACTGGTATCAGAGCTAGGGTAATGAGAGTGGCGACTCAACTGCTGGGCCCAAGACCTTGCAGTGTGGTTGACACTAGCCTCTGGAGACCTAAGGCTTTGTCTTTCTCTTGCTAGGTGTCGTCCTGATCTAAGGTTCATATGCCTAACTGATTAGCCCACTTTTTTCTAGAGTACAACCTCGTTGCCGATCAATTGGTACCAGTCACTTGATTCTTTTTAGTTATTCCTCGTGTTTAAAGTCTTATCTGTTATTACGTCGTCAGGAATACTTGAATGTTCTTCGTACTTTCAGGTTGATCGTTCCACGTTAGGTTCTTTCCTTTATGTTGTCGACAGTACAGAGATTAAGTTTTTAACTTGAACTTGAGTTTTTAGGTAGTCTTCAACTTGATAGTGGCCTATCGTCGCCCTGACTTACTCCTACTTCTAATCGTTCTTAGCCTAAGCTAGGAATTGACGAAGAGGAGTTGAGAATATTCCGACCTTTCTTGCCGAACCTTGCTCTTTAGTGCTCGAGAAGTTGATTCTCAAGCGTGCGCCACACCGTTGCTTGGATACTCTCAGTTGCTTCTCAATAGGCCTGCATAAATCCCAAGATTAGCTCCAAGTAGACCTTTCAATTGACAGACAATTTATTTCAGACATTTTTTTAATGACCCTTGTTCCCCCTTTTGTATTGCTAGAAATTTACTCTAGAGCTCCCTTGGTGTTCCTACCCCTCAGTGTGTCAACTTCCAAATATCCTATCTGAAAATGAACGCGTTATTCTTATAAAAAACAGTTGAGGGCGTGTAGTATATGTCACGAGCTTTCCGACAAGCCCTAGAGCTCAGAAAATGGATTTCGTATGAAAAAGTTATGACCGTTCAGGGTTTAGGGGGTTAACTAGACAAACAGAACCTTTCGGGAGTTTTAATGCATTTTCTAAGGCCTTCGTAAGTATATGAGTACATGAAAGTGCAAATATGCCCAAAATTTAGCCTAAATTTCCAAAAATTCACTCCTTAATTTTTTACCGAAAATGCCTGTCTATGGCGATAGACGGTGTCTGTCGCGATAGACGGTATCTGTCGCGGATTTCTGTCTGTCGCGATAGACGGTGTCTGTCGCGATAGACAGTGTCTATCGTGGATTTCTGTCTGTCGCGATAGACGGTGTCTGTCGCGATAGACGGTATCTGTCGCGGATTTCTGTCTGTCGCGATAGACGGTGTCTGTCGCGATAGACGGTATCTGTCGTGAAATTCTATGGTGTCTGTCGCAATAGACGGTATCTGTCGCGGATTTCTGTCTGTCGCGATAGACGGTGTCTGTCGCGATAGACAGTATCTGTCGTGAAATTCTGTCTGTCGCGATAGACGGTATCTGTCGTGAAATTCTGTCTGTCGCGATAGACGGTGTCTGTCGCGATAGACGGTATCTGTCGTGAAATTCTGTCTGTCGCGATAGACGGTATCTGTCGTGAAATTCTGTCTGTCGCGATAGACGGTGTCTGTCGCGATAGACTGAAAAAACGCAAATTTTTGAAAAACTTCTAGTGATCTAGAGTGCCCTCAAGGTGTAGGTTACAGTGCTAATCATGCATTCACAAAATGTTAAGATTTTCTGTCTGTCGCGATAGACAGAGATCGTCGTCTCGGGAACTGTGCAGAGCCTGTCGTACCTGCGCACACTGCTGGGGATGATGGTACAGCAAAAAACCTGCAAAATAGCTCAAGAAACATGCAAAAACAGCGCATGCAAATTCGCTCTCTCGCTCTCTCTCACAAGTGAAATGAGGGAAATGAGGTGGAGATGGGGATATAGTCAAAAAACTGAAATTTTTGCGATGATGGAGATGGACGTGGGAGATGGTGATGATGATGATGAAGATGGTGAAGAAAGTAAAAGAAAACCGATGAGAGTGAAGAAAATACCTACAACTCCAACGCGTCAACTCTACGTCTTACCATCACACGCTCGTCCTCAAAGCTCGATCCCCGGCAACGGCGCCAAAATTTGGTGTAGCTCAATGATGAGTAGCACCTCCTTTAATTTCAATCCGGGAAGACGTGAGGATGGTATGAAGACCTCGAGCAAGTGGCGGCACAAGTGCGTGAGTGAGAAGCACACAAGCATGCACACACATACACACACACGCGCACACACGGCAAGACAAAGAGTGAGAATCAATGGAGTTCTTTAGATTACTTTCAAAAGCTCTTACAAGTTCGTTTCAATTACAATCTAACCTCAAAAATGAGCTCTCTAGCTCTTTTTATAGTTTTTGACTAGCTTTGGCCCTGTCCAGACCTAGTGTCCGGCCTAGTTAAAAATTAGGTTCCAGGGCTTATTTGAGGGCTCAAACGAAGTCTAAAAATTATGAAAATTGGTACGATGGTACTTCTAATACTCCTCAAGCTCGAGGACTCCTCGGCTTGCACAAAATGGAGTCTAATCTACCAAAAACGGGATTTACAATGTTTGTGTAGTGATTAAAATCACTTGAGTTGTACATAATCTAAGGAAAAAAATGATCTCGCCTTGTTGCCGTATTGTGCATGACTCCTTTGTTGCTTTGTATGCCAACAGCCGGTCACTCCATCTATTCAATGGGAGACCTGTATTCAGGGTATGATCAGTTTCAATTAGCAATTGAGAGTCAAGATGTGACCATGATGAAGACTCCTTTGGGTTTAGTACGTATGTGTACTTTACCATAAGGAGCCACGAATTTTGTGGCACACATGATGAATGCTATGAACCTGGTCCTACATGACTTTATCCCAAAAGTGACGATGCCTTTTATTGATGACATTCCAATAAAAGGGTGTGTGGAAAAAGAAAAGGATGAAAGCTTAGATTCATCTTGTTGTAGAAAGTTTGTTTCCAGCCATATTTCAGATTGTGAAAAGATATTTGAAAGATTTGAAGAGGTTGGACTAACTTTCTCCCTAGAGAAATCAACTTTTGGTATTAATGAAGTGCTAATAGTTGGACATTTATGTGGCCATTATGGTCGTAGACCCTATCCAGCAAAAGTTGATGCCATTAGTAGGATTACTGAGAAATGTCGCAATGTTAGCGAAGTAAGGAGATTCCTAGGTGCATGTGTTTTCTATGTCATCTGGATTCCTCACTTTGCTCATGTAGCGAATCCGCTTTATGATTTATTGAGAAAAAAAAAGAAATTCTTTTGGATTGATGAACATTCTAGAACTATGAGGCGTCTAAAGCAATTGCTTATCAATGCTCCTGTTTTGAAACATATTGACTATACAGGAAATAAGCCTGTAATCCTAACTGTTGACACTAGTCCTATTGGTATAGGCTGGGTCATTGGGCAGGATGATGAGAAGGAGCAAAGGTACGCAGTTCGCTTTGGAGCAAAGATTCTTCATGATACTCAAAAGAATTACCTGCAAATTAAGAGAGAATTATGGGGATTAGTTACAACTTTAAAAACAGATAAAGAATACTTTATAGGAGCTAATGTAATAGTAGAGACCAATTGTCTTCCATTAATAGGTTTAATAGCTAATTGTTCATCTCCGGATATAGCCATGCTTTGATGGATAGCCTATATTAAATTCATTAATCCTACTTTTGTACATATAGCCCGATAAACATAACACTATCGCTGATATGCTTTCAAGAGCAAAATTCGATAATGATAATGAAGTATTAAATAATCATATTAATTTATTAAATTATGAAACATCTACCTACACATATGAAAGATTTAGAGAAAACGATTATGAAGGAGAGTGGCGAGATATAGGAAACTATGTGAGTTCATTTCAGCCTTCCCCAAGCTGGTCTTCAAATCGATTCTGGAACATCAGGAAGAAGTCTTTCAACTTCTTCTTAAAAGATGGATATCTTTGGAGACATGCTAGAGGAAAGGTTCGAAACCCTCAAAGAGTGCTAGGTTTGAAGGTTTTTCAGGTGCAAGTTATGCAAGAGATGCACCAGAGCCTTTGGGCTGGTCATAAAGGCTTTGTAGCTACATATGTAAAGATTAGGGAAAGCTACTGGTGGCCGAGGATGTATGTAACTGTTAAAGAACTTGTGAGCACTTGTAGTACGTGCCAGTTACACTCCTCTGTCAAGCATAGAGATCCCCTTCACCCGACCTATCCACCTTGTATTCATTACAAGTGGGTATTAGACCTTGTGACCATGCCTAAAAGCAATGATGGCATGAGATATATTGTTCTTGCACGAGAAGATTTGACAAACCATGTCAAAGGTAGAGCGCTTCATTCCAATACTACTTATAATGTATGTGTATTCCTTTTGGAAGAAGTATAATCCATATTTGGATATATAGAAAAAGTAGTAGCGGATAGAGGTGAGTTAGATGCGAAAGAGGCAAGAGAATTCTTTGCACAACATGGGATTCGATTGTCTCTTACGACTGCCTATAACCTAGAAGTGAATGGTAAAATTGAATGAGGGCATCCTTCCATAGTGAAGGCTATTTCAAAAGCTTGCCATGGAAATATTGGTCAATGGCCAAAATATCTCCCATTTGCTCTTTGGGCTGATCGCATGACGTACACGAGAACAACTGGTTTTATGCCGGCTGAACTCATGTATTGTCAGAAACCATTATTTCCCATTCATACTCAGATAATTAATTGGATGAATTTAGATTGGAAAGATAACATTTCAAGAGAAGAGTTATTAGCACTTAGAATTAAGCAATTAAAACAAGGAAATGAAAATCTTAAAGAAGCAATAAAAAAATTAAAAACATCTAGGTTGAAAAATAAATTATATTTTGATAAGAAACATAGACTAAGACCGCAACCAATAGAAAGTGGTGACTGAGTGCTTGTATATGATAGTACGTTTGATACTCAATACGATGCACATCGGAAGCTAACTAAACGTTGGTTCGGACCTTACGTTGTTGTTTCAATTTATGAAACAGGTACATATAAATTAATTGAATTTGATGGTTCTGTGTTAAGAAATTTGATTGCAGGGAAAAGAATCAAGCTGTTTAGAAGAAGAGAAAACAGCAAATTTGAATTGGACGAAGACTTCTTGGAGGACGACGATGAAGAAGAATAAAAATGATCAGGTGAAAGAGTTCTAAACTTTACTTATTTATTAGTTGTTAATATGTTTTTTATTAATGCATTTCATGTGTAGATATGTACAACCTTCTGATAGGAAAGGAAGATTTTTAAATTATGAAACAATGAATTTAAAACTAAAGTAGGAATGTGTATGAAGAGAAGATAAGAATTAGAGACCCTATGGCTTTCATAAGGATAGGAGAGGGAACACTTGACTTGCGATTCCTAGTAGAAGTAAGTTTATTTTATATAGGTAGACTACCTTAACTTCCAAACCATGTCGCTAATGAGATCCTAGTTTCCAATATAGCATTCCTCTAGAACCTCTGCTCTGATTAGGGGTTAAGCCTTTCCCCTTAAACAAAAAAGTTACGTTGAAAAATTAAGAAAAGAGAAAAATGAGAACATCAAGCAGTGTATTAATGGCTACTGCAAGATGAGAAAAAGAAAATTAAAAAACAAAAAGAAAAAGAAAGAAAAGAAAAGAAAAGAAAAGAAAAATGTTATCATGATTCAGTTGTGGTCTCAAAACCACTTCTGAAATTCTATACGGACATTATGAGGCGGATTTATGCTATAGAGGAATTAGTTAGAAGCATCTTATGGCAAGTGGCTAGGGAGTGAGGGATAGACCATTTATATAAAATATTTATTACTTTTGAACGGGTTAATAGAAGAGCAAGTACCACAACCGTCTGCTTGATTTCTATGGGACTTTCTAAAACTTGTTTTCAATTTCATGCATTGAACGAAAACGTTTATGATTCAAGTTTGCATAATTTTAAAAGGTTTTTCTTAACTATCAGAAGATGTAATTACCTTTAGGAGCATATTTCATATAAGTTTGAAAATAGTTTAAGAAATATTTTTTGAAAGAATTTGATACTGCTTTCCTATTGAACTGCAGGTTGGCCCATCGAGGGCGATGTGCAGGTTTGGTGGGGGCAGATGTCGGAAGGATTTCCTCACTTGAATTGTCATATGGAAAAATAAAAATATTTTGCTTTAGAGTTGGTTAAATGATATCTCTCACAGAATTTTTTTTATGTATTGGTTTGAATTGACTAACTTTTTCTTATTTCTCTTAGTACCTGCAGGCAATAAAAAACATGAGGAGTTGGATTAAACAAAGGTTTTCTTATCTAAAAGGGTTTCAAGTTTATAATTGGATACAAGGAAGTATTATGATATATATTATGATCATATGTATGTATATACATGGGTTTGTATCATGTGTTTTTTATAAAACTTAATGTTAATTATAAAGGTGTGATTTATGTTTTTTTTATTTGTCCATAAGATAAGTTTAAGTACTTGATGAATACTTATTTTTCCTTTGATATACTTATTTATTTTTTTTCATGAGTCAAAATCATCCTAGCTTACTATAAACCTATTACTTTATCTTAATTAAAACCCATGTGTAAATTCGTGTTTTTAAACCTTGTTATTTTGAGATCATTGTATATTATTAATGATAATTATAATATATACATTAAATAACTTAATGAATTAAATAATTATTGTATTGTTGTGGTAATATTTTATTATAATTTTAACTAAAATTCTACGTGTGAATAACTCAAGATATGAGTATTAGTAAATAAGTGTTTATTTTAGTTAAACTAGTTATCTAATAGATGCATGGCTCAAATGAGATGT
Organism: Ceratopteris richardii; assembly: GCA_020310875.1. Taxonomy (NCBI): domain Eukaryota; kingdom Viridiplantae; phylum Streptophyta; class Polypodiopsida; order Polypodiales; family Pteridaceae; genus Ceratopteris; species Ceratopteris richardii. The sequence continues at coordinate 60,841,764 of CM035444.1, forward strand.
GTGTTAGTTAAGAACATATGAGTGCTAGCAAACTAAGAGTATATATACGTGTAAAGAACTTCATATTTATATATATATATATATATAGGTAATGATTAGTATGATTTCTCCTAATGCTCCTCTGTCTGCAGGTGTGTACGAGAGATGAGAGAGAGTCTGTGTGTTTTTTTTAGTCCTTGACTGTTGCATGATTCGAGAGAGAGAGAGAGTGTCTGAGAGAAAGATGCAAGTGCAACAGTCCATGCAAATGCTTTTAGTCACTCTGTGCAAGCTGAGGAGAAAGTTTCGGGTCTGGCGGCAGTCAGATAGGTTGGGACAGCAACGTGTGAGAAAGATGAGGTTCTCAGGCCTCCATCTGATTATCACAACGGTTTTAGCAATGCTCCATCTAGTGGTCTTAATAGCGTAGAAATGACGAAGGAGAGGGAAAAATAGATTGTCTCACGATTGGTTGGCCAAGACAACAAAAGATCACGCACTGATAATAGTGCAGATGATCAATTTTCTGGCAACTCGGGATGTTCCTATGGTACCGCTAATCTGGAGGAGGACTTCTGGCAAGTTGTACCCGAGAGAGAGAGAGCGAGAGAGAATTTCTATGTTCCTAGCTTCCATCTATATAGGCTAAGGGTGATCTTTCTGTGGATTGGAACTTAGGTTTACTGTGGTGCGCATCTTGCAAGCAAGTTAAGAATGCATGTCGTGTGTCTCAGAGGGAGAGAGAGACTTCAGAGCGCAGAAAACGTGAGAAAGAGAAAGAAGCTTTGTTGATGAAGGCCGTAGGAAAGAGGACAGAGTTGTTGTTGGCTTCCATGCTCTGTTGGATGAAGAAGGCTTGCCATTGTTAGGAATCGCTCTAAACCTTTCGTTTGCCTAATGGAAAATGTGAATAATGATAGTGGTGACTGACGCAGATTTAAAGTGACGCCAGATGTGTGCATATTTTAAATCAGGTCGCAGACTCTAAGGCGGTAGCAAGTCTTGAATAGGCATAAAGAGAGAGAGAAAAGTTTCTGCTAAATCATTCTGTTGTTGAACCATTTCATACTTATGTCTATTTTTATTAATGGAAAAGGAAGGAGATCGGAGTCAATCAACATCGGATTGTAGAGTATTCATGCATGCATCCAAACTTCATCATCCTCAAAATTGTGCCAAGGGAATTACGAGCTGATAAGTTGTCTTCGATTAAGCATCATCTAATTTTGATCGTTATATCGATGATTTCCAACTCTGGAATACGAAGAAGGGGCAGTACATCTATGAATGAACATTTTTTGCAGGACATTAGGGGGGGTTGTTCTCTACAGTCCGTTGCTTTTGGGCAAGGAAGAATTGAAAGGAACTACTGGGTTCATATCAGACCGGGGGGGGGGGGGGGGCTTTGATGAGTTGTGTCTCAATGTCTATCTAGATCTATAATCTAGCCATTTGACTGGAAAGAACCGTAGAGAGAGAGAGAGAAAGAGAAATACATAAGTATGAATGTGTGCATGTTATGTATGCATGTGTATGCATGAGAGCATGTGTATGCATGAGAGCATGTACATGCATAAGTATATGAGTAACATATGCATAAGTGAGAGTGAAGTTTGTATGTTAATTGATGCATGAATATATATGTATTAGTACATGTGTATGCATATGTATTAGAGCATGTATGCATGTGTTGTGTATATATATATATACATGAGTTTATAAATATATTTATGTTTTTGTTTACATGCATAAATGAATATATAAGTTGTAAAGTGAAATGCTTATGTATGCATATATAAATATGTATGTGTGCATGTGAAGTATGTATGCATATGGTATAAGTATATTCATGTTAATATAAGTGTATGTATGCATGTGTGTGCATGAGAGCATGTACATGCATAAGTGTGTGAGTAACATGTGCATAAATGAAAATAGTGCATGTATGCATGAATGAGTGTATGCATGTGCATATGTAAAGGATGTGCTTAAGTATGCATAAGTAGAAATGATAAGCATGAGTGATGAATATGCTATGTATGTCTATTTGAGTAAGAGTGCATGTGTATGCATGTGCATGTTAAGATAGAGTTAGCATGTAGTACATGTACATATAGAAGGTATAAGATAATACATGTGCATATTAGAGATAATTCATATGCATATGCATATGAAGATAGGATATGCATGAGAACTAAAACCTATATGCATGTGAAATGATGCATATATCCATGTGTATTGAATGTACGTATGAAAATGTATGCATAAATGCATGAGAATAAGTGTATACATATTAGATGATAGTGCATGTTTATGAATGCATATTAGTATGCATGTCTATGCATGCTAGTAAATGCATATATATACTAATGCATGTTAATACATAAATATATTATGCATGTTAAATACGAATTAGTGAATGCATAATTGATATAAGATTGTATGCATGTTGATATGCTTATATGAATGATAGATATTGAATTGTTATATGATGCATGTTTGCGTGTAAACAAATGTGTGTTTGCATAGGTGTCTTCAAATGCATGAAAGTTAGGAAGTTAGAAGTCTATGTATACATGAGTTAGTATAGGTTTAAGTTATGTATTGAATGTTAAATTAATGAGTGTTTTATTTTTACTAAAAACATACTTATGTTTTTTGTCCTAATGCTCCTTTGTCTACAGATCATTGAAGAGATTTCAAAAGGAGATTATGAGAACACAAGCATACGAAATTTTCACGATCACAAAATTATAATATTTGAAGATTGTTTATTAAGTTGTATATGATTATTTATTAAGAGAATTGTATAAGCTTTTGTATAGGCTTAAATCCTAAAGATCTCTAGCACTTCCACTTTTCAATATAATTAAGATTTGTATAGGCTTAAATAAAATTGATTTTACAAAATCTTCATACTGTTTTTCTGAAAATCAATTGAGATCTTTACTTTTTTATTTCGTATGTCTAAAGAATTAGGATCTACAAGTAGTTCTAAACTAGTATCTTCAAACGATTATGATATTAAGAATCAAGAATTAGAAAACTTAATAATAGGAACATTGCTTCCGTCTTCAATTGATAGTTCAAATAATAACGAAAATATAGAAGTTGAAATTATTAAAGATAAAGTAGTTAACGAAACTTTACACACGTTAGATTACGATCGTCTTCTTTCTAGAATTTTACCTTTAATTACCATAGTTTTGCCAGAACCGGAGGACAAGAAAGACTTATTCCCACCTAATTTAGTTAGAAAACCTAACTCAAATCAAATTGAAAACGAAGAAGTTGACTTTGTTAAAGATAAAATTACAAATGAGAACTTAGTTTTGTCTTATCAATTAGAAGCTATAGAAAATTATAGGAACGCTCGTCCTTACGGTCCTTAGTCTAAATAATTAGTTCTTAATTTACACTCCCATTTATTAGAAACATATAGGTTTTTATCACACCTAAACTGAAAAATCAACCGAAGGTCCTAGGCATACTTAGAAGCACCCTGCGTGCAGTCACACGGTTAGGTTAGCGTGATTCTTTTGGATGAACGTCAGCCTCCCTTCACACCCCTCTACGACAACGTTCTTCCAAATGACGGTATTCTTGTTGTAGTTGATGTGCACACTGAAGTAATGTATTAAATGTGCTATTTACACTATGAGATGCAAGGGGGAAAGTTTGGAATGCAGGGGAAGCGGGAATGGGAATGGGGGTAGTGAATGCTGTGTCTGCCCATGACGTGGTGAGTGGTGAGGTAGGGGGTAGGGGAGGGGGAGATGGTGGCATTGTGGGGAGAGGTGCTGTGGTTGGTGAAATGTCCATTGGGTCAGACAAAGTGGTGTGTACAGGGGCTATCACTTAAGTTGGTATGGTAGGTGAAGTGAGTGTGGTGTTTGTGTAGATTGATGTTGTTGCGAACATCTGGGGAATGTGTCTCTGAGACATTGGAGTGTGGATGGACTGCTCCACAAAGGATGGGTATTGGGGTGGTGCGGTTAGGTTGAATGAGGTGTAGGGGGCAGATGGGAAGTGGGGGTACTCGGATTGGGGGATAGACTGGGAAACACAGGATGCCTTCCATGGGTGTGGGGTTTCCAACCACACTCGGAATTATGGGATGGCCAATTATGGGTTTGGAGGACATAAAGGTTGAAGTGTACAAGGGATTGATGATGGAAGAGAAGAGGGTGTCCTGTGAGGTTGGCTCTCGAAATGAGAAGGATGTGGATGAGGTTGGGTTGTAAGTGAAGGTAGATGTGATGACTGCTGTTTCTTCCATGGTGGGAGGTGGTGGTAGGGGTGGAGAAGGTGGGGAAAGGGGGTGCTGGGGTGAGATGGGTGATGTCTGAACAAAAGTCTCAGCAGAGTGGTCAAGGGTGGTGGTGGGGGTAGCTGTGGTTTCAATGGTTACTTCTGGTTCTGTGATGGGTATCGTGATAGTCTTACCTGCTCGTGGTTATGTGTGGACTCTGCGTTTGTCATACCTCAGGGACTGGCAGACTGCTGTGTGGACAGCCTCCGAAACTCCTAAAGATTCTGACACTAATTTGAGGGTGTCAATAAAATGTTGATCCACCCCATCATCTGCTAGCATTTCTTGCATCAAGGCTTGGCCTGATGCAAGGGAGATTTGATGCCTTTCTTGCATTGCTTTGATCGTGTCGTATAACCTTTGTAGTTGAGCTGTGTATGCAGGTGCACCTACCATTTTTGGCACTTCTTGTTGCTCATCTTGATGTCCGTGGTCATATTCCTGCTCATCTTCCTCAGATTCTTCATCTTCGTCGTCCTCTTTGTCCGTTTCAACTGTGGTAACAGGTACTTGGGAGGTTGTTGCCTGCGTTTGAACATTCTCCACTTGTTGTTCCTCTTTAGCCTCAAGATCTACGTCTCTTAACAGTTGTTCAAAGTCTTCATTCGTGAGTTCTGTTAAACGTGCGTTGCCGTCACAGGCGCGTTTAAACTCTTTCGGGTTCTTGGGAGTGGTAGGGGTCTGCTAATCAGAGGCCCTATAACTTAATTTTCCCAATTAACACATTTACATCGTAGTACGTTAACACTCAAAACTCTGCATACAAATTACTATCAATGCTCTGTTTCGTTCTCTCACAGAATTACCATTTGTAATCAGGTTAATACTTTCTCAATACGTAGTGCGGAGGTTACTCAATTCCGTAACACAAACTTCATTACCGTAACTTAATGGAGCTGGACTAACCGCAAGTTAATGTAGTCAAACAAAGATGAGAAAAAGACAGTACTACTCAGATTCCTCAACACTGCACCACGGCAACTTTTCAGAATGCAATCGCCCAGACAGACAGTCTGGTGATTCTTCTGATCGTCACCGGAGCGTCCTTTCATTGCTTTATAAGTAGCTACAACTCTTCGCAATGACCTTTCGGTTCATGCGAAATATGAAACCTTTCAATTCATGCGGGATATGAAAATACAAGAATTATGAAAATACAAAGTGCCAATCCGATGGCTTACACTGGCACGCACGGTGGACTTGAACCCACAATGGAATAAAATCTAGGGCTCATCTACTATACCCTGTAGATACATGGTTCTAGCTAATTTAAATGTTCTCGCAATTTTGTGCTTCAGGCTATCCAGCATTTTCTTTAAAATGTCTGGTTTGACTAATTGGGCGTCAGTACGAACAGAGCTTTTTGCAATTACTTGTGTCATCAAAATGTCAGCCTGTGTCTGCAAAAATGCTTCCTGTAAATAAAAATCGTTCGCCAGGACTGCATCACGGCTCAATTTCATGTCTTGAATTTGTTTATCAATTCTAGATGATCTTTGTGCTTGACAACCAAGCCGCTTTTCTCTTCTCTCCAGTTCGTGTGATTGATACTGAATGGTCTGGTAATAAGCATCTCATTCCCTTCGAATCACTGCAACCTCTTTCTGGAGTTGAGCGGTTAACATCATCTGCGTTTTAAGAGCAGAATTCGCCTCAAACGGACTGGCATTTACATTCTGGAGTTAGGTATTGGTTTGTTTGGCTAAATCTGCCATTTCCTATCCTTTCTGCATGACTTCATCAAGCTGTACGTGTGTTTCTTCTAATAGATTTCCAAGTGCTATATGGGCATCTTCCTTATCGTGGAATAACTGTTTTAACTGGACAATTTTTGCATCAGCAGCACTTAATAACTCATCTTTAGCTTGTATCTCAGCTAACGGAGCATCTCTTTGGCTAATCAATGATTCCTGTTCGGCAAGTCTAGCCTGGAGCTGTTGAAGCTGTACGTGCAGAGCATGATTTTCTGCCTTTACTACATCTACCTCTTCTGGAGTGGAGTAATATCTGCTTCAAGGACATCGACTTTGTGTTGTAATTCATGTCGGATATTGTCAGCAACTTCCTTCATCTGCATTGGTAGTTGTTGCGACAAATGGATCAGCATATGATCCATGGATGCTAACTCAGTAAACGTGGGAATCGGAGGAAAAAGAGGAGGAGGAAGTGGTTGGGATGAAGAAGCTATTAGGAGGTGATGGGAAGAGGGCAGAGAATAATTAGGGGAAGAAGAAGAGGAATCCAGTGCTTCAAGGATAATAGGTTGAATGGGGGCAATGGGATCGATCGGAGGTATGGGTGGAGGAGTGGGTAGAAGAGTGTTGGGTACCAACATTTTTTCAGTAGATTGCTGCTTAGTGGCTTCAGTATGGGCAACTGCAGAATCTACTGCCGCAATCAATTCCTTGAAAATTTCTGCAACAATAACTTGGACATCTTCTTGTACATCTTGTTTGGACTGTCGCTGCGAATTTTCCCGAGAAGAGCTTTCCATAGTATTGGCAGAGGATGCACTATGTTCTTGTTGCCGGATGGGAGAAGACTAGGTAGACGAATCAAGGTGAATTGATGTGGTAGTGTCGTGGAAAATTTCTTCTTCATTTCTTTCTTCTTCATTTCCAGCGGCGGAACCTTGCACTTGACTGTCAGAAGAGCTTATCCGTCTGCGTTTCCGGCGAAGGAGTTGGAAGAGATCTTCATCATCCTCTTCGGTATCTTCAAGTATTTGAGCAGATTCCTCATGATATAAGATTGGAGCGTTTGGAGGCGGTTGCGCTGCTTGGAGGGCCAGAAACAAAAAAGTAAGGATGTGTGGAAGACGAGAACGTGGCAGATCTCCTTTGTTAACATGCTTAATGACCGTAACGCATTCACGGTGAATGCGCCGGAAATAATAGGAAGCAAAATTAACAGGTTCCCGAGAAGCCATGTCAATCATTGAGTAGAACGGGCGTGAAATCCTGTAAGTGCGTTTCTGTAGATTCAATATGGCCACTAAGAATTGCAAAGTTGTTCGTTCAGGATCAGGGCGACACAGGATAGCATACTCATTCGATGAGTGTCTTGGGAACAATTCAACCATAGTGGCTATCGGAAGGTTAGGACCATTCTCTCGTCCTTCCAGAGAGAGTCGGAAAGCTGTAGCAAATGACTGTAAGGTGATTACTACACGAGATGAAAAACATGTAATTGGCCAACTCTGTTCTGTAGCAGGAGTGGCTGCAATTGCTGCAATGATTTGCACGTAATACGGATGACACTCCACTGAATGCCAAGGCAATTCAGCGAAGTTTGACAAACCTCGGATACGCAAGAACTCACTCATGTCATGAGGGAGTCCATCACGGAAGGCAGCGAAATTAGCCAACGCTTCCATGATGCATACGCGAAAGCACAAGGTCACGAATACACAATAATCACAGAAAATACAGAACACACAAAGCACACAGACACAATAGCGATTAACAGTGAAAAGAAGAAGATTAAGTATATACTCGGCAATGGGAGGCGATCGAAATTGCTAATCATCGCGCGATGTTGAGATGATAACCTTCATAACTATGGCGTGCATGCATGTGCAGAATCGATAATGCAAGGCGGCTGTTGATCATAATTAGATATCAAAACGAGGATATGTACAGGCTTATTCAACTAACACACAAAAAATAAAAATAAAGTAAATAACACGCGGAAAAACGAAGAACACGTCAGCGAGAATCAGGTGCTTGATGATACGGCCGCAACTTTGAACCATTGATCACTTTAGGAAGAGGAATTCTGGTCAAAGTAGTCAACTGAAAAGTAGCTGGGCCCACTTGTTCACTAATCCGGTAAGGGCCAAACCACCGTAATTTGAATTTTCCAGCCGCACGATTTGATTTAGCATTATAAAATAATACAAGTTGTCCCACCGAAAAAACTGGAGTTTTGAGATATCTATCATGGGTACGAGCTTGCTGCAACTAAACTTCTTGAAGAACTAGTAAACTCTCCCAGCGATGTTCATCCAAGTCCCTGAGTGCTTCCAACCGAAATGGCAAAGAGTCTTCAGGTAACAGTTTCTGAGTGATAGCCACGCGTAAACTGGGCACTACAATTTCCATTGGCGTGATTGCTTCCAGCCCATAAGCCAGCTTGAAAGGAGTCAGTCCGGTTGCTACTTTATATTAGCTATCGTATGTTGATCTTCTAGAGCTATGGCTACCTGATTGTAACCAGAAAATCCATCAAGGAAGTTGTATACTTCCTTGCCTGCTACTCTTTCTAACAGATGCTCGGTAATTGGAAGTGGATAGTTATCTTGAATTGTGGCTGCATTACCTTCTTCAAGTTAATGCACACACGTAACTTCCCATTCTTCTTGGGCACCACTACAATGGGGGACAACCACTCAGTGTGCTCAAGTTCATAGATAAATCCAGCTTTGACCAAGCGATCTATCTCTTCTTTGATCTTGGCAACATAATTATCATTATATGTGTATGGCTTTTGCTTAGAGGGTTTGGCATCTGAGGTCATGGGAATAGTGTGCGAGCATATGTCGGGGTCTACACCTTTTAAATCCTTGTAACTCCAAGCGAATACATCTCTATACTCCCTTAGCAAGGCTACCAACTCTTGCTCTTCTTCTTCCATTAGGTCATGTCCTATGTAAGTGCATCTCTCTTCTCCTTCTTCTATGGCTACCACTATTTTCTTGGTGGTTTCTTTGTTATCATAGGCCTCTCCTGATTGTGCCTCACTTTTAGGAATTCTTACCATGACTCTTCTATCGTCCATCTCATACTTTCTAAAATTTTTAGGGACCTCAAACAAAGATTCTTCCTCTTTTGGTGTGACGGCTCTCTTCTTCCTCTTCTTTCCTTTGCTCTTGGCGGTCATTTGGGTGGTTAACCTCACATCATTCGTGAGCTCTTCATGCCTCTGAGGATGAACTTTTACTTCATAGAAGTATTCTTCATCTGATGCAAATGGTGGGTCCATAATAATTGACTCTAAGTCAGAGTCACTTGCATCCTCAAATGCGTCAGGGCTAGGTTCGCATTCTTCTAAAACTGCATCTCCCATGATTGGCTCTATGGAGAAGACTGAAATGTCATAGCCATCCTCATCACAGTGAGGTGTCCATTGTTCTTCATTGATGGCTACATCCATTGTTGCTAAAATTTCCGCCCAGCCGTGAGGTTCAAATTCTTCGTCAGGGAATACTACAGGTGCATAGGCCGGGTCTCGAATTGATCTATTGGTTTCCTTCGCACCTACCTCTCTGGCTTTTTCTCTCTTCTCCTCTTCTACTGCCACTTTGCACATCCATAAGTGGGTGTCTTCATGCATCCATGAGGATCCTGATCCTATGGAATGCACCGCCGTCAGGAATACTTGAGTTAATTTTCGCTCTTGAAGTTGATCGTTCCACGTTAAGTTCTTTTCCTTTAAAGTTATCGGTCACACACAGGTTATCTCTTGAACTTGATTTCTTAGATAGTCTTTGACTTGTCTCGTGCCTATCATTGCCGTGACTTACTTCTAGCACTATTCACGTGTAGCCTAAGCTAGGAATTGACAAAGGGAGTTGAGAGTATTCCAACCTCACTTGCTAATCCCTTGCTCTTTAGTACTCAAGAATCCCGTTCCCAAGCTTGCAGAATGCCCTTGCTTTGGATGCCCTATAGTGCTCTCAATGGACCTATAAAAGTCCCAAGGTTAGCTCAAGACTTAGATTCCAATGACTAAACACCTCACTTTCATTCATGCAATTCAAAGATCCAGCTGTTCTTCTGGCTTTATGGAAAACAATCCTGAAGATCCCTTTAGCTTTCTTCCCCTTGGGTATGGTCACTTTCTTCCCCCACGAGCTTTCCAACAAAACAAAAATCACAGCAAACGGATTTCGTATGAGAAAGTTATGCCAGTTCAGGGTTTTGGGGCTAAAACAGGATTCAAACAGGCTAACAGGCAAACAAGACTTCTCAAATTATTTTCCTATGGTCTCACTATGTGCTCTAGAGCCCAATATTCATGCCCAAAATTAGCCAAAATCTTCAAATTACAAAACCCTAAAAAATAGGCCGAAAAAGGCTGTCAATCGCGATCGACTGGGCGAGAAGGTGATATGATCAAAAACTGAAATTTTTCGCGATGATGGAGATGGAGGTGGGAGATGGTGAGGATGATGATGGTGATGATGATGATGAAGTAAAGAAGAGAAAAGTAGTAAAAAGTAAAGAAATTACCTACAACGCCAACGTCACAAGAACTCTACGTCTTTGATCCCCGACAACGGCGCCAAAATTTGGTGTAGCTCAGTGATGAGTAGCACCTCCTTTAATGTCAATCTAGGAAGACGTGAGGATGGTATGAAGACCTCGAACAAGTGATGGCTCAAGTGCGTGAGTGAGAAGCACACTAACATGCACACACATACACACACACGTGCACACAAGGTAAGACAAAGAGAGAGAAGCAATGGAATTCTTTAGATTACTTCAAAAGTGCTCATACAAGTTGAAATCTATTATAAGCTAACCTCAAAAATGAGCTCTCTAGCTCTTTTTATAGTTTTTGATTAGTTTTGGCCCTGTCCAGACCTAGTGTCCGGCCTAGTTAAAAATTAGGTTCCAAGGCCTATTTGAGGGTTCAAATGGAGTCTAAAAAATGTGAAAATTGATAGGTAGGTACTCCTAAAGCTCCTCAAGCTCAAGGACTCCTTGGCTTGCACAAAATGGAGCTACAAAAATATGAAATGGTATTTACAATGATTGTTAGTGATGAGAATCATTGTTATAAAGATGTTAATTTAGAAAAATTTGAAGGGCCTATCTGCCAGATCTGCGTCGACTGCTCTGTCTACTTAATCCTTCGCTTTGCTCTGACTCTCTCCGCTGGCTTCCTTGTCTCGTCAGTCCTTGGGTGCCCTGACTGCTATCAACAAACATAAAGGGATATCCATTATCACATGTTGACTAGGACCAAACTAAACTAGTTCCAGAATATGGGATTCATTATAGTCTAGCTATATCAATTGAGGATATGGGATTCATTAGAGTCCACCTACATATTCCATTATATATGTGTGGAATGTACATTTGGTTTAGTGTATGTATGATACCATGAATTGGAAGAAGGTTCCAGTGGTAGGGAAGAGTGGAAACGACTTCCCTTTGAGCACTCTTTTCTATGGCCAGAGAGAAAAGGACTCATCATTCATGGCAGCATATCTCACTAGATTAGAGGAGAGCTCTTAATAGAGATCTCCTTAGGGCTGAGAGTTATCCTTCATAATTTATGGAAGATTTATTCTTTAAATAGAGAATGTGGTGGGTGATTTTATCACCATGGATATAACATACATTCAAATTAGTTTGAACGAATCGTATAGATCTAGGCATAGAGGATGGTTGGCAGAGATAGCTCTTTGATATGGATAAAAATTTGTATATTATGATAATATCCATTCCACATCATTTTTGACCATTTTAGTAGAGGGATTTGAACCTAAAAAGGAATGTTTTTCCTCCACTCTTCTGCATATATACCTTCATTATTATGGGATATTTTCTCTCCATCTTCATAGGAATGCATGCCATGAGGGATTATGTATTAATTTATAGAAGAGGAAAGAAAATAAATTCATTAAATTATCTTTTAAGGAAAGCAAAAAGTGGGAATTACTTCAGAGATCGAGGAGATATCTCACTTTATCTTAGAGGTTGCACTTTAACTCCTATTCCTTAAAAGGTAAGAAAGAAAGGAAAACATACTTTGTTAATAGCAAAGGAATAGATTATTTTTTCCATTAGTGAGAGGAGGTGTTTAGAAAACATCTCTTAGTCTACATCTCAGGAGGGATTCATTTACTCTAGTTTATAGCATAGTTTTCCTTCACATGGGAGTTCGGTTCTCCACTATTTTGGAAGGAAAAAACATGGAAAACTTATGTGTACATTCTCAATTATGGATGAATAGAGGAATTGGATTCAACAAAATCTCTTTCAAAGGAAAATGTAAAGTGGAATAGATTCCACTACTAGAAATCTTTTCCTTAGATGAGATTGGAGAGAGAGGCAGAGTTTCATTTTCTCATTTTTAGAGCTTTTTTCTTACAAGACATTGGAGAGAGAGAGAGATAGAGTTTCACTTTCTTATTTATAGATTTTCTAGATAGGAGTGGAACTCTTCTATCAAAGGAAATAGGGAGATCAGTAAATCATGATGGTTAGATTGAGTCTCACATGGAGACTCTAGAGAGAAGTAGTTATGTTTTTTTCTAGTGATGCTCATTGACTAGATGAGATGATCTAGTTATTGACATTAGTGAGGCTGGGAGTAGAGTTATGACTCTTCTCTTTATGGTTTCTAGGAGGTAGGATATATCTGAGCAATTGGGGTACCAAACTCTCAGTTGGTGTTACATCATGAGGAGGATGTGTCAACATCTGTTAGCAAGATGGGTACTTACGAATTATCTAAATCTCAAAGGGAGTGCTTTTTGCATTCATGGAAAACTATAGGGAAGAGAAATATTAGAGTTTGCACTAGTGCCAATAAATGCTCTTCTAATCGAACTAAGTCCAAAGGAAATGGATGACAAACCAAAGACTTCTTGGTTGGTGGAATGTAGAGATGGTGTTTTACTACCAAGAAATTCCCATATATGAGCTAGGATGATGGATCGACCTAGTCAGAAGGTAGTTTAGAGTAAACTATTACTTGTAAGCACACTCAAGGTTAGGAAGACCTAGAATGGTATGAGGGCAAATCTTGTTGTTTAGTCCTACATGGGTTTGGAGTCACTTTCTATGGGACTTGTTCTATATTTTACAAGATTCTATGGTTTATTATCTGCATTATGGTACGGTCAAGCTTATAAGGTTTGCACTTCACACTTGCTTTTCATCATATTACTCCATAGAAGATACATAATATGGACTTAGGTCATTAGCATGATGTTATATGTCATGGGAGTGATAGTTTGGAAGTTGCATGTACATGGGAGATAGTAGCACCACTAAGATGATTTTCCACCTTTAATACAATCTCATATGAGAATGCTTAAGGGGAAGCATATGGGGAAACAACACACATAGAGATGAACATGTACATAAAGTACGTGGGGTTCAATGGAGTCAAAGCACTTTCTTCTACCATTACAAATATTTCATCTACATTTTCGAGGACAAAAATGCTTATAAGGGGAAGGAAATGTCACATTATGGATGTTGCATGGGAACACTTCTTAAGACAATGTGGCCTAGACTACCATATGACACCTAGAGGGAGTACTTACCCTTTGAAGAGGTAGAAGATAGGAGGAGAGTCAATTATGACTCTTAGATGAGGAATATGAGGCTCAATAGGCTGGGCAAAGAAGAACGTGTGTGTTCTCTATGTGTGTGGTGATGGCCATCGAGTATAACATGATCTGTTGCTAATTGCATGAGGATTGGCAAAAGCTTTCTTTTGTAAAACTACACTCGAGATTATTCCATTAAGTTGAACAAATTAAGTTAGGCTTTAAGTATCTACATCAATGATTATATCCTCAAGGTAAAAGAGATTTCAAATTCCTATAAGGCAAAGGTAGAGGAAGATTGAGCAATGTTCAAGATAGCTTGAGTCAAAGCTATGGAGCAATGGGGGACGAAGATATAGAGGGGGAGCTAGAGGAAGAGGGGGCTTGATATCAAGGAAGGGACTACATAAAGGAATGCTACAATTGTGGCAAGTCCGGCCTTTTTGCAAGGGGCTCCTGCTCAAAGGACACCCAAAGAGGCCATAAGAAAATCAAGGTAGCTTTTCAAATGCTTGAAGTACATAAAACAATGAGAATCTCTTATCCATCATGCAAAGGAATGGTAGGAAAGAAGGCATAAACACCACATGGTCTATGAATAGTCGATGTTCAAATCACATGGGTTGCAATAGGGAAACATTATTTAGTTTGCATGAACCAAACATACAAGAGCGTGTAGAAATAGGGGGTAAAATTGAGCATAGGATCACACACATAGCTGATGTTCCCTTGGATGAAAATTGTAATGCAAATTTTCTTAAATTTGTTACATGTTCCCACAATCACAAAACGTCTACTATCAGTTGGATAGAAGGTTGAAAGAAGGTATGTAGTCAAATTCCAAAACAAAGGATGCTTTGTGGAAGATTCAAGGCAAGGCTACAAGCTGATAGCTAAAAGCAAGAAGGAAGTAAGGCTATTCACCATGGAGGTAAGACCATCCTCATCAGATACAGTCTATTTGACATTTCTAACAAGAAAATACCTCAACTGTATCTGTGGCACAAGAGGATTGATCACATAAACCTTCAAAATATGAAGGATATGGAAAGGACAAGTGTGGTAAGTGGTCTTCCAAATTTCAACTCTCAAATTATGTAACATTTTTGTGAAGCATTTCAATTTCGAAATCGATAAAGGCTTCGATTCAAGAAAAGTACACAAAGGAGTAGATTTCCATTTGACCTCATTCAAACCGATGTATGGGAACCAACCAAGGAGCCCTCATTTGGAAGGAATAGTTATTTTGTTATCTTCACTAGTGATCATACAAGAATGATATGGTTTTATTGTATGAAGTCAAAGTCTAAAGTGTTTATTCACTTTAAAGTTTCAAAGCACTTCTTGAAAAGGAAATGGATAGGTACATGAATATTCTTATATCAAATGGAGGGGGAGAATACTTCTCCAAGGATTTTTTTTTTAACTTTTAATTCATAAAGGGATCACAAGACAATATAAATGTAGATACACACCTCAACAAAATGGGTTTGCAAAGAGGAAAAGTAGGAACATAGCTGAGGTGGCAAGATTGATGCTCAATGAGATGAATGTGCCCAATTGCTATTGGACAAATGCAGTAAGTAGAGCCATCTACATCATGAATGGATGCCCCATTTTAGGTGGACATGCTTTGAGTCCACATGAATCATGGTATGTTAAGAAAGAAGATCTATCTCATCTCAAGATTTTTGGTTGTCTATTTGATGTGCATGTGCCTTATGAATTGAGGCATAAACTTGAAGCACATGCTGAAAGGTGCATTTTTATTGGATATTCAAGTGACGAAAAGGGTTTTAGATTCTATCATTCTAAAATCAAAGAGCTGAAGGTTTCTGGAGATATTACCTTTGATGAATTGTTGCCATGGTGTGGTGTGAAAGATTCATTGTAGGTTGAAGAGATACATATGCCGAGAGGAGACATGTAGAAGACCAAGAAAGTGTGGAGATTATTGGTCCTCAAACTTGAAGGGAAACATCAAAGAGCAACCACCCATATCCATGGAAATGGAGATTGAGAAGCAAGCCTATTTCAAGTGCATAAATTTGTACACGAAGCAAAGGCAAGGAGGAAGAAGATGATTCGAAGAATCCATTGGTAGAGATGGATAGAAATAGTGAAGCTGAGTTTGAAAAGATAGAAACTCCATGTCTAAAACCATCAAAATAAAGAAAATAAAGGTTGAAGAAATGTTTTCTTGAATGATGACCTAGAGAAGACTGTTTTCATGAGTAGTCAAAGGCTTTGAAGTTCAATGGTATCCTCATCATGTGCGCAAGATAAAGAAGGGTCTTTATGGTCTAAAGAAAGCCCCAAGATCTTGGGACCAAAGGCTAGTGGAGTACTTAGCCAAATGTGGCTACAAACAAAGTGACGTTGATTCATCATTGTATATGAAGAAGGAAGGTGATTTTTTTTGTATACATTTGCATTTACTTGATAACGTTATTCTTACAAGGAATGATGAAGCAAGAATTAGAGAGATAAAGAAGAATCTTGGAGGGGAATTCAATATCTCATATCTTGGATAATTGAGGTACTTCTTAGGCATAGAAGTAATATACAAAGAGGAAGGCATATAAATCTCATGCAAAGGAAGTACATGCTTGATGTACTAGCAAAGTATGGCATGTGTCATTGCAAGTTGATTGAAAATGCATTGGAAGTGAATGAAAATATGATTTCACATGAGGGAGACGACATTGAAGATGTTACTTTTTATAGATCTATTGTAAGATCTTTGAGCTATGCAACTCTTACTAGCTTGGACATTAAGCATGTAGTAGAAGTTCTCTCACACTTTATGCAAACTCCCAAAACACAAAACTTAATGGGATCCAATGTTAGAACAAAAAATCTATCAGCATGCTTGAAGAAGGACTCAACATGGACAAAATAAGTTCATTTTTTGGAATGAACTTTATTCTTATGACTCACCATAATGCTTCAAACACATCGTTTTGTATACTCATATGATCCGAGTTTTTAAACCTTTATTTGAGGATGTAATTAGAAGACTTAAGCCATGAATCAAGTGGTTGAAGTCTCCTACCAAAACTTAAATCAAGTTAAATTTGAATCCTCATTTCCTAGATTGTATGAAAATGGAACATGTCAGAACAAACTTAATCCTACATGGATTTTGAACTAATTTTGGTTGTTAGGAGTCATGTGGAATACCACGATGCTACTAGGAGTCATAGAATATCACAAGGAGACTTGAATGAGTGTAAATTATCAACCCATGAACCTTTTTTTATAATTTAGAAGTGAATACAATCAGATTGGATCTACATCTTTCTCACTTCTCCTATATTTGTGTCATCTTCTCCAAAGTTAGTAGACTTGTAGAGGTTGGTTCTCCCTACTAGGAATTCCACTACTCTTGATTAAAGACTCATTGGAAATGTTCTAGTATCTATTTTGATTGTTCAAAATATGTTATCATTTGAATTCTCTTATTGTGTGTTAGAGTTCCATCATTGTATTATTGTGTGTTGGAGTTCAATCATTATCTCGAGGTCTGTTATTGCTACTCATTGAAAATTTGGGGCAACCCTGTGTAGATGTGAAGTTTACCATTAGAGTATTTCTAGCTTAGAGATCAAACTCTGGTGAATAATAGCATCTCTACACTATTAGGCAACATTATCTAAGAGGATCTTTACTAATTGTACTTAGGCTAAGAGCAATGAGTACTTCAATTTGGAATTTCAATACCTAAATATGTTAAGACCTATCGCTGCTAGGGATAATATTCTAAATGTCAATTTATACAATTTGTAAATAGGTCCATTGAACTTCTCGTGAATTCAATAGACATATCATTTAATGGGAATGTCTTATTCATATAAATATTGGAATCTCTTAGAGAGAAATCGAACAGAACAAATCAAGAGAAGTGCATCCTCTTGAGTTTGATCTTAAGTGTAATTTTTCTAATCTATTCTTCCTCTATATCATCCTTGATTATTTGTATTATTGAAGTTTTTGTTGTTGTATCCATTGAATTTATTTGATCTCCCTCTTGCACTTCCATAGCCTCCTCTATTGAAACCTCTTCGTCTCTAATTTATGGGGTTCCTGAAAACATTCTCAATTATATGACTATTTAGGCCACATATGAAACATGGAGAGGAGCTTTGAAATCTACCCCTACCATGTCTACCTCCTTTGCCTCTTCCTCTTGAAACTCTACCTCTACCTACAAATTTTGCTTGAGAGGTACTACCTTCATCATTAGACCTTTTAACTTATGATCTTTACCTTTCCCTTTGCTATCTTTACTCTTGTTCTTATCTATATGTGGGCTAGAGGATTGGTTATCTTTTGAGCTTTCTCCATTCTTCATAAACTTTGCCTCATGTGTGAACAAATGTCCCATGAGGGTGTTGAAGTCAGGAACCTACATGTCCATGTATAGGTCCATTATTGTGGTGAAAGCTTCCCATTTATCATCTGCTTTGATTCCATTGATTACTTGTCTCACTATTTGCTCTTCTGTAATGACTTCTACAATGCTCCCAAGTTGATATGGTAAGTCCTTCATTTTTGTAACAAAATCAATCACACTTTGCTTGGGCATCTTCTTGAGTGTGAGAAACTCCATCTAGAGTTGGTTCTTCCTAGCTCTACTACTTGATGAGAAGAATGCTTCAAGGGAATTCCATGTCCCTTGTGAAGCCTTACAACTCCTAATCTGTGGAAGTGAAAAGTTAGAGATTGTTTTAAGAATGTAAGACCTGGCTAGAGCATCCTTTCAACACCATGTTAACCTTTCTTGTTCTTCTTGACTTGGTTGTCCTTTGTTTCCGAGGATTGGCATCATCTCATCTCCAAAAATGCATCCATAGAGATTTCTCCCTTGAAGATATGCTTCCATTCTAGTGAAAAAGCAAAGAAATTACCTCGATCCAATTTTTCAATGGATGAAGGAAATCCATCTCCCATGTTGATTTGATGTAGCTCTAATACCATTGTGAGGAGATGGCTGGATACATTCCAAAGATGAGCTGGTATTGCAATAATCTTGCTCTACACCTGCCAATGCGACTTCAAGGCACCTTAGTAGACACCTTAGCTTCCCAAATATGCATTTAGACCCACTATGTACTTTGGAGCATCATTGCCAAATGTTTGTACCAAAACAGATAACTTGCACATAGAGACTCTATGAAAAACTTGCTATTTTGTGCACATAATCAATAGAGGCTTCACAAGTGCACCAAATAGCAAGACTCCAAGCCCATTTCAATTAGTCTAGAGTATTTGGAAGTGAAGCTTTCGTGCATGTTCCTAAGGAAGATCAAAGCAAGTTACAATCCAAGTCCAAGAAGTATATCTTCATTGGCTATAGTGAATGATCTAAAGCTTATAGCTTGTATGACCTTGAGAACCACTCCACCATAATCTCAAAAGATGTAGTATTTAGTTAAGCTTCAACATACTCAACTAAGGATCCATGTTGAAATTTAAGTCCACCCATCTACACTTCAAAGGGGACACAATTTCTTCTAATCACAACTAAGGCATGTACTTCTCACCAACCAAGAATATCTCAAAGGCTCATTGGAAACCAACAACAAGAACAAATTGACTATGTAAATTATGCACTTATGCATTAGATCCAACAGATTGCAAAGCCTTCCAACTACAAAGGAGATCAAGGAAAGCTTGGTTTTGAAGAACCTATGCAAGCATAGATGGATGCAATTGAGAAGAACAAGACTTGGAAACGTATTCCTAAGTCTTTAAATCATCAAGCCATAGGAGTTAAGCGGTTATACAAAGTCAAGTACAAATCAGATGGTTCATTGGACAAGTATGAAGAATGACTTGTAGCTAAGGGATATAACCACAATTTCTTCAAATCACAACTAAGGCAAGTACTTCTCACCAACAAGAAGATCTCAAAGGCTCATTGGAAACCAACAACAAGAACAAATTGACTATGTAAATTTTGCACTTATGCATTAGATCCTGCAGATTCCAAAGCCTTCCAACTACAAAGAAGGTCAAGGAAAGCTCGAGTTTGAAGAACCTATGCAAGCATAGATGGATGCAATTGAGAAGGAAAAGACTTGGAAACTTATTCATAAGTCTTTAAATCATCAACCCATATGAGTTAAGTGGTTACACAAAGTCAAGTACAAATCAGATGGTCCATTGGACAAGTACAAAGAAAGACTTGTAGCTAAGGGATATAACCAAAAGCATGGCATTGATTATGAAGAAACCTTTCCCCCTAATGCAAGGTTTACAACCATAAGAATCATTCTTGTATGATGTGCACGCTTCAAATGGCCCATTTACCAACTTGATGCCAAAATTGCTTATCTCAATGAAGATCTTCAAGAAGAAGTATATGTTGATCAACATGAAGGTTTCATGATCGAAGGAAAGGAAGATCAAGTGTACAAGCTTCAAAAATCAAATCATTTTAGCCTATTAAGGTGATGTACCCCAGCATAATGACTGAAAGAAAAAAGGACAACCTTTATCACCCCTAAGGCATTTCATGAAATGCAAATAGTTACAAGTATAGTTCCTTCCATTAGTCTAGATGGAATTCTAGATATTATCCCCATATGGCAATCACAAAAACTCAACAACCAACATCAGTGCATCTCAACCCAGTGAGTAACTTCCCAACCAAGCACCACTTCACTCCCTCCTGTATATCATATGAAAAAAGCATAGCAAGAAACTGCAATCATGCATAAAACATCAATACTCAGAGCATCGATGAAGGAAACATTCATACTGGGCTCAAAAAAGACCCCTTGAGTAGCCTATTGTGAGGGAATTCACCATATGGACAACTTAGAATCTTGAGTGCATACCCATTTGAAATCCGTAAGGCCACTCAAGACTGAAAAGGGAAATGCACATACATATTTTAAGACAATCACAACACACATGCATTTGTGATTGGTTGATGATCTAGGTGATTGATCACCCCCCCCCCCCCAAGTATACATGCTCCCAACATAGTACATATCCAAGGTAATTGGAGTCCAACATGATGTGAGAAAATAGAAGAAGACCTTCCTCTATAGTAGTAGGATAGGGACACCATGCCATTGAGTGTGGTAATCCTATCCTGGTACAGTATAGAAGTGTGCATTCATGAACAATAATTCACCTCTAACTTCAAGGAACAAAAATAGTATGTCTATAGCTTCTATAGCAAGACACATCTGAAATGACGTCAATATGATTGTTTACATAAGGTGCAAGTCTAGTAAGCTATGTGGTAAACTTTACATAAGCCAATTTTTACTCAAACAAGTGGTGTTTTTATGTGAAACATAAGAGGAAAAGTAGGATCATACAAAAAAGTTCTTCCGTTTGATATATATATATATACTAGGATTTCTCATGTATAGCGGGCCCAACAAGGCAACGTATATCATTTCACAGGCAACATGGCTTGGTGTGAAAACCTCATTAGTGTTTTAGCAAGTTTGCCACCAAAAAGACTTGCACAACCGCGAGATAACAATTAAAGGCAAAATGTAGATAGCTAGTCAGATCGCCTGGAGGTACAATGTTGCTGCAATGGGATAATAACCATGCCCTAGAATCAAGTATGAGCCCTGAGTCATCACTCCACATCCTCTAAGCATAGAGTTGCAGCCTGTCAGCGCCAGCTAGATGCATTGCATAATCACAAGCTTGACCATCCCAAGTGCCACGCATAGGCAAAACGATGCTCAACACTGCCACAATAGCAAAGAGTGTGAGACAAAGCCGAAGAGAAAGTGAGAGCCCATGAGGACACGACCCAACAACAGCTAGATGAGGGAGTAGATCTTTGACCCTACCAAGGTAGCGAGATGAAAAATAGGGAGCGCTAGGCTCGACCTAGAGGAAAACTTCCATAGATGAAGGTAAGGTGCAAGGATGCACTTGAAGAGCCCAGTCACAATTTCCATCCAGATGGAGTAGTCCATGGCTACAGGCTACGAAGTGCAACAGCTCGAGCAGGCCAGGGAACAAGAAGCTCAACCTATCTTGGGCACAAGCAGTAGGAGAAGTAGTGCGAAGCAGGTAACTCTTGAACCAAACCAAAGATACCACAACATGTGATACACGATCTTATGGTGAAGCACAGATATGCTTAAGAGTAAGCTACCCCAGAGAAATAGATGAATACATTGAAACGAGAGAAACCTGAGAGAGAGCATATAGACGGCCCAAACAATACCATCCACAAGAAGAATGGGGAGCATGAAGGCTCAACCCCAGAGAAGGGAGTGGGAAGTGGAAATGTGGAACCCTTCCTTACCCATGCATTAGGCAAGAATGATATATCTTTCCTCTCTAGAATGGCCAGAGTGATCATTACTGAGGCAACAATGGTGATTCTTCTCTATAGTTAGCCATTGCTCACTACCTGTCTGAAGAATGAGCTAGTTTCTAGCACTATTTTGGTTTGGATGTACTCCTTCTTTCAGTATCCATTTTGCGTGATTTTCACGTGCATTTCATTGGTTAAATAGTCTATTTAATGTGGTGTGAAGACTATATTCTTTGAGTGACTTTGTAAATAGTGAAGGTGTGTCTCTGTACATAGGCAGACAACAATACCGACAACTAGTCTAACTTGCAAAGGTTTCTTCTCCCTATTGGAACATCCAAATAAAGTGTTTTAAAATGCTATGGATAGAGGAGGGTGTCAAATTTCATTTTCAAAATTCTCATCATTTTTCCACATCTATATTTTGCATTAGAGGCAAAGTAGTGACTCAGGGTCACTATAGAAAACAACTCTTGAGGGCCTAAAACCTTCCAAAGATGCATAGTGGTGTTGAATCTTCCCCCAATAGTGGTATCCAAGCAATTCAAAGCATTTGGGACTCTTGAAAGAAGTCGAAGAAACTATCTAAAGCTATTAAGCTCTTAGAAAAGGACTTGTAGGAGATTGGTGAGCTACATCACTATTCAAATGTGGATTTTGAAGCTTGTAGCAAGGTCCTCAATACATATCAAGGGAGAAAGCTATAAGAAGGTGTTCTATAAGAAGGTAATCATTTTGAACTTTCCTACTCCATCAAACTCGAAAGAAGCTTGGGATGCATAGAATCTTAAGCTACCCAAATAGAGAATTTGGAGAAAGGAAGCTACCAACCCTAGAGATTTCGGGTTAGTAATTTCCTCATGTGCAAGGGACTATGGGGATTAGTTAGTGGAGTTGAGCCTAGGGGTCAATATGCAGAGCCACTCACTCTAGCATAGGAAAAGGAAGTGGATGAGTGTATTGAAAGAGATAGAAGAGTCATATTCATCTCATCTCAACCATTATTTATAGCATGATTGGTCATATGCAAGACTTGAAATCATCAAAGAAAGTGTGGGGCGCCTTGGAGAGATTATACTCACCTCCACAAAGGCATGAAAGATTCAACTCAAGAATGAGTTGAACTACTTAACAAATACTTCAAATAGAAACATCAATGATTATATCCTCAAGGTAAAAGGGATTACAGATGCCTTACGATCAATAGGCAATTCCATTGATGATGATGATTTGGTAGTTTATACACTAAATGGCCTAAGGGATGATGAAAAATGGAGGCCATTCACTACTTCAATATATGTGAGGGACTTGTTACTAGATTTTGAGCAATCAGTCACACTCATGGTGATTGTGGAAATGAACCTCAATGGAGGTCATTCAAAGGGAAATGAGGCCCTAGTCTTTTATGCAAGTAAAGGCAAAGGAAAGAGAGGTGGACATAATGGAGAAGGTAGAGGTAGAGGAATATCAAGCAATAATCAAGAAAAAGAGAGTCAAAGCTATGGAGCAAGGGGGAGAGGAAGAGCTAGAGGAAGATGAGCTTGATATCAAGGAAGGGACTACACAAAGGAATGCTACAACTGTGGCAAGCCAGGTCACTTTGCAATGAACTATTACTCAAAGGATAGCCAAGGAGGCCATAAAAAGAATCAAGGTAACTATACAAATACCTCAAATACATTAGAGAATGATAATCTCTTAGCCATGATGCAATGAAATGCAAGAAGAGAAGGCATAGAGACCACATGGTACATCAATAACAGGTGTTCAAATCACATGAGCTACAATAGGGAAATGTTTTGTAATTTGCATGAACCAAGCACACAAGGGCATGTAGAAATAGGGGATGACAGCGAGCATAGGATCACACACTTAAGTGATGTTCCTTTGGATGAAAATCAAAATGCAAGGTTTCTTAAAGATGTGTCACATGTATTGAAAATCACAAAGAATTTAGTATCTGTTGGACAGATGGTTGAAAGAGGGTATGTAATCAAGTTCAACAAAAAAGGACGTTTTGTGGAAGACCCGAAGAAAGGCGACAAACTAATTGCTAAAGGAAAGAAGGAAGGAAGGCCATTCACCATGGAGGTAAAACCACCCTCATCACATACAATCTATTTGACAATTGGCAGTAAGCAAATAGCTCAGGTGGACTTGTGGCACAAGAGTATTAGCCACATAAACCTTCAAAAGTTGAAGGATATGCAAAGGAGAGTATTAGCCATATAATCCTTCAAAAGTTGAAGGTTTATGTGGCACAAGAGTATTAGCCACATAAACCTTCAAAAGTTGAAGGATATGCAAAGGAGAGGATTGAAGTGGTCTTCCAAATTTCCACTCAAAGTATGCAACACGTGTGTGAAGGAAGCAAGCAAGGCTTCCATTCAAGAAGAGTACAGAAAGAAACAGATTTTCAGTTGACCTCATTCACACCGACATATGGGGACTCATCAAAGAACCCTCACTGGTAGGCAATCCATACTTTGTTATCTTCATTGATGATCATACAAGAATGAAACGGTTCTATTGTATGAAGTCAAAAGCAGAAGTTTTTAGACACCTTAAAGTTTTCAAAGCACTTTTTAAAAAGGAAATGGGCAGGTACATAAAGATCCTTAGATCTGATGGAGAGGTAGAATACTTCGCCAAGGAGTTTTCTAAACTTTTAAGTCATAATGGCATCAAGAGACAATGTACATGCAAGTATACACCTCAGCAAAATGGGATTGGAGAGAGGAAAAATAAACACATAGCTGAGGTGGCAAGATCGATGCTCTACGAGATAAATTTTCCTAACTGCTATTGGGCAGATGTAGCAAGTATAACCATATACATCATGAATAGATGCCCAACTTCAGGTGTACATGCTTGAAGTCCATATGAAGAATTGTACGGTAAGAAACTACTCAAGATATTCGATTGTGTATGTTATGTGCACATGCCTTATGAACTGAGGTATAAAGTTGAAGCAAAAGCTGAACAATGCATTGTTATTGGGTATTCAAGAGAGTAAAAACGGTTTTAGATGTTATGATCCTAAAACCAAAGAGTTGAAGGTATCTAAAGATGTTATCTTTGATGAATTGTTGCCATGGTATGGTGTGAATGATTCATTACAGGTTGAAGACATACATGATGCTGAAAGGAGACATGTAGAAGACCACAAAAGTGTGGAAATTCCTAGTCCTTCAACTTCAAGAACACTTTGTACAAGTCCATTGTAGGATCTTTGAACTATGCAACTCTTACTAGGCCATACATGAAACATGTTTTGGAGAACGAATCACAAAGTGGGCATAAAGTTGAAGGTCAAATTCTAAGAAGAAAAGCACATGCCTATGTGAAGGGACAATTTCACACATGTATTATATTTGTAAAGTTAGACTTAAGTTTAGTTCTAGAATTTTCAAAAGTCACAAGATTGAGAAAAGCTATATAAGTTAGTTTGTATCAACTGATGCGATTTGGAAGAGAGAGAGTTAGAGAATGTGTGAAGGAGTTCATTTTGTATCACTGAATATAGTTGGGCTTCTCTGAGTGAGAAAGCACCTGTAAACTTCTGAGTTTTTCATAGCTATGAGAAGAAGTAGTTAAAGTTTTGTGTATGAGACCCTCTCCTCCATCTCCATGCTTTCCTACTGTGTAATGATGTCAAAAATTGAATTTTTCCAAGCAACTCGATGCCTGACATCGAGTTTGTGTTGACTGTTAAATCTTCTTAGAAACATGAGGTTTGATGGAGCAACTCGATGCCTGGCATCGAGCTTCAACATAAAGTTGATGCCTAGCATCAAATTCCCACATAAACGGGGTTGTGTTCATACCTTGTGTTATACAGGTGTTCTAGTGCTACATTAATTCATTTCTTGTGATGTTTCACACATCAACAACTGGTATCAAAGCAGAAAGGTTCTCGAGAGCAGAAGGCGTCAAAGGTACAAGAAGTTTTTTGAAAAGTTTTCATTAAAGTTTGGAAGCTAAAGCATTCAAAGACACAAGGCATCAAAAGGTTACTTCAAAAGTATATTCATACACAAAGAACTCCAAAAGGTATTATTCTTTATCCATTAAACTCACAGGTTGAAACAGAAGCAAAGAGTTATGGCAGATCATATCTCTATTGACAAACTGGATAGAGATAATTATCCTGCATGGGTTACGAGAATGGAAGCCTTACTTATGAGTAAGGATCTTATGGTGTACATAACAGGTGAAGAAGAGAATCCAATATTTGAAGATGAAAGTAGACCAAAGAAAGAGGAACTGGATGCTTTAAAGCATTGGAAAAAGAAGGATGCAAATGCAAAAGCTTACATCTACAATACAATCTCAGATCATTTGCTACCACACATCAGAGGTTTGGAATCAGCTGATGATATATGGAATGCATTGGAATTTCATTTCTAGAGTACTACCAAAGCAAGGAAAACAAGTATATGGTCATAGTTTACTACATTCAAGAAGAAGCCAAGTCAAAATATTAGTGATTATGTCACTAAGATGAAGGATCTAGCAGATAGTCTTGGATCCATAGATGAAGATGTTGAAGATCACAAATTGATCGCTCATTTGCTTGCATGTGTGAGAGGAGATGAAAATTGGAAACCTTTTGTCTTGTCAACAAAGCTTTCTTTGAATCATTTTGTTCCAGATTTGAATCAATTGCTTGGTTTGATGCTCACATTTGAGCAAGACTTGAAGAGAGATGGACATAAAGGACAAAGTTCTACAATGTACATGACAAATAAGAAGAAAGGAGATAAAGGTAAAGCAAAGGACAAAGAGGAATCGAGTTCTCAAGTTTATTATACAAGAGGCAAAAGCAGTGTCAGAGGAAGAGCAAGAGGTTTTGGAAGAGGAAGAGGTAATCAGAATAACAATAAGAAGGCTTGCTTGATTTGTGGATTGAGTAATCATTTGGCTCATGAATGTTGGCATAATCATCAGAATAACAATAGTAGAGGCAAAGGCACAAGATATCAAAGTAATTTCCAAAGAGGTAGACAAAGTCAAAGAGGAGGCTACGGTAGAGGTGGAGGAAGAAGTTGGGGACATAATCAATCCTACAACACCACCTACTACAATTATGCAACTGATACACAAAATGAAGGTCATACATCATTGATGATATACTTCGAGCAAGGCTTCTAGTTGTTTGACGCCTGATTCTTTCGATGGTTGGGGTGCCTCCAGTAGTGTTTGGTGAGCCTGCTCAAGCATTGTATAACGTTGATTCACATCTGCATTTTCCTCTTCAAGAATTGTAAGTTGCCTTTGTAAGTTCTGGTGATTTGTTGTCAGTTGTTGATACCGGTCGTCAAGAGCTCTGTACTCATTCTGAAGCTGAGATACACATTGATTTAATGCTAGAAATATACTATTTACATTAAATGATGCAGGGAGAGGTGAAGATGCAGGGGGAATGGGGGCGGGAAAGGGAGTTGTGAATGATGTGGATGCAAGTGGAGATGTGGGTGGAGGGGGTATGGGAGACGGAGGTTGCATGGGGGGAGGGAGCGGTGCAGTGGCAGGAGATGTTTCCATAGTGTCAAATGTTTGAGTGACCGTGTAAATGGGGATCGTGGGTGGGGTGGAAGTGACATTAGTGAAGAGAGTGGTGAAAGTGGGCATGGTGACTCCCCCGAATTGGATTCCCGGAGAGAGTGGAATTCCCATGACGATTGTGGTGGTAGTGGACGTGGTGGTGATAGTGTCATGTGGTGGAGCGAGTTGTGTAGTGAGAGGTGGGGAGGGTGGTGGCAGTGGTGCTTCCTGATGTTCGTCTGCTTGCGTTGTATCTCCTGGTGCTGATACGTTGATATGAATTTGTTTCCCGGACCTCATGGGGCGGGCGAGAACTCTTTTCTCAAATCGGTGAATGTAGGCCATTGCCTCATGAATGGCCTCATCCAATCCTACTGCATCGGCGTGTAGGTTTATGGACTCGATGAACATATCATCCACGCCTTCCTCCGCCAGCAATTGGTTCATGAGTTTCTTGCATGCTTCAAGTGACATTTTATGCTGTTCTTGAACTAGCTGCATGGTTCGATATAGTCTTTGTATTTGTGCCGAATACGCGGGAGCACTTGCTAACTCTGAAAGTTCATCATACTCTTGTTCTTCGTAGGCTTCTTCCTCTTGTTCGGTCTCTTGTTCATCGACGTCGACTTCTACAACTTGCGGCTGGGTGGGGGCTGCCGTTGTTGTATGGGTTTGTGGTTCCTGAGCTCGCTCTGTTTCCGTTTCGAGATTAGAGTCGTAGATTAGTCTAGCCACTTCTTCATCAGTGAGATCATGGAGAGTAAAGCCCTGTGGAAATTCCAAGTCCGATGGGATGGGTGGAAACACCAGATTGGGTCCCTCTGTACTTGGTCTTGGTAGTCGAATGGTGAATGGTCTAATGCGTCGTGTCTGGGGAGGGGTAATCTCTGGTGTAGTGGTGGCTCCCCTTGGTTGAGCGCAGGGTAATTGGACTCCCCCTCTCATCTTCTTTGATGGAGGACCTGCCGCTGATAGCCTTCTTTGGAATTCCTGGGCCTGGGACCATACAAGTGCCCGCTGAATAGGCACGTCATAGGCTAGACATCGGTAGATTATTTTGGTCATAGCACAACACCCGTGGAGCACATTTTTCTGCTTCTTGTTCCACCGTTGATGGGCTAGGTGAATCTCATCTATGATCCAATGTGGTATGTTGATAGGGAGGTTTTCTGTCTCTGCCAAATACAAGCTAAACCATATCTTCTTTGGGGGCATGGTGAATCTTTCCTGGGTGGGGAAAGCAAAATGCTGCATGACGGTCCATAGGTGAAGAGCGATGGTCGGTGTCATTGCTACCATATCCTTCAGCTTATTGAGATCTTTATGTTTCATTCTGCCTGGAACCATTGTTTCCTTTTCAGTAGGAATGTGCATACCATACATGCCCAATGCTTCTCGTACCAGATTGAGGGTCAGTTTGAATCTTTTAAGTTCGTGGCCCGGCAATAGTGAGGGTAACACAAAAGTGCTGTCGCCTCCCTTGGCCCTGCTAGGAGTGATGGTACTTATAAGATAAGAACAACGTAAGAAATCTGGCTTCGGTAAGTGGGCCCTGAAATAACTGTCCAGGCCAGCTTTGGTCCATACTGCACGCATTACTTCGGCATTCTGATAGCTCTCAAATTCACGCGTGAAAAAATGGTAGCATCCCCATTTACCATTAAACTCCAATTCAGCTTCCCAAAAATAGGTTCCATCACCCAATGGTCCTACAACATCACTGAACCAATGAGCGTGTTTGCCCACTTGAGAGGTGTGCCCCTGGGGAGGATCCTGAACTGGGAGTACATGCACAGCTTGAAGTTCTTGCGGTCTTTCGGTGAGATGTGGTTCAAGGAGGAGTGTTTCTATATCAACAATCTGTGCGCTGGATCCGGCGTGAGAACTGGCACCTCCGGCTTCTGCCATAGCCCTGCTTGCTTGTTGGTTCTGTGAGAATATAGAACCAGGTGTTAACATCGTAATGGACAGAATAAACCCGTTGTTGTCCCCGTTACAACATTAACAAGAGGTAGATGATGAGTCAGTGGTTAGTGAGTGCACGATGATAGTGCGTGTAGTTAATATCTGGATAGTCCTAGGAGCTAGATGGAAAGATGCACTGTCTGACTAATGCAGTTAGTAAGTGGAGATGAATTCACAGATTGGGGTCGGGGGGTTTATTACAAGTCTTAGGTTGCCAAACACCATGGATGGCTTTTGGTCTTGGTTTTGTGGAGATTCGGGAGGGTTGCATGAGTAATTCTGCTGGGAGTTGTTGTGTCATTGGGACCCATTTACGAGTGAGTCTGTGCGTGCTTCTAGGTGGCAGTGTGTTCGAGTGTATCAGACAAGAGTGGGTGGCGGCTGCTTGAGCGCGTGAACCCTGTCGTGTATGATGTGAATTGTGTGGGGTTAGTTGAGCCCGCAAGCAAGCCTTAGGCACCCAAATTTGTCTTGATTATGGGTCAGCCTTCATCGACTTCTTGGGTACCCAAATGGATTTCACTTTCTCAACAGAGGTTTTAGGAGTCCTCTTATTAGCATCAAGTCGTCGATTACTAATAGGAAGTTGAGACCGTTGTTGCGACTTAGTTACGGCCGGCAGCTCGTCTTTCCGCACCCAGATTTGTTTCATCGGCTGAGTTGTTCTGCTTCGCGCGTTCTTTTGGTCTCTCGCCTGGAGAATCTTGAGTGATTGATCTGCCCTTAGTTGCTGCCTCCTTCTGGCCTTTGGAAAAGAAGGGAGTTCCATTGTGGTTCTGGCTCCTTCTTTGAGATCTTCGTTCTTCTGTATCACATAGCCTTGGACAAGAACAGCATGGTCAACTTCATGTGTACCCCTGGAGGGACCAGGAGTCTGTGCCTTTTCTAGTTCCTTGAGTGCTCCATTATTTAACTCAATTGTAATTCTAGTTTGATTCACCCATACCTGAAGAAGTCCACTTCATAGGCTTAAGTTGACGGCTTGGTCATAGATCCAGTCTTGACCCAAGACAAGGGGCTCAGTGAGGTCCTCATCTTGACACACTAGTACTTTAACTGTCATTGCCTCATCATGAATATAGAGGGGAAGTTCCACCTCGCCCATGCAAGGGGTTTCCACGCCTCCCAATCCTATGAGATATGCTTCCACAGGGTTGACAGTTAATTGCAACTCTTGACAGTAAGACAATTTAACAGCACTAGTGGCTTCACCTGAGTCAATCAAGGCTCTTACAGTCCTTGCACTCTTTCCTTGTCCTATATGTAAGGTTATGAAAGGACGTCGATCAGTTATCCTATGAGAGCTAGCACCTGAAACTTCACACATAGCCACGTCATATCCTTTATCTGCATATGCATCTTGCCTAGGTTGCTCTCTACCTTGTCTTCTTAATTTCATTCTCCGTATGCGCTCTAGGGCTTCTGCTTGAGCTTCTTGTCGAATTCGCTTTTCTTCCTCTTTGCGTTTCTGAGCACTATTGAGTCGACTTAGCATTTCCTCTGTGAGAGGTTCCTGATACAACTTGACTCTGCATCCGCTAATATAACTTGGGAGAACATCGCCTTCTAATGTGGCTAGTTGCACTGCTCCACTTGTTGAGATTCTGTTAATGATCATGGGTCCGTAGCCTCTCTTCTCCAGTTTCCTCGCATGTTGCTTCAATGTGTAGACTAGAACTAAGTCGCCTGCCTTTAAACCTTTATCCTTAACGTGGGCATCAAAGTAGGCCTTCTGTCGTTTCTTAGCTGCATATATCCCTGCAGCTGCTCTCAGTCTTATTTCTCCTAATCGTTCAAGGTCAAAAAGTATAGAGGAGAGTTCATGACCCGTCCATTCGTGCTCTTGTGCTACTTTCAATGTAGGTATCAAGAAGTCTAAAGGTAGCACAACATTTTGGCCAAATACCATATGAAAGGGAGTGGCTTGGAGTACCGTTTTGTAGGCAACTCGGTATGCCCAAACAGCATGGTGTAGTTGTTTGTCCCAATCAGAGCGTTTATTGTTCACTAATTTCGTCAATACATTGCATAAGATCTTGTTGGTGCTCTCAGCCTGGCCATTTGCTTGAGGGTGATAGGGGGCAGACTTCTTATGTATTACCAAAAATTCTTGGAGCAGATTTTCAAAAACTTCATTCAAGAAGTGAGTGCCTCTATCACTAACTAGCTCTATAGGTAGCCCGTATCTAGTGAATACATTTTCAAACAAGAATTTAGCAGTTGTTTGAGCATCGTTCTTCGTTGTGGCTTTTACCTCTACCCACTTTGTTAGATAGTCTGTCGCAACAATGATATATTCTGCATGGGAACCCTTAGCTGGGGGATTAATAGGACCTACGAAGTCTATTCCCCACTTAGAGAATGCACGTCCACCCATCATAGGTTTCAGTGGCATCTCATCTTTACGTATAGGATACTGAGTTCTCTGACAGACATCACATCATTTCACATAGGTATGTGCATCCATGTGAAGGGTCGACCACCAGAAGCCCGCAAATAGTATTGCCTTGATCACCCGATCTGGTCCAAAGTGTCCTCCTGCTACACCTTGGTGAGCAGTTTCCAAGATCTTAAGATATTCACTCTCATGGACACACAGTCTCAGGTAACCATCCTTACCATGCTTGTAGAGATTATCACCAATGAGTGAGTAATCCTGGGCTTCTTGTTCTAAACTCCTTTTCCTAGCCAGAGTCATGTCTGGAGGGAATGTTTTCGTCCTCAGGAAGGATACTAGTGGTTCACTCCAATCTGGCACTATGGACACCTGATAAAGAGTGGCATGTTCCACAGGTGGTTTAGTGCAACAGATTGGGCATTCCTTACACAACTTTTGGGCATCAGCTTCCATAGTTGGCCAATGTACTTCGAGTCTCCTTAGTGTCTGAAGGGTTCGTTGCTTTGGGTAGTGTTGCTCTAATGCACCTACATGTGCTAAATGCAACCAGTTATTGTACTTGTCCTCTTCCACACAACAAGCCAAGATTCCCTGATCCGTGTGCTTGTACATGCTTCCTGCCATGATGTGATATTTTTGGGCTTTTACTACCTCTCTATCCTGCGTGTTTATTACTGGATGGTTAGGTCCGTATGTCAATACTGGCACTAATGGCTTAGCCCACTGCGGTACCACTTCCAAGTTAAACAAGTAAGCATCAGGAAGGTCATCTGATACTCCTTGTGGGGCTTCTCCAGATGTGAGCCTAGAAAGGTGATCTGCTCTCAAATGAGTCCTCCCTTTCCTTACCACAACCTCGAAATCATATTCCATTAGTAAGAGAAACCATCTTACTAATCTTCCTGTATTGCATGGCTTGTTCACGAGATATAACAATGCTTGGTGATCAGTAAAAAATTTAAACTTATTTGCAAGCAAATAGTGTCTAAATTTCTTGACTGCATATACCATGCCTAAGCCTTCTCTCTCTGTAGTGGTATAATTTCGTTCAGCTGCATTCAATTGTCTACTAGCGTAGGCAATTGGGAGATCCATATTACCTTCACCAGTAGGTTGTGCAAGCACACATCCAATGGCATAATTGGATGCATCCACGTGAACATGGAATGGCTTATTCCAATCTGGTGTGGTCAAGATTGGTGCTGAACATAATCTTCGTTTAAGCTCATTGAAGGAATTCTCACATTCCTCAGTCCACTCAAAGTTTGTCAGAAGTCCGTACATGGGCTTTGCAATGACAGCATACATGTGAATGAACCGGCGGTAGTAACCACAATGTCCCATGAAAGCTTGTACTTCCTTGACATTCCTTGGCCTAGGTAGCTCTGTTATGGCTCTCACTTTCTCTTCGTCAGTAGATATGCCATTCTTTGACACTATGTGCCCTAGAATCTTGCCTTGCCTGACCATGAAAACGCACTTTTCTGGGTTTAGGCACACTTGATATTCTCTACATTTGTCAAAGATTTGTCTGAGTTCAGGAATATGGGTTTGTCTAATGTTGGAATGAGCACAAAGATCATCAACATAGACTTCTAAATTCTTCCTCAGGAACTCCTTAAATACATGGCACATTAGTCTCTGGAAGGTGGCTGGTGCATTGGTAAGCCCAAATGGCATTACACGAAAGGCAAATATACCCCACTCTGTGGCAAAAGCTGTCTTATGCTGATCTTCTGGAGCTATGGCTACTTGATTGTAGCCCGAAAATCCATCGAGGAAGCTGTACACTTCCTTGCCTGCTACTCTTTCTAAGAGATGCTCTATGATAGGAAGCGGATAGTTATCTGGAATCGTGGCTGCATTAACCTTCTTCAAGTTAATGCATACACGCAGCTTACCATTCTTCTTGGGCACCACTACGATGGGGGATACCCACTCAGTGTGCTCAATTTCATAGATAAATCCAGCTTCGACCAGTCGATCTATCTCCTCTTTGATCTTGGCAGCGTAATTATCGTTATATGTATAGGGCTTTTGCTTAGAGGGTTTAGCATCTGAGGTCATGGGGATAGTGTGTGAGCATATGTCAGGGTCAACACCTTTCAAATCCTTGTAACTCCAAGCGAATACATCTCTGTATTCTCTTAGCAAGGCTATTAACGCATGCTCTTCTTCCTCTGTTAAGTCATGGCCTATGTACGTGCATCTCTCCTCTCCTTCTTCTAAGGCCACTACTATTTTCTTGGTGGTTTCTTTGTTATCATAGGCCTCTCCTGATTGTGCCTCTCGTTTAGGCATTCTTATCATGACTCTCCTGTCCTCTATCTCATACTTCTTAAAATTTTCCGGGACCTCAAACAAAGATTCTTCCTCTTTTGGGGAGACTTCTTTCTTCTTTCGTTTCTTTCCTTCTTCCTTTGGGGTCACATGTGTGGCTAATCTTACATCATTTGTAAGCTCTCCATGCCTCTGGGGTTGAAATTCAACTTCATGGAAGTATTCTTCATCTGATGCAAAAGGTGGGTCCATAATGATTGACTCTAGATCGGAGCCACTTGCATCCTCAAATGCATAAGGGCTAGGTTCGCATTCTTCTAGAACTGCCTCTCCCATGATTGGCTCTATGGAGAAGACTGAAATGTCATAGCCATCCTCATCACAGTGGGGTGTCCATTGTTCTTCATTGATGGTTACATCCATTGTTGCTAGGATTTCTGCCCAGCCGTGGGGTTCAAATTCTTCGTCAGGAAAGACTATAGGTGCATAGGCTGGGTCTTGAATGGATCTATGGGTTTCTTTTGCACCTATCTCCCTGGCTTTTTCTCTCTTCTCTTCTTCTACTGCTACTTTGCACATCCATAAGTGAGTGTCTTCATGCATCCATGAGGACCCTGATCCTATGGAATGCACTGATTCTGTATCATCTTTGGCTCTATGGATGGGATTCCATTGGATAGGAGGTACATCTCTATGAGAGTAATCCTTGAGATTGACTTTGGTTGTAACACCTAAGTGCTGCAAATACAAAGAATTGGTTCCCCAATCCTGTACCACTTGCAACTGCCGCATAATTGGTCTTCCCAAGATCATTTCATAGGCATGATTTTTGCTGAAGTCACATATAGCAAATGTATGCTCAAACTTGACACCACAGGTGGTGAGAGTTATTCCTTCTAGCAATCCTAAGGGCCTTTCAATATGACCATCGGCCATCTGCAATTTCATTCTCGTTGGCCTGAGTGCTGGCTTGCCCCAACGCTTCCATAGGGAAGTGGTGGCAATTGCAACTCCTGCACCTGAGTCCAAAATTGCCTTGGTGGTGTACTCCTGGTAGGTAATGGGAAGATAGGTGTTCCCTTCTTCACCTTCACACATATCTCCTATCTTATCCAAGGGTATCTCTGGGACTGTCCTATGTGATCCTACCTGGGAACGAGGTTTTGCTATCTCGGGCACTTGATTGGCTACATGTTTCCATAATTCAGGTCTAACCTTGAGTAGCTCTTCCAAAGTGAGATTGCACTGCACTTTAGTGTTTTTCACTACCTCTGTGTTCCTAGGTAAGACTGAGTCCTCATTTTTTACCATGCCCGTAGGTGCTCTCATACAAGTAGACTTAGCTTCCCATGGGCCTGTGAAATGGGGTAGTTCTTATAAAGAATTAGACTCGAAGTCTAATCTTTCTTGAGATTGGGTGCTCTCCTGCTCTCCATAAATGGATGGATGTCTTGTGGGAATTGGTCATGTGCCTCATCCACAAGGTCAATGGGAGGAGGGACTTCACTTTCTTTAGCCCATTTGTCTTCTTGAATCTCACGTAGGAATTCTGGTGTGAACCGATTCATAGAAGATGATGTGTCTGGCTCCGTAGAGTTAGGCACATAGGCTTCAGGCACATAGGCTTCCTGAGCAGGAATGCTTACTCTTTCACTTGCCTTGTCCTTGTGTTGAGAGGTTGGTTCCTTTTGTGATTGTGCCATTAGATTTTCTATTCTTTCTAGGGAGGGGGGGTTGTCTGGTTCAGAGGAATTGGGCACATAAACTTCTGATGGGGGATGGGTCATGTTTTTGCTTACTTTATCCCTTTCTTGATTTTTTTCTTCCTTGGTGGATCTTGCAATTATGCCCTCTAACTTCTCTAGAAGTCCATCCAAGTGTAATTGCGTCTTGGCTGAGCCCGAGTAATTGAAAAGGCGGCTGGCTTCAAACATAGTCTGAGCCAATGCGACCATTTTCGCGCAAAGCTTGGTTCTTTCTATCTCTAGGTCAGCTCTAGGGTAGCACTTGTCATGATCCGTTACATTTGGCCCTTCTTGGATTCTGGCCTGATATGCTTTAAGCATCATGTCTATGTCTTCAGGAGTGGGATCAGCCAATACTGATCCTACTCTAGGGGGTGGTGGAATCGTATGAGGTGGGTTGGAAGGTGGCGGATCGGATGGTGATGGGAATGGTGGTGGTGGGGTAGTGTGAGAGGGAGTTTGAGATGTGAGTTCAGTTATCCTTGCTTTGGTTTCCCTTATGCTTTCCTCAAGTTCACTCATCTTTTTAGCCCATTGTCTTTTCATTCTTTCCCGACTATCTTTCCACGCTCTAGTCCTTTTCTTTGTCACGCTCTCGGTTTCACTAGCCTCTGGGTTCTTATCCTGGTTTACCCCTTGGTTCTGCTGCAATGCCTGAGCTCTAGTCACTACCTGTACTGGTGCGGTGGATGTCACACTTCCTGTGGAGTCTACCACCAATCCAATAACGTTAATAGGAGTGATTTTTGGCATATTATTAGGATTCTTAGGGCAATCTCGTAAAAGATGCTCCTTTCCACATTCTTGGCAAAAGCCCTGAATTGTTATTGACTGGGGTTGTGTTGGTGGAGGTAAGGGACAATCACGAATGAGGTGATCTCCCTGACATCTGTAGCATGGTCCTCTAGGGAATGGGGGTCTTACCTGCCTAGGTTGAGGCCTAGGGTTGGGGTTTGCATACATGACGTTTGTGTAATCTGACTCCCCACTAGGTTCACTTGGCTCTTCACTATAGTAAGACTCACCATGCTCAGGAGACTGCATGTAGTAGGCCTGGGGGCTATCAACATGTGTAGAATCAAAGCTATGGTCACTGGGGTCACTTTCAGAAAGCAATGGTGTTACAGGGACTATCGCTCTATTCAGGTTTTCTTCTGCTGCTGCATATTTTACTGGGATCACATTAGCTGGGGCAGGGGGTTGTTGTGCTAACACAGGCTGAGGCCTTTGTTGGTTTTGATATTGTGGTTGGTAGGTTTGTTGAGGCCTAGCGTACTGTTGTGGTGGATATTGGTTCTGATATCTTCCTTGTTGAGGGTATGTCTGAGGGTAGGTTTGCCTAACTGCTTGCTTATTGCATGGGCAATCTTGCGCTGTGTGATTTGTGTATCTCCGTTCTATGGTGCAGTATTGGCCACTAGGATTTACTTGGGGTTGAGCCATAATGGGACATACATTTGCCATATGGCCGCCTCCACAATTATAGCATCTTTTTACAGGGGCGAACCTTGGGATTTGTTTACTAGAGACACCTAGTTTCTGAGCAACTTTCTCTGCAAGTTCCTCAATCGATGTGGATTGCGTGGAAGAGAGGCTAGAGGCACTGTCTGAATCTTTGTACATCTTGGAAAGCTCTAACTCCCCCCCTAGGTTATCCTCGATGTCAATGCTCATGCGTACACACTCTTCTATGGTCCTAGGGTCCTTCAAGTACACATAGGATCTCAATTTGGTACTTAGCAATCCATCCAGGAATAAAGCCACTTGCTTAGCTGGCGTGGGTAACTCAGGGACAGGGCATCTTTTAAGATATTGCCTAAATCTCCTTCCTGCAAGTCTCACAGTCTCTTGCGGGGTCTGCTTGAAACTGTGAATCAGTGAGGAGGTGTTATGTCTTATGCCACTTTTAGAGAATTCAATAATGAAAGCCTCTAGGAGTTGGTCTATGCTCCTGAACTGTCTCTCATTCAATGGTTGAAACCACGTAAGGGCTGTGTTCCTAAGGGTTAGACCAAAGGCATTATATTGCGTGAATAAATCCTCCACTTGTTCAGCTCTCAAGACTTGCCTGAACTCGGCCACGTGATCGTATGGATCTCCAGTGCCATCGAAGTAGTTCTTCATGGACTTAACTAGCTGAGTCGGTCTCAAGGTCCTTGTGTGCGCTCTAGGTCGTGGTAGAGGGAATTCATCCGCATTTCTTTGTTTCCTGTGAGCTCTAAGTACCTCAGGCTCTACTCTATTTGTTTTCGTCCTCGTTCTTTCTCTGCCCCTTGAGTTGGCAAAGCTCACCTCTGGCCTTTCTCTATG
The DNA here is from genome assembly GCA_020310875.1 of Ceratopteris richardii. Classification (NCBI taxonomy): domain Eukaryota; kingdom Viridiplantae; phylum Streptophyta; class Polypodiopsida; order Polypodiales; family Pteridaceae; genus Ceratopteris; species Ceratopteris richardii. The sequence goes on from CM035444.1 coordinate 60,879,897, forward strand.
TCTATCTCTTTGAGTTCCGTGAGCTTGGGAGGTTCCAGCTCTTGGGTGACCAAAGGACACGTTCGATCTCGGTTGGGGGAAAACGAATTCACCCTTCCAAGTGTAAGCATGCCTATCATTTTCTGTCACCACAAAGATCCTATCCGACACGTGATCTAAGTAGGTCACTCTGCCTGGGCTATCAGGATCCGTAAACTCATAGATCATGATTGCTCCTATATCAGTTGGCTGATCAGGTTTATACCTCCAAAAGGCTTCGTCAGTTTCTCGATTGAGGAGCAAATCTATACTCTTATTATCCTGGGGAATCCACTCGGGAGTAATGATCCTTGTTAGCACTGACTTTCCACGAGGGGTCCTAGGTTCTACACCCATGTTTCCTTGCTCCAAGTCACCTAAATCTGCTTCTGAGATCACATTTCCGAATTCGTCCGTCCTATCTGGGTGACTGGTGACTACATATATGGTTCCTTCTTTGTCCAAGTATGCTCCATTTTCAAACTTGACAGCTGGGCGCTCTAGTCCAATGGATTGATCAGGATTCTTAATCTGTACCACAAATCTTCCTAGGCCGTCCTCATAGATGCTGGCACCTAATCGGTTGGTCCTAAGGTATTCCAACTGCGTTTTGTATGGGCCTTCTACCCTGTGCAAGTATGGCACTCCTGAACTTCCCGTAGGTCTGTCCATGCCTTGAGACATCTCTGATTCACTGGTATCAGAGCTAGGGTAATGCGAGTGGTGACCCAACTGCTGGGCCCAAGACCTGGCAGTATGATTGACACTAGCCTCTGAAGACCTAAGGCTTTGTCTATCTCTTACTAGATGTCGTCCTGATCTAAGGTTCATATGCCTAACTGATTAACCCAATTTCTCCCAGGTACAACCACGTTTCTGAGTCCTTTGTATCAATTACTTAATCCCCTTTTTATGTTGATTATTGTGTTTATACTCTTGTCTGATATCACGTCGTTAGGAATACTTGAGTTTAATTTCGCACTTTAGTTTGGTCGTTTCACGTTAGGTTCTTTTCCTTTAAGGTTGTCGTTCACACACATAGGTTATCTCTTGTCTTGAACTTGATTTCTTAGATAGTCTTTGATTTATCTCGTGCCTATAGTTGCCTGGAATTACTTCTAACGCTACCCGCACTTAGCCTAAACTAAGAATTGACAGAGGGTGTTGCGGGTTTTCCATCCTTGAGTTCCTTTCCTTGTGTTGTTGCCCTGGTGTGCCCAGGACGCACGTTCCCAAGCCTGCACTTACTCTTGCTTTGCGTACCCTTTGATGCTCTCAAAGGACCTGTAAAAGGCCCACTGTTAGCTCAAGACTTAAATTCAAAAGACAGAACCAATCATTTTCATTCATGTAACACTTCACCAATTTGCACTATGACTTTTTGGACACAACTCTAGAGATCCCTGAATTTTGTTCCCCCTGGGTATGGTCCCCGCGAGCTTTCCAACAAAACAAAAATCACGGCAAACGGATTTCGTATGAGAAAGTTATGCCCGCTCAGGGTTTTGGGGCTAAAACAGGATTAAACTAGGTTAACAGGCAAACAGGAATTCTCGGGTTACTTGGGTCATGCCCTCGTAATGCAATACTACACCCTAGTGTTTGTCCCACACTTGGCCAAAATTTAGATCATTATTTTTGCCTTAAAAATTTGACCTAATTTGCCCTTCTAACGTGTTCGCAAAGTCTGTCGGTCGTGATTGATAGGTCAGTCGCGATCGACGTGTCGATCGCGATTGACAGGTCCGTTGTGGCTGTCAGTCGCGATTGACGTGTCGATCGCGATTGACAGGTGGTTCGAAAAGTCAATCAGTCATGGTCAAAGGATCGTTGACTCTGTCAGTCGCGATTGATGGGTCGATCGTGATTGACAGGTCGGTCGCGAGGGTCTGTCTGTCGTGGTCAAACAGTCGTTGACTGTGTCGGTCGCGATTGACAGAGCCGTCGTGGGTTGTCAGTCGCGATTGACGTGTCGATCGCGATTGACAGGTCTGTCCGTCATGGTTTGTCGATTGCGATTGACAGAGCGATCGCGATTAACAGAAATCTGAGGAGTTTCAAAATTCTAAGCACATTTTTGGGAAGCTCTAGGCCTGTAGATCATGGTTTTGCACTTTGTTTGGCAATTTGAGCATTTTTTCTATCGGTCGCGATTGACAGAGGTCGGCGACACACAGACAGTTACTGCAAATTCCGTACCTGCGCAGAGTGCTGGGGACGATGATGCGGCCTGTACCTGCAACACAGCTCAAAAAACATGCAAAAACAGCACACACAATTTCGCTCTCTCGCTCTCTCTCACAAGTGAAATGAGGGAAATGAGGTGGAGAAGGTGATATGATCAAAAAACTAAAATTTTTGCGATGATGGAAATGGAGGTGGAAGATGGTGATGATGATGATGGTGATGATGGTGGTAAGGTAAGAAAGAGAAAAATAGGAAAAGTAACGAAATTACCTACAACGCCAACGTCTCCAATCTACGTCTTACCATCACACGCTCGTCCTCAAAGCTCGATCCCCGGCAACGGCGCCAAAATTTGGTGTAGCTCAGTGATGAGTAGCACCTCCTTTAATGTCAATCCAGGAAGACGTGAGGATGGTATGAAGACCTCGAGCCAGTGGAGGCACAAGTGCGTGAGTGAGAAGCACACAAACATGCACACATATACACACACACACGCACACACAGCAAGACAAAGAGTGAGAAGCAATGGAGTTCTTAGATTACTTTCAAAAAGCTCTTACAAGTTCATTTCAATTACAATCCAACCTCAAAAATGAGCTCTCTAGCTCCTTTTATAGTTTTTGACTAGCTTTGGCCCTGTTCAGACCTAGTGTCCGGCCTAGTTAAAAATTAGGTTCCAGGGCTTATTAGAGGGCTCAAACGAGATCTAAAAAATATGAAAATTGGCAGGTAGATACTTCTAAAGCTCCTCAAGCTCAAGGACTCCTTGGCTTGCACAAAATGGAGCTACAAAAAATACGAAATGATATTTACAATGGTTTTTAGTGATGAAAATCACTATTTGTGTAGGGATTTCCTCTATTGATTTGTCATACATACCTTTGAGCTCCCTACTTGCTGTGTCTTCTTGTGTGCTCAACTCCTTGATGTCTGAAAAATTTAGATGGCCTACTTGCCAGATCTTCTTGACTGCCATGTCTGCTTGTGCTGTCCCTTCGCTCTGACTCTCTTCGTCTTGTGGCTCCTTCGGTTCCCTGACTGCTGCCAACACTCCCCCTCAAGCTCAACGCCATATCCTGTAATCCAAGCATCTTCCGAAACTTCTTCAACTTCTGAGCTCCAAGTGCTTTGGTGAAATATCAGCAACCTGCTCATCTGTTCTCACATAAACAAGATCAATATCACCTGCTAATACCTTCTCTCTGATGAAGTGATAATGTACCTCGATATGCTTTGTTCTAGCATGGAAAACAGGGTTCCGTGCTAACTGTATGCTGCTAAGATTATCACAATAGATAGTGATAGGCTTTTGCACTTCCACACCTAAATCTGCAAGTAACATCTCCAGCCATGATGCCTCACATGCTGCCATTTTATCACCTCTATACTCAGCCTCTGTACTCGACAAAGCAACAGTGGGTTGCTTCTTACTACTCCATGTAATAGCTGCACCTCCAAGTGAGAAAAGAAAGCCACTAGTAGATCTTCTATCTGGAGTACTACCAGCCCAATCTGCATCGGTGTATCCATGAACCTGCCAATCTACACCAGCTTCATAAAACAATGCATAATCCAAAGTAGCACTCACATAACGTAGAGTGCGCCTCAGAGCATCCAAATGTGGCTTCCTGGGAACCTGCATAAACTGACTTTCAAGTCCAATAGTGTAGCTTAAATCAGGCCTTGTAATTGTAAGATATATAAGACTTCCCACAATTTTCCTGTACATAGTAGCATTTTCCAATGCTTCACCTGATGTAGTATCCAATTTCAAATTCTGATCTAAAGGCATAGAAATTGGCTTACAATCAGCCATACCATACTTTTGCAGCATATTCATGGCATATTGCCTTTGCGACATCCATATACCTGTTTCTGTATGTATAAACTCAATGCCCAAGAAATAGTGCAGCACACCAAGATCTTTCATGTCGAATTCCTGCATAAGAAGTTTCTTTATCTCTTTGATGCTTTCTTCATTATCACCACCTACAATCAGGTCATCAACATAAATAGCCACAATAGTGATGCCATCATCAGCCTTCCTTGCATATAGTGAGTGATCTGCATCACACATAGAAAACCCAATGCTGGTTAAGTAATCAGCAATCCTTGCATGCCATGCACGCGGAGCCTGCTTCAGCCCATACAAAGCCTTTTGCAACCTACAAACATATTCTAGATGCTTTGAATCTTCACATCCTTGTGGCTGGTCCATATATACTTCTTCCTGTAACTCACCATGTAGGAAAGCATTCTGCACATCCATCTGATGCAAAGTCCATCCTTTTGCTGTAGCTAATGCAACAAGTGTCCTAACAGTAGACATTTTAGCTACAGGGCTGAATGTTTCCTCATAATCAATGCCATATGTCTGTGCATATCCTTTAGCTACCAATCGTGCTTTATACCTACTTATGCTACCATTAGCATTATGCTTTACCTTGTGTTGAGAGCAGTATGGGCACCCAAGGACTGACTAGACAAGGAAGCCAGCGGAGAGAGTCAGAGCGAGGTGAAGGATTAAGTAGACAAAGCAGTCGACGCAAATCTGGCAGATAGGCCCTTCAAAATTTTCCAAATCAACATCTTCATAACAGTGATTCTTATCACTAACAATCATTGTAAATACCATTTCATATTTTTGTAGCTCCATTTTGTGCAAGCCAAGGAGTCCTTGAGCTTGAGGAGCCTTAGAAGTGCCTACATATCAATTTTCATATTTTTTAGACTCCGTTTAAGCCCTCAAATTGGCCCTGGAACCTAATTTTTAACTAGGCCGGACACTAGGTCTGGACAGGGCCAAAACCTAGTCAAAAACTATAAATAGAGCTAGAGAGCTCATTTTTGAGGTTAGATTGTAATTGAAATGAACTTGTAAGAGCTTTTTGGAAGTAATCTAAGAACTCCATTGCTTCTCACTCTTTGTCTTGCCGTGTGTGCGTGTGTGTGTGTATGTGTGTGCATGTTTTTGTGCTTCTCACTCACGCACTTGTGCCTCCACTTGCTCGAGGTCTTCATACCATCCTCACGTCTTCCAGGATTGACATTAAAGGAGGTGCTACTCATCACTGAGCTACACCAAATTTTGGCGCCGTTGCTAGGGATCGAGCTTTGAGGACGAGCGTGTGATGGTAAGACGTAGAGTTGAGACGTTGGCGTCATAGGTAATTTCTTTCCTCTTCTTGTTTTTCTCTTCCTTACCTCACCACCATCATCACCATCATCATCCTCACCATCTCCCACCTCCATCTCCATCATCGCAAAAATTTCAGTTTTTTGATCATATCTCCTTCCTCCTTTCATTTCCCTCATTCCACTTGTGAGAGAGAGCGAGAGAGCGATATTGTGTGCGTTGTTTTTGCATGTTTGTTGAGTTTCTTGCAGGTTCCAGCAGCATCATCCCCTCCAGCACGTTGCGCAGGTACGAAAATGTGCAGAACTATCTCGCAGTTGCCAGCTTCTGTCAATCACGATTGACAGAAACTTTCATCTTTTGGTAAAACTGAGTGGACCAGAGTAGACTAGAGGCCTTGCACAGCACAGATCCACAAAATTTTTTGAAAAAATTGCAAAATTTCAGTCCATCGCGATTGACACCAGTCCATCGCGATTGACACCAGTCCATCGTGATTGACACCAGTCCATCGCGATTGACACCAGTCCATCGCGATTGACACCAGTCCATCGCGATTGACACCAGTCCATCGCGATTGACACCAGTCCATCGCGATTGACACCAGTCCATCGCGATTGACAGCCCAGTCGATCGCGATTGACAGCCATTTTCGGCTAAATTTTTAGGGGTTTTTTTTAATTTGAAGATTTTGGCTAATTTTGGACATGGATCATGGACTCTAGAGCACATAAGGAGGCTATAGGCAAATAACCCGAGGAAAACTTGTTGCCCTGTTGGCCTGTTTGAACGCTGTTTTAATCCCTGAAGCCTGAACTGACATAACTTCCTCATACGAAATCCGTTTGCTGTGATTCTTGTTTTGTTGGAAAGCTCGTGAGGATTGTTTTCCATAAAGGCAAATGATAATTTGGTCTGTGAGTTACATGCATGAAAGTGGTCTATTGTGTCAGTTGAATCTAAGTCTTGAGCTAACCGTGGGACTTTTACAGGTTCAGTAAGAGCACTTGAGGGCATTCTAAGCAAGAGGAAGTGCAAGCTTGGGAACACACGTCCTGGGCACACTAGGGCAACAACACAAGGAAAGAAACTCAAGGTTGGAAAATCCTCAACTCCCTTTGTCAATTCCTAGCTTAGGCTAAGAACGACTAGTGCTAGGAGTAAGTCAGGGCAACGATAGGAATCAATCAAGTTGAAGACTACTTATGCACTCAAGTTCAAGATTAAACATAATCTCTTCGTGATGCGATAACCTTAAAGGAAAGAATCTAACGTGGAACGATCAACTTACAGTGCGAAAATTGACTCAAATATTCTTGACGATGTGATTTCCGACTAGAGCATAAACACGATAATCGACTAAAAAAGAATCAAGTGATTGATACTAAAGAACTCAGCAACGAGGTTGTACTTGGGCAAATTTGGGTTATTCAATTAGGCTTATGAACCTTAGATCAGGGCGACATCTAGGGAGAGATAGACAAAGCCTTAGGTCCTCAGAGGCGAGTGTCAACCACACTGCTAGGTCTTGGGCCCAGCAGTTGAGCCATCACTCATACTACCCTAGTTCTGAGACTAGTGAATCAGAGATGTCTCAAGGCATGGACAGACCTACGGGAAGTTCAAGAGTGCCATACTTGCACAGGGTAGAAGGCCCTTACAGAACGCAGTTGGAATACCTTAGGACCAACCGATTGGGTGCTAGCATCTATGAGGACGGCCTAGGAAGATCTGTGGTACAGATTAAGAATCCTGATCAATCCATAGGACTAGAGCGCCCAGCTATCAAGTTTGAAAATGGAGCGTACTTAGACAAGGAAGGGACAATATATGTAGTCACCAGTCATCCAGAAAGGACTAAAGAATTTGGGAATGTAGTCCCAGAATCGGACTTAGGTGACCTAGAGCAAGGAAACATGGGTGTAGAACCGAGGACCCCCCGAGGCAAATCTGTTCTCACTAGGATTATCACACCAGAGTGGATTCCCTAAGATAATAAGAGCATAGATCTACTTCTGAACGGAGAAACTGACGAAGCCTTTTGGAGGTATAAATCTGATCGGCCAATTGATATAGGAACAATCATGATCTATGAGTTTAAGGATCCTGATAGCCCAGGCAGAGTGACCTACTTAGATCACGCTCCAGAGAGGATCTTTGTGGTGATAGAAAATGATAGGCATGCTTACACTTGGAAAGGTGAAATTATTTTCCCCCAGCCAAGATCAAATGTGTCCTATGGTCACCCTGGAGTTGGAACATCCCAAGCTCATGGAATTCAAAGAGACAGATGTAGAGATAGGCCAGAAGTAAGCTTTGCCAACCCAAGGGGCAGAGAAAGAATGAGGAGGGAAACAAACAGAGTAGGACCTGAGGTACTTAGAGCTCCCAGGAATCAAAGAAATGTGGATGAGTTCCCTCTACCACGACCTAGAGAGCACACAAGGACTCTGAGACCGACTCAGCTAGTTAAGTCCATGAAGAACTACTTCGATGGCACTGGAGATCCATACGATCATGTGGTTGAGTTTAGGCAAGTATTGAGAGCTGAACAAGTGGAGGATCTATTCACGCAGTACAATGCCTTTGGTCTAACCCTTAGGAACACAGCCCTTACGTGGTTTCAACCATTGAATGAGAGACAATTCAGGAGTATAGACCAACTCCTAGAGGCTTTCATTATTGAATTCTCTTAGAGTGGCATAAGACATAATACCTCCTCACTGATTCACAGCTTCAAGCAAACCCCTCAAGAAACCGTGAGACTTGCAAGAAGAAGATTTAGGCAATACTTAGAAAGATGCCCTGTTTCGGAGCTACCCACACCAGCTAAGCAAGTGGCTTTATTCTTGGATGGATTGCGAAGTACCAAATTGAGATCTTATGTGTACTTGAAGGACCCTAGGACCAAAAAAAGAGTGTGTACGCATGTGCATTGACATCGAGGATAACCTAGGGGAGGAGTTAGAGCTTTCCAAGATATACAAAGATTTGATAGTGCCTCTAGCCTCTCTTCCACGCAATCCACATCAATTGAGGAACTTGCAGAGAAAGTAGCTCAGAAATTAGGTGTCACTAGTAAACAAATCCCAAGGTTTGCCCCTGTGAAAAGATGCTATACTTGTGGTGGCGACCACATGGCGAATGTATGTCCCATTATGGCTCAACCCCAAGTAAATCCTAGTAGCCAGTACTGCACCATAGAACGGAGGTACACCAATCACACCGCGCAAGATTGCCCCTACAATAAGCAAACCGTTAGGCAGACGTACCCACAACCATACCCTCAACAAGGAAGATACCAGAACAAGTACCCACCTCAGCAGTATGCGAGGCCTCAACAAACCTACCAACCCTACCAAAACCAACAAAGGCCTCAGCCTGTGCTAGCACAACAACCCCCTGCTCCAGCTAATGTGATTCCGGTAAAGTATGCTGCTGCAGAAGAAAACCTGAATAGAGCTATAGTCCCTGTAACACCAATGCTTTCAGAAAGTGATCCCAGTGACCATAGCTTCGATTCTACACATGTTGATAGTCCCCAGGCTACTACATGCAATCTCCTGAACATGGTGAGTCCTACTATAGTGAAGAGCCAAATGAACCTAGTTGGGAGTCAGATTACACAAACGTCATGTATGCAAACCCCAACCCTAGACCTCAACTTAGACAAGTAAGACCCACATTCCCTAGAGGACCATGCTACAGATGTCAGGAAGATCATCTCATTCGTGATTGTCCCTTGCCTCCACCTACACAACCCCAGTCACTGACGATCCAGGGCTTTTGCCAAGAATGTGGAAAGGATCATCTCTTACGAGATTGTCCAAAGAATCCCAGCAATATGCCAAAAATCACTCCCATTAATGTTATTGGGTTAGTGGTAGATTCCACAGGAAGTGTCACTTCCACTGCACCAGTACAGGTAGTCACTAGAGCTCAAGCATTGCAGCAAAACCAAGGGGTAGGTCAGGATAAGATCCCAGATGTTAGTGAAACGGAGAGCATGACAAAGAAGAGGACTAGAGCTTGGAGAGATAGTCGTGAAAGAATGAAAAGGCAATGGGCAAAAAAGATAAGTGAACTCGAGGAAAGCCTCAGAGAAACAAAGGCCAAGATAATTGAACTCACATCTCAAACTCCCTCTCACACTACCCCACCTCCACCATTCCCAACTCCATCCGACCCGCCACCTTCCAACCCGCCTCACCTAATTCCACCACCCCCTAGAGTAGGATCAGTCCTAGCAGATCCCACTCCCGAGGACCTTAATATGATGCTTAAAGCCTATCAGGCTAGAATTCAAGAAGGGCCAAACATAATTGATCATGAAAAGTGTTACCCTAGAGCAGAACTAGAGCTAGAACGAACCAAAATTTGTGCTAAGATGGTGGAATTGGCTCAGACCATGTTTGAAGCCAGTCTCCTATTTAACATCTCTAGTTCAGCGAAGACACAGTTACACTTTGATGGACTGCTAGAAAGAATAGAGAAGCTGATTGCACAATCAAGAAAAGGAACCCGCCTCTCAACATAAGGACAAGGCAAGTGAAGGAGCAAGTCTTCTTGCCCAGGAAGCCTATGTGCCTGAAGCCTATGTGCCTAACTCTACGGAGCCAGATACATCTTCTTCTCTGAATCGGTTTACACTAGAATTCCTACGAGAGATTCAAGAAGACAAATGGGCTAAAGAAAGTGAAGTCCCTCCTCCCATTGAACTTGTGGATGACGCACATGACCAATTCCCACAAGACATTCCATCCATTTATGAGGAGCAGGAGAGCACCCAATCTCAGGAAAGATTAGACTTTGAGTCTAACTCTCTACAAGAATTACCCCACTTCACAGGCCCATGGGAAGCTAAGTCTACTTGTATGAGAGCACCCACAGTCATGGTACGGAATGAGGACTCAGTCATACCTAGGAACACAGAGGTAGTGAAAAACACTAAAGTACAATGGAACCTCACCTTAGAAGAGCTACTCAAAGTAAGGCCTGAGCTATGGAAACATGTAGCCAAACAAGTACCAGAGATAGCAAAACCTCGTTCCCAGGTAGGATCCCAGAGAACAGTGCCCGAAATACCATTGGACAAGATAGGAGACATGAGTGAGGGCGAAGAGGGAAACACATATCTTCCTATCACCCATCAAGGATATACCACCAAGGCCATTCTAGACTCAGCGCAGGTGTGGCAATTGCTACCACTTCCCTATGGAAGCGTTGGGGCAAGCCAGCACTCAGGCCCACGAGGATGAAACTGCAAATGGCCGATGGTCACATAGGGAGACCCTTAGGGCTGTTAGAAGGAATAACTCTCACCACCTGTGGTGTTGAGTTCGAGCACACATTTGCTATATGCGATTTTAGCAAAAATCATGCCTATGAGATGATTTTGGGAAGACCCTTTATGTGACAGTTGCAAGTGGTACAGGATTGGGGAACCAATTCTTTGTACCTACAACACTTAGGTGTTACGACCAAAGTGAATCTCAAAGATTACTCTCATAGAGATGTCCCTCCTATCCAATGGAATCCCATCCATAGAGCCAAAGATGATACAGAATCGGTGCATTCCATAGGGTCAGGGTCCTCATGGATGCATGAAGACACCCACTTATGGATGTGCAAAGTAGCAGTAGAAGAAGAGAAGAGAGAAGAACCCAGAGAGATAGGTGCAAAAGAAACACATAGATCAATTCAAGACCCAGCCTATGTGCCTATAGTTTTTCCTGACGAAGAATTTGAACCCCACTGCTGGGCAGAAATCCTAGCAACAATGGATGTAGCCATCAATGAAGAACAATGGACACCTCACTGTGATGAAGATGGCTATGACATTTCAGTCTTCTCCATAGAGCCAATCATGGGAGAGGCAGTTCTAGAAGAATGCGAACCTAGCCCTGATGCATTTGAAGATGCGAGCGACTCCGATCTAGAGTCAATCATTATGGATCCACCTTTTGCATTAGATGAAGAATATTTCTATGAAGTAGAATTTCAACCCCAAAGGCACGGAGAGCTTACAAATGATGTAAGGCTAGCCACACATGTGACCCCGAAGGAAGAAGGGAAGAAAAGAAAGAAGAGAGCAGTCACACCAGAAGAGGAAGAATCTTTGTTTGAGGTCCCGGAAAACTTTAAAAAGTATGAGATAGATGACAGAAGAGTCATGATCAGAATGCCTAAACGAGAGGCACAATCAGGAGAGGCCTATGATAACAAAGAAACCACCAAGAAAATTGTGGTAGCTCTGGAAGAAGGAGAGCAGAGATGCACGTACATAGGCCATGACCTGACAGAAGAGGAAGAACAAGAGCTAATAGCCTTGCTGAGAGAATACAGAGATGTATTCGCTTGGAGTTACAAGGATTTGAAGGGTGTTGATCCAGACATATGCTCACACACTATCCCCATGACCACAGATGCCAAACCTTCTAAGCAAAAGCCATACACATATAATGATAATTATGCTGCCAAGATCAAAGAAGAGATAGATAGGCTGGTTGAAGCTGGATTTATCTATGAAATTGAGCACACTGAATGGGTATCCCCCATTGTTGTGGTGCCCAAGAAAAATGGAAAGCTGCGTGTATGCATTAACTTGAAGAAGGTTAATGCAGCCACAATTCGAGATAACTATCCGCTTCCTATCATAGAGCATCTCTTAGAAAGAGTAGCAGGCAAGGAAGTGTACAGCTTCCTCGATGGATTTTCGGGCTACAATCAAGTAGCCATAGCTCCAGAAGATCAGCATAAGACAGCTTTTGCCACAGAGTGGGGTATATTTGCCTTTCGTGTAATGCCATATGGGCTTACCAATGCTCCTGCAACCTTCTAGAGACTGATGTGCCATGTGTTTAAAGAGTTCCTGAGGAAGAACTTAGAAGTCTATGTTGATGATCTTTGTGCTCATTCCAACATTAGGCAAACCCATATTCCCGAACTCAGACAAATCTTTGACAAATGTAGAGAATATCAAGTCTGCCTAAACCTAGAAAAGTGTGTCTTTATGGTCAGGCAAGGCAAGATTCTAGGACACATAGTGTCAAAGAATGGCATATCCACTGCTCAAGAGAAAGTGAGAGCCATAGCAGAGCTACCTAGGCCAAGGAATGTCAAGGAAGTACAAGCTTTCATGGGGCATTGTGGTTACTACCGCCGGTTCATTCACATGTATGTTGTCATTGCAAAGCCCATGTATGGACTTCTGACTAACTTTGAGTGGACTGATGAATGTGAGAATTCCTTCCAGGAGCTTAAACAAAGATTATGTTCAGCACCAATCTTGACCACACCAGATTGGAACAAGCCATTCCATGTTCATGTGGATGCATCCAATTACGCTATTGGATGTGTACTCGCACAACCTACTGGTGAAGGTAATATGGATCTCCCAATTGCCTATGCCAGTAGACAATTGAATGCAGCTGAACAAAATTACACCACTACTAAGAGAGAAGGCTTAGGCATGGTATATGCAGTTAAGAAATTTAGACACTATTTGCTTGCAAACAAGTTTAAATTTTTTACTGACCACCAAGCATTGTTATATCTCGTGAACAAGCCATGCAATACAGGAAGATTAGTAAGATGGTTTCTCTTGCTAATGGAATATGAATTCGAGGTTGTAGTAAGGAAAGGGAAAACTCACTTGAGAGCGGATCATCTCTCTAGGCTCACATCTGGAGAAGCCCCACAAGGAGTGTCAGATGACCTTCCTGATGCTTACTTGTTTAATTTGGAAGTTGTACCGCAGTGGGCTAAGCCATTGGTACCAGTATTGACATACGGGCCTAACCATCCAGTAATAAACACGCAGGATAGAGAGGTAGTAAAAGCCCAAAAGTATCACATCATGGCGGGAAGTATGTACAAACACACAGATCAAGGGATCTTGGCTTGTTGTGTGGAAGAGGATGAGTACGCTAAATGGTTGCAATTAGCACATGTAGGTGCATTAGAGCAACACTACTCAAAGCAACGAACCCTACAGACACTAAGGAGACTCGGAGTGCATTGGCCTACTATGGAGGCTGACGTCCAAAATTTGTGCAAGGAATGCCCAATATGTTGCACTAAACCACCTGTGGAACATGCCACTCTTTATCAAGTGTCCATAGTGCCAGATTGGAGTGAACCACTAGTATCCTTCCTGAGGACGAAAACATTCCCTCCAGACATGACTCTGGCTAGGAAAAGGAGTTTAGAACAAGAAGCCCAAGATTACTCACTCATTGGTGATAATCTATACAAGCGTGGTAAGGATGGTTACCTGAGACTATGTGTCCATGAAAGTGAATATCTCAAGATCTTGGAAACTGCTCACCAAGGTGTAGCAGGAGGACACTTTGGACCAGATCGCGTGATCAAGGCAATACTATTTGCGGGCTTCTAGTGGCCGACCCTTCACATGGATGCACATACCTATGTGAAATGATGTGATGTCTGTCAGAGAACTCAATATCCTATACGTAAAGATGAGATGCCACTGAAACCTATGATGGGTGGACGTGCATTCTCTAAGTGGGGAATAGACTTCGTAGGTCCTATTAATCCCCCAGCTAAGGGTTCCCATGCAGAATATATCCTTGTTGCGACAGACTATCTAACAAAGTGGGTAGAGGTAAAAGCCACAACGAAGAACGATGCTCAAACAATAGCTAAGTTTTTATTTGAGAATGTGTTCACTAGATACGGGCTACCTATAGAGCTAGTTAGTGATAGAGGCACTCACTTCTTGAATGAAGTTATTGAAAATCTGCTCCAAGAGTTCTTGGTAGTTCATAAGAAGTCTGCCCCCTATCACCCTCAAGCAAATGGCCAGGCTGAGAGCACCAACAAGATTCTGTGCAATGTGTTGACGAAATTAGTGAACAATAAACGCTCTGATTGGGACAAACAGCTACACCATGCTGTTTGGGCATACCGAGTCGCCTACAAAACGGTACTCCAAGCCACCCCCTTTCAAATGGTGTTTGGCCAAAATGCAGTGCTACCATTAGACTTCTTAATACCAACACTGAAAGTAGCACAAGAGCATGAATGGACGGGTCATGAACTCTCCTCTAGACTATTTGACCTTGAACAATTAGGAGAGACAAGACTGAGGGCGGCTGCAGGGATATATGCAGCTAAGAAACGACAGAAGGCATACTTTGATGCCCACGTTAAGGATAAAGGTTTGAAGGCAGGCGACCTAGTACTAGTCTACACTTTGAAACAACACGCGAGAAAACTAGAGAAAAGAGGCTACGGACCTATGATCATAAATAGGATCTCCACAAGTGGAGCAGTACAACTAGCCACTTTAGAGGGTGATGTTCTCCCGAGCTACATTAGCGGATGCAGAGTCAAGTTATATCAGGAACCTCTCACAGAGGAAATGCTAAGTCGACTCAATATTGCTAAGAAACGCAAAGAAGAAGAAAAGCAAATTCGAGAAGAAGCTCAAGCAGAAGCTTTAGAGCGCATACGGAGAATGAAATTAAGAAGACAAGGCAGAGAGCAACCTAGGCTAGGTGCATATGCAAACCAAGGATATCACGTGGCTATGTGTGAAGTTTCAGGTATCAGCTCTCATAGGATAATTGATCGACGTCCTTTTATAACCTTAGATATAGGACAAGGAAAGGGTGCAAGAACTGTAAGAGCCTTGATTGACTCAGGTGCAGCCACTAGTGCTGTAAAATTGTCTTACTGTCAAGAGTTGAAATTAATTGTTAATCCTATAGAAGCATATCTCATAGGATTGGGAGGTGTGGAAACCCCTTGCATGGGCGAGGTGGAACTTCCCCTCTATATTCAAGATGAAGCAATGACAATCAAAGTACTAGTGTGTCAAGATGAGGACCTCACTGAGCCTCTTGTCTTGGGTCAGGACTGGATCTATGATCATGCAGTCACCCTAAACCTAAGAAGTGGACTTCTTCAGGTATGGGTAAATCATAGTCGAATTACAGCTGAATTGGAAAATGAGGCACTCAAGGAACTAGGTAAGGCACGAACTCCTGGTCCTTCCAGGGGTGCACATGAAGTTGACAATGCTATTCTTGTCCAAAAATGTATGATGCAGAAAGAGGATTGTCTCAACAACGGAGTCAAGGATAAGAAGGCACTCCCTTTCGTTCCAAAGGCCAGAGGGATGCAGCAACCAAAGGCAAATCGAATACAGAAGAAGCAGAACACTACCTATACTGGAGGCCAAAAAAAGGAGCAAAGCAGATTGTTTCCGCCGAGGAAACAAGTATGGAGGCAAAAAGGCAAACACCCTGTTCCGACCAAGCCAACACCACGGCCAAAACCTCTTATTAGTAATCAACAACACAACACTAATAAGAAGTCCTTCATAAATTCTTCTGCGAAAGTGAAGTCTATTTGGGTACCCAAGATGTCAATGAAGGCCAGCCCACAATCACGACAAATCTGGGTGCCTAAGGCTTGCTTGCGGGCTCAAATAGCTACACCAAGGCCAAACCCTATACAACATGTTTCACTCACGCGAACATCTGAGGCCCAGTCTTACACATCACGCACTAACACGTATTCTTCCAAGAGCACAAGTAGAATCACTTGTAAATGGGTCCCTAAAAAGCCCCATTTTTCAAGTAAATACCCTATCACACTTTCCAGAGCCTCCACAAAGTCAAAATCAAAACCTATCCATTGCATTTGGCAACCTAAAACTTGTAATAAACCCCCGGACCCCAATTGTAAATCCATGTCCACCTACTAACTACTTCACTCTCACACCACATCATTCCACTTAGCTCTTAGGTCTACCCAATTCCTAACTACACACACAAGCACCGAGCACTTACTAACCCCCTAACCTCTCCCGAACCTCATGTTAATGTTGTAACAGGGGACACAGTGTCATTTTTGTGTCCATTGCAATGTTAACATTTATTCATATATTCTCACAAAACCAGCTACGAAGTTTTCAACATGGCTGAGGCAGCAGGAACTAGCTCTCAAACAGAAACGAGCCAGCAAGTGGTGGACTTAGACAGTTTACCTGTTTTGCCTGAGACAAATGAAAGACCAAAAGAATTGCAGGCCATCAAAATCATACCTATTGCGGACCCTCCCAGTGGCCATACCATGCCCGTAGGAAAAACTTCCCACTGGTTTAGTGAAGTGGCAGGACCCTTGGGAGAGGGAACATACCTATGGGAATCAGAGTTGGACTTCAATGGGAAGCAAGGTAAATACCATTTCTTTACAAGAGAATTCGAGAAGTTACAAAATGCAGAAGGTCTACGTTCGGTATGGGAGAAGGCAGGATTGAATGCATATTTCAGTGCACGGCTCCCAAAGCCTGACTTCATGCGATGATACTATCTCATCAACACCTTGACCCCAAACAAGAACCCAAAAGGTGCAAGCTCATTTGTGATCCCATCTCTAACAAAAGGAAATGAGCTCAAGAGGTTTAGGTTATCCAACCACTTGGTGAGAGAGGCCCTAGATATGCGCGGAATGCATATTCCTACAAAGAAGGAAACCCTAGTGCCGGATTACATGAAGAATCGAAGCCTCACCAAACTCAAGGACATGGTGTCCATGACGCCTAATGTTGCAATACAACTTCGCATGTGCATGCAACACTTTGCTTTTCCTGCCCAAGATAGATTCACCATGCCGCCTAAAAAGATTTGGTTTAGTTTGTTTCTGGCAGAGACACAGAGCCTCACCATCAACTTACCCCACTAGATAATTGATTAGATACACCTAGCTCACAAACGATGGCCATGGAAACAGGTTTTATATGGATGTTGTGCTCTGACGAGAATAATTTATAGGTGTTTGGCTTATGACATCCCTATTCAACGGGCCCTAATGTGGAATCGTGTAGAGCAGTTTAGAGGCAGGACATCCACTGGACCCCCTTCTAAGAAGATGAGAGGTACTGTCCAAGTCCCTTGTGCTCAACCACGTGGAGCCACCCTAACACCAGACGTCACCCCTCCACCCCGAAGAGTCCGACCATTCACACTCCGACTTCCAAGACGCAGCACCGATGGTTCTACCTTGATATTCCCTCCCATCCCAACCGATCTTGAATTTCCCAGTGGTGCACCTTTGGAAGAACTCACGAATGAAGATTTCGAACAATTATTACAAGATGTAGAGCTGGAGGCAGAAGAGGCACAACAAGTGGAGAATGTGCAAACGCAAGCAACAACCGCCCAAGTACCTGTCACCACAGTTGAAGTGGATGAAGAGGATAATGAAGATGAAGAACAGGAGGAAGATGAGGAGGATTATGATCAAGAGCATCATGATGAGCAACAAGAAGTGCCAGAAATTGTAGGTGCACCTGCATATACAACTCAACTACAAAGGTTATACGACACAATCAAAGCAGTGCAAGAAAGGCATCAACTCTCTCTTGTGTCAGGTCAAGCTTTGATGCAAGAAATGCTATCAGATGATGGGGTGGATCAACATTTCATTGACACCCTCAAATTAGTGTCAGAGTCTCTAGGAGTTCCGGAGGCTGTCCACACTGCAGTCCACCAGTCTGTGAGGTATGACAAACGCAGAGTCGACACATTACCACGAGCAGGTAAGACTATCAGGATGCCTGTCACAGAACAAGAGGTAACCATTGAAGCCACAGCTAACCCCACCACCACCATTGGCCTCTCTGCCGAAACCTTTGTTCAGACATCACCCATCTCGCCCCAGCATCCCCCATCACCACCTTCTCCACCCCCACCACCACCTCTCACCATGGAAGAAACGCCAGTCATCACCTCTACCTTCACTTATAACCCACCCTCAGTCACATCATTTTCCTTTCGAGAACCCACCTCACAAGACACCCTCTTCTCTTTCGTCACCAATCCCTTGTACACTTCAAACCTTCTATCCTCCGAACCCATAATGGGTCATCCCATAATCCCAAGTGTGGTTGGAAACCCTGCACCCACAGAAGGCACCCTGTGTTTCCCAGCCTATCCCCCAATACGGATACCTCCATTCCATGACCCTCACTTCCCATCTAGCCCCTACGCCTCTTTCAACCTAACCTCACCACCCCAATACCCGTCCTTTGTGGAGCAGTTCATCCGCTCTCCAATGTTTCAGAGGCACATTTCCCCGCTGTTCGCAACGACATCAATTTACACGAACACCGCACTCACTTCACCTACCATACCCACCTACATGGTAGCCCCTGTACACACCACTATGTCTGACCCAATGGACATTTCACCCACCATAGCACCTCTCCCCACGATTCCACCATCTCCCCCTCCACTACCCCCCACCTCACCACTCACCACATCATTGGCACACACAGAATTCACTACCTCCCTCCCCAATCCCACCTCCCCTGCATTTCAAACTTTTCCCCTTGCATCTCATAATGTAAATAGCACGTTCAACACATTACTTCAGTGTGCACATCAACTACAACAAGAATACCATCAATTGGAAGAACGCACTACGGCCCTCCAGGCAGAATCTCAGCGTCTGCAAGCTAGAGTCACCACTCTTGAAGCTGATTACCAAACGCTCCTAACCGAGCATACCACCTTACAGCAGGCTCACTCCGAATTGGAATCAAAGACATCGACAGTAGATGATCAAGCAGTCAAGGAACTAGAAACAGTGCTCCAAGCGCAAATGATATCTAATGCTACACTCAGATGCAACCTTGGGCTATTAAGGAAGCATATGGCAGCAGCACTAGAAGAGAACAAGAGGCTTCAACAACAAAACCAAGACAACTTTGAAGCAGCTATGGAAGGAACTGCAAGAGCAACCATTAGCCCTACCAAGTATAGAGCAGTCCCATCGGAAGACATTCGCATCTTACTTGAGGAGCATGCAAATTTCTTGGAGTCATATGAAAAGTTAGAGACTGAATGTGCAGACCTAAAGAAACAGATAGCCAGTGCCCCCACAGCTCAATAGGAGCTGGTAATCTTGCAACACTCTACAGAAGAAGTAGAGACCCTCCAGAAACAGGTGGCAGAACTCCAAGCACGCCTCGCACCATATGAAAGGCCACCCTCACCCACTGAAGAACCAGAACCTGAAACAGTAGTGGAAATCCCCGTCGATGATAGCTATGAAGAGCCGTACGAGCCAATGCCAACACCCGGTGGTCGGACTACAGAGGAAGGACAGGACACTTTAGAAATTCAAGTTCCAGATTGGGTAAAAAGGGTCGAGAAAGTGGGTAAGACACATGATGATCGCGTTGCCATGCAAATGCAATCTCTCACAAATCTAGAAGAAACTGTCCTTCGGTCTTCTTACTTTCAGAACCTATCCCACCAACGGTTAATCACAACATCAGAGTCGCAATACATGCCTTATTTTGTCTTGCTACATGATTATAATGCAGAAGTTAAAAGACATACAGGGAAGGAGCCCACATTTGCCACTCAATTTGAGCCAGAGGACTTACCGACAGATGCACGTGCGGGCTCGATTTTCCAGCCTAATTGGCGTGCATGTCTACTAACCGATTACCCTGAAATGATGAGCACCTGGGCAACCATGCCACTGTATATCAAGTATAATCCATGTTATTGCCCAATGATACGTCGCAGATCATGGCAAGCATTTGCGATCAAGGTACGCAACAATAAAGAATGCTCGGCTTGGGTTAACTATCCATATTTTGCTCCACCTCGAGGGACCCCAACCGTAGCCTACATGGTATCAACAATTCGGCACTGGTCTACACGTCTAAATAATGTACCCGACATAGCAGCAAAAATGTGTATGAAAATATTCGAGCTCATGACCATTGTCTTCAAAACCTTTCGGATGGTACAAGCTCCATACATCTCTGCCCCTGGATTCTCCCAAGGTAACAAGGATTTAGTCTACGACATGAGCCAGACTCCCTCGATCACTATAATCTTTGCCTGGCATGCACGAATAAAGTACTTACCCGCATGCTTCAAGCAGACATTTGAGGAAATGTTCTCTACGGGATTCTAGGAATATCATTCAGAAATTTTCATTCCCAGACCCACACATTTGCTACATCTATTCGCAGTAGAACAAGCGATCCATGCAGATCAGTTACGTCTGCCACATCCGGACATTCCAGGACCAATTGATTGGGATCGTATGATGACAGACTTGGCCAGAGGACTACACATACAAGAACATCAGCTTGCCACTCACGTTGTGGAATATTACATCCAACACTCCCAGCAACAAGGGTCTGTCAGGGACGATAGACGCGAGAGGGGGGGGGTGTTGAGAGCAGTATGGGCACCCAAGGACTGACTAGACAAGGAAGCCAGTGGAGAGAGTCAGAACGAGGTGAAGGATTAAGTAGACAAAGCAGTCGATGCAAATCTGGCAGATAGGCCCTTCAAATTTTTCCAAATCAACATCTTTATAACAGTGATTCTTATCACTAACAATCATTGTAAATACCATTTCATATTTTTGTAGCTCCATTTTGTGCAAGCCAAGGATTCCTTGAGCTTGAGGAGCCTTAGAAGTGCCTACATATCAATTTTCATATTTTTTAGACTCCGTTTAAGCCCTCAAATTGGCCCTGGAACCTAATTTTTAACTAGGCCGAACACTAGGTCTGGACAAGGCCAAAACCTAGTCAAAAACTATAAATAGAGCTAGAGAGCTCATTTTTGAGGTTAGATTGTAATTGAAATGAACTTGTAAGAGCTTTTTGGAAGTAATCTAAGAACTCCATTGCTTCTCACTCTTTGTCTCGCCATGTGTGCGCGTGTGTGTGTATGTGTGTGCATGTTTGTGTGCTTCTCACTCACGCACTTGTGCCTCCACTTGCTCGAGGTCTTCATACCATCCTCACGTCTTCCCGGATTGACATTAAAGGAGGTGCTACTCATCACTGAGCTACACCTTGTAAACCCATTTACAACCTATGGGTTTCTTTCCTTGTGGAAATGGAACCAGCTTCCATGTATCATTTCCATGAAGTGAAGCCATCTCCTCATCCATAGCTTTTTCCCAATGTGCATTACCAATTGCATCTTCAAAACAGGAAGGTTCAGCATCTTGTATTACGTTTGTCATGTAGGCACAATGGCGAGCCATGTAACTATCATATGTCAATCGTTGCACTGAATTACACATCCTCCCAGATCTTCATGGTCCTGGGTCACTTCTCCTTGTATCATCTGCATGTGCCCTTCTTACTCCTGGAGTCTTCACAGAGGGCAATCCAAGTTCTTCATCAAGACTCTTTTCTGAACCGCTTGAATCTCCATCAATGTCTTCAAAACCTGCACATGTTTTATGACCAGCAGAAAGCTTTTCTTTACCTTTCTTGGCTGTATTTGATGAATTTGCTAGACTAAAATTCCCACGTAATCTTCCACTCCATGGATTTGATTTGGAACTATTGCTTGGTGATGCATCCGGTCCACTCAAAACTTGAGATTCTACACTTGATTTTTCAGCATTTTCTTTGTCATTTGGTTCAAGACTCAGTCCTTCTTTGGCATCTGCATAGAAGCTTGACATTTCATCAAATACCACATCTCTGCTCACCTTTACATGTCGTGTGAGTGGGTTATAACATTTATATCCCTTTTGCTCAAGGGAGTATCCAATGAAGACACACTTTTCTGCTTTTGGATCAAGCTTCATCCTCAATTCATCTGGGACATGTACATATGCAATACAGCCAAAAACTTTCAGATGTGATAAGTTTGGCTTTTTACCTCTAAACTTCTCTTCAGGTGTAACTTGATGTACAGCAGCAGTGGAAGTTCTGTTCATGATGTATACAACAGTATGCACAGCTTCTGCCCAATAACAATGAGGCATATTCTTCTCAGCCATTAAGGCTCTTGCTATTTCTGCAATATGTCTGTTTTTGCGTTCAGCAACACCATTCTATTGTGGTGTGTACCTGCATGAAAATTGATGCCGAATTCCATGATTTTTTAGAGAACTGCTGAACTCATTTGACATGTATTCACCTCCTCCATCAGATCTTAATGTCTAAATGTACTTCCCTGTCTGCTTTTCCACCATAACTATAAAATTCTGGAAGTGAGTAAACACCTCGCTCTTTTCTTTCATGAAATATACCCATACTTTGCGTGTATGGTCATCAATGAAAGTAACATAAAACCTGCAACCACCCATAGATGTGGTCTTTTCTGGACCCCAAACATCTGTATGTACTACTTCTAGTACATTCTCACTAACATGCTTGTCATGTGGAAATGATGCTCTTGATTGTTTTCCAAATTGACATGCTGCACATACCTTTTGCATTTCTGCAACTTTGAAATTTGGTAGTCCATGGACAATCTCCTTTGACTGCATCAGTTTCAGCCTTTGCAAGTTTGCATGTCCAATGCGTTTGTGCCATATCTCTATATCTGCAATAACTCCTGCACCTTTTGCAAACATGGCTGCATTCATTTCAGGAATCTTCACATTTAAGGTGAGCATCCTACCCACTTTGTTTCCTTTGGCAACCAATCGTCCATCCTACTTGTACTCTTCTACATATAATCCATCAGCATTGAACCTGACTTGTAATCCCTGGTCAACCATTTGTCCAACAGAAACCAGATTCTTTGTTATATTTGGAACATGCAGCACATCAGCGAGATGTTTTACCTTTCCGTCCTCCATTGACAATGCTATGTTTCTTGTATGCTCAATAGGATGTGATGTATCATCACCTGTTTCAATATATCCAAGAACTAGCATTTTCTGCAAACTACTAAACCATTCTGCATGTCTGGTCATGTGATTTGAAGCACCTGAATCAACATACTAGACATTATCATTTGATTTTGAAACACCAGCAGACATTGTATTCATCATGTGATGTTGAACCATAAACAGCTTCTCAGAATCATCTGCACTTGTGGATGCATAGTTGTTTTGCTGCCTTCTGTTATTTTGATTCTTCAACCTGCAATCACGTTCAAAGTGTCCAGGTTTACCACAATTCCAACATCCTTTACTATCATTACCTGAATCATTTCTTTGGAAATTTCTGCGACCTCTTTGACTCCCCCTGCCTCGAAACTGTCCTCTTCCTCCTGCATGATTCTGTTGTTGACCTTGCTCTTGGTTATTATTTCTTCTTCCACTTCCAAAACCTCTACCTCTGCCCCTTCCTCTGCCAGAGTAGAATACCTGCTCAGAACTGGGCTTTCCTTGGGAGTTTGAATCCTCACCAAGATTCTTTTCTTCAATAATAAGCATAGATACCAAATCAGCAAAATTCAAAATATTTTCCCTGGTCTGTATAGACGTTCTGAACTACTTATATGCAGTTCCTAAACCACGAAGGCACACTTCCACCTTATCATCATCATCTAAATTCACGCCAATAGATGCAAGTGACTCACATATGCTTTTGATTTTTAGAGTGTAGTCACTTACCGACATGCTCTTTTTCTCCAATGTATGCAGCTCCTTCTTGAGTTGCAATTTCCGTGCCTTTGTATTGGTCTCGTACAAAGTGACCAAACTGTTCCAAGCCTCTTTTGGAATCTTAGTATCCTATATGTGTCCAATCATGCTATCCTGTATGCTAACAGATAGCCAATACATTACCTTTCGTGTTCCTTGATTCCATTCCTCATATGCTCTTAACTGTTCTACAGTCTGATTCCTTTCTGCTAACTGCGGAGCATTTTCATTCTCTCCTTCGATGTACTTCCAGTAGCCTTTTCCCATCAGGAAATTCGTCATTTTGAATCTCCAAGCATGGAAGTTGTTCTTGTCCAGCTTATCGCTCATAAGCTGACTCATTCCATCTGCCTTTGCCATTTCTGCAACAATTCACAACACCGCAACACACTACAAGCAGCACTTCTACTTGAACACTGTCGCACTATGACGTGACATTTCGATCTCAGAAAAACACAGTTTTCGTGTATCAACAGTACACGAAATCGCTTGAAATTCTGGAATATATGAGTGTCGCCGAACACAACGCAAGTTACAGTTTTTGAAACTGACCTGGTTTTTCTATGGGCCCCACCTTGCGGGCTGGAAACGGAGGTCGAGATGGCTCCGAAACTTTGATCTGACAAAAACGAGTGATCCTAAAGGGATAACTATCGAAAATATTTTGAGGTCTTCTACCTTCACGCCGATTTTCGTAGCAAACGGAGGTCGTTTGTGAAATCGCATTTTCTCCACGCCTTGCCGCGTAGTCTTCACCGTCGCCTTCTCCACGAGCTCTCTACAGCCACGTTGGCTCTGATACCATGTCACGAGGAAGGAGATAAGGAAGAGAGCTCACACATACACTCTCACTCTCAAGGAGAAGCACACACACAAATTGAGGCAAGGAAGAATGATCTTCTTCTTCTTCTTCTATTACATAAAAGGAATGTACAAGAATGACCTAAAAAACAAGAATACAACAAGTGCAATATATAAAGACCAATACATAAGGAAAAACCTAATGTCCGCAAATGAGTGAGCTGGCAAGAAACAAATGTGCCATCACTCTCGGTAGATAAATCTAATAAAGCTCAATGAAGTATCCCTGGCATATACCGGCATGACCACTATACATGTCAGAGAAACGAAAAACTGGTACGTGTCATCCTGGATCATCACATGTTGAGCTTGATATCTCAACAGGTTCCATGATCACTCACCAATTCTATTGGCAAACCATATCATGTAAATAAATTCTCAAATAGGAACTTGGTTGTGGCATGCACGTCGTTCTTTCTTGTAGCCTTCACTCTACCCATTTAGTTTAATAATCAGTGGCCACAATGATGTACTTAGCATGTGAACCCCTAGCTAGGGGATTAATAGGACTGACCGTCCATTCCCCACTTAGAGAATGCACGTCCTCCCATCATGAGTTTCAGTGGCATCTCATCTTTATGTTTAGGGTACTGAGTTCGCTGACAAATATCACACCTCTTCACATAGGTATTTGCATCCATATGGAGGGTTGGCCACCAAAGTCCTACAAAAAGTATTACCTTAATCACCCTATATGTTCCAAAGTGTCCTCCTGCTACACCTTGGTGAGCAGCTCCAAGATCTTGAGATATGCACTCTCATGGACACACAATCTAAGATATCCATCTCTTCCTTGTTTGTATAGATTATCACTTCTGAATGTGTAATCTAGTGCTTCCTATTCTAAACTTCCTTGTCTAGCCAATGTCATTTCTTGAGGGAATGTTTTCATCCTCAAAAAATTTACCAATGGTTCACTCCAATATGGTACTAAAGACAATATAGTGTAGCATGTTCCACAGGTGGTCTAATACTACAAATTGGGCATTCCTTGCATAAATTATGGACATCTGCTTCCATAGTTGGCCAATGTACCCCTAACCTTTGTAGCATTTGTAGGGTTCTATGTTTGGAGTAATGTTGGTGGAGTGCACCTACATGTGCTATTTGCAACCACTTCGCATGCTTGTCTTCATCTACACAACAAGCTAGTATGCCTTGATCGGTGGGCTTATACATGTTACCAGCTAGTATGTGATATTTTTGAGATCTCACCACTTCTTTATCTTTTGCTTTCAATAGGGGTGCTTGGGTCCAAAAGTTAGAATAGGCACTATAGTTCTAGCAAATTCAGGCACTACTTCTAGATTGAACAAATAGGCATCAGGAAGGTCATCTAATACTCCTTGAGGGGACTCTCATGAAGTTAGTTTACAAAGTTGATGTACCTTAAGGTGAGCCTTACCTTTCCTAACCATAACCTCAAAATCATATTCCATTAGTAAGAGAAACCATCTTATGAATCTACTAGTATTGCAAGGCTTGTTCACTAGATATAGTAATGCTTGATGGTCTGTAAAAAAATTTAAACTTATTTGCAAAAAAATAATGTCTAAAATTCTTAACCACATATACCATGCCTAATCCTCGTCTCTTGATAACCGTATAATTATTTTTAGCTGCATTCAGTTGTCTATTGGCATAATCTATTGGAAGCTCCATGTTACCTTGACTAGTAGGTTGTGTAAGTACACACCCGATAGCATAATTGGATGCATCCACATGAACATGGAATGGATTGTTCCAATTTGGTGTAGTCAAGATTGGTGCTAAACATAAATCTTCACTTAAGCTCATTAACGGAGTTCTCACGTTCTTCTGTCCACTCAAAGTTAGTCAATAGGGAGTACAAAGGCTTTGCAATGATTGCATACATATGAATGAAGCATCTATAATAGCCACAATGGCCCATGAAAGCTTGTACTTCCTTGACATTCTTTGGCCTAGGTAGCTCTGGAACTACTGTAACTTTCTCCTTGTCTATGGATATGCCATTCTTTGACACTATGTGTTTTAGAATCTTGCCTTGCTTGACCATAAAAACAAACTTTTTTAGGTTTAGGCAGACTTGATATTCTCTACATTTGTCAAAGATTTGTCTGAGTTTATGTATATGTGTTTGCCATGTTGGAATGAGCACATAGATCATCAACATAGACTTCCAAGTTTTTCCTCAAGAACTCTTTAAACACATGACACATCAACCTTTGAAAGGTAACTCGCACATTGATACGACCAAATGGAAGTACCTGAAATGTGAATATGCCCCACTCTATGGAAAAAGCCATCTTGTGCTAGTCTTTTGGGGCAATGGCTACTTGATTGTAGCTAGAGAACCCATCAAGGAAGCTGTATGCTTCCTTGCCCACCACTCTTTCTAATAGATGCTCAATGATAGGAAGTCGATAACTATTTCTAATGGTGGCTGCATTAACTTTCTTCAAGTTAATGCAAACACGTAACTTTCCATTCTTTTTTGACACCACTATAATGGGGGACACCCATTCACTGTGCTCAATTTCATAGATGAATCTAGTTTCTACCAACCGATCGATCTCTTCCTTGATCTTGGCAGCATAATTCTCATTATATGTGTATGGCTTCTGCTTAGAGGGTTTGGTATTTGAGGTCATGGGGATTGTGAGCATATGTTAGGGTCTACCCCTTTTAAGTCCTTATAACTCCATGTGAACACATCTCTATATTCTCTTAATAATTCTATCAACTCCTTTTCCTCTTCTTCAGACAGGTTATGTCCTATGTAGGTACATCATTCTTCACCTTCCTCTATGGTCACAATAATTTTCTTTGTGTTTTCTTTGTTGTCATAGGTCTCTCCTATGAGTGCTTCTCATTTGGGGATTCTTATCATGAACTTCCTATCTTCTATATCATACTTCTTAAAGTTTTCAGGGACTTTAAACAATGTGAACCAAGCACACAAAGGCACGTAGAAACAGGGGATGACACCAAGCATAGGATTATACACATAGTTTATGTTCCTTTGGATCAAAATAAGGATGCAAAGTTTCTTAAAGATGTTACATATTCCCAGTATCACGTAGAATCTAATATCAGTTGGAGAGATTGTTGAAATAGGGTATGTAGTCAAGTTTAACAACAAGGATGCTTTGTGGAAGATCCAAGGCAAGGGTAGAAGAATAACTAAAGGTAAGATGGGAAATTAATTCACCATGGAGGTAAGATCACCCTCATCACGTAGGGTCTATTTGACATTTGGTGGCAAGGAAATAGCTCAAGTGGATTTGTGGCACAAGAGGATAGGCCACATAAACCTTCAAAAAATAAGGAATATGCAAAAGAGAGGTGCATTAAGTGTTGTCGTGAATTTCCACTCTCAAAGAATCCAACATTTGTGTGCCACATGCCAATTTGGGAAGCAAGCAAGGCTTCCATTCAAAGGAGAAGATTTCCATTGGACCCCATTCACACCTATGTATGAGGACCAATTAAAGGAGCCCTCATTGGAAGGGAGTATGTATTTTGTTATCTTCATTGATGATTAGACAAGAATGACATGGTTCTATTGTATGAATTCAAATGATGAAGTGTTTATTCACTTTAAAGTTTTCAAGACACTTATAAAAAAAGGAAATGGGAAGGTACATAAAGATCTAAGACCAAGGACATGAAGGTGATAGATAGAAAATGGGTATACAACATAAAGAGGAATTTGGAAGCCTAGGCTAGTTCCCAATGGTTTTGCACAAACCTATAGAATTGACATTGAGGGGAATTTCAACCCTATAGAAAGAATGGCTATAGTAAGAATTCTCATTACAATTGCAACCTCAAAGAGTTGAATAGTCACCAACTAATGTCAATTCTTGAATGGTGAACTAGAAGAGATAGTTTTCACAGAGTATCTAAAAGGGTTTTAAGATCAAAGAAGGCTCTATATGGTGTCACGTGATCCCCAAGATCTTGAAACCAAAGGTTAGTGGAGACTCATTATTGTACATGAAAAAGGAAGGTGATCTTGTTGTCAATGTTTGCATTTATATTTATGAACTTATTCTTTAAGGGAATGATGAAGCAAGCATTAGAGGTATCAAGAAGAATCTTGGAAAATAATCCAAGATCTCAAATCTTGGAGAAGTGAAGTACTTCTAAGGCATACAAGTAATCTATGAGAAGGAAGGCATATACCTCATGCAAAGGAAGTACATTCTTGATGTGCTAGCAAAGTATGGCATGTGTATTTGCAAGCTAATTACAAATCTATTGGAAGTGAATGTAAATTTGAGTGAGGGAGAAGACATCGAAGATATTACTTTGTATAGATCCATTGTAGGATCTTTGAAGTATGCAATTGTTACTAGGTTAGACATCAAGCATTAGTAGGAGTTCTCTCACAATGTATGTAGACTTCCAAAGCACAACATTTAATGGCAGCCAAGAGGATTTTTTGATACCTCAAGGGAATTATAAATGAAAGTTTTATTTTACACTTACAATGAAGATTTGTAGGTGAAATCTTATTGTGATGAAAATTGGTGTGGTCGAAGGATGATAGAAGGAGTACAAGTGGATATGTAGTCATGATTGGAAGCAAGAAAATGGCATGGAGCTTCAAGAAGCAACCAATACTAGCCCTATCTTCAACCAAAGCTGAATATAGAGCCCGAGCCCTTATCATGTGTGAGCTTATGTAGTTGAAGAAGCTCTTTCAAGGGTTGAACTTGTAGGTGAAAGAGATTTCCATCATGTATGAAGACATTAGTAGTGTACACCTAGCGTTGAAAAGGTAAGGTTTTATGCTCCGAATATAGAGAAAAGAGATCTCAAGATAAGTATTGTAGTCCTTGTCACTCACTTGATCAATAGTAATTGATCAGACTTAGAGCAAGATTATGCAAGTGATTGCAATCAGCTAGGATTGGGAGTATCAACTCCCGATAAACTTGACATTTGATACTTCCAAGTAGGATTGGATCTTGGGGAAGAGTTTTCCATAACGAGGTATAAAAAGGTGAAAGGATCTAGAGATACCCTAGAAACAAGACAAGAGTCTAAGCTTAGAACTATAGTGTGCATAAGGTACCTTAAGCTTGAAGCAATCTTATATGCTTTGTTTTAGAGCATCAAAGGAAAGGTTCAACCTTGGAGAAAGTTATTAGAGATTGACACAATGTTCAATTTTTAGTTCAAGGATTTGGACTAAAGGACAATTAAGATAATGTAGAATTCGTTATATGATTGTGTAAATTTTGGACAAATATAAGATTCTAGAAAATGTATTTAGGATTTGATTTGGCCTATTTAAAGCTAGGATGAAATATAAGTGGATGTTGGTTAGAATTGGAACATAATAGGAATATCCAAGTCAGATGTTTTGATGAACACTAGTAGAATGCATTCCTTCAAACCAGATTCAAGTGAATATAAAGAGGGTCCTTAAACTCTTGAAATAGTAAAATGTTTTTGCAAATTGTTGGAAACATCCACCCAATTGTGGGAATACTAGAAAAGTTTCAAGAACCTTTCTCAAATATTTACTTAAATAAGCATTCGAGTGGCTCAAAGACACTTTCTAAAGGTATACGAGAGACATGGAAAGTATCATTTTCATCCAACTCCACTCATGTCCTGAATCAATTAAAGTCTTGAGCTCATGGCAAGGGTTGCCATGCTCTAGCCTGACTGCAATGAATGGTCTCCTATCTACTATGCTAGGATGAGTTGTTGACCTTGCTTGAAACATGGCCATGGGGTATCTGGGTGTCATTTTTAGATGGTTATAATGCTCTCTCCCTAGTCCTTGTCTTCTTAGCTTCATGCTCTTAATGCATTCTATAGCTTCTACCTAAGCTTCCGGGCATATTCTCTTTTCTTCCTCCTTATGCTTCTTTGCCAAGGTGAGTCTTCTACGCATATCCTTAGTAAGAGGTTCTTGATAAAGCTTGACTCTACAACCACTAATGTAATTAGGCATTATCTCTCCTTCTAGGGTGGCTAATTGTAGTGCTCCACTTGTCGAGAGTCTCTTAATGATCATAGGTCCATAACCTCGCTTTTATAATTTCCGTGCATGTTGTTTGAGCATATATACTAGGTCTAAATCTCCTTCCTTCAAGCATTTGTCTTTCACATGTGCATCGAAATAGGCTTTCTATCATTTCTTGGCTGCATATATGCCTGCTGCTACTTTCAGCCTGGTTTCTCCTAATCGTTCCAAGTCCATTATCCTTGATGATAATTCATGACCAGTCCACTGGTGTTCTTGTGCAACCTTAAGGGTGGGTATCAAAAAGTCCAAAGGAAGCACAACATTCTGACCAAAAACGATCTAAAAGGGAGTTGCATTGAGTACAGTCTTGTAGGCCACTCAATATGCCCAAACAGCATGATGCAACTGTTTGTCCCAATCTGAACATTTGTTGTTCATGAGTTTTGTCAGTGCATTAGAAGGGATCTTGTTAGTGCTTTCAGCTTGACCATTGGCCTGAGGATGATATGGTGCAGATTTCTTGTGAATCACCATAAAATCATGTAACAAATATTCAATGACTTGGCTTAGAAAGTGAGTTCCTCGATCGCTCACTAACTCTATAGGAAGTCCATATCTTATAAAGACATTTTCAAATAAGAATTCTGCAGTCGTGTGTGCATCATTCTTTTTTGTGGCCTTGGCCTCTACACATTTGGTAAGATAATCTGTTGCTTAGAAAATGCACATCCTCCC
The DNA here is from genome assembly GCA_020310875.1 of Ceratopteris richardii. NCBI lineage: Eukaryota > Viridiplantae > Streptophyta > Polypodiopsida > Polypodiales > Pteridaceae > Ceratopteris > Ceratopteris richardii. The sequence continues at coordinate 60,911,213 of CM035444.1, forward strand.
ATCATGGGTTTTAGTGGCATTTCATCTCTGCGAGTAGGAAACTGAGCTCTCTGGCACACATCACATCCCTTAGCATAGGTATGTGCATCTATGTGAAGAGTGGACCACCATAATCCTGCAAAGAGTATGGCTTTCATGATCCTATCGGGGCCAAAATGACCTCCTGCAACACCTTGGTGTGCACTCTCTAGTATACTCAAATAATCGCTCTCATGAACACATTGTCTTAGGTATCCATCTCTTACTCGTTTGTATAGATTGTCACCAATGAGTGAATAGTCTTGAGATTCCTGCTCTAGACTTTGTTGTCGAGCTAAGGTCATTCCTTGAGGGAATGTTTTCGTCCTCAAGTATGTCACTAAAGGTTCACTCCATTCTCGTGTGAGAGACATATGATATAATGTGGCATGTTCTACAGGTGGTCTTTCACAACAAACAGGGCATTCTCTACACAACTTGTAGACATCGTCTTCCATAGAAGGCCAATATACTCCTAGTCTATGCAGATTCTGCAATGTATGATGTTTTGAATGATGTTGCTTTAATGCACGTACATGTGCTAATTGCAACCAATTCGCATAGTCTGATTCTTCTAGACAACAAGCAAGAATCTTTTGATTATCCTATTTATATATGCTTCCTGCTATGATTTGATATCTTTGTGACTTGGTAATCTCTCCTTCTTTGCTCCTTGTCCTAGGATTCTTGGGTCCATATGTGAGAATAGGGACAATAGGCTTAGCCCATTCTGGTACTATCTCCAGGTTAAACAAATATGCATCGGATAGTTCATCCGCTATTCCTTGAGGAGCTTCTCCTATGGTTAATCTTGAGAGGTGGTCAGCTCTAAGGTGTGTCTTTCCCTTCCTAATTACTGCTTCAAAGTCGTACTCCATGAGTAATAGAAACCATCGTATCAATCGTCCAGTATTATAGGGCTTATTGACTAAGTACAATAACACTTGATGATCCGTAAAGATTTTGAACTTATTTTCCAACAAGTAATGCTTGAATTTCTTTACAGCATAGATCATTCCTAATCCTTCTCATTCTATAGTGGTGTAGTTTCTTTCTGCTGCATTCAATTGTCTACTCGCATAAGCTATAGGGAGATCTATAGTACCTTCATTTGTGGGTTGTGCCAACACACAACCTATGGCATAGTTGGACGCATCCACATGTACATGGAATGGCTTGCTCCAATCTGGGGTTGTTAATATAGGTGATGAGCGCAAACGTCATTTAAGTTCCTTGAATGAATTTTCACATTTATCTGTCCATTCAAACTTGGCCAAAAGAGAGTACAGAGGTTTGGCTATGATTGCATACATGTGTATGAATCATTTGTAATAACCACAATGTCCCATGAAGTCCTGTACTTCTTTTACGTTATTTGGTCTAGATAGGTCTGCAATCACTTTCACATTTTCTTCATCTCTAGAGATTTCCTTCTTTGACACAATGTGTCCTAGAATTTTGCCTTGTTTGACCATGAAGACACACTTTTCTGGGTTCAAACAAACCTGATATTCTCGACATTTGTCAAATACTTGCCTTAGATTTGGGAGATGTGTCTACCTCGTATTCAAATGAGTACATATATCGTCGACATAAACTTCCAAATTCTCTCATAGGAATTCCTTAAAAACATGACACATAAGTCGCTTGACAGTGGCGGGTGCATTTGTGAGCCCAAATGGCATCACACAAAATGCAAATATGCCCCATTATGTGGCAAAAGCCATCTTGTGTTGATCTTCTGGAGCAATGGCTACCTGATTATAGTCTGAGAAACCATCAAGAAAGCTATAAACTTCCTTGCCCCCAACTCTTTCCAATAAGTGTTCCGTGACAGGAAGAGGATAAGTGTCTCTAATTGTGGCAGCATTAACTTTTTTAAGGTTAATACACACGTGAAATTTCCATTCTTCTTGGGCACAACCACAATGGGGGATACCCATTCGGTATGCTCAATTTCGTAAATGAATCCTGCTTCTATCAAATGATCTATCTCTTCTTGAATCTTAGCAGCATAGTTATCATTGTACGTGTATGATTTTTGTTTCATAGGTTTGGCATCTGGAGTCATAGGGATTCTGTGGGAGCATATATCTGGATCTACTCCTTTCAAGTCTTTGTAACTCCCAGCAAACACATCTCTATATTCTTGCAATAGGGAAACTAACTCTTCTTCTTCTTCACTCGTCAAATCATGCCCTATGTATGTACATTTTTCTTCTTATCCTTCTATGGTAACTATGATTTTTTTGGTTTTCTCTCGATTATCATATACTTCTCCAACATCGGCTTTTCTTTTAGGCATTCATACCATGATTCTTCTATCTTCGATTTCATACTTCTTGAAGTTCTCCGGTACTTCCATGAGTGGTTCTTCTTCTTCTATCTTAGGTGATTTCTTTCTCTTCTTTTGTTTACTTTCTGTATCTTGTAGGGATGGCTCAATTTGTTCAATCTTCCCTTCCTTTTCTTCTCGAAGGATTTACTTCAACAAAATAAAGATATTCCTCTTCTATGGAACAGAAGGGTTCCATGATGATGGATTCTAGGTCCTCGTCACTACTCTCGTTTGATTCTTGGGTCACTTCCATGCATTCTTCTAGGATAAAGTCTTCCTCAATAGGTTCAATGAAAAAAATGGAAATGTCATACCCGTCTTCATCACAATGAGGGGTCCATTGTTCTTCATTCATTGCTATGTCCATCATGGCTAAGATTTCTACCCAACCGTGAGGCTCAAATTCCTCATCTGGAAATACTATAGGTGCATAAGCTTGGTCTTGCAGAGTTGGTGGATGTCATTCTAAACCTAAGGTCCTGGCTTCTAATCATTGTTCCTCTTGTTTTGCTAACTTACACATCCATAGATGAGTATCCTTGTGCAACCATGAGGGATCTGATTCCAATGAGTGCACCGACTCTGTTTCTTCTTGTGGCTTATGGATGGTGTTCCATTGTGTTGGGGTGCATCTCCATGGGAATATTCATTAAGATTGACCTTAGTAGTCACTCCTAAATGTTGAAAGTACAAAGAATTAGTTCCCAATCTTGTAGGATTTGCAACTGACGCATGAATGGTCATCCTAAATCGTCTCGCAAGCATGATTTTACCCAAAATCACAAATGGAAAAAGTATGTTCGAACTCCACACCACAAGTGGTGAGAGATATGCCTTCTAGTAAGCCCAATGGTTTTTCTATATGTGCATCAGCCGTTTGTAGTTTCATCCTGGTGGGTCTTAATGATGGCTTACCCCAACATTTCCATAAAGCGGTGGTAGCTATGGCTACTCTAGATCCTAAATCTAAGATGGCTTTGGTAGTGTAGCCCTCGTGGGTTATTGGAAGATAAGTGTTACCTTCCTCTCCTTTGCTCACATCTCCAATTTGTTTTACCAGTATCTCTAGTACCTTCTTGTGTGATCCTGTCTGTAAGGGAGCAATAACAGCCTCAGGGAATTGGTTTGCTACATGCTTCCACAATTCTGGCTTAACCTTCAACAATTCTTCTAGAGTGAGGTGACATTGTAATTTAGCGTTCTTGATCACTTCTGTGTTCCTAGGAATTACTGATTCTTCATTCCTTACTATTATCGTGGGTGATCTCATGCTGATAGACTTGGCTTCCTAAGGTCTTGTGAACTCAGGTAATTCTTACAAAGAATTTGATTCAAAATCTGTGTGTTCACTCAGTTGTTCTTCCTCTACATCATCATAAATAGAGGGGATGTCTTGGGGAAATTGCTCTTGCAAATCATCTATCTCTTGAATAGGAGGATGGGTTTCTTGTTCTTTTCTCCACTTCTCTTCCTGGATTTCTCTTAAAAATTCATGTGAATACTTGTGGTTGGAAGACACGTGGTCTTCAACCTTTGTATTTGGCACTTGAGATAGGGATGGTTCATTCCTTTCTTGTGTCTCAGAGATAATAGGGTTCCTATGCTGAGTCTTTTTCTCATTGCTATTGACCAAGCATTCTAACCTCTCCAGTAATCCTTGAAAGTGTAATTCAGGTTTTGCCATGTTATTCCAATTAAGATAACGAGAGGCTTCAAACATACTTCCTGCTAATTCTACCATCTTCATGCAAAGTTTAGTTCTCTCAATTTCTAAATCTACTCTTGGATAGTTCTTACTGATTTCAGCTATCTAGGGTCCTTCTTTTAATCTAGCTTGATATGCACGAAACATCATGTCCAAATTTTTGTTATGGGTATAGCTAGAACTGATCCTGATCTTTGAGATAGATTCTCCATATTATATTGTCAATTCTAGGATTTTGGCTCTAGATTCCTTGAGACTTCCTTCCAACTCAGTTATTTTCTTACTCAGTTTCTCTTAATTCTTTCTCTGGAATCTTTCCATGATTTTTTCTTTTTGTTACTTGACTCTCCAACCCGACTAGTTTCGGATACTTTTTCGAGGTTAAGCTGTTGATTTTGTAAGAGCGTCTAGGCTCTTGTTATAGCTTGAATAGGCACGTATGTAGGGTTGGATCTATCTGCATTGTGTACAATACCTATCATGTTGATGGGTGTCACTTTGAGGCATTAGCAGGGTTCTTTTGACAATCTTTGATGACATGCTCTTTATCGCACTCGACACAAAACCCTTGTATGTTATTGTACTGTGACTCTACTACTATCACATGATGTGGACAATTCTTTATGAAATGATGTCCTTGCCGCCTAAAGCATGGTCCTCTAGGGCCGTGTGGTCTTTTTTGTCTTAATTGGGGCCATACTGGATTAGGGTTTGTGTACATCACATTAGTATAATCGGGCTCCCAACTAGGTTCCAATGGTGGACTATCCTATTGATATGTTTCCACATGTTCTGGTGACTTTGTGTAATATGCGGGTGGACCATCTACATGTGTTGAGTCAAAATTGTTCAGGTTAGGGTCACTTTCCGTGATCAAGGGTGAAGAAGGTATTATAGCCCTATTGAGGTTCTCTTTTGCAGTAGCGTATTTGACTGGGATGACTTAGGTTGAGGTCTCTATTGAGCTTGATAAGGATAGTTTTGAGAAGACCTATAGTAATGAGGCTGAGCATTGTATTGACCTTGATACCTACCTGGTTGAGTGTATGCTTGTGGGTAGTTCTATCGTACTACTTGTTTGTTGTATGGGCAATCCTAGGCGTTGTGATTTGTGTATCGTCTCCCAATTGTACAATATTGGCCACTAGGGTTGGCTTGTGGTTACACACATATTTGCCATATGATCACTACCACATGTGTAACAACGCTTGTTTGTTGTTAACCTAGGCATCTGTTTACTAGAAACTCCTAGTTTTTGGACTATTTTTTCTACTAGGTATTCTATCAAGATATAAAGTTTTGAGGATGGTAGAGATGAACAGTCTGAGTCTTTGTAGACCTTTGATAGTTCCAACTCATCTCCAAGGTTGTCATCAATGTCTATACAAATTCTTACACACCGTTGTAGCGTTCTGGGTTCCTTCAAGTATACATAGGAGCATAGTTTAGAGCTCAAGAGGCCATCTAAAAACAATGACACTTGTTTGGCATGTGAGGGTAACTCTTGCATTGGGCATCTCTCAACATATTTTCTAAACCTGTGTCCTGCCAATCTCATTGTTTCCTGGGGGGGTCTGTTTGAAGCTATGAATCAACAAAGATGTATCATGTCTAATTCCACTTTTAGAGAATTCCGTGATGAATGACTCTAATAGGTGATGGATGTCCCTAAATTGCCCTTGTTGCAATGGTTGGATCCAAGTTAAAGCTGTGTTCTTTAATGTTAGTCCAAATCCATTGTATTGTGTAAACATGTCTTCTACTTGCTTTACTCTTAATACTTGCTTAAATTTCGCAACATGGTCATAGGGATCTCCTATCCCATCGAAGTAATTTTTCATTGACTTTACTAATTGAGTGGGTCTTAGTATCCTTGGGTGTTCACGTGGTCTAGGTGAGGAAAACCATCTCTACCATCTAGTATTCTAGGTTCCCTTTGTCTTTCCATTCTATCAGTGTCCATGGTTGGTCTATCTCTCCCTATGGGGTGAGTGAAACTTAACTTCTGGTCTCTCTCTGTTCTTCTCTCTTTGAGTACCATAGGCTGAGGGTGCTCTAGCACCCTGATGGCTTGTGTTTACATTAGTTCATGATGGAGGAAATACCAACTCGCCTCTCCATGTGTAGGTATTTCTTGCATGGTCTCATACTACAAATACTTGTTCTGAAGTATCATCCATGCATACAACCTTTCCAGGTGTATCTGGGTCCTTGAATTCATAAATCATGATGAAGCCTACCTCACTAGGTTGTTCCATTCTGTACCTCCAAAATGCTTCATCAATTTCCTTATTTAGAAACAATTCTATGCTTCAATTGTCATGAGGGATCCATTTTGGGATTAGAACTCTTGTCAATACAGATTTCCCTCTAGGTGTCATGGGTTCTTCTCCTAGTGGTTCTTTTCCTTGGGTTCTTGCTTCCGTATCTGGCTGAAATACACCAAATTCATTGGTATGATTAGGTTGAGTACTTATGATGTACATTGTTCCTTCTTTGTCTATGTGTGCATCTCTCTCGAATTTCACCACTGGACATTCCAATCCAATGGGTTGTTCAGATTGTGCAATTGCACTAGTGATCTTCGCAAAAGATGCGAGCACCTAAGTGGTTGGTTCGGACATATTCTGATTGAGCACCTCATATATGCTATGTTTAACCCTCCTTTTGGCCTTTCCGTGCTAAAAGCCATTTTTTATTCACTGGTATCTGAGCCCAACTCGTAAGGGTAACTATTCAATTGTTGAGCCCATGAACGTGCAGTAGTTCCTACACTTGCTTCTGATGATCTAAGGCTTCGTCGGTCTGACTTACCTATATGATTCCCTGATCTAAGGTTCATGAATTTACTTCCTGAATCACCCAATACACGCTTTGATCATCAATGTCTCTTTGTTCTTTATGGCTTGTTTTTTTTTTTAATTCCTTTAAGTTCTTATCTTGTTTTCAATGTATACATCGAGTCAACTTTTCATTGTACTTTTGAGTTCTCCTTCCATCATACTTAAATTCTTTCCTTTAGGTTTTCGTATTGCACACTTTTATCTTAGTCTTGGGCTTGAAAAATTAGGTCTTTTCAACTTGATGTGTTCCTATCATCGTTCTAATTTAATCCACAATGCTAGATGTTTATCCTAAGCTAATAATTGACTGAGAGGGTTGAGTATTCTTCCAACCTCAAGTCAGCTTCGTTGATAGCTCTGATGCCCAAGAAGTAGCACTTCCTAAGCCTTGCATTCTTCACTTCCTTGCCCTTGATTGCCTTGGATAGCTCTTGCTAGACCTGTCAAAATCCAATATTTAGACCACTTCGCAAATTAATGATCAAGCACTTTGATATATACACCTTTAAAGGTCCCTTCTCATTTGGTGAAATTTCTCCAATGTCCCCATTCTTTTCTAGTCCCACAAATGGTCAACCTCAAATTATCTCATCTAAAAATCAATGTGTCCTTCTTGAAAAAACCAGACTCATAAAATCACGTAGTACTCATAAAGAGCTTTCTAATGAGCTATAAAGCTCAAAAAATGGACTTCGAATGAAAAAGATATGAATGTTCAAGCCCTTGGGGGTAAAAATTGACAAACAGGTTTTTCTTCAATTATCAATTAAGGGGTCTCCAATGAGCTTAATCACCCAAAATTTTAGTGAAAATAGCCTCAAAATTGCCCAAAAATTCAAACCCTAATTTTGGTATTTTGGGTGGACAATTGCGATGGTCCAGAACAATTGTGATGGTCTGGGAATGTCGCGATGGCTCAGGTGAACCGTCGTGATGGTGTGGTACAATCACGATGGTCCGAGTGTGCGAGGCATCATGATGGTCTAACGTGAAGCGTCAGGATGGTCTGTCTAGCGAGCAATCACGATGGCGTGAGCCCGTCATGATGGTCAATGGTCAACACAATCATCGCAATGGTGTGAGCCCGTTGTGATGGTCACGAGGTGCGATGGCTTGAGCCAATCGCGATGGTCCAATTTTGAAGCATTGCGATCGAATACTTAGTATTGTCGCAATGGTCCAATATGACACGTGGTAGGGAAATGTCATGATGGCATGGGACAGTCGCGATGGCATTGGGTCGATGGGGTTGTCGTGATGGCCAGTGACTGTTGCGATGGTTCAAGTGAACCATCGCGATCGTCCGGCCGAGCTATCGTGATGGCGTGAGCCAATCGCAATGGTGTGACATAATCACGATGGCATGAGCCCGTCGTGATGGTCCACCAAAATGATGATTTTGCAATTGCAATTGTGGATTCGTGTGTGTGCAAGGATCGCCTACACCGTGATGTGGTTGCTTACCAAAAAATCAGACTTTCTCAGACCATCATGATGGTCTGACACCTACAGCAGATTCTGATTAAAAGTGGATTTCTCACCTTTTGGAAGCTTTCCTGCTGCTCTGGAGCACTGTACCTGCAAGAAAACTTAAAAACACACATGCACATACAAGCACAAAAGCTCTCTCTCTCTCATGCGCAAATGAGGGAAATGAGGAGGATCCGTGGATATCGTGAATTCTTTGATTTTTTTGGAGTGGAAGAAGACGACGCGGTGGTGAAGGAGTGTGGAGGAGATGAAAAACACAAACAACTACTTAAAAATAACAACAAAAATTGAAAGTTTTACCTTCCAATGCCACTTCTTGCTATACTCTTACCATCACACATTCTTCCTAGACTCGATCCCTGGCAACGGCGCCAAATTCGGTGTTGCTCTAGTATGCTAAGCACCACGTTAAGAAGCTCCAACTCCTTAATGTCAATTCGTGGAAGAGAGAGGAGTGATATGAAGATCGTGAACGTGAGATGTGGTGAGAGTGAAGGTGAGAAGCATAGAGATGCACACACACATACGCACAGAATGAAGAGACAAGCAAGACACAATGGAAGGTTGAAAATAGATTCTATTACTCAAGATCACTCTTACAAGCTCAAGCTCACACTATCTCATACAAGTCTACACTAGCTAACCTCAAAAATGAGCTCTCTAGCTCTTTTTATAGATTCTAGACTAGTTTTGACCGGTTTCACATCTAATGACCGGCATAGTTAAAAAATAGGTTCTATGTGCTATTTGAAGGTCTAAACGAGGTCTAAAAATAGCCAAAACTAGTATGCTCATTCTACCAAAGCTCCTCAAGCTCAAGGACTCCTCAGCTTGCAAAAAATGGATCTATTAATTACAAAAGTGGTTGCTCTATGTTACATATGATACAAGAGTGATGAAAATCACTATTGAGAGTTTTGAAAAAGTATTATAAAGCATATTTCTTTGAAAAAATAATCCCCTTGGCTCCCCACTACTTCTTCATAGTCTGCCTTCACATACTTCCTCGTTGTCTGTGCTTTTGGCTACTACTAACACCCCCTCCCTCTTTGAGGATGGCTAGTGTGAGCTTTGAGCTATTTTGAGCTTGTAATAGTGATCTTAAGCAATAGAGTTTATTTCCTATCTTCCATTGTGTCTTGCTTGTCTCTTCATGGTGTGTCGGTGTGTACGTGTGTGTGCATCTCTATGCTTCTCACCTTCACTCTCAATACATCTCGCATTCACGATCATCATATCACTCCTATCTCTTCTACGGATTGACATTAAGGAGGTAAAGCTTCTTAATGTGGTGCTTACCATTGTACTAGAGCAACACAAGGCTACAAAAATAACAACAACTATGAAGGAGGCTTTAGAGGAAGAAGGGACTTCAACAACTACACTGAAGATCAAGAAGACTCTCTGCTCATCATGAACATGACTTCCAAGCAAGATAAAGATGATGAGCATATTTTCTACATTGACTGAGGTTGTTCTAATCATGTGGTAGGGAATGTAGCACTATTGTCTGATCTTGAAGAACCAAAGGGAAAGCATGAGGTACAAATAGGTGATGACAACCTAGCCAAGATCCATCCATCTTAGCTTCAAGGTACTATGTCTCTTCTATTAATGATTACAGTAGGTGGAGAGTTCTCTATTTCAAGAAGCATAAGGATGAGGTGTTTACATGTTTCAAGAAATATTAGGGACTAGTTGAAAACCAAACAAGAAGGGGCTTGAAGAGAATCAGGTCTAATGGAGGTGGTGAGTACTTTTCACATGAGTTTGATCTATTTCTACATAAAGGTATAAAGACGGAAGTAACAACCAGGTATACTCGTGAATTGAATGGAGTAGCAGAGAGAAGGAACAGGTTAACTGTTGAGGTAGCTAGGTCTATGTTAAATGAGAAAAAATTACATAATTATTTATGGGTAGAGGCTATTTCTACAGCCACCTATTTGGTCAATAGGCCTCTATCCAAGTCATTGGATGGTATGACACCATATGAAGCATGGAACGGCAAGAGAGACTCATTGGATCATTGCAAAAGATTTGGGTGTGTTGCTTATGCACACATCCCATCACAAATCAGAAGGAAACTTGACCCTAAGGCTGAAAAATGCATATTCGTTGGGTATGATCAGAATCAAAATGGATATAGACTATACAATCCCACTAACAAGGCATTCATAGTTAGTAGGGATGTAGTATTTGATAAGAATAATTCATGGTTTGAAGATTATTGCAAGAAAGTAAAATTACCCTATGATTTGGAAAATTCTTTTCCAACCCTAACTCAAGAAGATAAACACCAAGCAGAGGAAATTAACTTAGAAGATGAGGAGCATATTGAATTCAAAGCTTGGAAGTCAAGAGGCAAGTTCAAATACAAGCAATTAGAGGATCTACTCGAGTATTCCAATCAAACTTTAAGGAGATCACAAAGACAAAGTAAGCAGCCTATAAGGTATGGATATGATACAACCTTAGTCACAAAGCACTCTATGTACATCACTAAAGATTATATGGCAGAAGAGCCTTCTTCATTTGAAGAGGCTAAGAAAAAGAAAGAGTGGAGAGAAGCTATGCAGTAGGAAGTGGAAGCATTGCAGGAAAACCACACTTGGGACCTAGTTCCCAAGAAACCAAATATGAAGGTAATTGGTTCAAGGTGGATATATAAAGTTAAAAAGAACTCTGATGGTTCTATAAATAGGTACAAAGCAAGACTAGTGGCAAAGGGATTTGCCCAAACACATGGACTAGACCATGAAGAGACATTTTCACCTTTGGCAAAGATGCCAACAATCAGGGTATTGGTAAGTCTTGATGCATCCAAAAATTGGAATTTATATCAATTACATGTCAAGAATGCATTTTTGAATGGTTGGATATCAGAAGAAGTATATATGGCACAACTAGCAAGTTTTGAAGATGAAGAAAAAGCAGGATATGTATGCAAGCTTAGAAAAGCACTCTATGGTCTCAAGAAAGCTCCTAGAGCATGGAACCATAGGCTTGTTACCTATCTGCAAGATCAAGGCTTTGTGGTAAGCAAGGCAGACTCTTCTTTGTTTATTAAGAAGAATAAATCGGAGGTCCTCTACTTGTGTGTCTATGTAGATGATATCATTATTACATGTAATGATTCTAAAGGAATCAAAAAGGTCAAGGCTCAATTGATGAAGGAATTCAAAATCAGTGATCTAGGGTTGTTAACTTATTTCCTTGGCTTAGACTTGGTGTATACAGATTCAAGTATATTCATCACACAAAGGAAGCACATACATGATATGTTGGTAAAGTTTAAGATGGAGAACACTAAAGATGTAGGTATCCCCATGGAGATCAATCATAAGCTAAGTTCACATGAAGATGAACTACTTGAAGATATTACAGGGTATCAACAACTTGTGGGTAGTCTTAATTATGCTACTTTGACAAGAGTGGATATGTTGTGATTACATTGAGTCAATTCATGTGTGTACCAAGGAAGCCACACATTGAAGCTGCAAAGAGGGTGCTTAAGTATCTAAAGGGTACAATGAATGAGGGATTGTTCTACCCCATTACTTCTTACATAGATATAAAGTTATATTCTAATGCAGATTGGGCTAGCTCCAAGGATGATAGGAGGAGTACTTTAGGGTACCTATCTTTTGGAGGTTCAAAACTCATATCATGGTCATCCAAGAAGCAACCAATTGTGGCCTTATCCTCCATAAAAGCAGAATATAGAGGTTTAGCAAATGCAACTCAAGAAGCTATGTGGCTCACGCAATTGTATGCAGATTTGGAAATACATTCCTACACTCCAATTATCTTTGGAGATGATGCTAGCTCACTTCATTTGGTTGCTAATCTTTTGTACCATGCGATGACTAAGCACACTGAAGTGCACTATCATTATGTAAGGGAGAAATTACTTAGAAATGATATCCAATTATCCTATGTATCAACTCATTTGCAATGTGTAGAGTTACTTACCAAAGCATTGGCTGGAACAAAGATGAACAGGTTCAAATTGATGATTGGACTACAAGAGATCAAGGAGAAATGAAGATCAAGCATGTTAGGCTTGAGGGGGAGCTGTTGGTGCAATTAATCCCAAGCCTACATACTTGATAAATACACATAAGCTTGATGTATTAGCATATCACTTGGAAAGTTTCATATGCACAACCTCTTGTAACTTTGAGCTATAGTTACTCATGCACAACCTCTTGTAACTTTGAGCCATAGTTACTCATTGTAAAAGTAAAGTAAACCCATGAGGAGTTAGGAAGTATAGAATCTCATAAATTATGGTAGCTCAGTCAAGAGAGAACCAATCCTATACTTTAGGATGCACTTTATTGGTAGATATTTGAATTTGAATTCAAATCCTTGGCTCCAACAAAAGGTATAAAAGATGAGAAGAAAAGCCCACATGTATCTCGAGGTTCAGATATCATTTTCCATGTACCTTCATTGAGAAGAGGAGCTCATCTCATAGCTCACTCATTCCACATTCATTGAGCAATGATCTATTACCAATGCTACTTACTCTCATATCTCTACACTTTATCAGAACAGTGATCTTATCTATGCTGGTTCTCACTATATACTGCATCATTTTGCATGATTTGAAGCATGACATCTTCAACATACTGTCTATTTTAATCTACAAAGTTTCATTGATATTGGTTCTTGTGATGTTAAATATCAATCAATTAGTGCTCACTAGTCTGTCAAGGCCCGCAAAAGTTGGGATAATTTCTTAACTTTCTAAACATAATTCTTTGCATATAGTTTATCATTTTAGATGATTCCAGTCATGAATGGTAGCTTGGTAAGTTGATTGAGGTTCCCCAAAAGGAATTTTATTAATTTTTGCTTTATTTAGAGAATTGTACAAGACTCTGAGCAGGTGCCTCAACCAAAATAGCAAGTTTTGTACATTGGATCATATGCCTATCCATCTTTTTTTATCCTATCATTTGTGATCATCTTCTAAGCAACATATATGATCATTTATGCTTATTAACTAGCTAAAGAGTTCCACAATGCTCCCGAACCATTACTTATAGCAGGTGTGAAGCAGGTTTTAGCTACACCAACTCATCTCTTGTGATTATCCACCATCTTCTCCAAGAGTACAGATGTTGCACTTTGAAAAAAATCAGTTATAGATGTTTAGCATATGACATTCCCATTTCCAATCCCTTACCAATCCAGAAGAAACTGTTCTCAGGTCCGGTTACTTTCATAACCTCTCACATCAATGCCTGATTACCACATCAGAAGCTCAGTATAAGCCCTAATTTGTATTATTTGCTAACTATAATGCAGAGATTGATAGGCACACAAGAAAAGAGCCTACATTCCCCACCTAGTTTGAGCCTGATGATCTACCAGTAGATGCACGTGCAAGCTCCATTTTTCAACCCAATTGGCGTGAGCAACTACTCATAGATTATCCAAAAATGATACACACATGGGCCACAATGCCATTATATATTAAATATAACCCATGGTACTATCCAATAGTCTACCATAGATCATGGCAAGCTTTTGCCATTAAAGTATACAATAATAAAGGATGTTTGGATTGGGTCATTATCCATATTTCACTCCACTTAGAGCACCACCAATCGTAGCATACATGATATCCACAATACATCATTGATCAACATGCTTCAAAAACATACCGGACATAGCTGCCATGATGTGTATGAAAATCTTTGAGCTGATGACAGTCGTATTCAAGACCTTCCGCAAGGTACAGGCACCATATATTTCAACCCCTAGTTTTTTTTAAGGTAATAGAGATTTGGTCTATGACATGAGCCAGACCCCCTCCGTCAACATAATCTATGCCTGGCATCCATACATAAACTATTTACGTGCTTGCTATAAGCAGACTTTTGAAGAAATAATCTCTACAGGGTTCTAGGAATATCATTATGAAATTTTCATTCCCAGACCAACACATTTGTTGCATCTCTTTGTGGTAGAACAAGCCATTCACATCGATCTGTTATGCTTACCACATCCAAAAATTCTATCTCCAATAGTTTGGGATAAGCTCATGATACATTTGGCTCAAGGATTGTGCATTCAAGAACATCACCTAGCCACAGACGTCGTGGAGTATTACATCAAGCATTCCCACCAACAAGGGTCTGTCAAGGATACTAGATGTAAGAGAGGGGGTGGTGTTCATAGTAGCCAGGGTAGTCAAGGCCTTACAAGACAGGGAAGTCAAGAAAGGGAGTCAGAGGAGAGAGAAGGGTTAAGGAGACAAAGCACTCAACATAGATCCGACAAGTAGGCCACATAATCATTATTCCTACTCCAATTTTGTGCAAGCCAAGGATTCCTCAAACGTGAGGAGTATTAGAAGTAGCCACATACCAATTTTCATAATTTTTAGACTTTTTTGAGCCGTCATATAAGACCTGGAACCTAAATTTTAATTAGGCCAAACACTAGGCCTGGACAGGGCCAAAGTTAATCAAGAACTATAAAAAGAGCTAAAGAGCTCATTTTTTAGGTTATCTTGTTAGAGTTTTGAGCTATTGTAAGAGACTTTTTGAGCAATACAAAGAAGTCCATTGTTCCTCTCGTTGTTTTTGCCTCATGTGTGTGTGTGTGTGTGTTTATGTGTGTGCATGCTATTGTGCTTCTCACTCATGCACTTGTGCCATCACTTGCTCGTAGTCATCATACTAGTTCTCACGTCTCCACAGATTGACATTTATGAGGTGGATCTCCTCATGTTGGTACTTGCCATTGTGCTAGAGTGACACCAACAACTCAATATGCTTAGTGCGAGCATGGAACACAGGGTTCCTCACAACTACCAATGCACTCTAATTGTCAATAAAGATGGTGGTGGCAGAAGACTGACCAACACCCAATTAACCATAAGGCATCTGAACCACACACACTCAACAGTCATTGTGAAAGCTGCCCTATACTCAGTCTCACAATCGGAAGTGGCCATAGTAGGTGGCTTCTTGCTCAACCAAGATATGCATGAGCCACCAGGCATGAAGCAAAAACCACTAGTGGACACACGAGTCTCATAGCAACCAACCCGATCAAAGTCAGAAAAAGCATGCAAATATGGCAGTAGTGATCCCCCTTTGGGATAAAACAACCCAAGTAGCTAGGTACCACTCAAGTAGTGAAAGATGCCCTTGACCGTCTACCAATGCTTGACACCTAGGTAATGCATAAACCTATTGATATATGATACAAAAAACTGAATATCTGGCCGAATAATGCATAATCAAATCAAGCATCCAATAGCCTACTGATAGAGAACAACATCAAATGCATCTCGAGCATCATGAAGGCTCAATCATAAACATGTCTCCACAGGAGTGGTAATAGGTCTATAGTCTTCAAGGCCAAAATGTTGCAATAATATGTCAATATATTCCATTTGAAACAAAGCTATTCTACCATCCACTTTCATAATGTGAATGCCCAAATAATGATGCAAATGCTCCAAATCATACATCTCAAAGAAGGCATGCAAATCAACCTTGAAATCAGCAATATGCTTCTCATAAGGACCAGTGAGCAACATGTCATCAACATACACAACAATGATCAGAAGCACATCATTAGCATGCTTAACATGTAAGGTGCTTTTAGTTGGACTGTTCTCAAAACCATGTGCAATCAGATAGGCATGTATCTTTTCATACCAAGCACATGGTGCTTGCTTTAAACCATATAATGCCTTCGTTAACCTACACACTTGGTTTTCATGCCCTTTCTGTGCAAAGCCATAGGGCTAAGAAACATACACTTCTTCATGTAATTCACCATTCAAAAATGTTGCTTTAATGTCCAACTGATGTACATTCCAACCATGCAAGTACAGAGATGCTCTGAACAGTAGTCATTCAACATGTAGGTGCAAAGGTCTCATCAAAATCAATCCTCTTTCTTGCACATAACCCTTCACAACAAGCCTAGAATTATAGCTCTCAAATCTTCCATCATGCTTACATCTCAACTTTTATACCCACTTAGTGCCAATGGCCTTCTTTCCAAGAGGCAAGTCACATTAACACCAAGTACCATTCTTCATTATAGCATCATATTCAAATTGGATGGCAGCCATCGAATTTTGAGAATTTTGTGCTTCATCAGATGAAATAGGCTCATTCTCATCATAGAGACTAGATGCAACCATAGCATAGCAATTTGATGCAAAAGAGTCACTATGAGAGCCTCAATGACTACAGTATGACAAATGTGCATCTAATTTGTTGTCATGCAAAGTCTACACTAGCCATTTTGGCATAGTTTTTGCCTCCTCAATATCAGCTCTCTCATCAACAAGTGCATCAAGCAAATCTACATCATCACATTAAACCTTTAAAGGTTGAGAAGTTTCCTCAGTAGGGCTAGCACTAGATTGTTCACTTAAAAAAAGAGGTAGCAAAGTATCATACATGTCTTTGGAGCTAACAGATGTCTCCATTGTAGATGAAAGTAAAGGTTGAATAGCATCTTCCACAAAAACAACATCACACCCAACCAAAATGCATCTATTATGTGGATGATACAGATGATAGACTTTGCTTTTAGAATTGTACCCAATAAAAATACATTTTACTACTTTATCATCCAATTTCTTGTGTTCTTGTTCAGGCACTAATGCATATGCTAGACAACCAAAACCACACAGATGAGAAATAGATGGCTTGCGACCATGCCAAGCCTCATAAGGAGTGATAGACTGCACTGCTTTAGTGGGACACCTTTTAAGTACATATGATGCACACATGACAGCCTCAAGCCAGAAACTATGTGGTAAAGCTGGACTCTTGACCATACACCTTTCCATCTCCATGAGTAGCTTGTTCTTCTGCTCAACAACTCCATTTTTTTGAGGTGTATATAGCACTGTACCTTGATGTTTTATCCCACGTTCAGCCAGAAATGCATTAAAGTGAGGAGACATATATTCCCCCCCTCGATCACAACGAAGGGTGCCCATTTTACATGCTGGCAAATTTTCAACCACCAAAGACTATTTGAAGCACATGAACACTTGAGACTTTGCTTTCAATGGGTATACCCATGCATGCCTGGAAAAATCATCAATGAAAGTCATGAAGTAATGATAGTTTCTAAAAGAGGGTGTTTGGATAGGACCATAGACATCATTATAAACAAGCTACAATTTTTGAGTAGCTTGAACTGAACCATCTTTTATTTCTACAGGCATAACAAATTAGCAAAATTCAGATGACCAAAGCATGCATACCAAATCTTTGCATCTCATATAGCTTGAGAATCATGTACTACACATGCTGAATCATTCATAGATTTTTCATAGTCTATTAGCTTCTATAGCCCACGAGATAAAATGACATAAGTAATAATCATGTCGCCATTTCATAGATCATGAATTGTACATCTGTCATCAACAAATTTCACAGCTAAGCCAATCTTGGATAATGCAGAAACTCATTACAAATTTTTCTTGATCCATGACACAAATAAAGCATCGGACAAAGTGAAAGAACTACCATCAATAGTAGTCGGAATGATCTTACCAACTCCCATGATAGGATAAGAGGAGTTGTTGGTGCATGTGACAATATTCCCTATAGGGGCAGGCTCAAGGGAAGTGAAGAAACTATGTTTTGAGGTAATATGTTTGGTTGCCCCACTATCAAAGTAACAAACATCTTCTTAAGGACAATTATGGAATTCTATTTAGATGAAATATGTACCTACTCTTCTCAATGATTTTCTCATATGCCAGAGCTTAGAAAAATATTTGATAAATGCAAACAATATCGAGTATCTCTGAATCCAAAAAAGTGTTTCATTATGGTGACACAAGGAAAGATACTTGGACAAATAGTGTCTAAGAATGATATTTCTATTGATGAAGATAAAAATCAAGGTAATCCTATAATTTTATAAATATAAGAACTTTAAGGAAGTGCAAGCCTTTATGTGGCATTGTGGATACTATCATCAATTTATCCACATGTATGCAATCATAGCTAAACCCTTGTATGGATTATTGAATCAATTCAAATTGAGTGATGCATGTGAGCAAGAAATCAATGAATTGGAATGGAGATTGAGTTTAGCATCCATATTGAAAATGCCTAATTGGAATAAACCATTTCATATTCATGTTGATGTATCGAATTCGAGATTGGATGTATATTGGCACAACCAGCTAATGAAGGAAAATTAGATCATCCTATAGCATATGCAAGTAAGGAATTGAACCAAGTAGAGGAGGGCTAGGTATGGTCTATGTGATAAAAAAAATTCTAACACTACCTACCAACAACAAATCCAAGTTTTTTATTTATCACCAAGCCTTATTGTACTTGATCAATAAACCTTGCAAAAAAGGAAGGCTATTTAGATGGTTTTTTGTTAATGGAAATATTATTTCAATGTAGTTTTCAAAAGGGGAAACATGCATTTTAGAGCTGATCATTTATCTAGAATGACTTATGGAGAACTACCAATAGGAGTAGTTAATGAGTTTCTGGATACTTACCTATGTTGCTTCATCCTATGTCTCTTATGTTGATTGCTTCCTTGAATCTTCTAAGATTTGTACCTTCAATAAACTTTGTCATCATGTTTGCAACCTGCACTTTAGTGTTCACATACCATAGATCTAACTCCTTTGCCATCACCTTTTCTCTAATGACTTGATAATAAATCTCTATGTGCTTGCTCATTGCATGAACATGGGATTGTTATCTAGGTAGATGGTTGAAATGATGTCCCCATAAAGAGAAAAATGCTCCACTTCCACTTCCAAGTCCTTACGTAGCTTTTTAAGCCATAATAGCTCACATGTGGCCAATTATAAACCTCTATACTCAGCCACTATGGATGAAAGAGAGATAGTGGGTTGCTTCTTAGATTTCATGCAAGTACACACTACAAAGTAATGGCATGCAAAAATAGACATATTATAGAAATAGAAAGATCCTTGATGGCTGAAAGGAATATGCCTCATTGTTATTGGGCAAAAGTTAGGCACACTACTCGATACATCATGAGTAGAAATCCAACTGCTCTTGTACGTCAAGTTACACCTAAAGAGAAGTTTGCACGTAAAAAGCCAAACTTATCACATATGAAAGTATTTGGATGTATTGCATATGTACATCTTCCAAATGAGTTGAAGATGAATCTTGATCCTATATATATATATATATATATATATATATATATATATATATATATATATATATATATATATATATATATATATATATATATATATATATATATATATATATATATATATATATGATATTCCCTTGAGAAAAAGGGATATAAATGTTATAACCCACTCACATGATAGGTGAAAGCAAGTAGGGATGTGGTGTTTGATGAAATCTAAAGCTTCTATGCAGATTCCAAAGAAGGAATTACTCTTGAACAAAATGACAAAGAGAATGTTGAAAAATCAAGTGTAGAATTTCTAGATTTGAGTGGACTAGATGCATCACCAAGCAATATTCCAACTCAAATCCATGGAGTGGAAGATAACATGGAATTCTCAGCCAAGAAAATTCATCAAATACATCCACGAAAGGTAAAGAAAAGCTTTTTGTTGGTAGTGAAACATCTAGGGGTTTTTAAGACATTGATGGAGATTGAAGAAATTCAAAAATGAGCCTTGATGAGGAACTTGGATTTCCTTCTTTGAAGACTCCAAGTGTAGGAAAGGCACATGCACATTATACAAGGAGAAGTGACCCAAGACCTAGAAGATCTAGGAGGATGCAAAATTCAGTGCAATGATTGACGTATGATAGTTACATGGCTCATCATTATGCCTACATGACCAAGGTAATACAAGATGCTGAACCTTCTTGTTTTGAAGGTGCAGTTGCAAATGCAGATTGGGAAGAAGCTATGGATGAGGAGATGGTGCACTTTACAAAAAAAAAACCATGGAAGTTGGTTCCATCGCCACAAGGAAAGAAACCCATAGCTTGCAAGTGAGTTTACAAGGTAAAGCACACTACTAATGGTAGCATAAGCAGGTACAATGCATGATTGGTAGCAAAAGGATATGCACACACATATGGCATTGATTATGAGGAAACATTCAGCCCTATAGCTAAAATATCTACTATCAGAACACTTGCTGCATTAGCTACAACAAAAGGATGGACTTTGCATCAAATGGATGTGATGAATGCTTTCCTACATGGTGAGTTATAGAAAGAAGTATACATGGACCAACCAAAAGAATAGGAAGATTCAAAGCACCCAAAATATGTTTGCAAGTTGCAAAAGGCTTTGTATGGGCTTAAGAAATCTCCTCATGCTTGGCATGCAAGGATTGTTGTTTACTTAACCACCATTGGATTTTCTATGTGTGATGCAGATCATTCATTATATGCAAGGAAGGGTGATGATGGCATCACGATTGTGGCTATTTATGTTAATGATTTGGTTGTAGCTGGTGATAATGAAGAAAGCATTAAAGAGGTAAAACAACTTCTAATGTAGGAATTTGACATGAAAGATCTTGCTGAGCTGCATTATTTCTTGGGCATTTAGTTTATACATACAAAAACAAGTATATGGATGTTGCAAAGGCAATATTCATTAAGAATATTGCAAAATTATGGTATGGATGATTGTAAGACAACTTCTATTCCATTAGATTAGATATTGAAGTTGGATACTACATCAGGTGAAGCATTGGGAAATTCTACTATGTACCAAAAAATTGTGGAAAGTTTGATATATCTCATAATTACAAGGCCTAACATAAGCTACACTGTTGGACTTGAAAGTCAACTTATGCAGGTTCCTAGGAAACCACATTTAAATGCTTTGAGGTGCACTCTACGTTATGTGAGTGCTACTTTAGATTATGCATTGTTTTATGAAGTTGGTGTAGATTTGTAGGTTCATGGATACACTAATGTAGATTGGGCAGGTAGTATTCCAAATAGAAGATCAAATAGTGGCTTTTTATTCTCACTTGGGAGTGCAACTATTACATGGAGCAGCTAGAAGCAACCCACTATTGCTTTGTCGAGTATAGAGGTGCTACAATGGCAACATGTGAAGCATCCTATTTAGAGATGTTACTTGTAGATTTAGGAGTGGAAGTGCAAAATCCTATCACCATCTATTGTGATAATCTTACCAGCATACAGTTAGCATGGAATCTTGTTTTTCATGCTCGAACAAAGCATATCAAATTGCACTATCATTTAAGTAGGTAATAATGGCCTTGTTTATGTGAGGATAGATGAGCAGGTTGTTGACATTTTCACTAAAGCACTTGGAGTTGAGAAGCTGAAGAACTTTCAGAAGATGCTTGGACTAGAGGCCACGACATTAAGTTTGAGGGGGAGTGTTGAGATATCAGCCTCAACATATGATGATCCAAGATGACATGTATCATTTTTTCATTTCTCTGACATGTATAGTGGTCATGTCGGTACATGTTAGGGATACTTCATTGAGCTTTACTAGATTTATCTACCGAGAGGGATGGCACTTTCTTTTTTCCAGCTCACTCATTCGTGGACATTAGGATTTTCCTTATATACTGTTCTTTATATATTGCATTTGTTGTATTCTTGTTTTAGGTCATTTTTATATATTCCTTTTATTTAAGAGAAGAAGAAGAAGAGGATCATTCTTTCTTGCCTCAATGTGTCTGTGCTCCTCTTTGATTGTGAGAGTGTGCGTGTGATCTCTGATCCTTATCTCCTTCCTCGTGAAATATCATTCCATTTCTAATGCAGATTTACATGATGCGCTTGTTGATGAGAGGACTAACATAGAAGACGCTACAACTATGCCTAAATTGTTGAAACATCAAGCTTGCATTATGATTGAGGTGGATATTCTCTACATCAAATCCATCATTTGAATGATGCCACGTACTCCTTGATGAGCTCTATTTGCATTCATTTATTGTATTGAGAGGTTGATCATAGGATCACCTTCTTATGTAATTTCCAAAGTATTTATCTTTGTAAAAGGAAAGAGTAAAAAGCCTCGAAGCTGTGAGTTAGAAGTAGTTGGGATTGATTCTCAATGGTTCAATCAAAAAGTAGATATGACTTCAACTTTGTCTTTTCCTAGATTGTAGGAAAGGATTCCAATCAATCTAAACAAACAAGAAAACCTGCCTAATTTCAAATTCAAATTCATGAAGGAAAGGCATGGTCATATCCTCAAGGTTCTATATAAAGACTCCAAAACATTTGTACATTAAGTGGATAGTTGCTATGAAGCAATACATGTAGTCTTTGATCATTGCTTGGTGCCACTTATATTCATTGCTCCTTCTTCCTTAGACTTAGTCAACTTGAACATATTGCTGCTCTCTCTATAGAGCTCCAAATCAAGTGTTTAAGGATTGATTGGAAAGGTAAAACTATCTTGTTTATTCATACAAAATTTCAAGTCATTTAGCTCATATAGTTTAGAGAAAGTCAAGTTTTTCAGCCTCGGGGTCATTCTTTGCATGTCCCTGAAAAATCAGGATGATAGTAGATTTAGTGTTAAGGTGATCGCTCCTTCATTGGCTCATATAAATTAGAGATTTTATGAAATTTGGCAAGCCACCCCTATGTATGACTCTCCCATAATATGAATTTCTCCAATTGTTGTTGTGCTTGCTACTCTTAGTGTTGAAGTCACAACTTCCATCCATTTTTAGAAGTTTTTTGTGACCCAATCAAGGTGCAAATTATATATTTTGCATCAAAGTACCTATTGGGTTTTACTACAGTACCCACAAGCCTACAAGGTCTAATTTACATATCCAAATAGGTAGAGCTAGTCCTTTCCTGGTTTGTTGGACCAACTTCACGACTTGACAACTCAACTTTCCAAGCCTCTCCAACCTTCTCCAACTTTCTTTCAGTGGTATCAAAGCAACTTCAAAATGGGAGATGGATTTTGATCAATGATTGAGAAGCTTGATAGAAAAATATATGCTACTTGGAAAATCAGAATGGAGGCTTATTTGGGAGGAAGAAACCTATATGGGATTGTATTAGGTGATGAAGCAATGCCTATTCCAAGATCCAAAGGAGGACCTACTCAAGAGGAAATAGATAGGCTAACACTTTGGTGTGCAAGGGATTCTCAAGCAAGGTCATACATACTCAACTCTATCTCTGATTTTCTATTACTGCATATTAGAGGATGCAAGACATCTCAAGAGACTAGGGATGCCCTAGAGACTTTCTTTTCTGCTAGTACAAAAGCAAGGAAGAACCATCTTTGGAATTAGTTCAACTAGATGAAGAAGAAACCTAAACAAACCACCACATATTTTGTTACAAAGGTCAATGAGGTTGTTGATCAATTGACGTCCATTGGAGAGCTAATTGAAGAAGAGGCCATCATGAGGCAAATTCTTAATGGGACTAGAGGTGACAAGCAATGATAATCCTTCACCATAGTGTATGATCTCATCATGGATGTGCAAACTCCAAACTTCAACATCTTTCTTGGACAGCCCTTCAATCAAGAAGCCAAGAATATCATAAAGGAGGTTATCTCCTATCATGGCAATTCAACTAGTGCTCTATATGCAGATAAGAAGGACAAGAAGATGAAAGGCAAGAAGAAGGAAGAAGATGAAGAGGAGACTTCCCAAGACAACTTTGCAGGCAAGAGCTAGTGAAAAGGGAAGAAGAAAGGACCAAAGCATGACAATACCAAAAGCTAGAATGTTCAACCTTGTGCCATTTGTGATAAGACCGCTCGTTCAATGGGAAGAGCCAAAAAGGAAGTGGAAGAGGCGGATATGGCAACAATAGAGGTAGAGGTGGACACAACTTAAAAAATGACAATAGAGGCCCACTACAACAATTATTTTGAAGATCAACAACATGAAGATTTATTGGTCTTGATGAACCTAAGCCACAAGGAAGGTAAAGAAGATGATTATTTACTCTACAAAGATTCAAGATGTTCAAATCATATTGTAGGCAACATAGCTCTCTTATCTTATTCGGAAAGTCCAAAGCATAGACATGAAGTTCAAATAGGGGATGACACAAAGCATAGTGTAAAGAAGATTGATAATGTCAAAGCTACACATGCCAGGAAAATATTATGAGCAAGGTACTCTATGCTCCCACTATTACAAAAGATCTAATAAGTGTAGGCCAAATAGTTGAGAAAGGCTTGCAAGTTAGGTTCACCCAACATAGAGCTTTTGTGGAAGATCCATGTCAAGGCTTCAAGAAGATAGCCAGAGGTGAGAAGCATGGTAGGAACTTTACTTTTGAAGTAGGAGAAACCAAAAACATAGACCTATTCAACTTTGGGTCTCAAACCCTAAGTGAGCTTGAAGTGTGGAAAAATAGGCTAGATCATGTGGATGAAAGAACTTTAAAGGATATATGCAAGGATCAAAGTGTCCTTGGGTTTCCAAACATATAAAAAAAACACATGATCAACATATGTGATGCATGTCAAATTGGGAAGGCACAAAGAAAAACTTCATTGGCAAGATCAAGGTATTATGTCTCATTTATTGATGACCATAATAGATAGACTATTCTGTACTTTATCAAGAGTAAGAATGAAGTGTTTGATTGCTTCAAAAATTATCTAGCACATGTAGAGAATCATATAGGTGGATCACTCAAGAAGCTCACATCTGATGGAGGTGGAGAATACTTCTCCAAAGACTTTGATGAGTTCTTGCAGGATAAAGGTATCAAAAAGGGAAGTGACTACTAGGTACTCTCCTCAACTAAATGGAATTCCAAAGAGAAGAAACAAGACATTGTTTGCATTAGCCAGAAAAATACTTGAAGAGAAGAGGTTGCCACATTATCTATGGGGAGAGGCTATTTCAACTATTGTGTACCTTATCAATAGGATACCATCCAAGTCACTCCAATATATGACTCCCTATGAAGCATGGTATGGAAAAAACCCTAGTCTTGGACATTGCAAGGTGTTTGGTTGCTTAGATTATGTCCATGTACCATCACAAATAAGAGGTAAGCTAGCTCAAAGGGCAACAATGGTAGTGTTTAGTGGGTATGAATCAAATCATATGGATTATAGGTTCTATAATCCTTCAACCAAGAAACTCGCTACAAGTAGGGATGTTGCATTTGAAGAGCATAGATCTTGGTATCATGAAGAAAAAAAAAGGGTAACTCTACAATATGATCTTGATTCTAATTCTCATCAACTAGGAAGCAAACATGATACACAGGTCCAGGATCCAAGAAGTCATAGAGATGATGACCAAGATGAAAAGGAAAAGGATTACAAGCTATGGAAGTCAAGGGGCAAAGCAAAGATACAAGAGTGTGGAGAATGCTCCAAGCAAGCACCTAATGGTCAACAAGGGAGAAAAGACAACCATAAAGGTATGAATATGATTTTGCATTTATTAGAAAGCATTTAATCTACTTGCAAAGGATTCAAATTTTGAGGAGCCCTCAACCTACGGAGAGGCAAATGGGAACCCTAATTGGGAAAAAGCCATGAAAGAAGAAATAGATGCATTGAAGGAGATGGGCACTTGGGATTTGGTTCCAATGTCACCCAATCAAAAGGTACTCGGTTGTAGATGGGTATATAAAGTACAAAAAAACTCAGATGGATTAGTTTGCAGGTACAAGGCAAGATTATTTGCCAAAGGATGCTCACAAACTAATGGTATAGACTACGATGAAACATTCTCATGAGTTGCAAAGATTAATACAATCAAAACATTGATAAGTGTAGCTGCTGCAAGAAATTGGAGACTCTGCCAACTTGATGTGAAAAATACATTCCTAAATGGTTGGATAAGTGAAGAGGTATACATGTCACAACCACTAGGTTTTGAAAACCCTAATCATGCAGCTTATATTTGTAGACTTAAGAAAACATTGTATGGATTGAAACAAGATCATAGAGCTTGGAACTACAAGTTGGTTACATACCTTCAAGATCAAGGGTTCAAACCTAGCAACTCAGATCTTGCTCTATTCATCAACTGCGATCACAATGAGGTTATCTATCTATATGTATATGTAGATGATATTATTGTGACATATGATGATTTGAATGACATTCAAAGGATCAAGAGACACATGCAAGAGGAGTTTAGAATTAGTGACTCAGGTGAGCTCACATATTTCCTAGGTATGCAAGTGATTTATACAGATGAACGGATGTATCTAACTCAAAGAAGATACATTCAAGACCTACTTCTCAAGTTTAGAATGGAGAAAACAAGGCTTGTAGGTACAACTTTGGAAGTGAACCATAAACTAAGTGTATATGAAGGTGAGCAGATGGATGATCCTAAAGAGTATCAAAGCTTAGTTGGTATCTTGATATAGGCTACTCACACAAGACCATACATATCATATAGTGTGGGAGTGCTTAGTGAGTTCATGCACTCACTTAGAAGGCCACATATGGATGCTGCAAAGAGAGTACTCAAGTAACTCAAAGGGAGACTCAATGAAGGTATCTATTATCCTTACTCTTTAGATTTGGATATCAAAATATATTCATATGCAGATTGGGCAGGACCAAAGGATGATAGAAGAAGTACCTTTGGATACTTAGCATTTGCAGGTTCAAAATTGGTGTCATGGAGTTCCAAGAAGCAACCAACAACTGTTTTATCTTCAACTGAAGCAGAATATAGAGGTCTAACTATTGCAAATCAAGAAGCAATATGGCTCAAGGATTTCTACTCAGATTTGGGACTTGTAAGTTCCAAACCTCACTTACTTGGAGATAATGTAAGTTCCATGCATCTAGCTGCAAATCCAATTTTTGATGCAAGGACAAAGCACATAGAAGTCCACTACCACGTTGTAAGAGAGAAGCTTACGACAAAGGAAATTGAAATTTCATTTGTTCCTACTAAGAAGCAAATAGCAGACATGAGGACAAAGGCACTTGATGGGATAAAGCTTTGTAGATTCAAAGCTATGGTAGGTATTCAACCTATCAGACAGTGAAGACTCTAACATAATTTAGCTTGAGGGGGAGCAGTTAGAACATCAAGCTTGCATTATGCATGAGGTGCATATGCTTGTACATCAAATCCATCATTTGAATGATGCCACATATACTCCTTCATGAGTTCTATTTGTATTCATTTATTGTATTGAGAGTTTGATTATAGGATCACTTTCTTATGTAATTTCTAAAGTATTTATCTTTGTAATAGGAAAGAGTAAAAGGACTAAAAGCCACGAGTTAGAAGTGGTTGGGATTGATTCTCAATCAATCAAACAAAAAGTAGATATGACTTCAACTTTCTTTTTTCTTAGATTGTAGGAAAAGATTCGAATCAATCTAAACAAATGTCACTCTAGCACAATGGCAAGTACCAACATGTGAGGAACAATGGAGTGCTTTCTATTACTCAAGATCTCTTTTACATAAGTTCTATTCTCTTACAATCTAACCTCAAAAATGAGCCTTACTAGCTTTGGCCTTGTCCAGACCTAGTGTCCAGCCTAGTAAAAAACTAGGTTCCAAGGCTTATTTGAGGGCTCAAATGAAGTCTACAAATTATGAAAATTGGTATGTAGCTACTTCTAGTACTCTTCAAGCTCAAGGACTCCTTGAGTTGAAAAAAATTCAGTCTAATATACCAAAAAGGGATGTTTACAATTTTGGTGAAGTGATAAAAATCACTTTTGAAGAGCATTTA
This sequence comes from Ceratopteris richardii, assembly GCA_020310875.1. Lineage (NCBI taxonomy): Eukaryota > Viridiplantae > Streptophyta > Polypodiopsida > Polypodiales > Pteridaceae > Ceratopteris > Ceratopteris richardii. Next base: position 60,939,280 of record CM035444.1, read on the forward strand.
TGTTAAAAAATTTGGATAGGCATAGTTGCCGGATCTTCATTGATTGCTTTGCCTATAAGTGTTGCTTGGTTGTCCCTTTGCTCTGACTCTTTGTGTTGGTTCCCCTGTCTTGTCATGCCTTAGCTTCCCTAGTTGTCGGATCTTCTTTGACTGCTCTGCCTACTTGTTCTTGCTTGGATGTCCCTCTACTTTGGCTCTTTGTGTCAGCTCCCTTGTCTTTTCATGCCCTGACTTCCTTGCCTACCGCCAACACCCCCCTCGCTTACATTTTTTCTCCCTGATAGACCATTGTTGTAGGGAGTTTTTGATGTAATATTCAATGACATCCATGGTGAGGTGATTTCCTTGTATGTGGAGTCCTCTTACTAGATCGATCATCATTTGATCCCAATCAACTAGACCTAGAACGTCCGGATGTGGTAGGTGTAGCGGATTTGTATGTATGGCTTGTTCTACAACAAAGAGATGCAATAAGTGTATCAGTCTCGGAATGAAAATTTCTAAGTGGTATTCCTAGAATCCTATAGAGAACATTTTGTCAAATGTCTGCTTGTAACAAACAAGTAGGTACTTGATGCACACATGCCATGCATATATTATGTTGATGGAGGGGGTTTGGCTCATGTCATATACCAAATCATGGTTCCCTTCAGAAAAGTTGGGGGCCAAAATATATGGAGCTTGGATTTTACAAAAGTTCTTGAACACTACTATCATTAGCTCGAAGATTTTCATACAGATTTGTGCAACAATGTCCGGTACAATTTTGAATCATGCAGACCAGTGGTGTATGCTAGAGATCATATAAGTCATAGTAGGTGGCATTCAAAACTTTCTTCAACTAGTGTCTCCACCACTGTGTTAAGTTTTGGGTCTTCAATTTGAGAGGGTGACCTCTCATATGCTCAGAGTCTGGCTTTTAGTTCTTCCACCTATTTTCGTAGAGGTTCCATTTCTATTGTAGATTTAGGGAGGATGGTAGGCTCCTATTGAGATGTTTTGATAGTGGCTAATTGCTTCTTTAGGTATGCACATTTTGATTCTAGCATTTCACATGACTCTAAAAAGTTGGCATGCTCTTTGAGTAGTATCCTTATGTCTTCCGAAGGGACTACTTTATACTTTTTGGGATAATCTCTGCACCTATGGTCCCTTCCATAGCAGGTTCAAGGTTATCTTGGTTCTATTATTGTAGCCGCTTGTTCTCTTTCAATGCCATAGACATGTGTTTCCTAAGAAGCCCTAAATTTCTTCGTAGTTTGGCATTGGTAAGATGTTGCTCATGTAGCATCATCTCCAAGTCCTTGATGGCTCGGTCATCCGAATTTGATGTCTTGGCCTCTAGTTCTATATGACCTTGTTGTAAGGTGAGGTATTCTGCCTGGAGTGTTGCATTGTCAGTTTCAAAAGATGTGACTCTTGCTTGCAATCTTTGCGATTTTGCCTGGAAGGCGGCATTCTGATCGTCTAGTCTTTGGTAATCCTGTTATAGCTGTGATACACAATTTATGATTGTATTGAATGTATAATGTACAATATTCAATGCAAGGGAGATGGGGTGGAGTGTAGGGGGGATAGAAATGGGGATGGGAATGGTGGATGTTATGTCGAACAAAGAGGTGGGTGCAGGTGCATTTGGTGGTAGGTGAATGGGAGATGGTGGTATAGTGGGGGGAGGGGGAGGTGTTGTGGGTGGTGAAATGTACATAGCATTGGAGAGTGTGGTACATGCAAGAGCTATCATATACATGGGGATGGTAGGTGAAGTGATTGTGGTGCCTGTGTATAGTGAAGTGGAAGTGAGTGTTTGTGAGCCTAACGTGTATGGGGTGGGGAAACAAATGAAACTCTGCATGAAGGACATGTAATGGAGTGGGGCAATGGTTGTTATTGAGGTGTAGGGAAAGATGGAGGAGGAAAATGGGAAGTACAGATCATCGGGAAGGGGGATATGTGAATATGGGAATGTGGAGAAACCTAAACTACTTTTGGTTGGTCTTGGCTGTCCCTCCATGATAGGTATAAGGGGGTTTCCAATAATGGGTTTGATAAGCAAGAATGGGGAGGTGAAAAAAGGGTTGTAATGGAAGAAAAGAGTGTGTCTTGAGAGGTTGGTTCACGGAAGGAAATGGATTTTGATGAGGTTGGGGTTTGAATAATGGTTGTTATTACTACAACACTTTCCTAAGTGGTCAGTGGTGGAGGTGGGGGTGATGGAGGGTGGTGGGATGAGATTGGTGATGTTTGTACAAATGTTTCTACAGTAAGGACTATGGTGGTTGTTTTTTTCTATGGTTGCCTCTAGTTTGGATATGGGTATCCATATGTTTTCTCTTGCATGAGGCCTTGTTTGCACTCTGGTTTTGTCATATCCGATTGATTGTCGAAGTGCAATGTGCACAACCTCTTGAACTCCGAGTGACTCTATTAACAATTTGAGTGTAGAAATGAAGTGAGGATCCACTCCTTTGTCTGATAGCATATGTTTGATCAAGGCTTGACCTGATGTGAATGGAAGTCTATGCCTCTCTTGTACCACCTTGATTGTTCATATAATCTTTGTAACTAGGTTGTGTACATCGGAGCACTTGCAAGTTCAGGCGCATCTAGTTCCTCTTCCTGATATCTTCCCTAATGTTCATCATTGTCTCCCTCAAATTCTTTGTCCTCATTATCATCTTCATCTTCTTCTTCGCCCTCATCAACTATGGTAACATATACTTGAGAGGTAGAACTACTTGTGATTGAGAGCTTTCCATCCATTGTTCTTCACCTGCCTCAAGATTCACTTCTCTTAGTATCTGCTCAAAAGCCTCATTTATGAGCTCTTCTAAGTGTACTCCTCTAGGGAATTCAAGGTCTATAGGGACCGGTGGATATATTAAGTTTTGGACCTTCAAAGCTTTGTCTTGGGAGGCATAGTATGAATGGTCGTACTCTTCATGGTGGGGGGGGGTGACATCTAGGGTTAAGGTGGCTCCTCATGGCTACACACATGGTACTTGTAGTGCTCCTCTCATCCTTTTGGAAGGGGTTTTTGTGGATGTTTTGCCCCTAAATTGTTGTACCCTACTCCACATGAGAGCCATCTAGATTGGAATGTCATGAGCTAAACATCTATAAATGATCATGGTCAATGCATAACACCCATATAAGGCTCACTTGCATGGCCATCGCTTGTGTGCCAAGTGTATTTGATCTATGATCCAGTGAGGTAGATTAATGGTTAGGTTTTGAGTCTTTGCAAGGTACAAAATGAACCATATCTTCTTGGATGGCATAATAAATCCGTCTTAGGTGGGGAAAGCAAAGTTTTGCATGCACATTCTTAGGTGAACTACAATATTAGGCATCATAGCTACCGTATCTTTGATCTTAGTAAGGTTTTGATTCTTCATGTTATCTGGTACTAGAACCTCCTTCTCAGTGGGTTTGTGCATTCTTTTCATATCCAAAGCCTCTTGCACTAAGTAATTGGTTAACTTAAAACTCTTCAGCTCATTTCCCCTGGTTAGATATGGGAGCACAAATGTGTTGGAAGCATGGGGGTGCTTGCTAGGATTTAGGGTGTTGATAAGATAATAGCATCTCATGAAGTCGGGTTTGGGAAGTTGAGCACTAAAGTATGAATCTAAGCCCACTTTCTGCCACACTAGACATAGTGCCTCTACATTCTGTAAATTTTTAAATTCACGTGTAACAAAATGGTACTTGGCCCCCTTTCCATTGAATTCTAGCTCTGTTTCCCAAAGGTACGAGCCCTCGTGCAATGGTCTTGCTACTTCATTAAACCAATGAGAGGTTTTGCCTATAGTCATGGTATGGCCACTTGGGGGATCCTGTATCAGTATGATTTGTATAGTCTACGATTCCTCCAGTCTTTCAGTGGTCTCAGGCATGATAGGTAAACTCTCCATATCAACAACCTGTTGACTAGTGCCTTCTTGAGAGCTGGTTCCTGCTACATCAGCCATGTTATGCTTATCTTCTAGAAGAAGAAAGTGATATTAGCATTGCATTGAAAACATGAGAACATCGTGTTCTCTCTACAATACCAACATGCTACTGATGTGGTTAGGGAGGTAGTGAGTGACATCTTGCTTGTGACTATAAGTGTTGGTTAGTAAGCTAATGGTTTGTCCCTAGATGCATACTATGGATGTGCATTGTACTCTAAATGCATATATTCTAGTATGAATGGATTTATAGACTTGGTTTGAGGGGTTTGATACAGAATTAATTTATTCTCCAAACTTTTAGTGTAGGATCACATCTTTTGAGTTTGATGTCCTTTGCATGCTCAAATACATCATCACAAATTTTGGACTTTTTGGGTACTCATTTTTGGACAATCCTAAGTGTGATAGGCGACTTAGAGGTGTTGAGTGCAGATGTGTGACATGAGATTTGTGGGCGAATGTTTATGAGTGGAAATTCAAACTTATGAACTTATGTGAAGCTACTTGAGTGTGTAAGCAGGTCTTGGGCACCCAAATTTAGCTAGCATGGTGTTCAACCTTCGTCAATTGCTTTGGGACCCAAATAGAAATGGTCTGTTTTGTGAGCTTCTTGAAATACTCTCTTTGTGTGGTCCTTGCCCAAGTAGTTGGTTTGATCTATTGTTGGGGTACTTCCTCTTGCACAGGGGGATGTTCACAATTTCGTATCCAAATCTGCCTCACGCCACGAGGTTTTCTGTTCTGCATTCGTTGTCTAACATTCATCTTGGTCATCCATTCCATCTACTTCTTTCTATCTTGGCTTCTACGACTCCTTCATGAGTGGCCTTCTTCTCCATCATAGAACTCTGTACAAGAATAGCATCGTTATCTTCACTTGTGCTTCTTGAAGGATAAGGAGTTGGTGCCTTTCCTAATTCCTTGAGTGCTTGATTTTGCAACTCAACCGTGATGCAAGTTTGATTCACTCAGACATGAATAAGTCCACTTCTTAGGTTTAGGTTGACTGCATGATCATAGATCGAGTCTTGACCCCAGACAAGAGGTTAAATGAGATCCTCATCTTGACACATTAGCACCTTTGTTGTCATTAGAACATCTTGAATGTAGACGGGAAGCTCCACCTCACCCATGCAAGGGGTTTCAACACCTCCCAATCCTATGAGATATGCCTAATTGCAAGTCTTGACAGTAAGAAAGTCTAATTGCACTAGTGGCTGCACCTGAGTCAATCAAGGCTCTTACAATCCTTGCATCATTTCCTTGTCCTACCTCTAGGGTCACAAAAGGACGTCCGTATATTATTCTATGTGAATGTACTCCTGATGATTCGTGGAGCATCATAAGTGTCTGACCTTGGTTGATTTCTACCCTGTCTTCTCAATTTCATTCCATAGATGCATTCTAAAGCTTTTGCTTGTGCATCTTCTTGAATTTGTTTTTCTTCTTCCTTATGTTTCTTTTCAGTATTGAGTTAGTTTAGCATTTCCTCTATGAGGGGTTCTTGATATAGTTTGAATCTCCATCCAATGATGTAATTAGGTAAGATCTTAGCTTCTAGAGTAGCTAATTGCACTCGTCTACTTGTGGAGATTCTATTAATAATCATGGGTTCATAGCCACACTTCCCCAACTTCCATGCATGTTGTTTCAAGGTGCATACTAAGCCTAAATCTCCTGCTTTCAAGCCTTTATCCTCCACATGCACATCAATGTATGCTTTTTGTCTCTTCTTGGTTGCTTAAATCCCTGCTACTTCTCTCAATCTTGTTTCAACTAGCTGTTCAAGATCAAATATTCTAGACAAGAGCTCATGGCTGGTCCATTGATGCTCTTGTGCTACTTTCATTGTAGGTATCAAGAAGCCTGATGGTAGCATTGCATTTTGGCCAAATACCATCTGAAAGGGTGTGGGTTGGAGCACCAGAAATCATTTATATTTGTTAGGTCAGTTCAACCGGCCTAAGTCGTGTATGGCAATTACGCGGGCGGTGGCTGCCCATGCTCTACCGCCCATGTATAGCCATCCATGGAAGGCCACCCATGATCCTATATATACATGACTTCTGCACTACCTAAGACATCGAATTGAGCTAGCATACCTCTACCTTGTATCTCCCTATCTAGAGTTGTCTAGATCACCATTTAAGCTCTACCTTGAGAGCGCACGAGTGGACAACGCCATCATCTTTCTACTTGTTGTTAGTAGAAAATTGTTGAGATTCTCCTCTATCCATTATCTTCTCTGCCACTGCTCCTGTGTTACATTGTGTAACTATTGTCTTACATGGTATCAGAGCCATATGGTTCGAATAGCTTGAGAAGTTTCACTATTTTAGCCTACTAGTAGACTAGAATATAAGTAGATTATTCGAGTGATTACATGATGGCTTCATCGTCGAACACTGGTCTTGGTGCTTCAGCTAATGTTAATGCTACACCTATTTGAATTCGCCCACCTACATTCACTGAAGGGAAGCTCGATGGAACCAACTATACACTCTGGAAGTTCAAACTTTCAGCAATTTTGGACTGCTATGAATTACTTGACACTGTCATGGGACCGATGGGATTGGATCCAGAGCCTACACTAGCTGAAGATCCAGCAAATTCAAGATTGATGATTCAGCAAGATCCAGATCTTCTACGAGCTTAGAAGAGGTGGAACGCTGATGCATTATGTGCAATTGTCACTAGTGTAAGTGATTCTGTGCTTACTTTAGTTCACCATAATACTAAAGCACGAGGCTTGGGGCATATTAGCTCGTCAATATGAGATCAAGAACCACACTAGGATACAAAATTTAGAAAATCAGTTGGCAAATGAAAAGCATTCTAATTCTGAAAAGACAGAAGATTTTATCAAATAGATAAAACATCTTCAAGATCAATTGGCTGCAGTTGGTGTTGTTATAACACAAGAAGAGCTCGCTCGAGGATGTGTACGTGTTCTTCTAGCAAAGTATGATGGATTAGTAATAGCCCTTAACACTTAGGTAAGACCAACTCCCCTCACATTTGAAGAATTTTCTGCTATGCTTTTAGAAGAAGAGATTCGGTTGAAGAATCAGCAAACTACAAGTGATGCTGCATTCTCAGCAAATGCAAAAGGTAAAGGCTCTTTTGATGGATCAAAGAAGAAGCCAAAGAAGAAAAAGTTCACAAGAAGTTGCTTCTATTGTGAAAGGAAAGGCCATGCCCTCAAGGATTTGAAAAAGAAGAAAGCTGATGAGCAAAATGGGACTGTAAAATCATCGTGCAAGAAGAAAGAGTCTACAAACAACATAGAGCTAGAACTATGGGTAGCTATTGAAGAGGTATGTTCATCTGCTCAAGCTCGTAATGATGAACCATGCATTTTAGATAGTGGAGCTTCTCACCATATGACCAGTAAAAAGGATTGGTATAGTTCCCTAGTGCCTCTGCGGGAATCCATCAATGTAGTGGTGGGAAATGACTCCAAGTGTCCAACGAAAGGAACTGGAACCATCTCTTTTATCACTTCTCCAAGTGTTTTATTTTTTATTTATTCTTATTTTTTTTTTAAATGGAGGTTCGGCCGAGGCCTACTCCCCCGGACTTTAACTTTGAAATTGCAATTGTACAAGGAAGGGCATAGTACCCATGGGACCCCCCTTATCCCACAAGAACAGGGGTTTACAAAACTGGGTTAAACGGCGGTCAACACTACCGCATGAATAGACAAACGGTGGCACTCAGCCACAATGCAACATCTTTCCAGATTACATGTCCCTTACATGTTGCTACCAGGGATTGAACCCTTGCCCCCACCTCAAGAGGCATTGTCAGTTTCTGCAATAATGGATCGTGGACTCAAAGTTCGCTTCAATAAGAGTGGTGCAGAAATCATGGATTCATCAGGTAATCTAGTAGGTAAAGGCATAAGACGTGATAACTTGTATGAGTTAAGTGCCTTAACTGCTACAGAAGATAAAGATGTAATCAGGTTATGGCACCAACAATTTGGGCATCTCAGATTTGTAGTTTTGAAAGAGATGCAAAGAACAGGGATGGTTGCTCATTTGCCTACATGTTCAGAGTTGCAAGAACCTTGTGAAGCTTGTATGATGGGCAAGCAACAACGGAAGGCATTTCCAAGAGAAACCAGCAGTCGATCTCAAGCTCCTATAGAGTTGGTACATGTTAGTTTAGTAGATTTGGAGAAATCTTTGTTTTTTTGTCTCGGGGTCAATCTCTATGTATTCCTGAAAAATAGGAAGTACCACCGGTGAATGTCGCATTCATTCCTATAGCATATTTTGCTTATTCCTTATACTTTTCTGCATTCTATACACTCAAACCTATTTGTATCACTCCAATAAAAGTATTTTTTCTAATTATAATCACGCTGGTCGCTATGGGCATTTGAAGTTCATTTTCTCTTCCATAGATAGTAAGTTTTTTGAGCTAGTCGACCCCCAAACCTATCTGTTTTGTATCGACTCATTCTCCTTGATGCTACAAAGTACATAGTGAGTTTCTTTGCACTTATCACATGACTATAAGGTCTATTTGAGGCTCCATAAGCTCAAGGGCTGGTCTTGTGCCGGTTGGCTTGACCAAACTTCGTCGCTTCGAAGCACACTTTTCTACTTCCTACAAGCTTCTCCAAGTTCTTTCAAAGCGTAAGCCAAGTGGGCACAACAACTCTTTGATGATCACAATCCACATGTAGATGTACTAGAATCATCTTCAGATGGATTACAAAGATCAAAGAGAATAGAGGAGCAAAGAAGAGCCTCCGAACACATTGTGAACATGGCTCTAATGGCAGATATCATGGGCTCGATAAAGGAACCTACCACCATTGAAGAAGCCCTTGATGATCCAGGTTGGAGAGTGGCAATGCAGTCTAAGTATGAGAGTATATTAAAAAATGATACATGGGATCTAGTCGACTTGCCACCAAAGAAGAAGGTAATAGGTACTAAATGGATTTGGAAAGCTAAGTCTAAAGCAGATGGAACATTAGAAAAGTATAAGACAAGATTAGTTGCATAGGGTTTTTCACAGATCGAAGGATTTGATGTTTAAGAAACTTTTGCACCAACAGCATGCATAACAACTAGTCCGACGGTACTGCAATAGCTGCACAAAAGGCCTGGCCTATTTTCAAGATGGATGTCAAATCTGCATTTTTGAATGGTCACCTCAAGGAGGAGGTATATGTATCTCAACCATCAAGTTTTGAGGTGCCCAATTTAGAAAATAAAGTTTGCATATTGAAGAAAGCTTTGTATGGACTTAAGCAAGCTCCACGGGCTTGGTACCAATGGATAGATAATTTTTTTTTAAATATGGGTTTTGAAAGAAGTAATTTTGATGCTAACTTGTATGTAACGAAAAGGGATAGCAAGCTAGCTATTGTCATTCTATATGTAGATGATTTGATCATTACAGGAGATCATCAGGAACTCATCAATCAAACTCGAATCAGCTTGGGAACTGAGTTTGAAATGACAGACTTAGGTCTACTCCATTTTTGTCTGGGAATTGAAGTATGAAAAATGAAGGATGGCATTTTCATCTCACAACAAAAATATGCCAAACAAATTCTCAAGGCATTTGGAATGATGGACTGCAAATCAACTAGCACACCTATGGAGGTAAATCATAACCTATCTATGCATGGTGACATGCCTGATGTAGATGCTAAGAAGTAATAGGAAGCTCTTTGGAAGTCTTATTTTTTTGTGCAACACTAGATCAGACATTTGCTATGCTGTTGGAGTGTTAAGCAGGTTTTCCAACAAACCTAAGGAGAGTCATTGGAATGCTAGAATGCGAATTCTAAGGTACATTGTAGGAACCTTGGATTTTGGTATTTTTTATACCGCAGATGATACACTCCAAGGATAATGTGACTCAGATTGGGCTGGAGATTTTGATTCTAGAAAATCAGTTTCTGGATATTGTTTCTCACTTGGTTTAGGAATATTTTCTTGGGTAAGTAGGAAGCAACCAACTCTCGCACTCTCCTCCAATGAAGAAGAGTACAAAGCAGCTTGTTTTGCTTCCTGTGAGGCACTCTGGTTAAGGAGAATTGTTGCAAATCTAGGCTTTCCATCAAATATGGCGACTGTACTCAAGTGTGATAATCAAAGTTGTATGGCTATTGCAAAGAACCTAGTATTTCATGCTCGCACCAAGCACATAGAAGTACAGTACCATTACATTTGTGAGCTAATTGAAGATGAAATTCTGGAGCTAGAATATTGCCCAACAGAGGCAAATTGTGCTGACATATTCACTAAAGCACTTGCAAGAGAGCAGCTCAATAGGCATCTTCAATAAATGGGCATAGGACCGAAACCTACTTGATTTTTCATCGATAAACATTGAGGGGAGGTGTTAGTATATGATCAATGTCTACCCCTCATGATTGTATGCAGATTTTGTAAGGCCCCATTATGAGAAGAAGCCAAGCGTGCATTACCCAATTGATGGGAATCCCAACTTGCATGTTGGATGAAGGTCATATTAGACCATGTAAGGTATTGCAAGGAAATGGAGTTACCAAGGTCCCCAATTATGGGGTCCGGGGCAGCCGGGAGTAGCCCTGGCTGGGGGGGTCCAAGGGGGCCAGCGGGCCCCCCGATGGGGGTCAACAGGCAAAAAAAGAGGGTAGTAGGTGTCGAAGTGCAAGGAAAAAAAAAGAGAGAGACAAAGAGAGAACATAATTGAATTGGGACCAGTCTGTGCTTGTAATATGTGGGGAAGTGCAAGAAGAAAAAACAAAGAGTAGTATGTGTAGAAGTGCAACAAGGAAAAAAAGAGGGTAGTAGGTGTCGAAATGCAAGGAAAAAAAAGAGAGAGACAAAGAGAGAACATAATTGAATTGGGACCCGTCTGTGCTTGGAATATGTGTAGAAGTGCAAGAAGAAAAAAAATTGTAGTATGTGTAGAAGTGCAAGGAAGAGAGAGAGAGAGAGAGAGACTGAGAGAGAGAGAGAACATACTTGTAGTAATTGTGTAGTTTCTGCTTGTAGTATGTCTTAAGACATGCATCGTTGGCCACTCGTGAGCCAGCCGGACCATTGTTGACTTTGGACGGCCGTATTGCCCCTTTGACCATTCTGAACTCTAAAATAACATCATAAATTTATAGTAGAACTTCAATAGTTACATTAAGACAAGAAAAAGTTGCAATGCGCCTAGGCGATTTTATGTTTCAATGCACCTATGTGATTTTATTTCTTTTAGTTACTTTGTATTCTACCTTATTACTTTGTATTTCTATCAACAAGTTGTCCCCTGCCTATATTATGGATATAATCACTCATTTTCTTAAACTTAGGGTGTGGTGTTTTGGGATAGCATGTAGTAATGGGAGTGCCATAGTCGTGGATTCTTAAGTGAGCAAGCTCGCATCACTAAGGACGAAGGATTGTTGTAGTTATAAGAGAAAAAGAAAAGGAAGTAGGTCGAAGAAAATATTTTGAAGATTCTCATTCACAATCGCATGTTATGGTGTATTGTCATAATACCATAGATTTTTCTTTCTAAAAGCATCAACTACTCATTTTAGTTTTCTTATCCTTGTAGAAATTGATGGAATGATCAATAAAATAACCACCTTCATCGGGTCAAATGTCTCCAATGATATTGATAAGATTTCTCCTCTTGGATCACTCACTTTGCGCTTCATTCTTAGATTTCTTTTTCCCTAATTAGGTTGATTTTGATCCCCATTGTTACCAATATATTTAGTTTACTGTTATCTTCTAACTTCTAATTGCAAAATGAGATAGATCAAGTTCCTAACATAGTAGATAAGATTTAATTAATAGTACCACTACCATTAATCAAGAAAAAATTAATCTCAAGATAGGAACTTTACTTTAATATTATCGTAAAGATCACGGGATTGACTAACATAATTTCAAGTCAAGCACATGAATCACCCAAATGATGAGTCATCTCTACCAACCCACATCAACATAGCGTATGGAATTTTGGATGATTCTTCTTTAATGTAGTTTCACCTACTATGAACATCTTGAGAAAATTTTTGTATTTTGTTTAATTTTGTTGATCTGTTTCACTAGCGATGTGTGGCATCACACTTAGGACTATGCACGCACTTTTTCCTCTCTTTAGTAGGTTTTTGCCCCTCATCTTTATTTATGCATATAACCCTAATGAGTCATTAATCTTTTGCGCATTCACTTAGTAATACAATCTATATTGTGTTGTTGTCCAATCTTCTATTTGTTCCTAGTGCTATTCATCTGCTTCCGCAAACCTCAAACTCCAAAAATTGGTATTAGAGAAGCTTATCACTTCAAGCATATTGTGGATACCATTCTCGTCATAGTCTCAAAATTGCACAAAAATTGGTGAGCGTACTTAGGTCCATTCGAAAGACAAAATTGCTTCACTCTACGGTGTCAAAATTTTGATTTGAGCTTGTTTCAACCTCTGAATGCACTATCATAGTGACTGTGCAAGAAATTTTGTCTTTTTGTGCCAAATATATTATTGCGAGAGTTAAATGCTAAGAAGAAAAGACGGAAAGAAGTGAAGAGGAGAAGAATAGGAGCAAGAGCCCATGAATTTTCTCAAAAAAAAGCTATTTTTATTTTTTCGTATCCAATCATTAAGCATATGGAAGCCTTCTAAATGCATTAGAGGAGTCTAGCTATATATTTTTGAAGGATTGTAGAAAAACTTTGTAAAATAGTAGCTTCTTTAGAAATTTCTAAAAAAGTTTCGATTGCTTTTGCAAAAGGACCAAATGAAGGGCACATGTATGTAAGTCACTATTGAATCAATTGTATAAACGTTTGCCAATATGAAATACTAATTTAAAAAAACCTTGTAGATCTTGCTTCTTGCTTTTTAAATCTCCTTCCTCGTGCATTCGTGTGTGTTTAAGGCATGTAATTTGTCCTTGGATGTGTTGTCTATTCCTTGCTCACCTTATTCACTCCTATCACACATGTATGAATCTTAGGGAGTCTTTAGGTGTAGGTAGATGATTCTGAAAACTTGGTTTTCTCGATGTAACTTTGTGAAAGAAAGTTTGATTGAGTCCAAATGCTTCCAATAGATTCGTCTCATTGAGGGCCTTGAAAATGAAGCCGTGATTGACCATATTCAAGTGTCAAAAATAGAAGAAAATGGTGATTTAGTGTCTATTATTGCACCAAGTATTGGGACACACACCCACATGTAGAAGGTTTTCTATGAGGTGCAAAATCATACTTGTATACACTGTTTGACCTATCCATAAGTATCGCAATACCATATTCTCGTATGTCACTGATACTTTGGTAGGTGTCATGTATCGCTGACACCTCACTCCTAGTCCTAGTCAAGTATCCTTGATCCTCACATAATGTGTGTCAGCTAGTCAAGTGTTGTCGCATGGTACTCATATATCGAGTACCGTGTGTCACCTTGCTTACATTTCCTCACGTGACTTGCATTATCATGTATTATGTTGCCCTTTGTGTTGTGTATCATGAATTTTCTCTCGTGTGTCACCGGCACTCTCAAGTGTGGTATATCATCGATATCTTTATTTGTATTGTGAATCATGAAACCCATTTGATGTGCATCATTACCCTTGTATCATGTATCGCCAGTTCCAATAACATATCAGATACATTTATGTGTTCATGAAGTTAAACAAAGCATGAAGAAGTACATACCTTTGATTATCTTTATGGTATAAGAGCATGCAAAATTGAATATATCGCTCAAAAAAAAAAAAAACCTCAACAATGAACTATTCAAGGGGAGTGGTATAGGACACAAGTATACTGAATGACAAGATTTGATGTGGAAAAACGATCTCTATATTTGATGCACTTTATTTTCACATTTGAGTTCATTTCAAACTCCATTATTAACCTCAATCATGGGGCATCTTGCTCAAATAGGCTATAGATACACATAATCAATTATGTATTTTAGATCTTTTTCATATTTCCCCCATAAACGTAGAATTCTAGAAATTTTTTTTGTGCTATTAATGAAGAAATTCTTAGCCTTTTTGCTAAAATATAGGTGAAGTTTATAGACATTGTGTGTTGTGTATTTTTTTCGAAAATGATTGAGTATAGTTACAATGGTTGAGGGTAGTTAAAATGTTGAGAATAGTTACAATGCTTGATACTAGTCACAATGATAGATACATGGGAAGATGATCAAGAGCAATTTAAATCACTACAACATATCGGGGGCATATACCGAGGCTTTTATCAAAAAAATTGAATGGGGGCATTTTTCCCCTGACATTGGTGTAAAGGTCAATATAAGCATGGGAATCAAAGCCCCAGTATAGGCATCAGTATAAGCATGAGTATAAGCATGAGTATAAGCAACAAAAATACCAAAGCTTATACCGATGGCATACACACACTTATATCGGTGCATGCTGGATGTACCGCCGCACATACTGGCACCGCTGGGTGTATTGTTGCTTATATCGATGACCCTGCTAGGAATACCATCGCTTATATCGACAACCATATTTGCAAAAATTGTTATGGGTAGAGTGTGTTGTCTTTTGCTACAGCAACATTACCATGATGTGGTTTAGCAAAAGACAATACACTCTGTCAAAAAAAAACCAAGTACATGTAATGTGTACTCTAATGACAACCAAAATATGTTTCCATAAAGCAAAATACTATTAGACACAAAAGAGATAATCAGAATGAACCATGTACAAGAAAAGTTATATATTTCATGAATGAAGCATGTACAAGAGTGTGGCCAACCACTGTCATATATGGGGAAATACAAAATGTGGGAAAGCACTACCATATAAGAATCAAATACAAAATTCTAGTGCACCACTTCCATATATGAGCCAAATACAAAATTGTGGTAGACTACTGTCATACACATGCATAGAATGATCGAAACATCCATATTAGTAGTCCTACAACAAAGAAAATTCATGAAATGAGATACATTCATGCAACAAAGAACATTCATGAAAGAACATTTTCATTACATATGTTGGATGGGATGTGTGAAGCTTGTCAATTAGGAAAGTCTATTAGGTATCCCTTCAAGAAGAGTGGATATGTAGCACATTATGTATTAGATCTTATGCACACAGATGTGTGTGGGCAAACAAAGAGCTTTCTCTTGTAGGTAATAGATGCTTTGTAAACTTCATTGATTACTACTCAAGAAAACTATGGTTGTACTGTGTAAAGAAAAAATCAAATGTGTTTGATGTGCTCAAAAGGTTCAAGGCATAGTTTGAGAAGGAGGCAAATTGCTACATCAAAACCCTAAGGTCAAATGGAGGGGAGGGGGAGGGAGAATACTTGACCCATGCCTTCAGTGATTTCTTGCACGACCAAAGCATAAAGAGGAAAATCACTTGCAGGTATATGCCTTTGGAAAATGGGATGGTAGAGGGGAATAATAGGTATATCTTTGAATTTTCTAGGAGTACGTTAAATGAAATAAATGTGCCATTAACATGTTGGAAAGATGTTGTATCTACTATTGTGTACATAATGAATTGATTTCCCACATCAAGGATACATGGCATGATACGTGGGGAGGCATAGAGTGGATGCAAACCAAACCTCTCACACCTTAGAATCTTTGGGTGTGTATGCTATACACATGTGCCACAAGAATTGAGAGGCAATATGGATGCAAGGGCTGAAATATGTATGTTTATTGGTTATGTTGCTTCCGAAGTTCCATTGAAGGATGAAGATATTGAAGACACACAGAGGAGGTATGCACCTAGGGTTCAAGATATCATGGAAATTAGTGTTCCAAGCATACAAAGACGTTCAAGCATGGATTCAACTCATCAATTAGTTAACAAAGGAAAGGCAAGATTGGTAGAGCTTGATGAAGATGGAAATGAAGTTGAGGACTCTAAAGAACCTATGTTATAAGAGGAAGCTACAACAAAAGCTGAGATCAAGGCACCAAGGCAAAGAAGATTTATCCCACCAATGGGAGAAGAAAGAAAGTAAAAAAGATAAAACATCCAATCCCAAGGCTTGTCTATGATAGTTATATTGCTAGGGATTATGATTTCATGTCTAGGGTTGTAAAAGACAATGAACCTTCTACCTATGAAGAGGCCAAGGAGATAAAGGAGTGGCAAGAAGCTATGGAAGCAGAGTACAAAGCTCTTGAAGACAACAACACATGGTGTGTAGTTCCAAGACAAGAGGGGATGAAGATAATTGGTGACAAGTGGGTGTATAAAGTGAAGACAGATTCTGATGGTTCGATTTCTAGGTACAAAGTAGGGCTTCTAGCAAATGGATGCACTCAATCCTTTGGGATTGACTATGAAGAAACATTCAACCCAATTGCAAAGATGACTTTAGTTAGGGTATTCATTGGGATTTCCACATCTAGGAGGTGTCAAACATATCAATTAGATCTAAAGAATGCTTTTCTTAATGGTTATTTGTAGGAGACATTCTATATGACTCAACCATTAGGGTTTTAGAGACCTCAATAATAGTATTTTGTTTGTAAACTTTAAAATTGGTTAGGTCAATCTGTATGCTGAAATGCCTTTGCCATAGGCTTTTTCATCTCACACATTTAGCACCACCAACCACATTTTATCCTAGTGAAATTAATCAGACTTAATAAGCTATGCCCAAGCCATCGAATCTCCGTTTACTAATTGAGGCCTATTGTGAGTCGGATTTGGAGGCATTTGAGTATTAAGCTCCTATAATTCTATGAGGCCATCGGAAATAACCAAAAAACATTTCATTATTAGGAGAAGAGATGAAAACCCCTGAACTTTAATCCTACGTGCATCCACATGTCTTTGGCTGCTTCTCTAGGAAAGCATTTGGAGACACAATCGTAGGATTAAGAGGATGAATAAGCTTTAATACAACAATTAAATCTTTTCCGAGAACTAAGATTGCATGAGCATTGTCTAGAGTTCCTACAGAAATGCACCTAGTAAGAGGAATGGCACCCATAAGAAGAATCCAAAACAAAAATGGAAACAAAAAATCACTCTTTGGAGTGGCTTTACCACAATAATAAGTGATAGTAAATAATGTGGTCAATGACCATGCGCAAATCACTCAAAACATCCATCATACAATCATGGGATCTAATAATAAGTTCTAGATCATTGTTTTTGTAGTCTTCGAAGCATATTAGTGACCACATGTTGATTATGAGAATCCCAATCAACATATAGCTTTGAAGTACAACGTGCAGGGGTTTTGATCAGGCACAAGAACATATAACTAATTATGGTGAAGAATTACTATCATGCCTAAGAGGATATATTGAACAGGTGGCAAAGTAGTATCCAAAAGTCATAGAATAAAATCGTATAAATGCAAAAACTTTGTATAACATAAATCTAGGGTTTTTAAATCTTGGGCTATTTTTAAATTCCCAAGACAACCTAAAATTAGATTTTTTATTTTTAGATTTGGAAAAATTTGCCTTTAGGCTAAATTTATGCCCCTTTTTTCCTTCGCACTCGAGACTTGAAAGTGTGGACATTGGACCTTGGCTTGCGAGTTTCCACTAGGTTCACATTAAAAGGTCCAACTTACAAATTATAGAAATATTTCACATTATACATATGTACTTCTAAGGTATACTACATATGAAAATGACAATTGATTTATTTAGATGTACTTGTCAATTGACAGGCAAATTTACATGTAACCTACCAGTTCATAGGTGAATTTTCATATGCTGTTGTAATTTGAGAAGAAAAAGGTTCTTTTACATATTTTTTATAGGAAAAAGAGCCTTTGATAAAAAAACGTCAATTTTTGGGCTGGACCCAAACTTATCACATCAATCCCCATCAAATCCTTCACCTAACCCACCACTATCCTTAAGCGGCTCATCTCCTAGTCATTATTCCTCATCATACAACTTTGCACATCATGCTCTTCCCGTACATCCATCAATCGCAAGGCCAATTGACATAGTATATCGAGGAATCCATAATATATTTCATAGCGAAAGGATAAGAGTAGATATTCAAACTACAAAGGAGGAACCAGCTTAAGAATTTGGGGGGGGGGGGGGGGGGGGGGGCATGCTATAAATTTGATTACAAAAACGAGTAGAATGGTGACCAAAGAAATCGACATGGCCACAATATGCAGTAATTTCATAGAACCTGATCAAATCTTGACTCTAACACCTCTAACACCATGTTTTGGAGTGCCAATACACTACACATTTTAAATGTACTAACCAAACAGTAATAGAAAAAGGGTTATGAACCTCATAACAAACAATGTGATGCATGTGCCGAATATTTGGAAAACAGCGTAATCTAGGTTCCAATCTTCAGGAAGGCACAATAAAAAAAACGGACCTAAGGTTTATGGAACGTAGACCTTATGAGAATGAAAATTAGTGCTCTATAAACGTTCACGCCTCTGATTACAGTAGTTAACAAGGTAGTATTTTCATAATGACAGAAGGAGATACTTATTTCGTCAATATCTTTCGTAAGTAGTCAAAGTATACGTGCTAAGAGTCTGAATACCAATCGGAGATCAATCACTTGTTTACATTTGGAGAGCTGGATTTTTAAAGTCTTTGACGTGCTGAGAGCTACGCAAAAGGTCGAGCGTGAGCAGAACTTCAATATGCATGAGTTGCTGATGCTTGCTCACAAATGTTGACAAAGGCATACGAAGGCACAAATGTGGACGAGATGATAGATTCTGGGGGCCATCCGGTGCCAACGTGTCGATTATATGGAAGTCATTGCGTACAACAACTGTAGGAATGAAGGTTTGATGGACTGGAAGCCTGCGCAAGCTGTTTGCATCCATGGCGTGGAGGCTGGAGCTGACTGTGTCACGGTGAGTTAACTACTATCCAAAAAAATGCCCCGGGGTGATAGGCATGCATATAAGATGCCTGGAGGAGTGAAGAATCTTCGTTTGCTTCTATCATGCGAACCAGCCGGCGATATTCTAAAATATTGTTCTCAATTGGCCTCTCAATCTTGTTTTCTTTACGCCCCTCCTCATGTGTGAGACGTATCGACCATTAATTTAATCATTTGTGTTGCTGTTAAAAAAAAAGACGAAGAAATAGTTAGACCCATTGACTTTTGTGCCTTTCCTTTCTGAAAGAAATGGAAGGAAGAGAGAGAGAACATAATTGAATGTGCCTGTTGGAACCCGGCTGTGCTTGTAGACTGTAGTATTATGTGTAGAAGTGCAAGGAGAAAAAAAGAGAGAGAAAGAGGGAGAGAGAGAATAATTGAATGTGCCTGTTGGGACCCGTCTGTGCTTGTAGTATGTGCATTGTGTAGAAGCGCAAGAAAAAAAGGGAGAGAGAGAGAACATAATTGAATGTGCGTGTTCCGCAAGGAAGAGAGAGAGAGAGCATAATTGAATGTGCGGGTTCCGACCCGTCTGTGGTTGTAGTATGTGTAGAAGCGCAAGGAAGAGAGAGAGAAAAAACATAATTGAATGTACCTGTTGGGACCCGTCTGTGCTTGTACTATGTGTAGAAGTGTGCTTGTACTATGTGTAGAAGTGCAATATGTGTAGAAATGGAGGAAAAAAAAAGAGAGAATATAATTGAATGTGCGTGTTCCGACCCGCCTGTGCTTGTAGTAAGTGAAGAAGCGCAAGGAAAAAAGAGAGAGAGAGAAAACATAATTGAACATGCGTGTTCCGACCCGTCTGTGCTTGTAGTATGTGTAGACGCGCAAGGAAAAGAGAGAGAGAAAGAGAACATAATTGAATGGCAAATTGCAATGGAGTCTTCTTCGTTCTTCCTCGGGATGTTGGTGGAGTTTCCTCCTATGGGACGTGCGCTTTTTCCTCTTCATGTGTCCTTTTTCCTCTACGGGACGTGCCGCCACAAGGTGCATGCTCGAAAAGAAGGGGGGATGTTGGGACCTAATGAGGAGAATTAAAGGAAATGAGGAGACAAAACATCTTGGAAACGACTGATAATGAGTATATTCCTCAATGCTTTCTATTAGCCAAGAGAGAAAATGAGTATTCTAAATGCAAATAAAATAAAACAGAAGATTTTCACGTCTGCTTTGTAAATAACATTTGCGTCATGTACGTGAATACACAACCTTTGAGCGTTTTCTTATGTGTGTGCAGTGTGTGGACGCGTGGAGTCTTCGAGCTTTTTTGTGTGGAACCTTTGGGGGATCATGTGTGGGACCTTTGGGGGGGATCATGTGTGGAACCTTTGGGGGGTTCATGTGTGGAGCCTTTGGGGGGATCATGTGTGGAACCTTTGAGCCTTTTTTGTGGATGCGTGACTTTCATGCGACTTCGGAGATTCTTTTTTTTTTACACTCTCTATAGTGTGCGCATCGCCCATCGCCCAGCTGGCAACGCCCATCAAGTATCCATAGTGATGTCTCAAATTTTGTTTTGGAGAGATGTATCCACCATTAATTTAATATTTTCTTATGTTGTTCAAAAAACAAAAAGAAGAAATCGTTAGGGCCCATTGACTTTTCTGAAAGGCGATGGCGAGAGAGGGAGAGAGCGAGAGAGAGAGAGAACATACTTGTAGTAATTGTCTAGTTTGTGCTTGTAGTATGTGTCTTAAGGCATGCATCGTTCAGCTCAAGCCTACTCCTTCCAATTTTAATTTTGAAATTGCAACTGTACAAGTGAATAGGCATAGTACTCGCGAGACCTCCCGCATCCCACAAAGTGGGGGTTAGACAAGGAGACATGGTTACAACTGGTTTTAACTGGCCTAAGCCATAACATGTCCAGCTTGGGTCTTGAACCCTGGACCTCCGCCTCAAGAGGCCAAAGCTCAACCAACTGCTAGTAGGACTTCAGAAGTTACATTAAGACGAGAAAAAGTTATAATGTGCTTAGGCGATTTTATTTTTGAATGCACCTATGTGATTTTTTTTTTATTACTTTGTATTTCTATCAACAAGTTGTCCCCTGCCTATATTATAGATATAATCACTCATTTTCTTAGACTTAGGTTGTGGAGTTTTGGGATAGCATGTAGTAATGGGAGTGCCATAGTCAAGGATTCTTAAGTGAGCAAGCTCGCATCACTAAGGACGAAGCATTGTTGTAGTTATATCGAAGAAAATATTTTTAAGATTCCCATTCACAATCGCATGTTATGGTGTATTGTCATAATACTATAGATTTTTCTTTCTACAAGCATCAATTACTAATTTTAGTTTCTTATCCTTGTAGAAATTGATGGAATAATCAATAAAATAACCACCTTCATGGGGCCAAATTATTTTGCGCTTCATTCTTAGACTAGTTTTTGCCTATTTAGGTTCATTTTGATCCCCATTGTTGCCAATATATTTAGTTTAGTGTTATCTTCTAGCTTCTAATTGCAAAATGAGATAGATCAAGTTCCTAACATAGTAGATAAAATTTAATTACTAGTACCACTACCATTAATCAAGAAAAAATAAATGTCAAGATAGGAACTTTACTTGAATATTATCGTAAAGATCACAGGATTGACTAACATAATTTCAAGTTAACCACATGAATCACCCAAATGATGAGTCATCATCACCAACCCACATCAACATAGCGTATGGAATTTTGGATGATTCTTCTTTGTAGTTTCACCTACTATCAACATCTTGAGAAAATTTTTGTATTTTATTTAATTTTGTTGATCTGTTTCATTAGCGATGTGTGACATCACATTTAGGACTATGCACACACTTTTTCCTCTCTTTAATAGGTCTTTTTCCCCTCAGCTTGTATTTATGCATATAACCCTAATGAGACATTTATCTTTTGCGCATTCACTTACTAATACAATCTATATTGTGTTGTTGTCCAAGCTTCTATTTCTTGTTAGTGCTATTCATGTGCTTCCCCGAACCTCAAACTCCAACAATTGGTATTAGAGAAGCTCATCACTTGATCTAGCATGTTGTGGATACCATTCTCGTCATAGTATCAAAGTCAAACAAAAATTGGTGAGCATACTTAGGGCAATTTGGAAGACAAACTTACTTCACTCTGTAGTGTCAAAATTTTGATTTGATCTTGTTTCAGCTTCTGAATGCACTACCATAGTGACTGTGCAAGAGATTTTTTCTTTTTGTGCCAAACATATTATTGCGAGAGTTAAATGCTAAGAAGAAAAGAAGGAAAGAACTGAAGAGGAGAAGAGTAGGAGCAAGAGCCCATGAATTTTCTCAAAAAAAGCTATTTTTGTTTTTTTATATCCAATCATTAAGCATATGGAAGCCTTCTAAATGCATTAGAGGACTCTACCTACATATTTTTCATTAGGTTACAATACTCAGTTTTGGAAGTATCCATTCGCACATCTTTCCACCTTTTCTCCAAGGTCTTCATTGCCGATCAAGGTCATCTCCAAAATTAATCCATGATCAGCAATGAAGACCATCCCATGATTGCTTATCAAATTAAACCCATGATTTCTGATCAAGATCAATGCTGATTAGCTATTAAGATCAAGGGTGATTAACAATCAAGATCATTGGTCATCCATCATCATCTACAAGTTGAAAACCATGCTCATAGAGATGATTTTGTGAACATAAAAACTTAAAAAAATCATCATATCTCTCTCGTTTCTCAACCAAATTATATTTCTAATGGCTCAAAAAAAGATCCCAAAAGAATATACAAAATATAAGAGAAAAAATAAAAATTACAATACTTTATAAAGTAAAAAAGCAATTTCCCTATGCATATTCGTAACATTTTCACACGAAATAGCATTTGAAATTATAAGAAAATACCACAAAAGCTTAGCCTCAACCAACGTTACTTATGGAAGCAAGAACCAAGATTATAATCCTTGGAACATGCAAAGAGAACTCGAAATGAAGGTAGGAGATCTTGTGCATGAAATTTACAAAAAGAAGAGCTCTCTTACTCACACTAACAAAAGGTCTCTACAAGAGAGGGGCTTTCCCTTTTCGTAGTGGAACTCTCATGTATCACTTTAGGTCAATTTTGAAGAGACGAGAACGCTCTTAGGCATACTAGCAAAAAGTCTCTACGAGTGAGGGGCTTGGAATTTTCTATAGTGGACCTCTCATGTATCACTTTACATCAGGTTGGTTCAAGGTTTTTCTTTGTATGTGTCCTATTGCATATCTTCTTTGAATATTCAAGTATCTTTATGTATTCTAGATCCATATACATAATATTGTTGATGACAATCAGTTAGAGGTTCATTGTCGTCGCCTAGAAAATTTGTCATCTTTATGAGGAGGTGGTTAGAGAACTCAAATTCTTAGATTTCCAAGCGTAATGAAGTTACAATGATGGTGATGTCCAAACATGCACTCCCAATGTGGAGCTTAGACAATGATCTAGACAGACTCTAGATGAAGGGCTTACTAGTGTGTAATGCTATGTAAAAGCTCAACCTCAGCTATGCTTATATAACGTTTTGTTGGGGGATTCTTGTGCAAAAAGGGATTTGAGTGTTTGTAGGAGAAAAGGGAAAGATAAGAAGAAAGATACAACACTAGAAGCCTCTGTCCATTGATTATAAGAAGACAAATACAATGGTGATGCACAATACAATCCAATGCTTCTATACAAAATCCCACAGAGTGCACAATTACAAAATACAAAATATCCAAGGGTTTTGTTGCTGTCGGCCTTCTCTACACTAGACCTCCACCTTCTCCAAGCTTGCACTTGTGCACGCCCTGCACTCAAACTTCCAATAGGGGGAGGGATGGACACCTTCTATCAGCACGTGCACAGCTTCAATGGGACCTTGGGATCTTTGGTGGTATAGCTTAGCACTTATCTGCACACTTCTAAGTCCTCTTCATGCACCTTGCACACCAACGAATCCCTGTTTTGTCTTCTACTGACTTTAGACTCAAACAAAAATTTTAATTGGGAGGCCATACTTTCACTTCTATGTACACTGCCACTATACATACCTTCACATTTTTCCTTTTAATTCTTCAATTGTGCACCTAAGAGAGGGTTCACCTAAACCTTCCAAACACTTTACAAACACTTTGAACCTTAGAGAAATCACAGAAAGACCCTTTGCAACCTACAATCAACGTTCTGCAACATATAACCTTTGTGAACAATAACTTGTGCTCTACTTGTGAACCTTGACACCCAAACTTTGAACTCTTTGACTTTGCCCATGTTGACTTTGACCTTGAACATGTTGAACTTGATTCGTTTGACTTTGACTATGGTTGACTTTGACCAATATGAGTTTTATGGGCTCAATAGTTGCCCACCATCTAATGGGCGCTCTGTCTCGGAGAGCTACCAGCCAAAACTTTGAGCAAAGATGACACCATAATGCCTGTGCTACAAAATCTTCAATAGAACACTTGAGAAGCTACTAAGTCCACCAGGAGTAGTAGAGAACAAACACCAGATAAGAATCAAAAGTGGAACTTTTGCACGAAAAAACAAAGGACGGCGATTGGAGGGTAGGAAGGACAAAGAAGGGAGGGCTGAAGGGGATGAGAGGGATAGGGTATGGAGCATGAAGGATGGGGCTTATGAGAAGGCTAATGAGAGGTTAGGGAGTGGTGTTGGGGGGGCTCTAGAGAGGGCAAAAATGAGAAAACATAAAGCTACAGAGGGTGCATATGGGAAAATGTGAAACATATGGT
Source organism: Ceratopteris richardii (assembly GCA_020310875.1). Lineage (NCBI taxonomy): Eukaryota > Viridiplantae > Streptophyta > Polypodiopsida > Polypodiales > Pteridaceae > Ceratopteris > Ceratopteris richardii. The sequence continues at coordinate 60,963,844 of CM035444.1, forward strand.
AAAATAAGGTGAGAATAGACCATGTGGACCATGTGCATAAAGAAAAACACGTGATAAATGTGCACAAAACATGTGGGTTTGGACCAAAAGTCAGAGAAAAGTGAGGACTTTGGAAAAACTAAGTCAAAAATAAATCCAGAGGTGTCAAAATATATGAAAATGATCCCAAGTTTGAAAAAAAAGGCCATCCGAGGTGCAATCTAGAGCCAAAAGCATTGGACCAAGAAAAATAAATAGAGAATTAAAAAAAAAAATTAAAAATCCGAGGTGGGGGTGGGGAGGGCGGGGTGGTGGGTGGGGGGGGGGGGGGCGGGCGGGGGTGGGGGGGGAATGTGGGTGGAGGGGGGAATGTGAGTGGGCGAGGGGGTGGGGGATTGTGGGTGGGCAGGGGGGGTGGAGGATTGTGGGTGGGTGGGCAGGGCAATGGGGGCTTGTGGGTGGGTGGGGGATTGTGGGTGGGTGGGTGGGGGATTGTGGGTGGGTGGGTGGGGGATTGTGGGTGGGTGTGCGGGCGAATGGGCGGGGCAAGGGGGGGCGAGAGGGCAAGCAGGTGGGTGGGTGGGTGATCGGGCGAGTGGGCAAGGGGAGGGGGGGGCGCGGGAGGGTGGTCAAGGGGGCACGAGGGGGGGCGGGGGAGGGTGGGCGGGGGAGGGTGGGCGGGCGGGTGGGTGGGTAGGTGGATGGGTAGGTGGGTGGGGGAGTGGGGGGGCAGGTGGGTGGGCAGGTAGGTAGGCGAGGGGGTTGGGGCGGGTGGGTGGGTGGGCGTGCCAAGAGAGAGAGAGAGAGAGAGAGAGAGAGAGAGAGAGAGAGAGAGAGAGAGAGAGAGAGAGAGAGAGAGAGAGAGAGAGAGAGAGAGAGAGAGAGAGAGTTTTTTGCTGAAAAATGAAATTATCCGTCAAGTCCTTTTTTTTTATTTGGTGAAAAATACCCTAAAAACTATAGAAAATACTAATAAAATCCAAAAAAGAAATTGCAAAAAAACAAGGAAAAATTCTCAATAAATTTCTCAACATTTTTAAGCCTTTTTCTCACTCAAAGCCATAGAGAGATTCCTTTATTTTTCCATTTTTTCAAGAAAATGGCATTGAAAAAGATGAAAAATGCTAAAAATATTTCTAAAAATGCCTTAAAAATTATGAAAAATTCCCAAAAAATTCCTAAATTTTTTATTCTTATGCAAAGCTTGGGAAATGTCTTTTAAGGGGCATAAAAATCAAGGAACAAGCATGAAAATGGAAAAAATATACTAAACATGGAATGAGAAGGCTATGTATAACTTGGACAAATTTTGCAAGTTCTAGGTGATCGAGAAAGCCTCAGTTGTATTGATGATAGGCATTGAGCCTTGATATGATGGCTAAGAGAAACCCTTTGCCCTCCATAATCTCCAATTATACTACAATTCATTTGGTTTGTCTTCTTTTGGGCATATTAACCATATAATAGGGCCACCCTAAATCATTCAGTAGAGCACTATCTCCTCCATATTGCATCTTCTGTATCTTTGTTTCAACTACTATGTGACATAATCTGCAAAATGTCATTTTTTCTATTCCAACTTCTTCATCCAATGGAACCCCCTGTTTCCAAACACTTGCAGGTACTCTTTCCACATCCTTGTAAAGCCCTGCACTTACTATCATAAAAATTGACATAACAAATGATATCCTTACCAGTATCCATAAAAAACTAGCCCTTGATATAGGATTTGAAGTAGCTTTGCCACTGCTATACTTAAGGGCTTTTCTTTTCTTCTCTCTTCTATGAACTTTGACTGAGATCGTTTCACTCGAATCAGTAACATGAATGATGTCCTCTTTTTCTTCATATGCTTCCTCTCTACTTGAATTTGAAAAAATTCCATAGCTAGAAGATGGGTCTTCTGCATGGAGCCAAGACATGTTTTCCTCTTCATATAAATTTTCTTCTTCAAATAGATCTGCTTCTGGGTTGTCCAACAATTATTCTTCCATACAAATACCAATTGTCTGCATCATGTTGGTGTGTCTTTGGTTGTCTGGACCTTCTTCTAAAGATATCTGTTGTAACTCTTTCCCCTCTTCCTTTACCCACATTGTGTCCTTACCCCACTCATGTAGTACATTGACATGCCTTAACCAAGGTTTCCCAATTAACAGGGGGAAACTTCCTTCTACCTGTGGTAGCCTTAAAACAAAAAAATCCAAGTTAAAGATGGTACCTTGTATCTTGACTAGGACTCGAGGGACCACTCCCATAGGCCTTACTATGCTTTGGTCTGCCAGTGGTACAGTGAAGTTGGGAGGGCTTGAAGGGTGTAGTCCAATATTTTTCATGGTATGTTCAGGCATCAAGTTAATGCCAGAATCACCATCCACAATAACTCCTTGAAACTCATGACCTTTGATAGAGATTGTTAGCCGAGGGCTCTTATAATCTCTGAGGGGTACTTCCCCTACAGTTTTAGCTTTATGCATAACAACAACCTTTGCCACTAAACTTGTTGTGGAAGCCTCATCAATTATCTGCAAGAGTTCTGACTCGAATTTCCCATCCATGTTTATTAAATAAAAAATATTGACCTCCTTTTTCATGGACTTGAGTAGTCTTGAAGCTTCTGATTCCTTAAGATCATGGGCTCCAATTGACTTATCAAACTCCTCATGAGCCTTGTTGAATGCATGACCAATGGCATCATTGGTACCTATGAGATTTACTTTTTGCCTTGTATCTGCACATGTGGTGGCTTTATCTTCAAATGTCTCTTTGTCTTTATTCAATCCATTAATCCTTGATTCTTGACCCATTTCTACTTGAGCCTTCCCCTTGCTTCTTCTCTGCATTGTAAAAGATTCAATTTCTTCTAAGTGCACCACCCTGGTAGATGGTGATGGCACATTGACTTGATTCTTCTTTGCGCAGAGAAATCATTTGAATATGGGGCCTAGATGAAGATGCTTGGTTCTTAGGACAACAATTAGTATAGTGGTCTCTGGCCTCTGGGCAATTCTTGCAAGGAGGGGCATTTTCTGGTAGAGTGCACCTACTTTGGTAATGCCCACATTCTCCACATTTTAAACAAATAATTGGCCTCCTTGGCCCATTTCCAAAGTTATCCCTATGTCTAGGGTTGTAATTAGTAACTTGATTGGGTGCTGCAACCATTACATTGGTTGTTGTTAGGGCTCCTCCTTGTGTCCAATATGTTGTTGCAGACATTCCTCTTGATTGACATTCATGGGCCTCATGACCAGCTTTCCTGCATAGTTGGCAAGTTACACTTAACAATGGGCATTCACTTACCACATGACCCTTCTTACTGCACATGCTATACCATAGTCCACTTTTGATGCCACCCCCTTTGAGTTCCAGCAACTCCTCTCAAAGCTGAGCGAGTTCTTCTACTTGGGCTTCCTCTTCTTTTTGTAGTTTGAGGGCCTCAATTTCTCACCTCAACAAGGTTACTACATTTTCTTCTTCCTTGTGAGGTTTACTTCTTTTTAAGTTCTCCAACTCTTTCCTTAATTGAATCATAGGATACTCCATTTCTGCAAAATAGGGTAGTCAAGAAGAACCTTCTCCATATTGTTGCCTTATTTGTTCCAGTCGTGTAGCTCTATTGATGAACTCTTCTATGGAGGCTATTGGCAACACCAATTCTTTGATTTTACATTGTGTAGTCACTAGAAGTGGTTTAGCTAACCATTTCTTAATAAAGAAATCATGTGGAGGATCTGGAAACTTAGACATTAGTGCCTTGGCCCTAGTTACAAACTGAGGAAACGTTTCACCAGGACCTAGTCTCAAGTTTTCTAACCCCTCAAGCATTATCTTTGTAGTGTTCCCATGATGGATTTGAGGTTTGAATGCCTCTTTCATTACATCCCATGTGGTGAAATGGTTTTCAGTGAACTGGTTGAACCATTTGTCTACTAGCCCTTCTAATATGGTAGGAAAAAGGATAAAAAAGGCATCCTCTCCCCATTAGACCTCTTGTTCTGCATAATGTTAAGAATCTTCTAATGTGCTCGTCTCGATCTTCTTGAGCTAAGCCTTTGAAAGATGGAAATTTTATATTTAATCTAGAAAGTAGAGTTTCCAAATCTACCTAACCTGCCATGTTCTTTACTGATAATGTTGACAACAATGGACTGGAGGATCTTCTAACAACCTTCCTTCTTGTTGCTTTGCAAGTGACCCTCAATGTTTGAGACCGAGTTACGGTCATGAGCTGTTCATAATCCTCTTAGGCTAAGATCATCAATAAGAAGGTTTACCTCTTAGCCCAATGAAGTAGTACTATCGGCACTTGAATAATGCTTCCCCACACTGCAATATTTATTCTCCTATGCTCAAATCTCCTTGTGGTCCCACCGGGCATGCCAAATTTTGTTGGGGGATTCTTGTGCAAAAAGGGATTTGAGTGTTTGTAGGAGAAAAGGGAAAGATAAGAAGAAAGATACAACACTAGAAGCCTCTGTTGATTGATTATAAGATGAAAAATACAATGGTGATCCACAATACAATCCAATGCTTTTTGTGAAAAATCCCATAGAGTACACAATCACAAAATACAAAATACCCAAGGGTCTTGTTGTTGCTAGCCTTCTCTGCACCAAACCTCCACCTTCTCCAAGCTTGCACTTGTGCACACCTTGCACTCAAGCTTCCAATAGGGGGAGGGTTGGACACCTTCTGTCGGCATGCGCACAACTTCAATGGGACCTTGGGATCTTTGATGGTATAGCTTAGCACTTATCTGCACACTTCTAATTCCTCTTCATGCACACCTTGCACTTCACTTCTCTACGTCGCACACCCACGATATGTCTCTTGCACTTCTCTCTTGTTTGTCTTAGACTATGCTCACCTTGCTTAGTCTTCAAAGAATAATGCCTTGCCTTGATTTAAGTGTCGGTTCACATATGCTCCTAATTGCTAGAGTACCTTGGTGCTCACTTTGATGTCCCAAGATTGTCTCCCAAAGTGGGCGAGACCCACATATTTGATGATGTGGTTTGGACACAATCCCCACATCGGGCAGTCAGAAAACCACAACCATTGAATATCTCCGAGAAGCTAATGGTCTCAAACGTATCATAATTTCAAGATATATGATTCATAAAGCAAAAATAATCATTGTATGTATGTACACATATCGTTGTTTCTCTTCATGAGGTACATGAATTACACATATGAAGCTTCAAAAATGAAGAATTCTAAAAGTGAGTAATAAATAATGTGCATTTCTAACAAATCCATCTAACAAAGAGTACATACGTGTGAAGCTACACAGAATATGTGAGAAAGGGAGAATGGAAGAGGGAGAAGGAAAAATATTTTTCTAACCAAATTCAAGAGGTTTGCAACATCTTCGAGAACCAAATGAAATAAGCTTCATCTTTGCACATAGGCCTTGAGCATGAAACATAAACATGAGGATTATTGATATCCTTGAAGATGTAGAAAGATGATAATAAAAATATAGGAGTTCGAAAACATTAGCATGGGATGGAAAGGGAAGGGGAGGCAAATCAATCACAACTCCCAACCTTCAAAGTGTATAAAGAGTGGACTTACGACACCATCTTGAGCACATTGTTGCCCCATAGCCTTAAAACACCATGGACAAAACCTTTGGCATCCCAAAGCTTGAGATGGAACTTCACAAGTTGAAGAAGCTTGAAAACTTCAAAGCATTGAAGCATCTCACCCATCTTGAAGTGGCTTTGCACACAATCTTCATGAGGGGTAGTCACAAAATCCAAGTCAAAGCATCATAGCTATCGAAGAATGTTTGCAAGACCGCATAAATCCTTCCAAGGAATCATGGGATTATGAGACAATGTAAGCTCCACCATCCATGTCCATGCCTCCAAGGATGCACCAAGTCCATCAAGGCCTAGAATGAACTTCAAAGTATGGTTTTGGACACAATCCCACTAGAGGTAGTCATAAAAACCAGGTGGGCCATTTGAAATCTCCATACTCCCTAATGGAGCGTTAGGGGTAAGTGCTTTCAACTACAAATGAAGGATTCATAAACTCGAGGATGAGTATGCATCAAAATGTATCCCTTCTAACTTTGGTTGCCATTTTTAAGAGAAACATCAACCCTTCAAGACAATCAATGCTCCCTCATGGATACCTAAAATAGAGATTTTCTTGCATGACGATCTTCCATTCACCAATGGGTCTAACTTCCTCTGAGTATAGGTGTTTGATTTTGGATACAATCCCCATGAGGGGCAATCAAAGAATTAACATTACTCATCATGAAGATGTTCAACATCGTGTAATCATAGAAATAATAGATCCACAAACCAAGGAGTCAAGCGACATTTAAAATCTTCCAAAGCATCTTTATTTCCTCATTCTAAATTGTGTCCAAAATAACTTTACTTACCACTTTGAGAACTACGATTGCCAAAGTCAAATGAGTTATCCAAGTAAGTGCATGTGTGACAAGTCCATGGAAGAGCATCAATGTAGTTGTGATCCATTAGCGGTTCATACAAGAGTTCCATAACTTATTGCCCTTTCTTCTTTGCATGAGGAGTGAACATTTAAGCCTTGAAGTGATGTCAAAAAATGGAAAGCGATTGTAGATATGACACAGGTCAACCAACCATTACAAAAATGTGTTTGAAGTTGACGAGGTAGAGAGGTATAGTAAAACTTGTAGGTATATGTAAGAGAGTAGGAGCAAGATGATTAAATTTTGTTACGGAAAAAGTGGTGCAACGGAGCGAGCCAACGGTGCACTAAAAAGGCAAATCATTAAGAATTCTCTGTTGGACATTGAATTATAGTCCCAGTTCGCTGGCTTAGTGGTTGGGACTCTCGCCTCTTGAGGCGGGGGCGAGGGTTCAATCCCTGGCAGCAACATGTAAGGGACATGTAATCTAGAAAGATCTTGCATTGTGGCTGAGTGCCACTATTTGTCTATTCCTGTGGTAGTGTTGACCGCCGTTTAAACCAGTCTTGTAAACCCGTGTTCTTGTGGGATAAGGGGGTCCCATGGATACTATGCTTTTCTTTATACAGTTGCAATTTCAAAGTTAAAGTCCGGAGGAGTAGGCTTCGGCCAACCTCCATTAAAAAAAAAAAGACACTCTAGAATTACGTAGGTTGAGAAGGGACATATGTAATGTCTCTTTCCTTTTATACTACAGAGGAGATAAAGTATGAATTTCTTGGAAAGTATACAAAGGGAACTGAAGGCCGGCTAGTGCATAGAGAAAATGTAGAGGGAGACAAATATCTTCACCTTTAGAGTGAGATACTTAATGAGAATAGAAATGAGAAATTGCAAAGAGTGAAAACACGTCTTGGATTGCATGAAATTGTGGAGAAAGAGATATTGTGGTACAAGAGAGGAGAAATGGATTTGTCAAAATGATTATTGATAATAAATCACCTTAGTTAGATTGCTTTTTTTTTTCACTTATTTCAATGACAACATTTTTCCTTGAAAATATTGTATTCGTATTCACGCTGAGTCTCATGGCCTAATGGAAATGCTTAAAAACGTAACAAAAAAAGTCTCAAGTTCAAGTAAAACGTGTAAATAATCTAGTTCCAAGTTCAAAGAAAATGCTTCTTGAGTTGGTTGTTTAATAAACAACATGAGGTGGAACATCCATCATCCAATCATGAACATTAGATGCAATGCCTTTTTAGATCTATTGAGAACGGAAAGATGGTATCTATGATATAAACACCCTCTCTGCATTTTAGACAAAATGATTGAAATAACACACCTTGCTTAGAAAGTATTGCCTTGATTTCGCAATCATTATTGTAATGTCACGTTTGTCCCCTATTTTTTTGTTTGTTGATCTTCCTCCCCAACATCCCATGTTAACTACTGAATTACTATTTATTGTTGGAAATTTAAGGGTCATGTAACCTTACCGCTATATTGGTACACATATATCTTTTATATAGCATTGCCTAGATGAGCATTATCTTAAGTTTTGAGGTTCGCATTCAAGAGTGTGTGTGTGTTCTTCTCTTATCTCTCATCCATGTCCTTCTTGATATCCTATTCAGCCCACAAAGCTCTTCATCTCTATCAGATCTTGTTTTCTTCCCAAAAAGGCAATTTGGCCTTGGCTTTCTCTCTCGAACTTTAATTAGAGAGTTCTAGGTCCTTCGAACCAGGAAGGCCCACCAGCATAACCACATTCTTGTTCCTGAAAATGAGCTTGGCCCAAGAGGTCTCATAGTTTCACCAAGCCCTGATGATCCATTTTGCTGCCAACTTGTCAACCATGCCTTCAATATCCAAAATGCCCAAACCCCCACAATCCTTTGGCTGATGCAGGTAGACCATTTAATTTTGGCAACCCCCATAGATTCTTTCCAATATGCTAAGCTTTAAGTTCATCAGTAGGAGAGAAAGTAAATGGTCCAAGAGATTAGGAAGGTATTAGTTACCATAGCATGCCCTGCAAGGTTGATTTGCATGCCCTTCCAGTATGCCAACTTGTTGTCCAGTTTAAAAAGGACCCAATTCCATCGCTGCTCCATCGAGATGCTATCTCTTTTGAAGTGTCTTCTTGTTTGAGTACTTGAACTTTGATGCCGCCAATTGAAAGTTTCTATAAAAAATAAAATTTAATTGAGGATACGAATTTGAGAAGCCTTATTTTCCTCCATATTCCATATTTTTAAGAGTTTTTCTCCTCCATTTTCATGAATTTTTCCCTCCATATTTCATGCATTTGGATTGTTGTCTTAGGATGACACTCCCTATGAGGCCCTCACCATGACATAATATAGAGCCAACCATCGTACTAGTGATGCCTAGATGGATGAGAACTTATATCTTGTCTCTATTTAATTTAAGTATCCCCCGTACCCATGGGATTGGCTTCAACTAGTTCTATTTTACCTCCATTAAAAGACTATATTTTTTTTCTTAACGATAATTATTAAAGCATATGATAAAAGAAACTCTTTGTTGGTTCGTAGAAGCTACAAAGAAGAAAAGAAGCGAAACAACGGAGCCCACTAAATCTTTTTAGGCACACTATATGTGTGTCAAATCACCTTTGAAAAAGCCAAGCAATAAAATATGTCATTCAAAGGAGTGCGGACATTGGAGGAATCCACCGTTGAAGTTATGGCTAGGATTTTGAACTCTTTATGTAATTTTTGTCATTAAAGCCATTGATTTAAAAACCATTGTAAAGGCAAAGGAGTTCTTGATCCTTTGGAGTGTTTGACCCAACTTTTGGAGCATTTGACCTGACTTTTCGAATTTTGTCAAATTTTTTTTAGAGCTCAATTTGCATGTTTTATGAGCTCACAAGACCATTTTTTTTGTTCCATGCCATTGTAGCCCACATGAAAATATTGTTGGAATTTGGGGCCCCAGGATCGTTCCAATACTAAAACCTTTTGAGCATACACAACTTAATTGACAAGATGATAAGTGAGATAGAGAAAGAAAGAGATCTTGAGACAAGGATAGGGAACGTAAGCTGGATGCTTACTTCACTAAAAATAATAGATGTCCAAATTACAACATGGGAGTACTACTCAACCATATAAAGTGGTGCACTCACTAATGGAAGAATAAGAAGATGATGATACAAAATTTAGATTATGTCGAAATAATCTAAGTGTGTGTGAAGAGAACAAAGCAACGAAGCTAACAAAATAGTGTAACAAAATTGTAAATCAACCACAAGGTTAACTCACAAAAGATAGTTACCACCACCTCGTAGAAGACTTCTTGCTGCGATGAGAGTAGCCTCTCCTTCACCAAAACTTCACCTCCTTCAAGAGTGTGAGAACACTCTGTCTTCAAGAAGATCTCCAAGCTCTAGATCTTTGAGTGAGTGATTTACACAATGAGCCAAGGGCCTTATTATATAGTTTTTGAGTATCCATGAAAAGCTAAAAGAAAGCTTAAAGCTACAATCGTAGAACGATAACAAAAAAACACCTCTATCGCGAATGGCTTTTTTCGTGAAGAGTTTTTCGAATTGCTTTATTAAAAAACACGAACTTGCTGCCGTAGCACGTGGGGATTGAACCCTGGTCAATGAGGATGCTTTTATAAACGTTGGGCTAGACCACATGAGCGCCCGCTGTGACTTGTTGAAGAATATAGAGTAAACTCTATATGTGGAAGCTGCGCCCGCCTGGAACAATATAGAGAAAGCTTTTTATGAAGCTATTTGTTGGACCAATGAGGACATTGACTTCCAACAATCCCTCCTTCAATGTCATATTGGTACAAGATTCAGTAACCTGCAAATTTTCTCATGACTATCTCTAGTCAATGCTTTGGTAAAAATATCTGCAACATTCTCACTAGAAGAAACATAAACTAGCTCAATGTGCTTCTTAGCTATCTGCTCTCGAATATAGTGGTAGTGTACCTCTATATGCTTTGTCCTTGCATGATGCACTGGATTCTTAGCTATAGCTATAGCACTCTGGCTATCTGAAAATATCTGAATGGGCTGATGTACTCTTACATCAAGATAACTGAAAATCTTCTGCAACCATACTGACTCTAGAGTAGTTGTAAATGCTGTAGGATATTCAGCTTCACATGATGAAGTGGCAATAGTGGGTTGTCTTTTTGAAAACCATGAGATAAGACAATCTCCAAGATAAAAACAAAATCCACTAGTACTTCTTCTTGTGTCTCTATCACCTGCCCAATCAGAATCTGAAAATCCTTTTAGTAACAAATGTGTAGATTTCAAAAATACCATAGCATAATTTGAAGTTCCCTTCAAATAACGAAAGATCCGCTTTACTGCTTTCCAATGTAACACTGTCGGATTTTGCATGAACCTTGATACTTGAGAAACTGCAAATTGTAGATCAGGACGTGTATTACAAAGATATATCAAGCAACCAACTGCTTGACTATATAGAGTAGCATCAAATGGCTCTGCATGTGCTACCATTTGTAAAGATATGTTCTGATCCATAGGTGTTTGCATAGGTTTAGAATCACCCATTTGAAATCTTTCCAAAGGTTTCTCAATGTACTTCTCTTGTGTCATGTAGATACACTCATCTTGAAACAGAAACTGAATCCCAAGATAATAATGTAAAATGCCTAAATCATTTACATCAAATGTTTGCTTCAATTCTTCTTTGAACATCTGCAAATCTGCATCTCTAGGACCTGTGACTATAATATCATCCACATAAATGATTGCTATAATCATCATACCTGTTTCAACTTTGACATAAAGAGTTGGTGTTGCATCTGGGTTATGGAAACCAATGGATAAAAGATATGTATGTATCTTTTCATACCATGCTCTAGGTGCCTGTTTTAAACCATACAAAGCTTTTATAAGCTTGTACACTAAGTGTTCTTTACCTGTCTCTTCAAAACCTTCTGGTTGCTGAATATACACATCCTCGTGTAAATCACCATTTAGAAAAGCAGTCTTGATGTCAAGTTGATATATATGCCAACCAAAATGTGCTGCTAGAGCAAGTATTGACCTAATAACAGTCATCCTAGATGTAGGAGCAAATGTTTCATCATAATCAATACCTTTTTGTTGTGCATATCCTTTGACAACCAACTTGGCCTTGTATCTATCAATAGTACCATCTACTTTCCTTTTGATTTTGAAGATCCATTTTACACATATAGCCTTCTTTCCTTCTGGTAACTCACATAGCTGCCAAGTTTGATTCTTATGAATAGAATCAATCTCTTCTTGCATAGCTTTTCTCCAAATAGGAATGTTAAGTGCATCTTTAACACACGCAGGCTCATCTTCAACAGTCGTAAGTGCCAAAATATCATGAATCTCGAAGTCTTCAGCAAAACTTACATGATCTTTTTACTGTCTAGTTTGACTTCTTGTTCTTACATGATCTTGTTGTTGTTGTCTAGTCTGACTCCTTGTTCTTCCAGTAAAAGTTTTTATACCACTATCTTTCCAAGTTTGATATAACCATGTAGGTGTATCCTTGAATAGTGGTGAAACTCTTTCTGAACTTTTAGCTTCCACAGGTTCTAGAACTTGTCCTGCCGAGGTACTAGGACTTTCTGGAACTTTAACTTCTTCCATTTCTGGGATCAAAGTTTCTTGTGGAACTGACTCTGTAGAAGGTTGTGAAATTCCTCTTTCTTCAACTTTTTCTTGAATACTAGGAATCTGAGTTTTAACTCCCTCCTGATATGGTTGAACATGTACATCCAGAATCTTTCTAAAAACTCCATAGTCATTTTCACTAATGAACTCCGGAATTTCTGCTTCTTTATCATAAACCTTATCTTCAGCAATATAAGCATTACGTGAAAGAATAACTTCACCTGTCTCTGGAACATAAAACCTGTATCCTTTACTTTCAACAGGATATCCAATAAAAATAGCTTTCTTTGCCTTTACATCTAGTTTGCCTCGATCCTTTTTCTCATGTACATAAGAAAGTGATCCAAACACTTTGAAGTAACTCACATTAGGTTTTCTACCATAATAAGCTTCATACGGTGTGATTACCTTTAAAGCTTTTGTAGATGACCTGTTCAAAATGTGATTAGTTGTATGTACTGCATCAAACCAGAATTTTGGTGAAAGCCTCTTGGACGCCATCATGCTCCGCATCATTTCAACAAGTACTCTATTTTTTCTTTCTACAACACCATTTTGCTGAGGAGTATAAGCAATAGTAAGGTGTCAAGTAATACCTTTCTCATCAAGAAATGTATGGAACTCTTTTGACAAGTATTCTCCACCTCTATCACTTCTGAGAATCTGGACAGTTTCCTGATTTTCATTTTCAACCATAGCTACAAACTTTTTGAACATAGGAAAGACTTCTGACTTCGACTTAAGACCATAGATCCATGAGTATCTTGTAAAATCATCCACAAATAGGACAAAATACATGAAACCCTGAATAGAGTCTGCTCTCATAGGTCCATTCACATCTGAATGAATAATCTGCAATTTCCTGGTAGCTGTAATATGACCATGTTTCTTGAAAGGTAGTTTATGCATCTTACCTTCAAGACAACCTTCACATATATCTGAATCATCAGGTAGCTTGAATGAGGGTAAACTCTCAACCATACCTCTGTCTTTGATATTCTTGAGAGCTCCAAAACTGATATGTCCAAATCTTTCATGCCATAGCTTCATATATTCCACTGGTGACGAAGATTCGACAGCATATGCCTGATTGATTTTTGACAAAACAAAGATCCCTCCTTTATGCGTACCTTGCAAAAAACACTTGTCTTCTTTATGTGATAAGATCTTACAAAGATCTTTCTCAAATACAACTTTAAAACCATCACTTAAAAATGCAGATATAGATAGCAGATTCTTCTTCATTTCAGGTACATGAAGGACATCTGAAATTTGAAAATCACCACCTTCTCTTGACTTTAGGGTTACTGTACCTATTCCCATAACATCCAAATCATTGCCATCTGCAATAGTAACTCTTCTACCTGAAGAATAGGAAAGAGAAGAAAATACATCTCTGCAACCTGTCATATGCTTTGTAGCACCTGAGTCGAATATCCAAGGACTTGCTGAAAGAACTTGTAAAGCTGCTTGATCAAAAGCTACTTCCTCAATGGTGATACAGGCATAAGAATCACCTTGAGATTTCCCTTTTTTATCATCTTCTACAACATTACCTGATGCCTTTTTCTTTTCTGCTGCAATCCTTTTATAACATTCTGACTTAAAATGTCCACGTTTATTGCAAAAAGAACATATTTTTGCTTTCTTCTTAGAAGAATTCTCTTTAGATGTGGTAGATACAGAATCTGAAGTAGAAGGTGAGAGGAACCTACTTTCCTTCTTGGATTGTTTTTTCTTCTTCTTATCCTTCTTCTTCTTTTGACCCTTTGATGAAGATGAAAGTGCTTCTTCATTCTCTTCCATTCCCTTCAACTGATCTTCATCTTCAAGCAACAAGAACTCTAACTCTTCAAATGTAACCTCTCTATCTCTTGTGGTAAGGGTAACAGTGGTTATGAAAGATCGATATGAAATAGGAAGTGAATTAATCAGCGTATTTACCATTTCTTCATTTGATATCTCAACTCCTACATTTAGATGGTGATCTCTCAAGTCAATGAGTCTCGTAATGTGGGTTTGAATTGACTCACCATCTTTCATCCTTGTATTTGCTAGTTGTCTCCTCAAGTGAGCTTTCCTAGCAGGATTTTTGCTTTGAAAAAGATTCTCAAGCTTCAACCAAGCTTGACTAGAGCTTCTGCAAGATCTGATCTGTGGTAGAATATGCTTTTTGACACTCATTGCTATGAATGAAAGTGCTAAAGCATCTCTAGCATCCCATCTTGCCTGATCTTCAGTAGGAGGAACTCTAGGTAAAGACCTAGCAGTGACTCTGGATGTCGAAGTGGTTACCTCTTCTTCAGTTGGTTCTGTAATAGTAATTCCAGTACCTGTTGAAGCTGCTGTAGACCCTTCTTCGCCTTCTCGTCTTGGTCTTGTTAAAGATCCATTGACGATACTCCATAAATCCTTTGTCACTAACAAGTTCATCATCATGAAACTCCACATGGGATAATTAGAAGATCCATCCAACTTGTCTTCAATCTCAATTTTAATCTCACTCATCTTATCTTAAGTGTGTATGTCAATTATGTAGCTCTGATACCAAGTGTTGGAATTTGGGGCCCCAGGATCGTTCCAATACTAAAACCTTTTGAGCATACACAATTTAATTGACAAGATAAGTGAGATAGAGAAAGAAAGAGATCTTGAGACAAGGATAGGGAACGTAAGCTGGATGCTTACTTCACTAAAAATAATAGATGTCCAAATTACAACATGGGAGTACTACTCAACCATATAAAGTGGTGCACTCACTAATGGAAGAATAAGAAGATGATGATACAAAATTTAGATTATGTCGAAATAATCTAAGTGTGTGTGAAGAGAACGAAGCAACGAAGCTAACAAAATAGTGTAACGAAATTGTAAATCAACCACAAGGCTAACTCACAAAAGATAGTTACCACCACCTCGTAGAAGACTTCTTGCTGCGATGAGAGTAGCCTCTCCTTCACCAAAACTTCACCTCTTTCAAGAGTGTGAGCACACTCTGTCTTCAAGAAGATCTCCAAGCTCTACATCTTTGGGTGAGTGATTTACACAATGAGCCAAGGGCCTTATTATATAGTTTTTGAGTATCCATGAAAAGCTAAAATAAAGCTTAAAGCTACGATCGTAGAACGATAACAAAAAAACACCTCTATCGCGAACGGCTTTTTTCATGAAGAGTTTTTCGAATTGCTTTATTGAAAAGCACGAACCTGCTGCCGCAGCGCGTGGGGATTGATCCCTGGTGGTCAATGAGGATGATTTTATAAACGTTGGGCTAGACCACATGAGCGCCCACTGTGACTTGTTGAAGAATATACAATAAACTCTATATGAGGAAGCTGCACCATGAGCGCCCACTCTGACTTGTTGAAGAATATAGAATAAACTCTATATGAGGAAGCTGCGCCCGCCTGGAACAATATAGAGAAAGCTTTTTATGAAGCTATTTGTTGGACCAATGAGGACATTGACTTCCAACAAATATAATAAAAAAATTGGAATTCAAGGAGTGACCAATTGGTGGTATGAAGACTAAACCAGACAAGATGGAAGTACACACACCTACAACAAGAGAGAGACAAGTAGACACATAGGTGCATACATGCATTCACACATGCACACACACACACTCACGAGTAAGCAAGAGGCTTGTGGGCCTTCTAGGGTTGAAGGGACTTTATCTTCTCACTCTTTTGTTCTCCCCCTATTAGGTGACTCCGAGAGGTTTGACCTTAGTCTGCTCCCTACGGAACAATTCGAACAAGGTGAAACCGTTTGTCAAGTTCAATGAAAATTGGAAATGGGCAGACAATTTAGATTTAGATATAATGGCTCAATATGGTTCCCTATCAAGGGCATCAAAGGTGTTGAGTCTTGGAACCTCTAAAAAACTCGGAAGCTTCAGAACAAAGGCTATTGTTTGTGGAAAGAACTATGGAATCAAGAAACATGCCAATAGATTAGATTTGAGGACATTGACTTAGCCAAGAGAGTGGACTATGAAGATTAGTGCCTATTACAAAGCAGATTCAATGTTTGGGAGTGCTCTAGGACTCGGCTCTTTATTAGGCATGACTCCCCTCACCTTGAGGGTTATAGATGGCACAAAAACAATAGTCATGATAAAATTATGAGATTCAAGAAGAATTTGGACTTTCATGTCATGCTTAGTAGGAGATGGTATCTAGTTTTAGGTGGGATTTTAAGTTCCAAGCTATTTGAGGGGCGTAGAAGTTGGACCAATGTAAAAGAGAACAAATCTTGCAAAGCCCCTCCATGGTGTAACTAATTCCTTCATGGTAATGAAAACTTGACACATCCCTACTTTTCTCACCCCAAGTCAATGTTGGTCTAATGGGCCCTCGAGAGAATCATGTTGCTGCAAGGAAAAATCAACTAGAAGGAAGCATTATTGGGTGAAGGGATTGGTTGTTGCTTAGCATTGATGAATACTATGAGAGTTGAGACTAGAAAGACATATGTGCCACCAATTTTGGTAACCCTCCTATAGAATATTCAATCAAAAACTCTCTTTTTGTTAGGCAAAAGAATTTCCAATTGTAAGAAGCCCACCTTTCAAATATCATAGAGTGTTTTTCCTTGAGAGCAACAAGATTAAAAACAAGTGGGCCCTCCATGAGGGGGATAAAAGGGTTATCAACCTTTTCTGTAATGTTTTCTAGAAAGTTTTAAGAAACCTATGCTTTATGAGATTCGGGGTTCCCATGGGTGCTAGGCCTCTTCGATTGTACAATTGTTTCTTTTATTAATAAAATTTTGGGAGAGTAGGCTATTACCAAACTTCCTTTTGCAAAAAAAGCAAGAGGCAAGGCTCAAAAGATTTCTCAAATCATCAAGACAACCCTAATAAATGAGATCTCTTTCACTTATATAGATTTTTTAAGAGTTGAATCCACATTGTAATGTCCAATCTAGTTTTAAAAATAGTATCCAAAGGCTATGAAGAGGCTTAATTGAGGCCAATAAATTGTGACATTTGGTATGGCTATTCTACTTATGCCCTTAAAGATCAATACTACCCAACGTTAACAATGTGGACCCGGTTATTGCTAAAAATAGCAATTTATGAAAAAAATAGCCATAGACATTTATGCAATGTTAACACATGCGAAATGACTGCAGTTCTCTACACAACTGACTTTTGTATAGATTTGTAAAAGGAAGATGAACTCTTGAGTTAATTGGAGTTCACATTTGCATTTTTAACCTCTACCATCACATGTGTAACCATACCAGATCTTCACTCGACAAGTGTCCTAAATGATTAAATGGGTTCTACACATGTAAGGTGTAATAGCCACTCAAATTAAGTCTCACTGTACTCTAGTTAACTCAAGTTGACTCGAGTGGATTTTCTAAAAGGCTATAGAGGGTCTTTGGATTGACACTCTCCCCAATACACTTATGCGGATTGAACCCAAAGACCTCCTTCTCATCCAATCAATTTGACCACTAGAATAAGCTCAATTCTTTGGCAAATACAGTAGAAGTTCATAATGATAAGTTATCCCTAACCTTGTCAAGATACTTTATAAAATTTCCCCCCCTTGAAGAACATTGTTATCCTCATAAATATGCTTCAAAAAGTCTATAATAACATTCCCCTCACCCATCATACAATCAAAGGGGCATGGTTCACATTTCTCTTATTTGCCTCTTTTATCACAAGGTACTATTTTTTGAACTCAATATCAGAAGAGGAGAATCCATGTGTGGTCTTATCCCTACCCAAAATATTCTAGGCACCACCTAGCTTTGCACTTGATATGTTAAATCTAGTGGAAAAATATGGAAATAATGAAAAGAGTGGATAAGAAAAGATTGGTGCCCGATTCATTGTTTCGTGGCCTATTTTGGGACTAAATGAGTAGGGAGGATCTTGAACAACTCTATCCAAATTGATATCTTTGATCTATATGTGGGTTTCTCTTGTGTACATACTCAGCAATGCGTAGATTTGTTTGACACATTCCTAGTTACATTGTTTTTAATTAGTCCATCTTGATGCATTTTTATGCATTAGATAGCAATTAGGATGAATGCTGCGACTAGTGCGATTAGATGGTCCCACTATAAGGACTTAAGAATAGAAATGCGGCCTATTGAGGCATACCTCATAGGGCTAGGAGGCATGGAAACCCCTTGCATGGGTGAGGTGGACCTTCCTATCCTCATACATGAAGTGACCATGACAGTGATGCTCATAGTGTGCCATGACGATGACCTGATAGAACCCCGAATCCTTGACCAAGATTGGCTATACGATCACTAAGTGGACCTAAATCTTAGACAAGGCTCCTTGTAGATTGGAACCTTAGACCAGCAGTGAGTGACATCGCTTGACTTCCCTAACAGCACTCTGCCTAAGGTATGTAACCCTAGACCATATGAACTGCATACGAAGGAGGACTGAAAGATCTTTGGCCAGATAAGTAATGTTATGTCTATACCAACCCACGCAGGCTTGGCGATGGATAATTGCCATTGAGAAGAATGTCAATGGATTCTACCCTGGTCTTCCTACAAATTAGAAAGGGTCACCACCCCACAAATCGGTCAGGTGGGTTGCATCACCGATCAAGTGGACTGCATCAGTGGACAAATGGGCACAACACCCTGCAGTGCCCATCCTTCCACACTTACTATGGACTGGCCTAGGTTTATGGTGCAAAAAGCTATACTTCCTAATGGGCAAGTTTTGCAAGTGTTGGACCTTCCTTCTTTTCCAAAGCAGAGCATCAACCATACCTCTCATCCACGACCACGAAGGAGTCAACCACGACTGAGGAACCCAAACCGATGAGCATACCAAATGACACAAGACAAGCAGCAGTATCAGCCTCATAGAGCAAGCATCATGAAACAAGTATGGGTGCCAAAAGGACAGAAAGCACCGATAGTATTCAACAAGCTAGACAATGAGAAGCCAAAGTTTTAGCAGATCAAAGGTAGTATTTGGCATCTCCTCAACCTTCTTCTACAAGTATGACCATTCGACATATTTTGACCGCCAAGAAGTACTTAACTAACTGACCCACACCCATGCAGGTATGGGTACCCAAATAGTGTATTATAGCTCAACACTCAAGCCATGTAACATATAACCCTCAGAAATCTCTTCCACCCTCAACACCACCACATCCAATATCACCTCTTTTCCATCAACAGAAGCATACTACCCGCTCAACAACCCTTAGGAAATGGATACCGAAATGTATCCAGAAGCCTCCTCATGACCTGTTGTCTGACATTACTCCCATCCCAAATAACCAACTCCCTTGTAATAATTCTATCACAACTAAACTTTGTACAAAATCAACCAGGTTAACCCAACATCATTTGTAATAACATCTCATCAAGCAATGGATGCATTATCTGAAGCATGTAGGTGTCTAGAGACCTGCATTAGTTTTGCAAAAATCATTTCATAAACCACCTCACAACACTTGGCTACACGAGTTACACATCACTTATGGAAAGGGATTGCGGTGTCACCTTATTGGGAACATGATTAATTTCCATACTAATGTGCTAATCTTTTGTAGCAGATCTTCTACACCTTTGCATCACTCATCATGCAGATAGAAGGACAATCCACAACTGGGCCTAGTGCACCTATGGTCAATTTTGGCGAATTACTGGCGAAACCTCATCCTATTTCACAACCACCTGAATTTCAAGGATCCCCAGGGCCAATGCCGATTGATGATCCTCCTAAGGGATACACCGAAAAAGTCCACCATAATTCACATTGGTTCCAAGGTTTAGTAGGACCCTTAGCGGATGCAAATTTTATTTTTGATGCCATGCTGACTGCTAGAAGAAGTATTTTTGAAGTATTTTTGATGGAAAATAATTGTAAAAATGCCAAAAAATTGTAAAAATATTTATGAAACTAATGTAAAAATAAGCAAGAGTCTTCCTTATGTAGAGTAGAATCATATGTATTTTTTCTAGAATTTTTGGAAACTCCTAGATAGCATATTTTTAGATTAGAAGAGGAAAGGACCAAAATTCAAGTGTGAAAAGGGACACTTGAAAATGTATAAAAGACAATTTCCTCTATTTTGAGAGGGTTGGTTATTTGTTTTACATGCTATCCAAGTAAAGAGAGAGTTTCCTACAGAAAATCGTGTTTCTTCCTTTTGTGTGGTTTCTTTGATTTGTTGAGTCTATTATATGTGTATCCATGGAGATTTGTAAGCTTCTATTGTGTATTTCTGATGAGTGTGTATGAAGAGAGTTGATTGCTGATGTGTTGAGTGAGAAATTGATGAAGAATGGTGCTAGAGATGAAAATCGTCTATTTTCACAGAATCGCGATTGTCTCCTCTGAAGGTTACATGTACCATTTTTGAGTTTTGACTTTATGATTGTATTTTGCTAAGAAAATAATATGTTTTAGACACCAAGGTTATTTGAAAATGATGGAGTATTGCTCAAGATAATCTGAACCCTAGAAATTCCTCTTCATCTTCATTATTCTCAGAAATCCAGCCAGTTTTCTCTTATTTCTTGGATTCTATCATCTAGAAGGGGCTGTGGTCTCTTGTATACTTCCAGGATTGACAAAATTAAGATGTATTGTTGATTCTTTATGCTAAATGATTGGAGAGGACAACTCCAAAGGGTAACAACAAACATTTTTTGGCACCGTTGCCGGGGAGTATATCAAAAGCTTCATTGAAGTTGGACCTTGCTGGATCTTCTATTATTGATGGTATTGAACACATTGAAAAGGTAATACTCTTTAATCAAGAAATGGAAACATGAAAAGGTAGATTTCTTTGTTTGTCTTTTGGGAAAAGAAAGCAATAGATAATCTTTTGAGAATAGGAAGTGTTGAAATTCTTGCAAATTGATAGTTGCTCATATCATTTTTTGGAAGTAAAGTGCAGGTGTGTGAAAAACTGAATCAAGAAAGCTGAAGATAAGGTAAAATGTGTCTATCTTTGCATTTGTAGAGTGCTTTTTGACCAAGTACCAGGCAAAATTGTTGATCTTGGG
Organism: Ceratopteris richardii; assembly: GCA_020310875.1. Classification (NCBI taxonomy): domain Eukaryota; kingdom Viridiplantae; phylum Streptophyta; class Polypodiopsida; order Polypodiales; family Pteridaceae; genus Ceratopteris; species Ceratopteris richardii. The sequence continues at coordinate 60,984,939 of CM035444.1, forward strand.
AAGATGACATGATTGCATTGAGTAAAGTCAAGTACATTTTCTTGTATTTCTTTAAACTTACATGATGATTAAAGCACAAAAAAGCACAAAATAGCCAAAAACACGGAATCGTGATGTTTTGAATTTTTGAGTTTTCTGTGGAAAAAATAATAATATTGAGTAAACTCTTTCATTGCATGTTAAAAAATAACTAAGGAGATTCTATTGAAGAAACAAAAACTTGAAAATCAATACCTTAAAATTTTTTTTCCAAAAACTGCACAGGATCGTGATTCTGTAGTCAAACACAAAATCGCGATTCTCTGACTCAAAGCACAAAATCACGATTCCTAGAGCAAGATTTTCATAAGAGAATCGTGTTGTTAACGATTGTGAGCAATCACGATTGTCTAGGAATAGAATCGTGAAAAACACGATTCTCATCACAGAATCGTGAAAATCACGATTCTCACCACAGAATCGTGGAAAACACGATTTTCTACTCATAATCGTGGAAAACATGATTCTCACCTCAGAATTGTGAAAATCACGATTCCCTCAGGATCGTGGGAAAACACGATTCTCTTCATAGAATCGTGAAAAACACGATTCTCATCACAGAATCGTGAAAATCACGATTCTCACCACAGAATCGTGGAAAACACGATTCTCACCTCAGAATCGTGAAAATCACGATTCCCTCACAGAATCGTGAAAATCACGATTCTCACCATAGAATCGTGGAAAACACGATTCTCACCTCAGAATCGTGAAAATCATGATTCCCTCATAGGATCGTGGGAAAACACGATTCTCTTCATAGAATCGTGAAAAACACGATTCTCTTCACAGAATTGTGAAAAACACGATTCTCTTCATAGAATTGTGAAAAAAAAACACAATTCCCATCACAGAATCGTGAAAATCACGATTCTCTTCACAGAATTGTGGAAAATCACGATTCTGATCACAAAATCGTGCAAATCACGATTCTCTTCACAGAATTGTGGAAAAACACGATTCTCTTCATAGAATCGTGAAAATCACGATTCTCACCACAAAATCGTGAAATTAATTGAATGATCCTTAGGTCTGGTAATAAATTGTACACACATTCCAAGCAAGAACTAGGAAGGAAGGAAATAGAGCCAGTGGTAGGGGAATTGCAAGAAAGAGATTTAGGGCAAGAAATCAACATGGAAAATTTAAATGAAACAAATGAGTCCACTGAAACTGGGGATTATAGAAACATCCTCAAATACATGTATACAAATAGGTTTGGAACCTATGTATATCAGGATGGAATGCATAAGTTTCTCATTAGATTGAGAAATTTAAAAGTTCCCCTGAACATAACACTAGTAGCACAATTTAAGGATGGTAGATATGAGGATAGGCAGGGATGTGTATACATCTTCTCACAAGACCCAGAAAATTCTAATGACCTAGGGCAATGTGCGGACAAGAGACCTTGGGAAGAGAACCTAGGGCAATCAGACTTGCCAAGACCACATGAAATTTACAATAATGGTGAACAACAACAAGGTAGGAGAACACATACTTCTCCAAATCCTTTTGAAAAGGAACCAGAAGGATTTAATGATTTTCCTTTAAGAAGAAGAAATCATTGGCAAAATCACGGCAGAATGCTTAGACCCTATCAGGTAGCCAAATGCATGAAAAATCAATATGAAGGATATTTTGATCCTCATGCTCATGCTGCAGAATTCAGACAACTAATTAGAGTAGAAGAGGTTGAGGATTACAAAGTACAATTTGAAGCATTTGGTCTAACCCTAACAAGACCTGCATTATCTTGGTTCATTCCCTTGAGAAAGGAAATGTATCTAGATATTGAATCCTTCCTAGAAGCCTTCATTGGGGAATTCTCAAAAACTAGAATCAAACATAGCACAACTACATTGATACATAGCTTTAAACAGCAAAAAGATGAAAATGTCAGAGAAGCAGCTAGGAGATTCAAGCAGTACATAGACAGATGTCCGAGAGAAGAAGTACCTTCCATGGCAAGACAAGTATCCCTATTCATAGAAGGATTAAGAAGTGCCCAATTAAGAACTTGGTATATTATAGAAGATGCCTTGACCTAGGAGCATGTGTGAAAGAGGCAATAGATTTGGAAGCTAACAGAGGCCAAGACTTGTTAGCATTTGACCAACCTAGAACAAATGAAGATAAAATCCCACCAGCAGAAGAATTGGCACAAGCCATTGCTAAAGCACTAGAAGTTAGCACCAAAACCAATTTGATAAACACCAATATAGAAACAAATAGAAAATGCTATAATTGTGGAGAAAATCATTTAGTACAACAATGTCCATATCAAAAACCACAACATTTGCTAGATAGGAAAACACTCAAATACTGTACACTAGAAAGGAAATGGACAAATCATACCAGAGAAGAATGCTTCTACAATAAACAACCCATTAAGGAGAGAGATTATGCAAACCAAAGAGAATCTGGATTTATTGAGCAACCAAGACCTGTACTGGGGCAACAACCTCCATTACCAACAAATGTGGTACCAATTAAATACACACCAATAGAGGAGGGAAACTCAAGAATAAGATCACCATACAAAGAAGAATATCACTGGAATGAGGGATATCAGGAAGAATGGGAAGGTTATGAGATGAGAGAACCAAAATTGCAAGCCCTAGATTTGGGAAATGGGAGAATTGAGATGGATACAGCCACATTCATGTATATAACCAATAACTATATGTCCAATCAGAAACCTCAGTTCAAAGGGGGTCAAAAGATAACTTGTTATAGATGTGGAGGAGAACATTTCATTAGAGACTGTCCACAACCTCCTACATTAAGAATAGAGGGAGCCTATTGTAAGGATTGTGGCAGGGAACATTTAATAAAGGATTGTCCAAGAAATCCTCAAAAACAACAAAACACATCTAATAACATACCATTAAAAACAGTCAACATCATGGAGCAAGAAGAATTGAGTGGCCTTGATCAAGTAAATGTAAATATTATAACAAGGGCACAAGCTAAACAACAAGAAACAACTAAAGAACAAAATAAGAGTTCAGTTTCAAAAGTAAAGAAAAACAGACAAAAAGGGAAATGGGAAAGGAAAATGGGAATGGGTAAAATTTTGGCAGAAGAAAATATGGAACAGTCAAACCATACTTCTCCTCAAGAGACACAAACCCAACCACAGATAAGAAATTCACAGAGTCTAGACACCTTGATAAAAGCATACAAGGGAAGAATTCAAGAGGGACCAAACCCTACAGACCATGGAATGGCTTATCCTATGCCAGATACAGAACATGAAAGGATGCAAAAGTGCAAACAAATCATACAGGAAGCACAACTTAAACTGGGGGAATTAGACAATTCTCTAAAAACAACAGATGGGGAATCTGAGGCAACAAGAACAAGAGGAAATATTAATCAAGAAGATAACCCAAAAATTACCTTCTAGGTAAATATAGATAAACAATGTACGATCTCATACCATACCACAATGGAGGAATTGGTAAAACAGAATCCTCACTTACAAAACAAAATGAAAAAAAAATGGGAAACAATACCAGAAAATCTTGATCCACAGCCACAAGTATTGGAGGAATTTCGGTACATTCCCATTGATAAGATAGGAGGATATTGTGAAGGAGAAGAGGGAAACTCAACCCTAAAAATACAATTTGGTAAAAATTATGCCAAAGCTATATTGGATAGTGGATCAGGTGTGGCCATCATGACTAAACAAACTTGGGAAAAATGGGGAAAAAGTGAATTAATACCCACCAAAATGAGATTGCAACTTGTAGATGGACACATAGAGAAACCCCTAGGAATATGGGAAAAAGTGATTGTGGACATATGTGGAATAGAAATAGAACATACTTTTGCCATAGTTGAATTTCCACAATCCACTTCATATGAAATTATCCTAGGAAGACCATTTATGAGACAAATGCAAATTGTGCAAGATTGGGGTAATGATTGCCTATACCTTCAGAGCAAAGGAAGGATAACCAAAGTGAATCTAAGAAATGGGCATTATTGTGACATATCCCCTCAAGAATGGTATAAAATACATCAAAATCAAGAATTAAGTGAAGAATTAGAGATGGAAGACCAAAATGAAACAGAATCATCAATATGGAAGTGCAATGTGTTAAGAAACCTTACAAATGGAAAGAGGAGATTAAGAAGAGAAGATTGTGTAGAAGGGAGAAAATTACAAGATGAGAACTATGTACCACAAAAATTCAAAGATGAAGAATTTGAGCCATATGGTTGGAACCAGATTTTGGCTACTATGGATCTAGCCAGTGATGAATATGTAGGAGTGGAATTTCAAAATGAAGAAGGGTATGATGTTTTTCACATTGGAATACAAATGATAAGGGTATCACAAACAGAAGAGGACCAGGAAAAAGAAATGATATTGAAAAATGGGAAAACATAATATTTGGAAGAAGTAAAAGCTGAAGATGCAATAAAAGATAAAATCTCAGGCAAATATAAGAAAAACAAACACAAGGAAATAAAAAAAGACCAAGAGGATGAAAAAAAGGAGAAAATGACAAACAAAGATCAACAGTTTGATGTACCTACAAATTTCAAGACTTATGAAGTAGAAGAAAGACTACTTCTAAGAATGAAACCAAAGAGAGAAAAGAAAAAAGGAGAGGCATATGATAATGAGGAACAAACTAAGAAGGTTATGATCACTCAGGAAGAAGGGGAAGAAAGACATATTGTGATAGCTGATGACATGACAAATCAAGAAGAGGAGGCATTAAGAAATTTGGCCAAAAACTATAGGGATGTGTTTGCTTACAGTTATAAGGATTTGAAAGGAATTGATCCGAAAATCTGTGAGCATAAGATTCCTAATGCAAAGCCAAGCAAACAAAGACATAACACATTCAATGATAAATACTCTGCTAAAATAAAGGAAGAAATTGACAAGCTGGTGGCTGCCAATTTCATCTATGAGATTGAGTATACAGAATGGATATCTCCTACAGTTGTAGTACCAAAAAAGAATGGGAAACTTAGGGTATGCATTAACTTGAAAAAGGTGAATGCAGAAACTATAAGGGATAGTTATCCATTACCTATAACAGATCATCTTCTGGAAAGAGTGGCAAGTAAGGAGGTGTATAGTTTTTTGGATGGCTTTTCAAGATACAATCAGGTACCCATAGCTTTGGAAGACCAACACAAAACTGCCTTTTCCACAGAATGGGGAATTTATGCTTTTAGGGTTATGCCCTTTGGGTTAACTAATGCCCCAGCAACTTTTCAAAGATTGATGTGTCATATCTTCAAAGAGTTTTTGAGGAATGTGATGGAAATATATGTGGATGATCTGTGTACTTTTTCATTGAAAAGACAGGATCATTTGGAAGATTTAGAAAACATATTTAGGAAATGCAAAACATACAGATTATGTTTAAATCCAGAAAAGTGTGTATTCTTTGTAAGACAAGGAAGAATGTTAGGTCACATAGTCTCTAAAAATGGAATTTCAAAAGATGAGAAGAAAATAAAGGCCATAGTAGAACTTCCAAGACCAACAAATGTAAAGGAGCTTCAAACTTTCATGGGACATTACGGGTATTATAGAAAATTTGTACACAAGTTTGCTGACATAGCTAAACCTTTATATGCCCTGATTACAAAGTTCGAGTGGACCAAGGAGTGTGACCAAGATTTTGAAACTCTGAAAACTTGTTTGGTTACAACACCAATTCTGAAAACACCTCAGTGGGATAAAATTTTTCATGTCCATGTGGATGCTTCAAATTATGCTTTGGGATGTGTGTTAGCACAACCAATAGAACGAAGCAAGTTAGATTTCCTAGTGGCTTATGCTAGTAGGCAACTGAATTTAGCAGAGAAAAATTACACAACCACTGAGAGGGAAGGGTTGGGAATGATATTTGCTGTGAAAAAATATAGACATTACCTTTTGGCCAACAAGTTTAAATTCTTTGTGGACCACCAAGCTTTACTATATTTAGTAAATAAACCTTGTCACACTGGTAGAATAGTCAGATGGTTTCTTTTACTAATGAAGTTTGAGTTTGAAGTGGTGGTCAGACAAGGAAAAACACATCTGAGAGCAGATCATTTGTTTAGAATCTAGTCTAAAGAATCCAGTTCACCTTTAGATGATGACCTGCCAGATACATATTTGTTCAAAGTAGAAAGTGTTCCTGAGTGGGCCATGGCTTTAGTACCTTTGTTAACCATGGGAACTTGCAGAACATTTGGAAACAACAAACACTTAGTATTACAAAGCAGGAATTTTGTGCTGCTAGCTGGGCACTTGTATCACCTCAAGTATACAGGCATATTAGAATATTGTACTCCAGAAGAGGAGCAACAAGAATATCTGAAAAGAGCTCATTGTTGGAACCCTTGTACTCATGCTTCTGGAGTAGTCACTTTAAGTAATCTCAATAGGATGGGGGTACATTGGCCTAATAAGATTCAAGATGTAACAAAATATATTGCTAACTGCTGGGAATGCCAATCCTTGAAAAACTCAAAACTTATAACTCTATATGGTTCCAGAACAATCCAGAATGGAGTGGGAACATCATTGAGGAGTTGAAAAGGAAGAAGATATGAAAACAAGTAATAGCTGGTGCAGACTCAAAAAAGCCACAAGTAATCTGTGAAGAATATCAACTGATAGGAGAACAATTGTATAAGAGAGGGATGGATGGATACTTAAGAATTTGTGTTCCTGAAAATAAATATCTAGAAATGTTGGAAATGGCACATTCTGGAGTGACAGGAGAACATTTCTCAAGTGACAGAACTGCTAAACTCATATTATATTTTGGCTTTTGGTGGCCAACCCTATTTCTTGATGCAAGAACATATGTAAAAAGATATGACATTTGTCAGAGGGTGAGTCAACCAAATAAAAGAAACAATATGCCTTTAGTTCCATTGATTTCAGCAAGAGCATTTAGTAAATGGGGGTTAGATTTCGTTGGGCCCATACATCCTCCAGCAAGACAATCTCATGCTGAATACATATTAGTAGCCACAGATTACCTGACAAAATGGGCAGAGGCCAAGGCTACAAAAATAAATGATGCTCAAACTACTGCAAAATTTCTATATGAGTATATCATCACCAGGTTTGGACTTCCAATTGAATTGGTAAGTGATAGGGGGACTCATTTTTTGAACCAAATTATAGAAAACATAACTGAATATTTCATGATTAGTCATAGAAAGTCAGCCCCATATCACCCACAAGCCAATGGGTTAGCAAACAATACTAATAAAGTACTCTGTACTGTATTGTCAAAATTAGTAAACATAAACAGGAATGATTGGGACTTACAACTTAATCATGTTCTATGGGCTTACAAAGTGGCATACAAAACTGCATTAGGAACTACACCATTTAATTTGGTATATGGGCAAAATGTAGTTCTACCTATGGAATTCCTCATTCCAACACTAAAAGTGGGTAGTCACTACAATTGGACTCGACATGAACTATTTGAGAGAGTAATAGAATTGGAAAAATTGGGAGCTTCTAGACTCCAAGCAATTATGAGTATATATGCAGACAAGAAAAGGCAAAAAGCTTATCATGATGTTCACGTAAAAGAAAAAGACCTACAAAAAGGAGATCTAGTTCTGGCTTACACAGTCAAGGAACATCAGAAGAAGTTTCAGAAAAAAGGACATGGGCCGTATATTATACATCAGATAAGTAACAGTGGAGCTATCCAACTAGCTAACATAGATGGAGAGATCATGCCAAACTTCATAAGTGGATGTAGAGTTAAAAGGTATGATTTCCCTTTAACCGCTTCTGAATGGAGAAGATTACATCAAGCCCAAAACAGGAAAAAAGAAGAGGAAAACATTAGAAAAGAGGCTCAACAGGAGGCAAAGGAAAGGATAAGAAAAACCAAAAATCTTAGAGAAGTCCTTTTGTGTGAAACATTTCTAAAACAAAAAGAACATTTGCCTGTGATAACAATGGATTGTCAAAATGAAAAAATCAGGGTTTTGATAGATTCACGTGCACAAGTGAATTTGATTAGTTCAGCATTGTTGAATAAGTTTAACCTAAAGAGAACTAAAAGCAAAACCTTTATCAAAACCTTGGAAGGAAGAATAATACAAAGCATGTCTTCACCTTCTATTGAAAATAAGTTCAATACAGAATATATGAAAATAGATTGTGAAGAATGGCCAGATCACTTGATGACTAAAAAATTGATTTTGGGACAACCATGGTTAAGGCAAGGTAGAGTAATATTGGATTTTGAAAAAATGAAGCTCAAATTAACAATAAATGACAAAAGGTTTTTAATATTCTTGTGGAGTACTGAAAAATAGGAAGATCAACAGGATGTTCATGACCCAGACTTGGAAGGATTTACTTTTTCATTGGAAGACACACAGACATTACCAATACAAATACTAAATGATCAAGCTTCATTTAATCAAAACCAACAAAAAAGTGAAAAAGCAAAAAAGGCTGAAGAGACAGAAGCAAGGTGGCTACTATGGAATAATCTGAAGCATCAAAGCATTAGAACAAGAAGGATATGGAAACAAAGCATACACAAGGCCTGTTCATCAAAACAAAATTCCAGGACAAAAATGGATATGGAGGCCAAAAAATTATAAAAACTGCTTATCAGAAGGAGATGGATTTTTTCTTGAGAAAGGGGCAACTAGGGTTAAATATTATTGGGTAAAAAAATCAGAGTTGATTCAATGGAAAAAGACCATCTATATTTGATCTGGATTTAGAATTTTTTCATAAACAGATCAGAATGTTATAGAAAAGAAAATCATAACATATTGGAAATTAGGACAAAATATTTTACCTTAGCCTTTTTCTAAGAAGAGAATTAGGAGGGGAAGAAAAGAAATAGAAGAAATTATTATTAAAAAAAAAAGAGAGAAAAAGAAAAAAGAAATAGAAGAAATTATTATTTAAAAAAAAAAGAAAAAAGAGAAAAGAAAGAAAGAGAAAAACTATCTATTTTTCCTTTCATAAGTTATATAGTACAAAGCAAGATATAGGTAGAAGGGTAGCAGGTTTCTATTTATTATTTTGTATTTTTTATTCTATTTTTTATGATTTTTTACTTTTTATTTCATTTTTTCTAAACATCTCCTTCCTGGATAAGAGCTGTCAGAAGAGGGGAGAGCACTAGACATCTTGCTACACATGTAATGATCACTTTAATTGAGTCTTTTTGAAGAAGTCAGAATTTAATTGAAAGATTATTTTCATTCTTTTTTCACCTCATCTCAAAAGAAATATCATTCTTGATTTCTGGTGACTCATGTGGGTGGAGTTTTTTTTCTTTTTGTGTGTTATGACATTTTCTCCAGAATGGTGAATCCAAAGGAGTTGCCAATTCATGATTTCAAAGCAGAATCAATCACTCTGTCTAGAGGACACTAATTCTTGGATAGTGAAGCTGTGGTAGAGAAGGTGGACCTGGAGTCCGATGAAGAGCCACAAATTCCAGAAGCAGAAAAGGTGGTTAAGGAGCTCAAGGAAACCCTGAGTATCATTGGCCAGCATATATTCACAGTAGCAGTGGGGGGTTACAAATACACTATGCTGTGTCAAGAGTTCTACAGATTCCAAAGAATTGCGGTCAATCATAAAAGATGGAAAGCAGTAGGGTTACACAAGTTGCTGGATGAACCCATATTCTTCATAGATTTTGAAAGAGTGGCACAGGTAATGAACAGCCTGTTGGAAGTTGGAAAAGGAAATGAGCCATACTTCCAGTGTAAAGTCAAAGACAAAAAAAATCAGGAGGTGAATATCACTATAAAAGCAGAGCATATCAGAGCAGCTCTACAGTTTTACCCAATGGGAACTAAGCTTGATAATAGCTTTGTTAAGAAGAATAAAGAAACATATACAGGATATTCTAAATTTCCCGATTTTAAGGGGAAAGAGAATGAGGAGTATGCCATTAGGATGTTTCTGCAATTCTTCTGTTTTCCAAAACTGCCAAGATACACAATGCTACACAAACCTGTTTCATTGATTATGTTCAACAATAAGGACAGAACTAAACCTTTTGGGGTGATGGATGTGAACAACTGAAAGAAGCAGCTAAACATTGGGAGCAGAGAAAGTATATGAATGGAGCTCAGTTTTTAACTAGGATTATATATCATGTCCTTGGAATGGAGGATCAATTACAACTGGCTCTAGAAGCCCAATATTTCAGAAGTCTGATGACAGGAATTAAGAGCCCTTCCAGGAAAATGACTATAAGGGAAGTGGAAGCCCAACCCAGCATGAGGAGAGCAGAGAGGAAAAGCAAGGGAACTTCAGAGGGAGTTGTTCCTGTGAAGAAAAGAAGATTAGATCCAAGAAGAGTTGAATTGGAGCAAGCAGAAGCAACTAAGGAAGAGCATGAAGCTGCTCAGAAGCAGGTGTAGTCTTCAAATGACCCTCACCCACCTCAGACAAGTAAAGAGCAGTTATATACCTATTTGACACAAGGAAATAATAAAAGAGCAATGTATGAATCTCAATATCAAAAGATGTTGGAGGACTACTCTTGCACAGCAACAGATTGGGTTCAAGAGGAAGTAGAACACTATGATGAACTGCATGATCAGATGATGGCAGCTGAGACAGAAGAAGTTTTTATCAAAAAAGAAGTGGAATTGTTAGCATATTTCAAAGAGCTACAAGGACCTCCTGAAACAAGAACTACAGTTGTAGCAAAAAAGAAGGTTCAGAAGAAACCAGTACAGAGGAAGAAGCTAACCAAGAAAAGTAAAGGAAAATCAATAATAGAACACGTACCAATGATGGAAACAGAAGAAGTAATAGTAGAAGAAAGGAACTAGAAGGAATCTACTGTTGTAGAAGAGTCAAAACTGGAAAAATCAGGCATAGAAGACTCTTCACAATTCTCTTCAGACTCTGAAAGTGATATTGAAAACTTCTTGTTAAAAAGTTTGAATTTTTCAATGCCTAGTACACCTAATGTGATCACACAAGCCTCTGAAAAGAGTAAAAAACCAGAAGATTCATGTGAGAAGCCACAAGGAAAGCAAGTCCAGGAAGAAGCAGCAAAGCAACTTAGTCCTGAAGAAGAAAGAAGGATGTTGAAAGGTAAAGCAGTAATGATGGAGGAAGAGATTGAAGTCAGGAAGGCATTCAGTTGTGGGTTAGTAGATTCAGGATTAAAGTCAATATGGACAAAACCTTCACAACAAACCAATTCCAAAGTGGATGAAGGAAAAGCAAAAATAACAAAAGGAGTTCTGTTATGCAGTCCAACCATTAAACAAAGGGATACAGATCAAATCAAGGAAACATAAGAAGAAATAGTGGTGAAGAAGAGTGTTCAAGAAGAAGAAGGAGTTACAGACAAGGAGATCAATCAAAGCATAGAAGACATCCTGTATGATTTGACACATAATGAAGAAGTCACAACTACAGAAGATAAAAAACAAGAGGAAGGTCTGGATCTCATGGATATAGATGAGCAAGAGGAAGGACAAAAAGAGCAGACAAGTAATGATCAGATAAAGTTTATTGAGGAAACTGATTCAATCTTAATTCAGGAAAAGGAAGTACACGTAAAGGAAAGACATTTCTTTGAAGAGGAACAACAAATGGTGGAAAACAAGGAGGCAGAAGAAACAAAGATAATTAAAGATACATCAGGACATGAGAATAAGGATGACCAGATAGTGGAATATGAAGAAGATGTTGCAGACCAAGGAAAGATGGAAGCAGATAAGAGCCATGAAGAACAAAAGACTCAGGTCATAGTGTATGAGGAAGAAGATGAAGAAGAGAACGAGTGTAAAGAAAACAAGTAGATAGAAGTCAAACAAATGGAAATAGAAGTTGGGTTGGAAAGGATACCTAAAAATATAAGATCTCCTTGCAAGAACATTATGAGCAACATAGAGCAGTTTAGACCATCAAGCAAAAACATGATTATATCAGGTATGGTAGCTGAATCTGAGTTTGAAAAGGGCAGTGGTATAATTAAAGAGCACAAAAAGGAAAAGGAACAAATGGCAGAACAATTGAGGATTCTAAAGGAGAAAAATGAGGAATTGACACACAGAGTAATTTCCTTGGAAGAATTAGAGGTACAACAACAAAACAAAATTCAATATCTTGAAGAAAAGTGTGCAAAACAAACATAGAAGAGTAGTAAACTGGAGATGGAAATGAAGAAAATTGAAGGTAGATACAGAACTTTATAGACTTCATATCAAATCATGGTCAAAGCAAATGAGGAAATCAACAAATTATTAATGGAAGAAGGCCAGTTGAAGGAAGAAAGCAAGAATGTTCAGGTGACAGAGGAGGAGAAAGAAGAATTGCACAAGAAAATCATGAGATTGCAAACAGAGTTGAAAGAAGCCAAGGAGTTGGAAAAACAGGCTAGTATACATGCTGCTACCTCAATGAGGGGTTACAACAAATTACATATGGATATAGAAAAAGAAAGAAGTGATTGGCAGTCAAGTATAGAAAAGGAAAGAAGTGAATGGATAGCAAAAAGAGAGATATGGGCATCTCAAAATAGAAGTTTAATGATAACAATAAAAGAGCTACAGAAAAAGCTGGAAAAACCACAAACTCAGGTAGAAGATCAGATGGAGACTGCACATACAAAAGATTATGAAGTAGGAAATGATGACAGAACTCAACATGGCAGTGAACCAGAAAATAAAGCACCAGAAGAAGAGTATTCAGAGGAGTTTGTCCAGAAACTTCTGACAGACAGAGAATCTAGAATGGAATTCATTAGAAAAATGCATTATGAATACGCGGAACAAATTGTTACATTTGCTTTAAATCAAGGGATAAATCGTGATCAACATCATTGGGTTGCAGATGGATTAGGCATACCCTTGTGCATGATCATGGAAAGTATTAAAGACTATCAGTTGGCAAGGGTGGGATTACCTCCAAACAAGTATTTAGAATATGAGGAAGATATCAATGTGACCAAGGAGTTATTTGAAAAAGCTAATCCCAAATGGAGGAATAGATGGTTGGATGTTAATAAGGAATGCAAAAAAATATGGAAAGAAGCACCTATTCAGCTGAAGATTAATCCAGCATACTGGCCAGTAGCAAGGAGAAGAGAGTGGACAGTGTTTTGGGAAAGAAGGAAAGAAGGACAAACTCCATCTAAATGGTTGAATTTTCCAAAGATAGCAGGTCCAAAGGCAGGATGGCCTACAAAGAAGTTTATGGTGGACACAACTGAATCTATCATAGCCACATACAAGGATGTTAATGACCCAGCATGTATTTTACTAATCAGAGTAATGAGACTCATCTTGGCATGTATAGAGACTTATACAGATACAGATGTCAGAATTCTAAATTACATTGGCTTCAATTCTCCTACTGATGCTTTAATATTTGATCTCAGTGAAACACGTGAAAGGATATGTTTGATGGCTTATTATAGCAGAATAATATTCTTGGGCAGCCATTATCTCCAGATTTTTGAAGACGCATTTGATTATGGGTTTTTCCAAAGGGAATAAGAGATATTTGGAAACTTGTCAGTAGTTACAAAGTCTCGACTCACTGCTTATGAAGCTGCATACACATAATACTTGAAAAAAGATGTAATTGATAAACCAGAGGCTGCTGTGCAGTGGAGGAAAGCACTATTTGAGATGGTAAACAATTTGAATATTACAGAAAGAAAGATCCATGACCTACTGTCACAGGTTTATCAAAGAAAGAAGAAGTGAAGAAAGCATTCAGGATATTTGAGCAAGAAAGTCTTTTGTCAGGAGACAAAAGGTCTAGGAGGGGAAGAATGTTAGAAGAAGTATGTTTGAAGTATTTTTATGGAAAATAATTGTAAAATGCCAAAAAAATGTAAAAATATTTATGCAACTGATGTAAAAATAAGGAAGAGTCTTCCTTATGTAGAGTAGAATCATATGTATTTTTTCTAGAATTTTTGGAAACTTCTAGATAGCATAGTTTTAGATTAGAAGAGGAAAGGACCAAAATTCAAGTGTGAAAAGGGACACTTGAAAATGTATAAAAGACAATTTCCTCTATTTTGAGAGGGTTGGTTATTTGTTTTACATGTTATCCAAGTAAAGAGAGAGTTTCCTGCAGAAAATCATGTTTCTTCCTTTTGTGTGGTTTCTTTGATTTGTTGAGTCTATTCTATGTGTATCCATGGAGATTTGTAAGCTTCTATTGTGTATTTCTGATGAATGTGTATGAAGAGAGTTGATTGCTGATGTGTTGAGTGAGAAATTGATGAAGAATGGTGCTGGAAATGAAAATCGTTTGTTTTCACAGAAAGTCTCGTCTGAAGGTTACATGTATCATTTTGAGTTTTGACTTTATGATTGTATTCTGCTGAGAAAATAACATGTTTTAGACACCAAGATTATTGAAAATGATGGAGTATTTCTCAAGATAATCCAAACCCTAGAAATTCCTCTTCATCTTCATTATTCTCAGAAATCCAGCCAATTTTCTCTTATTTCTTGGATTCTATCATCTAGAAGGGGCTGTGGTCTCTTGTATACTTCCAGGATTGACAAAATTAAGATGTATTGTTGATTCTTAATGCTAAATGATTGGAGAGAACAACTCCAAAGGGTAACAGCAAACACTCACTTTTGACAATATTAAGTGGGGCAAGGATCAATTTTTCTCCAGAGAATTTGAAGAGCTCCAGAATACAGAAGAGTTAAAGCACATTTGGGCTAGAGAAGGTTTCATGGAATACTTTAGTGATCCACTACCCAAACCTTATTTTTATAGATGCTACTACTGGTGACCACACTTATAGCCTCCGAGAACAAGGACTTGTCGGGTACTTTCATTCTTCCATCTTTGGTAAATGATCCCCCTTTCAAAAAGTTCTATCTTTCAAAAGATCTCATTCGGGAAGCAATTAAGATCCACATGACTCACACGCTAATAGAGCGTGAAAGGCTGATTTTAGAGCTGATGAAGCATGGTGATGTTGTGAAATGAAAAGACATTTAGGCCATTACACCTGAACTTTCTAATCCCTTACGCATATGCATGCAACATTTTGCATTCTCGACTCAAGATCGTTTCACTATGCCTCACAAGCATATTTGGTTTGGATTATATTTAGCATGTATTGGGCCCCAAGCCATAGATCTTGCAAGTTGGATAATTCATCAATTGTATTTAGCTCAACAAAGATTGTGAACTCCCTACCCCCACATGGATGAAGTCTATCGAAGAACTTGGACAGACCCACTCAGCACGGGTGGAGGGTCAATTACATGCCATGGCTATGATAAGAGAAATGCATTTTACAATCCCCTTACTTTGCTCACTTGGATCCTCGAAGGTATATTGTAGGTCATGAGTTTCAATATAAACCATATTTCATGCTAATGGCAGAATATCAATTGGCGATCGAAAAGGAAACAGGCCAAAAACCATCACATGCAACTCAGTTTGAGCCTGATGACTTGCCACCGAAAGCGCCGCATGGAGAAATCTTTCAACCAACTTGGCGCCAGGAATTACTATAGAAATATCCAAAAATGATGAGCACATGGGTCAAGGCACCGCTACATTTGAAGTATAACCCATGTTGGGGGCTGATCCCAAGATGCAGCTCCTAGAAGGCATTTGCAATCAAAGTTCAGAATAAAAAGCAGTGCCTGGATTGGCTTAATTACCCGTACTTCACTCCACCATGTGGATCACCCACATTCAAATACATGATGGCCACAATTCGCCATTGGCACCCCAGCTTACGTCGCATGGATGACATTGCCGTGCATATGACTATCAAAGTATTTGACATGATGCATACTATTTTTAAAATCTTTCGTTGTATCAAAGCACCATGTGTTAGCACCCGGGGATTCGAGCATGGTAATCAAGATTTCCCATATGATATGAGCACGGCACCATCACTCTGGGTGTGCTACACTTGGCACTATCGGATCAAGTATTAACCGGTATGTTACGAAATGGCATTTGAAGGGATGTTTACCACCGGCTTTTGGGAGTACCATTCCAAGGTGTTCATAAGCAGGCCCACACACCTACTCCAATTATTTGCCTATGAGCAACTTGTGTACTCCATGCAACAAAGAATCCCACCACTAGATGAATCTCAAGCCATAGATTGGGAAAAACTTGAAGCAGATCTTGCAAGAGGTATTTGCATTTCAAAGCACACCCTCGCTCATGACCTCCTACAAAACTATATCCAACAGATCCCCCAACAAGGTTCTGTCAAGGATGATAGACTCGAGAGGGAGGGGGGTGTTGGCAGTAGCCAAAGGCATAGACAATGAGGAAGTATGCGAAGGTGGACCAGGAAGAAGTAGTGGGGAGCCAAGCGAATTTATTTTTCAAAGACATATGCTTTATAATACTTTTTCAAAACTCTCAATAGTGATTTTCATCACTCTTGTATCTTATGTAACATAGACCAACCACTTTTGTAATTAATAGCTCCATTTTGTGCAAGCCAAGGAGTCCTCAAGCTTGAGGAGCTTAGGTAGAATGAGCATACCAATTTTGGCTATTTTTAGACCTCGTTTAGACCTTCAAATAGCACCTATAACCTATTTTTTTAACTGTGCTGGTCACTAAATGTGAAACCGGTCAAAACTAGTCTGGAATCTATAAAAAGAGCTAGAGAGCTCATTTTTAACGTTAGCTAGTGTAGACTTGTATGAGCTAGTGTGAAATTGAGCTTGTAAGAGTGATCTTGAATAATAGAATCTATTCTCAACCTTCCATTGTGTCTTGCTTGTCTCTTCGTTGTGTGTGTGTGTGTGTATGTGTCTGTGCATCTCTATGCTTCTCACCTTCACTCTCACCACATCTCACGTTCAAGATCTTCATATCACTCTTATCTCTTCCGCGGATTCACATTAAGGAGGTGGATCTTCTTAACGTGGTACTTACCATTGTACTAGAGCAACACCGTGATTGAAGTTATGGTTGTAGTTTCCTCCACCATTGTTGTACCTGCCTCTAGATTGTCCATAGCTTCCTCTATAAAAGCCTCTTCCCCTTTGGTTCCTTGTATTTTTCTAGCATTCTTCGGTAGTGTGGTTGTTGAGACCGCAAATGTTGCATGGTGAGTTGTTGTTGGGTCTCCCCCTACCTTGCTTACCTCCTCTGCCCCTACCTCTAACACCTCTTCCTCTTCCTGCATAATTAGCTTGAGAGGTACTAGTCTCTTCATCTTCTTTCTTGCTCTTACCTTTATCTTTAGCTTTATTCTTATCTCTATAAAGGGCAGAAGATTGGTTACCTCTTGAGTTGTCACCATTTCTATTGAGCTTTGCTTCATGGGTGAAGAGTTGTCCCATCAAGGTGTTGAGATCAGGTATGTCCATATCCATGTAGAGATCCATTATAGTGGTGAAGGATTCCCACTTGTTATCGGCTTTAATTCCATTGATGATCTGCCTCACTATGTGCTCTTCCTCTATCTCTTCTCCAATGGTTGCAAGTTGGCCTGCAACATCTTTCACTTTGGTTACATAGTCATCCACTCCTTACTTTGATTGCTTCTTGAGAGTTCTGAATTCCATCCACAACTGATTCTTCCTTGCTCTTGTGTTGGAGGAGAAGTATGATGAAAGCACTTCCCAAGTCTCTTTGGAGGTTTTAGAGTTTCTAGCATGTGGTAGCAAGAAATTAGAGATTGAGTTTAGTAGATATGACCTTGTGAGAGCATCCTTTGCACACCATGTGGTTAGCCTCTGTTGCTCTTCCCTTGTTGGTTGATTCATGATCCTGAAGATTGGCATGCCTTCATCTCGTGAGATGTATCCAAATAAGCTTCTCCCTTGAAGATATGCTTGCATCCTTAGGGACCATGCTGAGTAGTTGTTCCTATCTAGTTTATCAATAAAAGATGGAAAATCATCTCCCATCTTGATTATGCTTGCTCTGATACCATTGTTGGAGGAGATGGTGGATAATCACAAGAGATGATTTGCTGTAGCTAAAACGTGCTTCACATCTACTATAAGTAATGGTTGGAGAGTGTTCTGGACCTCTTTACCTAGCTAATAAGCATAAATGATCATATATGTTGCTTGGAAGGTGATGCATAAATGATAGGATCAAAACAGATAGATAGGCAAGTGATCCAATGTACAAAACTTGCTATTTTGGTTGAGACACCTACTAAGAGTTTTGTACAATTCTCTGATTATAGCAACAATTAATAAAATTCCCTTTGGCGAACTTGAATTAGCTTAACAAGCTATCATTAATGAGTGGAATCATCAAAAATGGTAAACTATATGCAAAGAATTATGTTTAGCAAGTTAAGCAATCATCCCAACTTTTATGGGCCTTGACAGTCATAGACTAGTGAGCACTAATTGAATGATATCTAACGATTGCGAGAACCAATATCAATGAAACTTTGTAGGATTAAAATAGAAAGTATGATAAAGATGTCATGCTATAAATCATGCAAAATGATGCAGTATATAGTGAGAACCAGCTCATATATAATCATTGTTTTGATAGAGTGTGACAGAGATATGAGAGTAAGTAGTAATGATCATGTATAGATTAAATCAAGTAATGATACAATGTCATTGGTAATAGAGCATTTCTCAATGAATGTGGAATGAGTGAGCTATGAGATGAGCTCCTCTTTTCAATGAAGGTACATGGAAAATGATCTCTGAACCTTGAGATATCAACGAGCTTTTCTTCTCATCTTTTATATCTTTTGTTGGAGCCAAGGATTTGAATTCAAATTCAAATCTCTACCAATAAAGTGCATCCTAAAGTATAGGATTGATTCTCTCTTGACTCAACTGCCATAATTTATGAGATTCTATGCTTCCTAAATCCTTGTGGGTTTACTTCACTTTTACAATTGAGTAACTATAGCTCAAAGTTACAAGAGGTTATACATATGAAACTTTCCAACTGATATGCTAATACATCAAGCTTATGTGTATTTATCAAGTATGTAGGCTTGGGATTAATTGCACCAACACATACAAGATGGATTTACATGGCCATCTCTTATGAGCCAAATGTATCTGATTGATGATCAAGTGGAGTAGGTTGATAGTGAGGTTTTCTATCTCTGCAAGGTATAAGCTAAACCAAAGTTTCTTAGGTGGCATAGTGAACGCATCTTGTGCTGGAAATGCAAAATGTTACATGCACATTCTAAAGTGAACTATGATGTTTGGCATCATGGTCACCATGTCCTTGAGCTTGGTGAGGCTTTGATTCTTCATGTTATCTGGGTACAAGGACTTCCTTCTGAGTAGGTATATGCATGCCTCTCATGTCTAGTGCCTCTCACACTACGTTATTGGTTAACTTAAACCTCTTTAGCTCATTTCCCCTTATTAAAGATGGGAGTACAAATGTGCTCGAACCTTGGGGGTCCTTGCTCCTACTCAAGGTGTTGATGACGTAGTAGCACTGCACAAAATCAGGTTTAGGGAGCTGAGAACTGAAGTTTGTATCCAGTCTTACTTTTTGCCATACAAGGCATAGTGTTTCTACATTTTGTAACTTTTCAAATTCCCATGGAAAGAAGTGATGTTTGCCCCACTTGCCATTCTGTTCTAGCTCTGTTTCCCAAAGGTATGATCCTTTGCCCAACGATCCTGTTACTTCGCTAAAGCAATGAGATGTCTTCCCCACAAGTGTGGAATGGCCACTTGGGGGTCTGATATCAGTATGATTTTTATGGCTTGCAACTCTTCTGATCTTTCGTTGGGTTCTAACATGATTGGTAAGCTCTCTAGATCAACCACTTGTTGGCTCATGCCTGCTTGAGAGTTGGTTTTTGCTACATCAGCCATGATATCACTAGGAGTGTTTGATGATTTTATCTGCTAGAAAAAGAAAATCACATTAGCATTGCATAGGAAACACGATAATACCATGTTCCCTTTACAATACCAACATGTCATTCTTTGGGTTAGAAGATAGTTGAGTGGGGTATTGTGTGTGTGAGTTAAAGTTATAAGGTCAGTAATGTCCCTATATGCATACTTGGTTGTGCAATGTAGTTGAATGCATCTATGATTATGCACACTAGTTTACATGGTGAGGTCTGGTGGTCTATTATAGACTTAAACTGTTTGACTTTTTAGTGTGAAATAGGATGTTCCAACTCTGATGACTTCCTCATGTTTAGGAATTATGTCTTCTTGGATTTGGGACTTTTTGGGTACCTATTTCCAAGTAGTCCTAGGTGTGATCGTACCTGTGGAGTGGTGGAATGCAGATGTGTATTCTGAAGTGCATGACATGAATGATTGTGATCAGCACTTCAGGCTCATGAGCTTATGTGAATCTACTTGAGCATGTAAGCAAGTCTTGGGCACCCAGATTTGTCTAGCATGGGGGTCAACCTTCATCAATTGCTTTGGGACCTAGATAGAAATGGTCCATGTTGGGAGACTCCTCGAATATTCCTTCTTTGTAGTCCTTGCTTGGGTGCCTCATTGGGGTACTGTCACTCAAGCAGGGGGTTGTTCACCCTTGCGGATCCAGATCTGTTTCAACATTTTTGTCACCTTGCTTCGCTCATTTTGTTGGCTATGAGCATAGACAATATGCTTCCTCAGCTTCTTGTGCTCATTTTTTTGCTCCGTTCAACTTGCTTTTGGAAAAGAAGGGAGTTCCATCTGATCCTTGATTTCTTTGTTGAGAACCTCCTTCTGCATCACATAGTTTTGGACAAGAACAACATCTTTATCTTCATGTGTACTCTTCGAGGGACCACGAGTTGGTGCCTTTCCTAGTTCCTTGAGTGCTTGATTTTCTAACTCAATGGTGATGCAATTTTGACTTACCCAAACCTGAAAAAGTTCACTTCTTATGTTCAGATTCACTACATGATCATAGATACAGTCTTGACCCAAGACATGAGGTTCATTGAGATCCTCATCTTGACACACTAGCACCTTCATTATCATAAGAATGGTAGATGGGAAGCTCCACCTCACTCATGCAAGGGGTTTCCATGCCCCCCAATCCTATGAGATATGCATCCATAGGATTGACTTTTAATTGCAATTCTTGACTGTAAGAAAGGCGTACTGCACTAGTGGATGCACCTAAGTCAATCAAGGCTCTTACAGTCCTTTCACTATCGCCTTGTCCTATCTCTAGGATCACAAAAGGACATCGGTCAATTATTCTATGGGAATGTACACTTGATGCTTTGCACATGGCCATATGGTATCTTGGAGCTTCATAGGCATTTAACCTAGGCTAATTTCTACCGTGTCTTCTCAATTTCATTCACCATGTGTTCCAAAGCTTCTACCTACGCTTCTTGTTGAATTTGTTTTTCTTCTTCTTTAAGTTTCTTTGCAATATTGAGTCGATTTAACATCTCCTATGTGAGGGGTTCTTGATATAATTTGACTCTGCATCCACTAATGTAATTAGGTAGAACATCGCCTTCTAGAGTGGTTAGTTGGATAGCTCCTTTGGTTGATATTCTATTAATAATCATTGGTCCATAGCCACACTTCTCCAACTTTCATGCATGTTTCTTTAATGTGTAGACCAAGACTAAGTATCCTGCTTTCAAGCCTTTATCCTTCACATGGGCATCAAAGTATGCCTTTTGTCTTTTCTTTGCTACTTAAATTCCTACTACTGCTCTCAATCTGGTTTCACCTAAGAGTTTTAGATCAAAGATTCTAGACAAAAGCTCATGGCCGGTCCATTGGTGTTCTTATGCTACTTTCAATGTAGGTATTCATGAAGTCTAATGGTAGCACTACATTTTGGCCAAACACCGTATGAAAGGGTGTGGCTTGGAGTACCATTTTATAGGCAACTCTATATGCCTGAATAGCATGGTGTAACTATTTGTCCCAATAAGAGGATTTATTATTCACTAATTTTGTCAATACATTGCAAAGAATCTTGTTGGTGCTCTCCACTTGTCCATTAGCTTGTGGGTGATAGGGGGCAAACTTCTTATGTACCACTAAGAATTCTTGGAGGATATTTTCAGTGACTTCATTCAAGAACTATGTGCCTCTATCACTTAGTAACTCTATTGGCAAACCATATCTCGTAACACATTCTCAAAGAGAAACTTGGTTGTGGTTTGCGCATCATTCTTCGTTGTGGCCTTTATGTCTACCCATTTAGTCAGATAATCACTAGCCACAATGATGTATTCAACATGTGAACCCTTAGTTGAGGGATTAAGAGGACCAACAAAGTCTATTCCCCACTTAGAGAATGCACGTTGTCGGCGCGAAAGCGACGGTCGGTGGATCAGGGCGACCGCCGGAAATACGGCGCACGTGGGGTGCTTAAAGCAAACTCAGGTAAAAAGAGAAAACTCAATTATATGATTAATAGCTTGATTCAATTCAGTTTTTCATAGTTGTTCCAAGCTCCTTCATAAATAATTCAGAAACATTTGCAAGATATCAAAATTGCAATGAAATTTCACTAATAACTTGTAAAAGTTTGCAAGTTCTAGACGTCTTCTTCAACAAAATCTCAGCTTCTTTCTAAATTAATGAAAAGCTTTCCCGTTGCACATGAACTCAAATAGGGAATTTAACTACTCTTGGACTCACACCATGTGTGATCAATTCGTATCTTCATTTCCAACACTCAAAAAGTTGATTAAAGCAATGAAGTTGTATGGATGATGTCAATGAAACGAAAGGTTTGATTCTCGCGTTATATACAAGAAAGTATTCAAAGTCTCATATTCCTTCAATTTCTACATTCATGAAAACCGTGAGAGTAGACTTGAATTGAATTCATGTTCACAATAGTATATTCTAATTAAAAAACAAACGTGATTTTCAAGTTCATAAGTAAGAACCATAGATTTTCTGTCGAATTTGACTCCCTGAATAATTTATTAGGACAACTGTAAATTTGACACATCGATTGCAATATAGCGCACGAGGAGCTTATCTTTCTTAGTAGACTGTGAAAAACATTTAAGTGTTCAAGTCTGAAAGCAATACAGATTAATATTATTCAAAGCTGCAGTCAATGGTATTAAGCTCGGCACCTATTGCAAACATCTTGAAACAGAAGATGATAGAAGTATACGTTTAGAGATTGTTTTGCAGAGTGCACGCCCCTAATCCTTAAGCTTTAAGCTATGCAAGGAAATCAACACGGAGATTCATTCCTAGTCGAATTAATCTATTCTTTTGACAGAAGCAGAAGTAAAATATACAATAAACTCATAGTTTCGGACTGATGTTGCCACATCAAAGTATAATACTTCATCGATTTGAATGTTTCATGGTGAACACTAATGGACGCAGGCAAGACAACCTATATAAGGTTTGTTCAGTATGCATTGATCAATAAAGAAAACAGATAAAGTTGGAGCAATTTTTGATTATAACACAGAAAATTGAAACTTCATGTGATGGAGAGTTTTACATAAAGAAGGAAGTAACAGATATTGCTCAATCTGCACATGACTAAATCTAGAAAAAACTCTTCCGTTTCTCAGCGTTTCTACATTGGTCTTTTCTTTGTGCCAATGTTTCCTTGCTCTCTGGTTTGACGGTTTTTTCAATAGACAATCGTTACTTCCGCAACACACATCTTTATTGACCTCTATTCGGATTTGCTTTCAATAGAATTTTTCTACATATGTTGAGTTAAACAAGTACTGACACCCCCAAACTGTTATTGGTTCCGACAGTAACCACAAGAAAAAACTTCATAGCGATAAACAATGGTTCTAATCACATTCAAAGCTATGCGCAAGAAAAGGCGATTGCTCATGCATCGAAATGACAGTTGCCTTCTCCATACACGAATGTTTGTTCATATCGGTATTCAATCCATTAACCTGTTCATCATTTCATGCACGGAAGTAAAGATAGTCCTCAGAAATTATTCAATGATATGAATAACGTTAATCTTCTTATGAGCTAACACAAACAAGCAATCGGCAACTCTCAGATAATGAATTCAGGGAACTTTACAGTTATGTCCGCACTCGCAATCATACATATTAATTCTCTTAATCATACAGATTAATTCTCTTCACATAAGATAATAATTCAAAATCCTCTTTGTTTAGCAATCAAAAGCTTGCGCGATAAAGCTCATTTCAATTTTGAAATGCCCTTACCATAGATTCTTTGTAATAAACTTTGAATTCAGATATGAGAACAAGGCATAACAGTAAGCATTGTTACAAATTCCGTACAGCATAGAGTTTTGAAAAGCTTTGTGGAGACATGAACCAAAGCTTAATGAATGTATAGGTTAACTGAAAAATAGTGCGCAAAATACTATTTTACTCACACGCATATATATGCATCTAAATAGCTCTTAGATCGTCGCATGGACTATGTAAACTTGCTACAGTAAGAAGACAAGCTATGAAAAAGATTATGAACATACATGGCGATTCCCATGGTCACCTCAATCTATCAGAGATTTGTCATAAGTAGAACGATGAAGATAGTCGTGGTCCTCCAATTCTTTCCAATCGCTCCTAGCTTCCTCCCAAACTCTCTCTCTTTGAGTATCAGGCGCTAACACACCTCTTCATCTATAAGGGTCCTCTCCTCTCTCTTGCTCTCTGCTGCGAGCGTCTCCCCCTTACTCTCTGCTGCGACTGTCCCCCTCCGATGAACACGGAAGAAAAAAAATCCTGGCGCAGCCTCCTTCTTTTATATAAGTCCAAACCAAAGGCAGCGTTGGCCTTCATGCATGCCTCCCCACGTATCTCCATATGTCCTTCTTTCCTTGATGCAAAGTCGGCCTCTATCTTCGAGATTTCAGCGCACCCCCTTCGTTAGTTGAAGGTGTTGTACCTTTCCTTGTGAGTCACAGCTTGCATGAGATAACTCCCACGTTGATCAGCGATCCAGAAATTGTACTATAGTATGTGTTGTCATGCATACTAACACATGTAATACTTTCCATTCTACTTTTCCTTCATGTACGTGATGAACAATAGAATGCATCATCCATTTTATGGAATATCGCTATAAATTTCTCTTCTCTTAGGACGGAACCTTCATCATCACAATCATCTTTCCCTTCAGCTCTGTCATTTTTAGCATTATCTAGTATTCATGGTTGAGTGTTGGAACCAGACCCTTATTAGACAAGATATGTCCATTCGATCCATGCCCATTGAAGATCTCCAAGAAGATACTCTTCTTTGCTCTGCACCTTACTCCAATAGCTTCATATATAATAGAGCGAATTATTTTTTTTGTGTTTTGACTTCCAAGTAAGGAGAGTATTTCTCTCCGACAACGTCCGCCCATTATAGGCATCAAAGGCATCTCATCCTTGAATATGGGGTACTAAGCTCACTAGAAAATATCACACTGCTTCACATAGGTATGTGCATCCATGTGAAGAGGGCCACCAGAGATCTACAAATAGAATTGACTTTATCACACGATTTGGTGCACAATGTCCTCCTATCACACCTTGGTGAGAAGTGTCTAAGATCTTGAGGTATTCACTCTCATGGACACACAATCTTAGACACCCATTTTTTCCATGTTTGTATAGATTATCACAAATGAGTGTGTAATCTTGTGCTTCCTGTTGTAAACCACATTGTCTAGCCGATGTCATTTCTTGAGGGAATATTTTCATCCACAAAAATGCCACTAATGATTCACTCCAATTTGGCATTAAAGTCACTTGATACAAAGTGGTATGTTCCACTGGAGGTCTATTGCTACAGATTGGGCATTCCTTGCATAGCCTATGGACATATGCTTCCATTGTTGGCCAATACACACCTAGTCTATGTAGCATTTGTAGGGTTCAATGTTTGGAGTAATGTTGTTGTAGTGCACCTACATGTGCTATTTGCAACCACTTTGCTTGTTCATCTTCATCTACACAGGAAGCTAATATACCATGGTCAGTGTGTTTACACGCTACCTGCCATTATGTGATATTTACGAGATCTCAACACTTCTTTATCTTTGCCTTTCAATATGGGGTGCTTTGGTCCAAAAGAAAGAATAGGCATTATTTTCTTGACCAAATTAGGCACTACTTCTAGATTGAACAAGTAAGCATCAGGAAGCTCATCTGACACTCCTTGAGGGAACTCTTTGAAAGTTGATCTAGAAAGGTGGTATGCCAGAAGGTGAGTCCGACTCTTCCTAAACACAACTTCAAAGTCATATTCCATCAGTAAGAGGAACCATCTTACTAATCGGCCAATGTTGCAAGGTTTTTTCACTAGATATAGAAGTGCTTAATAGTCTATGAAAAATTTAAACTTATTTGCAAGCAAATAATGTCTAAACTTTTTAACCGCATATACCATGCCTAATCCTTCTCTCTGAATAGTATTATAGTTTTGTTTAGCTACATTCAATTGTCTGCTTGCATAAGCAATTGGAAGATCCATATTGCCCTCACCAGTAGGTTATGCGAGTACACACCCAATAGCATAGTTGGATGCATCCACATGGACATGGAATGGCTTGTTCCAATCTGGTGTAGTCAAGATCGGTGCTGAACACAATCATCATTTGAGCTCATTGAAGGAATTCTCACATTCCTCCATCAACTCAAAGTTAGTCAGAAGGGAGTATAGAGGGTTTGCAATGATCACATACATATGAATGAATCGGTGATAATAGTCACAATGCCCCATGAAAGCTTGTACTTCCTTGACATTCTTTGGCCTAAGTCGCTCTGCAATAGCTCTAGCTTTATCCTCATCTATGGATATGCCATTCTTTGACACTATGTGTCCTAGAATCTTGCCTTGCCTAACCATGAAAACACACTTTTCTAGGTTCACGCAAACTTGATATTCTCTACATTTGTCAAAGTTTTGTGTCACCTCACGTATATGTCTTTGTCTAATGTTGGAATGAGCATAGAGGCCATCGACCCTCTCTAGTAGATGTTTGGTGATAGGAAGCGGATAACTATCTCTAATTGTGGCTGGATTAACCTTCTTCAAGTTAATGCAAACATGTAATTTTCCATTCTTCTTGGGAACCACTATGATGGGGGATGCCCATTCAGTGTGCTCAATTTCATAGATGAATCCAACTTCTACCAACCAAACGATATTCTTCCTTGATCTTGGTAGCATAGTTGTCATTATATGTTTATGGCTTCTACTTAGAGGGTTTGGCATCTGAGGTCATGGGAATCATATGTGG
Organism: Ceratopteris richardii; assembly: GCA_020310875.1. Classification (NCBI taxonomy): domain Eukaryota; kingdom Viridiplantae; phylum Streptophyta; class Polypodiopsida; order Polypodiales; family Pteridaceae; genus Ceratopteris; species Ceratopteris richardii. The sequence continues at coordinate 61,012,107 of CM035444.1, forward strand.
GCATATGTCAGGGTCTACTTCCTTTAAGTCATTGTAACTCTAGGTGAACGCATCCCTATATTCTCTTAACAAGGCTATCAAATCTTGTTCTTCTTCCTCACTCAGATCATGTCCTATGTACGTGCATCATTCTTCTTCTTCTTCTATGGTCACAATGACTTTCTTAGTTTTCTCTTTGTTATCATAGGCCTCTCTTGCTTGTGCATCACACTTAGGCATTCTTATCATGACTCTCCTATCTTCTATCTCATACTTCTTAAAGTTTTCTAGAACATCAAACAAAGATTATTCCTCCTCTAATGTGACTTCTCTCTTCTGCCTTTTCTTGCCTTCACTCTTGGCAGTCATTTGTGTGGTTAACCTCACATCATTTGTAAGTTCTTTGTATCTTTGTGGTTGAGCTTCTACTTCCTAGAAATATTCCTCTTTTGATGCAAAATGAGCGTCCATAATGATTGAATCTAGATCTAACTCACTCTCTTGTTCAATTTCTTCCATATTAGGCTCGTATTCTTCAAGAACCGAATCACACATCATTGGCTCTATCATGAAGACCAAAATGTCATAGCCATCCTTGTCATAGTGGGGTGTCCATTGCTCTTCATTTATGGATACATCCATTGTTGCTTCAAACTCTTCATCTTGAAATACTATAGGTGCATAGTCTGGGTCTCGAATAGATCTATGAGTCTCCTTCACACCTACCTCTCTGGCCTGTTCTCTTTTCTCCTCTTCTTCTGCCACTTTGCACATCCATTAGTGGGTGTCTTCATGCATCCATGAGGATCTTGATCCTATGGAATGCACTAAATTTATATCTTCTGTGGCTCTATGTATGGGATTCCATTAGATAGGGGGTACGTCTCTATGAGAGTAATCCTTGAGATTCAAGGAATTGGCTCCCCAATCCTATACAACCTGCAATTGTCTCAAGAAGGGTCTTCCCAAAGTCATCTGGTAGGTTTGGTTTTTGCGAAAGTCACACATTGAAAAAGTATGCTTGAACTCCACACCACAAGTAGTGAGAGTTATTCCTTCTAGTAGCCCTAAGGGTCTTTCGATGTGGCCATCGGGCATATGCAATTTCATCCTTGTTGGTCTGAGTGTTGGTTTGCCCCAATGCTTCCATAAGGAGGTGGTAGAAATTGCAACTCCTATACCTGAGTCCAAAATAGCCTTGGTTGTGTAACCTTGATGAGTAATAGGAAGATAGGTGTTCCCTTCTTCTCCTTCACTCATGTCTCCTATCTTATCCAAGGGTATCTCAAGCACTGTTCTCTGTGATCCTGCCTAGGAATGAGGTTTGGCTACTTTTGGCACTTGCTTTGCTACATGTTTCCATAATTCTAGCTTAAGTTTGAGAAGCTCCTCTAAAGTGAGATCGCATTGCACTTTAGTGTTCTTTACTACCATTGTATTCCTAGGTATGATTGAGTCTTTGTTCCGTATCATGACTATGCGTGCTCTCATACAAGTGGATTTTGCCTCCCATGGGCCTATGAAATGTGTGAGTTCTTGTAGGGAATTAGACTTGAAGTCTAATCGCTCACTAGGTTGTTCATCTTCCTGCTCTCCATAAATGAAAGGAATGTATTGTGGGAATTGATCATGCAAGTCATCCACAAGTTCAATGGGTGGAGGATTTTCACTTTATTTTGCCCATTTCTCTTCTTGAATCTCTCTTAGAAATTATGGGGAATATCGATTCATAGGAGAAGATGTGTCTGGTTTAGTGGAATTAGGCACATAAGCTTCCTAGGGAGGAATGCTCATTCTTTCACTTGCCTTGTCCTTACCTTGGGAGGTGGCTTCCTTTCAAGATTTTGCAATTAAACTCTCCAATCTTTCTAACAGTCCATCAAAATGCAACTAAGTCTTGGTTGAAATTGAGCAATTGAAGAGCCGACTAGCTACAAACATGGTTTGAGCCAACTCTACCATCTTAGTACAAATCTTGGTTCATTCAATCTCTAGACTAGCTCTGGGGTAACACTTTTCATGATCTATCACATTTGGCCCTTCCTAGATTCTGGCTTGATATGCTTTAAGCATCATGTCTAGGTCTTTGGGAGTGGGATCTGCAAGGATTGATCCTTCTCTAGGTGGTGGGTGTCTTACATGTGGTGTATTAGAAGGTGATAGGGATGTGGTGGTGTGTGAGAGTGCATTTGAGAGGTAATTTTGACTATCTTGGCTTTCATTTCTTTTAAGCTTTCCTCAAGTTCACTCATTTTCTTAGACCATTGTCTTTTCATTCTCTCTTGGCTATCTTTCCAAGCTCTTTCCCTTTTCTTGGTTATACTTTCTGTCTCACTAACCTCTGAGTTCTTTTCCTGGAATAAGCTTTGATTCTGTTGTAATGTTTAAGCTCTCAGACCACTTGCATTGGGGTAGTGGATGCTAAAATTCTTGTAGAGTCTACTTCTAACCCAATCACATTAGTGGGAGTGATCTTTGGTGCATTGTGTGGGTTCTTTGGGTAGTCTTGTAAGAGGTGCTCTTTCCCACAATCTTGACAAAAGCCCTGAATTATCACTGATTGGGGTTGCACATATAGGGCAATAAAAAATGAGGTGATCACCTTGGCATCTATAGCACGGTCCTCTAGGTGCTTGGGGTCTAATCTATCTACATTGGGGCCTTGAATTAGGATTTACGTACATGACATTAGCATATTCTTGATCCCCACTAGATTCACTAGGATCTTCATAATAGTATGTTTCGTTATGCTCAGGTAACTGCATATAGTAAGCATATGGATTATCCATATGAGTTGATTAAAAAAATGATCAATCAGGTCACTTACTGAAAGCAATGGTGTTACTCTCACTAAGGCTCTATTTAGATTTTCTTCAACGGTTGCATACTTCACTAGGATGACATTGGCTAGAGTTGGAGGTTGCTGAGCTAACAGAGGCTAAGGCCTTTGTTGGGTCTGGTAGGGTTGCTGATAAGGTTGCTAGGGCCTACCACTACTCTAATGGGTACTGACTCTAATATCTTCCTTGTTGTGGATATGGTTGTGGATAATTTTGCCTAACTACTTGCTTGTTATATCGGCACTCTGGTGCTGTGTGATTGGTGTATCTCTGTTCTATGTTGCACTATTGGTTATTCGTGTTCACTTCGGGTTGTGCCATGATTGGACACACATTAGCCATGTGGTCTCCTCTACAAGTGTAGCATCTTTTCACTGGGGCAAATCTAGGCATCTGTTTTCTAGAGACTCCTAATTTTTGGGCTACCTTCTTTGCAAGTTCCTCGATAGGTGTGGATTGTTTGGAAGTGAGGCTAGTAGAGCTATGTGAATCTTTGTAGATTTTTGAAAGCTCTAATTCCTCCCCTAGATTATACTCAATGTCTATGCACATGCGTGCACACTCTTCTATGGCTCTAGGGTCCTTCAAGTACACATTAGTTCTCTATTTGGTACTTAACAATCCATCTAGGAATAAAGCCACTTGTTTGGCAGGTGTGGGTACCTCTCGCATATGGCATCTCTCTAAGTATTGTCTAAACCTTCTTCCTACAAGTCTCACTGTCTCTTGAGGTGTTTGTTTAAATCTATGGATCAGTGAGGAAGTGTTGTGCCTTATGCCATAGAGAAAATGGAATTTTTTTTCAAATTTTTGTGTGGATGTGATGTGCAAGGCCTATAGATCATGAATATGCAATTAGTTTTACCAAATGTTCAAGTTTTTTGTCAATCACGATTGACAGAGCTCAATGCCTTGGGACTTGTGTAGACACTTTTCGTACCTATGCAACCTTCTGGAGATGATGATACAAGTGGAACCTGCAAGAAATGCTAAAAAACACACAAAAACAGCAAGCACAATAGCTCTCTCTCAGAAGTGAAATGAGGGGAATGAGATGGGGAAGGTGATATGACCAAAAAACTAAAAATTCAGTGAAGATGGAGATGGAGGGGGGAGATGGTGATGATGATGGTGAGGAAAGTAAAGGAAAGTAGTGAAAAGTGAAGAAAATACATATGTCTCCAATGTCACAACTCTACATCTTACCATCACACGCTCGTCCTCGAAGCTCTCTCCTTGGCAACGATGACGAATTTGGTGTCACTCTAGCACAATAGCAAGTACCAACGTGAGGAGATCCACCTCATAAATGTCAATCCATGGAGGCGTGAGGACTAGTATGACGATTGCGAGAAAATGATGGCACAAAGTGTGTGAGTGAGAAGCACACTAACATGCACACACATACACACACACGCACACACGAGGCCAGAACAAAGAGAGGAACAATGGAGTTCTTTGCATTGCTCAAATGTCTCTTACAATAGCTCAAAATTCTAACAAGATAACCTAAAAAATGAGCTCTCTAGCTCTTTTTATAGTTTTTGAGTAGCTTTGGCCCTATCCAGACCTAGTGTCTGGCCTAGTTAAAAATTAGTTTCCAGGGCTTATTTGAGGGCTCAAACGAAGTATAAAAATTATGAAAATTTGTATGTGGCTACTTCTAATAATCTTCAAGCTTGAGGACTCCTCAACTTGCACAAAATGGAGTAGGAATAATGGAAAATGGTATTTACAATGGTGTGAAGTGACTAAAATCACTATTTGGGAAATATTTCTTCATGAAAAATTATGTGGTCTACTTGTCGGATATGCATTGACTACTTTGTCTGCTTAACCCTTCTCTCTGCTCTAACTCAATTCGTTGACTTCCGTGTCTTGTAAGGCCTTGAATGCCCTGGTTGCTACCAATAGGTGCATTATCATTATGTCAAGGAGAGGTTCTCTGCTGGAGAGATCAACTTGGCATATGTGTGCACATAGGAGAACATTGTTGACCTTTTCACAAAGGCTTTGCCTAGGGAGAAGTTTGAAGCTTTTTGCAAAGCTTTGGGCTTACTTCCTTTTGTGGATTGATTCCACATAGCTTGGCACTTCCTTATACATTAGTGCGAGCTCCTTCTTGACCGCATCACTCCTAGGGGGAATTTGTTGATATATTTAGGTAGTGATGTCTGTGAACACACTATGGCCACCAGGGCACTTTTTTCCCCCTTTAGGAGGTTTTTTCCCCCGACTTGTATATACGCCTTTAGCCCTAATGGGTTACTTATCTTTGTACATTCTAGTGGTAATACATTCAGTATTGCATGTTGTGCTCCAAGCTCCTTCTTCTTCCTTGTGTTATTTGCATGCTTTCATCAATGTCTAACTCCACCATGGATATCAATGAAAATGACCTCATCTAACTGTAAAGCTCATCTCAAAGAGTCTCTCTCTTAATTTTTCACACTAAATTCCTACTATAGGTCGAGCTCTAAGCAATGCAAGCTGACACATTACTAGTCCTTGCTCTCATTCTCCATAATACCTGCACTATGCAAATGGATTTTTGATATGGTGTTTTGGTTTTAGCCACTGATCAAGATCAATGAAATCTAAAAAGTTTTGAATTATTTGATGGTTTTTGGATGTCCTAACCTACTCCAATGCTATTTTTCTAACTCTTAACCTAACCCTAGAAAACTTGTTACACACACACACACACACACGCTAGATGTATGCAAGTGATAGATGACTTGCCAAGATAAAAATCCCTTCTTCATGTCCACGGTCTTCACAATGAAACTCCAATCATCATGTAGGCCCTTATCCCTAGAAACAATGCCAAAAAAATGTGCATTGGACTCACAAGGTCCTATGCACTCATGACAAGTGAGAGTAGCTAGTCCTCACATGTCCAACAAGTGCACATATTGATGGTTTGATATACACACATTAAATTATCAAACCAAGAGTATTGCAAGAGAAATGAAGATTATGAAAACCACCTTATGCTAGAGAGATGACCGTCCTCCCAACCATATACCTCTGTACATAACTATCACCAAGGGACTGCCTTCTTGGGCAAGTGGATTCTAACCATCCATGTGTTGGCCATGTAACTACATGTACACCAACTATCCCGATCAACCATAGTTAATTGAACTGAATGCTTTTAGAAGGTTTTAGATCTCTCTAGGAAAAACACTTTCCCCATGTAGCGCATCGGGTTGAACCCAAGACCTCCTCTTTCACACACTTGAGACTTAACCACTAAGACAAGTGGATCACTTGTTTACAAGACCACATGACCTTCTACATAATTCTAGTGTCGAGATCTTTAGTCATACACACGGGTGACCAAATAATGTCTGATTTCAGATTTTTGTAAATTTATCGGACCCTTGGATCATGGATTTAATTTATTACATTCCTTCTTGCCTTGGAAAATGTTTTTTTCCTTGAAAAATAAAGCTATATAAATACCATAGGCAACCCTCGAGCCTCATGTTCTAAAACTGGAAGAACATGTCTCATCTCTATGGTAGGGTGCCTTCCCAAATGATTCAAAACATCATCTTGCTTTGCAATTTGATAAAGCAGTCAAAGTACAAAGTAGTGAATCAATAATAAGGGTGAATCGAAAAACATCGCTTGCCAAATCATTATTTTATAAGGTGTCATCTATGAAAGAACTTGGAGAAGCTTGTAGGAGGTAGAAAAGTGAGTTGCAAAGTGACAAAGTTTGGCCTAGCCAACCGGCACAAGACCAGCCCTTGAGCCTGAGACTCAAATAGACCTTATAGGCATGCAATAAGTGCAATAAAATGCATTATGTAATTTGGAACATCAAGGAGAATAAGTTGGTACAAAATACATAGGTTTGCACATTGACTAGCGAGTCCAAAAACTTATTATCTTTGGATGAGACAATGAACTTCAAATGCTCATAGCGACCAGCATGATTACAATTAGAAAAAATCCTTTTATGGGATTGATAAAAATAGGGTTTAGTGTATAGAATGCACAAGATTATAAGGAATAATCAAAATATGCTATTGGAATGCATGAGACACTCAATAGTGGTACCTCTTATTTTTCAGGAATATGCAAAGATTGACCTCGAGATAGAAAAACTGAGATTTCTCCCAATCTATGGAACCAAATGCTTTGAAACTTTACAAGAATAAATTTGAAACTAATATCTTTCCAATGAGCCATCTTCATCCAATTTGAATTTCTTTAGAGAGAGAAACAACCTCTGCAAACTTATTGTTGTCGAAGAAGATGATGCAAAAAAATGAAGGAGCAAGATGATGATGGTCACAAGTGTATGTATATTGCTTCCATATATTGTATAAGTGATTTCAAGTCTTTATATAGACTCTAAAAGTTCTTCACGAGGTCTACAAGTGGATTTTGAATTCAAATGAAGGTGGGAATGGTTGTTGGAGGGAATCAATTCATTTTCCTACAATCTAAGAAAAGTGAACATCTAGTTTGATCTACTTTTAGGTGATTGATTGATTAAATGCAACTCAAGCACCTCAAATTCATGGAATTTGGGCTCTTTTTTTCTACTTTTGTGTAAAGCTCTAGGCTTTTACAATGGTAAAATATCCATGAAATATCTTTTTAAAAAAATACAATAAATGAGCATAAGTAAAAGAACTCTCCCATGGATATTCTTTTGATGTAATCCAAGCGATAGCTTTTGATGTAGATCAAATCCACCTCAAGCATAGTGTAAGCTTGATGTTCTGATAGCTCCCCCTCAAGCTAAAGTATGCTTGAGTCTTCATTCTCTAAAAGGTTGAACACCTACCATAGCTTTGAATCTAGAAAGCTTTATTCCATCAACTGCCTTCCTCATCATATCTACTATTTGCTTTTCAGTTGGAACAAAAGAAATGTCAATCTCCTTTTCCATGAACTTCTCCCTGATAAAGTGGTAATGAATCTCTATGTGTTTGGTTCTCACATGGAAAATAGGTTTTGCTACTAGATGCATGCAACTTATATTATCTCCAAATATGAAGTTTACAACTTACAAGTCCCAAATTTGTATAGAATGCTTTTAACCATATTTCCTCTTGAGTTGCTATGGTCAAACCTCTTTACTCTACTTCATTCAGGGATAAAGCAACTCTTGGTTGCTTTTTGGAACTCCATGGCACTAGCTTTGAACCTGCAAATGCTAAGTAACTAGAAGTACTTCTTCTATCATCCTTAGCTCCTTCCCAATATGAATCCGAATAGATTTTGATATCCAAATCTTAAGAGTAAGGATAGAATATACCTTCATTGATTGTACCTTTGAGATACTTAAGTACTCTCTTAGCTGCATCCATGTGTGGTCTTCTAGGTGAGTGCATGAACGGACTAAGCACCCCCACAGTATATGAGATGTCTACCCTTTTATGAGTAGCATATATCAAGCTACCTGCCAAGCTTTGATATTCTTTAACATCTTCGATTTTCTCACCTTCATAAACACTAAGTTTATGATTCATCTTCAAAGGTGTACCTGTAGGTTTAGTGTTCTCCATTTGGAACTTTAAAAGTAGATCGTGAATGTATCTTCTCTGAGTCAAATACATTCCTTCGTCTATGTATATGACCTGCATACCTAGAAAATATGTGAGCTCACCTAAGTCACTGATTTTGAACTCCTCTCGCATGTGCCTTTTGATCCTCTAAATACCATTCAGATCATCGCCTATCACAATAATATCATCTACATATACACATAGATAGATAACCTCATTGTGATCCCTTTTGATGAATAGAGAAGGATCTGAGTTGCTATCTTTGATCCCTTGATCTTGAAAGCATGTAACCAACCTATAATTCCAAGGTCTAGGAGCCTATTTCAATCCATACAATGCTTTCTTAAGTCTGCAGACATAAGATGTATGATTAGGGTTTTCAAAACTTGGTGGCTGTGACATGTATACCACTTCGCTTATCCAACCATTTAAGAATGCATTTTTCACATCAAGTTGGAGAAGTCTCCAATTCCTTGTAGTAGCTACACTTATCAATGTTCTGATTGTAGTCATCTTTGCAACTGGTGTGAATGTTTCCTCATATTCTATACCATGCGTTTGTGAGCATCCTTTGGCAACTAATCGTGCTTTGTACCTAAAAACTAATCCATTTGAGTTTCTTTTAACTTTATATATCCATTTTCAACCAATTACATTTTGATTCCGTGACATTGGAACCAAATCACAAGTTTCCATCCCCTTGAATGCATCTATTTCTTCTTTCATGGCCTTTTCCCAACTAGGGTTTCCCTTTGCCTCTTCATAGGCTGAGGGTTCCTCTAAAATTGAATCTTTTGCCAAGTAGATTGAATGCTTTTGTAACAAATATGGAATCATATCCATACCTTTCTAGTTGTTTCTTCTCTCTTGCTGATCTTCTATGTGCTTGTTTGGAGAATTCTCCAACCTCTTGCATGTTTGCTTTGCCTCTTGACTTACATAGCTTGTAATCCTTTTCCCTTTCATCTTGGTCATCATCTATATCACTTCTTGCATCCTAGATCTATGTATCATGCTTTCCTAATTGATGAGAATCACAATCAAGATCATATGGTAGAGTTACCTTTTATTTTTTTTCATCATACCAAGACCTGTGTTCTTCAAACACAACATCTCTACTTGTAATGAATTGTTTGGTTGAAGGATTATGGAACCTGTAACTCATCTGAGTTGAGTCATAGCCAATAAACACCACCTTTGTTGCCCTTTCATCTAGCTTACCTCTTATTTGCGATGGTACATGAACATAAGCTTAACATCTAAACACCTTGCAATGTCCAAGACTAGGTTTTCTTCCATGCCATGCTTCATAACGAGTTATACCTTGAAGTGATTTGGATGGTGCTCTATTGAAAAGGTACATAGTAGTCAAAATAGCCTCTGCCCATAGATAATGTAGTAACTTCTTCTCTTCAAGCATTATTCTGGCTCATCCAACCAATGTCTTGTTTCTCCTCTCTACAATTCCATTCAATTGAGGAGAGTACCTAGTAGTCACCTACCTTTTGATACCTTTTCCTTGCAAGAACGCATCAAACTCTTTGGATAAGTATTCTCTCCCTCCATTGGATCTAAGCTTCTTGAGTGATCTACCTGTATGATTCTCCACAGGTGCTAGATACTTTTGAAGCAATCAAAAACTTCATTCTTACTTTTGATAAAGTATAGAATAGTCTATCTACTATGGTCATCAATAAATGAGACATATTACCTTGATCCTGCCAATGAAGGTTCTTGACTTTGTCCCCATACATTTGTATGTACTAGGTCTAATAAGTTGTTGTGGATGTAGCCTTTGTGGTTGAATGGTTGTCTTTGTGCCTTCCCAATTTAACATGCATCACAGATGTTGATCATGTGTTGCTTTGATATGTTTGGCTGATCTAGAACACTTTGATCCTTACATATATCCTTCAAGGTTCTTTCATTCACATGAGCAAGTATCTTATGCCACACTTATAGCTCACTTAGGGTTTGGGACCCTAAGTTGAATAGAGTTATGTTCTTGGTTTCTCCTACTTCAAAAGTAAAGAGCCTACCATGCTTCTCACCTCTAGCTATCTTCTTGAAGCCTTGACATGGATCTTCCACAAAAGCTCCATGGTGAGTGAACCTAACTTGAAAGCCCTTTTCAACTATTTGGCCTAAACTTATTGGGTTTTTAGTGATAGTGGGTACATAGAGAACCTTTCTCAAAATGTTTGTCCTCCATTGGAAGCTTTGAGGTTACCAATGTTTTCCACATTGTGCTTCGTATCATCCCTTGTTTGCACTTCATTTCTATGCTTTGGACTTTCCAAATCTGATAGAAGAGCAATGTTACCTGCAACATGATTTGAACATCCTAAATCTATGTAGAACAAATGATCATCTACTTTACCTTCTTTATGTCTTAGATTCATAAGAAGTAGTATTGCTACCATATCCACCTCTTCCACTTCCTTTTTGGGTCTTCCCATTGAGCGAGTAATTCTGAGTGGTGTGGTTGGTCTTATCAAAAATGGCACAAGATTGAACATTCTGACCTTTGGATTTGTCATGCTTTGGTCCTTTCTTCTTCCCTTTCCACTTGCTCTTTCTTGCAAAGTTGGCTTGGGAAGTCTCCTCTTCATCTTCTTCCTTCTTCTTGTAGCTTCTTATCCTTCTTATCTACATATAGAGTACTAGTTGAACTACCATGATAGGATTTACCTTCCTTTATGCTATTTTTGACCTCTTGATTGAAGAGTCATCCAAAAAAGATATTGATGTCTAGAGTTTGTGCATCCATGATGAGTTTGTAAGCCGTGGTGAAGGATTGCCATTGATTATAACTTCGAATCATGTTGAGAATATGCCTCATGATGACCTCTTCTTCAATTAGCTCTCCAATAGACGCTAACTAATCTGCAACATCCTTAACCTTGGTAACAAACTCCATGATGGTTTATTTAGGTGTCTTCTTCATTTGGTTGAACTTGTTCCAAAGATGATTCTTTCTTGCTTTGCTACTAGCATAAAAGGAAGTCTCTAGGCATCCCAAGTCTCTTGAGATGTCTTGCATCCTCTAATATGTGGTAATAGAAAGTTAGAGATAGATTTTAGTATTTAGGACCTTGCTTGAGCATCCCTTGCACACTAAAGTGTGAGCTTATCTGTCTCCTCTTGTGTAGGTCCTCTTTTGGATCTTGGAATAGGCATAACTTCATCACCTGCTACAATTCCATAAAGATTTATACCTTGAAAATAGGCCTCCATTTTGATTTTCAAAGCCACTTAGTTGTGTCGATCAAGATTCTCTATCATTGAAGGAAATCCATCACCCATCTTGATCTTTCTCTGATACCACTGAAAGAATTTGGAGAAGCTTGTAGGAGGTAGAAAAGTGAGTTGCAAAGCGATGAAGTTTGGTCCGGCCAACTGGCACAAGACCAACCCTTGAGCTTATGGAGACTCAAACATACCTTATAGGCATGCGATAAGTGCAATAAAATGCACTATGTACTTTGGAGCATCAAGGATAAAAAGTCGATACAAAAGAGATAGGTTTGCCCATCAACTAGCTCAAAAACTTACTATCTTTGGATGAGATAATGAACTTCAAATGCTCATAGCAACCAACATGATTAAAATTAGAAAAAATCCTTTTATGGGAGTGATACAAACATGGTTGAGTGTATAGGATGCACAAGAGTAAAAGGAATAAGAAAAATATGCTATTAGAACAAATCAAACACTCAATAGTGGTACCTCCTATTTTTCAAGAATACATAGAGATTGACCCCGATATAGAAAAACTGAGATTTCTCCCAATCTACTAAATAAAATTCTTTGAAAACTTATAAGCATAAACTCATACTAATATCTCATCTAATGACTTATCTGATATCCAATTTGAAGCTTTGTAGACAGAGCAACAACCTCTGCAAGCTTACTGTTGTCGAAGAAGATGATGAAGAAAAATGAAGGAGCAAGACAATGATGGACACAAGTGTATGTATACTCCTTTCATAGTTTGTACAAGTGATTTGCAGTCTTTATATACAATCTAGAAGTTCTTTAGGAGTTCTACAAGTGGATTTTGAATTCAAATGAAGGTGTGAATGGTTGTTGGAGGGAATCGAATAACTTTCCTACAATCTAGGAAAAGTGAAGATCTAGTTTGATCTACTTTAAGGTGATTGATTGATTGATTAAATGCAACTCAACCACCTCAAATTCATGGAACTTGGGCTCCCTTTTTCTATTTTTACATGTGTAAAGATTTGGGCTTTTACAATAGTAAAATATACATGAAAAATCTTTAAAAAAAACACAGTAAATGAGCATAAGTAAAAGAACCATCCAACGGATATTCTTTCCATGTAATCCAAGAGATAGCTTTTGATGTAGATCAAATCCACCTCAAGCATAGTGTAAGCTTGATGTTCCAACAATCTAGGCATGAATATGTGAAATGGGTGGATTCAATCACTAATCCATTTGTGGGCATGACTTATGCATGGATATAGTAAAAAATGTGGGATTCTTATCCCTCCCAAGACTTTGATAACTCTTGATTCACTTGAATATGATTTGGAAAAATTGAAGTCTATTTGTCTCAAACATCATACTTGGATGTTTGTACTATGGTTTACTTCCAAACAAAATTTTCTTGTTTTTTTTTTCACTCGACTAGAGGGCTACTTTTTCCTTATGGGTTGAAAATCCTATGTAAAATGTAGGAGAAAGTTTGCCATTTACATTTGGTTAATTATGCTTTAACTTGACTAGGAGACTTTGTGCTATGATCTATCAATTTGGGAAGCAGACTAGGAGGACTTTGAAGCCATCAAGCTATGTGGCTCCAAGGATTTTGGATTTGGTCCACATAGATGTATGGGGACCTTCTAGAGAGCCATCACATGAAGGTAAAAGGTACTTTGTAACCTTTATTTATTATTGCTCTAGAAAGATTTGGTTGTATGTCATCAAACACAAGAGTGGTGTGTTTGATACATTCAAAAGGTTCAAGATAGAAGTCGAGAATGAAACATGCCACATGATTAAAATCCTAAGATCAGATAGTGGAGGAGAGTACTTCTTCAATGACTTCACCAAGTTCTTGTGGAATGAGGGGATAAAGAAGCAATATACATTCAGGTATACCCCTAAAAAATGGTATTTGTGAAAGAAAAATAGATAGATTGTAGAGGTAACTAGATGCATGTTAAATGAAATGAATGCTCCATTTACATATATGGGGTGATGCAACAAATACAACTTCTTACTTGATGAATAGGATGAACACATCAAAAGTTCATGATGCTATTCTCGATGAGTTTTATTATGAAAGAATCCACACTTGTCACATCTAAGGACTTTTTGATGTGTATGATATGTCCATGTACCTCAAGAGGTGAGGGAAGGTAAGATGGATGCTAGGGTATAGAAGTACATCTTTATATGTTACTCTACATAAAAAAAGGGGTATACATGTTAAAATCCCATAGCAAAGCATTTTAGAGTATCAAGGGATGTGGTATTTGATGAACATAAGCCATATTATGAACCACCTAATGCATTGCAGGTTGAAGGTATCGAGGAAGCAAAAAAAGTCTATGAAGAACAAACTCAAGTTAGCACAAGTTTGAGTTGACACTCCACTTCGAGTCCATCAAGGAGTCCTTCATGAATAAAAGAAAAATATAAGGAATGTGAACCAAGCTTAGCATGCAGCCACAACCAATAGGATAAGGGTAATGTGGTAAGGGACTTCCATTCTAGTGAGGATGAAGATGATTTTTTGAAGAGGTAGTGACTCCTAATGTGAAACAAAAGAGGGACTTGATGAAGTATTTAACCATAGGTAATGAGAGGAGATCAGAGAAGGTTAGACACCCTATTCAAAGGCTAACATATGTTATTTTCATTGCTAGGCATTATGCTTTTGTCTCTCAGGTTATGGAGGACAAGGAATCGTGCACATATGAAGAAGCTTGTCAAGACAAGGCATGGATAAATGCTATGAGAGAACAGATGGATGTTCTTCATTAAAATTAGGCATGGGAGGTTGTAGCTAGGCAAGATGACATGAAAGTGGTCACATAAGGCTGGACTTGTAGCTAAGGGTTTTACCCAAACACATGGGATAGATTATGAAGAGACATTTAGTCTTGTTGCAAAAATGAGTACGGTTAGGACATTTATTTCCATTAAAGTTTCTAAAAGGTGGAACTTGTTCCAATTAGACATTATGAATGCTTTTTTGAATGGTGATCTTGAAGAGATTGTTTACATGCAACAACCCATGGGATACGAGGACCCTACAAACCCTAATTTTGGATGCTGACTTAAGAAAGCTTTTTATGCACTCAAGCAAGCACTAAGGGCATGCAATCAAAGGCATGCTGATTACCTTATTAGATGTGGATATGCATCAAGTGATGCTGATCCTTCACTTCATGTAAACACTCTTGATTATAAGTTTGTGTACATATGCATATATGTTGATGATTTAATCATAATAGGTCATAATAGGTGATGATGATACATGTATCAAGGATATCAAGGCCAAATTAGGTGAATAATTTAAAATTTTAGATCTTGATGTGCTAAAGTACTTCTTAGGCATTGAGATTTTATATGCCAAGCAAGGTTTGTATCTTATACAAAGAAGATACTTACTTGACTTGCTATATAGGTATGGTATGAGTGGTTGTGAGAGATTGAGATAACCAATGGATTGCAATGTCAACTTGAGCAAAGACCAAGGTGATAAGCTCAAGGATGAACATGTGTATGGAATTTTGATTGGGTCTTAAAATTATGCTACCATTACTAGACCTAATCTATCTCATAGTGTTGGAGTGTTCTCACGATTCATGCATGCACCCATAAATGATCACTTGAACGCAAGTAGAAGGATTCTAAGGTGCATCAAAGGAACAATCAATGAAGGCCTCTATTATGCATATGATTGTAATGTGAAACTAAAATTCTATGCAGATGTTGATTGGGCTAGCTCCAAGAATGATAGAAGAAGTATCTCAAGATACATTGTGATGCTTGGGAAGGATTGTATATCCTGGACATCAAAGAAACAACCAACAGTTGCATTGTCTTTCATATGCATGTCAACACCAAAGAGAAAATTGCATACTTTCTTACAAAGTTCTTGGATGCAAAGAGGACGAAAAATCTCAAAGGCATGACAAGTATGAAGAAACCAACCCCCACACTTGAAAGCAAAGAAGTTTCAGCTTGAGGGGGGTGTTAAAAGTTATGTATTTTATAGGGCAAGCTCAGGCATATGTTTTTCACTTAATAACTTCATTTCAAGGGTTTTGAACCTTAGGAAAGTCAAAGCACATGTTTGAAGGTGCAACTTGATCCAAAAGCAGTCATTGAACCACCAAAATACACTTGAATGAAGAGACAAAGCACAAGGTACTGAAGAGACAAGGAGGGCATGTGAAGAGACATGGCGGATATATGAAGAGTACTCATGGAAGGCTCTCATGGCTATTTAAGCACCATACGAGCTCCTTTCAAGTGTGTGTGGATGGTAGGAAGTCAAGGTGCTTCCTATACATGCGTATTATGCCATTTTCTATCATAGGAGTTCATATTCTCTTCTATATCTCTCTTACCATTTTCAAAGGGTGCTGAATTTTTCTAGTAGCATATTAGCAATTGATTTTCTCTCTATAGGAAGATTGATTTTCAAAGTTCTTATACGTATTGGAAAGCTTATAAAACAAAACTTCTATATTCAAAAGGGTTTTGCCAAATTCTTTGTATGATGAGTTATAATTGTTTCTTTCTCTAGTATTATGTCCCAAAACTTGAAATTAAGACTAGTCTATCTTGTGTGACTATGCAATGACTTCTATATAATCCACATGAGGATGCAACCTTCTTCCTGCAGGAACGACCATCTTTTGCAGATATCTACTACCTTACTTTAAGATATCTGCCAGATTGCCGTTATCATTTTGATCCTGGCGTCTCTCACCTTAGCTACACTAACTGCTAAATCGTTTCTATTTCGTAACGAGGTTTAGTCTCTCCCCTATCATGCAACTGCATCAGACACAAATAATATAAATAATACGCCGGCATGCTAGCAGCGGATGGCCTCCAGAATCCAGATACATGTGCGCTCTTCTGATATAAAATAAGCGCACAGGTATGTTTATCGTGTACAAGCATCAGCAATTCATGCATGTCGAAATTCAGCTCATGCTCGAGCTTTTGCGCAGGTCTCACCTCAGCCAGCTTGCTGCAAAATGAATCATATCAGAATGTCGTTATAAATTTCCATACAATTGCCGAAACACAATGTGTAATAGTAGTTAGAGGTACTTAGAGTCAAGTTTTGATCAGGTTCTATTGAACGGGTACTGCATGTTGTGGCCTCCATTCTGTAATCAAATTTATGGTGTCCCCCCCCCCCCCCCCCCCCCCCCCCCACCCCAATTCTTGAGTTGGTTCCTCCATTGTAGTTCCAATGTCTACTCTTATTGCATTTTTTTCTACTCCTCTTTTTGATCCTCTCTTTGGTGTATAACTTTCAATTCGACTTATTTTTCTATACTTATAATGTGTTGTGTTAATTGGATCAATGGAGCGCACCTTCCCTTTTCTAAAATACACGGCAGAGTCATCACATTTTTCATTGTGAGGTTCATAACCCTTTTCCTATTATGGCTTGATTAGTAAACTTAAAATTTGCAGATTGTATTGGCACTCGAAAACACAGTGCTTGGATAGTAAATTTAGAATAACGGCACTCCAAAACACAGTGTACCATAGGTAGAGGTACTAGAGTCAAGATTTGATCAGGTTCTATGACATGACTGCATATTGTGGCTATGTCCATTTCTTTGGTCACCGTTATCCTCGATTCTGTAATCAAATTTATGACGTGCTTTTTTTCCCAATTCTTGAGTTGGTTCCTCCTTTGTAGTTTGAATATTTATTCTTATCCTCTAGCTATAAGAAGTATTCTGGATTCCCCGATATAATGTGTTAACCGGCCTTGCGATTGATGGATGTAATGGAAAAAGGTGGTGTTCAAAGTTGTATGATGAGGAATGATAACTAGGGGATGAGCCGCTTAAGGATAATGGTGGGTTAGGTAAAGGGTTTGATGGGGATTGATGTGATAAGTTTCGATCCAGCCCTAACATTGATGGTTCTTTTCTGTCAACGGCATTTTTTCCTCTGAAAAATGGGTAAAAGCAATTTTTACTTGTCAAATTACAAGAGCACACACTACTAGAAACTGGGGGACGTGGCGATGCCCTCCATTGAAAAAAACCGGGTTTCGTCGCTTATGTGACAAAAGCATCACATAAGCGACGGAACTATTTTTTATTCAAAGAAAAAAGAAGTCTTATCACATAAGCGATGCAGAGCGTCGCTTATGTGATGCTACTTTTCACCATCACAAATAGCATCGCTAAATAGCGACGCTCCTACCAATGTTGGCAAACTAATTGCAATGTTGTAAAGTTGCATAAGCGACGTTTTGAGATTTTAGAGCATCACATAAGCGATGCTCTAGAATGTTAAAAAAGAAATTTGATTTCTCTCGGCACATTTGTGCCAAGATTGAGACGAGAGAGAGAGAGAGAGCACACACACACAAAACCTCCTAGTGACGGTCGGAGAGAGGCAAAGGTATGCTCACACACACAAATTTACACATATGCACATAGATACACACACATGTACACACATAGACACATATATACACACAAAGACACACACACACTAGTGGTTTGTCAAATAAAATATTGTTTCATGAACTTTTATATTTGAATTATGAAATGGAAATATTTGTAGCCTTTGGATTTCAAAGTTGAATGGCTAAGATTTAAGTCGTTGAAAATATATATATATAGAGAGAGAGAGTCATCTGACAAGTCTTGCGCTTATAGATTCTCTCATGATTGCTTTTCCATGGTTCTGCAGGTTTTTCGACTGTTAGATGTTGTCAGGATCTTACTCACGCGCATACAGAGATTACGGACACAGAAAACACACAGAGAATAGATGCAACAAGAGACGAGACACAACGCAGTATTGGGTGCAATCTCCCCCCACGCACTCTGTTTCGACAGTCCACAGAGTGCATGTATTTATAGGACTTTTGATTACGTCGAAAATAGTGGTTACATGAGGGCGGCTTCGAAAAGCAGGCGTGAAACTAAAAGTTGGTAACTTTTACAGAAAGCCATTACTTTAAATAATAGAAACTGCGGTCTACAACGACTCTTATTCTAACCATTACTTTTCTAACAATAGAACCTTCTACGCAGGTTTATTTACAAAATAAATAATAATTATTCGGATTATTGATGTCCGCCCTTTCACGCCTTGCACGCTCCTCACGAACCTTCAGCTGCTATATCAAAAACATCAAAAACATATTAATACATTAATAATTTAACATTTTAACAATGCCTTGTTCAATAATATACAACATTTTAACAATGCCTTGTTCAATAATATACAACATGCCTCTCAGTTGACAAGCAACTGACCTCAGTTGATAAAAGAATTCAACACTCTAACAATTGTAATGGAGTGTTCAACATATTCCATATTACTGTTACAATCCAACAATGCATTGGCCAACATATTTCATGTTACAATCCAACAATGCATTGGCTATTCGATATTTCAATCCAACAATCCAACAATGCATTGGCTAACATATTCCATGTTACAATCCAACAATGCATTGGCTATTTCATATTTCAATCCAACAATGCATTGGCTAACATATTCCATGTTACAATCCAACAATGCATTGTTCAACATATTCCATAAGGTATAACATGCCCCTCAGTTGAACAAGCAACTGACCTTAGGTGATAAAAGAATAAACATGGATGGCCAGTCACATGTTTCATCACTGAATAAAGAAAATAGGCATGTGCCATGTAAAAATACATGCATGGAAATGTTCATGGAGCTGTTACATTAATGTGTTTGTGTATGGTATGCAGAAATTAAGTGGTCATAATGAGGTGTTAATTGTGTTTTATGTATCCATTGACATTCTTCAATAGAGTGATTTTTGTACTTAACCAAATATCGATGATATTGAGTACCTGTGCGTGTAGTAGTGACATCATGATCAATGATTTTCTCAGGAACTAAGATTTCAGATTGTTCTTCAATTAAAGGAGGATCATCAAGAAGTGGAGCAAGTGGTAAAGTTCCTTTAAAGGGTTTAAGTAAGCTAATATGAAAAGAATTATGTATAGTCCAATGAGATGGAATATCTAATCGAAATAAATTATCATTAATTTTTTCTATAATGCAAAACGGTCCATAATAGCGTGGTGCAAGTTTAATTTTAGGATGCTGCAAAATATTTTTGAGACGTCTTTTAATTATTCGCAACCATACAAAATCATTTTCCCTGAATTCTTTGGCTAATCGTTTAGTATTGATAATACGTGTATATCGCTCTTGACTTTTCCTAATGTGCTCGTGAACATCATGAAGTATAGAAACGTGATCTTGAGCAATAGAATCAGCCATCGGAATGTCGGTTTGGGTGAGGGACATCGAAGTGGGAAGCTTTTTACCAAAAACTATTTCAAAAGGTGCACGACCAGTAGTGGTATGTGAAGTGTTATTGTAAGCAAATTGAAGCAATGCCAACTTTTCATCCCAGTTATTAGGATTATCTAATGAATAACAACGCAATAAATCAAGAATAGTACTATTTGTAGCCTCACTTTGTCCATTACTTTCAGGATGAAATGCAGAGCTAAAATCTATTTTAGAACCAAAATGTTGAAATAAGGCAACCCAAAAATGATTGCAAAACCTAACATCACGATCAGATAACATTACTTTAGGAAATCCATGATGTGGAAAAATGCATTTAATGAATAATTTTGCAGCTTGAGGTGCAGTCAAAGTTTTTCTACATGGAATGAAATATGCATATTTACTAAACCTATCAACTATTGTCCAAATCATATCATTATGTGATGAAGTGATAGGAAGACCTGTGATAAAATCCATAGAGATTTGTTCCCATGGTTCATTTGGAATAGGAAGGGGCATTAATAATCCAAATGGTTTACCATGATGACGTTTGACACGCTGACAGACAATGCATTGAGAAACATAATGTGCAATGTCTTTTTCCATGTGTGGCCAAAAGAAGAAATCTTTGCAAGCAGAAATGGTGCTTTGTATGCCTCTATGACCCATGTAAGATGGTTCATGCATTTCTTTAATGACAAAATCTTTAAAAGCTTGGGTTATGCACAATCTATGTTGAAAATAGAGAAAACCATTATGAAATGTATAATGTTCATCAGATAAAGATGCAGCATTGTTGAAGTCATGCCATGCATGTGAAAAATACAAATCAGATGCATAAGTGGAAACCATGTCTTGAAAAGAATGAATTTGAATGGCAAAAATATTATTCAAAACAACGGAATTCGAAGGAAAACGGCTAAGAGCATCAGCTACGACATTAGCTTTACCAGGTTGATATTGTATCATGGGTTGGAAATTTTGAATGAATGATGCCCATTTAAGATGTCTATCAGAGATTAAGGGCTGACTTAATAAATGCTTAATAGCCTGTTGATCGGTTTTGATTAATACTTCAGAGCCCATAAGATAGTGTTTCCAAATTCGCAAAGCATGCACAACTGCTAACAGTTCTTTATCATACGTACTTTAATTCTGTTCTGAGGGTTTAAGCTTTCTACTCTCAAATGCAATGGGATGGTCATTTTGCATCAGAACAGCACCTATTCCTGAACCGCTAGCATCAGTAACAACATGAAAGGGTTGTGAGAAATCAGGTAATTGTAAAACAGGTGCATGTGAAAGTGCATGTTTAAGTTTGTCAAAGGACTGTTGTTGGGTAAATCCCCATGCAAATTTTATTTTCTTTTTCAACAACAAAGTAAGAGGCAATGCTAAATAAGAAAAATTTCGAACAAACTTCCTATAGAAACTAGCCAACCCAAGAAAAGAACGAACATCATTGACTGATTGTGGTGTAGGCCATTCTATGATAACTCTAATCTTTTTCGGATCCACATGCACACCTTCACTTGAAATAATATGTCCTAAATATTCTAGCTTACGCTGAAAGAAATAACTCTTTTCAAGATTAGCATAAAGTGTGTTTTCTCGTAACAAATGAAAAACTGTTTCAAGATGCTTTTCATGTTCACTATCATTCTTACTGTAAACAAGTATGTCATCAAAGAATACAAGAACAAAAGCTTGGTAATCAAGAAAAATATTATTCATCATTCATGGAAATGTAGCAGGGGCATTAGTAAGTCCAAAGGGCATTACCATAAATTCATAATGGCCATTTTGAGTTCTAAATGCAGTCTTAAAAATATCACTTTGTGTCATACGAATCTGATGATAACCCGATTTAAGATCAATTTTACTAAAGACACGAGCTCCTCGTAACTTATCTAAGAGATCATCTATTCGAGGAATAGGGTATCTATTCTTGATTGTGATCTTGTTAAGGGCTCTATAATCAATGCACATTCGATAAGTTTTATTCTTCTTCTCTACTAAGAGAACGGGTGCTCCAAATGGGGAAGAACTAGGCCTTATAAGTCCTTTTTGTAGTAGGTCTTTTACTTGATTTTCTATTTCCTTTTGATGTAATGGGCCATGTCTATAAGGTGCTTTATGAGGAGGAGAACTACCAGGGACTAAGTCTATGCTATGGTCAAAGGATCCTCGAGATGGTGGTAGTTCAGAGGGATATTCAGACATAAAACAATCCTTATAAGTACTCATGAAAGGTTTATATGCATCTGAAAGTGTATGAGTATAATCATTGATGACATTAACAAAAACAATGCATGAGTTAAATCCTTTCCTAAATGCACGCTTTGCTTGAGTGTGACTAATCAATGGAAATGGCTGGAAATCATGCCGTGCAGACAAAGTAATGATTTGACCTTTGAAAACAAACTTAAAGGTATGAGTATGGTAGTCAATACGTGGGTTATAATGGTGACGAAAAGGCATACCTAGTATAACATCATAAGATTGCAAAGGTGCAATTAAAAATGTTCGTGAGTCAACATAAGGGCCTATGCTAATCGTAACATCTTGCACTTCTCGTGTTACATTATAACGACTACCTTGAAATGCAGCTTTCACTTTATACAAAGAAGGAAACGATTGTAATTTAAGTTCTTGTACTAATAAATGTGAAATGAAGTCATGTGAACTACCATCGTCATGTAGAATTTTAACTAGTTTGTTATTTATTGTACCCTGCATGCAAAGAAGAGAGTGTAGAGAGATATCGTTACCCAAGGTACTTAAGTCCTTCTCCAGTGATTCCTCTGTCCAAACAGGAGGAATTTCTTCATTATAGACCTCCATGTTATGCAATCGAGCTGTAGCCTGTTTCATATGAAGAGGTGGCAATCTGCACCTTATTTTTGTATGTCCAGGTTTACCACAATTCCAGCAGGTGATTCGTGGTTGCTTCTGTTGGGCATTCACTACTGAAGTTTGAAAGGTAGGTGGTTTGGTTGGTTGGAGAGATGAAGCAACGGGTGAAGTTGAGTAATTGGATTGTAGAGGTCGAGGAAAGCTAGGGTAAGATGGGGCATTAAAATTACGCTTCATAGGAAATGAAGGTTTAACAGGAAATGGTTGTGGACGTGGTTGTTGTAGACGGAGTGACTTGGTTATGGACTGGAATTCTTTTTCTGCATCATAAGCAAAAGATATAGCCTCGTTGAGGGTTGTAGGTCGTAGGGTGTGAAGCTTGGCTTGGATACCCACTTCCAAACCATCTTCGTATTTCTGCTGCAAGATATCCTCTTATACATCTTCAAGCATTCGTACAAGTAGTAAATTTTGCCAGAACCGCTCTGTGTAGGTAGTAACTGTATCACCCTCCTTCCATGTAAGGGTCGTCCATGCACGTCGAACATGCAAATGGTATTGAGGAGGAAGAAATGAATCCTTCACGTTTTCTTGAAAAGCCTTCCAAGTTGTTGGACGCTCCGTACTGTGCCGCAGGACATTCCACCAGAGTTGTGCTTTACCTACTAAATAGTTAGTGGCAAATTTAACTTTTTCACTTTCAGCATACATTTCATCGGTATAAAAATCATCAAACTGCGACAACCAAGAAAGTACTAAAGGCCCATCCTTTCGGCCATCAAATCGTAGAAACTGGTAGTTTCTATTACCAATCTTTGAATGAGTAACATCAGATTGGGCAGACACAATAGCTTTTACTACTCTCATAAGGTTGTCTTCCTCAGCTTGCATCTTTTGGAGGATTTCATCACGTTGTTGGATCTCGTTCTGAGCTCCTTGAAGCTCATGCCGCAAAAGCTCTAGTTGCTGTTCAAGTGTTGCTGCAGGTAGAGGTGAATTACTGTAATCCTCCATGGTGCTCTTGGACCCTTGCTCTCAACCTTGGTGTATTGAACCTTCTCGTTTGCAACCTTGGTGTCTCGATCTCGTGTTCTCAACCTTGCTTGGTATCTTGAACACTCAATCAAGTGCCACCCAATGATTTTGAAGGAATTCACACTTCCAAGCTAGCTCATTGGAAAGCTCGTTCCGAGAGCTTTCCAACGGTATATGACATGCCTCAATCCGACCTACGGATTGAAAGTTACACTTAATTCTTTGTTGGATCCATCCTGGAAATTGCCGCGAGCGCCTTGCACAAGTACCAAACAAAGAGAGAGAGAGACTAGTACAACTCCAAGAGATGGTGGAGTGATCAAAGTACTTCCCCTGAAAGTAGGAGGTTGTGGGTTCAAATCCTCCTACCTTAGGGACTCTAAACCTCTCTATTACCACTCAAAAATTAAAATTGTCTCGCGCGTAGCCAACGGCTGCCAACGGTCGCCAAGGGAGCCAATGTATTGCCTAAGTTATTGCCTAAGCTCTTTGCCTTAGTCGGAGACGAGACACAACGCAGTATTGGGTGCAATCTCCCCCCACGCACTCTGTTTCGACAGTCCACAGAGTGCATGTATTTATAGGACTTTTGATGAAAATAGTAGTTACATGAGGGCGGCTTCGAAAAGCAGGCGTGACACTAAAAGTTGGTAACTTTTACAGAAAGCCATTACTTTAAATAATAGAAACTGCGGTCTACAACGACCCTTATTCTAACCATTACTTTTCTAACAATAGAACCTTCTACGCAGGTTTATTTACAAAATAAATAATAATTATTCGGATTATTGATGTCCGCCCTTTCACGCCTTGCACGCTCCTCACGAACCTTCAACTGCTATATCAAAAGCATCAAAAACATATTAATACATTAATAATTTAACATTTTAACAATGCCTTGTTCAATAATATACAACATTTTAACAATTCCTTGTTCAATAATATACAACATTAGATGCTCATCAATCCAATGGTTCAGCGCATTTGGGGCTGATATAGAGAGAGGAGTCATCTGTAGCCATGCGATAGAGCAGTCATCCCATGGATTATATCAAAAGGCACTTTTGAAACTTGGATCCAAAGGCGGGGTTGAATCTGAGCCGTAGGATGAGCTTTAGATCCAATGGAGGCAAACAGAAGGCGCATTTTTTGATGGGGAGATCATTGCCGCTGTCAGATTAGCTTGAAGATCCAATGGATCAAAATGAAAGGCGCCTTTTCAAGGCCCATCCAATCTTAGCCGCCCACTTGAAAGCAATACAAGGGCTCAAATCCAATATTGCCTTGACTTTTGCAATCAAACCTCAACCTTTGGATCTTTTAATCAATCCAAGGGCTCTAGTTCATCTAAAAGGCTTTCAAAACCATTCAAATGGCCAAAACCACTAGTTCAAGGTGGTTTATTTCTCTTTGACCACACAAAAACCATTGAAGCCTATGCCTAGCCTATGTGATTAAGGGACTAAACTGTGTCCACCACCCTCTTCTCATTGGTCCATCACTAATCACTCCTTAAGCTAAAAGGCCCATGCAGGGTTCACCTTTTTTTCTAATGACATAAACACAGGACACATATACACATACACACACACATAGTCACATACACACACATAGTCACATACACACACATACACACACACAAACATACAAATTTATACACACACATACACATGCATACACACATACATATATACACACATAGACACACACATATGCACATAGACACACACAAATACACACATAGACACACACTCATACACACATATACACACATATACACACATATACACACACATACACACTTACATGCACAAACAAACAAACATCCACACACATTTCCACACACACACGTACACATGCATACACACACATATATACACATACAATACACCTACATACACATACACACACATATATTCATACACACACACACACACGTAGAGACACATACACACACATACAACATACATATGCGTACATAATGCATATGCATATGCATACATACATACTTACATCCATACACACACATACACACACACATGCATACGTATGCATACATAATGCACATGCATAGGCATACATACATGCTTACATGCATACAGAGACATACACACATAAACACATACACACATACATATACACATAGATTTACACACACATACACATGCATACACACACACATATATACACACATAAACACACACATACACACATAGACACACACATACACACATAGATACACACACATATAGACACATGCACACTTACACACACACATACACACTTACACACACACATACACACATCCACACACATTTATACACACACATACACACATAGACACACACACACACATACACACACATAGAGACACATACACACACATACACATACATGCATACATAATGCATATGCATACATAATGCATATGCATACATAATGCATATGCATACATAATGCATATGCATACATAATGCATATGCATACATAATGCATATGCATACATAATGCATATGCATACATAATGCATATAGATATGCATATGCATACATACATACATACTTACATGCATACACACACATACACACACATGCATACATATGCATTCATAATGCACACGCATATGCATACATAATGCACACGCATATGCATACATAATGCACATGCATATGCATACATAATGCACATGCATATGCATACATAATGCACACGCATATGCATACATAATGCACGTGCATATGCATACATACATGCTTACATGCTTACACACATACACACATACACACACTCAAATATACACCTACATACACATACACACACATATACGTACTTACATATACATACACACATATAGATACACAAATATACACACATGCATATACACATACACATGCATACACACATACACATGCATACACATACATACACACACATACATATACATACATATACATACATATACATATACACATATCAGATCACATGCATACCTGCCCACAAACGTACAAACATACATACACATGCATATATGTGTACGCATTGTTAGAAGGCCGCCGGATTGGGACAGGTATAACAAAATCTTTGTAAACACGTGCGAAAAAACTGTTACGCGCATTCTTGTAAAAGCTTATATAAAGCAATGGAAAAGAGACGCTCGAAGAGGCGGGAGAGCGGGATTTGTTTGGGAATTCACCAGACTGTTCGTCTCTGTGTGGTCTGAACGTTAGTTAATCTTGTTATTTTTGAGTTGTCTAAGTGACCTGTGTATCTGTTGGTCTGATCTTTGTCTGCATTTGTTATTGTTGGTAGTCGTGCGGTTGCAAATTTATCCTGTTTCAGCAACTCATCTGCCGTAGGTCCGACGTTCTGTCTGTGAATCCTTGCTGGAAGTGTGGTTTTATGTATTGGGCTAACTGATTGTCTGGAGATGATCCACCAGATAGTTAACAAGTTCTGTGCGTAAGAGATAGTAGTTCTAGTACCACGGGAAGTACGTTGTTTTAATGGTTACTTTGTCGTGGTATGGTAAGTTAATGTCGCCGTAAGAAGCTTAAGTAGGTACAGATGGTTTTTTTTTCAGAATTTTGGTCCTTCATGACTGTGTTCGCTGGCACGCCGATTGTAGAATGGTTGATATCTATCTGAACGAGTGACTTGATTCTTGTGGTAAGGTTTCCAGCGAAGTAAGTACTGAAGTAGTTGAGCATAAGCGAATCTGGCTAAGTTCCCATAGACCACTGTATCTGACGTAGTTGTATTGGGAAAACTAGTATAGGGCCTCTGTTCTTATAGACCCCTTCCACTCCCAAGAACCCAAGGACCAGGTAAAACGCACTTCCGATAGTTGGAAAAGGCGCTTTACCAACCGACTGGTTAACACTGGCGATCCTGCTAGGGATGTGGCATCAAGATTTCTGTTTCGCTGATGCAAGAAGTATAAAGATTACCATTTGTGTGACGAACGTAATATTTAGAACGAACGCTGATCGACTGCAAGGATAGTCATTGTTTTTGGAGAGCTTTAAAGCAGTATAGTACGAGTAGTATATGCCGGTTACTCGATCCGGTGAGACGTATCCAAAGAACAAACAGTCAAGAATACCTAATCTACTAAGAGGTAGAAGCGCAGGAAGATCCAAACCTATTGACAAGAAAGAAAGAAACGTTACTAACGATTCCGGTCATATTCCGATTGACTTTTCTGCATCTTTGATAGATTCTGGTACTATTTTGGCACAGTCTGTCAAAGATATAGTAATCCCAAAACCCAGCAAGACGCATGTGGAATCTAGCTTAACACTCTTGGGAAAAGATTCAAATTCATCTACAATTAGAAACACTTTAGTCACAGAGATCGGCGAAGGCGAAAAAACGCCAAATTCGGGCACAATTTCGGTTCATTCCGGTGAAATTTCGGTAAGAGAATCACAGTTTTTCGGTGACGATTTAGCATTTTCTGCTAAATCTTCAGCCCATCTGCCGTGCTTGGAAGCAAGTTCCCATACACTGGACATCAAGGAGGAAGGAAGGCTGTTCGAAACAGAGATTCGAAGCATATTAGACAAGATAATCGCACCGGAAAGTGCGTTATCCGACGATACAAATTCCGGTAGTTCAGAAGGAAAGTATAACACGCTCACAATGAACGGACAGCAACAAGTATGTCCACCCAGGCCACCGCCGACAGGTGTAACGTAAAACTAAATTCGGTGGATTTCCAGGGGATGACGCAGATGCGCATGTACGTACTTTTGAGATTAGTTATGCAGTACTCAATCACCCCGTTGACCCGGCATATAAGGCTATCATTTTCCAGTCCACCTTGGTCAATGAAGCCGCTAGATGGCTTACGGAGTATGATATAAATCACTTCGGCACCTATGAAGCAGTGAGGGATGCATTTCTGCAAAGATTTAGACTAAAGAAGAATCCCGCAGAAATTTTCGACTACTTACAAAACAATAGACAGAAGGTAAACCAATCAGTGCAAGAATACGCCACTTTATATAGGACACATTTGCGGCAACTGCCACCGGCACATGCCATCCTGCCAGACGACGTCATTACTCAATGGTTTATTAATGGACTAACTCGCCAACTCAAACAGATCATGATCATCCGATGTGTCGGCGCAATGACCCTAGATGCAGTAATTGCGATGGCTTTGCAATTGGAAAACAAGGTTGGAGGATTTACAGAAGATCTGGAGTGGTTAAAGACAAACAAGAATGTTGTAGAAGATTTAACAAGGCAAATGTATTGCACCACTTGCAAGAACTCAGGACATACGAGTGCCACTTGTGCACTAAATCAGCTATTTTGTGCCATCTGCAACACCACCGGACACACCACCGAAAACTGCGCCTATAACGCTAAAGTAGAAGGGACAGCGACGGTCAATGCAATCATACAGGAACCAGGGCAAGCAGCCACTCACTATGTGCCTCCGCACATGAGAAATAACCAGCAACAAGGTTATCGAAATTACAGAGGACAGAAGAACAACTGTAACGCAAACCGCTGGCAGACCGTACAGACCCCGGAAAACCCCAATTTGCCACCACCACGCTGTCATTTTTGCGGTGAATTCGGACACATTAGAAGGTTCTGCAAGGACGCAGCTGAGTATGACCAAAGGAAGAAGGAACGGCAAAATCTGATGACAAATATGGTTCAGATCACGCCGGTAGAAACACAAGCTGTCGCTGTTCAGACCAGATCTGGTAGACCATTACAACCAGCGGCTGAGATATTCGAACCCGGTATTCAAGAACAAAAACGAACATATGAAAAGGCTAATCAATGGATCGCATCAGAACCACCAGTGCTTCCCGACCCAATTCCGGTAACCCAAGCTCCGTTAACTCAGGAAGCAACAAAAGATCATGCTGCTACCACAGAAATTGAAACATCATCTGTAGCAGGTACATCAGCACCAGCCGGTGCATCATCTTCAAAATCTGCGGAAATTACAAATCAATCACAACAAGCCTGGGAGATTCTATCCAAAGCATCCATTACACTTCCTCTTGGCCAATTACTGGCATTAGTACCAGGAGTCCGTCGGCAATTCCGACAACAATTTGCTGCCGAATCTGCTTGCATTCTGGCCACCGCCACTGTACAACCGGAACCAGATTCTACGGTCGATCATTCAGTTCCTCTGATTACGGTATGGTATAATAGTCATAAAATCACACAGGTATTAATTGATGGAGGGTCTGGTGTGAATATTGCTACGGCTGCACTATGCAAGAAATTAGGATGGACTAAAATAGAACCGGTCCAATTTTTTGTTAGAATGGCTGACCAGTCCAGAGTCCACCCAGTAGGGCTTGTTCGGAACATACCAATAACTTTGCAAGGCACCACATTTAAGATGACCTTCGTCATCTTAGAATTGCCGAAATCCACCCTGGATTATAATCTCCTTTTCGGTCGCCCCTGGCTGAAGCAAGCTAAGGTGATACAAGACTGAATTACGCCAGTCGAAGATTAGCCCCTGCTGAACGGAATTACTCGGTAACAGAACGAGAATGTTTAGGTCTAGTGTATTCAATCAAAAAGTTCAGACATTATCTACTGGGCCGCAAGTTCACTTCCCACACAGATCATGCTGCACTTATTTATTTAGTTCGGCAACAGCATTTGGGAGGACGGTTAGCACGATGGGTGCTGCTTTTGTAAGAATTTGACTATGAAGTTATACATAGACCAGGCACCTCAAACGCCTTAGCAAATTTTCTGTCTCGCCTAGATTCCGGTGAGGCTCCGGTAGGTGTAGATGACACAACTCCAGCGATCTATACTTCTGAACCAACTCACGATGAAAGCACCGACCTGCTTATGCCAACTAATTATTATGATCAGATATTGACCTTTCTCAATAATGGATACCTTCCATCACAGACTTCCACAGCAATACGCAGAAAAGTTGCATCATTCAGCCGCCGATTCCCGTTGATTGCTGGTGAAATATATTATGTGGATCATACCGGAATTCTACTTCGTTGTATTCCTCCACACGAAGTAAACTCAGTCATCACTTTGGCTCACTCGATCCCGACAGGAGGTCATTTTGCTGTAGATTTAACCCACCGGAAAATTCTGCAGAGTGGACTCTGGTGGCCGACTATGTACAAGGATGTGTTGCAGTTTGTCAAATCCTATGATAATTGCCAAAGAAACGGACAGCCATTACAACGACATCATTTTCCTCTTCAACCTATACTGACATTAGAAGCCTTCCAGAAATGGGGTTTGGATTTCATTGGTCCTATTACACCACCCTCAGTTCTCAACAATAATCACTATATCTTAACATGCACTGATTATGCGACAAGATGGGCAGAAGCATGGGCTTTACGGTCAGCTACAGCTATTGTGGTAGCAAAGTGCCTACTAACAGACGTTTTTCCAAGATTTGGATTACCCCTCAAACTGGTAACAGATCAAGGCACTCGTTTTGCTAATAACTTGATAAAGGTACTTACACATTCGTTCCAGATTACTCATAAATTTAGTTCTCCATATTATCCGCGTGCTAATGGTCTGGCCAAGAGTACCAACAAGTCTTTGCTAAATATACTTTGAAAATTGATTATGGACGCACCAGAAAGATGGGATCAACTGTTACCTGCCGTACTGTGGGCATACCGAACAACTTATAAAGTAACCAGAGGACTGACTCCTTTCAAATCAGCCTTTGGAATCGAAGCTATAGCACCAATGGAGATAGTGGTGCCAAGTTTAAGAGTAGCCATCAACCGGAAATTACTACCGGAAGATTCTCTGTCATTTCGGTTGGATACCCTCAGAGATTTAGACGAACATCGATGGCACAGTTTTATAACTATGAGGGAAGTACAGCTAAGGCAAGCCAAAACACATGATAGATATCTACGAACTCCAGTTTTTACGGTAGGACAACTTGTCCTCTTCTACAATGCAAAATCAAATCGCTCTGCCGGCAAGTTTAAGCTACGATGGTTTGGCCCTTGTCGAATAGCGGAACAGGTGGGCCCTGCAACATTTCGGTTAACCACATTAACCGGAATTCCCTTGCCAAAAGTAATAAATGGATCGAAGCTGCGACCATATCGACAAGCATCACATCTGCGATAAGACATTAGGCGGAGCGCCGCGACTTTTGACTTTCTCTTTTCAGCCCTTTTCTTTCTTTTAAATTTTGCATAATCAATAAATTAAGTATAAATAGCCGTATTTTGAAACCGCCACCCTCTCCTTTTTTCCCCTGCATGCATGCCAGAGATAGGAATTATAATCCCTGTTGCGTGATTATTACTACTTTTAAGTACTCTCTGCTACATTGTCCCGCTCGCCAAACAAACATTATTGAGTTTTTGTGATTACACTCTTTGTTTCACCGTGTTCTATGTATCCATGTTCTGTGCTCTGTATCCGTGTACACCATCGAGTCATTAGCCAACTACACTGCTTTCTGTGACGGACTCCCTACTGACGTAGGAGAGTTCTTGCGCACTCGACACTCATCCAACGCAATTACGGCATACTCTGCTATCGATCAGGCCGCTCATGAACCCGTAAACTTTGCCGCTTACTTCGTCAACCGAATCTACAAGGAGGGTGTCGCAATAAGGAAACAGGTTCGCAAGGTAATGATAAGTTCGAAATATGTATGAAGACCAAGTGAGCAAATCTATAACAAGCAGTAGCAGAGAATAGAATATGAGCAAGAAACAAGTATCTGACTAATAATTATAGTGCAAAGTGCAAATTGGCAGAAGTGTATAATTGGACATTTTTGCACTAAACAAAGTAATGCTAAGAAAGTTCATTTTGAAGTAAACATGATGGCTGTGTTTCATGATGTTTTTAGCACATGTAAAAGACGTGCTAAGTGGATCATCGATATGCAAAGTAATAGGCGGATGATGATTTTTATCTATGCTAAAATACTGGTAAGTTGTATGAAGTGTCATGTCCGAATCAAGGATCATCATTGCAGCAAGTGGCAGTTCAAGCTTTGTTACTTAAAGAATGCATATGTCCAGTGCTATCTAAAAGCTGCCAGGATAATATTTTCTCTACGATTTCTGCATCAATGTCTGAATCAAAAATAATGAGATGGCGAATCAGGAAGAGAGGAACTGTACAGAGAAGGAAGGAGACTACAACAAAGGAGACGGATACTTCGTTACAAGATGATGGCGATGAAGTTTCGATGACTTCGACAATGTCTAAAGTGCAACATAAGAACAGAAGATTATTCACGGATTTTAAAGTAGAGCTTGATATATACTCTATGTGCAATAAGAATTGGCTCTGAAGAATTGGATTACTACAGTTTGCCATGTTACCATGGGAGCGCTGGACATGTAATGATGACGCAAAGAATCAGTTGCAAATTATGCGGAGAACAAAAGGTCAGATATTACAGCAAGTACAATTTTCCCCGAAATTAGTTTCAGAAATATTTCAATTACCTCTGTATGAAGCTGTAACTATTCCAAGATGTTCGGAAGAGGATTTGAGAAAAGACTTTGGAAATTGCAAGGGAAGCAGGAAATATTATATGATAAAGAAAGCAACATATATTCATCGGGAACAACTAAAATGGTATTTGGAGAAACTATGCTTTCTCGTTAAATTTGATTCTATGTCCAGAGAAAATTTTTCACCGCTGGTGTATGCAGAAGGAGGTGGAAAAGTAAGTTGGGCACAATGGATGTATAATCACCTATATACTCAAATCTTTGTTGGGGATAAGCGCAGGACACAAACAAATAGTCGACTGTCAATATATTTAGCGGCATTGTTCGAGTATGTGCAGTCAGTCAAGGATCGGAAGAAAATTAATTTCTATATGAGCAATCCAGGGCACGAACAAATAGCAGAGCAAGAAGAAATAACACAAATGCAAGATATTATTTTCCAAATGACAGATGGCATTGAACAACCGCTTGTATTTGGAACTCCTTTCAAACTGTCAACAAAAAGAAGGACGGAACAACCATCACAAACAGTAAGTACAAAAAGGTTGCACAATGATAATCTTTCAACTAATGATGTGCTAGGAATACAAAATAAATTGCAGGAAGTTTCGGACTTCGTACGGCAACAAGAAGAAAGAATTCAGCATGAAGAGGCACAGGTAATTGCTAATGTGAATCATTCCAATTCGTTGTTGGTAAAGAATAAACAATTGCAAGACACATTGGATTACAAGGAAGGTATATTGAAGGAACTGCAGAATGACCAGAAACAATTAGTGGTAGCATTGATTAAGACTAAAAAGTCCATAAAGGAATTTGAACAGTGGCAGATAACTGTTCAAAAACAGATTCAAGAAGAGATGATGAATTTTTCCGTGATGAATGCTACATTGCAAACAGAACATGATGTTTTGCGTTCAAGAATACAGGTTTTGCAGGAATTGGAAAGTCAGATATTAAAAGATGAAGGAGTAGAATTGAATGCCACATTAATGACGAAAGTGGACATAGAATTATTAAAACAACAATTGGATAGTCATGTTCAAAATATTTGGAAACTTTTTCGTAAAAGATGGCTTGCTATACTTGTTCCTCCACTTGAACAAATGCGGTCATGTTTTGTGTCGGATCATGAAAGTAATTTGATAACTGTAATTAAGAAGCAGGAAAAGCAGCTTGAAGAATACAAGCAGAATATTAAAGGATTGCAAGAGGAGCTATTACAAAAGATGATACAGGAAAACCCAGAAATGATTCGGAAGCAGAACTCTGGAACAGGCCTTCAGGCAAAGCAAAAGAATGTCGAAGACGATAATGAACTTGCGGGTTCGAGTCCACCGTGCGTGCCAGTGTTAGAAGGCCGCCAGATTGGGACAGGTATAACAAACTTTGTAAACACGTGCGAAAAAACTGTTACGCACATTCTTGTAAAAGCTTATATAAAGCAATGGAAAAGAGACGCTCGAAGAGGCGGGAGAGCGGGATTTGTTTGGGAATTCACCAGACTGTTCGTCTGTGTGTGGTCTGAACGTTAGTTAATATTGTTATTTCTGAGTTGTCTAAGTGACCTGTGTATCTGTTGGTCTAATCTTTGTCTACATTTGTTATTGTTGGTAGTCGTGCGGTTGCAAATTTATCCTGTTTCAGCAACTCATCTGCCGTAGGTCCGACGTTCTGTCTGTGAATCCTTGCTGGAAGTGTGGTTTTATGTATTGGGCTAACTGATTGTCTGGAGATGATCCACCAGATAGTTAACAAGTTCTGTGCGTAAGAGATAGTAGTTCTGGTACCACGGGAAGTACGTTGTTTTAATGGTTACTCTGTCGTGGTATGGTAAGTTAATGTCGCCGTAAGAAGCTTAAGTAAGTAGAGATGGTTTTTTTTTTCAGAATTTCGGTCCTTCATGACTGTGTTTGCTGGCACGTCGATTGTAGAATGGTTGATATCTATCTGAACGAGTGACTTGATTCTTGTGCTAAGGTTTCCAGCGAAGTAAGTACTGAAGTAGTTGAGCATAAGCGAATCTGGATAAGTTCCCATAGACCACTGTATCTGACGTAGTTGTATTGAGAAAACTAGTATAGGGCCTCTGTTCTTACAGACCCCTTCCACTCCCAAGAACCCAAGGACCAGGTAAAACGCACTTCCGATAGTTGGAAAAGGCGCTTTACCAACCGACCGGTTAACACTAGCGATCCTGCTGGGGATGTGGAATCAAGATTTCCGTTTCGCTGATGCAAGAAGTATAAAGATTACCATTTGTGTGACGAACGTAATATTTAGAACAAACGTTGATCGACTACAAGGATAGTCATTGTTTTTGGACAACTTTAAAGAAGTATAGTACGAGTAGTATATGCCGGTTACTCGATCCGGTGAGACGTATCCAAAGAACAAACAGTCAAGAATACCTAATCTACTAAGAGGTAGAAGCCCAGGAAGATCCAAACCTGTTGACAAGAAAGAAAGAAACGTTACTAACGATTCCGGTCATATTCCGATTGACTTTTCTGCATCTCTGATAGATTCTGGTACTATTTTGGCACAGTCTGTCAAAGATATAGTAATCCCAGAACCCACCAAGACGCATGTGGAATCTAGCTTAACACTCTTGGGAAAAGATTCAGATTCATCTGCAATTAGAAACACTTTAGTCACAGAGATCGGCGAAGGCGAAAAAACGCCGAATTCGGGCACAATTTCGGTTCATTCCGGTGAAATTTCGGTAAGAGAATCACAGTTTTTCGGTGACGATTTAGCATTTTCTGCTAAATCTTCAGCCCATCTACCGTGCTTGGAAGCAAGTTCCCATACACTGGACATCAAGGAGGAAGGAAGGCTGTTTGAAACAGAGATTCGAAGCATATTAGACAAGATAATCGCACCAGAAAGTGCGTTATCCGACGATACAGATTCTGGTAGTTCAGAAGGAAAGTATAACACGCTCACAATGAACGGCCAACAACAAGTATGTCCACCCAGGCCGCCGCCGACAGGTGTAACGTAAATTAAATTCAGTGGATTTCCAGGGGATGACCCAGATGCGCATGTACGTACTTTTGAGATTAGTTATGCAGTACTCAATCACCCCGTTGACCCGGCGTATAAGGCTATCGTTTTCCAGTCCACCTTGGTCAATGAAGCCGCTAGATGGCTTACAAAGTATGATATAAATCACTTCGGCACCTATGAAGCAGTGAGGGATGCATTTCTGCAAAGATTTAGACTAAAGAAGAATCCCGCAGAAATTTTCGACTACTTACAAAACAATAGACAGAAGGTAAACCAATCAGTGCAAGAATACGCCACTTTATTTAGGACACATTTGCGGCAACTGCCACCGGCACATGCCATCCTGCCAGACGACGTCATTACTCAATGGTTTATTAATGGACTAACTCCCCAACTCAAACAGATCATGATCATCCGATGTGTCGGCGCAATGACCCTAGATGCAGTAATTGCGATGGCTTTGCAATTAGAAAACAAGGTTGGAGGATTTACAGAAGATCTGGAGTGGTTAAAGACAAACAAGAATGTTGTAGAAGATTTAACAAGGCAAATGTATTGCACCACTTGCAAGAACTCAGGACATACGAGTGCCACTTGTGCACTAAATCAGCTATTTTGTGCCATCTGCAACACCACCGGACACACCACCGAAAACTGCACCTATAACGCTAAAGTACAAGGGACAGCGATGGTCAATGCAATCATACAGGAACCAGGGCAACCAGCCACTCACTATGTGCCTCCGCACATGAGAAACAACCAGCAACAAGGTTATCGAAATTACAGAGGACAGAAGAACAACTATAATGCAAACCGCTGGCAGACCGTATAGACACCGGAAAACCCCAATTTGCCACCACCACGCTGTCATTTTTGCGGTGAATTCGGACACATTAGAAGGTTCTGCAAGGACGCAGCTGAGTATGACCAAAGGAAGAAGGAACGGCAAAATCCGATGACAAATATGGTTCAGATCACGCCGGTAGAAACACAAGCTGCCGCTGTTCAGACCA
The DNA here is from genome assembly GCA_020310875.1 of Ceratopteris richardii. NCBI lineage: Eukaryota > Viridiplantae > Streptophyta > Polypodiopsida > Polypodiales > Pteridaceae > Ceratopteris > Ceratopteris richardii. The sequence goes on from CM035444.1 coordinate 61,049,384, forward strand.
GATCTGGTAGACCATTACAACTAGCGGCTGAGATATTTGAACCCGGTATTCAAGAACAAAAACGAACATATGAAAAGGCTAATCAATGGATCGCATCAGAACCACCAGTGTTTCCCGACCCAATTCCGGTAACCCAAGCTCCGTTAACTCAGGAAGCAACACAAGATCATGCTGCTACCACAGAAACCGAAACATCATCTGTAGCAGGTACATCAGCACCAGCCGGTGCATCATCTTCAAAATCTGCGGAAATTACAAATCAATCACAACAAGCCTGGGAGATTCTATCCAAAGCATCCATTACACTTCCTCTAAACAATGCACACCTACACAATGCACACCTACACATGCATACACATAAACATATACGTACACATACATATACATGCATACATATGTACACATACATATATTGATTTCTAACCAATTTCTTTTTATATGTATAGGTATTATGGATCCTAATAGAGAGAGAAAGGAGAAACTCACTTTCATAAAAAGTCTTATGAGAGAAAGAGTTCCGCCTCATACCTTAGGGATCCTCATGCACGAGTACTCAGAGATGCATGATGATGAGCTGGATTCTACGATCCAATTGCTTACCCAATGATCACAGGAGGGCTCTTCTGTGGCTCCACATGCACAAAGAGAACTATCTGCTCATAGGTATGTGTTTTTTTCACAATTTGTTTTTATGTTATTATAACACATACTTTTATTTATTTTTATCTATCTATTTTCAGAACACCTATACCACCTCCAGATGATGAGAGCAGAGCATAGGTGCCTATGAGGACATGCATATGCACCCTAGGGTTGGAGTGTGATATATAGCCAGAGGGGAATATAGTAGTGTACATAGGGAATGGATTGGAGTTCAAGAGAAGAATGCGAGCATTATGAGACTCCTACCTATGCCTTGTCCACTTGTAGTGGAAGTAAGTATAAGTATTACATATAAATTGAAATAAATATCTTATGTTTTATTTACATGAATTTTTATTTTTGTAGTGAGGATGATGAGAGGGATAAAAAATACATATTTAGTTCACTTGAAACAGAATTTGGGACTGGATGGTTGCATAAGTGGTGTCTAAAAGAGATGCAAACACTTATGACTCATCATCGTGACAAGGCACGATATGCATTGCTTTTATTTGTTACAATTATATGTGTAACTATATATATATATATATATATATATGTGTGTGTGTGTGTGTATACACATATATTTACATATATACATGCATACACACATATAGACACACATACATACAATGTATGTATGTATGTATGTATGTATGCATGTATACATATATATATATATATAATTACAATATACATACATACATACACAAACACACACACACACACACACATATATATATATATTCAAAAAACCTATTATACATATTGTACTTTAGAAACCCTATTTCAAAAACTCTAATTTGGAAACACTAATTTTGATATTAGGGTTTGTAAAACCCTAATTAAGAAACCCTAATTGAGAAACCCTAATTCAGCTTTTTAGCCATGTGATTGAAGTATATGTAGCACATTGCATCTATTCCTCCGACCACCTACTAGAGAGATGTCTCTCCTCCCAACCTTTTGCCTCTATATATAGCTACTCAAATCAACGAGGATCATAATATATATAAAGATACATACACATCATGTAGATGCACATACATAAATATAAAATGATGGGGTAGATACATTATGCATCACACATACATGCTTATATGCACACATGTATACATATACATGCATACATATTTATATGTACACATTTACACATATACACATATACATATATACACATCACATATACATGCCTACATGCACACATGTATACTTATACATGCATACAAAATTATAAACACACTTGCATATATTACAGGAATGCATATGCATACATACATGTGTGCATACTAACACATGTATACATATATCACACACATGCATACACATACATATACATGAAACACATATATATGCATACTAACACATGTATACATATAATATACATGAATACACACACCTATGTATACATACATGACAAAAATTTGCTCCTAAAAAATAAAGCTATATATAAAATTTTAGGCATACCCCCAAGCTTCATGTTCTAACTTAAAAGAACATGATTTCATCTCTTTAGCATTCTAGTTGAATAAAGAAGAATCTGTTATGTGATATCCATTCAAATGATTCAAGCTATTGATCGATACTAGAGTAGGATTTACTATCTAATCCACTCATATGTTTTCATTATTGCCATCATTTTGGTAAGACATCAATATAGACTCATCTTCATTATCCTTATTGATTTCATTTATGTCTTCTATTGTTAAATCTGTGTTCTCATGAGTGACATCATCTATTGATGGACTAATATCAATTTCTGGTAATTCCTCTTCATCATCAATAGAATCAGCATGTAGAGTATTATTTTCTTCATCAAAAAAATTAGTATCATTAGTCATGAGGGGGGTCTAGTAATTTAGCCATGAATGCTTTTGCTCTAGTGAAAAATTCTAGAAATGTCTCCCTAGTACTTAATCTTAAGTTCTCTAATTCTTTAATAATATTCTATGTTGTATTTCCTTGTTGGAACTATCTCTTAAAAGCATCCTTCATTAAGGCCAATGTAGTAAAATGATTGTTAGTAAATTGACTAAACCATTTATCTGCTAACCCTTCCAATGTTGCTGGGAAAAGATGAATTAAAAATGCACTTATTTCCAGATCCATCTCCTCAAATGTAATCCATTGGCCAGTTTCTTGATATGAGAGGTGTTTCTAATATCAAAAACCCTTGTTCTAGAGCTTCTTAGCTTTTTGGAGTTTGAGGACTCCACGTCCCTCATGCCCTTGATAGGGAACCATATCAAATCATTTTTTCTGATACCTGTCATCCATTACCAATCTTCACTACTTGTGACGAATTGTTTGACCTTGTTCCAACTCTTCAACAAAGAGCACACTAGATTCAAGCCTTTAGGAGACACCGAAAGGGGGGAGAATAGAAGGGTGAGAAGTCCCAAGTCCTTCCAACTTGAAAGTCCCACAAGCATAAGAGCACTCCTATTTTTGAAGATAAGCATCACCCAAGAGGCCTCACTATTGCCCACCAAGCTTTTATAAGCCATTTAGCCACCAACTTATTTGCTATGCCTTGAATGTTGAGAATGCCCAAACCCCCACACAATCCTTTTGGCTAATACAAGTAGTCTATTTAATTTTCGGGATAACTCTTCTGCTCGGGTCACATGTCCAGAGAAAGTTTCTAAAGATTCTTTCCAATTTGATAATCTCTTGATCCTTTCATCTCTTTCAAGAGAGAAAATAAATACTCGATGAGAAAAGGAATGTATTAATTACCATGGCATGCCCAGCGAGGTTGATCTGCATATGTTTTCAGTAGGTAGCTTGTTATTGAGCTTAGAGAGGACCTAGTTCCATCGATTGTCCATTGAAATGCCAAATCCCATCGGAATACCTAATAGGTAGAAGATTTATACCCTCGGAATCATTTGACAACCTTGGTCAATAAGAAATTGGGGCGGAAGTTTGGTAATTGCTTTGAATGCAATTTTAGAGTGGTTTATTTTGGATCTTGATGCCACACACAATGTGTCCAGGCATCCCCAAAACGTATCAATGTTGGTCATATCATTATGCACAACAGCATTTGTGTCATCCGCAAATAGTTTCACAATCATTTGGCCATGATTGAGAGGAAGGGAGAGACCTTGAATATGGCCTAAGTCATATGATGATTCACAAGGTAACTGAGTCCCTCCGTAGCAAGAGCAAAAAGCAAGGGGTCCAAAGAGCATCCTTTTCTTATAGAGTTTTTTAATATGATAGTCTTCAACAATTGGCCAATGATATTTATTTGCATCGATGCATTTCCCAGTAGGGTAGAGATCATCTTAGTGAATTGTTTATTGCAACCGAGCTCTTTAAGAGATTGGAGAATGAAGTCCCATCAGGCCTATCATAAGCTTTGTCAAAGTCAATCTTAAGGAAGATAACCTCTTGACCATACTCTTTAGCAAAGTCTAGATCATCCCAAAATCAATAATAGCCTCCAAGATGGATCTACCCTTGATGAAGCCTTTTTGGTCCTCACTTAACCAGTTTTGTAAGTGGCAAGAAATTTTATTGGTAATAACTTTAGCAAGGGTCTTGTACCCTATTTGTAGCATCGTAATTGAGCATCAATTTTCAATCTTGTTTTTGTTTCCTTTTTTGTGAATAAGGATGACACCTTTGTTTAGACATTCGGGCAATGCACCAAAAGACAATGCCTCTTAACACACCAAGCATAGGAGAGTGGCCACCACTTGTCTGGAGGTCTTGAAAAACTCATTGATGAGGTCATCAAGACCAAAGCTTTTCCTAGGAAGTGAATTAAAAACCTCTAGCATCTTAGTATCTGAAATGCGAGCTTCAAGAAGAGTCTTCAAATTATGTGGGATTTTTGTTGATTTAACTCCAGAAATGGTGGTATACACATGCACATGCATATACACATCCACATACACATACACATAAGCATAGACATATACAAAATCATATGCATATATATATATATATATATATATATATATATATATATATATATATATATATATATATATATATATATATATATATATATATATATATATATATATATATATATATGTGTGTGTGTGTGTATTTATTTATGTTTATTAATGTCTTTTTTTCATGAACTTACAGGTTCTTATCTAAAAAGTTTTTACCAATTCAGAATATTCTTCCTACCTTACATGATGAAATAAAGAAGATAATCAACAATCTTGGTATAGATTATCAATGTATACATGCATGTCCTAACAATTGTATTTTATATAGAGGTGCATGCATGATGAAATGTCAATCTCCTTGATATAAGGATGAAGAAGGTAAAATCCCAAAAAAAGTTATTGAGACATTTTAAATTTGCTTCATGGATTAGACATATGTTTTAAAGCCCGGAATTATCAAAGCTTTTGATATGGTGAAATGACCATAAAAGTACTGATGGAATAATCAGAATTCCGCATGATAGTGTTGTTTTTCACCATATTGATTCCACATGGCCTGCTTTTGCACAAAATCCACAGAATCCAAAGTTAGGAGTTGCACTAGATGGGGTTAATCCATTCTCCATGAAATCTAGTAAATGGTCAACATGGCTAGTGGTAGTCATAAACTACAATCTTCCACCATATGTTAGCATTAAAAAGGAACATTTAATGCTTTCACTTTTAATCCGAAGAAAAAGACAAGTTAAAGATATGAATATATATCTTGCTCCTCTCATTGACGATCTCCAAGAGTTATGGAGAGGTACTAATGTCATTGATGTATCAAAAAGCATCAATGAAAGATATATTATGGTTCATGGTATTATGGCTTGGACTATTCACGATTTTCCAGGATATGGTGTTTGTTCAGGTATTGATGTAATTGTTTTATTCAATATGCATACAAATAAATGTGAGTTAATCTAATTATATTTTTATCCTTTTCATGATGCAACAATATCTACTAAGGGTTATAAAGCTTGTCCATATTGTGGTGATTGGTTGAGATCAATATATAGTAAGAATCTCAACAAAAATATTTATCTTCAACATCGACAATTCTTGTAGGATCATCCATTAAGATGTAAAAGAGAAGCGATACATTTTAACGGAAAGCTTGATAGAAGTCAGTGTCAAAAACTTATGATACCTATGGATTGGTATCGAAAATGGACAAATGGATCTCTCATAGATCCATAATCAGAAATGTATCAGTGATGATGAAGATAAGGAGAATGTGAAGAGAGGTAAAGGAAAATTGGCACTCACAAAGAATATATCAATGTGGTATTGTTTGGAGTATTGGAAAGAGTTAAAAGTATGTCATCTTCTTGATCCTATGCATATAGGGCCAAAACTCAAATCCAAAGTTATAGCCAATTTTTTATAGCATATCCTCTAGGATTTGGTTAACCCTCTCTATTTGCCCATCTGATTGTGGATGCTCGGCCGTTCTCATGCTAAGTTTCATGTCCAACCTTTTGAAGACCACTCTCCAAAAGTGGCTAGTAAACTTCCTATCCCAATCAGAAACTATGTCAAAGGGAAGACCATATAACCAGTATAGGTTCTCTATAAAGATTCTAGCCAACTCTCGTGTCTTCACTGTAGTATGTGTTGGAATAAACCTAGCCATTTTGGTTGACCTATCCACAATTACCAAGACCAAGTCATGCCCTCTTTGTGCCTTAGGTAATCCAACTATAAAATCCATGGAGATACTCTTCCACTTTTGAAACATATTTTACCTTTGGTTATCGATGGATGTACAATGAAAGGAGTACGAGATGTGATCTATCATCTTGGATTGGTTATAAGGTAATTCTAATACTTTTCTATTTAATATATATATGAATATTCAATATCTTTTATTTTTAAATTAATTTCTTTATATTTTTTTAATGATATGTATAGGTGGATTACATGAAAAGAGATTGACAAAAACTCGATCCCAAAAAAGAAATGTGAATGCAAAGGGCTACTATGTTTGATGGAGAAAGAGCTTCCTACTTCATTTTTTGATATTCAGGTTGATTTATTAGTCCATCTTGTAGATGAAATAGAGATTGCGGGTGTTGTCAACACTCGATGGATGTTTTGGATCAAGTGATTTATGGGAATATTAAAAGATTATGTGTGGCAAAGAGAAAAACCAGAACGATGCATGGAAAAGGGTTGGATGCTTGAAGAGTGCATGTACTATGTTAGTGATTACCTTGAAACAGTTCATAAAGAAGTTGCACGTGCATGGACCAACAAGTCTTCTTCAAAAATAACATATGAGGTATTATCAGGTAAGCGAGTTCCATTTTTATTTACATTTCAAGAGAAAAAGGATGTTTTTACTTTTGTAGCATATAATAGTGAATGCATGCAAGCATTTGTTAGTGAGTACAAACAAGAACTTCAAAATCTCTAAAGTAAAAGATAGAGAAACAAAAGATACAGATGTAACCTCGATAATAATGAGTTTACAGATATATCTTCCTTTACGGATTGGCTATATACTCATTTGCAACAAGCCAACAAAAATAATGAAGAAATCTCATATGACCAGAGAGAGTTAATGATAGGTTGTGAACGAAAGGTAATTTTATTTTAATAATATTTTGTTTTTTTTATATATATGTATATTAGTTTCTCTTTACTAATTTAATTTCTCTTGTACGCTTGAATGTTCACTAATATGTGAGGTGTTGAATAGCATATTAGAATCAAAGCTATTGATTCTTTACGTAAAATAGAGGATTCTAGTATTGTTGCTTCTTTCAAGCAATTATCACGTGCTAGCTCAAAAGACACGAACTTTATAGATGGAAAACTTAGCTACATGGGAACTGTTGTTGGTATCTACAAAATATCTTTTCATACATTCAAACAAGTAGAAAAAAGTTTATATTTTTTATGATAGAGTTTATTATTTTTTAAAGCACCTAATAATGGTTTTTTGATTTTATAAATTTTGATCGGTCATTTTGAAGGTTGACTCTTCTTCTAGTCTACCATATCATATGGAAGCCGAGGTCCCAATGACACAATTGAGGAAAGAAATTGAGAGTTAAACAAAGAACAAGCCCTAGAAAGAAGAAGAAAATGTAGTAACTCATTTGAGGCATAAAATTCAAGCTTTAAGGTTACAAAATGAAGAAGAGTCCCAAGTAGAGGATTTAGTACAACTACGGCAAGAACTATAGGAACTTCATGGAGGGGGCATAAAAAATGGATTGTGGTGCACCATGTGCAGCAAACAACGACGTGGTAAGTGATTGCCCTCTTCTAAGCATTACTTGCCAGTTATGTAGGAATGCCAAGCATGAAGCTCATGAGTGTCACTTAGGATGGATGCATGCACAAATATATTGGGGATAAGGAGGATCCCACCCATCAAGTAATGTGATGGTGGCTACACCGAATCAAGGTAACACTTATAACCCACAACCTAGGGATAATTTTGGAAATGGGCCTAGGAGGCCAATCTATGGTTTCAGGTGTGGGGAATTTGGGCATATCAAAGAAAGTGCCCTCTACCAAAAAATGACCCTCTGTACAGAAATTACCCAAAAGTAAGATATCATTATACCAATTTTTGTCTGAAGAACAAGACTTCTACATCTCAGCCTCATATACAAATGATCTCTATGAACAAAGAAAAAGTTGCAAACAAAGTCAGTGTACCTTCACCATTTGCTAGTCTAGTGTAGTTAAAGGAAATAGAATCTTTTGTTATGCAGACAAGGAGCAAAGGAAAAGCTCAAATAGACATAGCCCAAGAGTCAAGTACTATTGGATTGAACAAAGGAAAAGGGACTCTCAAGGACAAGGCCACTACATGTGAAGATACATGACAAAAAGAAGAGCTTGCAAGTACTATTGAAGTCATTGGGCATGCATTCAACAGGAGCTCAAGAGGATTTTGAACATTCAAATAGATCCCATGATCTTAAAGAATATGAGGCTTCAAGATTATTCAAATCTATTAAAACAAAGCTTACTATTTTTTATCTAATAAATATGGATGTGAAATTCATATCAAAGGTTTTGGAGATCATTGATGAGGCCTCCTTAACCACTTTAGTGGCAAAGACGGATGCTATGAATAAGGAAAAAATAGTTTTTTTTTCATAATAGCCTACTCTCCCAAACTTTAATTAAATAAAAAGGAAACAAGTGTATAGGTGAATGGGACTAGCACCCATGGGAGCCCCCAAATCCCACAAAGTAGGGGAAGAACATACAAAGTTAGAGGGTTTTACAAAGGAGGTTGGTAACCCTTGCATCCCCCTCATGCAGGACCCACTTGGATTTAAGCTTGTTGTTCTCGAGAAAAAAAACTCTATGATGTCTAAAAGGTGGGGGCTTCTTACAATTGGAAATTATTTTACCTAGAAGGAAAAGAGATTTCTCGATAGATCATTCTTTCGGAGGGTTTCCAAAGTTGGCAGCACACCTCTCTTTCCAAATCTTCGAGAGGGTCTCACCTCTTATAGCATTCCCTAGTGATGAGGAGAAGCCAATTGCCTCCCTATGCATTTTCATTTAAGCATTTTAAAGACTTAATCAATTTTGGTTGACTTTTTTTCAAGGATTTGCCAGATCTAAATAGATTTGGGGCATAAGAAGAAAATGTGTCTGAAATTCCTTCCTACGACAATGCCGCTTGCACCACAACAAAGGCCTACAAATTTTGCTACCCTTTGTATTGGTCCCTAGTGAAGGGTTTGTCACATGAGCACAAAATGTTTTATCTTGATGAGGGGGTGCCACAGACATAAACTTCAATCCCATCTCAAGCCGATACAAGTAAGACACCACTTCTTATTCAGCATGATATAATAGTCCGATTTCTCCTTGATTCGAGGGATTTTGTTTAGGCTATTGCTATTGTGCCATTTAAGACCCTCATGGTGTGGAGGTGCTGCCTAATAAGGAGTCAAGTTTTTGAGCATTCCCAAGCGATGCATTTGCTCTGCAAAAGGATCCATTCTTCGTAGTTCACTCTTATTTCTAGATTCATATCCTCAAATCTAATCCATTGGCTAGTTCCTTTGTTAGGTGTTTCCAAAACTAGAATCCACTTGTTCCATAGCTTCTTATCCTTTTGGAGATTGCAAGACTCCATGCCTTTGATGCCCTTGATAGGGAACTAGATCAAATCATTATGTCTGATGCCTATCACCCACTTCCAATCTTCACTGATTTTGATAAATTGTTTGACCTTGTTCCAACTCTTCCACAGAGAGAACACTAGATTCGAGCCTTTAGGAGACATCAGAAGCAGGGATCACAAAAGGGTGAGAAGGCCTAGTTCCTCTCAACCTAGGAGTCCCATGAGCATAAGAGCACTCTTATTCCTAAAGATAAAGATGGCCCAAGAGGCCTCATTATTGCACCAAGCTTTGATAAAATATTTAGCCACCAACTTATTTGCCATGGCTTTGATGTCGAGAATGCCTAGACTGTGATGAGTCTTTTGGCTAATACAAGTAGTCCATTTAATTTTGGGGACATCCTTTCTATTGGAGTCATTTGTCCATAGGAATTTTCTATAGATTCTTTCCAATTTGGTAATCTCTTGATCCTTTGGTCTCCACTAGGAGAGAAAGTAAATAATCAATGTGATAAGGAATGGTTTAATTACCATGGTGTGCCCCGCAAGGTTGACCTGCATATCTTTCCAGTAAGCCAACTTGTTATTGATCTTAGAGAGAACCTACTTCCATTGTTGGTCCATCAAAACATTAAATCCCATTGGAATACCTAATAGGCAAAATATTTGTCCCATGGCGATCATCTAACAGCCTTGGTCCATAAGAAATCGGAGTAGAAGTCCAATAATGGCTTTGAAGGTATTTTTCGAGTGGTTAAATTTGGATCCTGATGCGAGGCAGAATGTGTCCATGCATCCCCAAAAGATATCAATGTTAGTCACATCGTTATGCATCAAGGCATTCGTATCATCGGCAAATAGTCTCATGATCATCTGGCCTTGACTAAGAGGAAGCGAGAGACCTTTGATATGGCCTAATTCCATATGATGCTTCATAAGGCAGTTGAGCCCCTCGATTGTAATAGCAAAAACTAGAGGGGCCAAAGGGAATCCTCGATTGTAATAGAGCATTTTTATCTGATAGTCTTTGACAACGGGCCATTGATATTTATCTATATTGATGCGTTTCCCTGCACGGTAGAGTATGTTAGTGATTTTTTTACTATAGCCGAGGTCTTTATGAGATTGGAGAATGAAGTCCCATTCAAGCCTGTCACAAGCTTTATCAAAGCCAATCTTAAGGAAGATAACATGTTGAGCAGACTCTTCAGCAAAGTCCAAAACTTCCCAAATATCAATAATAACTTCCAAGATGGATCTTCCCTTGATGAAGCCTTTTTGGTCCTCACTTAACAAAGTTTGTAAGTGACAAGAAATTCTCTTAGATTTCAACCATCAAGACCTATAAACTTTAGTGTAACATTGGCAGATCAAAGCAGAGTAAGGCCAATGGGAGTGGTTCCGCAAGCTCCAATGGAGGTATAGGGTGACCTTTTTACTTTAGATTTTGTTGTGTTTTGATTGCATTGAGTAGAGGGAGGTTTTCCTCTCTTGATTGGAATACCTTGGCTAAGCCATGCAGTGCCATCCATGATTGGGGCAAGGACACTATGTGGGTATACAAAAGAGGACATGAACTTAAACAAATATATTTGGAAGAGGGACTAGACCACCAAGGTCATAATAGTATGATGCAAACAGTTGGCATCTACATGGAGCATGACATGGTGAATGACCCAGTGCACAACAGATTTGTTGGGATGATAGAGATGCTCAGTTACATGCATTGATAGCCTTATCTCTCAAACATGCCATTATTCCTCACATTCTCTCTTGTAGAACAACGAAGGATGCTTGGGATACAGTTACCACATTGTACCAGGCTAGGAATGAGGCTCATGTTGCTTACCTCCAAAAATATTTGGAGAGTGAGCACATGAATGAAGGTGATTCTATAGACAGTTTTCTGACAAAGATCAAGGATTTGAAGGAACAATTGATTTTTGCTAATGAAGTCCTTCCTCACACTTCACTTGTGTAGACTATTCTGAATGGTCTTCCCAATTCATACCAAAGTTTTGCTTCTACTATTTGTTTGATGATGAAAGGCAATCCAAATTCCTTAACATTTGAGGAGTTAGTTTCTGTTCTATTGCAAGAAGATCAGTCCAAGTAGAACAAGTCCATTATGCATGTTGGAGATCAAGCTTTCCTAGATAGTTAGAAGGGCAAAGAAAAATAGAGCTCTTCTACCAGTAAGTAGAAATCTGCTAATTCTACACAATCGAAGAAGGAAGACAAAAATGAAAAGAAATCAAAAAAGTAGAAATTATTTTGCAAATACTCTAAAGCAAATGAACATGCCATTAAGAGCTATCCAAAATTGGAAACTCAAGAGGCAAAGAAGAAAGAGGTTGGAATGGTTGTTGTAGAGGCCTCTACACCGAAAACAGAGTTTGCTAATCTTGTGCAAAATGAAGAATAGGTGTTTACTACTGTTTGCAGTTTTGACCTATCTTCTCATGAGCAATGCATGTCTGCAGTAGACTTAGATGTTTGGTACTTTGATAGTGGGGTGACCAAACATATGACCTCCTAGCACAGTTTCTTCTCTTCACTCAAGCTTGCCCCTATAGGGAATGCCCTTACATGCACCAACAACTCCTCTTATCTTGTCATGGGAGTTGGAAAGATCATTCTAACTACTGTTGATGGTAGTTCTTTCACTTTGTCAGATGCTTTATTTGTGCCAAGGATGAACAAGAATCTATTATGAGTTTCAACTTTAGCCAACATTGGCTTGCTTGTGAAATTTGTTGATGATAGGTGTACACTTCATGATCTGTCGAATTCGATGTGATCATTGCTTCTGGCATTTGATGTCGTGGGTTGTATAAGCTCATAGACTATGAAAGATTTGTAAATGATTCAGCATGTGTAGTACATGATTCTCAGTCTATGTTAGATGCAAAGCTTTGCATGCATGCTTTAGTCATCTAAATTTTGCTAGTTTGCTATGCCTGCAAAAATCTTAAATGGTGTCCTCTTTGTCCAAACTTGAGGCACCCGGTAAACATGTCTGTGAAGGCTGTATTTTGGGAAAAATGCAATGTTCCTCCTTTCCAAAAGATGGTTTAGTTCCAGCTACTCAGAAATTGTAGCTTGTTCATAGTGATGTTTGTGGTCCTATGTAGACACCCTCTTTTGGAAATTATCTTTACTTCATAACTTTCATTGATGATTTTTCTAGGCGTGCATGGGTATATCCATTGAAAGCAAAGTCCGAACTGTTTCTGTGCTTCAAACAATTTTTGGTTTTGGCTAAAAATCTATCAGCATGTAAAATGGGAACCCTCTGTTCTAATCGAGGGGGGAATATATGCCCTCTGACTTTAATGCATTTCTAGCTGAACGTGGGATAAAACATCAATGTATAGTGCCATATACACCTCAAAAAAAGGAGTTGATGAATGGAAGAATAGGTTACTCATGGAGATGGCGAGGTGTATGGTTAAGAGTCAAGATTTACCGCATAGTTTATGGCTTGAGGCTACTATGTGTGTAGCATATATACTTAACAGGTGTCCCACTAAAGTGTTGTAGTCTATCACTCCATATGAGGCTTGGAATGGTCAAAAGCCATCTGTTGCTCATCTCCGTGTTTTTGGTTGTTTGGCATATGCATTACTACCTAAAAAACATCGCAAAAAATTAGATGATAAAGTAGTAAAATGTATTTTTGTTGGGTACAATTCTAAAAGCAAAGGCTATTGTTTGTATCATCCACAAACTAAATGCATTCTCATTAGTCGTGATGTTTTTGTGGAAGATGCTATTCCGCCCTTACTTTCATGTACGAAGGAGACATCTGTTAGCTCCAAAGACATGTATGATACTTTGATACCTCTTTTTAAAGGTGGACAGTCTAGTGCTACTCCTAATGAGGCAAGTTCTCACCCTTTGCAGGTTTCATGTGATGATGCAAATCATTCCATTTCTGATGTAGATTTAGATGATGCACTTTTTGATGAGAGAGTTGATATTGAGCAGAAAAAAACTATGCCAAAATGGTTGGCATAGACTTTGCATGATGGCAAATTAGATGCACCTCTGTCATACTGTACTCGTTCCGGCTCTCATAGTGCCTCTTTTGCATCAGATTTCTATACAATGGCTACATCTAGTATGTATGATGAGAATGAGCCTCCATACCTTTTCATAAAGGCTCTGCTTAGGGAGAAGTTTGAAGCTCTTGACAAAGCTTTAGACATACTTCCTTTTGTGGAGTGATTTCCACATAGCATGGCACTTCCTTATACATGAGTGCCAGCTCCTTGTTCACTGCATCACTCCAAGGGGGGTTTTGTTGATATATTTAGGTAGTGATGTGTGTGAACACATTAGGATTGTCGAGTTACTTTTTCCCCTCTTCGGGAGGTTTTTTTCCCTGGCTTGTATATACTCCTATGGCCCTAATGGGTCACTTATCTTTGTACATTTTAGTGGTAATACATTTAGTATTGTGTGTTGTGCTCCAAGCTTCTTCTTCGATTGGGTACAGTCTCCCCCCACATAGTCTGATGGATGAGTCTCTTAGAGTATGTGTATTTATAGGTATTTTCATTATGTCCTGAAGAGAAGATACATGAGGCTGTTGCTTCTAAAATCATGTATTTATGAAAAATCTTCTTTATTTACAAAACATCTCTTTCTAAGCGATCTACTATTTTTACAAAAAATATATAAAACACTATCTTTTAAATATCTTCAAAAATATTTGAGTAAATCCACATGCATTCACACCCTCATGATTCTTCACTTACTAAATTAAAACACAATCATATTGAAAACCTCAAGACATTAGAATCAATTTAACATTCCATTACTCCATAAACTATACCAGAAAACCCTCTTAATGGGAGAAAAATGACCCAATAAGAATGTGTGTACACGCACATCATTACCAAAATATACTAAAAAATCCCCCTATGAGTGATATGGTGAAAAATGCGTTGAAACTCATGCACAAATAAGTGTCAACCAATGTGGACTAATGCCGATTAGCGAAATGGGGTAAATGCAAAGATTTACACAAATCTTCTAGCTTCTGTTGAGGCAAAGCCTTTGTGGAAGGTCTAGAACATTATCCTATGTGTACATGAATGACAAATTAATGTTTTCTTTAGATATTTCTCCCTAACATAATGCTAATTCACCTAAATGCACTTAGTATGAGCATGGAAGAAAGGTTCCTTTCAAATGCCAATATGGTTTGACTCTCACCAAAACTGGTGGTGGGAGAAGTCATTCATAAGGCATTCATAAGGCATTTAAGCCACAAGTCATTCAAAAGTGGTGGTGGGAGGAGTCTCACTACTGATCAAGTCATTCATAAGGCATTTAAGCCACACAACTCATCCATAGCTATGCAAGTTATCCTATTCTCAATCCTACAAGTAGAAGTGGCCATAGTATGTTGTTTCTTGCTCAACCAAGATATGCATGAGATTCCAAGCATGCATAAAAAATCACTTGTGGAAACACGTGTAATAACGACCAATCCCCATTTGAGTAAACGAAAAGCAAGTAAATCTAGAAATCTCCATGGGATAAAATAACCTAGGTATCAGGTACTAGATAAGTAGTGGAAGAGATGTCAATTCTTAACTCCTTGATTGTTCACAAATCCACTCATCTAAGAGACAACAAAATGAATATCATTTAAGTCATGCATACATAAATAATCCATCTAGTACTTTGTTGATAGACGCCAACATCACATGCATCTACAACATCATGAAGACTCAATTGTAAACTTGTTTCCACACATGTTTACCATCCTCAAGGCCAAATACTACAATAAATGACCAATATGTTTAGTTCGGCATTAAGAAATACCCCCATCAACTTGCATAGACTGAATACCCAAATAATTACGGAGATGCCTCAAATCCAAAATCTCCAAAGGTGAATGAAAATCAGTCTTAAAATAAAAAAATGAATATGATTAGGACTAGTGAGCAATATTTCATCTACATAAAAAACAGTGATAAGAAGTTCATGATCTATGCACGTTATATACAAGGTGATTGTAGTTGGACTTTTTTGAAATGCGTGTGCTAATAATTAGGCATATAACTTCTCCTACCAACAAACTTTGTTTTTATACCGTTTCTATACAAAACCATAATGCTAGAATGGACACACATTCATGAAAGTCCCCATTCACGAATGGAGTTTTCATGTACAAGTTATGTGCATTCCAAACATTGAGTTGAACTACATAAGCATTTAAACCATTTATGACAGTCTTTAGAATCTAACTATGTAGAAACGTTTCATCTAAAACAATCAAACTCTACATAAAAAATTTTTATCTTTGTGAGAAAATTATCCATAGACTCACCTTTGTTCATATGATCACTCTCCAATGTTTTTTGAGGTAAGCAACATGAGCGTCACATGGAGTATCACTCATTCTTATGAGTAAGGGGTGTGAATCTCCTCTTATACTTCTTGAGTATGATACTCACATGAGTGCCAAGTGGCACCCATGTGAGTATCATACTCACATGGGTAATTAGAGATAGAGCTTGAGCATTACCCTTTATGTGTAATTTGATAGAGGGAGAAAATAGAGAACACCACGTGGCTAGGCAAATTAACGAGTATTGTTCTTCGTGTCCTCAGGAGACGTGCGAAACAGACCTTCAAAATGAGGGGGCTCATCAGGAATCTAGCATGAAACTATGAATAGTATTATTTTAGATTTATTACATTGCTATTCTTTAGATAATCCAAGTAATCGAAATGAGAAAATTCCTTTACTACAATTTGCATATAAGAACAAAACACATACCACTACTCAACTTGCACCATATGAAATTGTTTATGGTAAAAAAGCTTCCCACTCCCATGGCTATCACTCAAACTCATATCCCTATGGCTAATTCTTTTGCACAATATCATATTTCTACACTTCATGAGGTTCATGAGCACATTAAGAAACATCAAGAATGTTAATTGAATAATTAAAAAAAAAGTAGCTAAAAACTTTAATGAAAATGACTCGATATAGTTATGAGTAATTAAAAGACATTTGCAACACATCACAACATCCTAAGGTTAAACTTGCACGATGTTATTATGGACCTTTCCGTATTATTCAAAAAATAAATGAGAATGCTTTTAGATTAGACATACCTTCTCATTGGAATATACATGATTCTTTGCATATAAGTTTATTCAAATCCTTTAAAGGAACTTTACCACTCACTTCTATTTTAGATGATGCTTCTTTACTTGAAGAGGATGCTGAAATTTTAGTTTTAGAGAAAATACTTGATTATGATGTTACTACTACATGCACTAGTAAGCAATATCATTGATATTTAGTTAAATATCAAAATCAATCACTTGAAGAATCTCAATAGACTCATAAGACATCATTAATTCCACATTATGACCACTTGATTTATGCATATCATTCATAGTCACATTAAATTCCAGTTTTCCATTTCCATGCATGTATTTTTTTTACATGGAATATGCTTATGATTGTTTA
The DNA here is from genome assembly GCA_020310875.1 of Ceratopteris richardii. Classification (NCBI taxonomy): domain Eukaryota; kingdom Viridiplantae; phylum Streptophyta; class Polypodiopsida; order Polypodiales; family Pteridaceae; genus Ceratopteris; species Ceratopteris richardii. The sequence goes on from CM035444.1 coordinate 61,066,593, forward strand.
GTAATGGGACATGTGAATGGCCATCCATGTCTATATTATTCTTATCAACTAAGGTCAATTTCTTTTCAAATGGGAGGCATGTTATACTTTATGGAATAATGGAATGTTAAATCGATTTTAATGTCTTGAGGTTTTTAATGTGATTGTATTTTGATTTAGTATGTGAAGAATCTTGAGGGCATGAATGCGCATGGATTTACTCAGATATTTAAAAGATAGTATTTTATATATTTTTTGTAAAAATAGTAGATCACTTAGAAAGCAATGTTTTGTAAATAGAGTAGATTTTTCATAGATGCATGCTTTTTGAAGTGCTACCCCCATGTATCTTCTCTTTATGAAATAAAGAGATATGGACTATTCAGTCATAATAGTTGTGAAAAGGAGTAAGATGAAACCACTGATGCAAAGCATGATGAGAAATCATACCAACAACTTTGACATTTAGTTAGATGGAGAGAATGCTTAAGTCACCACATACACATCTTTTTGTTATGCTTTTGTAATTTTTTATATATCTTCATGCATAGAAATTAATTTGTCTTTCCTATTGACACACTAAAATATATCATAATATAAATAGTCTCTAAAAATGTTTGGAATTATTTTTAGCTCTTATAAGATTTTTGGAACTAAAACGTTATATGTCATGGTCTAAAATTGCATAGTTTTGGCTTGAAATTTTTTTGTTTTATCAAACATTTCCATTATTAATATTGGTTTTAAAAGGCATACATATTTATAAAAGGGTTTCTGGAAACATTGCAAAAATTGGGCTGAGTTTTCTTTTATCCTAAGAAATCATATAACTCTTTCTCTTTTTTGTACAAAGTTATGCATTATTGAGGAGATTGTGTTGGTGCTGGGAGGTCTCCAATAATCAATCATCTATAAGTCATATGAGCCACACACGTCATGTATCTAAAAAACCCACTCTATACAAATCTCACATCGAGAGATGGACTATACACAATCTCATAATCTTGCACAACCAAGATACTCATGATCTATTAAATATGAGGCAAAGACCACTTTTACACAACCATTATAGAACAAAAATATTATAAGTATGTAAAACATGTAAATTTAGTGATATGAATCCACCTTTGGGTTTTAAAAAGCCCAAGCTATCATGTAACACTCATATAATGATAAATGTCCTTAGTTATTATTCATAAGCTTGCTCATTAGAGAGGTGAAAATTATTTACTAGGTTGTGTAATTATTACACATATCAAGCATCTTATAAATTTTTGATCGACAAAAAAATCAAATGCATCATTAATACCATAAAGAATAAACTTTAAACCTATATCCATAGGAGTTACAACGGATATATAGTCATCATGAATAAAAGTATTCAATAGGGTATCCATTAAATTCCTTTGAAACAATATCAAATATCATAAAGTCAATTACCAAATAACGATGTAAGAGCTCAAATCCTACCTCTCAAAAGGAACATAAACATTAAAGTATTATAATTAAATTGTTGGCATTCTTAATAGAAATTTTCTTTTAATTCGAGTAATTGGAAGTCCATGTGTTGAAAAATAAACATGTTACTTTTATGCAAATAACATGGTTCTCGTTTCAAATCATAACACACCTTCTTTAACTAAGTTACATAATCTTCTTTCCTTTTTTTTTCACAAAATAATAAGGTTGAAATGCATAGGATTCCTTATGTAGATCTCCATTTAGATTTGTAACCTTGAATGTTGAACCACATATGCCACTTGAAAAGCAAAGACAAAAGATACCAAATAGACTTTTGGGATTTTGTAAAGCTCAAAATTTTCAGGATTTTACCATTTATAAACATCTCAATCTTTTTATTGTCTCGAGCTTGTTTGGTGGTTCGAATGTCTGTGAGGCTTAATTGGGGCAAAAGTGGTGGATTCTAGCTCCGGCTCTGGAATGACTTCTCCTTAGTCACTCATATGCTCTTCATGATTCTAAACCACATACCCTATTTGTTTATATAGACTCTTCCTGAAACTTCACAATTGGAAAATCAATCCCAAAGGGGTGATTAGGGTTTCTAAGCTATGATACCACTCTTCTCAACCTATCTTGATGGATATGCGATCCTAATCAATTTATTTCTATGTAATCCAATTGAGTTCTGTAAGATCCTTTGAGAGCATGTATGTAAGCTAAACATGAACGTACTATGTGTATATCCATGCTATAAATGAATCCAAGATGTTTTGACAATAGCCCTCGAATAATCTAACACTTTGTGCATTCGGATTGTGAACATGTTTACCAAATGACAAGCTCATGAGAATTTTGTTCATCCCTAACTTCCTTGTTCTTCTCTGACGACGTTGATCTTTTTTTTTACTTTTTCTTGATTTGTTTCAGTTTCTTTGGTTAAGTCTTTTTGTCTTTCACAATTAACACTTGAGTGTGTAAAATTTTCACGTAATCACATTTATACTTGTTTTCCTTTCATTTCCTTGTTCTTAAAAGTCTTGGCACTTGAATCCTTTAATTTTATCTTGGAATTGACTTCCTATCATTTCCAAAATGATTAATTCCTAGCACTCCACAAGTACCGTTACCTAGAACTAACAAAGGGGTTTGTAGGGTTCCAACCTCATACTAAGAGATGTGAAAGGGATCATTCTTGCACACTTTGGTTGGAGTTTGAAGCTCATGAGACTCTCAATGAAGCATAATATCACAATCACTAGCTCTTAAGCCTTGAAGAAGCCCGCCATCATATATGAAGACCGAAAAGACCTTGGTAAGAAGAAAATTAGATAAAATTTTGTAAAAAAATGAACAAAAATATAAAAGGATATCTATGGTGATAGATAGAAAAGTGTGATAATCCAAGGATTCATGATGGATACATCTGTTGTGATAATCTCAACTATTGTGACAGATAGGAATTTGACAAATGATAGATTAGAGTTGTCCTGATAATGATGAATTTCATGATAGGATAGACAATCATGATATTAGGAGTGTTCGGATTGCTAGAGGCGGTCATGATAGACTAATGTGCATTTTGATAAGCATGGTTGTCATGAAAAGTGACAATTGTGGTGATAAAGAGGATAAATAGGTTCTGCTAGTGATAGCCATGGGTGTGGAGATATACAAAATTTTCACACTAGATTGAGCTCATTGCAATAAATAAAGGATATCATGACTAGTGGTCTATTATGATAATCACACAGTGTCAGGATGGTTAGGGTGTCATGATAGCCTTGGTAGGTAATGTGAAGATATGTATTAATGTCTTTGACCTCACTCATGTCTTGCACTCCATCTAATTGAATATTTCACACCCTTTTACTTGAGCTGAGTTTGGGTGTGTAGATCCTAGTCCTTGAGCTTGATCTACCACATGTTTTGACAATTGATGATTAATTTTCAATCATTTCTCGAAGGTGGGATCACATCTCACCCTAATGTTGCTTAGGATTTTTTGGCTTGGGAATATGATTGGATTTGCATTTCTCACTAGCACACTAGGTTCTCTAACTTGGTCCAATTTATCTTCCTAGGGGCTATAAATTTATGCAACTCATTTAAAGAGTTCAAGTAAAAAACTAGTCCCTCTTGTTGTGGGTGGTTTGAAAAGTATCCATAGAAGGAAGGTATATTTTAAGGGCTTTGATAATAAAGATCATCAGTTTATTGGATGCAGAGAAGAAGTTTTCTCTAACTAAGCCCATTTCTCATCTTGAATTTCCCATTAAGAGGTCTTGAGAATGCATATGGAATAAGGGGGGTCCTAGGGACAGATTTTTTGCATAGGTTGAGCTTTCTTTTCTTGGATGTATGGATGGATACTTTCGTGATTTTGAAGCATTGTGCTTAGCAAACACCTACTTTAACATGATCTAGTATGATTTCATGGAGTTAATTAGATTAATTGTTGCGTGGCCTCAAACATGATCCTATTCATTTGTTAAAACTCTAGATCTCCGTGAGGATAACACCATTCCAGATTTGCAACGCTTTGCCTCTCTTGTAGGCAAGTTAGATGTTCCTTAAACATCCTCTATACTTTTTGGGATATGAATCACAATATTGATCTTGCACTAGGGGTAGATGCAATGGAAGGTGTAGGATGGGAAAAATGAATAGATGAAGGAGGCGTGTGATTGTTGTTATAAGGCTAATATCTAGCTCTTCAAGTTTCTTAGCCTACCTTAACTTGGTTCTTTCTCTAGCATCTCTCTAGGTTCTAGCCATCCTCTTACTAGGGCCATCTGATTTTCTTGAACCTTCTTCAGTCTTTTGACTTGGGGACTTGCCTCACTTACTCACATTAGGTTTCTTCCTTGCTTGAGCGCATGCAAGTACATGGATATGGATTCTCTCTTCCACCCACTACTTATTTGATATCTACCTCTAGTATGTTAACTTGGGTGATCTTGGGTACACTTTTAGGACCTTTAGAAAATATATGTGATGGAGAATGCTTGTATTGATAAGCCTTTGGGTGTTCAAGGGATTGGATGTAGTAGGATGCTATATTCTCACCATGGGTGGAATAAAACGTTTTTGTGTTATGTAATTTTCTAGTAGCATGAATAACATTTTTTTTTATTGAATTTCTTGCATTTCAATGACGCAAGAGCTAGTGAATCATTGAAAGAACCTGGATCATAATACCTTATCCCCAAGGTCTTCTTAGAGTTCCATGTTGTGACAAATACTTCCACTTCTAATAAACATGCAAGTCTTGGTGGTTCAATGACTCTACCTCCCACTCTGGTCTATTGTTCATACTCCTCACCTTCTAAATCGTGCATAGGTGGCACTTGTGGGACTTCTTGAAGGGGTGAAGTTGGTTGTGGTGATGGTGATTGCCCCAATGTTAATGACAATGTAGTTTTATATCCTGATTTGTTCCCACAAGGTTGTAACTTGTTGTTAAAGCTCTTCAACCTCTACGGATCAATTGATGAAAAGTTCTTTGGTGTGGTAGGCAGGGGAACCATGGCCCTCTTTTCCTTGAGAGTTTTCAACTCATCCGTTTGTGAATCATATGCTTGACGGCGATTGTTTTTATAAAAAGGAAGTACAGCCTAAGCCTACTCTCCCACACTTGTATTAATTAAAAGAAAAGTACAAGTGAAGGGGACTAGTGCCCATGAGACCCCCGAATCTCACAGTGCAAGGGTAAATTTATAGAGTTTAGATGGCATTACAAAGAAGGTTAATCACCCTCTCATCACCCTCATGTAGGGACCGCTTGGGTTTAAGCTTGTTGTTGATCAGAAGGAGCACTTGATAATGCCTAAAGGGGGGGGGGGGGGGGGGGGGGGGGGGGGGGGGGGATTTTTTACAGTTAGTGATCCTTTTGCCGAGGAAAAATAGGGATTTCTCAATCGACCACTCTTTGGGGGAGACACCAAAGATATAAGCACATCTTTCTCTCCGCATCTTCCATAGGACCTCCCCTCTCATGGCATTCCAGAGAGTCATGAAGCAGCCGATTGGTTCTCCCAATAGAGCTTGTTTCCAACTGATATGTTTCTGAAGTTTAATTTTCTTTTCCAACAATCTGCCAAAGCCTGTTGGAGTTGGGACAAGTAAAGAAGATGTGAGCAACATCTTCAATGGATCGGTAGTTGCGCTTGCACTAGGGAGGCACCCCACAAATTTTGCTAGCCTTTAAGTTGGTCCAAATTCATCGATGAAGAATTTTCCATACGCGGATAGAATTTTATTTTTATGAGCAAGTGCTAGATAGCCATGAACTTAATGTCCCACAGTAGTCACGTCCACGACATGCACCACTTCTTGTTGAGGTTGACCTAGTAATCAATGGTTTCTTTGATGTTCGGGACTTTTTTTAGGCAATTACCATTGTGCCATCTAATACCAAGTGGGCATGGTGGTTCGTGCCACATGAGAAGATGAACTTTAGAATGGTCCCTGGCAAGATGTCTACTTTGCAAAGTATTCCATTCTTCATAGATAATGTTGATGCTAGGGTCAATATCCTCAAAGTTGATCCACTGGTTGGTGTCTTGTTTCCAGAGATGTTTCTATTTTTTTAAGCCTTTGTTCCATAGCCTCTTGGCGTTTCAGATGTTCCAAGGTTCCACGTTCCGGATACCATGGATTGGAAACCAAATAGAGTCATTTTGTTCTTCAGTTAGAAGCACCCATAGATTTAATGTACAAGGGAATAGTGCAGCCTTCTTCATCAAAATGAGGCATCTAGTATTCTTCATTGACGTCTATGTCCATGGTGACTAATATATCTTCCCAATGTGAGCCTCAAACTCTTCATTAAGGAAGATCATTGGCGTGCATAAGCTAGTTCTTTTGTAGGTTGTTTAGAGGTTGATTCTCATGGGACACTTGTTGCTAATAATATGTCCTTTATTTTTGCCAATTTGCACATCTATACATGAGCATATTCATGCATGCATAAGGCTGGCTTTCACCAACAAATCCATAAGGCTTTGGTGTAATGGTAATGCTTTCACCAAAATCTATGATTGATTTATGGTGTACCCATTTAGGAAATGTGAAGATATGTATTAACGACTTTACCTTCACTCATGTCTTGCACTCGATCTAATTCAATCTTTCGCACCCGTTTACTTGAGCGTGAGTTTGAGTGTGTACCACATGTTTCAACAATTGACGCTTAATTTTCAATAATTCCTCGATGGCGGGATGACACTACACCCTAGTGTTGCTTAGCATTTTTGTGCTTTCGGGTATGATTGGATTTGCATTTTTCACTAGTACACTAGGTTCTCTCACATGCACACATTTATCTTCCTAGGGGCCATAAATTTAGGCAACTCATTTATTGAGTTCAACTAAAAGTCTAGTTCCTCTTGTTGTCGGTGCTTTGAAAAGTATCCGTAGAAGGACGGTATGATTTAAGGGATTTGATCACATAGATAGTAAATTTATTGGATGGAGAGAGGAATTTTTTACTTCTTAAGCCCATTTCTCATCTTGAATTTCTGTTCTAGAATTGCATACTCAAGAATAATGTAGGAGATGGCGCTTGCTATCCTAGTAGAAGTTGTGCTTGAGTCTAATTTTCCAGCCACTCCTTTTTAAGAAAGGACATTTGATAGAGCCTACTCTTCCAAACTTTAATTAATAGAAATTACAGCTATACAAGCGAATGGGCCTAGCACCCATGGGAACCCCCCATATTCCACAAAACAAGGGCTATTTATAGATTACTAGGAAATTTTACAAAGAAAATTGATAACCCTCTCATCCCCCTATGTGGGGCCCACTTGGTTTTGATCTTGCTGCTTTCTAAGAAGAACACTCTATGGCATCTAAAGGATGGAGGCTTCTTACAATTGAAAATTCTTTTGCCTAAAAGGAAAAGAGATTTTTCAATCGACCATTCTTTATGAGGGCTTCCAAAGTTGACTATGCACCTCTCTTTCCATAATTTCCATAGATTATCCCCTCTTATAGCATTCTATAGTGCTGAGGAACATCCAATTGCCTCAGATAGCAAAGCTTGCTTCCATTTAATTTGTCCCTATAAGAGCATGATTCTCTCAAGGGTTTGTAGATCAATATTGATTTGGGGCACGAATAGAAGGGGTGTCCCAAGTTGCTGACAATAGGTAGGGGGATATTGATTCCCATACTTATATGATTGCTAGTAAATTTGTCTCAATGCTTTCTTGTAGATGTTTTTGGTAGGCATGTTGTTGCCAATAGGCAGGGGGTATTGATTCTCATACCTTTTTTTAAGGAATTTCGACAAAGCCTACTCTTCCAAAGTTTAATTAATAGAAAATGCAATTGTACATGTGAATGGGCCTAGCACCCACAGGACCCCCCCTCGTATCCCAAAAAGCAAGGGTTGCTTAAAGATTACTAGAGAATCTTACAAAGAAGATTCATAACCCTCTTGTCCCCCTCATGTTGGGCCCTCTTGATTTTAATCTTGTTACTGCTCTCTAGAAAGAACGCTCTATGATGTCTAAAAGGTGGGGGCTTCTTACAGTTGCAAATTCTTTTGCCTAAAAGGAAAAGAGATTTTTTGATCCACCATTCTTTAGAAGGGCTTCCAAAGTTGGTTGCACACCTTGCTTTCCATATTTTCCAAAGAGTCTCCCCTGTTATAGCATTCTATAGTGTTGAGGAACATCCGATTGCTTCAGCCATCAAAGCTTGCTTTTAGTTGATTTGTCCCTATAACAACATGACTCTCTCGAGGGCCTATCAGATCGTTATTGATTCGGGGCAAGAATAGAAGAGGTGTCCCAAGTCCTCCATGCCACAAAGAAATCTAATTGACTAACAAGAGTCTAGGTTCTAGAGGTGTTTCCACAAATAGAAGCTTTTGTTCCAAAGCTTCCTAGCTTGTTGGAGGTTCTAAGGCTCCACACCTGTGATGCCCTTGATAGGGAACTAGATCGAATCATTCTGTCTAATACTGACTGCCCATTTCCAATCTTCATTTATTCTGATAAATTGTTTAACTTTGTTCCAACTCTTCCATAGAGAACAAACCAAGCTGGAGCCTTTGAGAGTCACCAAAAATGGGGAGAACAAAATGGTGAGAAGGTTGAGACCCTTCCACATCGGGAGGCCCACAATCTTAAGGGCACTCTTGTTTCAAGAAATAAGCTTGGCTGAGAGGCATCCCTATTGCTCCACTCTTTAATTAACCATTTTGCCACTAACTTATTGGCCATTCCATCCAAGAATTCCCAAACTTCCTTGATGCTTTTGGCTACACTATCTATATTTTGATGGCAACTTATAATGTGTGAATATGATACAAACTGACAAGATCTCAATCTAGGAAGAAATATGAACTAGATACAAGAAATTCTGTGCAAATTATCTGAGGTATGAAGAGTGTGAAAATTTAGCACCAATTTTCATTGCTTTTTGAAGAAATAAATCCACAAAATGTGTCCTCCGTCCATGGGATTTGAAGCCATGCCTATGCTTTGAAAGGCCTTTGATTTATCCAAGAAGCCCATCGTCTTTCTTGTAAAGGAATGTATAAGCAAGACTAGTATTGCTAGAAGTCTTTGAGCATATTGGCATTGTCTCCAACAACATACATATGATGGAAATGGAAACCTTCAAATTTCCACTAAAAGAAAACTCAATATGGGTGATGCAATCTCAGATGAAGGAACCAATACAAGAGCAAATATATATATCATTGGAAGACAAGGCAAAAAGAGATCAAGTTTCAACAGAAAAACCACAATCCAATCAGGAAGGAAATGAAGCAGATATGGAAACCCAAAGAAAGAGTGGAATATCAATTTCCAATCTACAAACATAGGGGAAAAAATTCAAAGGCCAAAAAACCAACATCAAAGAAGAATCAAGTAGCTTCATCATATACACATGTGCAAAATGTTACAACAATTTCAAAAGCAGAGGAAAAAATCAAAATGGATTTGGAGAAAGAAATCCACATAAAAAATTCAAAATAAAATTAAAAAACAATTGAAGAATACAATAAATTAAGAGAAAGCATCATCATCAGAAAACCACTTAAGTGCATTATCTAAGACCCCCCTTTTGCACCATAAAGCATGTTGCAAGGTTAAAGTATGCATGTGTATGGCTACATTAGAAAGTCGTGCATTCACCAAGCACAAGAGGTTCAAACACCCATGCACAAGCAAAAGCTCTTTTCACATTAGTAAAAAGATCTAGGAGGGGAATAAAATCAAGAAAAGCCTCTTGAAACCATTATTAAGAGAGATAGAGAGAGAAAGAAAAGATTCAAAATAAATTGAAAAAAAGTATAGAAAAATAATGGGAAAAAGAAATACATTTATGTATATGTATATCAATGTTTTAATACTTTTTCTTGAGCACAAAGTAAGGAATAGGAGTGTGTGAGTTGTATTTTTGTTCCCTTTCTTATTTTTTATTTATTGTTTTCATATTTGTGTCAGCATTTTTCTTCAAAGTTCTTCCAATTGTACTAAAGAATCCTTGCTACAATGTGATGAGCACAAAAAAGAGTCTTTGAAAAGTGGAGTGACAATAGTGCATGATGATGTGTGGTGTAAATTTTTTATCTTCTTGTGATGATGCGATGAATGATTTTTTGGATTCTTTTATTAACTAGTATGGAGATTTGATGTGTTTTATCTTACAAGAAAATGACTAAGGGACTTCCAATAGCTGAATTGGAGGTGGACTCAGTGTCCCTATCAAGGGCACATTGGTTCCTTGATACTGAAGCAACAGAACAAACAGTCGAGTTATATTCCAAGGGAGAAGAACTTCTAGAGAAGGAATAGATAGAAAAGGAATTAAAAGAATTCCTCAAAATTGTGAGCAAGCATACTTTCAGAGTCAAGCAAGGAAAATATAAGTATACAATGCTCTACTAGGAGTTCTACAACTTCCAAAGGTCTACAACAGCTTATAAAAGGTAAAAAGCGATGGCTCTTCACAAAATATTGGAGGAATCCATGTTTTTCATTGATTTTGAGAGATATGAACAAGTTATGACATCATTACAAGAATTGAAAAGAGCTTCAAAGTCTTACTTTGTCTGCAAAGTGAAGAATTCAGAGAATGCAATGGTAGACATTACTATCAAAGCAGAGCACATTAAAGTTGCCTTATATTTCTATCCCATGGGAACAAAGGTGGATGTGAGCTTTGTGAAAAAGAATGTAGCTACTTATGCTAGCTACACAAAGTTCTCATATTTCAAGGATAAGGCAAATGAAGAACTGATCATCAAGATATTCATCCAATTATTATGTTTTCCAAGGATGCCTAGATACATCATGCCGCATAAGCTAGTAAATTTGGTTATGTTGAACAATAAAGACAAGACAAAGCCTTTTGGAATAGTGGATATGACACCATATATCCATGAACAATTGAAGGAAGCAACCAAGCGCTAAGAGTCCAAAAATTTGATGAATCGAATCTAGTTGCTTACAAAAATTATATATCATGTCCATTGAATTGAAGATAAATTGTTATCGGCTCTAGAAGCTCAAATGTTTAGGGCAACAATGACAAGAATCAAAAGCCTAGTGAAGAAGGTGTCTACAAAAGACACTGGGAGAAAAAGAAAGGAAATAGTGATGGAAGTACCACAACCTATCAAGAAAGGAAAGGTGAATCCTAGAAAGATAGAACTTGAGGAAGAAAAGATTACTGAAGATGAATTGAAGAAATATCAAAAGAAAGTATAGGATGACAAAGAGCCACACCCTCCTTAGACAAGGACTAAAAAGATATATTCTTATTTGATGCAAGATAGTGACAAGAGTAGCATATGAGGCCCAATATCAAAAAATGTTGGGAGATTATACTCATAAAGCTATAGATTGGACTCAAGAAGAGATAAAGCTCTATGAAGATATCCACAAACAAATGATGAATGTTGATACTGAAGTAATGTTCAGAAAGAGGGAAGTTGCACTAATCTCATACTTCGAAGAACTACAAGGTCCTCCAAAAAAAAGAACCACTACATTAGCTATAGTCAAAAGAAAAAAACAGGATCCTAAGTTCAAGAGAAAGTTGAAAGAATCAAAGAAATAGGCAAAAGACGAGAAAAATATTGAAAGTGAAGCTATGGCTGGAGGATCTTCCTTAATATATAGGATTGAAGATGATAAGGAAGAGACCAAAATATGCTCTTCTTCTCGTGCCCAAGAGGTTCCCCGATCTGGAAATCTATTACGATGGTTTTGAATTTAAAAAGGCAAATCAATTGGAAACAAGCATTACTTTGAGAAACAATTGGCCACTCTTCTACTTTGTGGAATGCTATCAAAGGGTACGTGCTCTAAAAGATATGGAAATAAAGATGTATGATAAACTTTGATGCTCATCTGAAATCATGGTTGATTGAGAATCCCTCTGCTTGCTAGCTAGAAGAATATGTAATTGTAAAATCACCTTTCACTTACCGTCAAATGTTTGCCTTGGAAAAAAAAAAGATTAAAAGCAAGTGGACACTCATGAGAGCAAAGAAAAAATCATTAACCTTCTCAATAACTCTCTTTTAACTGTTAGTCTCCTACCGAATCATAGTTCTGCTACCAGGTTTGGATTATCATAGCTATTACCCCTACTTTTTGGGATAAAGGGGATCCCAAGAGCACTATTCCCGTTCACTGTATAAGTATTCTTTTATTAGCTCAAGCATGGGAGATTAGGCCTCAAGTGAAATTCTTTTTTGAAAAAAAAATCCCTTGATGCAGAAAACATGTGACAAGTTCAAGCGTATGATTATAACATAGTTAAATAAAGTCGTATAACTTTGAGAAATAGAAAACGGATGAGATCAACACCTCAAATGAGAGGCATAATGAAGCTTGAAAAGGTAGTAAAGTTAAATTCATTTCATGATGTAGAGATACAGATAAAGCCAAACATTTTCGAGTTGATTTAAGCTCTGATAATAAAAAAGTGGTAGTCTAAAGTGTGTTTGTTCTTGGTAGTTCATAGCTTCGCTTAGAGCATTCTTTGTACTAAGTAGGTTTTAAATGTGTTTTGTGTTTTGATTTAGTAGGTGAAGATTCATGAGGGTGTGAACGTGCATGGACTTATTCAAATATTTTTGGAGATATTTAGAAGAATATTTAGAAGATAGTTATCTTTATAAGATAGTATTTTTTGTTACTTTTGTAAAAATAATAGATCACTTTAGAAAGCCACATTTTTGTAAAAATAGAAAATCATGATTTTGTAAATAAAGCAGAAGCACACTTTTTGAAGTGCCACCCTCATGTATCTTCTATTCAAGATGTAATAACAAATACCTATAAATACACATGCTCTGATAGAACTGCCCATCAGAGTATATGGGGGGAGATTGTACCCAATCTAGTGTCAAGTCTCTTATTTCTTTCTATTCTCTCAGTACTATTGTGTGATTTTGTTTCTGTACTATCCTCTGCATATGTGCGTCTGCGGGATCTGAGGGACAACACTAGTATGAGAGCCAAGGCATGTGTACAGATGTGTACGTATCAGCATCTGGTCATGATTTGTGGCATCCGTTCATTAACGGACAACTATCTCAACTATCAGGTACAAATTTTCATTTATCAAAACTAGGTTTTGGTTCTCTACATAAGGCCATGGACCTTACCCAAAATATTGATAGTTTTGGTTCCTCACCCCTACCGCAGGTACCAATTGAGCAACAATTAGAGCTTTTACAGCATGAACTCCAACACACCCAAAACGAGATTAAGGAACGTGATGCTGCACTCCAGCAACTACAAAGTGATGATAATAATCTAGTTAGGGTGGTGAAGACCATTATTATCACCCAAGAACAAGGCATGTAGTCCAAGATTGGTGCTAAAAAGTTTAGACTTGAAAAGGAGCTAAGTACTTTGGGTAACACCATTTCTATCCATTCTCTACTTTGCATGCAAGGTACCATTAATGGTAAACTTGTTGATATTTTACATGATAATGGTAGTTGGCATGATTTTATTTCTCATACATTAGTGCAAGTTCTCCAGTTAAACCCACTTCCTTCTATGTATAAAGTTAAGGCTGCATTTCAAGGAAACATATATAATGTTACAAGTGAAGTGCATAACATTCCGATTTGTATAGGTTCATACATAGATGAATGCACATTCCTAATGCTTCCTTTGCATTCCTATTATGTTGTACTTTGTATGCCTTTTCGTCATCATTATAACCCATGCAATCATTATCATACACACACCATGAGTTTTAAGTTTAACAATCAAGATATTTCTTTGTTTGCAATGCATGACTTCCAACCGTTTCCATTAATTAATCCTACTCAAGTCAAACATGCATCTAGGAAAGGCTATAATTCATGTATTGTTTTTGTCAATAACATAGTTGATTACACACATACCCTTCCTAATGCACATAAATCATTTATGGATTCCTATAAGGATATGGCTGATTTTCGTTCTAAACTACCACCCTCTAGGGGATCTGTTGATCATAGTATAGACTTAATTGCTGGTAATTCTCCTCTTCATAAAGCACCTTATAGGCATGGATCTTTACATCAACAAGAAATAGCTAATCAAGTGAAGGATTTACTCCATAAAGGACTAATAAGACCTAGTTCTTCTCCCTTTGGAGCAACTGTTCTTTTAGTAGAGAAGAAGAACAAGACTTATAGGATGTGCATTGACTATAGAGCGCTCAATAAGATCACAATTAAAAATAGATATCCTATTCCTAGAATAGATGATTTGCTAGATAAACTTCGTGAAGCACGTTTTTTAGAAAAATTGATGTTAAATCTAGATACAAATGACACAAAATGACATTTATAAGACTGCCTTTAGAACTCAAAGTGGTCATCTTGAATTCATGGTGATGCCTTTTGGACTCACCAATGCACCTGCTACATTTGCACGCATCATGAATAACATTTTTCTTGAGTACCAAGCTTTTGTTCTTGTTTTCTTTGATGATATACTTGTCTATAGTGAGAATGATGATGACCATGAAAAGAATTTAGCAACAATTTCCAATTTGTTACATAAAAACAAACTTTATGCCAATCTTGAAAATAGTTATTTATTCCAAAAGGAATTAGAGTATTTAGGCCATATTGTCTCTAATCAAGTTGTTCATGTCAATCCAAAGAAAATTAAAGTAATTTAAGAATGGTATGTACCTCAATATGTGAATGATGTATGCTTTTTTCTAGGATTAGCTAGTTTTTATAGAAATTTTACAAAAGGTTTTTCTTATTTAGCACTCCCACTCACATTATTGTGGAGGAAAAAGTTAAAAATTGCATGGGGATTAGCACAACAACAATCTTATGAAAACTCAAACATGCACTCTCTCATGCACCTGTTTTGCAATTACAAGATTTTGCACAATCTTTCCATGTAGTTACAGATGCTAGTGGTTTAGGTATAGGTGCTGTATTAATGCAAAATGACCATCCTATTGCATTTGAATATAGGAAACTTAAACTTTCAGAAAAGAATTATAGTATATATGATAAGGAAATTTTAGCTATTTTGCATGCTTTAAAAATTTGGAAACATTACCATATGGGTTTAGAAGTCCTAATCAAAGCATACCAACAAGCTATTAAAGATTTATTAAATCAACCATTGATTTTTGACGGACACATTAAATAGGCTTCATTCATAAAACATTTTCAACCTATGATTCAATATCAACGTGGAAATTTCTTATATTTCAAACACAATTTATGCATTACACAAGGTTTTAAAGAATTGTTTATGAACAAGATGCATGAACCACCATATATTGGCGATAAGGGCATACAAAATACTATTTCTACATGTAAAGAGTTTTTCTTTTGGCCAAATATGGACAAGGATATTGCAGAGTATGTTTCCCATTGCATTGTGTGTCAATATGTGAAATGACATCATGATAAAGAATTTATATTATTAGTGCCACTTCCCATACCTAGTGGACCATGGATTCAAATCTCTATGGATTCTATTACTGGTCTTCCTACAACTTCATCACATAATGATATGATTTGGACAATTGTTGATAGATTTAGTAAATGAGAATCTTTTTGCACCTCAAGCTGCTAAGTTACTTATTAAATCTATTTTTTTATCATGGTTTTCCAAAAGTTATTTTATCATATCCAGATGTTCATTTTTGTAATCACTTTTCGGTTGCATTATTTCAAAATTTAGGTTCTAAAATAGACTTAGCTCTACATTTCATCCTGAAAGTAATGGGAAAAGTGAAGCTATGATTAGTACTATTTTAGATCTATTACGTCGTTATTCTTTAGATAATCTAGGTAATTGGGATGAGAAACTTCCTTTGCTATAGTTTGCATATAATAACACTAACAGATACCACTAATGGACGTGCATCGTATGAAATTATGTATGGTAAAAAGCTTCCTACTCCCATGACTCTCACTCAAACTGATATACCTATGGCTGATTCTTTTGCACAAGATCATATTTCTACACTTCATGAGGTTCATGACCACATTAAAAAGAGTCAAGAATGTTACAAGTGTAATGTTAATAAGAAACAAGTAGCTAAACAATTTAATGAAAATGACTTTGTATGGTTACGAATAATCAAAAGATGCTCGAAAGATAATTCATCCTAAGGTTAAACTTGCACCACGTTATTATGGATCTTTTTGTATTATTCAAAAATTTAAAGAGAATGCTTTTAGATTAGACATAGCTTCTCATTGGAATATACATAATTCTTTTCATATCAGTTTATTGAAATCGTTTAAAGCAACTCTACCAATCACTCCTATTTTAGATGATCCTCCTTTTTTAGAAGAGGATGCTGAAATTTTAATTCTAGAGAAAATACTTGATTATGATGTTACTAATACATGCATAGGTAATCAATATCAATTATTTAGTTAAATATAAAAATCACATGGTGAAGAATCGTAATGGATTCATAAAACATCACTGACTCCACATTATGATCATTTGATTTTTGCTTATCATTCACAATCACATTAAATTCATGTTTTCCAGTTCCATGAATGTGTTTTTACATGGAACATGCTTATGATTGTTAAGTGATGGGACATCTGACTCTTCATCCATGTCCTTTTTATTCTTATCAATTGATGTAAGTTGCTCATCAACTAGGAGGCAGGTAACACTTTATGGAATAATAGAATGTCTAATGGATTTTAATGCCTTGAGGTTTTTCATGTGTTTTCTGTTTTGATTTAGTAGGTGAAGATCCATGAGGGTGTGAATACATATGGACTTATTCAAATATTTTTGGAGATATTTAGAAGAATGTTTAGAAGACAATTATTTTTAGAAGATAGTATTTTTAGTTATTTTTGTAAAAATAATAGATTGATTTAGAAAGAACGTTTTGTAAAAATAAAAAATCACAATTTTATAAATAAAGCAAAAGCATGCTTTTTGAAGCACCATCCTCATAAATCTTCTGTTGGAACATCAAGCTTACACTATTCTTGAGGTGGATTTGATCTACATCAAAGGCTATCGCGTTGAAAGAAATCTGTTGGAGAGTTCTTTTTTCTTATGCTCACTTATTGTATTTTTTACAAAAGATTTTTCATGGATCTTTTACCATTGTAAAAGCCTTGAGCTTTACACATGTAAAAGTAGAAAGATAGAGCCCAAATCCCACGAATTTGTGGTGGTTGAGTTGTAATCAACCAAGCAATCAATCACTTAAAAGTAGATCAAACTAGATCTTCACTTTTCCTAGATTGTAGGAAAGTGAATTGATTCCCTCCAACAACCATTCCCACCTTCATTTGAATTCAAAATCCACTTTTAAAACTCATAGAGCACTTCTAGAGTCTATGTAAAGACTTTAAATCACTTGTACAATACATGGAAGCAATATACATACACTTGTGACCATCCTTGTCTTGCTTCTTCAATTCTCTATATCATCTTCTTTACCAACAGTAATCTTGCAGAGGCTGTTGCTCTCTCTTCAAAGCTTCAAATTGAGTGCAAGATGGCTCATTAGAAAGGTATTAGTGTCTACTTTATGCTCATAAATCTTCATAGCATGTGGTTCAGTAGATTGAGCAAAACTTCAGTTTTTTTGTCTCGAGGTCAATCTCTACATATTCTTGAAAAATAAGAAGTACCACCATTGAGTGTTTGATTCATTCCTATAGCATATTTTGATTATTCCTTATATTTTTGTGCATTCTATACACTCAATCCTATGTGTATCACTTCCATAAAAGGATTTTTTCTAATTGTAATCACGTTGGTCGGTATGGCATTTGAAGTTCATTGTCTCTTCCATAGATAGTAAGTTTTTTGAGCTACTCGATGCACGAACCTATTTGTTTTGTATCAAATCCTTCTCCTTGATGCTCCAAAGTACATAATGCATTTCTTTGCACTTATCACATGCCTATAAGGTCTTTTTGAGTCTCCATAAGCTCAAGGGCTGGTCTTGTGGTATCAGAGCTAGATCAAGATGGGTGATGGATTTCCCTGAATGATCAAGACGCTTGATCGACACAACTATGCAGCTTGGCAAATCAGAATGGAGACCTATTTGTGAGGTAGAAATCTTTATGGAATTGTAGCAAGTGATGAAGATATGCCTATTCCAAGATCCAAAGGAGGACCTACACAAGAGGAGACAGATAAGCTCACACTTTGGTGCACAAGGGATGCTCAAGCAAGGTTGTACATACTAAACTCTATTTCTAACTTTCTATTACCATATATTAGAGGATGCAAAACATCTCAAGTGACTTGGGATACCCTTGAGACTTTCTTTTCTGCTAGTACCAAAGCAAGAAAAAATCATCTTTGGAACGAGTTCAACCAAATGAAGAAGACACCTAAGCAAACCATCACGGAGTTTGTTACCAAGGTCAAGGAGGTTGCAGATCAGTTAGCATCCATTGGAGAGCTGATTGAAGAAGAGGCTATCATGAGGCAAATTCTCAATGGGAGTCAAAGTGATAAGCAATGGCAATCCTTCACGATGGCTTATGATCTCATCATGGATGTGCGAACTCTAGACTTCAACATCTTTCTTGAACAACTCTTCAATCAAGAAGCCAACAATAGCATAACAATAACTCCTATCATGGTAATTCAACTAGTGCTCTATATGCAGATAAGAAGGATAAGAAGCAGAAAGGAAAAAGAAGGAAGAAGATGTTAGTATATGATCAATGTCTACCCCTCATGATTGTATGCACATTTTGTAAGGCCCCCTTTATGAGGAGAAGCCAAGCATGCATTAGCCAATTGATGGGAATCCCAACTTGCATGTTGGATGAAGGTCATATTGGACCATGTAAGGTATTATAAGGAAAGGGAGTTAGCAGGGTCCCCAATTGTGGGGTCCGGGGCAGCGGTGAGCAGCCCCGACTGGGGGGTCCAAGGGGGCCAGCGGGCCCCCTGGCTGGGGGGTCCTAGGGGGCCAGCGGGCCCCCTGGTGGGGGTCGGGGGGCAGCGCCCTCGATGCCACGGTAAAGGGAATATTCCATGGAATATTCCTTGTCGGAGTCATAAATCATTTATATTTGTTAGGTCGGTTCAACCAATCTAAGCCGTGTATGGCAATAACGCGGGCGGTGGCCGCCCACGCTCTACCGCCCATGTATAGCCATCCATGGCAGGCCACCCATGATCCTATATATACATGACTTGTGCACTACCTGAGACACTGAGTTGAGCCAGCATACCTCTACCTTGTATCTCCCGTTCTAGAGTTGTCTAGATCACCATTTAAGCTCTACCTTGAGAGCGCACGGGTGGACAACGCCATCATCTTTGTACTTGGTGCTAGTAGAAAATTATTGAGATTCTCCTATATCTGTTATCTTCTCTGCTATTGCTCGTGTGTTAGATTGCGTAACTTTTGTCTTACAGAAGAGACTTCCCATGCCAACTTCGCAAGCAAGAGCAAGTGGAAAGGGAAGAAGAAAGGACCAAAGCAAGACAAAGCCAAAGGTAAGAATGTTCAACCTTGTGCCATATGTGATAAGACCAACCACACCACTCAAAATTGCTGGTTCAATGGGAAGGCCCAGAAAGGAAGTGGAGGAGGTGGATATGGCATCAATAAAGGTAGAGGTGGACACAACTTCAAAAATAACAATAGAGGCTATAATCAAAGGGACTTCAACAATTATTCAGAAGATCAACCACATGAAGACTCATTACTTCTTATGAATCTAAGCCACAAAGAAGGTAAAGAACATGATCATTTGTTCTACATAGATTCAAGTTGTTCAAATCATGTTGCATGCAACATTGTTCTTCTATCTGACTTGGATAGTCCAAATCGTATACATGAAGTGCAAACAGGGGATGAAACAAAACAGAATGTGGAGAAGATTGGTAATGTCAAAGCTTCCAATGACAAGAAAAACATTCTAAGTAAGGTTCTCAATGTACCCACTATCACTAAAAACCTAATAAGTGTAGGACAAATAGTTGAAAAAGGCTTGCAAGTTAGGTTCACCCAACATGGAGCTTTTGTGGAAGATCCATGTCAAGGCTTCAAGAAGATAGCGAGAGGTTAGAAGCATGGTAGGCTCTTTAATTTTGAAGTAGGAAAAACTAGGAACATAGCTCTATTCAACTTTGGGTATATAACCCTAAGTGAACTTGAAGTGTGGCATAAGAGACTTGCTCACGTGAATGAAAAAACCTTGAAGGATATACGCAACGATCAAAGTGTTCTAAGATTGCCGAACATATCAAAGCAACACATGATCAACAAGTGTGATGCATGTTAGATTAGGAAGGCACAAAGACAACCATTCAACCACAAAGGCTACATCCACAACAACTTATTGGACTTAGTACATATAGATGTATGGGGACTAAGTCCAGAACCTTCATTGGTAGGATCAAGGTATTATGTCTCATTTATTGATGACCATAGTAGATGGACTATTCTTTACTTTATCAAGAGTAAGAATGGTGTTTGATTGCTTCAAAAGGTATCTAGAACATGTGGAGAATCATACAGGTAGATCACTCAAGAAGCTCAGATCTGATGGAGGGGGGAATACTTCTCCAAAGAGTTTGATGAGTTCTTGCAGGACAAAGCTATCAAAAGGGAAGTGACTACCGGGTACTCTCCTCAATTAAATGGAATTGTAGAGAGGAGAAACACGAAATTGGTTGGATTAGCTAGAACAATGCTTGAAGAGAAGAAGTTCCCACATTATCTATGGGTAGAGGCTATTTAAACTACTATGTACCTTGTCAATAGACCACCATCCAAATCACTTCAAGGTATGACTCCTTATGAAGCATGGCATGGAAGAAAACCTAGTCTTGGACATTGTTTTAGGTTGTTTAGCTTATGTTCATGTACCATCACAAATAACAGGTAAGCTAGATGAAAGGGCAACAAAGGTAGTGTTTATTGGATACGATTCAAATAAGATGGGTTACAGGTTCTATAATCCTTCAACCAAGCAATTCAATACAAGTAGAGATGTTGTGTTTGAAGACCACATGTCTTGGTATGATGAAGACAAACAAAAGGTAACTCTACCATATGATCTTGATTCTAATTCTCATCAATTAGGAAGCAATCATGATACACAGGTCCACGATCCAAGAAGTGATATAGAAGATGACCAAGATGAAAGGGAAAAGGATTACAAGCTATGGAAGTGAAGAGGCAAAGCAAAGATGCAAGAGGTTGGAGAATGTTCCAAACAAGCACCTAAAAGATCAACAAGAGAGAAGAAACAACTAGAATGGTATGGATATGATTCTACATTTGTTACAAAGCATTCAATCTACTTGGAAAAAGACTCTATTTCAGAGGAACCCTCAACCTATGAAGAGGCAAAGGGAAACCCTAATTGGGAAAAGGCCATGAAAGAAGAAATAGATGCATTGAAGGAGATGGACACTTGGGATTTGGTTCCAATGATGTCGAATCAAAAGATAATTGGTTGCAGATGGGTGTATAAAGTTAAAAGAAATTCAAATGGATTAGTTTGCAGGTACAAGGCAATGTTAGTTGCCAAAGGATGCTCATAAACTCATGGTATAGACTATGAGGAAACATTCTCACCAGTTGCAAAGATGACTACAATCAAGACATTGATAAGTGTAGATGTTGCAAGGAATTGGAGACTCCTCCAACTTGATGTGAAAAATGCATTTCTAAATGGTTGGATAAGTGAAGAGGTATACATGTCAAAACCACCAGGTTTTGAAAACCCTAATCATGCATCTTATGTTTGCAAACTTAAGAAAGCATTGTATGGATTAAAACAAGCTCCTAGAGCTTGGATTTATAGGTTGATTACATACAGGGTTCAAAGCTAGCAACTCAGATCCTTCTCTATTCATCAAGAGGGATCATGATGAGGTGTTTTATCTATGTGTATATGTAGATGATATTATTTTGACATGTGATGATCTATGTGGCATTCAAAGGATCAAGAGACACATGCAAGAGGAGTTCAAAATCGATGACCTAGGCAAGCTCATATATTTCCTAGGTATGCATGTGATATAAATGGATGAAGGAATGTATTTGAATCAGAGGAGATACATTCAGGATCTTCTTCTCAAGTTCAAAATGGAGAACACCAAACCTGCAGGTACACCTTTGGAGATGAATCATAAACTTAGTGTTTATGAAGGTGAGAGAATTGAAGACATTAAAGAGTATCAAATCTTGGTAGGTAGCTTCATATATGCTACTCATACAAGGGCAGACATCTCATATAGTTTCGGAGTGCTTAGTCAATTCATGCACTCATCGAGAAGACCACACATGGATGCGGCTAAGAGAGAAATTAAGTATCTCAAAGGTACAATCAATGAAGGTATATTCTATCCTTACTCTTTAGATTTGGATATCAAAAATTCAGATGCAGATTGGGCAGGAGCTAAGGATGATAGAAGAAGTACTTCTGTTTACTTAGCATTTGTAGGTTCAAAGCTAGTGTCATGGATTTCCAAGAAGAAACCAACAGTTGATTTATCCTCGACTGAAGCAAAGTACAGAGGCTTTACCATAGCAACTCAAGAGGAAATATGGTTAAAGGCATTGTATACAGATTTGGGACTTGTGAGTTCCAAACCTCACATATTTGGAGATAATGTAAGTTCCATGCCTCTAGCAAAAAACCCCATTTTCCATGCAAGAACCAAACACATAGAGGTGCATTACCACTTCATCAAGGAGAAGCTCATGGCAAATGAGATTGACATTTCTTTTGTTCCAACTGAAAAGCAAGTAGCATATATGATGACGAAGGCACTTGATGGAATAAAGCTTTGTAGATTCAAAGCTATCACAGGTATTCAACATATGAGAGAATGAAGACTCAAGCATACTTTAGCTTGAGGGGGAGCTATTGGAACATCAAGTTTACACTATGTTTGAGGTGGATTTGATCTAGATCAAAGGTTATCACGTCGAAAGAATATCCATTGGAGAGTTCTCTTTTCTTATGCTCACTTATTGTATTTTTAAAAAAAGATTTTTCATGGATTTTTTACCATTATAAAATCCTTGAGCTTTAAACATGTAAAAGTAGAAAGATAGAGCCAAATCCCACAAATTTATGGTGGTTGATCTGTAATCAATCAAACAATCAATCACCTAAAAAAAGATCAACCTAGATCTTCACTTTTCCTAGATGGTAGGAAAGTGAATTGATTCCCTCCAACAACCATTCTCACCTTCATTTGAATTCAAAATTCACTTGTAGAACTTGTGGAGCACTTCTAGAGTCTATATAAAGACCTGAAATCACTTGTACAATACATGGAAGCAATATACATACACTTGTGACCTTCATTGTCTTGCTCCTTCAATTCTCTGCATCATCTTCTTCGCCAATAGTAATCTTGCAGAGGCTCCTTCTCTCTCACTAGAGCTCCAAATTGAGTGCAAGATGGATCGTTGGAAGGGTATTAGTGTCTACTTTATGGTATATTGTTTGATTCATTAGATTGAGAGAAATCTCAATTTTTATGTCTCGGGGTCAATCTCTACATATTCTTGAAAAATAGGAAGTACCACCGTTGAGTGTTTGATTCATTCCTATAGCGTATGTTTCTTATTCCTTATACTTTTGTGCATTATATACACTCAACCCTATGTGTATCACTCCCATAAAATTATTCTTTCTAATTGTAATCACGCTGGTCGCTATGGGCATTTGAAGTTCATTGTCTCTTACATAGATAGTAAGTTTTTTGAGCTAGTCGATGCACAAACCTATCTGATTTGTATTGACTCCTTCTCCTTGATCCAAAGTACATAGTGCATTTCTTTGCACTTATCGCATGCCTATAAGGTCTTTTTGAGTCTCCATAAGCTCAAGGGCTAGTCTTGTACCTATTGGTTGGACCAAACTTCGTCGCTTCCAAATGCACTTTTCAACCTCCTACAAGCTTCTCCAAGTTCTTTCATCTTCCATTCGAGACATAATAAGTACCTATAAATACACATGCTCTAATAGAACCCTCCATCAGAGTATGTAGGGGTCTCTTGTCTCTTTCTATTCTTTGAGCACTTTTGTGTGATTTCATTTTTGTACTATCCTTTGTGTACGTGCATCTATGGGATCCGAAGGACAAAAATTTTGTTTATCTGGATAACAATAGGGATTGGGAGTTTGTTGGGGATGCTTTCATTCAGAAAGACCAGTGCATTATGGACATTTCAAGCAGTGTTTATTTGCTCAAGGGAAGAGCTAGTACAAAGTTTTCTCTTGGATAAACAACATATCCAAACTTTTAGTCTAGAGATGCTTATGGTGGTGAAACGTATGGGGTATTCTAACATCCATTTTCTTTATGGTCAACATCCTCAATTAAAGGTTCAATCATGATGGGAAGCATGTGTTCTCATTGCCAATTCTCCAATTATCTGAAGGACTTACACGTATTTGATCTAGCACATACACATTTCACTTGATTAAGTCTTGATTCAACACATATACATTTCACTAGGTTAATTCTATTGATGAATGCTTACCAATGGAGGCATCCTAAAATGGCTTCTTTCCATGCACATAAAAAATCCCATATTGGTCAATTCTTTTCTTTCAACAATGTTCCAAGTGTTTTCTCTAGTTTCCATGCAACAACATTTTACTTCTCTGAGTAGAGCATGCTTGGCTCTTTTGTGGGCCACATACTGAAGGATCTCTCCATCACTTCTTATGGGGATGATAAATAGTTCAATGAAAATGTTTTGTTCAAGATACTTGTGCAAAATTTGACAACCCAATTTCGTTTTGATATGCATCTGTTCTGATTTCTCACATATTTTTCTTCTTGTGTTGCACTTAATTAATTTCTCCATAATTCATTTGGACATGTATAATCAAAGATAGAGATATGAACTTCAAAACAAAAGGAATAGTAACATATGCAAAATAGAGTACATAAACCAGCCCCCATCTTCCATTCTGTTCCTCTCGATAATGATGAGTATAGTGCAACCAGAAAAATAGAGGCCTAATATAAATTAAGTTGTTTGGGTTGGCTGAGCTGAGACCTGCCCATTTTGCAGCAAGCTAGTTGAGCTGCTACTGTTCTTCCTTCTATTGTCTATTCTTCTACTCGATAACTTCTCAAGGTGTTACTGCTCTCTGATCTAGAGCACATCTCCTCTGTTGTGGTTGAGGCTACGAATGGTCTGCTCGGTGCTTGCTTCAGTGGCAAGTGCTCAGATTTCTTTATCAATTGAACTGATTAGTTGTATAAGCTTTTTATTGATGCGAGCATAGCTGAATAGATCACTGTTGATGTTGTTGCCAAATGCAGTCGCACAAAGCGATTTTGCTAGAATGTCCTTTGCAGTAGCTTGGAAGAATCTGTGACCTTGGAAGCTCAAATATTCAGGGCAACAATGACAAGAATCAAAAGCCTAGTGAAGAAGGTGTTTACAAAAGATAGTGAGACGAAAAGAAAGGAAATAGTGATGGAAGTACTACAACGTATCAAGAACAGAAAGGTGGATCCCATAAAGATAGAATTTGAGGAAAAAAAGGTTACTGAAGAGGAATTGAAGAAATATCAAAATAAAGTATAGGATGACAAAGAGCCACACCCTCCCAGGACAAGCACTAACAACATATATTCTTATTTGGTGTAAGATAATAACAAGAGAGTAGCATATGAAGCCCAGTATCAAAAAATGTTGGAAGATTATACTGTAAAAGCTATATATTGGACTCAAGAAGAAATTAAGCTCTATGACGATCTCCACAAACAAATGAGGCATTCTAATATTGAAGTAGTGTTTATAAAGAGGGAAGTTGCACTATTGTCATACTTCAAAGAATTACAAGGTCCTCCAACACAAGAACCACCACATTAACTAATCAAAAGAAAGAAAAAGGATTTTAAGTTAAATAGAAAGTTGAAAGGATCAAAGAAAAAGGCAAAAGATGAGAAAAATTTTGCAAGTGAAGCTATGGTTGGAGGATCTACCTTAATATATAGGATTCAAGATGATAAGGAAGAGACCAAAATATGCTCTTCTTCTCATGCCCAAGAGGTTCCCTGATCCGAAAATCTATTACGATGATTTTGAAACATAATTTAGCACATCAACGCACATTCCTTTCTACCAATACTAATCTCTTGTCTTTTCAAAGGTTCCAAAAAAACTTTATATCCTGCCCACATAGCATCATGCATTTCTTTTGTAACTTGACTTTGTAATAATATCGATCCTACACCCTCTAGGGATTCACAATCTTCCCTTTTGAGTGTCTCCATAAATAACCATCTTTTAAGAAAAATTTGAAACCTTTTTTCCTAATATCTCGAAATTTGGCTTGAGACCAAACATTTGCTAGAGTTAAATTGCTCAAATATTTCCTGATCTCTTTCGAATCTCCTTCATATTCATCTTCATTGAATTGTTCCAATGTTAAGCTATTAGCTTCATATGTACAAGCATATAATTCTCTTTTCATCAATTCTTCCTTCAACATCTTTCAACCTAGCTCGTGAAAGAATGTCAACAACTCAATTTGCCTTTCCCGAAATGTGAACAAACTCACGATTGATTGATTTTATATAATCAATCCATTGGAGCATTTCTATATCATGAGTAGAGCAATTAACAATCATACTGAGAAGTGGTAAACAATCAGTCTCCACAATTTTGTTATGAGGAATGAGATAAGGAAGAAAGCTCACACACACACACTCACAATAAAAAAGGAGCACACACAGATTGAGGCAAGGAAGAATGATCTTCTTCTTCTTCTTCTATTACATAAAAAGGATGCACAAGAATGACCTAAATCAATAATACACAACTGCAATATATAGAGAATAATACATAAAGGAAAATCCTAATGTTTGCAAATGAGTGGGCTCATAAGAAAACGAATGTGCCATCACTCTCGGTAGATAAATCTAGTAATGCTCAAGGAAGTATCCTTGCCATATATGAGCATGACCACTATACATGTCAAGGAAATGAAAAAGTGATAAATGTCATCCTGGATCATCACATGTTGAGTTTGATATCGCAACACTCCCCCTCAAGCTCAATGTCATGTCATGTAATCCAAGCATCTTCTAAAACTTCTTCAACTTCTCAGCTCCAAGTTCTTTAGTGAAAATATCAGCAACCTGCACATCTCTCCTTACATACACAAGGTCAATATCACCTGCTAATACCTTTTCCCTGATGAAATGATAATGTACTAGTTATGAATTATGGAATGTATTGAACAAGGAATTATTGGAATGATAATGTGTTAATTTATTAATGGCTTGATGTGCTTTGATGTTTTTGATATAGCAGTTGAAGGTTTGTGAGGGCATGAAATGCGTGAAAGGATGGACACCAATAATTGGATTTATATTTTATATAGTTTGTAAATAACCCACATAGGGGGGGTTCAATTTTTAGAAATAGTTAGTAAAGTAAGTGGTTAGGATATGGATCACTCTAGACCATGATTTTTGTTATTAAAAGCAAAGGTTCTCTACAAAAGAGACCAACTTGTACTTTCATGCATGCTTTTCAAAGCTGCTCTCATGTAACCACTATTTTTTACATAATCAATACATCCTATAAATACATGCACTCTGTGGACTCGCAAAATAGAGTGCATGGGGCGAGATTGCACCCAATAGTGTGTTCTATCTAGTCTCATTGTGTATCTATTTTTCTATTTGTTTTCAACATTCATAATCGCTATGAGCATATGAATTAAGATCCTAATAATAGTGGTATCAGAGCTTGCACCACTACAGAGGGATCTATTTTTAATTGTTTTGGTTGTTTATCTATGTTTCAGTGTTCTATGTTCATGATATGATTCCAATTTTGTTTTCATTTTTGTTTCTATTTTCAATTCCCATTCCAATTTCAGTTCCTATTTTTGTTTCTGTTTTAGTTCGAGTTCCTTTTTCTGTTTGAGTTCGAGAACCAGAACATACGTTTACACTGACATTTACTCCTTTGGCTTACTAAAAGGTGTCAATTAAGGCATCGACTAAGGCATAGAACTTAGGCATAACTAAAGCATTACTTTGGCATCTCTGGCTTCCCTAGCACCCATGGATCCCTTGGCAACCATTGGCAACCATTGACTATGGGCAAACCCTTTTTAATTTATGAGTGGCAATAAGGAGTTTTATATTCACCAAGGAGGGAGGATTTGAACCCACAACCTCACTCTCATAAGGGAAGTGTTTTACTACTATACTATCTCTTTGTGTTGTTGCTCTAGTTCTCTTTTCTTATATTTAAAACAACTTGCATCTCTTTCTTACTTTTTCAATTCTCAAGAATAAACCTTCCTTTTACATTTTAATTCAAGCAATCTCAAAATTGTTTTTCCATATCTAGCAAGAGGGATTTGTTCTCTACATACTCATGGACTCCACAAACACCATGGAGGATTTTGGTGAGTCACATCTACCTGAGATACCACTTGAGCAACAACTAGATCTCCTATGGAACGAACTTTGAGGTGCTCAGAACGAGATCTGACAATATGACAAATTACTTTAGAAGATACAATTTGATGAAGATAGCATTGCAAGGGTGGTAACAATTATTGTCTCTGCCCAATTTGATGGCATGCATTCCAATATTAGTGTTAAAAATTACCAGTTTCTATGGTTTGATGGCCGTAAGGATGGCCCTTTAGTTCTTTCATGGTTATCAGAGTTTGACGATTTTTATAATAATGAAACATATGCTAAAAGTGAAAAAGTCAAATTTTCCACTAACCATTTAGTAGGAAAAGCTTAGCTCTTGTGGAATGTCTTGCATCAAAACACATATCATCCAACAATGTGGAAGGCTACCATCAGATCTTAATGTCTAAATATAATTCCATGTCTACTTTTTGACCATGACTTTAAAATTTTGGAAGTGACTAAACACTTCACGCTTCTCTTTCATGACATATACTCATACTTTCAATGTATGGTCATCAATGAAAGTAACATAAAACCTACAATTGCCCATAGATGTGGTCTTTGTAGGACCCCAAACATCTGTATGTACTATTTCTAGCACATTCTCAGTAACATGCTTGTCATGTGAAAATGATGCTCTTGATTGTTTACCAAATTGACATGCTGCACATACCATTTGCAGTTTTCCAACTTTGAAATTTGACAGTCCATTGACAATCTCCTTTGACTACATCAATTTCAGCCTCTACAAGTTTGCATGTCCAATTTGTTTGATCTCTATATCAACAATAACTCTTGCACCTTTTGCAAACATGGCTGTATTCATTTCACGATTTTTCACATTTAAGTGCACATCGTACCCACTTTGTTTCCTTTGGAAATTAATCTTCCATCCTGTTTGTACTCCTCTACATATATCCCATCAGCATTTAACCCGACTTGTCATCCATTGGTCAACCATTTATCCAATAAAAACTAGATTCTCTGTTATATTTCGAACATGTAGCACATCAGCAAGATGTTTTACCTTTCTTCCATAGACAGTGCTATGTTTCCTATATGCTCAATAGAGTGTGATGTGTCATCATCTATTTCAACATATCTAAGCATTGGCAATTTAGAAAAACTACTAAACCATTCCACATTAGTTGTCATGCAATTTGAAGCACCTAAATCAACATACTAGACATTAGCATTCGATTTCAAAACATCCATAGAATTCGTATTCATCACATGATGTTGAACCATGAATAAATTCTTAGAATCATCTTCACTTGTGGATGCATAGTTGTTTTGTTGCCTTTTGTTATTTTGATTCTTCAACCTCTAAGCACATTCAAAGTGTCTAGGTTTACCACAATTCTAGCATCCTTTAGTGTTATTACCTGAATCATTTCTTTGAAAATTTTTGCATCCTCTTTGGCTCCCCTACCTCAAAACTATCCTCTACCTCTTGCATGATTCAGATGTTGACATTGGTCTTGGTTACTATTTCCTCTTCCACTTTGGAAACCTCTGCCTCTTCCGTTACCAAAGTAGAATACTTGCTCAAAACTAGGTTTTCCTTGGGAATTTGAATCCTCACCAAGATTCTTTTCTTCAATAATCAACATGGACACTAGATCACTGAAATTTAGAATATTTTCTTTGGTCTATATAGAATTTTTGAACTGCTTATATGCAGCTCCTAAACCATGAAGGCACACTTCCACCTTATCATCATCATCTACATTCACACCAATAGATGCAAGTGACTCACATATGTTTTTGATTTTTAGGGTGTAGTCACTTACCAAGTTGCTCTTTTTCTCTAATTTATGTAGCTCGTTCTTGAAGTGCAATTTTTGTGCCTTTATATTCGTCTCATACAATGTGACCAAACTGTTCCAAGCCTCTTGTAGTTTTGGCATCTTGTATGTGTTCAATCATGCTATCCTGGATGCTAACAGATAGCCAATACATTACCTTTTGTGCCCTTTGATTCCATTCCTCATATGCTCTTAACTAGTTTGCAATCCGATTCCTCTTTGCTAACTGTGGAAAATTTTTGTTCTCTCCTTCAATGTACTTCTAGTAGCCTTTTCCCGTCAAGAAATTCATCATTCTGAATCTCCAAGCATGGAATTTGTTTTTGTCCAGGTTATTGCTCATAAGCTGCCTCATTCCATCTATGTTTTTCATTTTTGTAGCAAATCACAACACTACAAAAACACTACAAGCAATACTTCTGCTTGAATGCTGTTGCACTATGATGTGAGAGTTTGATCTAAAGAAAAAACACATCTTTCATGTATCAACAGTACATAGAATCACTTGAAATTTTGGGTCTGGAATATTTGAGTGTCAGCGAACAGAATGCACGCTATAATTTCACAGATTTGCCTGATCTTTCTACAAGCCCCACCTTGAAGGCTCCAAAATAGAGGTTGAGACACCTTCTACCTTCATGCTAATTTTCATAGCAATATGTGTTTGTTGGTGAATCATGTTTTCTCCATGCCTTCTGATGTACTCTTCACGGCCAGCCTTCTCCATGACCTCTCTATAGCCAACTTGGCTCTGATATCATGTCATGAGGAACGATATAAGGAAGAGAGCTCTCACACACACACACTCACAATCAAAGAGAAGCATGCATAGACTCAAGAAAGGAAGAATGATTTGCTTCTTCTTCTATTACATAAAAGGAATGTACAAGAATGACCTAAACCAACAATACAACAAGTGCAATATATAAAGAACAATAGATGAAGAAAATCCTAATGTCCACGAATGAGTGAATTGGCAAAAAAAAGTGCCATCAACCTTGGTAGATAAATCTAGAAAAACTAAATGAAATATCCTTGACATATATCAGCGTGACCGTTATACATGCCAGAGAAATGAAAAAGTGATACGTGTCATCTTGGATCATTACATGTTGAGTTTGATATCTCAACAAATTACATACGCTCCAATGAAGTATTCTTTCTCACATTTCAAAGTTGTTACAACTCCCCATAGTTAGCACTCTTGATTTATAGGTAATTCCTTTGTGTGTCATGTAAAATTTTTGCTCCAAATATTATTGCATATCTATTCCCCTTTTCATCATCTTTCCCTATTGCCCATCCTATACAAACTCGACTCGTATCAACTATTAAGATTACACGCTTTCCGCTAGTAAAATCTAATTTTTTTTAGAACAATTCTTGAATCAAAAGATTTTTCAATGATTTCATAGCTTTAGTATGCTTTTCAGTCCAAAGGAACTACTTCCCTTTTCTCAAGAGTTGGTACAAGTCATTTGCCACATGAGAAAAATGTGGTATCCAAATATCATAAAATACACATGCTCCAAGGAACCATCTAACTTCACTCATATTGTAGCATACATCTAGTAATTGATTCATTGCATCTACCTTTGCACGATATGGTTTACGTCCATAATGACCACACATGTGACCAACTATTAATACCTCATTAACACCAAATACTGATTTTCACTAGAAAAGGTCAAATTTACTTCTTCAAATCCTTCTAGAACCTTCTCACAATCTAATATGTGATCTTTCACATGTTTTCTACATCCTTCATCATCAATTTGATAATCTTTCATACACTCGTTCACACCCTTTTATTGGCACATCATCAAGGAATGGCATAGTTATGATGGAACAAAATCACGCACCACATTATGCATTGCAGTCATCATGTGTGCCATAGAGTTGGCAGCTTCTTGTGGTAGCAGATGCATACACACTAATCCCAATGGAGTCTTCGTGGTCGTAATATCTCTACTCCCTATTGCCAATTGAAGCTGGTCGTATCTAGAGTAGAGATCTCCCATGGAATAAATCACATGATCAACAAAGGCTTCTGCATAATCATCTATAATTGGTCCAGTTCTGACATTCCTTATTGTCACTTTATTTACTAGATAAAGATCTTGAATGAATCTCAATTTTCCATTCTCCTTTGGCACGATAAACCATCGATTTGAATAATGAGTTGTAGAAGGCTCCAAAATATTCATGGTAATTTTCTCATTTAATAAACAAATTAGTTCTAGAAGATGAGCTTTTGGTGCTAGGATAGGTCGTAAGTTCCATGGGATATGAGGAATTGTGAAAATTACCATCAGAGCTACCACATTTGTGTTGAAGACATGATTGCTCCTACATCATCTACATTTGTATTGGCATGAGTGCATCTTCATTTTGTATCTAGGAGGCACTCCATTTCTAGTTTATTTGTATTACCTTTGTATTGTATATTGTATTACCTTTCCATTTTATATTGTATTACCTTTGTATTTGGGTACTTTTCCATTTGCTTCTACAATTGTATTCATTCTCCTTTTAAGGGATCCCAAATGAGATGTACTTTGGAGAGCCCTTCCCAAATCTATATAAGAAGGACCTCTCCCCCCATTTGTATTTGGTTAGAAGCTTGAGGAGCCTATTCCATGCTCTTGGCAAGCTCATTTCCAATCCACATGAGTTTACCCATTTCATGGTCTAACCATTTTGAGTCTCATACACTCTTTCTTTTGTGAGTACACTCTTCTTTTCATTTTGCTTCTACGCATGTACTCTCTACATGGTATCAGAGCATTAGGTGGAGATCTTGGTGGTGTGTTTGGTGGCAATTTAGGTGGTGATGGTGGTGCTGGATTCTGGTGGTGTTGCTCCACCCATTTGGACAAGCTTTTGCCATCAATTTACACTCTTTTGGGCCTCATTTTGCCCATTTTCCCACCCTCCCATCCTTCTTCTTCATCATATGGTACCCCTTTTACCCCATTTTCCCTCCCTCCTACCCTTGCATTTGACGTATTTTATGATCATTTAGTGGTTTGTATCATGATCTAAGTGTAGGAAATTTGGTGAACCTCTTTGTTTGGAGTGTTTATAAAGACTTCACTTCATCTTCATCATTAACCTTTTAGCATAACTCCATTTATCAAATACCTGTGTTGTAATTGTCTGTCCATTGAACAATCTTGTATGCAATTGATAATCTCAAGTTCCTTATCAACACTTTATCAACACTTTATCAACACTTTTAACTCTGTTTGGCATTATATGCATGCAACCATATCATTCATCTAGTTTTGTATCTATGCATTGAGGGATTTTGTTCTTTCCTATGTGCCATTCTCTATAGAGAAAGAGAGAAAAAGTACCTTTTGTGTATGCCTCTATCGCACACACAGAGGGACAACCTCACATAACTCTTCCACCCTTGTTAGGGAGTGCGAGAGAAAAGCAAAAAGAAAAATCTCTATAGATAGAGTTAGGAACATAGCTTCTCTCTCATCTAGAAAGAGAGGTACAGAAAAAGCAGGTAGAATAGAAGCACAAGCAAGAGATTTTTTGTATCTATACTCTTGGCAACATTGCATGCAAGCATCATTCATTACCTACACAAATGGCAACATATGGCTGAATCAATTATCGATGATTGATTATCATTATTGTGGTTTATAAAGGGATAATCATAGTATGTGTCTGGACAATCATAGTCCACACTCTATACTCAAACTTGCTATCATAACCTGCTTTGTGATTGCAGCACACGTGACGATGAGCAAAGAGATGAGGTAGTAGTTAAAGACATATGCTATGGGGAACAATGAAGATATGTTGGCACCTACTACATATGTGCATCCAGCATGTGACTTTCATGATGAAGAGCTTCTACAACTATCTTGGAATTTTAGAGAAAGCTACTTAATAGAAAGAGAGAGGATAGACAAAGGAAAATAGAGAGCATCTCAACAAGCCTCTATGCACCTCCAGCTTGAACTCTCATCACGAGAGAGATAGAGAGAGAGAGAGCGAGAGAGAGAAGTGCTTGGGCTCTTGTATCCTATCTGAGAGAGCGAGCGAAACATTCTGGTGTGTACAACAACATGAATGTCCGACAACTATGCTCATCTCTGTTCTCTGTATCAATCTCTCCATCTTCTATTGTGCGCACTCTTCAATCTCAGCCAAATTCATTCTTCTGCAGAACACAACCATACAATAGTATTAAATCACATACTTTTCATTTCCTTATGGTGTAAAACACAACCACACATCCATTCTTGGGGGCTAGCATCACTGATGCCTTTAGCTAGGAAGATTAATGATAATGATCTCATCACTGATGTTTCCAACTATGGATGGCTCGGATAATTGCATTTTATGTGTCTTGCAGACAATCTCACTGAGAGAATAGAAAATAGAGAGAGATAGAGAGTGGTATTTGTTTTGGCTATTTTCGTCTGTGGCAGTAGGTGAAGTGGAGCCACAGGAAGTTGCTGAAGGTGTTCACATGTCTTCTCTGTGGATTCCAATCACATGTGAACTTCGTAGGAATTGGGATGAGATTCTTCTTCAAATTTGATTTTTAAATGACATCAATAATAATAACAAATTCTATGCACGATTGATTGGATGCCATAGAACACTCAAATAAATGTGTCTCCTTGCACTCATAATATCAAGGCTGCTATTGGATTTTAGCTCTCTTAGTCATTGTATAGAGAAAGACACATTTCGTAAGATTTTATGGCCTTCACTAAGCTATAAGATCAGGCCTCTGCCTCTCTTAGTATATCCCTAAGGGTCTCTCTTTGTATATTTCCAAGGGCATCTTATGATTCACCTCCATTGGAGTAGGTGCTACCCTGCAATCATCCATTTTAAACTTGATCAACAAGTTCTTCAAATATCTTTCTTGAGTTACATATACTCCATGTTGAGTATATGAAATTTCCATGCCCAAAAAATATGACAAATCTCCCAAGTCACTGATCTTGAACTCTTTCTCCATTTGTTTCTTAAGGCTTTGAATTCCCTTCTCATCTATACCTCTAAGAATTATTTCATCAACATATATGCACATGTAAATGAACCCATCCTCACTTGCTTTGACAAGCAAGCTACTATCTGCTTCAGATACTTGAAAACCAAGTTTCTTCAAGAACTTCACAAGTCTATAATTCCATGCCCTTGGGGCCTCCTTCAAGCCATACAAAGCTCTCTTGAGCTTACATACATAATCTGTAAACCTTCTATCTTTGAACCCTTGTGGTTGTTCCATGAAAACATCATCTAAAATATAACCATTTAGAAAAGCATTTTTCACATCTAATTGACATAGTCTCCAACCTTTACATGCAGCAATGACTATGAGTGTCCTGATGGTTGTCATCTTTGCCACATGACTCTAAGTCTCATCATAATCTATACCATATGTCTGAGCATACCCTTTCACAACAAGTCTAGCTTTATACCTAGACACACTTCCATCTGCATACCTCTTTGTCTTGTAGACCCATTTGCATCCAATGATCTTTTGACTATTTGGTTTAGGAACCAAATCCCATGTTTCATTCTCCATCAATGCATCATACTCTTCCTGCATAGCTTTCTCCCAATTTCCCTTACCTTTTGCCTCTTCATATGTAGAAGGGTCTTCATCTGCTTTCACCATGTAAGCATAGTCTTTAGTAGTCAAAAAAGAAGTGTCATAGCTATACGTTGTAGGTTGCCATTTGTGCCTTGATGACCTTCTGAGTTCTCCACTTCTTGAAGTTTCTGGTTAATCACATTCTAGATCAAACCTTGGCACTTCTTCAACTTCAATTTGTACTTCATTGCTTTCTTCTTCATCAAATATCTGAACATTTGATTTACCTTTCTTTTGATCCAACACTTCTTCATCACCTGCATGAATATTTATTGTACCTGCATACCAAGTACCTTTCTCATCAAATGTAACATCCTTTGATACAAGGAATTGTTTTGTGGATGGACTCCACAACCTATAACCCATCTGCTTGTTATCATAACCAATGAATACATACTTTTCAGCTTTAGGTTCCAATTTATGTCTCAACTGAGATGGCACATATGCATAATCCAAGCATCCAAATACTTCGCAATGATCTAAGGTAGGTATTTTACCCCACCAAGCTACATATGGTGTCATAATACCATGCAAGGCTTTACATGGCAGCCTATTAGCCAAGTATGTAGTTGTATTTACAGCCTCAGCCCACAAGTAATTTGGACAATTTTTCTCCTTCATCATTGATCATGCAAACTCAACAAGAGTTCTATTCCTCCTCTCTGCTACACCATTTTGTTGAGGACATTACCTGCAAGTGACTTCCCTTTTTATACCTCCATTCCATAAGTAATCACTGAATTCATTAGAGAAATACTCTCCCCCTCCATCTGACCTTAGTCTCTTCAACTTTTGACCTGTGATTCTTTCTGCATATACATGATAATGTTTAAATGTATTGAATACCTATGATTTATCTTTGATCACATATATGGTGATCCATCTGGTAGCATCATCAACATAAATGACATAATATCTTGAACCATTTATACTGAAATCCTTTGATGGTCCCCACACATCTGTATGTACCAATTCAAGGTTCTTTGAATACATGAAACCATGCTTAGAATATGATTGTTTATGAGCCTTACCTAATTGACATGCTTCACATATTTATATCATATGTTGACTTGCAACATTAGGCAATCCAAGCACTGAACCATTGTTAACCATATCCTTAATACCTCTTTCATTGAAATGTCCAAGCCTTTTATGCCAAAGATCTAACTCAAAAATCTTATGTCCTCCATAAGTGAACAAGGCATGACCAACATTACCTTGAATCTTCAATGTGAAGAGTCTTCCTTCTTTCTTTGAGCATCATTGCCAAATAGTTGTGCCAAAAGAGATAACTTTCAAGATAGAAGAACTTCTGAAAACTTGTTACTTTTGGATGTGAGCCTCTCATAGAAATGCTTAGTTCTCACTCTCTAATAGAAATTGACCCAAGATCTTCGAGACACATCTAATTGTTGATCGTAGCTAACTAGTCCACGTTATTTCATCAATTTAGAGTGATTATATGATGAGAAATTATATTAAGAAGTTAGGTTGATAGTATGCAGACATAGGTTGCTTGTAGAGGACATATCCAAGTAATCACGACTTTTCAAGAGGATGAGAGTATGCAGACATAGGTTGCTTGCAGAGGACATATCTCAAGATCTAATTATCCAAATGAAGTGACAATTGATATGTACCATCTATACTAGTTGTGCTAGCTATTGCAAGCTAAATCAAGTCAAAATATTAAGCACACTCAGAGAACATAATTGATCAAGTTTACTAAAATGAGAGATAGCAACAAACAATAGAAGACAAAGATTAACTTACACTAATGACTCAAAATGTATATGATTATGAATGTATGATATAAGAGAGATGAAGTGGAATTTCTCATACATAAGTGAGCTAAGTGTAAGCTCAAACATGAGGCTCAATGGTTCATTGTTTTCTATCATTTCTTGCAACTAAGAATGACTCCTATTTATACTCATAAATTGAGTTTGAAATTTTAATTTCTTCCACCTAAATGTGTTCCTACTCTTTTGGTGGTGATAAATTTGATTCCAAACACTAATTAGTGGTGGTTCACGGCTCCTAATGTCACGACATTCCCTCAATCATTTCCTTTTATTTTTATATCAAGAGATAAAGTCTATGGCTTTTACAAGGGGTGTTCATGTGTACTTTAAGAGTGATAAAAATTGATATGTGATAAACCCTTGCTATTTGGTCAAGCATCAAGGCTTGCCAAATGTTCCAACATCAAATTGTTTGAGCTATCTATCTATGTTTATAATCTTATTATCTAATCTATTGATTGGAGTATGAATTTATGTCTGTGAGTAGCATGCCTACAAAGTTTCATAGTCATTGGAGTTGTAGAGCTTGAGTTATGAGAAAATAAAAGTGATTGTGTTTGTGTATCTTCATCTTGCTGAAAACTCTAGATTACATGTTTGACTTCTTATGCATATTATGAGAAGTATTCTTGTGAGAATGTTGGACATTTATAGGTTTTTGACTTTGAGGTCAGCATAGGTCTAGCGGAAACTATAGATTGATAATTAGGAAGGTTAGTTCTAAGCCATTAGATTTGAGATTGATCCTATGTGAGGATTAGTTTAAATCAAGTTCTAGAAATAAAATTATCTTTATTAACCTGGAAAAGGGTCTATTTGATGTGGGCTATTGTATCTAAACTTGATTCTAAGGGTGAATTAAGCAAGGTCAAGGGCTACAAACAAATCATTGTTGATCCTACTTTTCTACGATTGGATTTACCCCGTAGATCAATGGTGGAGATTATTTCTGGCATGGATCAAGATAATATCATTGTAGAGCAGGGGTACACCAACCAAGGCTTGGAGGACCTTATAAGGTGTGAGGAGATGGTTGGATACACTCCAGAGATGGATTGGTGTTGCACAAAACTTGCTCTACACCTACCAATGTGACTTTAGGGACTCGTAGTGGATACCTTTAGCTTATCAAATATGTATTTAGAAACACTATGTGCTTTGAAACATCATGCCCAAATGTTTATGCCAAAACAGATAACTTGCATGTACTAGACTTGTGAGAAAACTTTCTATTTTGGGATTTATAAGTACTCAAAGTTTTTCTCAGAGCTCACAACCTGGTATGAATTGACCAGAGAGCTTTTCCATACATCTAATTCAATTTTTTAGCTAACTAACACAAGTTATTTCATGAATTTAGAGGGACAAAAAATTGAGCAATAATTTTAAAACCTTAGGGGGTCATCTTGACATTTCAAGAGCAAGAAGAGGTGCAAACATAGATTACTTAATAAACACATATCTCAAGATCTGCTAAACCAAATTTAATGAAACTATGTAGGCATAAACTAGACACTTCACTCTACCTATAATAAGTTAAGATGCATCAAATGATCATAACCATGATGATTGAGATTATGAAGGAAGTTTTGAAGCCAATAATTGATGATAAAACACTTGTAGATCTAGCATGGAGAGAGGTCATAAAAGTCAATTATGACAAATTAATGAATAATGAAGCACGAGAGGTCACTAGCACCAAGTGCATTTGGTAGGTGAAGGACATGAGAAAAGGAATCTTGGAATGCTATTAAGATACACTAGTAGCACAAGGATTTTAAGTAATGGAGGGTTTCGATTTTCAAGAGTCTTTTGCTCTAAAGACCACTAATGGCATAGTATAGATGGTAACAACTCAGATGAAGTGCAAAGCTTTCTTGTTTGATATCAAATCACAAATTTTAAATGTTGACCTCAAGGAGGAGGTACATCTATTTCAATCATCACAATTTGAGGCTCCACATTCAAAGATTTTCAGCCAAACTAGAAACTCTTTGAATCACATAGGCACTTTGGACTTTGCTTTCAATGGATATACCGATGCATGCTAATAGATTTTCAGCCAAACTAGAAACTCTTTGAAGCACATAGGCACTTTGGACTTTGCTTTCAATGGATATACCGATGCATGCTAGGAAAAATCATCAATAAAAGTCACGAAGTAAAGGTAGTTCCCAAAAGAAGGTGTTTGCATAGGACCATAAACATCACTATGAATAAGCTATAATTTCTAAGTACCTCATGTTGAGCCATATTTTGGGAAGGATGAATGGTACATTTTTCCCAAATACGACCTTCACAGACATTTTCACAAGGTGCCTCAATTTTGGGCTGAGAGGAAACCATTTCATATTTCTATAGGCATAGTAAACTAGCAAAATTTTGATGGCCAAAGTGTGCATGCCAAAGCTTTGCATCTTACATAGCCTGAGAATCTTGAACTGCACATGTTGAATCATTCATAAATTTTTCATAATCCATGAGCTTGTAGAGCCTCTGACATAGAATGTGAGAAGCAATAATAATGTTGCCATTTGATAGATCATGACCTCTACACCTATCATCCATAAATATCACAACCAAGCGGATTTTGGCTAATGCTGAAACTGGTAATAGATTTCTCTTGATCCCTGGCACAAACAAAGCATCTAATAATGTAAAAGAACTACCATCAACAATAGTAAGAATGATCTTATGAACTCCCATGAAAGGATAAGAGGAGTTTTTGGCGCATGATAGTATTTCCCTGTAGGGGCAGGCTCAATTGAAGTGAAGAAACTATGCTAAAAGGTAATATGTTTGGTTGCACCACTATAAAGTACCAAACATCCGAGTCTACTACAGACATACAGTCTTCATGAGAAGATGGGTCATAACTATAAACAATAGTAAATGGCCATTCTTCATTCTGCACAAGATTTGCAGACTTTGATTTGGGTGTAGAGGTTTTGGCTTTTTTGCTACCAGTTTTGGACAACTGTTTATGACATGATCGTTTTCTTTACACTATTTGCAAAACAATTTATGCTTTTTGGTTTTCTTCTCATCTTTGTTATCCTTCTTTGAAAGCAAATTCCATTTAGCTTTGCCCTTCTCACTAGCAAGGAA
This sequence comes from Ceratopteris richardii, assembly GCA_020310875.1. Taxonomy (NCBI): domain Eukaryota; kingdom Viridiplantae; phylum Streptophyta; class Polypodiopsida; order Polypodiales; family Pteridaceae; genus Ceratopteris; species Ceratopteris richardii. The sequence continues at coordinate 61,107,301 of CM035444.1, forward strand.
AGCTTGATCTCCAAAACACGTAATGGACATGTTCTACCTAGACTAATCTTCTTGCAAAATAATAGAGACTAACTCCTCAAATGCTAAGGCATTTGGATTGCCTTTCATCATCAATCAAAGAGTCAAAGAAAAAATATGATATGAATCTAGAAGACCATTCAAAATAGTCTACACAAGTGAACTATCTGATAAGACTTCATCAACAAGAATCAATTGCTCCTTCAAATCTTTGATCTTTGTCAAATAAATTTCCATGGAATCTCATTCATTCATGTGCTCACTCTCAAATTGTTTTTGGAGGTAAGCTATAGGAGCCTCATTCTTGACTGGTATAAAAGGGTAAGTGTATCCCAAGCAAAGGAAGCTTGGGACCTTGGCTATGGCTAGCCCTTTTTGCACACACACATGGAATGGTCCCTTTGGACAAATGTTTGAAAGCTAAAAATAGGGCTTGCCAATGATGTGTGTGCAACTATAATAGATGAAGTTGCAAGAAGAGAAATGTATTCTTTTCTTGATGGATTTAGTGGCTATAATCAAGACTGGATGTTGGAAGCTCATATCCCAAAAACAAGATTCATCACAAATTGGGGTGTATTTGCCTATACCGAAATGTGGTTTGGTTTAAGGAATGCCCCCACTACTTTTCAACATTGTATGCAGCAAATTTTTGCACCATTTTTGACAAGTTTATGCATGTCTTTATTGATGATTTCTCTATTTTTGTTGCACCATTTCTAACAAGTTTTATGCACATCTCTGTTTTCTAAAGTGCAAAGAAGTTCAATTAAGATTGAATCTAGCCAAATTACTTTTTGGCATAAAATGTGGGAAGCTGCTAGGACATATCATTTCCCATCAAGGAATTGTAGTAGATCCGAGCAAAGTCAAAGTGGTCCTACAAGTATCTCTATCACATACTTCAAAAGAAGTTTTATGGTTCTTAGGGCAGATTTGGTGGCATGGGCATCATCTAAGATATTTAGCTCATATTGGAATGCCATTGAATGCTTTGGCCCATGTTCAACCTTCTAAATTTCACTGAACTCTAGAAATTGATATGGAATTTTGAAGATTAAAAACTTTACTTACGTAAGCACCTGTTCTGCAAGCTCCCGATTGGCCCCAACTATTTCATGTCTTTGTTGATGCCTTAGAAATTGCCATTGGAGCTGTGTTGATGTCGAAAGCCGAAAGATCATGTTTTCACCCAATCTATTATGCAAGTCATAGATTGACTAGTATGGAGAAGAATTATTTGGTAACTGAACAGGAATGTCTTGGTCTCATTTATTCTATCAAAAAATCTTAGCATTACTGTTGGAGGAAGTATTTTTGAAGTATTTTTTATGGAAAAATAATTGTAAAATGTCAAAAAATTGTAAAAATATATAAGCTATCCAAGTGAAGATGCTATCCAAGTGAAGAGAGAAGTTTCCTGTAGAAAATCGTGATTCTTCCTTTTGTGTGATTTCTTTGATTTGTTGAGTCTATTCTATGTGTATCCATGGAATTTGCAAGCTTCTAATGTGTATTTCTGATGAATGTGTATGAAGAGAGATGATTCATGATGTGTTGAGTGAGAAATTGATGAAGAATGGTGCTGGAGATGAAAATCGTCTGAATTCACAGAATCGCGATTGTCTCATCTGAAGGTTACAGGTATCATTTTTGAGTTCTGACTTTATGATTGTGTTCTGCTAAGAAAATAACACACTTTAGACACCAAGATGATTAAAAATGATGGAGTATTGCTCAAGATAATCCAAACCCTAGAAATTCCTCTTCATCTTCATTATTTCTCAGAAATCCAGCCAGTTTTCTCTTATTTCTTGGATTCTATCATCTAGAAGGGGTTGTGGTCTCTTGTATACTTCCAGGATTGATAAATATAAGATGTATTGTTGATTCTTTATGCTAAATGATTGGAGAGGACAACTCCAAAGGGTAACAACAAACATTTTTTGGCACCGTTGCCGGGGAGTATATCAAAAGCTTCATTGAAGTTGGACCTTGCTGGATCTTCTATTTTTGATGGTATTGAACACATTGAAAAGGTAATACTCTTAATCAAGAAATGGAAACATGAAATGGTAGATTTCTTTGTTTGTATTTTGGGAAAAGGAAGCAATAGATAATCTTTTGAGAAGAGAAGTGTTGAAATTACTGCAAATTGATAGTTGCTCATATCATTTTTTGGAATTAAAGTGGAGGTGTGTGAAAAACTGAATCAAGAAAGCTGAAGATAAGGTAAAATGTGTTTATCTTTGCATTTGTAGAGTGCTTTTTGACCAAGTACCAAGCAAAAGTGTTGATCTTGGGAAGATGACATGATTGCATTGAGGAAAGTCAAGTAAAGTAGCTAGATGCAAGTAGATAAGATCCATTTGTTAACCAAGTCAAAGCAATAATCTTGAGAAAAAGTTTATTTGCATCTTGAAAAGAAAAATGTTTGAGTTTATCTTTGCAAAAATTGATTTTTGCACTCTTTAGCACATTTTTTTTTGGGAAGTTTTTCTCATGAACTGTTTTGATAGCAAAGCATAAAGGAATATAACCAATCAGGGAACACAGGATCAATAGATCACTAAACAAGAAACCCTAAGTGAAGTGTTTACCTTAATTTAGGGCAAAATACTAAAAAAATTCATTAAAACATTCAAACAAATTTCTTTTTTCCTTAGGAAGTTGAATTGAAGTGTTGTTGTCAAGAGTAAAAGAGACCAAGTGAAAGGAAAGCAAAAAAATTGTCAAAAACTGGAAAATAAAAAAAAAAATGATTCTCTTCACAGGATCACGATTTTCTGGTTAAATTTTTGTTAATAATGAGAAGCTGCAGGTGAGAGCTGCATTGGAATTGGTAAAAGAGTATTGAAGGAGAACAAGTGGAAGAAAAGTCAAAAACTGAAAAAAAACAAGAAGATCAGAAAAACACGATTCTCTACACAGGATTGCTAATTTTTGTTGATGATGGAAAATTCCAGGTGACTAGTGAATTGGAGTTGATGAAAAATCTGGAAGAGGACTAAGAGGAAAGAAGACTCAAAATTGCAAAAACAAGAAGTACAGAAAAATTACGATTCTCTGCACAGGATCGCGATTCTCTGTAAGAGGAAAATTTTTTTGGAATATTAAAGAATATTTGGGATTTGAGATAGGTAATTGTAAGAGAATTCATCAATTTGAGTAAGTAAAGGAAGTCAAATTCTAAAAATCAGTGAGGTTTTAGCATCAAGTGGGTAAAGTGGAAAAGAAGTTCAAAATCGCGATTTTCACCGGTTTGATAAAAGGAAAAAATTGTGATAAAAAGCTAGAAATGGGGAATTTACATCATAAATTGTGAAAGATAAAAACTTGGACAAGCGAAAAGTGAAGATTTTGAAAATATTGAACAAAATTGCGATTGTGTGAAACCTATAAAAACCAGGAATCTCAAAAGAAAGCTCATTTGAGTGAGGAAGAGAGAGAGTGAGAGCAGGAACATAATCACGACTTTCTGCAAAACACAAGCTTTTAGACATTTTCTAGTCAAGCAAGCAAGGTAAGGATCTTCTAATCAATTTTTGCATTATCTCAAGTTCTTCGGTTATGTTTAGAACACAAAAAAACTCAGGAAACAGTAAAATTACGGAATCACAACTTTTAGGATTTTGAATTTCACAGAAAAATATTAATAATTTTGTGGAAGCTCTTTTATTGCATGCTAAAATTTTAATTAGGCGAATCTTTGTAAGAATACAAAACTCAAAAATAACAACCTAAAATTTTTCAGAAATCTGCACAGAATCGCGATTCTGTAGTCAAACACAAAATCGCGATTCTCTGAATCAAAGCACAAAATCGCGATTCCCAGAGCACGATTTTCATAAGAAAATCGTGTTTCTAACGATTGTGAGCAATCACAATTGTCTGGGAATAGAATCGTGAAAAACACGATTCTCAAAATCGTGAAAAACACGATTCTCACAACAGAATCGTGAAAAACATGATTCTCACAACAGAATCGTGAAAAACACGATTCTGTCAGAAAATCGTGAAAAACACGATTCTTTCCTCAGAATCGTGAAATTAATTGAATGATCCTTAGGTCTGGTAACAAGTTGTGCACACATTCTAAACAAGAGTTAGTAAGAAAGGGGGTAGAGCTAGTGATAGGAGAATTACAAGAAAGAGATTTAGGGCAAGAAATTAATATGGAAAATTTAAATGAAATAAATGAATCCTCTGAAACTGGGGACTATAGAAACATCCTCAAAATACATGTACACAAATAGGTTTGGAACCTATGTATATTAGGATGGAATGCATAAGTTTCTCATTAGATTGAGAAACTTAGAAGTTCCCCTGAACATAACACTAGTAGCACAATTTAAGGATGGTAGATATGAGGATAGGCAGGGATGTGTATACATCTTCTCACAAGACCCAGAAAACTCTAATGACCTAGGGCAATGTGCACACAAGAGACCTTGGGAACAGAACCTAGGGCAATCAGACTTGCCAAGACCACATGAAATTCACAATAATGGTGAACAACAACAAGGTAGGAGAACACATACTTCCCCAAATCCTTTTGAAAAGGAATCAGAAGGATTTAATGATTTTCCTTTAAGAAGAAGACATCATTGGCAAAATCAGGGCAGAATGCTTAGACCCTATCAAGTAGCCAAATGCATGAAAAAATAATATGAAGGATATTCTGATCCTCATGCCCATGCTGCAGAATTTAGGCAATTAATTAGAGCAGAAGAAGTAGAGGATTACAAACTCCAATTTGAGGCATTTGGTCTAACCCTAACAGGACCTACATTATCTTGGTTCATTCCCTTGAGAAAGGAAATGTATCTAGATATTGAATCCTTCCTAGAAGCCTTCATTGGGGAATTCTCAAAAACTTGAATAAAACATAGCACAACTACATTGATACATAGCTTTAAACAGCAAAAAGATGAAAATGTTAGAGAGGCAGCTAGGAGATTCAAGCAGATTGACAGATGTCCCAGAGAAGAAGTACCTTCCATGGCAAGACAAGTATCCCTATTCATAGAAGGATTAAGAAGTGCCCAATTAAGAACTCTCGTGTATTATAGGAGATGCCCTGACCTAGGAGCATGTGTGAAAGAGGCAATAGATTTGGAAGACAATAGAGGACAAGACCTGTTAGCATTTGATCAACCTAGAACAAATGAAGATAAAATTCCACCAGCAGAAGAATTGGCACAAGCCATTGCTAAAGCCCTAGAATTTAGCACCAAAACCAATTTGATAAACACCAAGATAACAACAAATAAAAAATGCTATAATTGTGGAGAAAATCATTTGGTACAACAATGTCCATATAAAAAACCAGAACATTTGCAAGTTAGGAAAACACTCAAATACTGTACATTAGAAAGAAAATGGACAAATCATACCAGAGAAGAATGTTTCTACAATAAACAACCCATTAAGGAGAGAGAATATGCAAACCAAAGAGAATCTGGATTTAATGAGCAACCAAGACCTGTACTTGGGCAACAACCTCCATTACCAACAAATGTGGTACCAGTTAAATACACACCAATAGAGGAGGGAAACTCAAGAATAAGATCACCATACAAAGAAGATTATCACCGGAATGAAGGATATCAAGAAGAGTGGGAAGGTTATGAGATGAGAGAACTAGAACTGCAAGCCCTAGATTTGGGAAATGGGAGAATTGAGATGGATACAGCCACATTCATGTATATAGCCAATAATTATATGTCCAATCAGAAACCTCAGTTCAAAGGGAGCCAAAAGATAACTTGTTATAGATGTGGGGGAGAACATTTCATTAGAGACTGTCCACAACCTCCTACACTAAAAATAGAAGGAGCCTATTGCAAGGATTGTGGTAGGGAACATTTAATAAAGGATTGTCCAAGAAATCCTCAAAAACAACAAAACACATCTGATAACATACCATTGAAAACAGTCAACATCATGGAGCAAGAAGAATTGAGTGACCTTGACCAAGTAAATGTAAATGCTATAACAAGGGCACAAGCTAAACAACAAGAAACAGCTAAAGAACAAAATAAAAGTTCAGTTTCAAAGGTGAAGAAAAACAGACAAAAGGGGAAATGGGAAAGGAAAATGAGAATGGGTAAAAGTTTGGAAGAAGAAAATATGGAATAGCCAAACCATACTCCACCTCAGAATACACAAATCCAGTCAAAGATAAGAAATTCACAGAGTCTAGACACCTTGATAAAAGCATACAAGGGAAGAATTCAAGAGGGACCAGATCCTACACACCACATAATGGCTTATCTTATGCCAGATATAGAACATGAAAGGATGCAAAAATGCAAACAAATCATACAAGAAGCACAACTCAAACTGGGGGAATTAGATAATTCTCAAACAACAGTCGGGGAAACAAAGACAACAGAAACAAGAGAAACTATTAATCAAGAAGATAACCCACAAATTACATTCCAGGTAAATATAGATAAACAATGTACAATCTTATACCACACCACAATGGAGGAACTGGTAAAATAGAATCCTCACTTACAATACAAAATGAAAAAATGGGAAGCAATACCAGAGAATCTTGATCCAGAGCCACAAGAATTGGAGGAATTGTGGTATATTCCTATTGATAAGATAGGAGGATATTGTGAGGGAGAAGAGGGAAACTCAACCCTAAAAATACAATTTGGTAAAAATTATGCCAAAGCTATATTAGATAGTGGATCAGGTGTGGTCATCATGACTAAACAAACTTGGGAAAAATGGGGAAAAAATGAGTTAATACCTACTAAGATGAGATTGCAACTTGCAGATGGACACATAGAAAAACCCCTAGGAATATGGGAAAAAGTGATTGTGGACATATGTGGAATAGAAATAGAGCATACTTTTGCCATAGTTGAATTTCCACAATCCACATCATATGAAATTATCCTAGGAAGACCATTTATGAGACAAATGCAAATTGTGCAAGATTGGGGTAATGATTGTCTATACCTTCAGAGCAAAGGACGGATAACCAGAGTGAATCTAAGAAATGGCCATTATTGTGACATATCCCCTCAAGAATGGTTCAAAATACATCAAAATCAAGAATTAAGTGAAGAATCAGAGTTGGAAGATCAGAATGAAACAGAATCATCAATATGGAAATGCAATGTGCTAAGAAACCTTACAAATGGAAAAAGGAGATTAAGAAGAGAAGATTGTGTAGAAGGGAGAAAATTACAAGATGAGAGCTATATACCACAACAATTCAAAGGTGAAGAATTTGAGCCTTATGGTTGGAACCAGATTTTGGCCACCATGGATCTAGCCAAAGATGAGTATGTGGGAGTGAAATTCCAAAATGAAGAAGGATATGTTGTTTTTCACATAGGAATACAAATGATAAAGGTATCAAAAACAGAAGAGGACCAGGAAAAAGAAATGATATTGAAAAATGGAAAAACACAATATTTGGAAGAGGTAAAAGGTGAAGATGCAGTAAAAGATAAAATCTCAGGCAAATATAAGAAAAAAAAACACAAGGAAAGAGAAAAAGACCAAGAGGATAGAAAAAATGAGAAAATGACAAACAAAGATCAACAGTTTGATGTACTAGCAAATTTCAAGACTTATGAAGTAGAAGACAGATTACTTCTAAAAATGAAACCAAAGCGAGAAAATAAAAAAGGGGAGGCATATGACAATGAAGAACAAACTAAAAAGGTAATGATCACCCAAGAAGAAGGGGAAGAAAGACATATTGTAATAGCTGATGACATGACAAACCAAGAGGAGGAAGCATTAAGAAATTTGGCCACAAACTATAGGGATGTGTTTGCTTATAGCTACAAGGATTTGAAAGGTATTGACCCTAAAATCTGTGAGCATAAGATTCCTATTACACCTGATGCAAAGCCTAGCAAACAAAGACATTACAGTTTCAAGGATAAATACTCTGCTAAAATAAAGGAAGAAATGGACAAGCTGCTGGCTGCCAATTTCATCTATGAGATTGAGTATGCAGAATGGATATCTCCTATAGTTGTGGTACCAAAAAAGAATGGGAAACGTAGGGGTATACATTAACTTGAAAAAAGTAAATGCTGCAACTATAAGGGATAGCTATCCATTGCCAATAACAGACCATCTTCTAGAAAGGGTTGCAGGAAAGGAGGTTTATAGTTTCTTGGATGGCTTTTCAGGATACAATCAGGTACCCATAGCTTTGGAAGACCAATATAAAACTGCCTTTTCCACAGAATGGGGAATTTATGCTTTTAGGGTTATGCCCTTTGGGTTAACTAATGCCCCAGCAACTTTTCAGAGATTGATGTGTCATATCTTCAAAGAATCCCTGAGGAATGTAATGGAAATTTATGTGGATGATCTGTGCACTTTTTCATAAAAAAGACAGGATCATTTGGAAGATTTGGAAAACATATTCAGGAAATGCAGGACATATAGAGTATGTTTAAAACCCAGAAAAATGTGTATTCTTTGTAAGACAAGGAAGAATGTTAGGTCACATAGTTTCCAAGAATGGAATTTCAACTGATGAGAAAAAAATTAAGGCCATAGTAGAACTTCCAAGACCAACAAATGTAAAGGAACTTCAAACTTTCATGGGACATTGCGGGTCTTATAGAAAATTTGTACGCAAGTTTGCGGATATAGCAAAACCTTTGTATGCTTTGATTACAAAGTTTGAGTGGACCAAAGAGTGTGACCAACCTTTTGAGACTCTAAAAACTTGTTTGGTAACAGCACCAATTCTGAAAACACCCCAGTGGGATAAAATTTTTCATGTCCATGTGGATGCTTCAAACTATGCTTTGGGATGTGTGTTAGCACAACCAATAGAAGGGAGCAAAATAGATTTCCCAGTTTCTTATGCTAGCAGGCAACTGAATTTCAGCAGAGAAAAATTACACAACTACTGAAAGGGAAGGGTTGGGAATGATATTTGCTGTGAAAAAATATACACATTACCTTTTGGCCAACAAGTTTAAATTTTTTTTGGGTCACCAAGCTTTACTTTACTTAGTAGACAAACCCTGTCACACTGGTAGAATAGTCAGATGGTTCGTTTTACTAATGGAGTTTGAGTTTGAAGTGGTGGTCAGACAAGGAAAAACACATTTGAGAGCAAATCATTTGTCTAGAATCCAGGCTAAAGAACCAAGTTCACCTTTAGATGATGACCTGCCAGATACATATCTATTCAAAGTAGAAAGTGTTCATGAGTGGGCCATGTCTTTAGTACCTTTTCTAACTATGGGACCTTGCAGAACAATTGGAAACAACACACATCTAGTATTGCAAAGCAGGAACTTTATGCTCCTAGCAGGGCACTTGTATCACCTCAACCATACAGGCATACTGGAATATTATACTCGAGAAGAGGAGCAACAGGAATATCTGAGGAGAGCACATTGTTGGAACCCTTGTACTCATGCTTCCATAATAGTCACTCTAAGTAATCTCAATAGGATGGGAGTACATTGGCCTAATAAAATTCAAGATGTAACAAAATATGTTGCTAAATGCTCGGAATGCCAATCCTTGCAAAATTCAGAACTTATAAGTCTATATTGGTTTCAGAAAAATCCAGAGTAGAGTAAGAACATCATTGAGGAGTTGAAAAGGAAGAAGAAAGGAAAACAAGAGCTAGTGCAGACTCAAAAAATCTACAAATGATCTCTGAAGAATATCAACTAATAGGAGATCAATTGTATAAGAGAGGGATGGATGGATATTTAAGAATTTGTGTTCCTGAAGATAGATATCTGGAAATGTTGGAAATGGCACATTCTACAGTAGCATGAGGACATTTCTCAAGTGATAGAACTGCTAAACTCTGATTATATTCTGGCTTTTGGTGGCCAACCATATTTCCTGATGCAAGAACATATGTGAAAAGATGTGACATTTATCAGAGGGTGAGTCAACCAAATAAAAGAGACAATATGCCATTAGTTCCATTGATTTCAGCAAGAGCATTTAGTAAATCGGGGTTGGATTTCATTGGACCCATACATCCTCCAGCAAGACAATCCCATGCTGAATACATACTAGTAGCTACAGATTACCTGACAAAATGGGCTGAGGCGAAAGCTACAAAAAGAAATGATGCTCAGACTACTGCAAGATTTCTCTATGAGTATATCATCACCCGATTTGGATTACCAATTGAACTAGTAAGTGATAGGGGGACTCATTTTTTGAACCAAATCATAGAAAACATAACTAAATACTTCATGATTAGTCATAGAAAGTCAGCCCCATATCACCCACGAGCCAATGGGTTAGCAGAAAGTACTAATAAAGTACTTTGTACTGTATTGTCAAAATTGGTAAACACAAACAGGAATGATTGGGATTTACAACTTAATCGTGTCCTATGGGCCTATAGAGTTTCATACAAAACTGCATTAGGAACTGCAAGAGAACAAGGATTACGACCACCACATGCTAGAGAGATCACTCTCCTCCCAACCAAATGCCTCTATATATAGCTCTCTCCAGGGGACTGCCTTCTTGGGCAGGTGGATACTAACCATCCAAGTGTCAGCCATGTAACTACATGTGCGCCAAGTGTCCCAGTTAACTCGAGTTAACTCAAGTGGATGCTTCTAGAAGGCTCTAGAGCTCTTTGGGCAAAACACTCTCCCCATGTACCCCATGGGGGTTGAACCCAAGACCTCCTCCTTCACATCCTTGAGACTTAACCACTAAGCTAAGTGGATCACTTGTTCACAAGAGCACAAGACCTCCTAGTAAGTCTAAACTCGAGATCTTTGGTCATACACACGGATGACCAAACGGTGTCCGATTTCAAATCTGTCTGAACCGGCCAGACCCTTGGATCATAGACTTACTTTATTACATTCTTCGCCCCTTGGAAAATATTTTCGTCCTCGAAAATAGAGCTATATACATACTGTAGGCAACCCCCGAGCCTCATGTTCTAAAACTGGAAGAACATGGTCATGTTCTAGAACTGGAAGAACATGTCTCATCTCTGTGGTGGCATCCTTGCCCAAATGATTCTAAACACTATCTCGCTTTGCACTTTGATAAACTAGTCAAAGTACAAAATAGTGAATGAATAATAAAGGTGGATCTAAACACATATCCCTGGCTAATTCACAGTTTCTGGATGTGCGATCTAGGCACAAACATGTGAATTAGGTGGATTCAAATTACTAGTCCATTTCTAGGCATAACTGGTGCATGGGCTTAGTAATGAAGGTGAGATTCTTATCCCTTGCAAGACTTTAAGAATTCTTGATTCACTTGAATTTGTTTTGGAGAACTTGAAGTGTGGTTGTCCCATACATCTAACTTTAGATGTCTGTTCAATGGTTTACTTTTATCTAACAGTTACTTGATTTTTTCACCCGACTAGAGGACTACTCTGTCCCAATGAGTTGAAAAAATCCTATGTAAACTGTAGGAGAAAGTTTACCATTTCGGTGGAATCAACCATACTAACTTCACCAATTCAAATTAAAAATGAAAATTGTCCAACTTAGGACACTTTTCTCAAAGACTTTAACTGAAAGTTCTTGGGAATTGTCAATCTGATGAGCAATTCCTAACTTCTCTAATCTAGAGTATACTGGACTCTAGGAAATCTTTTATGCTATAACTTGAAGCAAAATCAAATGAATAAGTCTACTTAGACTTATCATCTTTTGAAGATTGAAAAGGTTCTTGTACATAACATCTATCTAGGATGTTCAAGTTAGTTATCTAATTCTAACCTGCTATCCCTGGTCTTTTGCAAAAAGAATCAGATACCATATCTGAGTCAATTCCAAAAGATTTGGAAAGCGGAAAGAGATAACTAAGACTTTGTACAACCAATTCAAACTTCGAATATACATAAACTTGCTATGAGTCAAAGACTAGATGACTCAGGACTTTTTACTTTTCAAAGATCTATTTCAACAAGATATTGAAGCATTGTCTTTATCTTTCAGAGAAATAAGCTGGATTCTCAGAAAGATACAAAGAAAATCAAAAACATCATCCAACCACAAGATACTAGTGTGGTAACCAACATCAGTGTGTCGACCCACTGAGGTTCTATCGATGAGTTTAGTTTTCAAATAATGCTTCACTTGAGACTAAGTTCATGTCACATTCAGTCTTTTTGACTCCTAATCGTGAATGCAATTCTTGTGCATTTCTTTGAGTCTAAAAGAGTGAATTTATCAAGTTACACTAGGAACTTGATACTTGACTTAGTCAATTAAATCTTTAGTTGAAAAGATCAACTCAAAATCAAAGTCCAACTTCTTTCAGAAATGTATCAAATATTTCTGATCAATAACACTTAAACTTGAAGTGTTCTATGAAGATCTTGGAAGTTACTTACTTCATATCTTCAGTTTCCTTGATCTTGAAGTTACCTAGAAGTATCGTAAGATACTACTTTCATCCTTTACGAATTAAACTTTTCCTTGAAGTCTTAATTCCCTTGAGGATGAAACCTAACTTCAAAATCCAAACTAGGACTAAAAGATAATCATCATCCCACGGTCCGATGTCCCATTCCATCTTTCCTACATCAATCTGAGTATAAAATCTGGTGTCCCATACCACCCTATTTTATACTCACATTAATGTGTGGGTGATTCTTATCCTAAAGTCTAAACATCTCTTGATAGAGTACCTTATTTCTTCAATTCTTTTACAAGAATTGGAAGTTTCAGGCATTACCTCTAGCTAGATTTTCCTAGGTTTTGATTCCTTGGCATGATCACCTCATAATCATGTGCTTTGCCTTGGAAACTTGAAAACCTCTTGACAGAATATCAATTCTTCTTTACTGGGGTTTTCAAATGAAAACCAATCAGAATTCCAAGTTCTTGAATTTCTCAAATTCAAGTTCAATTGGTTATTCTTGACCAATTGTGTAGCGACAAGAGTTTATGACTTCTTGTCTTTAGATTCCTTTCTGCTAATGCTTTTAGGTACCTATCCTGGCCAGGACTTTTCATAGGAATCTCTCTACTGCTTAAGTCTAAGCATCCGCTCATGCTTCTGGATTTGTACCAAAATCCCTTGATAGGCAAACACTTATGTTTTACCTTCCATAGACTTAAGTACCGTCTTCACGGTGGCAGACTACATACTTGGAATTACTTCACTCTGTTCAGACTTGGAACAGCTTGCTTTTTCACAATTTTCCATTTAACTAAATGGAACTTGAGTGAATAATTCCTAACGGAATTTTTTACTGCCAATACTTGGGCAATCTACACAGTAGTTCTAATCGCACATTCTTGGACAATCATGGCCAAGTTTGATCAATTCTGGTTGATACTTGTGACAAAAATAAAGACTTAGTCTTTATCTTTTAAGATCTCTTAAACTATCTTAAGCTTCTTTGCTTACCTGCAGGATTTTAGAGATCTTTCCCTCAACTTAAGTCCAAGCATTTTCTAATGCTTTTTAGATTCCAAAGCTAAGAATCTTTGATATACGGTTAGGTTATATCACTTATTTGGACTTGAATACCAAACCTGGTGGTTAGGGATTTGCTGGGAACTACTTATTATAAAACTTTTCTTGAAAGATGCTAGTCTCACGTCTGGGGAGATTTTTCTTTCAAGAACTTTTTGATTCCTACCAAGGAATCAAGTAATACTAGGCTATAACTTGAAGCAGATGATTCATCTTGGAATCTTTTGCTTTCCAGTCTAATGATTCATCTTGGAATCGTCTCCTTTACTGGAAAGATCTTCAGAAAAGAATTCTAGACTTTTGGATAAGACCAAGACTTAAGGCTTTGCTTGTCCAAAAGACAATTCTCATTTAACTAATGAAATAGTTAATTGGACTCTTTCATTAGCTTATCTTTTAGGAAATAGCTTAATTTCCAAAGATTACTTGGCTTGGATCTCTTGTTTAAGCTTTTCTTATCTTAAAGACCACCAAGCATACTTTTCTTATCTTTAGAAAAGTGCTTTAATAAAGTTTCCATATTTGAAAACTTTGCACAAGCAAATAATGCTTGGAATTGTTTACTTAATCTTATAAAAGATATTCTTGATTTTTATAAGATTCAAGGTTTTACCACTTGAAGCTAATCTTTTAGGAAAGAACTTGTTTCCTAAATGGTCTTTAGGAAATATCGTGATTTCCTAAGCTATATCTGTTTCAAAAATTTGAATCATTTCATTAATTGTCATGACTTTAGGAAATTACTTGATTCCTAAAGATCAATTAATATTTGTCTGGATTTTTTCTTTTTTAAGCCTTGAGTTAGCTTAAATAGAATTAAGCAAATTTCCTTGAAAAGTTTCCGCGTCGATTAAAGACCTTGCATCATGCCTTGAGATGCATTTCTGGAAACTCTCATCTATGACCACTAGAGTTCTTGGGATTCTAGAAGTTCAATACTTCTACTTATTTTCATCAATGTTTGATGAAAAATAAAGTATTAAATCTCCTAAAAATATTTTGGAACTTACAAGTTTCAACAGAAACTTCCTTACTTGGATGCATGAACATGAACACCCAAAAACAACTAAATCCTCGATAGCTGCTAAGAATGTCTAGGTTTCTTCCTAAACTTAGACTGAGCATGCATATTGGAAAGTAGCTCTATTTTCTTGGCATTTTAATGACAAGAAGAAATGAATACTTACTTTCAACATGCTTTCTTTTCCTCAAAAAGACTCCTACTAAGTGGTACCTATGTATCACTTTTTTGGGAAAAAAATAGACTAGATACTTAGTTGCATGATAGTCAAGATCCTTGCAACTAGGTAATTTTCTATTTTTTTCCACCTAGCTAAGTCAAGTTAGAAAAAGAAAGAAATGAAAGTATACGTATTCAACTACTTACCAAAAGATCATGCGTATGCTCATGCATCTACTTGCATGCAAATGCATATATGCAAATGCCCATTCTTGGGTGCAAATGCATATATGCAAATGCCCATTCTTGGGTGAAAATGCATGTGAGTTCATGCAAGTGTAATGAACTTAAGCAAATCTTGAGCTTATTAGGTATGTAAACAAGCATCCATGCAAAAACAACCTGCTTGCTATTCTGGCAAAAGATAATTATTCAAGTGCATGAACTGGAGAATTAACTACCTTTCCCAAGCAAGTGCGAACTTGATGTGCACAAAACATTCTTTTATGCACAAATAATCTTTTCATTTTTGTGCATGAATGGAAATAAAAATTTCAATTGCATACCTAAAACTGAAAAGTACTTGTATACTTTTATGTCATTTCAATACCATCTTTAGCTCTCTAATTAGCTTTCATATTGAGATAACCATAATTGGACTACGCTTTTAGTCCTAATTAATGCATCCTAAATGAAAGCATTCGAGCAAACAAATATCAAAATGAAAACATAACTTGGAAAATACTTAGCTCCACATAGAGCTACGTCCTTCCCTTGATCCTTTGGAAGAGTGATTCGTCCTCTTAATCCGCAAGAAAAAATGATTCTTCATCTTGGTTAGCTTCAATCTCCATGCTTTGAAGACTCAGTGCATGCATCATCCATCATGGATGCATGTCCTCCCAGCTACATGGTCTTTGTATGACACATCCACTTCTCAATGGTTGTAAGATAAAGAAGATGATGCATTATGACTTGATAGAAGCTCCTTGAATAGATGAGAGTTGGGCTTGCACTTCAGCTCTGTTTACTGCTTTAGTACACTTTGTTCTGTATCAGAGAACAAGCAAATCGGGTTGGGCGCGTGGCTACGTCTTCTGGATCTCATCCTACCCGTCTGGGTTCAAGTCCCGGCTACAGCAGAGAGAATCAACCTCTTTTGATCTCTTATTTGAGATCTTCTTCAGAGCGGGGTTTGATCAATAATACCTGCTGCAGAGCTTTTGAGCGTGAACGCCCATCGACGTAATGGATAGGCGAGTATCCTATTGTTGGGGGGCCGGGGGTTCGACCCCTCTCTGCTTCACCAGAGTATGTAACCTTTTGGATTTACAAACCGAGATCTTCTTCAGCAGTGCCTATGATCAGTAACGTCTACTGCGGTGATATGATCACGTGGACGACATGTCTTATGATTAGAGCAAAGTGCTCCCAACTGAGGAGCGGGAGTTCGAATCCTGCCGGCAGCGCACAGAGATGATCCTTCTTTTGCTATGCTTCTCCTAAGCCAAGCCAAAGCACAATCAACGTGCTCTCTTCTCAAAACGGCCGCGAGCTTCTTTCTATCTGTAGGTGCTCGGATCGAATCCCGGGGCACTCACGATGGCTCCTCAGTTTTGCGACGCCTTGATTCTTTAGTTTGACTGGCAAAAATAGTGGCTGGGCTGACATGTGCGTGGATTACTGGCCAGAACAGCGTTTGCCAAAGGCGAGGTTCTGAGATCGAATCCATTGCGGACTCAGAGCAATGTTTGCTTCTTATCTTTTGTTCCTGCAGGAATCCTTCTTCAGTGAAAAAACCAGATGAGTAAATCCTACCCCAGGAATTATTCTGCAAGCGCCTTTGGGTCTTTTGCTAGTGTTTTGCTTCTGCCCACGCAGATCTGCATCAAATAGAACTAACGGCGGGAGAAAATCAACCAAAGCGCCTAGAGCAATGGATAAGATACACGCCTCCCATGATGATGATCTGGGTTCGAATCCCCTTGGCGGCAGCACGAGGCAATCATTTTGGCTACTCAAACGAATAGCAATGATTGCGTACGGCAAGGAGTAATTCGACAGAGATGAATAAGTGCTACAGCAATGGAATTTCCACGCATCTCAGCAACAGCGTACAAACAAAGTGATGAAGATAAAAGTCTCCATAGATCTCAACCTAAGGCTCTGATACCAATGCAAGAGAACAAGGATTACGACCACCACATGCTAGAGAGATCACTCTCCTCCCAACCAAATGCCTCTATATATAGCTCTCTCCAGGGGACTGCCTTCTTGGGCAGGTGGATACTAACCATCCAAGTGTCAGCCATGTAACTACATGTAGAGCTCTAGAGCTCTTTGGGCAAAACACTCTCCCCATGTACCCCATGGGGGTTGAACCCAAGACCTCCTCCTTCACATCCTTGAGACTTAACCACTAAGCTAAGTGGATCACTTGTTCACAAGAGCACAAGACCTCCTAGTAAGTCTAAACTCGAGATCTTTGGTCATACACACGGATGACCAAACGGTGTCCGATTTCAGATCTGTCTGAACCGGCCAGACCCTTGGATCATAGACTTACTTTATTACAGGAACCACACCATTCAATCTGGTATAGGGACAAAATGCAGTCCTACCCCCCGAATTCCTTATTCCAACACTGAAGGTGGGTAGTCAATACAATTGGACTGGACATGAATTATATGAGAGAGTAATGGAATTAGAAAAACTGGGAGCTTCTAGACTCCAAGCAATTATGAATATATATGCAGACAAGAAAAGGCAAAAAACTTATCATGATGTTCACATAAAAGAAAAGGATCTACAAGAAGGAGATCTAGTTCTAGCATACACAGTCAAGGAACATCGGAAGAAATTTCGAAAAAAGGACATGGGCCTTATATTATCCATCAAATAAGTAACAGTGGAGTTATCCAACTAGCCAACATAGATGGGGAAATCATGCCCAACTTCATAAGTGGATGTAGAGTTAGAAGATATGACTTTCCATTGACTGTCTCTGAATGGAGAAGAATACATCAAGCTCAAAGCAGAAAAAAGGAAGAGGAAAACATTAGAAAAGAGGCTCAACAGGAGGCAAAGGAAAGGATAAGAAAAATCAAAAATCTTAGAGAAGTACTTTTGTGTGAAACATCTCTAAAAGAAAAAGAACATTTGCCTGTTATAACAATGTATTTTCAGGATGAGAAAATCAAGGTCTTGATAGACTCAGGGGCACAAGTAAATTTGATCAGTTTAGCTTTGCTGAAAAAGTTTAAATTAAAAAGGACTAAAAGCAAAACCTTTATCAAAACTTTGGAAGGACAAATAATACAAAGCATGTGTTCACCTTCTATTGAAGTTAAGTTCAATGAAGAATATATGGATATAGATTGTGAAGAATGGCCAGATCACTTGACTGAGAAATTGATTTTGGGACAACCTTGGCTAAAGCAAGGTAAGGTAATTTTGGATTTTGAAAAAGTGAAGCTTAAGTTGACAATAAATGACAAAAGGTTTTTAATGTTTTTATTGAGTAATGAAGAACAGGAAGATCAACAGGATGTTCATGACCCAGACCTGGAAGGATTTACTTTTTCATTGGAAAATACACAGAAATTACCAATACAATCACTTCATGATAAAGTTTCCTGTAATCAAAACCAGGAAAAAACTGAAGGAGCAAAAGACGGTGAAAAGGCAGAAGCAAGGTGGAAACTATGGTATAGTCAGAAGCATCAAGGCATCAGAACAGGAGGATTATGGAAACAAGTACACACAAACATTGCTCATTAAAACAAAATTCCAGAACAAAATGGATTTGGAAGCCAAAAAATTCCAAGAACAGCCTATTAAAAGGAGATGGGTTTCTCTCTAGAACAGGGGCAACAAAGGTTCAATATTATTGGGTGAAAAAATCAGATTTAATGCAATGGAAAAAGAACATGGGAATCTAATATGCAGTCAGGATCCTTTCAATAAGAAAATCAGAATGTTGCAGTGAAGACATAAAATGACATTTTAAGAAATTATGTCAAAATTGTTCTACCTTATCCTTTTTCTAAGGAGAGAAATAGGAGGGGAAGAAAGGAAATGAAAAAAAAAATTATATTATTTATTAAAAAAAAGGAGAAAGAGAAAAGAGGAAAAAATTATTCATTAAAAAAAAAGAAGAGAAAAAGAGAAAAGAGGAAAAAATGATTCATTTTTCTTTTATGTTACAAGTTAATCAACACAGAGCAAGATATAGATAGAAGCGTAGCAGGTTTCTATTTATTATTTTTATTTTTTTTAATTTTATTTATTTTTTATGATTTTTTTAGTTTTTATTCATTTTTCTTTTTAAATATCTCTTTCCTGGATAAGGGCTGTCAAAAGAGAAGAGAGCACTAGACATCTTGCTACACAAGTGATGATCACTTCAATTGAGTTTTTATCTGTGACATAAATGAGAAAGGCAGATCTTAGTTTCATTCTTCTTTCATTTTTTCTCAAAACAAATATCATTTTTTATTTTCTTATGACTCATGTGGGTGGAGTTTTTCTTTTTTGTGTGATGCTATATATTCTCTAGAATGGTGAATCCAAAGGAGCTACCAATTCATGATTTCAAAGCAGAATCAGTCACTCTGTCTAGAGGACATTAGTTCTTGGACAGTGAAGCTGGAGTAGAGAAGGTGGATATGGAGTCTGATGAAGAGAAGGAAATCTTAGAAGCTGAGAAGGTAGTGAAGGAGCTCAAGGAAACTCTGAGCATTATTGGACAACACATATTTACAGTAGGAGTTGGAGGTTACAAATACACTATGCTGTGTCAAGAGTTTTACAAATTTCAAAGAATTACAGTCAATTACAAGAGATGGAAAGCAGTAGGAATACACAGATTACTGGATGAACCCTTATTCTTCATAGACTTTGAAAGAGTGGCACAGGTAATGAACAACTTGTTAGAAGTTGGGAAGGGCAATGAGGCATATTTCCGGTGTAGAGTCAAAAACAAAGAAAACTGGGAGGTGAACATCACTATAAAAGCAGAGCATATCATAGCAGCTCTACAGTTTTACCCAATGGGAACTAAGTTGGATAAGAGCTTTGTGAAGAAGAATAAAGAAACATATACAAGATATTCTAAATTTCTTGATTTTAAGGGGAAAGAGAATGAAGAGTATGCTATTAGAATGTTTTTGCAATACTTCTATTTTCCAAAATTGCCAAGATACACCATGCCACACAAACCAGTAACACTGATTATGTTCAACAATAAGGATAGAACTAAGCCCTTTGGAGTGATGGATGTAACACCATATATACATGAGCAATTGAAGGAAGCAGCTAAACACTAGGAGCAAAAGAAATCCATGAATGGAGCTCAATTCTTAGCAAAATTTATATATCATGTTCTAGGCATGGAGGATCAGTTAAAATTGGCTCCAGAAGCCCAGTACTTCAGAAGCCCGATGACAGGAATCAAGAGTCCTCCTAGGAAGATGTCTGTGAGAGAAGTAGAAGGACAATCAAGCATGAGGGGAGTAGAAAGGAAAAGAAAGGGAATCTCAGAGGAAGTTGTTCTTGTAAAGAAAAGAAGATTGGATCCAAGAAAAGTTGAATTGGAGTAGGAAGAAGCAACTAAGGAAGAGCATGAAGCTGCTCAGAAGCAGGTACAATCTTCAAATGACCCTCACCCACCTCAGACAAGCAAGGAGCAGTGGTTACCTATTTGACCCAAGGAAATAATAAAACGGTAGTATATGAAGCCCAATATCAAAAGATGTTGGAGGACTACTCTTGCAAAGCAATAGATTGGGTTCAAGAGGAAGTAGAACATTATGAAGAGTTGCATGATCAGATGATGGCCGCAGATACAGAGGAAGTCTTTGTTAAAAAAGAAGTGGAACTGTTAGCATATTTCAAAGAGCTACAAGGACCTCCTAAAACCAGAACTACGGTGGTAGTGAAGAAGAAGGTTCAGAAGAAACCTGTACAGAAGAAGAAATTAACCAGGAAAAGTAAAGGAAAATCAATAGTAGAACCTATACCAATAATGGAGATTGAAGAAGTGAATGTAGAAGAAAAGAAGAAGGAAGAATCCATGGCAGTAAAGGAATCAGGGATGAACAAATTAGGAATAGCAGGCTCTTCACAATTTTCTTCAGACTCTGAAAGTGATATTGAAAGCTTTTTATTGAAAAGTTTGAACCTATCGGTGCCTAGTACACCAAATGTGATAACACAAGTCCCTGAGAAAAATAAAACATCAGAAGACTTGAGTGGGGAGACACAGGGAAAGCAAGTCCAAGAAGAAGCAGTAAAGCAGGTCAATTTTGAAGAAGAGAAAAGGTTATTGAAAGGCAAAGCAGTAATGATGGAAGAAGATGGTGAAGTAAGGAAAGCATTCAGCCGTGGATTAGTGGAATCTGGATTGAAGACAATATGTACAAATCTTTCCAGCAAACCTATTTCAAATTGGATGAAGGAAAAGTAGGAGAAGAAAATGGAGTTCAATTAAGCAGTCCAGCAATTAAACAAAAAGATACAGATCAAATCAAGGAAACAGAGGAAATAGTGGAAAGGAAGAATGCTCAAGAAGTAGAAGAAGAAATTATAGAAAAAGAGATCAACCAAAGCATAGAAGACATAATATATGACTTGAATCATAATGAGGAGTTTACAATTACAAAAGATCAAGGACAAGAGGAAGATCTGGTCTTCATGGATATAGATGAGCAAGAGGAAGGACAGAAAGAGCAGATAAGTAATGATCAGATAAAGCTTACTGAAGAAACTGAATCAACCCTAATTCAGGAAAAGGAAGTACATGTAAAGGAAAGACATCTTTTTGAAGGATAACAACAAGTGAAGGAGAACAAGAAGGTAGAAGAAACAAAGACAACTAAAGATACACCAGGACATGAGACTAAGGATGATCAGATATTAGAAAATGAGGAAGATGTTGCAGACCAAGAAAAAATGGAAGTAGATAAGAGCCATGAAGAACAAAAGACCCAGGTCATAGAGTATGAGGAAGACAATGAAGAAGAGAATGACTGTAAGATAGGAAAGCATATAGAAGTAAAGCAAATGGAATTAGAAGCTGGGTTGGAAACAATACCTAAAGACATAAGATCTGCTTGTAAGGTTATCATGAGTAATATAGAACAGTTCACGCCATCAAGTAGAAATATGATCATATCAGGCATGGTAGCTAAATATGCTTTTGTAAAAGGTAACAGAATCATTAATGAGCAAAAGAAAGAAAAAGAACAGTTAATAGAACAGTTGAGGATTGTGCAAGGAAAGAATGAGGAATTGACACACAGAATAATTTCCTTGGAAGAATTAGAGATTCACCAACAAAACATGATCTACTGTCACAGGTTTATCAAAGAAAAAAGAAGTGAAGGAAGCATTCAGGGAATATGAGCAAGAATGTCTTTTGTTAGGAGCCAAAAGGTCTAGGAGGGGAAGAATGTCGGAAGAAGTATTTTTGAAGTATTTTTTATGGAAAAATAATTGTAAAATGTCAAAAAATTGTAAAAATATTTAAGCAAATGATGTAAAAATGAGGAAGAGTCTTCCTCATATAGATTATAATCATATGTATTTTTTTTAGAATTTTTGGAAACTCCTAGATAGCATATTTTTAGACTAGAAGAGGAATGAACCAAAATTCAAGTGTGAAAATGGACACTTGAAAATGTATAAAAGACAATTTCCTCTATTTTGAGAGGGTTGGTTATTTGTATTTGATGCTATCCAAGTGAAGAGAGAAGTTTCCTGCAGAAAATCGTGATTCTTCCTTTTGTGTGATTTATTTGATTTGTTGAGTCTATTCTATGTGTATCCATGGAATTTGCAAGCTTCTAATGTGTATTTCTAATGAATGTGTATGAAGAGAGATGATTCATGACGTGTTGAGTGAGAAATTGATGAAGAATGGTGCTGGAGATGAAAATCGTCTGAATTCACAGAATCGCGATTGTCTCGTTTGAAGGTTACAGGTATCATTTTTGAGTTCTAACTTTATGATCGTGTTCTGCTGAGAAAATAACACACTTTAGACCCCAAGATTATTAAAAATGATGGAGTATTGCTCAAGATGATCCAAACCCTAGAAATTCCTCTTCATCTTCATTATTTCTCAGAAATCCAGCCAGTTTTCTCTTATTTCTTGGATTCTATCATCTAGAAGGGGCTGTGGTCTCTTGTATACTTCCAGGATTGACAAATATAAGATGTATTGTTAATTCTTTATGCTAAATGATTGGAGAGGACAACTCCAAAGGGTAACAACAAACAATTACTTGTTGGACCGAGCATTCACTTTTCACTTCAACCACTCTGCCTTGCTTTATTTAGTTAAGCAGAAAAATCTGGTGGTGAATCTTTGTCAAGATTGGATAATGGTGAGCCACCGAATGGGGTCCATGACACTTTCCCTAATGCAGAAGTATTTCATATTGCATATTAGTGTGTGAGCTAGATTTAGGTACTATGACCTAGTACGAGGAGATGATTTCTTTTCTAGCAATGGGTGTCCCACCATCTCATTGTGCTCTATAGCCAAAAAAAAGTTGGCATTTCATAATCTCCAATTTACTATTATTCTCGATCAATTCTACTATAAAGATGTGATGGATATTTGGCTGCATTGCATGCCACCACATGAAGTCCTAGTAGTTATTTTAGAGGCTCATCCATTTTGTCTGGTGGTCATCTGAGTATGGAGCTCACAGTACATAAAATTTTACATAGTGGATTATGGTGATCAACTATGCATAAAGATGTTATTGAACATGGTGATCCTTGTAGAAGAATGGTTGAACCTTGGAATATCCAAAGGTAAGATGGGCATGTTCTTGAACATGCCCATCTTACCTTTGCAGCCATTTCAAAAATGGTAACTAAATTTTATTGTTCATATTCGCCCTCTGGATACATTAGGTAAAACTTTCATTTTGACTTGTACAAACTATTGTACACAATGGGTGGAAGCTTGGTGTTTGCATCATTCAAGTGTGCATAGTGCAACTATAGTTTTAATCACGGAATTATTCCCTTGTTATGGTCCTCCCTTGGAGCTAGTTTTGGATCGAGGTAGTCATTTCCTCAATTAGCTTATCAAGTCCATCACCGATTATTTTCGAATTGAACATAAATTTAGTTCCCCGTATTATCCTTGTGCAAATGGATTGGGAAAAAGTCCCAACAAAGTTTACTAACTATGCTGCAGAGGTTTCTTATGGAATGTTTGAATAAATGGGAAGACTATTATCTTCTATTTTGTGGGCTTATAGCATTTACTCCAATGTAGGTGTACAATTCGAATTCAAATCATGCCTCCAGAATCCCTAAATTTTCTCCATCAAGTTAGATGGAATCTTGAGCTAAAACTCATGTTTACATTCATTTGAGCTTGTAAATTTCTAACATGAGCCTCAACTATGGCTAGAGAGGACAAAATTTCAAATTTTTGTAGGTGAAGAAAACTAGAAAAATTTACATGAACAAAGTGTGCATGAAAAATACCTAGATAGCTTCAAAATCTTGAACTACACATGTTGAGTCATTCATAGATTTTGCATAGTTTATGAACTTATACAACACACAACATTAAACACAATAAGCAATAATAACATCACCATTTGAGAGATCATGACCTACAGATTTGTTACCAACAATTTGGAAACCAAGCCAATCTTGGCTAAAGCTAAAATTAACAAGAGTTTTTTTATCCCTCACACATACAAAGCATCTTACAATGTGAAAGAACTACCATCAACACTAGAAAAATCATCTTAGCAACTCCTGTTACAAGGTAAGAGGAGTTGTTAGCACATGTGATAGTATTCCCTATAGGGGCATGCTCAAATGAGTTCGAGAAACTATGCTACAAGGTAATATGTATGGTTACCCCACTATGAAAGTACCAAACATCTAATTTTATTATAGACATACATTACTCATGACACAATGGATCATACCTATAGATAGTACTTAACACTTGTTGTTCATTCTGAACAAGATTAGCAGGCTCTATTTTAGGTGTAGAGGTGTATGCAATAACCATTCTAGCCTCTTTTGTCTTTGCCTCTTTGCAGCCAGTTTTGGACAACTCTATGACACGATCATTTGCCTTATAGTATTTGCAAAACTATTTATGACTTTGGTTTTCTTCTCATCTTTGTCTTCTTCTTCAACTATGCATTATTAGAAAATTTTTGCATTTACCTTTGCCCTTCTAGATAGCTAAGAAAGCTTTATCTTCAACACACATATTTGACCTAATCTACCTAGACTAATCTTCCTACAACAAAATAGAGATTAACCACTCAAATGTTAAGGCATTTCAATTTCCTTTCATTATCAATCAAAGAGTGGAAGAAAAACTTTGATATGAATCGAGAAGGCCATTAAGAACCATTTACACAAGTGAACTATCTCGCAAGACTTCATCAACAAAATTCAACTGCTCCTTCAAAGCTTTGATCTTTGTCAAAAACTTTCCATGGAACCTCCTTCATTCATCTACACAGTCTCCAATTGTTTCTAGAGGTAAGGAACATGCACCTCATTATTTGCCTCATATAAAGTTGTAAGTGTATCTGAAGATTCCTCTACTATCTTGCAAGAAAAAATGTGAGCAATGCATGTGTGTGATGATCTCTACCATCCCAACAAAGTTGCTCTATAGTAGGTGGAGTAGGAACTATAGCATGGCTAGGAAATTAACAATCATCATCTTCAATGCCATCTGCATCACCTTCAATAATTGTATTTATAGGTGTATTAGGATTCTTTCAAGACCCTACACACTATTGCACAATCCTTTTGTTATCAATACATGACCCATAATATATGCCCACAAGGAGTAATTAGTACCATCCAACTTATCCTCAACAACGAATGTATGGAATACATCATTGCTTTCAACCATGGCTAGTGACTAAATACCTTGATGCAGAAACATGATTATATCTCAAACAGTTGAGCACAATAACCCTGATGAGATTTGCTAAACCTATAGCATACTTAGAGAGGCTTCTACTAGAGAGTCAAAATTTGTATATATTTTTGGCACAAACGGATAAGATTTCATGCACAATCACTACAAAAGTATGTTTGGAAGTCGAAACGAGCTCAAATTAGTATTTTGATATCACATAGAAAATCGGTTTTGAACTCCTAATTGCCCCAAGTATGCTCACCAATATTCTTACAATTCTGAGACTATGACTAGAGCAGTGTCAACAATGCCATAGATGAAGCAAGGACATGCTTTGATACCAATTGTTGGAGTTTAAGGTCTACAAAATCGCACAAACAACACAAGAAGGAAGAAGAATTTGGAGAACAACATAATACTGAATGTATTACCAAGTGAATGTACAAAGATAAGTGACCCATTGGGGTTATAGGCATACATACAAGATGGGGCAAAAGAACCTCCTAAAAATGGGAAATAGTGGCTCTGTAGTCTTAAGTTTGTTCATGTTGATATATTTAGATAGTGATGTGTGTGAACACTCTAGGACTGCCGGGGCACTTTTTTCCCTCTTTAGGAGGTTTTTTTCCCCCAGCTTGTATATACGCCTATTGCCCTAATGGGCTACTTATCTTTGTACATTGTCTAGTAATACATTTAGAATTGTGTGTTGTGCTCCAAGCTTCTTCTTCTTCCTTGTGTTGTTCGCGTGCTTACGCAGATGTCTAACTCCAACAATTGGTATCAGAGCAAGTCGTCGCTTCATTAGGGCACCATCGACACTCCTCCAGTTGCAGTCTCAGAATTGCACGAATTTTGGTGAGCATACTCAGCGTGTTTTCGAGATCAAAACAGCTTCGATCTGTGTTGCCAAAATCGCTATCTGAGCTTGTTTCCGCCTCCGAACTCACTATCGTAGCGCTTGTGCAGGCTATTTTATCTTTTTGTGCCAAAGGTATATACCAGTTTTTGTTCGCCAATATAAGCATCTCGAAGTCTGCTATAGTTCTAGTGGAATTCATCTGGGCAGTTCTATTCAACCTTTTGAGATACAATCAATTTTTTGCATCAAGGTATTTTAGTCATCGGCCATGGCTGAAAGTAGTGATGTATTCTGTATGTTGGCTGTTGAGGATAAGTTGGATGGTACCAACTACCCGTTATGGGCTTATATGATGCAACATGTGTTGGTTGCAAAAGGTTTGTCGAACATTGTGCAAGGTGTCAAAAAATGTCCTATCACACCTGCAACTGTTACAACTGCAGGTATTGAAGCTGATGCAGAAGGTGTCGAAGATGATGATATTCTGCATATTCCTGTTCGTGTTGCGGTTTCTGCTGCACCTACCGCAGAGAAGATTTGCTGGGATGGCAGAGATGCCCAGGCACATGCATTGATAGCTTTGTCTGTCAAATGTGCCATTATTCCACACATTTGCTCTTGCAAAACAACTAAGGATGCTAGGATACACTTACCACATTGTACCAAGTTAGGAATGAGGCTCGTGTTGCTTACCTCCGAAAACAGTTGGAGAGTGAGCACATGAATGAAGGTGATTCTATGGATAGTTTCCTAAAAAATATCAAAGACTTGAAGGAACAGTTGATTTCTGCTGATGAGGTTATACCAGATAGCTCACTTGTGTAGACCGTTCCGAATGGTCTTCGTGATTCATATTAGAAATTTTCTTCTACTCTTTGGTTGATGATGAAAGGCAATCCAAATGCCTTATCATTTGAGGAGTTAGTCTCTGTTCTATTGCACGACGATCAGTCTAGGCAGAACAAGTCCATTATGTGAGTTGCAAATCAAGCTTTCCTACCTAGTCAGAAGGGCAAATGAAAATAGAGCTCTTCAACTAGTAAGCAAAAATCTGCTAATTCTACATATTCGAAGGAGGAAGATAAAGATGAGAAGAAATCAGAAAAGCAAAAATTGTTTTGTAAGTACTGTAAAGGGAATGATCATATCATAAAGAACTGTCCAAAACTGGCTGCTAAAGAGGCAAAGAAGAAAGAGGCTGGAATGGTTGTTGTAGTGGCCTCTTTCACCAAAAAGAGAGTCTGCTAATCTTGTGGAGGAAGAAGAATGGGCGTTTATTACTCTCTGTAGTTTTGACCCATCTTCTCTTGAGCAGTGCATGTCTGTAGTAGACTCAGATGTTTGGTATTTTGACAGTGGGGCAACCAAACATATTACCTCGCAGCACGATTTCTTCTCTTCACTCGAGCCTGCCCCTACACAGAATACTGTTACATGTGCCAAAAACTCCTCTTATCCTGTTAAGGGAGTTGGTAAGATCATTCTGACTACTGTTGATGGTAGTTCTTTCACTTTGTTAGATGCTTTATTTGTGCCAGGGATCAAGAAGAACCTCTTATAAGTTTTTGCATTAGCCAAGATTGGCTTGGTTATGAAATTTGTTGGCATGTGTAGTAAATGATTCTCAGGCTATGTCAGATGCAAAGCTTTGGCATGCACGCTTTGGTCATCTAAATTTTGCTAGTTTGCTATGCCTGCAGAAATCTGAAATGGTGTCCTCTTTGCCCAAACTTGAGGCACCTAGAAAACATTTTTGTGAAGGCTATACTTTGGGCAAAATGCAGCATTCGTCCTTTCAAAAAGATGGTTCAGTTCGGGCTACTCAGAAATTGCAGCTTGTACATAGTGATGTTTGTGGTCCTATGTAGACACCTTCTTTTGGGAATTATCTTTACTTCGTGACTTTCATAGATGATGCATGGGTATATCCATTGAAGGCAAAGTCCGAAGTGTTCATGTGCTTCAAATAGTTTTTTGTTTTGGTTGAAAATCTGTCAGCATGTAAGATGGGCACCCTCCATTCTGATCAAGAGGGGGAGTATATGTCTTCTGATTTTAATACATTTCTGGCTGAACGTGGGATAAAACACCAGTGTACAGTGTCGTATACACCTCAACAGAATGGAGCTGCTGAACGAAAGAACAGGTCACTCATGGAGATGGCGAGGTGTATGGTCAAGAGTCAGGCTTTACCACATAGTTTCTGGCTTGAGGCTGTCATGTGTGCAACATATGTACTGAACAGGTGTCTCACTAAAGCACTGTAGTCTATCACTTCATATGAGGCTTGGCATGACCGCAAGCCATCTATGGCTCATCTGTGTGTTTTTGGTTGTTTGGCATATGCATTAGTGCCCGAACAACATCGCAAAAAACTGGATGATAAAGCAGTAAAATGTATTCTTGTTGGGTACAGTTCTAAAAGTAAAGGCCATCGTCTCTATCATCCACAGACTAAACACATTTTGGTTAGCCGTGATGTTGTTTTTATGGAAGATGCTATTCAGCCATTGCTTTCATGTACTAAGGAGACATCTGTTAGCTCCAAAACATGTATGATACTTTGCTGCCTCTTTGTACAGGTGGACAGTCTAGTGCTGGTCCTAATGAGGAAATTTCTCAGCCTTTGCAGGTTTCATAAGATGATGCAGATATTTCCATTTCTAATGCAGATGTACATGATGCACTTATTGATGAGAGAGCTAATATTGAGCAGGCAAGAACTATGCCAAAATGGCTGGTGCAAATCTTGCGTGACAGCAAATTAGATGCACCTTTGTCATATCGTACTCGATCAGGCTCTCATAGTGCCTCTTTTGCATCAGATTGCTATGCTATGGCTGCATCTAGTCTCTGTGATGAGAATGAGCCTATTTCGTTTGATGAAGCACAAAATTCAGAAAATTTGATGGGTGCTATGCAATCTGAATATGATGCAATAATGAAGAATGGTACTTGGTCTATATGTGACTTGCCTCCTGGCAAGAAGGCCAAGGGGAGGCTTTTTGAAAAGGGTTATGCACAAGAAAGAGGCATTGATTTTGATGAGAACTTTGCACCTACATGTCGTATGACTACTGTTCAGAGCATTTATGCACTTGCAGCCCATCACAGTTGGAATGTACATCAATTGGACATTAAAACTGCATTTCTGAATGACTTGCATGAAGAAGTGTATGTTTTTTAGCCCCGTGGCTTTGTGTAGAAAGGGCATGAAAACCAGGTGTGTAGGTTAAAGAAGGCATTATATGGTTTAAAGCAAGAACCACATGCTTGGTATGAGAACATGCCTATTTGATTGCACATGGTTTTGAGAACAGTCCAACTGAAAGCACCTTATATGTTAAGCGTGCTAATGATGTGCTTCTGATCATTGTTGTCTATGTTGATGACATGCTGCTCACTGGTCCTATTGAGAAGCATATTGCTGATTTTAAGGCTGATTTGCATGCCTCATTTAAGATGTCTGATTTGGGGCATTTGCATCACTATTTGGGCATTTAGTTTATGCAAGTTGATGGTGGAATGGCTTTGTGTCAAACAAAATATATTGATACATTATTGCAGCGTTTTGGCCTTGAAGACTGTAAGCCTATTGCCACTCCTATGGAGCCAGGTTTACAATTGAGTCTTCATGATGTTGGAGATGCATTTGATGCTATCCTCTATCAACAAGCTGTTGGATGCCTGATTTACTTATGCATTACTAGGCCATATATTCAGTTTGTTGTCTCATAGATGAGCACGTTTATGCATTGCCCAAGTGTCAAGCATTGGCAGGCGGTTAAGCACATCTTTCTCTACCTGAGTGGTACTCGGCCACTTGGGTTGTTTTATCCTAAGGGGGGATCACTACCACTAGATTTGCATGCTTTTTGTGACTCAGACTGGGCTGGTTGCTATGACACTCATGTGTCCACTAGTGGCTTTTGCTTCATGCTTGGTAGCTCATGTATATCTTGGTTGAGCAAGAAGCAGCCTACTGTGGCCACTTCCAGTTGTGAGGCTCAGTATAGGGAAGCTTTCACAGCTACTGTTGAGTATGTGTGGCTCAGATGCCTTATGGCTGATTTGGGTGTTGGTCAGTATTCTGCTACCACCATGTTCACTGACAGTCAGAGCGCATTGGCAGTTGGGAGGAACCCTGTGTTCCATGCTCGCACTAAGCACATTGAGGTGCATTATCATTATGTTAGGGAGAGGTTCTCTACTGGGAGATCAGCTTGGCATATATGTGCCCATGCAGGAGGGCATTGCAGACCTTTTCACGAAGGCTCTACTCAAGTAGGTACTTGGGAAATGCAGAAACCTAGTCATGTTGGAGACAATAAACTGAATATTAGGCCAAGTAATGCATAAGTAGATCAAGCATCCCGCATCGTGATGATAAAGAACAACATCAAATTTGTCCCCATGATCATGCAGCTTCAATCATAAACCTCTTCTCATAGGAATGTCAATAAGTTTGCAGTCTTTAAGGCCAAAACACTGCAATAATGTGTCAATATATATTTTTTGACACAAAGCTATTCCCCCATCAACTTGCATAAATTTAATGCCCAAATAATGGTGCAAATGCCCAAAATCTACCATCTCAAAAGAGGCATGTAAATCAGCCTTAAATTCAGCAAGATGCTTCTTGTTAGGACCAGTGACCAACATGTCATCAACACATATAAGGATGATAAAAAGTACATCATCTATATGCTTAAGATATAAGGTGCCCTCAATTGGATTGTTCTCAAACATGTGCTAGCAAGTAGGAAAGCACATGGTGCTTGCTTCAAACCATATAATGCCTTTTTTAACCTGCACATTTTGTTTCCATGCCCATTTTGCACAAAACAATGAGGCTGAAAAACAAACACTTCCTCATGTAAATCACCATCCAAAAATGTAGTTTGGATGTTCAAATCATATACATTCCAACCATGATGAGCTACAAGTTCACAAATGCTACAAATAGGGGTCATTCGGCATGTGGGAGCACAAGATCCATGCCCCTCCATTGAGCATAACCTTTGGCAACCAACCTAGCCTTGTGCCTCTCAATTGTTCCATTAGGCTTACATTTTTGCTTATAATTAGTGCCAATGTCCTTGGTTTCTTGGAAGAAAATCACATAAAAGCCATGTATCATTCTTCATAATAGCATCATATACTAATTGCATAGCAACCATCCAATTTTTTTGTGCTTCATCAAAAGAAATAGGGTCGTTCTCATCACAAAGATTAGAAACAACCATTGCATAGAAATATGATGCAAATGAAGCACTTTGAGAGCCTTAACAGGTACACTATGTTAAAGGTGCATCTAATTTGCTATCTCTCAAAGTCCGCACTAGCCATTTAGGCATAGTTTTGGCCTCCTCAATGAATGGAATGATGTGTGTTAGTAGTCAAGGTGGTTTAAGTCATCAAGGGAGTATGAGACAACAAAGCTAGAGAGAGAGGAGCCCAAAGAAGGGCAAGGATGACCAAGCAAGTAGAGCATTCAATGGTGATCATGCAAAGAATATGCCTAGGTATAATTATGCACCATTCATTACACATAAAAACAATGAATGGAATGATTTGTGTTAGTGTCCAAGGCTAGTTATGTTGTCAAGGGAGTATGAGACAAGGAAGCCAAAATGAGAGATCCAAAAAGAAGAGCAAGGATGACTAAGTAGGTAGAGTATTAAATGCTGATAAGGCAAATAATAGGCCTAAGTACAATTATGCACCATTCATTACACATAAAAACAATGATTTTCATCACTAACCCTCATTGTAAATATTTGTTTTTGGTAGCTTAGAATCCATTTTGTTCAATATGAGGATTCCTCAAGTTTGAGGTATCAAGAGAACGTGTGTACCAAATCTCATAATTTTTAGAGCTCATTTGAGCCTCCAAAATAGCCAAGGAGCTTATTTGTTTATTAGGTTGGACACTACGTTTGAACTAGGCCAAAACTGTTCTAGAAACTATAAAAATAGCTAGAGAGCTCATACTAGAGGTGAGAATTTTTAGGACATGAGCTTGTGAGAGCATAATTTGTATCTCGAAAATAACACAATATAAGAATCCATTGTTCTCACTCTTTGTCTTACCTTGTGCGCACATGTGTGTGTGTATACATGTGTGCATGCTAGTGTGCTTACATTGGTTCTCACCATTGTGCTAGAGTGACACCAAATTTGGCATCGTTGTCAGGGAGCGAGCTTCGCAGATGAGCATGTAGTAACACATATAGTTTGACATTGGAACCATAGGTAATTTTCTTTTTTCTTCACTGTTTACCTTCTTCATCATCATCCCTACCATGCATACTCTTCCCCTATCTCCATCTCCATCATTGCAAAATTCTCACCTCCTTTGTCATATTCCCATCTCCAATTCATACCCCTCATTTCACTTGTGAGAGAGCAAGAGAGAGATCTTGTGCACTGTGTTTTTTGTGATTTTGTGATCAGTAGGTACCCGCATCAGCAACAATAGCAACCTTAGTAGCTACAATAGAATTCGCACTCTAAGAGGACAACATTTGTCTCTTGTGATAGACTAAAAATTTGGGCATTTTATACATACAAGTAGAGCACTGTAGGCTACACCGTGTGCACATCATGAATGAATAAACTATTTTAAGAAATAGTTGTTATTTCTATCCTTCACAATAGGCACATTCTATCAAAAATAGAAAGCAGACAAGAACTTATGCCAAATGATGTCCATCATTCTGAACACCCTATCCATCATAATAGACTGACTATCCATCATGACAAATAGTCATATGATAATTTTGATCATCGTGATAGACTAAGCACCCTAATAGACACTTTCCCTCATGTGATAGATGACATACAGAGGATCATGACTAATCTGTTCATTGCAATAGAAAGGCAGGCATGATAGACTTTGTCCATCGCAAGAGACGAGTCTACCACGACAAACATGTATGTCATGCCAAACATGTCCATCGTGATAGAAAGCCCCCATGATAGCCTCTGTCCATCATGATAGACATGCCTCTCCATCATGATCAATAGGGAAAACTGAGATTTTTAGGATTTTGCAATTTTTGTCAATTTTGGCCTAATTTTGGGGACTTTTGCAAAGACTTGGAGCTTTGTTGGAAGCTAAATCAAGGTATCTGTGTAGGAGAAAGCTTAGGAATATGTGCCCTGAGCATCTGAGTAGTATCGAGAGCTTGACTTGAGGTTGGAATAACTCTCAATCCCATCAATTCATTTCCTAGCTTAGGCTAAGTGTGATTAGTAGATTTAATTAATTTAGGGCTATAAAAGGCATGGAAAAGTTCAAGAGCCTTTAATTTCTCAAGTTCAAGGATACATTAAGCTAAGTCAAGGAAAACCCTAATTGAAAAGAATCTAACATAATCCGGAAAAAACATCAAAGAATGACAAAAATTAAGTGTTCTTAACAAATTATGCATATATTAAGATAGATATTAAAAAGGACAAGTGATTATTATGAAAGAACCTAGAAATGTGGTTGCACTTGGATATTGGGCAAACCATTGAAGCATATGAACCTTTAGGTTATCTAGATACCTAGGAAGGGATAGACAAAGCATCAGATCATCTATTGCTAGTGGCAATCACATAACTAGGTCATGGGCTCAAAAATTAAGTGACTATATATATATATATATATATATATATATATATATATATATATATATATATATATATATATATATATATATATATATATATAGAGCTATATATATATATATATATATATATATATATATATATATATATATATATATATATATATATATATATATATATATATATATATATATATATATATATATATATATATATAGAGAGAGAGAGAGAGAGAGAGAGAGAGAGAGAGAGAGAGAGAGAGAGCTAAAAAACAAGTGTCTCAAAGATGTCTTTTAGAATGGAGTGACCTAGAGGTAGTTTTAGAGCTATCATATTTACAAATCCTTGAAGGTCTCTATAAGACTCAATTAAAGTACATCTAAACCAACTGCTAAGGTGCATGCATCTATGAGGATAGTTTGAGGCGATCACTAGTCGAACTAAAAAATGTGATTAACCCTTTGGAACCAAACATTGAGTGGTCAAATTCGAAGAGGGTTCCTACATTGATAAGCAAAAAACCATGTATGTGGTTACAAGCTTACCCGATAGGACTGATAATCATTCTCGAGTTAGAAATAAGAGACTTGGAATAGGAAAACATAGGAGAAGAGCTTAGAACACCTCATGGTAAGTCAATCCTATCATGGATACTCACACCTAAGTGGATCCCCTAAAACACCAAATGTATAGAGCTTTTATTGAATAGAGATACAAACAAAGCCTTTTGGAGATTGAAGCTAGATAAACCAAGTGAGGTAGAAGGAGGAACATTTATGAGTTCAAGGAACTTGAAGTCCCAAGGAAGGTTTCTACCTTGATAGCTCTTTGGAGAGGATGTTTGTGTCCATACTGGATCCTCCCATATTCTAGGTTGTCATAAAGAGAAGACTAAGAGAACAGAAGTGAGTTTTGCAAACCCTTCTAGAAGAGAAAGATCAGGACTATAGACTAATAGAATTGATCAAGAGAGACAAAAAGGACCTAGGCATCAAAGTGGCATGGATGTGTTTCCCCTGCCTAGACCTAAAGAGCACCCTCAGATATTGAGACCCACCCAATTAGTAGAGTCAATGAAGGACTACTTTGATGGTATTGGAGACCCCTTATGACCATGTAGTAGAGTTTAGACAGGTGTAAAGAGTTGAACATGTCAATGATTTGTTCATTCAATACAATGTTGTTGATCTAACTTTAAAGAATACAACCTTGATGTGCTTTCAACCACTACATCAAGGTTAATTCAGGGATATCAACCACAAACCAATAAGAAAATTTTTTGTAAAAAATACTTCATGTAAAGTCAAGCCTAGAATACCTTGAAAATGGGTACTTGTGCAGTCCTATGACTAGGGCAAGTCATCATCAAAACCCTTATATGTATTTACACACAAAACTTGTAATCCCCTAAGGGAAGTCTAGAAACTCAAGTCATGTAACAAACCACCCGACCCCACCTTCTAACATCTTTGTACACTACTAGATACATGCGGAGATGATGCATTTCCTAAGTATGCATCTAGGTTACACATTAACCATATTAAATATCACTCACACAAACCACAAAGATCACTCAATAACTCATTAATGACACACACAAAAATGTTCAAAGGGTTTCACATTAGGGGAATAAGGCCTCATCAAGTTCCTGATACAATATTAATGTGATTATATTTCTTCTTGTAGATCTACAGAACATCACCTACCTCAATAACCATGGCTGAGGCAAGCACTAGTTTCTTGACCAGCACTAGTAACCAACCCATAGATGTTAAAACTTTGCCTATCTTTGAATGCCCAACGGAGAGACCGAAAGCATTATTGCACTTGCAAACCATTCCCATTCAGGACCCTCCTATGGTACATATGGTGAAATTTAGTTCTCATTCTTATTGCTTCAAAAAAATGGAAGGGCCGCTAGGTGATGCTGCCTACATTTGGGAAGTTGAGTGTCAATTCAATAATGTCTAGGGGAAGTATTAAGTGCACGACTATTTAAAATTGACTTCATGCGTTCTTATTACCTAATCAACACCTTGTAGCCTAGCAATGTCAAAAATGTGCCTTGTCATGCCCTTCTTGATATGTGGAAATGAATTAGAGAAGTTCATGTTTTCCCTCAACTTAGTTAGAGAGGCCCTTGACCTGTAGGGAATGCATGTTCCTATAGAGAAGGAAATGTTGGTGTGAGAGAACATGAATAACAAGAGCGGCTTACCAAGCTCAAGGATATTCTTGTGATAACCCCAAATATCACAGTTCCATTGAGAATCTATATGTAGCACTTTGCATTTCTAGGGAAAGATCGGTTCACAACCACACAAGAAATTTTGGTTTTGTCTTTAAATGGTAGAAGCTCAAAACCTTCATCTCGATTTTTGACAAATCCATGCAGTTAGTAATAGATGGCCTCCCAAGATAATTTTGAAAGGATGTTGCACCCAGATTCGTATCATATATAGATGTTTGGCCTATGACATTCCCATTCAATGAGCTTTGACTTGGAATAGGTTCCAATAGTTCAAAAGTAGAAAATCCTCTACACCCCCAACCAAGAGGATGCAAGGATCTATCCCGTGTGCCCAACCTAGGGGAGCCATCTTGACTCCAGACATCTTTCCAACAAAGGAACATCTTCTACTGCCCTTTACAATCTATATGCCAAGGAGAAGCATGGGTGAAGCATCTGCAACTCAATACATGGTACCACTTGTCCCTATGGATTTGAAGTTTCTAGGGCCTATTTGCCTCAATCACTTAGGAAATCTAGATTTTGAACAGCTTCTCAGGGAGGTTTACATCGATTTATAAGATGACGAAGAAGAAGAAGAAGAAGAAGAAGAAGATGATGATGATGATGATGATGATGATCAACAACACCAATAAGAAGAAGAGAAACACTAAGAACAACAACAACAAGAACAAGAAGAAGAAGAAGAAGAAGTAAAATACAAAGAAGAGGAAGGAGCCGCTCCATATACAATACAACTTTGTAGATTATGTGAAACCATGGAGTGTACAAGCAAGAGTTAGACTCTCATTGCATAGCAACCAATTGTTGATGAGTCAGATATTGGAAGAAGGAGTCAATCTATAGTTCATTGAATCCCTCCAACTATTATCAGAGACTTGTGGAACTATTGAAACCATCAACAATACACTGTAGAGAACTTTCCCCCAATATGACACAAGATGCATCAACACTAGGCCAAGATAAGGAAAAAATATACATATCCCTATCTCACAAGTTGAGGTTGCTATGACTAAGGAGGTGACATAAATAGCCACTATTGACCTCACGACTGAGACCTTTGTATAAAACACACCAATCTCACCCCCTCACCCTCAATCTCCACCCAAAAATCAAGAAACCTAAACCATGACCACAACCGCAATAGTACCCAACCCAAGGAACCAATCTTTTAAACCCCACCCCCTCATATCAAAGGCATTTGTAAATACAATTGAAATGACAACCATAACACCCTCTTTTAGCTTCCATGCCCTTGTATGCCATTTCAAATTATTCTCCTCAACTACCAATCCATTGTAAACTACCTCCTTGTCCACAGATGAACCCACCCTTGGCCATTGACTCCAAGACCTTGTCATGGGTCACATAGCCCCAATTGCCACATTGTTAGGCATCCTCGCATCACAACCTACCCAAATCACTTTTCCTCTAAGAACCTAATCATCCATAATTTCTTCCATGTTTTAACCCCAACCATCGTCAACCACAATATCAACTTGGGCATCTTTCTTTGACACCATTTTCCAACTACCCCCTCTATCTACTTTATGGAAAAGTACCATTTCCCAAGGTCCTTATTTGTTTATATCTTCTTCGATTTTCATTAACACCGCAAGAAGTGCACCTATCCATGTAGATAATGCTTTTAATACTATAATTCAATATGAAAATAAATTAAGGGAGGAATATAAACGTCTGAAAGAGCACAATGGTGCGATCAGTGCTGAATCTATGTGCTTACAAGAAAGAGTGACAACACTATAAGAGAGCAATAGGAACTTACAAGATCTCTACCACATTGTACAACCATCCCATTTCGAGCTTGAATCCTACCTTAAAAATGTAGATAACAGAGCCGTAAAGGAAATTGAGATCCACTTACAAGATAAATGGGAGCAGAATGCCAAAATCCAATGCAATTTGGCTCTTTTATGAAGAAATATGTCAGTTGCTCTAGAAGAGAATAAGCATCTACAACAAAAAATTCAAGATAACCTGGAGGAAGCAAAGGAGAACACCGTAGGTGTAGAAATAAGTCCATCTAGATTGCAAGCTTTCCCATTAGAGAATATTTGCATCATACTTAAAGAACATGCCAAACTTGTGGGCTCATATGATCAATTAGTAGAAGAGATAAACCAACTATGCCATCAACAACCCTCTACAAGCACCCAAGTTCTAGAAGCTATTGTGATTGGTGTAGATTCACAAGAGATATTAGTTTTATAGAAGCAAATCAAAGAATTACAAGCCAAGTTATTGTAGTACGAGAGCTCACCATTGCTAAAAGAGGTACATGATGCGGAAGAGTTAGTGGAGATTCTCGTAGAAGAAACTTTCAAAGACTTTTATGAACCCCAACCAAAGCCAGGAGGACTTGTCACTGAGGAAGGCCAACAAACATAGGAGGCACCCTAGGCCTTAGTAGCTCAAACAAATAGAAGAGATTAGACACACCCACGATGACTATGTGCCCTTTCAAATACAATCAATGTCCAGTCTTGAAGAAATGGTGCTTCTGTGAGAGTATTTTCAAAACTTGTCTCACTGATGCCTTATCACAACATTTGAATTGCAATATATGCCATACTTTGTGTTGTTAGCGGATTACAATGGAGAGATAAAGTGCGTGATAGGCAAAGAACCAACTTTTGCCACTCAATTCCAACCTGGCAGGGTTCTAGAAAGAGCTCAATGGGGCACCATATTTCAACTAAATTTGCATTGCATTTTGGTAGAAACTTATCCAGAGATGATACGAACATGGTGCATTCTACCATTGCATATCACATAAAATCCATGTTATGGCCCAATACCTAGAAGATGACCATGGCCAACTTTGCAGTCAAAGTTAGGAACAATATAGGGTGTTTTGACTGGTTGAATTATCTATAATTTGCTCCACCTTGTGGACCTCCTATGGTAGCCTACATGGTGTCAATACTTCACCATTAGACTCCACAATTGAAGATTATGCCTGATGTCATCGGCAAGGTGTGTATGAAGATCTTTGAATTGATGATTATGGTTTTCAAGATGTTTAAGAGAGTCAAAGCTTTATATATCTTATCACCATGTTTCAACGAAGTGAATTTAGATTTGGTTTACGATATGAGCACCACACCCTCTTTAAATACTCTATATGTCTAGCATACTCATATAAAATATTTACTGGCCTATTACAAATAGACCTTCAAAGAAATATTCTCCACTAGGTTTTGGGAATATCATTTGGAGATATTCATATCAAGGCCCACATCTACTACACCTCTTCATTGTCAAGCAAGCCCTCCACGTTGAGAAATTACAATTGCCACATCCGTATGTCCCATGCCCTACAAATTGGGATCACCTCATGAGTGATCTAGCCAGAGGAATCAAACTAAAGGAACATGAATCAACTCCTCATGTGGTCCAATATTAGAGAGAACACCCTCCATAACCAAGGTCTGTTAGGGACCACAAATGCAAGAGAGGAGTAACTGTTAGCAGCCAAGGTGGGTTAAGTCCTCAAGGGAGTATCAAACATGGAAGGCAAAGAGAGGAGAGCAAAGAAAAGATCAAGGAGGACTAAGTAGGTAGAGTAGTCAACACTGCTTAGGCAAAGAATAGGCCTAGGTAAAATTATCCACCATCCATTACACATACAAACAATAACTTTCATCATTAATTGTACTTTCGATCAATGTTCAAGATACTGATTCATGCAAGAAGATCTTTTCTAGACCAATTCGAGCTATTTTTGGAGTTACATCACTCCCATAAATTAGAAACTAGCCGCTCTAATGCAAATGACAAAAACCAACTACGAAGAACTCTACCTAGGAATTTTGGAAGCAACCAGCTATGAATAAGTGCACCTATGGATTTTGGAAGTACCCAACTACGGAGAGTTGCACCTATGGATTTGAGACGCAAGTGTTGACCAAACTAGATCATTGTTTGTCAAAAATATTGTTATGCACCTATGAGTATTATGATGATGTAGAAGCATTGATGAGTGAGGCTTTAAATTCAGTTGACATCTGTACATCCAACTTAGGGTCACCATCTGTAATTCCTTTCTTGGGGCACAAAATCAAGATCTCAATATAATTCACTCATGTGAATGGAAAAAATCAGGGAATCAAAGCTAACATGGCATAGTATGGTGAAACCTGAGACTACCAATATAAAAGGAGCCTTATAAAGAGGCATGGGGACCAATACATACATGCAAAGGGAGATTAAAGATAGATAGAGGGACTCACAAGCATCTATAGAGCACACCATGGACAGAGGGGAAGAAGAGGAGAAGGATAGACATATATACCTAGTCATGAGAAATGTGAGTGGTGGGAAGGAGCATTCTTGTGAATACAGGAGAAGTGTGAGGACAAGGGGAGGACATATACACATAAGCAGGTGTCAGCAACACAATACACCACAAGTAGGATATCCCTTGTATGATGTGCAACAAGACATGCGAACAGAGGCATGCAGATATAAGAACTCTAGGACAAGGAAGAGATAGTATGGAGGAATGGAGAGGGAGGCCACAAGGAAGTAGAGTCACAGAGAAATAGGAATGCATGTGAAGGTAGAAGGTTTGGGGAAGCTCAGATGGGTAGTGACAAAGTGAAGAAGGTGAAGATTTATGTGATATGATAGTTGATGGTTCTAGTAGGATTAGAGAAACTGCCAACTATCTCAAGGAGGAAGATGATCATGTCAATAGTGGCTGATGAGTGCTCAGTGATAATGATGGAAGTTGGCTGCAATGCATGTGCTGGAAGAAGAATGGAAGGAGAAGCTCGAGCATCAACATGCGACAAAAGGAGGCAGTCACACGATTCAAATCCTCAAGCGTGAAGGCTATTATGGTTGGAAACTCTCGAAGGGGTATGCATCAAATACCCATGCATCACCATAGAACCATAGGAGGTCACGGACTAGCGAGATGGTTATTTTGCCATAGCATGCACCACATGCAACTAACAAATTATAGGTGAAGGAAGGTTGAGCGAGCGTCCACTTTTTCTCTCAAGACTTAAAGACAGGGAAAGCTTCTTCCTTCCTTCCGACCTTGAGGGGCCCAATCTAGAGGTGGAAAGGACACCAAGGTGCAAAAGGTGTTAGAATTGTGACATTCGATCCATCTTAGACATAGGCATCTATATTACTCAACTTTAGTTTGTTGAGCTATCTATATTACTTTACTATCTTGCTCTTATTCAGTGAAGGTTGTTAGTGGCCGGTGTGGACGACCACATTTCTTTGTAATCATACTTTGTAATGGGGAAAAGGGATTTTATATGAAGAACTCAATAGTTTCCCAAGTCTAGAATATCTGATGTATTTTGTAAATTCCAAAGTGTGGAATGGTGTGAAGATTATGGAGAAGAACAGAGTAGATCATTATGATACCATATGTTGCAGTGAGATGGAGATCAGAAGAAGTTGATACGGTGCAGTGTATTCCGGAAAGTTTGTCAAATGATGCTCTATACTATTGATGTGTAATCGCAGTGTTTATTCAATATGATGTGTTCGATGAAAGTGTAAGAAAACAATCTTATTAATCAAATGAGTATCTTGTCATGCCGAATTCCTTTATCTTTGAAGATTTGTTTGTGTAGCCAAAGTCTCTGAGTAGTATGGAATTTTAATGTTTTAAAAGTCTATACAGTTCAATTTGTAATAGGCAACATAAATGCATGTTTATGAGCGTATTCCACATTCATAAATCCCCGTTCTTGTACCCTTTCCTTTGGAGAATTGGTGTTGTGATTTACTAAAATATAGTACCATGTAAACATTTATGGACAAGAAGTGATACTTTTGTTCGAGCTTGCAAATTCCAAGTCTCTGGATTGCGGTCTAGAAACAATTAGTACCGGAGGACTCGTTCGCTTATCAGATGCATCAGCTATGCCAGTTAGAGGAGCATCAGTATCATAGTTTTCTATTACTACAAGAGGTGTAAAGCCACTAAAAGAAATGGCATAATTGGAATTTACGAACGAAGATTTTTTGGCTTGGTGATCTAGTGTTGTACTTCCATTCCAAAATGAAGCAGAAAATGGGGAAATTAAAGTTGTGGTGGACCTGTCCATTCTGGATTCACGTACTCTACAGACCAGGTTCATTCAAGCTGGCCATGTTGTCCAGTGAAGTTTTACCAACTAGCATTAATGGTTTCAAATTGCGGCTCTATTAGCCCTTTAGAGGGTAATTTTGAATATTGAATTTCAATATATATATATATATATATATATATATATATATATATATATATATATATATATACACACATAAAATAGAATTTTGGAAAACCTAAAAAAATACACCATCGTGCAATATTAGACAATAATGAGTGGTGTAACTACTATACATGCAAGTCGTACATGCAATTTCAATGATGGTGACGGTCATATCGTTTCGAATCTGATACCATGAATCTGATACCATGATTCATATTATGAGAGTCGTGATGAGTGCAAAATTACTAGAGTTAAGATACCATATAGGATAATTATGATGCAGGCTTGGTGCTCTCAACACAGAAATTCGGGCCATAAAAGGTTGAGGACCATGCCGAATCTGGCTTATTTGGCAAAGTTGTGAGCAGAGCATATCAAGCGAACAGAGTGACAACAACTTAAAGCAATGAGTAGACGAAGTTGAAGTGTAGATATGGTGGTCACCTTCTCCGACTATGATCTCCTAAACATATCAGAGACTCTATCACAGGAACAAAAGGATTGGTTTGAATGCAGAAGACTCCTATAGTGTTCTATTGGGCTGGAGGAGCATTCATCCCCATCCACATGCTAAAGACATTGCCAAGGAGATAGCCAGACAGAAAGATGGCAACAATGTTAATACCTATGAGATAGGCTTACAAATAGAGGGTGACACCTTCCAACTATCACCGACATTGATAGCGAAAAGATTACATGTTGCCAACATAAGTATCATAGCCAGCATGATATCCATGGATGTGGTGGAAATCTACAGGTTGGTGGGGAAGCCATGCTCTTGTGAATACATATTTGTGCAACTTTTGGATGACAACCCAATTAGGATAGGTTTGCTTTTGATGACCATGGTAATAAATTTGCATGCAAAACATTATGGAGTATCCCAACACTTGTACACTTTGATAAAAGAATCGGTGCAAACACAAGTTAATTGGGCAGAAATCACTTTTTGAAAGTTAAAGAAGGAGGCGAGAAGATTGTTCCAAAGAATAGGAAGAGCAATTAACACTACGATGGACTCCAAGATCCGAGTCCTATTTACTTTGTTATTTACAGAGAATCTAGCATTTTTACCTTGAGAATACACACTATGTATAATGAAGGTTTTCCTTCAAAACTTAAAGGGGGTTGGAGAGACAAAGCCAGTACAAAGAACCTCACAAGATCAAACCACCAATGACAAAGATGAAGAGGAGGAGTCCGGAAGGCAACAAGTGGAGGAGAACCAGAGGAAAGAAGCTGAGAGGAAGGCTATAGAGGAAGAAGGTGAGAGAAAGAGAAGAGAGGAAGAGGTAGCAAAAAAGAGACTAGAGGAAGAACAGGAACGTCAACACCGTGTTGAAGAAGAAAGAAGATAGAAGTGGGAAGTGGATGAAGAGCGATGCTGATAGCAACAGGAGCAAGTGAACCATAGTGCAGAGACATCCCGCAAAGTTCCAATAGTAGACACTTTTTCTTCCTGTGGTTTAACTGATAAATGGAAGCATAGTGATGGCAAGGTGAGGCTACCTCCCATTAAGTGTAGTGATTTTATTTATCCCTAGATGTATCCAAATGAATCGGTT
The DNA here is from genome assembly GCA_020310875.1 of Ceratopteris richardii. NCBI lineage: Eukaryota > Viridiplantae > Streptophyta > Polypodiopsida > Polypodiales > Pteridaceae > Ceratopteris > Ceratopteris richardii. The sequence goes on from CM035444.1 coordinate 61,151,409, forward strand.
CATCGAGAGCTTCTCAGAGACTTAGCTAGAGTAATCCACTGGAGTGTAGCAAGGTTAGATGATATGGTGTAGAAGTACACTATCCTCGCTTAGGAGAAAGATAAGTGGGAAGCAAAGAAAGCGGGAATGAAAGAAGAAATAATATGACTAAAGGCTGAAGTGGAACAAGCCAGAGCGGAAAATGCAAGAAGAGACCATGCAATTCATGAGGAGATAATGGATGATCTGAATGATGCTTTGATAGAAAACAATACGCTAAAGTTGGCAATCTAAAGAAAAGTCAAAAATCATAGCTTGACTCTAGGTGGAAATCGGACAAACTCAAAAGTCACAACAGAAGTTGAAGAAGGCCAACAAGGAGCTCGTGACCAAGTTACAGAAAGAAGAACAAGAAGCTCTTAGACTCAAGAAATGATAGGTAGGAGATGGTTGAAGTACACCCTAAGAGGGAGGATTAGGAAGTAATCCTCAACCATGAATTTTGGGGCAAGTGGTTAGCCCATAATACTCCTAGCTGGTAGATCATGAGTTCAATTCCCACAATCGGTATCAGAGCTTAGGAAGTAGGTTTGGGCAAGTGGATGGAAGACGCGCGCGTCGATTTCAAAGGTGAGTTTCACAAAGATTTGAGTGTATCTCCCAATCCGTAGGTCGGATTTAGATGTATAAGATACCATTGGAAAGATCTTGGAACAAGCATTCCAATGGAAGCATTGAGGATCCAAGATACCTAGCATGGGTGAGAACCAAGTTCAAGATACTAAGGTTGAGAACAAGGAGCTCGAGAGACCAAGGTTGCGAACAAAGGCAAGTCCATAGGTGTAGCTCAAGCGTAAGCACCACCTCCTTTACTTGTCAATCCGCGGAGACGTGAGGACCGGTATGGAGACCACGAGCAAGTGAAAGCACAAGTGCGTGAGTGAAAGCACAAGTGCGTGAGTGAAAGCACACAAACATGCACACACATACACACACACGTGCATAAGGTGAGATCAGAGAGAGGAACAATGGGAAGCTTCGATTGCAAAAGAGTTCTCTTACAAAAGCTCTATTCTCTAAGCAAGCTAACCTCAAAAATGAGCTCTCTAGCTCTTTTTATAGTTTTTTGACTAGTTTTGGCCCTGTCCAGACCTAGTGTCCGGCCTAGTTAAAAATTAGAGGGCTCAAACAAAGTCTAAAAATTATGAAAATTGGTACGATGGTACTAATACTCCTCAAGCTCGAGGACTCCTCGGCTTGAAGAAAATGCAGTTATAAAAATAGATAATGGTATTTACAATGGTTTTTAGTGATGAAAATCACTATTTTTGTAGGGGATTCTTCTGAAAATTTGACATACACTTCTTGGAGCTCCCTACTTGCTCCCTCTTCTTCTATGTCCACTTCTTTGATGTGCTTCCATGTTTTATGCTTGACCTTGAGTTCCAACACTCCCCCCCATCTCGAGTCTATCGTCCCTCACAGACCCTTGTTGTAAGGGTTGTTCCATGTAGTGCTTTGAGAGGTGGTGTCCATCCTTTGTATGAGCTTGTTCCTTGGATTCCAGCAAGAATGTGTCATTGTGAGCTTTCAAAACTGCAAGTTGCTCAAAAGAGGTTTTCAAGATTGATTTGGAGAAACTACTGGCTTCAATTTGCTTCCGAGATATGGATGTTGTTCCCATGACGTCCGCTAGCTCTTCCAAAGATGATGTTGAGAGCAGTCATGCCAACTACTCATAACCCATAATGAATGATGGGTAAGTGTGTTCGTGCCTGGGTTGAAAAAAGTATGTGCCTTGTGCACGGCCTTGTAATGTAGCCCTACGCATGCTTACTTGGAAAATGCATTGGAAGAAGTATGGTGCAAAAATTGCGGGTCTTGAGCTAAGTGCTCAAGGGTATGCTGACGAAGAGGTTTCCTAATCTATCTTGGTTATGGTGTTGCTAGAGTAAAGATACTTACCGTGGTGAAGGGTTGATTGATGTCTATCTCTTCATGTTGTATACCTGGCATTTGTGATGGAACATTGTCGATGAATGTCCATGTTGCTGGTCCACCGAAAAGTTTTTTGAGTGCCTGGTTCTATCTTCTCTTTTCAAAGCAATGTTTGCCAAATACTGAGAATTGAATTTCTTTATATTCTTTGACAAACAACATTGGGTAACTACACCAAGCTTAGTTTCACATATTCTCTTTAGTTCACCATACGCAGGAGTCTGCTCATCTGGTATACAGACAAGGATTTTCGGGGTACCAAACAAACTCTTGCAAATATCTCCTTGGATGCTCTCATACATACAGTAGTTAAGCATAACTCAAGTTGTGGACCTTCAAGATCTTCACTCCCACCATGGTAAGGGGAAACCATAGGTGTGGATGCCATGGTCATGCTAAGTTCTTGACATCTACCAGATAAGGCAGCAATTACATCATCTGCTAGCCGAGACACACTTCTATCCAAACTAATAAATGTCCAGTAATCGATGGTTCAATCTTCAACTAAGCATGACTCATTCATGTTCCATGAGCGAAACCTGGGAACAAGTTCTTTCCCTCTCTTTTTTTTTTTTGAGGGATGTCACAAAACAAGAAGGCAAAGTTTAGTATCAAAAAGTGGTTTACATGTGTCAATGTGCTTTAGTGCATGGGACTCTCAGTTGTGTCTATGCACGGCCATGTAATGTGGCCCTATATAATGCATACTTTAGAAATGCATGACCTGAATGGTGCAAAAGACAAGGTTGTGCAAGGAGCACATGGTTGTCCCTCGTCGAGGCCTGATGTCACTTGCAGATGTTGGTGTCCTCTTTGTTGGAGGTATCCATTGGATCTCGAGATGACCACTGATCCTTCCTCTTTATAGGGATCCATTTTAGAACAGCCTTCGGCACTGTAGAGATTACTTTAGGCGTCTTCCTCTTTGGATGCGTTCTGAACTATGGTATCCAGTGTGGTTGGCGCTTTGGTTCGATAAAGGCTACTTGTACTTTTGGCTTCCAAACCCATATCCTTTTCGCACGTCTTCCTACTATTGTTGAAGAGCTGATTTGATCTTCTTTCGGTCTCTGTACGTGGTTCTTACCCTCTTCTCTTTTTGGCTTCTTTGTTGAGACCTTGCGCATGTGGGAGAACATAGGTTGTTGTAGATGTAAGAGCTTCTTAGGTACCCACATCTGTAATCGCCCTTGTTGGGCTGCAGCTAATTTCTTAGGCACCCAAACTTGTTGGATACCTTGTGATTGAGCTTGTCCGAGCTGCTTCCTTCGTCTTCGGACCTGGTTGGCTTGCCTGGATGGGATTTGTGGGGGCAAGGCTGGTGGTTTCTCTCCTTTGCGTACCCAGATCTGCGTCATGCTCGGAACTGCTTTCTTATCGATGGTGTCTTTCTATTTGATGTAGCAATTGTCATGATCGGTTGTGTTTGCCTCTGTGGTGGACTGACTAGTGTGGCTACTTGATTCTTTGGAGAAGAAGAAAGATCCACCCACCTTCGAACCTTTTCTTCCACGATTGACTCCTTCTGCATCATAGAGCTTTTGACACGTACAACATCTTCTTCCATATGATTAGTCTTAGAAGAGCTAAGAGAGTGTGTGGTACCATGATCTGGGAGCATGCAGTTCGCTAATTCTAATGTAATGCATTGTTCATGTACCCAAACTTGAAGAATTTGAATTCTTAGGTTTAAGTTGACTACATTGTCATAAATCCAATCTTGTTCTAAGACAAGTGGTTCTGTAAGGTTCTCATCTTGACACACTAGCACTTTGACTTTCATTGGAACATCTTGCAGGTAGATGGGAAGTTCCACCTCGCCCAAACAAGGGGTTTCCACACCTCCCAATCCTACGAGATAAGCTTCTATGGGATTGATGTTCAACTGCAAGTCTTGACAGTAGGAAAGTCTAACTGCACTACTTGCTGCACCTGAGTCAATCAATGCTTTCACCGTCCTTGCACCCTTCCCTTGTCCTATCTCTATGGGCACAAAGGGTCTTCGGTCAATGACCTGAGAAGTCGCTATGCTTGACTTTTGACACATATCCATGTGATATTTTGGGGCTTTTGAGTTGACATCTAGGCCTAATCGCCTTAACTTATTTCGCCTAATACACTCTCTGGCCTCTGCCTGTGCTTCTTCTCTCACTCTTAACTCTTCTTCTTTTCGCTTCTTAGCAGTGTTGAGTCTCATTAGCATATCCTCAGTAAGAGGTTCTTGATATAGCTTGACTCTACAGCCACTAATATAGTTTGGCAAGATATCTCCTTCTAGAGTGGCCAACTGAACTGCACCACTAGTGGAAATTCTATTAATGATCATGGGTCCGTATCCTCTTTTTTCCAACTTACGGGCATGTTGTTTTAGTGTGTAAATCAACACGAGATCTCCCTCTTTCAATCCCTTATCCTTGATGTGTGCATCAAAGTATGCCTTTTGCCTCTTCTTTGCAGCGTAGATGCCTGCTGCCGCTCATAGCCTCATCTCACCTAAGCGTTCAAGATCAAAGATTCTAGAGGACAGTTCATGCCCATTCCACTCATACTCTTGTGCTACTTTTAAGGCAGGGATTAAGAAATCTAATGGTAGCACAGCGTTCTGTCCGAAGACCATCTGAAATGGGGTGGCGTTGAGTACCGTTTTGTACGCAACTCGATAAGCCCAAACAACATGATGAAGTTGTTTGTCCCAATCAGAGCGTTTATTATTTACCAGTTTTGTCAATACGTTACAGAGGATCTTATTGGTGCTCTCGGCTTGTCCATTAGCTTGTGGGTGATAGGGGGCATACTTCTTATGTATCACCAAGAATTCTTGGAGAAGATTTTCAATGACTTCATTCAAGAAGTGTGTGCCTCTATCGCTCACTAACTCTATTGGTAGCCCATATCTCGTGAACACATTCTCGAATAAGAACTTAGCTGTAGTCTGAGCATCATTCTTTGTTGTGGCTTTCACGTCTACCCACTTTGTAAGGTAATCTGTGGCTACAATAATATACTCTACATGGGAGTTTCTAGCTGGGGGGTTAATAGGACCTATGAAGTCTATGCCCCATTTGGAAAATGCATGCCCTCCCATCATTGGCCTCAAGGGCATCTCGTCTTTTCTAACTGGATATTGTGCACGTTGGCATGTGTCACATTTCTTCACATAGGTATGTGCATCCATATGAAGAGTGGGCCACCAAAGTCCTGGGAATAGAATGGTCTTGATCACTCGGTCAGGACCAAAATGTCCACCTGCAACACCACTCTGTGCAATTTCTAAGACCTTTAAATAGTCTGATTCATGAATGCACAGTCTTAAGTAACCATCTTTGCCTCTTCGGTATAGGTTCTCTCCTACTAAGGCATAGCCTTGAGCCTCTTGCTCCATGTTTCGTCTTCTTGCTAGACTAGCCTCTTTGGGTAATCTTCCCGACCTCATAAACTCTACCAATGGAGCACTCCAATCTGGAATTAATGACACTTGATAAAGGGTCGCATGCTCCACTAGGGGTCTCTCTCTGCACATTGGACAATTCTTAATCCAGTCATGTATTTCTTTGTCCATGCTAGGCCAATACACTCCTAGAGGCTTCAGATTCTGCAATGTTCGTTGTTTAGAATAGTGATTTCCTAGCAATCCTTCATGAGCTTGCTGCAACCAACTACTATGTTCATCATCCTCGACACAACAAGCTAATACACCCTCAGTATCTTGTTTGTACATGCTTCCTGCCAATATGTGATATTTTTGTGATCTTACAATTTCTTCTTGTGATGTTCTCACATTCTTATTTGCAGGGCCAAAGGTTAGGACTGGTACCAACTTATTTGCCCATTTGGGAACAACTTCCAAATTGAACAGATAAGCATCAGGTAGTTCATCAGACACTCCTTGCGGTGACTCTCCTGAAGTAATGCGAGAAAGGTGATCTGCCCGAAGGTGGGTTCTACCTTTCCTGACAACAACTTCAAAGTCATATTCCATTAGTAAGAGGAACCATCTTACTAAGTGTCCAGTATTGCAAGGTTTATTGACCAAATATAACAAAGCTTGATGATCAGTGAAAAACTTGAACTTGTTGGCCAATGAATAGTGTCTAAACTTCTGCACAGCATATACCATGCCTAAGCCCTCTCAGTTGTGGTATAGTTCCGTTCAGCTGCAGTGAGCTGTCTACTAGCATATGCTATGGGCAAATCTAAGTTTCCTTCACTTGTGGGTTGTGCAAGCACACATCCGATGGCATGATTGGATGCATCCACATGGACATGGAATGGTTTATTCCAACCAGGAGTGTTCAGTATTGGTGCTGTGCACAAACGTTTCTTCAGTTCGTTGAAAGAATTTTCGCATTCGTCGTTCCACTCAAAATTAGACAACAAGGCATAAAAGGGTCTAGCTATGATCGCGTACATGTGGATAAACCTACGGTAATATCCACAATGGCCCATAAAGGCTTGTACCTCTTTAACATTCCTTGGCCTTGGTAGCTCCGCTATGGCTCGTACCTTAGCTTCATCTGTTGAAATTCCATTCTTAGAAACAATATCACCTAAGATTTTACCTTGACGCACCATGAACACACACTTTTCTGGGTTCAAACACACTCGATATTCTCTACACTTGTTGAAGATTTGTCTGAGCTCAGGGATGTGAAATCTTCTTTCTTGGGAATGAGCACATAGATCATCCACATACACTTCTAAGCTCTTTCGCAAGAACTCTTTGAAGACATGACACATGAGCCTTTGGAATGTTGCAGGTGCATTGGTGAGCCCAAATGGCATCACACGAAATGCGAAGATTCCCCACTCTGTAGCAAAAGCTGTTTTGTGTTGATCTTCTGGGGAAATGGCTACTTGATTGTAACCTGAAAACCCATCAAGGAAGCTATAAACTTCCTTGCCTGCAACACGCTCCAAAAGGTGTTCCGTGATTGGAAGTGGATAACTATCTCTGATAGTAGCGGCATTAACTTTTTTAAGGTTAATACACACTCGCAACTTTTGGTTCTTCTTGGGCACCACTACAATGGGGGACACCCATTCAATATGCTCAATCTCATAGATGAATCCAACTTCAATCAACCTATCAATTTCTTCTTTTATTTTGGCTGCATACGTATCATTATATGTGTAGGCTTTCTGTTTGGTGGGCTTGGCATCAGCAGTCATGGGGATAGTATGAGAGCAAATTCTTGGAGCTACCCGTTTCAAGTCTCTATAGTGCCACACAAACACATCCCTATATTCCCTTAATAGCACTACAAGCTCCATTTCTTCTCTTGCACTTAGGTCATCTCCTATATATGTGCATCTCTCTTCGTTCTCTTCGATGGTCACTACAATCTTCTTGGTCTTTTCTTTATTATCATATGATTCTCCTATGATGGCCTCTCTCTTAGGCATTCGTACCAAAATTTTGCGGTCCTCAACTTCATATTTCTTGAAGTTTTCTGGTACTTCAAACAATGATTCCTCCTCTTCTTGTTTCACTGCTTTTCTTTTCTTTTTCTTTTGACTACTCTCACTTCCATCCTTTGAATTTACTGTTTTAATACTTGTGAGAGGTTCTTCTTCTTTCTGGGTGAACACTCCTATATCTTCTAGATAGTGTTGCTCTGAGTTAAAGCAACTATCCATCACAATAGACTCCAGATCATCGTCATTCTCTTCTTCTTCTATGACATCACTAGGGTCACATTCTTCTAGCAAGGGTTGACACATGAACACTGAGATATCATAACCCTCCTCATCACAATGAGGTGTCCACTGTTCCTCATTGACAGCAATGTCAATGGTGGCTAAGATTTTTGGCTAGCCATGAGGCTCAAACTCCTCATTTGGAAAGATCATTGGTGTGTTGGGTCTCTAACTGGTCTATCTCCTGGCAAAGTTCCTTCTTCTCTTGCCTTCAAGCGTTTTTCCTCTTCCTCTGCGACCTTGCACATCCACAAATGAGTATCTTCATGCAACCATGATGGATCTGGTGAACTTTCAGAATGCACAGAGATGGAATCTTCTTTTGCTTTGTGGATAGGATTCCACTGTAGGGGTGGTACATCTCTCAAGGAGTAATCCTTCAAATTGACCTTGGTGGTGACCCCTAAGTGTTGTAAGTACAAGGAGTTGGTTCCCCAATCCAATACTATTTGCAATTGTCGTAGGAAGGGCCTTCCTAGGATCATCTCATAAAAATTATTTTTCTCAAAGTCACATATAGAAAATGTGTGCTCAAACTCTACACCACAAGTGGTTAGAGTTATCCCTTCGAGCAATCCTAGAGGTCTTTCAAAATGGCCGTCAGCCATTTGAAGCTTCATTCTAGTTGGTCTTAATGTGGGTTTGCCCCATTTCCTCCACAAAGAGGTGGTCGCAATAGCAACACCCGCACCTGAATCTATGATTGCTTTGGTTGTGTAACCTTGGTAGGTGATTGGAAGATAAGTATTACCTTCTTCACCCTCACACATGTCTCCTATTTTATCGAGAGGTATCTCTGGAACTTTTTGCTTAGAGCCTGTTTTTGGCATATTGGAATCAAGTTCTGGAACCTGATCCTTCACATGATTCCATAGCTCGGGTTTCGCTTTGAGCAGCTCTTCTACAGTGAGATGACACTGAACCTTAGTGTTCTTCACGACATCCGTGTTCCTTGGAACCACTGAGTCTTCATTTCTTACTAGTATTGTGGGAGCTCTAATATGGAGAGATTCAGATTCCCATGGGCCTGGAAATTGAGGCAATTCTTCTAGGGTATTAGATTCAAAATCTAATCTTTCGTCTTCTTGTTGTTCTGCTTCATCTCCGTAAATAGATGGAATGTCTTGGGGAAATTGATCATGAAGATCATCAATCTCAGGAATAGGAGGGGAGTTACCCTTCTCCTTGGCCCATTTCTCTTCTTGTATTTCCCGCAAGAACTCTTGAGAGTACTATTGAATTGAAGGAGGCATTCCCGCATCCGTGGAATTAGGAACATAAGCTCCCATTGGTGGTGAGCTTCCTCTCTCAATAACTAGTTGAGCCTGTGGAGGTAAAGAAACTTGTGGTTTGTTTACCAACTGCTCTAATCTTTCTAGTAACCCTTGGAAATGCAAATTTGGTTTGACAGAGTTTGTCTAATTGAACTTTTGACTAGTCTCAAGTATAGCTTGAGCTTGTTCTACCATTTTCATGCACATTTTCATTCGTTCAATCTCTAAATCCGCTCTAGGGTAACTCTTGTCTAGATTTGCAGTTGTTGGCCCTTCTTGAAGACGAGCCTGGTAGGCCTTGAACATCATGTCCAAGCCTTCTGGGGTTGGATCTGCAAGAACAGACCCTGATTGCGGCCTATTTACAATGGGTGGTGGGGTGGGATGAGATGGAGTGGATGGAGTTTCGGCATGCGAGGGGCTTTGAGATGCAATGTCTTCTATTTTTGTTTTCGCTTCTTTTAAGCTTTCTTCTAGTTCCGATAACTTTTTATTCCACTTGCAATTGGCCTTCTCTCTGGTATCCTTCCATGTTCTTGTTTTCCTCTTACTAGGCTCTCCTGATTCATTTGACTCTGATTGTTCTGCTGGTTTATCCTGTTTTAAGGCTTGTGCCCTAGTGATAGCTTGTATAGGAGCCACATTGCTACTACTTGAGCTTGAATCTACCACTAAGCCTACCACATTAATGGGTGTAATCTTGGGTGCACTGGAGGGGTTTGTTGGACAATCTCTGGGGAAATGGTCTTTGCCACAATCAGAATAAAAAGCCTGTATTGTGATAGCCTGTCGTTGACTCGGAGATGGTGGGTGGGGACAGTCACGAATGAAATGGTCACCTTGACATCTGAAACAAGATCCTCTAGGGGCTTGTGGTCTCATTTGTCTCAACTGGGGCCTAGGGTTAGGATTTTTGTACATGACATTGGAGTATTCTGGCTCCCAATTTTGCTCCATCGGTGGTGCCTCATATTGATACGAGTAAATCTAACTATGTTCAGGTGACTCTGTGTAATAAGCATGTGGACTACCTTCATGGGAGTAGTCTGAACTATGAGCATGAGAGTCATTATCTGGTATCAATGGGGTTAGTGGCACCAATGCTCTATTTGGATTTTCCTCTCCCACAGCATATTTGACTGGAATCACGTTGGCAAGAGCTGGTGGTTGGTTTCCCAAGACTGGTTGTGGCCTATATTGTGCCTGATATTGCTGTTGTGGTCTATAATATGGCTATTGGTATTGGTTTTGATACCTACTTGGTTGGTAAGGTTGTTGATAATTTTGTCTAACAGCCTGCCTATTGTAGGGACAATCTTGAGCCGTATGGTTCGTGTATTTTCTCTCAATAGTGCAATATGGAGCATTCCTTTCTCTAATGTTTTGGTTTTGCATTGGGCATACATTAGCCATGTGGTCCCCTCCACAAGTATAACATCGGTTCAATGGGGCGACTCTTTGTGTTTGTCTATTTTGGACTCCCAGCTTCTTGGCAACTTGCTCAGCTATCTCCTCTATTTCTGTGGAGATTTTTGAAGTATGACTAGTAGAACTATAGAGTCCTTATAGAGTTTGGACAATCCTAACTCCTCACCCAAGTTATCTTCTATGTCAATGCACGTCCGCACACACTCTTCTATGGATCTAGGCTCTTTCAAGTACACATATGATCTTAACTTTGTGCTCAGTAAGCCATCTAAGAACAAAGCCACTTGTTTGGTTGGTGTGGGTAACTCTGGAGTAGGGCATCTTTCTAGGTACTGTCTGAACCTTCTACCTGCTAGTCGCACTATTTCTTGGGGTGTCTGCTTGAAACTGTGGATCAAGGATGATGTGTTATGCCTGATACCACTCTTGGAAAATTCTACAATGAATTCGTATAGCAGTTGACCTATATCGCGATAGTTGCGACTACTCAGTGGTTGAAACCAAGCTAAGGCAGTGCCCTTAAGAGTCAGACCAAATGCCTCGTACTGGGTGAACAAATCCTCAACCCGTTCAGCTCTTAACACTTGTTTGAACTCGGCCACATGATCATAAGGATCTCCTGACCCGTCAAACAAATTCTTCATTGCCTTGATCACTTGAGTGGGTCTAAGGGTTCTTGGGTGCTCTCGGGGTCTAGGCAATGGAAAATCATGTTCATCTCTTTGTTGCCTATGTGCTTGATGTCTCTCTCTTTCAGGTCTTTCATTTTCAAAACCTGCTCTATTTCTGCCTACCGTGTGTGCAAAACTTACCTCAGGTCTCTCTCTAGTTCTTTCTCTCTGGGCTTCATGAGCTTGGGATGATCCTACTCCTTGGAGGCCATGCGAAACATTGGATCTTGGTGGGGGGAAAATCAATTCATTCTTCCAAGTATATGCATGTCTATCATGTTCTGTTACCAAGAATATCTTCTCTGATGTGTTATCCAGGTAGACAACTTTGCCTGGTATCTCAGGATCTTTGAATTCATAGATGATAACTATGCCCGATTGGCTAGGTTGATCTGGCTTGAATCTCCAAAAGGCTTCCTCTATTTCTCTATTAAAAAATAGTTCTATGCTTTTGTTGTCTTGAGGGATCTAGTCTGGAGTGATCACTCTGGTCAAAACTGACTTGCCTCTAGGAGTCTGGGGTCCTTGTCCTACATTTCCTTGTTCTAGGTCTCCTATCTCATTCTCATGAATGATATTTCCAAACTCATCCGTCCTATCTGGTTGGTTGGTAACCACATACATAATTCCTTCCTTATCAATGTATGAACCCTCTTCGAACTTGACCACCGGGTGTTCAAGTCCAAAGGATTGATCTGGATTTTTGAGTTGGACCACTGATCGCCTCAGGCCATCCTCATAGATGCGAGCACCTAATCGGTTGGTCCGAATATATTCCAATTGTGTCTTATAGGGACCTTCTGGTGTTTGTAGATGGGCAGTCCCTGAGCCACCTGCAGGTTTCCCCATGCTAAAAGACATTTCTGAGTCACTTGTGTCTGAACTTAGTCCGTAAGGATGACCACTTAGTTGTTGTGCCCAAGACTTAGCTGTACGGTTGACACTGGACTGAGAAGATCTAATGCTTTGTCTATCCTTGCCTAGGTGTCTACCAGATCTCAAGCTCATAAGCTTTGGCTAAGAGTCCAAAATTTCCCCTTGATATGGTTCAAAAATCCTTTGGAGTCCCCTTGGGTTCCAGGTCCCACTTGAAGGTCAACGAGCTTTCCAACGAGCTACAGAGCTCAAAAAATGGACTTTGGATGAAAAAGTTATGTCAAATCAGGCTCCTAGGGGTCAAAACAGGCAAATAGGACCTTTTGGAAAAAATCGTGATTTTGTGAAATCAAGAGAATCGCGATTTTGTGAACTTCAAGAGAATCGCGATTTTGTGAACTACAAGAGAATCGCGATTTTGTGAACTTCAAGAGAATCGCGATTTTGTGAACTTTCAGAGAATCGCAATGCTGTGAAGTCAAAGAATCGTGATGTTGAGCACAAAATTGTGTTTTTGAAAATCGCGATGTTGAGCACAAAATCGTGTTTCAAAGAATCGTGGTTCACAAAATCGTGTTTTGAAAATCGCGATTTTGTACCTTGGATGAAAATCGTGTTTTTAAGAGAATCGTGTTTTTAGAGAATCGCGATTTTGAGCACAGCCACAGAATCGTGTTTTTGAGAATCGCGATTTTGAGTAGAGAATCGTGTTTTCACAAAATCGTGGTTCACAGAATCGTGTTTTCACAAAATCGTGATTTCACAAAATCGTGATTTCACAAAATCGTGTTTTTGGAAATCGCGATTTTAAGCACAGAATCGTGTTTTTGACATGAAAATCGCGATTGCCAACAGAAAATTGTGTTTTCACAGAATCGTGGTTTGACTGAAAATCGTGATTTGTCAGAATCGCGATTTTGAGCACAACCACAGAATCGCGTTTTCACAAAATCGTGTTTTTGCTGAAAATCGTGTTTTTGCTGAAAATCGTGATTGGTGAGAATCGCGATTTTGAGCAGAGAATCGTGTTTTCACAGAATCGTTTTTTTTTTTTTGCTGAAAATCGTGATTTGTGAGAATCGCGATTTTGAGCACAATCACAAAATCGTGATTCTGAGAATGACCACAGAATCGTGATTCTTTCAGCCAACTTTTAGGTGGGAAAACAGAAAATTGTGATTTTTCAAAAAAATTTGAATTTTCACAGAATCGCGATTTTCATCATAGAATCGCGTTTTTTGGCGGGAAATTCAAATTTCTGAGCGCCGGCAATGGCGAGCTCCGTATGAGCAGAAAATCATGAAAAAACACAGCACTTGCTCTCCCTTGCACCTCCTAACTCCTTCCCACACAATAATGCATGAAAAATGGTATGAAAATGGTGAAAATGCACTAGAAAAAAAGAAAGTTCTATGAAGAAGATGATGGAAGATGGTGGAGATGATGATGATGAAGAAGAAAAATCAGAAAATGAACAAAAATGACAGTTTTTTTACCTTCCAACATCGCAAATCTACGATCTTACCATCACAACGCTCGTCCTCGAAGCTCTCTCCCCAGCAACGGCGCCAAAATTTGGTGTAGCTCAAGCATAAGCACCACCTCCTTTACTTGTCAATGACCACGAGCAAGTGAAAGCACAAGTGCGTGAGTGAAAGCACACAAACATGCACACACATACACACACACGCGCATAAGGTGAGATCAAAGAGAGGAACAATGGAAAGCTTCGATTGCAAAAGAGTTCTCTTACAAAAGCTCTATTCTCTAAACAAGTTAACCTCAAAAATGAGCTCTCTAGCTCTTTTTATAGTTTTTTGACTAGTTTTGGTCCTGTCCAGACCTAGTGTCCGGCCTAGTTAAAAATTAGGTTCCAGGGCTTATTTGAGGGCTCAAACGAAGTCTAAAAATTATGAAAATTGGTACGATGGTACTTCTAATACTCCTCAAGCTCAAGGACTCCTTGGCTTGAACAAAATGGAGTTATAAAAATAGATAATGGTATTGACAGTGGTTTTTAGTGATGAAAATCACTATTTTTGTAGGGGATTCTTCTCAAAATTTGACATACACTTCTTGGAGCTCCCTACTTGCTCCCTCTTCTTCTATGTCCACTTCCTTGATGTGCTTCCATGTTTTATGATTGACCTTGAGTTCCAACAAGAGGCAAGTGTCCAAGAAACAAAAAGGCAAGGTTCAAGAGACCAAGGTTGAGAGCAAGGGTTCAAGAGACCAAGGTTGAGAAAAAGAAGGTTCAAGAGATTGTGCAAGGGTGAAGGAAATCAATTCAAGGGGAAATCAAGGATTGATCATTGAGGACAATGATCCCTAGAAGTTGAAGAGAGTGTTAGACTTAAGAAATAACAGGTAGGAGATGGTTGAACCACACCCTAAGAGGGAGGATTAGGAAGTAATCCTCAACCATGGATTTTGGGGCAAGTGGTTAGCCCATCATACTCCAATTTGGTAGTTCATGAGTTCAATTCCCATACTGAAAGTGGTTTTTGAGTTGTTTATTTTGGAAAAAGATTCCTCATAGAAATTGTGTGGGCACCCCCAAAAGGCTTTAATACTGGTGAAATCATTTTGCACAAATGCATTAATGTCATCTGCAAAAAGCCTCATGATCATCTGGCCATGATTGAGAGGTAGAGAGAGACCTTTAATATGACCCAATTCCATGTGATGTTGCACAAGATGGCTGATCCCCTCCGTGGAAATAGCAAAGACCAAAGGGGACAACAGGCACCCTCGCCTGATAGAGCATTTTAATCTGATAGCCTTCGATAACTGAACATTGATATTTATTTGCGTCGATGCATTCCCTATTAGTGTAGCAATCATCTTAGTGAATATTTGGTTAGAGTCAAGGTCTTTCAGAGATAGGAGAATAAAGTCCCATTCCACCATGTCGTAGGCTTTGCCAAAGTCCATTTTGAGAAATACCACATCTTTCTTAGACTCTTTAGCAAAATCGAAACCATCGCAAATATCAATAATAGATTCCAGTATTGATCTACCCTTGATGAAACCTTTTTGGTCCTCACTGAGTTACTTCTTCAAGTGGGAAGAAATTCTATTGGCAATAACTTTTGCAAGAATCTTGTACCCTATTTGAAGCATCGTGATCCGGCGCTAGTTTTCAATCCTATTCTTATCACCTTTTTTATTGATAAGCTTGATGACACCTTTCCTTAGGCATTCAAGAAGTGCTTTGAAAGCCAAAGCCTCTTGCCAAACCAAGTGCAGCGGAGTGGCCACCACTCATTTGAAGGATTTGAAAAATTCATTTGTGAGGCCATTAGGACCTGAGCTTTTCCCATTGGGGAGCCTATCAATAGCCTTAAGAATCTCATTATCTGAAATGGGTGCGAAGGAGAGACATCAAATTATGTAGTATTCTCAAGGGAAAGACTCTCGAGATGTGTAGCTCAATGATGAGTGCACCTCCTTTAATGTCAATCCGGGACGACATAAGGATGGTATGAAGACCTTGAACAAGTGATGGCACAAATGTGTGAGTGAGAAGCACACTAACATGCACACACATACACACACATGTGCACACACAACAAGAACAAAGAGAGGGAGATAATGGAATCACTTCTATTGCAAAAGAGTTCTCATACAAGTTCAATTCTACAACAAGATAGCCCCAAAAATGAGCTCTCTAGCTCTATTTATAGTTTTTGTACTAGCTTTGGTCTTGTTCAGACCTAGTGTCCAGCCTAGTTAAAAGTTAGGTTCCTAAGCTATTTTGGAGGCTCAAACGAGCTCTAAAAATTATGAAACTTGGTAGGCAAATACTACTAAAGCTCCTCAAGCTCGAGGACTCCTCGCCTTGCATAAAATGGAGCTACAAAAAAGTGAACCAGCATTTAGAATGGTTTTCAGTGATGAGAATCACTTTTAAAATAGTGTGAGGATTGAAAAATTTTGATTGGTTGCCTCAGTGCTAATTATGCATGTATGCCCGTAGTTGCTTCTTCCCAGAGGATGCCAACACTCTCCCCCCCCTAGTGTTTGTTATCTCTGATAGACCTTTGCTTCGCGGGGTGATCGATGTAGTGTTGGACTATGTCGGTGGCTAGCTCTTGTACTCTGATCCTGAGTCCTCTAACTAGATCTCTTTGAAGAGCATCCCAATTGACTACACTTGAAATGTCAGGTTGTGGTGTGGTGGAGAGCTCTCAGTGCATAGTCTGTTCGCATGCAAATAACTGTAGGAGATGGGTTGGTCGTGGCACGAATACTTCTGAGTGAGATTCCCAAAACCCAGTGGTAAACATATCATCAAATGTTTTCTTATAGTGAAAAGATAGGTATTTCATTCTTCTCCTTTGCTCATGTCTCCTATCTTATCCAATGGTATTTCTGGCACTGTTCTATGAGATCCTACTTGGGAACGAGATTTTGCTACATCTGGCACTTGTTTGGCTACATGTTTCTGCAATTCAGGCTTAACCTTGAGTAGCTCTTCTAAGGTGAGGTTGCAGTGCACCTTAGTGTTCTTTACTACCTCCGTATTCGTAGGTATGATCAAATCTTCGTTTCTTATCATGATCGTGGGTGCTCTCATGCAGGTAGACTTAGTTTCCCATGGGCCTGTGAAATGGGGTAATTCCTGCAAGGAATTAGACGCGAAGTCTAACCTCTCATGAGATTGGGCACTCTCTTGCTCTCCATAAATGGAAGGAATGTCTTGTGGGAATTGATCGTGCACATCATCCACGAGTTCAATTGGAGGCGGGTCTTCACTTTCTTTAACCCATTTCTCTTCTTGAATCTCTCGTAGGAATTCTGGTGAATACTAATTCATCGAAGAAGAGGTGTCTGGTTCAGTGGATTTATGCACATAAACTTCCTTGGGAGGAATGCGTATTCTATCACTTGCACTCTCCTTAAACTGGGAGGTGGCTCCTTTTCCAGACTTTGCAAGTAACCTTTCCAATCTGTCTAATAGGCCATCAAAATGCAATGGTGTTCTAGTGGATCTAGAGCCATTGAACAAGCGATTGGCTTCAAACATGGCTTGTGCCAATTTGACCATCTTAGCACAAAGCTTTGTTCGCTCTCTCTCTCTCTCTAGATCGGCTCTAGGGTAACATTTTTCATGATCTGTCACATTTGGCCCTTCTTGGATTCTGGCTTGATATGCTTTAAGCATCATATCTAGATCCTCAGGAGTGGGATCGGCATAGGATAGATCCTACTCTGGGTGGTGGGTGGGTTAAGTGTGGTGAATTAGAAGGTTGGGGAATGGAAGGTGATGGATTGGCGGGAGATGGAAACAGTAGTGGAGGGGTGGTGTGAGAGTGAGTTTAAGATGTGAGTTCATTTATCTTTGCTTTTGTTTCTCTCAAGATTTCCTCAAGTTCACTCATTTTCTGTGACCATTGTCTTTTCATTCTCTCTCAGCTATCTCTCCAAGCTCTTCTACTTTTCTTGGTTATACTCTCTATCTCACTAACCTCAGAACTCTTTTCCTGCCCTACTCCTTGAGCTTGCCGCAAAGCTTGAGCACGGGTGACTACTTGCACTGGGTCAATGGAAGTCACGCTTCCTGTAGAGTGTACCTGTAGTCCAATGACGTTGATAGGAGTGATTTTTGGCATGTTATTAGGGTTCTTTGCGCAATCTCGTAAGAGATGCTATTTTTTGCAATCTTCACAGAAGCCCTGAATTGTCACAGGTTGGGGTTGTGTAGGGGCAGGCTGTTGCTCTAGCACAATGGTGAGAACCACGTTAAGAAGCTCCACCTCCTTAATGTCAATCCGCGGAAGAGATAGGAGTGATATGAAGATCGTGAATGTGAGATGAAGTGAGAGTGAAGGTGAGAAGCATAGAAATGCACACACACATGCACACACACTACGAAGAGACAAGCAAGACACAATGGAAGGTGGGAAATTAGCTCTATTACTCAAGAACACTATTACAAGCTCAAAAGAACTCTAAACTCCAACAAGCTAACCTGAACCCACCTCAAAAATGAGCTCTCTAGCTCTTTTTATAGTTTCTAGACTAGTTTTGACCGGTTTCACATCTAGTGACCGGCATAGTTAAAAAATAGGTCCTAGATGCTATTTGGAAGGGTAAACGATGTCTAAAAATAATGAAAATTGGTACGCGCATTCTACCTAAGCTCCTCAAGCTCGAGGACTCCTCGGCTTGCACAAAATGGAGCTATGAATTAGAAAATGGGATTTTGTCTATATTACATATGTTACAAGAGTGATGAAAATCACTGTTGGATGTTTGAAGAAATAATAAGAAACATATTTGTTTGAAAAATTGATCCGACTGGCTCCCTGCTCCGTCTTTACATGCTTCCATGTCGTCTGTGCCTCTGACTGCTTCCAACACCCCCCTCCCTCTCGCTTCTGTCGTCCTCGACAGAACCTTGTTGTGCGGTCTGTCGGATGTAGTTTTGTAGGAGGTCGTGAGCGAGGGTGTGCTCAGATACTCGAATGCCTCGGGCTAGGTCTGCCTCGAGCTTCTCCCAATTAACTGGTTGTGGTTCTTCTGATGGTGGGAGTCTGTAATGCGCGGAATACACCAACTGTTCACAGGCAAATAATTGCAATAAGTGGGTCGGCCTGCTGATGAACACTTCAGAGTGGTATTCCCAGAAACCAGTGGTGATCATTTCTTCGAATGTTTGCTTGTAGCACGCCGGTAAGTACTTGACTCTGCAATGCCAGGCATAACACACCCGGAGTGATGGCGTCGTACTCATGTCATATGCGAGATCCAAGTCGCCATGCTCAAAGCCCGGGGTATTAACATGTGGTGCTTTGACTCTCCGGAAGACTTTAAATATCATTTGCATCATGTCAAATATCTTGACAGTCATATGCGCGGCTATATCATCCATATATCTCAAGCGAGGGAGCCAGTGACGAATCGTTGCCATCATGTAGCCAATTGTCGGTGGTCCTGTAGGTGGCCTGAAATATGGGTAGTTCAACCAGTCTTGGCACTGCTTATTGTTTTGTACTTTGATAGCGAATGCAGTCCAGGAGCGGCGACGTGGCACGGGTCCCCAACATGGGTTGTATTTCAAATGTAAAGGTGCCTTAACCCATGTGCTCATCATTTCAGGGTACTCCTGTAAAAGACGTGTACGCCAATCTGGTTGATAAATAGTGCCTTGTTGTGCATCCAGTGGCAAGTCTTCAGGCTCGAACTGGGTTGCATGTGATGGCTTCTTGCCAGTTCGCTTTTCTATGGCCAGCTGGTATTCGGCCATTAGCATGAAGTAAGGTTTGTATTGAAGCTCATGCCCGGATATGTACCTGCGTGGGGCCAATTGAGCAAAGTAGGGAGATTGCAAAATTCGTTCTTCGATCATGGCCATAGCATGTAGCTGGGCCTCGACTCTAGCTAAGTGCGTTGTTCCAATTTCCTCCACAGTCTTCATCCATGCGGGGGTCGGAAGTTCGTACGTCATCTGGCCTTCAGCCGTGACTTGTCCGCCTGGGATGGGTTGTGGCTCGTACGCCTCTTCAAATGTTTCCTCCACCGGAATAGTTATGTTCTCTTCGTCAGCTGGGATCTCCGGTGGGGAGTCTGGCCTTGGTGGCGCTTCATATACGTCAATTCTTGACTGCGCTTCATATACGTCAATTCTTGACTGGAGAGTGATTACCTGGGCCCGTAATGAGTTGAGCTCCTCTAGGAGGTCAGGAGAGGGGTCCACAGGTGCTGGTACTTCTGCTGCTACTTGTACTTGTTGTGTTGCCGGTTCTCTGAGCTGTAGTAAATTGTGATCTTCTTTTAACTTCTGATGCTCTTCGTTCATTCGATCATAGTCCTCTAGCAATCTCACGTGATCCTCTAGCAACATCTGCATCGATTCGGATGGGATTGCCTTGAATCTGCTAGGACTTAAGGGTTGTTCTGGATGGTCCAATGCCGCTTCCAAATTCTCTCTATTCTGCTCTTGGAGTCTCTGGTTCTCCTCTTTTGCTGCGGCTAGGTGTCTTCTTAGTAAGCCCATATTCCTGGTGAGCGTTGCATTCCTAATTGTTTGGGCTCGAAGCAGGTTGTCCAGAGCAGCAGTGGCTTCTTTTGTTTTCTCTTCACTTTCTAGCTCTAGCTTATGATATGCCTCTCTTAGTTCTTGGTATCGCGTATTTAAAGAGGCATTCTCGATTGATAATGAATTAAGCTGCGATTGTAATTCATTTGTCGTCCTCTGCAGCTGTTGATAATTGTTGCCAAGAGATGCGAACTCATCTCGTACTTGTGTCATGCATGTGAACATTTGTTGAAGTGCAGTGTCTATGGTTGGCGATAATAGTAATGGAGTGCTAAGTGAGGATGCAGTGGAAGTAGATGCAGCGGGAATGGGGAATGGGGTTGGGAAGGTGGATGCAGTGGTGATCGTGGAAAATTGTGACGTACCTAAATATGATGGTGCTGTGAGTGGAGTGGGTGATGGTGCGGTGGGTGGTGAGATGTCCATGTCACTGGACGTGTCAAGTGCGGTGACTGTGAAAAGCGGTGTGTATGTGGGTGGTTGTGTAGGTGTGAATACTGGATTTACAAATGTAGAGTAGTTTATAGGGGGGATGGCTGGAGCAGCTTGGTGGAAAGGGGAAATAGGGGTTATAGTGGGTTGCGGAGGTGAAACTGGTGAGAAGGTTAGTGGGGTTAGAAAGGTGAAAGGGTGTCTTAAAGGTGGGGGAAAGGATGGGAAGGATGAAGGGATGAAGGGGTTAACACGTAGACGAGGTGGGGTGGGTGCGGGCATGGTGGCATGAATGGGCAGGGCAGAGGCTTTGGCTATGTTGCCGTGTACTGGTGTGGATGTGGTAGGAGCAGGTGGGTGTGCGGGGGATACAGGATGGATTGGTGAAACATGAGGTGAGAGAGGAGTAGATGGTGTGGATGTTATTTCAAGGATAGTGGTAGTATGTACAACGGTAGTACGTGGTGGGGAGTCGACGAGGATGGTTTCTTCAGTGACGGATCTTTCAGACAGTAGTCGTGCCTCTCGGGCCTGGTGGGATGATTGAGCACCTACCGGAACTCGAATATATTCACCGGGCTTTGATAACAGGCGAACTCTGCGAGGGTCATATTGTGGAAGTGGCTTCCTTTGTAAATATATCAGTGCTTCGACCGATCCAATGGATTGACCAGTTCTCTGAACCCTCTGATGTAAACTTCTTCAAACCCTCCAGAGATGAGTTCTTGTTCGATTATGGTCTGGCTCTCTTCTTCAATCAATTTCTTCCGTGCCCAGACTTTCTCCATCGTACGATATAATTTCTTGATTGCCAGCGTGTAAGCTGGTGCTTCGAAAGTCTCCTCTTCATGCGTGCTGGTGTCACCGTGTGCGTCTGTTTGTTGGCCTTGGCCATCTGTCTGTCCCTGTTCTTGGGAATCATGCGTGCCCTGGCTGGCTTCATCGTCACCTTCATCGTCATCAGATGCTGTTCTTTCGTCATCAGAGCTCGACACAACTTGTCCCTGTGGCAGATCCCGCGGTGTGGTAGGGTAGCTCGGGCGTTCGTATTCTTGAGAGAACATCTGTCCTTCTGAGTACTGAAAGTCGCTGATCAGCACATCATGCATTTCAAAGTCAAAAGTGGTGTTTATTGGGTCCACCTCCATATGTGGCATTGGGAAAGAAAAGGCTTCTGCACCAATAGTGGTGGGAGTTTCTGCTGTCGTGGTGGTGGGTTCTGTGGTGGTAGCTGCTTGAGGTGCAACGGTACTAGTAGTGCCCTCCGTGACCACTGGTCTAGATAACCTTATGCGAATAGGTTGTACTGTGGGAGCGGCTTCTGTCGGGGATTGCGCTGGAGAGGGTTGTGGTGATGGTGACTCTAGCACTTGAAGGCAAGGAATAGTGCCTCTCATGCGCTTACCTGGCCGTGTTCTGCTGGGCTTCCTGGCTTTCTTTGTCGGTCCTTTGAATGCCTTCAGCTCTTCTCCTGTTAATGTACGTTCAATTGGCAAGTCATAAGCCAAGCACATATAAACAATTCTTGTCAGCGCACAACATCCATTAAGCACTTTCTTTCGTTCCCATCTGTGTTGTGCCAAATACAGCTGATCAATGATCCAGCTCGCCAGATCGACAGTCTGAGGTCCAGTACATGCTAAGTACAATCCAAACCATATTCTTTTATGTGGCATGGTGAATCTGTCCTGAGCGGGAAATGCAAAATGTTGCATGCATATCCGTAGTGGCTTTGACAGCTCAGGTGTAATTGCGGAGATCTCCTCTCACTTAGTGACATCCCCACGTTTCATAGGGTCTGGAACCAATCTTTCTCGATCTGTGGGTGTGTGGGTTCCATGAATCTTGATGGCCGCTCTGATTAAATCCTTCGAAAGATAAAATCTTTTGTAAGGTGGATCATCCACTAAAGAAGGCAAAATAAAAGTTCCTGGGATATCCTTATTCTCTGAGGCCAGCAAAGTAGTGATTAAATAATAACACCTATAGAAGTCAGGTTTGGGCAGAGGATCACTGAAATACTCCGTGAAGCCGGCTCTGGCCCAGACATGAGTTAAGTCTTGGGTGTTTTGTAGGCCTTCGAACTCTCTTGAGAAGAATTGATACTTGCCCCAAGTGCGGTCATCAAATGTCAAATTAGATTCAAATATAAAGTCCGCGTCCGCTAAGGGTCCTGCAAGTCCTTGAAACCAGTGAGAGTTACGGTGTATCTTTTCTGTGTAGCCCATAGGTGGGTTATCGATCGGCATGGGCCCTGGAAATCCTTGGAATTTTGGCGGTGGAGCAGTCGGGTGGGATTCTGCTCGTAAAACATTGAGGGGCACTGCAACTACTCTGGGGCCTGCTTCTGATGGTCCTTCGTCGGTTTGCATGATGACTGATGCGCTAATGAGAAAGATCTGCTACAAAAGATTAACACATTAGCATGGAAATTAATTATGATCCCATTAAAGTGAGACCGCAATCCCTTTCCATAACTGATGCGTAACCCGTGTAGCCAAGTGCTGTGATGTGATGGATGCAATGCTTCTTGCAGCACTAGTGCAGGTCTCTAGACACCTACACGTTTCAGATTATGCATACATTTCTTGATGAGATGAGATTATGAGTGATGTGTGATGATGGTGGGTGAATTTATACAAGGTTTAAAGGTTAGTGATTTATTACACGGTTGTATGTTAGTTGGGGGGTAGTTTTGTCAGACAATGGGTTAGGGGAAGACGGTTGGACACGCTTCGGTATCCATTTCCTAAGAGTCTTTGAGTGGGTGGTGGGTTTCTGCTGAGGGGCAAAAGGTAGTATCGGGTTTGGTGGTATTGAGGGATGGAAAGATTTGTGAGGGGTATACATTACATGGCTTAAGGGTTGAGCTATGATACATGGTTTGGGTACCCAAATCTGCGTGGGTGTGGGTCTATGGGTAAGGTATTTCTTGGCGATCCAAATTTGTCGAATGCTCGGACCTGTAGAAGAAGGTCGAGGGGATGGTGGATACTGATTCTGTTTCTGCCCTGCCTTTTTCTTGTCGATCTCTGCTTGGTTGGAGTTCTTCGGTGCTTTTTGTCCTTTTGGCACCCATATTTGTCTGGTGCCGCTTCCTTTGGGTGGCCTAGACTGCTTTCCTTGTTGTGTCTTCTGATACTGCCGTCGGTCTGGGTTTCTTCGTCGTGGTTGACTCTGTTGTGGTTGAGGTTGAGAGGTCGGATGGACGCTCTGCTTTGGAAAAGAAGGGAGATCCAACACTTGCGTGACCTGCCCATTAGGAAGTGATTCGTTCTTTAACTTTAATCTAGGCCAGTCCGCAACAAGTTTGGAAGGATGAGCACCGCAGGGTGTTGTGCTCATTTGGTCGCTGATGCAACCCACCTGACCGTTGATTGTGTCCATCTGCCCTAGCGGTTGGGTAGCTGCCCCTTCTAGTTTGCAGGAAGCCCCAGGGAAGATCTCCTGTCGTCCTTCTGATTGACCACTGTCCATAGCCAAGCCCGGGTGGGTTGGTGTAGACGTAACGTGACTGATCTGACTAAAGATCTTCCGGTCTTCCATCGCATGTATTTCATATGGTCTAGGGTTATAAACCTCAGTCGGAATGCCATTAGGGAAGTCAAGCGGTATCACTCGCTTCTGCTCTAAGGTTCCAATCTGTAAGGAGCCTTGTCTAAGATTTAGGTCCACTGAGTGATCGTATAGCCAATCTTGGCCAAGGATTAGGGGTTCTATCAGGTCGTCATCATGGCACACTAGTAGCTTCGCTGTCATAGTCACATCCTTAATGAGGATAGGAAGGTCCACCTCACCCATGCAAGGGGTTTCCATGCCTCCTAGCCCTATGAGGTATGCCTCAATTGGCCGCATTTCTATTCCTGAATCCTTATAGTGGGACCATCTAATTGCACTAGTCGCAGCACCTGAATCAATTAAAGCCCTGAGCTCTTGGTAAGAGTTGCCATGCTCTAGCCTGACTGTAATGAATGGTCTCCTGTCCACTATGCTAGGATGAGTGGTTGACTTTACTTGACACATAGCCATGGGGTATCTGGGTGATGTTTCCAGATGGTTATAATGTTCTCTCCCTAGTCCTTGTCTTCTTAGCTTCATGCGCTTAATGCGTTCTATGGCTTCTGCCTGAGCTTCCGCTCGTATCCTATTTTCTTCCTCCTTACGCTTCTTTGCCAACGTGAGTCATCTAAGCATATCCTCAGTAAGAGGTTCTTGATATAACCTAACTCTACAGCCACTAATGTAATTAGGCATTATATCTCCTTCTAAGGTGGCTAACTGTACTGCTCCACTTGTCGAGAGTGTGTTAATGATCATAGGTCCATAACCTCGCTTTTCTAACTTACGTGCGTGTTGCTTTAGTGTATATACTAGAACTAAATCTCCTTCTTTTAGGCCTTTATCTTTCACATGTGCATCAAAATATGCTTTCTGTCGCTTCTTCGCTGCGTATATTCCTGCTGCTGCTTTCAGCCTGGTTTCTCCTAATCGTTCCAAGTCCATTATTCTCGCTGATAATTCATGGCCGGTCCACTGATGTTCTTGTGCAACCTTAAGGGTCGGTATCAAGAAGTCCAAAGGAAGCACTGCATTCTGACCAAAAACCATCTGAAAGGGAGTTGCATTGAGTACGGTCTTGTAGGCCACTCGATATGCCCAAACAGCGTGGTGTAACTGTTTGTCCCAATCTGAACGTTTGTTGTTCACCAGTTTCGTCAGTACATTACAAAGGATCTTGTTAGTGCTTTCAGCCTGACCATTGGCCTGAGGATGATATGGTGCAGATTTCTTGTGAATCACCATAAAATCCTGTAACAAATATTCAATGACTTGGTTTAGAAAGTGAGTGCCTCGATCGCTCACTAACTCTATAGGCAATCCATATCTTGTAAAGACATTTTCAAATAAGAATTTTGCAGTCGTGTGTGCATCATTCTTTTTCGTGGCTTTTGCCTCTACCTATTTGGTTAGATAATCTGTGGCAACAATAATGTATTCCGCATGTGTACCTTTTGCAGGGGGGTTGATGGGTCCTACAAAGTCTATACCCCACTTTGAAAATGCACGTCCGCCCATCATGGGTTTCAATGGCATTTCATCTCTGCGAGTAGGAAACTGAGTTCTTTGGCACACATCACATCTCTTTACATAGGTATGTGCATCCATGTGAAGAGTGGGCCACCATAATCCTGCAAAGAGGATGGCTTTGATTATCCTATTTGGTCCAAAGTGACCGCCTGCAACACCTTGGTGAGCAGTCTCTAGTATGCTCAGATAATCGCTTTCATGAACACATTGTCTTAGATATCCATCTCGTCCTCTTTTGTATAGATTATCGCCAATAAGTGAATAGTCGTGAGCTTCCTGCTCTAGACTGCGTTGTCGCGCTAAGGTCATTTCTTGAGGGAATGTGTTCGTCCTCAAGTATGTCACTAAAGATTCACTCCAGTCTGGTGTGAGAGACACATGATATAATGTAGCATGCTCTACTGGTGGTCTTTCACAACACACCTGGCATTCTTTACACAACTTGTAGACATCTGCTTCCATCGTAGGCCAATATACCCCTAGCCTATGCAGAGTCTGTAATGTTCGATGTTTTGAATGATGTTGCTTTAATGCACCTATGTGTGCTAATTGCAACCAATTCGCATGTTCTGATTCATCTACACAACAAGCAAGAATCTTTTGATTATCCTGTTTATATATGCTTCCTGCCATTATTTGGTATCTCTGAGACTTGGTAATCTCTCCCTCTTTGATCTTTATCCTAGGATTCTTGGGTCCATATGTGAGAATAGGGACTAAAGGCTTAGCCCATTCTGGTGCTATCTCAAGGTTAAACAAATATGCATCTGGTAGATCATCCGCTATTCCTTGAGGAGCCTCTCCTGAGGTTAATCTTGAAAGGTGGTCAGCTCTAAGATGTGTCTTTCCTTTCCTGACTACTACTTCAAAATCATATTCCATGAGTAATAGAAACCAACGTATTAGTCGTCCTGTGTTACATGGCTTGTTGACTAGGTACAATAGGGCTTGATGATCTGTAAAGAACTTGAATTTGTTGGCCAACAAGTAGTGCCTAAACTTCTTTACTGCGTAGATCATCCCTAATCCTTCTCGTTCCGTCGTGGTGTAATTTCTTTCTGCTGCGTTCAATTGTCTACTAGCGTAAGCTATGGGGAGATCTATGTTACCTTCATTCGTGGGTTGTGCTAACACACATCCTATGGCATAATTGGATGCATCCACGTGTACATGGAATGGCTTACTCCAATCTGGGGTAGTCAATATAGGTGCTGAGCACAAGCGTCGTTTAAGTTCATTGAATGAATTTTCACATTCATCTGTCCATTCAAAGTTGGTTAAAAGAGAGTACAAAGGCTTGGCTATGATTGCATACATGTGTATGAATCTCCTATAATAACCGCAATGGCCCATAAATGCCTGTACCTC
This sequence comes from Ceratopteris richardii, assembly GCA_020310875.1. Lineage (NCBI taxonomy): Eukaryota > Viridiplantae > Streptophyta > Polypodiopsida > Polypodiales > Pteridaceae > Ceratopteris > Ceratopteris richardii. The sequence continues at coordinate 61,178,264 of CM035444.1, forward strand.
TTTCACATTAGTTGGTCTAGGTAAATTTGCAATTACCTTCCCCTTTTCTTCATCCGTAGAGATTCCATTTTTTGACACAATGTGTCCTAGAATTTTGCCTTGTCTGACCATGAAAACACATTTTTTTGGGTTCAAACAAACCTGATATTCTCGACATTTGTCAAATATTTGTCTTAACTCTGGGATATGTGTCTGTCTTACATTTGAATGAGCACATATGTCATCGACATATACTTCTAAACTCTTGCGTAAGAATTCCTTAAAAACGTGACACATGAGTCGCTGGAAAGTAGCGGGTGCATTTGTTAAGCCAAATGGCATCACACGAAATGCAAATATGCCCCATTCAGTGGCAAATGCCGTCTTGTGTTGATCTTCTGGAGCAATGGCTACTTGATTATAGCCTGAAAATCCATCAAGAAAGCTGTAAACTTCCTTGCCTGCAACTCTTTCCAATAAGTGTTCCGTGATAGGAAGAGGATAACTATCTCTAATTGTTGCGGCATTAACCTTTTTAAGGTTAATACACACACGCAATTTTCCATTCTTCTTGGGTACTACCACAATGGGGGATACCCATTCGGTATGCTCAATTTCGTAAATGAATCCTGCTTCTATCAAGCGATCTATCTCCTCTTTAATCTTCGCAGCGTAGTTATCATTATACGTGTACGGTTTCTGTTTTGTCGGTTTTGCATCTGGAGTCATAGGGATTCTATGAGAACATATATCTGGATCTACTCCTTTCAAATCTTTGTAACTCCAAGCAAAAACATCTCTATATTCGCACAATAGGGCAACTAGCTCTTCTTCTTCTTCAGTTGTCAAATCATGCCCTATGTATGTGCATTTTTCTTCTTCTCCTTCTATGGCAACTATTATTTTCTTGGTTTTCTCTCGGTTATCATATACTTGTCCGTCATTCGCTTTTCTATTAGGCATTCGTACCATGATTCTTCTATCTTCGATTTCATATTTCTTGAAGTTCTCGGGTACTTCAAACAAAGATTCTTCTGTTTCTGACATGGTTTCTTTCTTCTTTCTTTTCTTGCCTTCACTTTTGCTAGTCACTTGAGTGGCTATTCTCACGTCATTCATAATTTCCTCGTGTCTCTGAGTGTGAGTCTCTACCTCGAAAAAATATTCTTCCTCTGATGCAAAGGGTGGGTCCATGATAATTGATTCTAAATCGAAATCACTCGCTTCCTCAAATGCATCAGTGTTAGGTTCACACTCTTCTAAAATTGCATCGCACATTATTGGCTCTATCGTGAAAACTAATATGTCATAGCCATCCTCGTCACAGTGGGGTGTCCATTGTTCTTCATTGATGGCTACGTCCATGGTTGCTAGGATTTTTGCCCAACCATGGGGTTCAAACTCTTCGTCTGGGAATACTACAGGTGCATAAGCTGGATCCTGAAGGGTTCGTGGATGTTGTTCTGCACCTAAGGTCCTTGCTTCTAATCTTTCTTCCTCTTGTTTGGCTACTTTACACATCCATAAATGATTATCCTCATGCAACCAAGAAGGATCTGATTCTAATGAGTGCACGGATTCCGTCTCTACTGGTGTCTTATGGATGGTATTCCATTGTATTGGGGGTACATCTCTATGTGAATAGTCTTTAAGATTGACTTTGGTAGTCACTCCTAAATGTTGCAAGTACAACGAATTAGTTCCCCAATCTTGTACAATTTGCAACTGACGCATGAATGGTCGTCCCAATATCATCTCATAAGCATGATTTTTTGCGAAGTCACAAATGGCAAAGGTATGCTCAAATTCTACACCACAAGTGGTGAGAGATATGCCTTCTAGTAAGCCTAATGGTTTTTCTATGTGTCCATTAGCCATTTGTAGCTTCATCCTGGTGGGTCTGAGTGCTGGCTTACCCCAACGTTTCCACAAAGCGGTGGTAGCTATAGCTACGCTGGCTCCTGAATCTAGGATGGCTTTCGTGGTGTAGCCCTGATGGGTTATCGGAAGATAAGTGTTACCTTCCTCTCCTTCGCTTACGTCTCCAATATTTTCCACGGGTATTTCTGGTACCTTATTTTGTGATCCTATCTGAGAGGGTGTGGTAGCAAGCTCAGGGAATTGATTTGCTACGTGCTTCCACAATTCTGGTTTTACCTTTAATAGTTCCTCCAGAGTGAGATTACACTGTACTTTAGTGTTCTTGATCACTTCCGTGTTCCTAGGGATCACCGATTCTTCATTCTTCACTATTATCGTGGGTGCTCTCATACTAATAGACTTTGCTTCCCAAGGTCCTGTGAACTGAGGTAATTCTTGTAAAGAATTAGATTCAAATCCTGTGGGTTCACTCAGTTGTTCCACCTCTACATCATCATATATAGAGGGGATGTCTTGGGGAAATTGTTCCTGCAAGTCGTCTATTTCTTGAATAGGAGGATGAGTTCCTTGTTCTTTTCTCCATTTCTCTTCTTGGATTTCCCTCAAAAATTCATGTGAGTACCTATGTATGGAAGACAAATTTTCTTGACTTTCTGTATTGGGTACTTGAAACAAGGATGGTGCATTATTTTCCTGTGTCTCTGAGACAATAGGGTTCCTAGGCTGATCCTTTTTCTCTTTGCTTTCTATCAAGTGTTCTAGCCTCTCCATTAGTCCTTGAAAGTGTAGTTCCGGTTTGGCCATGTTATTCCAATTAAGATATCTAGAGGCTTCGAACAAAGCTTGTGCTAATTCTACCATCTTCATGCAAAGTTTAGTTCTCTCAATTTCTAGATCAGCTCGTGGGTAGTTCTTACTCATTTCCGTTACTTGAGGTCCCTCTTTTAATCTAGCCTGATATGCACGAAACATCATGTCTAGATCTTCTGGTATGGGTTCCGCTAAAACTGATCCTGATTTCTGAGCTGGATTTTCTTGGTTTAATTCTTGTGAAGTCAATTCTTGTATTTTGGCTCTCGACTCTTTTAGACTTCCTTCCAACTCAGTTATCTTTTTACTCCACTTTCTCTTAATTCTTTCTCTAGAATCTTTCCAAGAGTTTGTCTTTTTACTACTGGATTCTGCAACTTCACTGGTTCCAGCTACTTTCTCTTGATTAAGTTGTTGGTTCTGTAAGAGCGTCTGGGCTCTCGTTATAGCTTGGATAGGCACGTATGTAGGGTTGGATCCATCTGCGTTATTTACAATACCTATCACGTTGATCGGTGTCACATTCGAAGTGTTAGCTGGGTTCTTAGGACAATCTTTGATTATGTGCTCTTTGCCATAATCAGCACAAAAACCTTGTATGTTATAGTACTGTGATTGCCTTGCTATTGGGGGATGTGGACAATCCTTTATGAAGTGATCTCCTTGGCACCTAAAGCATGGTCCTCTAGGGCCCTGTGGTCTCTGTTGTCTCAATTGGGGCCGCGGGTTTGGGTTTGCGTACATCACATTAGCATAGTCTGGCTCCCAACTAGGTTCCATTGGTGGACTATCATAATGATATGTCTCCACATGTTCTGGTGACTCCGTGTAATAAGCGGGTGGACTAGTTACATGAGTAGAGTCAAAACTGTTTGAGTTCGGGTCACTTTCTGTGATCAAGGGTGAAGAAGGCACTAAAGCCCTACTTAAGTTCTCTTCTGCAGCAGCGTATTTGACTGAGATGACATTCGCTGGTGGGGGTGGCTGCTGAGCTAAGACGGGTTGAGGTCTCTGTTGAGCCTGGTATGGGTAGTTTTGAGGAGGCCTATAGTAATAAGGCTGAGCATTGTATTGGCCTTGATACCTACCTGGCTGCTGGTATGTTTGCGGGTAGTTCTGTCTCACGGTTTGTTTGTTGTATGGGCAGTCCTGAGCCGTATGATTCGTGTATCTTCTCTCAATTGTACAATATTGGCCACTAGGGTTGGCTTGAGGTTGTGGTGCATTGGGACACACGTTTGCTAAATGATTTCCACCACAAGTGTAACAACGTACATTAGTTGATAGCTTGGGCACCTGTTTACTTGAAACTCCTAGTTTTTGGGCCACTTTTTCTGCTAGGTCCTCTATCGAATTAGACAATTTTGTGGATGCTAGAGAAGAACAATCTGAGTCCTTATAGACCTTTGAGAGTTCTAATTCATCTCCTAGGTTGTCCTCGATGTCTATACATATTCTTACACACTCCTCTAGCGTTCTGGGTTCCTTTAGGTACACATAGGAGCGTAGTTTGGCGCTCAACAAGCCATCTAGGAACAGTGATACTTGTTTGGCTTGTGAGGGTAGCTCTTGCATTGGACATCGTTCGACATATTGTTTGAACCTACGTCCTGCCAGTCTAACTGTTTCCTGAGGGGTTTGTTTAAAGCTATGAATCAACGAAGATGTGTCATGTCTAATCCCACTTTTAGAGAATTCGGTGATGAATGACTCTAAAAAGTGATGGATGTCTCTAAATTGCCTTTGTTGCAAAGGTTGGAACCAAGTTAAAGCTGTATTCTTTAACGTTAGTCCAAATGCATTATACTGCGTGAACATGTCTTCAACTTGTTCTGCTCTTAGTACTTGCTTGAATTCTGCAACGTGATCATAGGGATCTCCTGTCCCATCAAAATAATTTTTCATTGATTTTACTAATTGAGTGGGTCTCAAAACTCTTGCGTGTTCGCGTGGTCTAGGTAGAGGAAAATCATCTCTACCACCTAGTATTCCATGATCTCTTCGTCTATCCGCTCTATTAGTATCTGTGGTTGTTCTATCTCTCCCTATGGGATGAGTGAAGCTTACTTCAGGTCTTTCTTTATTCTTGTCTCTTTGATTGCCATGGGCCGATGATGTTCCTGCCCCATGGTGGCTCGCGTTTACGTTTGTTCGTGAGGGAGGGAATACCAATTCACCTCTCCATGTGTATAGGTTTTTGGCATGGTCCGACGCCACATATACTCTTTCTGAAGTTTCATCCAGGTATACAACCTTTCCAGGTGTATCTGGGTCCTTGAATTCATAAATTGTGATGATGCCTATCTCACCAGGGTGTTCCTTTCTGTACCTCCAAAAGGCTTCATCTGTCTCTTTATTTTCAAACAACTCGATGCTCCTGTTATCTTGAGGGATCCACTCTGGGATGAGTACTCTTGTTAATACGGATTTCCCTCTAGGTGTTCTAGGTTCTTCTAATGGTTCTTTTCCTTGAAATTTCGCTTCCGTCTCTAATTGAATCACGCCAAACTCGTTGGTATTGTTTGGCTGCGTACTTAAGATGTACATGGTTCCTTCTTTGTCTATGTACGCGTCTCTCTCAAATTTCACCACTGGTCTTTCCAATCCAATGGGTTGATTAGGGTTGTGCATTTGCACCACTTGTCTTCCCAAACCATCCTCATAGATGCGAGCACCTAAGCGGTTGGTTCGGAGAAACTCTAGCTGAGTCCTGTAGGGTCCTTCTGGTTTTTCTAAATAGACTACATTCGACCCTCCTTCTGGTCTTTCTGTGCTAAATGCCATTTCTGATTCACTTGATTCTGAGCTCAACTCGTAGGGATAACTACTATTCAATTGCTGAGCCCAAGATCGTGCAGTAGTCCTTACACTTGCTTCCAAAGATCTAAGGCTTCGTCGGTCCGACTTACCTATGTGTCTCCCTGATCTAAGGTTCATGAATTTACTTTTCCACTCTTCTGATTGTTAATAATTCTTTGTGATTACTTTCTTGTTTCTTTTTAAATGGCTTTGAGTTCTTGTTTTGATATACGCGTCAGGAATCGACTTTTCGTTATATTTTTTGTGTTCTCGTTCCGTCAGACTTATGTTCTTTCCTTTAAGTTTTCGTCACACACACCTTTACTTTAAGTCTTGGACTTGAAAGAATTAAATATCTTGAACTTGAGGCGTTCCTATCGTTCTAAATCCACAACTACCGTTTAGCCCTAGCTAGAAATTGACTGAGGGGGTTGAGTAATCTTCCAACCTCGAGTCAGCTTGTTGGTTGCTCTAATGCCCAAGAAGCCGCGCCTCCCAAGTTGTATGTCCTTCACTGCTTTGCCTTACTTTGCTTTGGTTGCCTTTGCTAGACCTGGAGAAATTCAAGGTTAGACCAATTCACAGTTGAATGATCAAGCACTTGAGTATACACACCTTTTAAGTCCTTTCCCTTTTGCCCAAAATTTCAATACTTGCCCCCTGGCTTCCTAGTCCCAAACTAGGTGAGACTCAAAATAGCTTATCCAAAAATAGATGTATTCTTTATGAAAAAAACAGTTAAGGTCACGTAGTACTCGTCACGAGCTTTCTAACGAGCTATTAAGCTCAAAAAACGGACTTCGGATGAAAAAGTTATGAGCGTTCAGGCCCTGGGGGGTAAAAACTGACAATCACGTTTTCCTTCAAATATGAGCTAAGGGGTCCCTTATGAGTCTAATGGCCCAAAAATTTCTCAAAAATACCCCCAAAATTGGTCAAAAAATGGAACCCTAAATTTGCGATGGGGGTGCACAATCGCGATGGTCTGGGACCGTCGCGATGGTCCAAGCGAACCGTCGCGATGGTGCGAAAAAGTGGACAATCGCGATGGTCGGGTGAGTGAACAATCGCGATGGCCCGCAGTGCTCGGTCACGATGGTCCAAGCGAACCGTCACGATGGCGCGAAAAAGTGAACCGTCGCGATGGCCCGATGTGCCCGGTCACGATGGTCCGAAGTGAGCAATCGCGATGGCGTGAAAGTGGACAATCGCGATGGCGTAAGGTTGAACCATCGCGATGGCTCGATCAAGCGGACAATCGCGATGGCTTGAGTCAACGGTCAACGGGGAACAATCGCGATGGTCCGAAGTGAACCGTCGCGATGGTCCACGATGCGATGGCTTGAGCCAATCGCGATGGTCTGGGCGCGATGGCGTGAGCCAATCGCGATGGTCCGAATTTTTGAATTGTCGCGATAGTGTGAGGGTGTCGTCGCGATGGTCCAAAAATGAACCGTCGCGATGGTCTAGTCTGCCACGTGGCAGCGTCGGCGCGATGGCGTGAGCCAATCGCGATGGTGCGGGGTCAGTCGAACAGTCGCGATGGTCCGTGAGCAATCGCGATGGTCCAAATGAACCGTCGCGATGGCGTGGGACCGTCGCGATGGTCCGGCCGAGCCGTCGCGATGGCGTGAGCCTATCGCGATGGTGTGACACAATCGCGATGGTCTGAGACCGTCGCGATGGTCCACCAAACTATGAATTTTTGGGATGCGAGTATGGATTCCTAGTGGCGCAGGTGTGCTCTTCACGCTGGTGTGGTCGCCTTCTCCAAATTCCGAACTTGGCGGACCATCGCGATGGTCTGACACAGTCGGAAATTTCTGACAGAAACTGAAATTTTTACCTTTTCCAAGCTTTCCTGATGCACTGGAGCTCTGTACCTGCAAGAAAACTCAAGAAAACACAAGCACACACAAGCACAAAAGTTCTCTCTCGCTCTCTCGCATGCACAAATGAGGGGAAATGAGGTGAATGGGTGGATATGGTGAATTTTCTGATTTTTTTGGAGATGAAGATGATGATGCGATGATGAAGATGGAGTGTGGGGGAGGTGAAAAACACTAAAAACTAAGTAAAAACAACAACAAAAACTGAAATTTTTACCTTCCAACGCCACTTCTTGCTATACTCTTACCATCACACATTCATCCTAGACTCGATCCCCGGCAACGGCGCCAAATTTGGTGTTGCTCTAGCACAATGGTGAGAACCACGTTAAGAAGCTCCACCTCCTTAATGTCAATCCGCGGAAGAGATAGGAGTGATATGAAGATCGTGAATGTGAGATGAAGTGAGAGTGAAGGTGAGAAGCATAGAAATGCACACACACATGCACACACACTACGAAGAGACAAGCAAGACACAATGGAAGGTGGGAAATTAGCTCTATTACTCAAGAACACTATTACAAGCTCAAAAGAACTCTAAACTCCAACAAGCTAACCTGAACCCACCTCAAAAATGAGCTCTCTAGCTCTTTTTATAGTTTCTAGACTAGTTTTGACCGGTTTCACATCTAGTGACCGGCATAGTTAAAAAATAGGTCCTAGATGCTATTTGGAAGGGTAAACGATGTCTAAAAATAATGAAAATTGGTACGCGCATTCTACCTAAGCTCCTCAAGCTCGAGGACTCCTCGGCTTGCACAAAATGGAGCTATGAATTAGAAAATGGGATTTTGTCTATATTACATATGTTACAAGAGTGATGAAAATCACTGTTGGATGTTTGAAGAAATAATAAGAAACATATTTGTTTGAAAAATTGACCCGACTGGCTCCTTGCTCCGTCTTTACATGCTTCCATGTCGTCTGTGCCTCTGACTGCTTCCAACACAGGCATTGGACAATCACGTATGAGGTGATCTCCCTAATATCTGAAGCATGGTCCTCTAGGAAGTGGGGTTCGTACTTGCCTAGATGAAGGTCTGGAGTTGGGGTTTGTGTACATGACATTTTCACACTCAGGCTCCCCACTAGGTTCACTCGGGTCCTCATAATAGTATGACCCTTCATGCTCAGGTGACTGCATGTAATAAGCCTGCAGGCTATCAATGTAAGTGGAGTCAAAACTATGATCAACGGATCACTTTCTAGAAGCAGTGGTGTCAATGGGACTATAGATCTATTCGGATTCTCTTTTGCAGCTGTGTACTTTACTAGAATCACATTGGGTGGAGCAGGGGGTTGTTGCACTAACACAAGTTGAGGCCTTTGTTGGATTTGATACGGTTGGTGATAGGGTTGTTGTGGTCTGCCATATTGTTGAGGTGGGTACTGGTTCTGGTATCTTCCTTGTTGAGGGTATGGTTCTGGGTACGTTTGCCTAACTGCTTGCTTATTGTATGGGCAATCTTGCACGGCGTGATTGGTGTACCTCCGTTCTATGGTGCAGTAATGGCTACTAGGATTCACTTGGGGTTGGGCCATAATGGGACATACATTTGCCATATGGTCACCTCCACAAGTATAGCATCTTTTCATAGGCACAAACCTTGGTATTTGTTTACTAGAGACTCCTAGCTTCTGAGCTACTTTCTCAGCGAGTTCCTCAATAGATGTGGATTGTGAGGAAGATAGGCTAGTAGAACTATCTGAATCTTTGTAGATTTTTGCAAGTTCTAATTCCTCCCATAGGTTATCCTCGATGTCGATGCACATGCGTACACATTTTTCTATGGTCCTCGGGTCCTTCAAGTACACATATGATCTCAATTTGGTACTTAGCAATCCATCCAAGAATAAAGCCACCTGTTTGGCTGGAGTGGGTAACTTAGGAATGAGACACCTCTCTAGGTATTGTTTAAACTTTCTTCCTGCAAGCTTAACCATCTTGTGAGATTTTTTCTTGAAGCTATGAATTAGTGAGGAAGTGTTGTGCCTTATGCCACTCTTAGAAAACTCAATGATGAATGCCTCTTGAAACTGGTCTATGTTCTTGAACTGCCTCTCATTAAGTGGTTGAAACCATGTAAGGGCAGTGTTCCTAAGGGTTAGACCGAAGGCATTGTATTGTGTGAATAGGTCCTCCACTTGTTCAGCTCTCAAAACTTGTCTAAATTTAGCTACATGATCGTATGGGTCTCGTGTGCCATCAAAATAATTCTTCATGGACTTCACCAACTGGGTTGGCCTCAAGGTTCTAATGTGTTCTCTAGGCCTTGGCAAAGGAAAATCATCAGCATTTCTTTGGTTCCTTGGTTCTCTAGGTCTCTCTGTTTCCACTCTATCTTCCTCCATTCTCATCCTCTCCCTTCTTATTGGATGGGCAAAGCTTACCTCTGGCCTGTGTTACATGATAGCATTACACTACCATGCACAGGGGAGAGAGAGAGAGAGTGTGTGTGGGAGAGAATAGCATGCACATCGTCGTCACCATATCTGCAACAAGAAACAAGCAGGCACAACTACCAAGAACAAGAAAGGATAACTTTTAACTAAAAGAACAAGAAAAGAAATACGTCACTTGCCATGAGAGTGACAACGGAAAGAGAGAGGTTTCTTCATTAGCAACAAGCCAACTTTATACAAATTTATGGCCTTTTAAGGCTCTTCACACTCACCCTCTAACTCACCTCAGAGTTTAAGAATACTGCACTAAGGTAACTCCACCGACCACAATCGCCCAGACATATAGTCTGGCGATCCCGCTTGTCGTTCTTATCTTTGTTGAATTACATTAAGTTGTGATTAACAGAGTAAGATTAAGTGCAGATAAATAAGTCTGCGTATTGGTAATGAATGACTCTTGCGTTACGTACTGTGAAAAGTATTAACCCGAGTATGAACAGTAACTCTGTGAAAGGAATAACCAGAGTCTTGACAGTAATCTGTATCAAACAGAGTTTTGAATACTAATGTACTGCGACTTGGATAAGTTAACTGGGAAAATCAAGTTACAGGGCCTCTGATTTATCAGACCCCTACCACTCCCAAGAACCTAAGAAGAACCTTAAAGTGCCGGTGACGTAAACGCATGTTTACCACTAACGCATCATGCGGAAAAAAGAAAAACATATGCCAACTAGGAATCAAGATTGCTCCTTCAACGCACAGTCCCGCCACATATAGATCTGTTGCTATTATAAACAAAAAAGTATGACTAACTCGAAGATAAGAAACACTTCGCATCTCTGATGAAGAACTGGGAACAATTAAATATAGGATGCGAAAAATTCCATGTATTAAGCACACTGGTCGATATTAGCATAATTCTTTTGCCATGCATCATTTCAAGAATGAGTACATTAAAATGGTAAAAGAACGCACAATCTGGGAGTGTTGGACACATTGTAGCAGAGACATCCGCGCATCGTCACCGACAGATCCTCGAAGATGATCACCCATGGCATCCTTGCCCCCGCATGAATACTAGTTGCCCACAAAGAATGAAAATAGTTATAGTAACAAAATTCAACATGTGAATCCCTATGCAGGCTCGATAAAGGAAATAGTCATTGACTCTACAACTACTCTCGTACGCATGTGTAGCAGGCAAGTGTGCATTCACAAAAACGCAGGTAAGCAACATCAATAAACACAATGAATTAATCTAAATATGCAGATCACCCTCGAAAGATGCTAATCCCAGAGAGCAGAGTTTGTGCCATGCCTGAACGAGGAGAATTTGTCATTGGTGCGTCCACAAAAAGAAATGGAATCTTAAGCACCATGGTAGAAGCAAGAGCCTCCCGATCCACCACATAGTGTCGGTGATGCACAACCCTAGTTGTTGCTTGGCACAAAGACTGCACCACAATTTTTGCTCATCAAGAAGATTGCACCAAACCTCCAGTGGTCGATCGTGAAGCCCATGTGTCCAGCATCATGAAATGTAGAAACAGGAAGTCGTTTCCGGTGGTGGTCAGTACGTGAATTCGAAGGGCGCTCCAACCGGTAGAGTTGCAGGTGGGTAGGCCGTAGACGGTGCCAATGTTACATGATAGCATTGCACTACCATGCACAGGGGAGAGAGAGAGACTGTGGGAGAGAATAGCATGCACATCATCGTCGCCATATCTGCAACAAGAAACAAGCAGGCACAACTACCAAGAATAAGAAAGGATAACTTTTAACTAAAAGAACAAGAAAAGAACGACGTCACTTGCCATGAGAGTGACGACGGAAAGAGAGAGGTTTCTTCATTAGGAACAAGCCAAATTTATACAAATTTATGGCCTTTTAAGGCTCTTCACACTCACCCTCTAACTCACCCTCCAAATGAACCTTAGTACAATGAAAATGTGCCCTTGACACCTGTCTCTACTTCTGTCCCTGTGAGCTCCATGAACTTGGGATGTTCCTGCTCCTTCGTGGCCATAAGAGACATTGGATCTTGCTTGGGGAAAGATAAACTCACCCTTCCAAGTGTAGGCATGCCTACCATGCTCCGTGACCACAAAGATCCTCTCTAACGTATCATCCAAATAGGTCACCTTGCCTAGGCTATCAGGTTCTTTGAACTCATCGATCGTGATCATTACTACTTCATTCGGCTGATCAGGCTTATACCTCCAAAAGGCTTCATCAATCTCTTGGTTTAAGAGCAGATCTATGCTCTTGTTGTCCTGGGGCACCCACTCTGGCATGAGGATTCTTGTAAGAACTGATTTACCTCGAGGGGTCATAAGCTCTCTTCCCATGTTCCCTTGCTCTATGTCTCCTATGTCCGTTTCTGGGATCACATTATCGAATTCGTTTGTCCTGTCTGGGTGATGGGTGAGTACATACATAGTTCCCTCTTTGTCCAGGTATGGGCCAATTTCAAACTTCACTACTCGATGTTCTAGTCCAATGGGTTGATCTGGGTTTTTAATCTGGACTACGGATATTCTTAAATTGTCCTCATAGATGTAAGCACCTAATCGGTTGGTCCTAAGATATTCGAGTTGAGTCTTGTAAGGAACTTCAACCTTTTGTAGATAGGCCACACATGAACTCCCAATGGGTCTCTCTATACCTTGAGACATCTCTGGTTCACTCGTCTCAATAGTGTGAATAATTACTCAGCTGCTGGGCCCAAGACCTAACAGTGTGATTAACACTAGCTTCAGAGGATATGAGGCTTTGTCTATCTCGGCCTAAGTGTCGTCTTGACCTATGGTTCATATGCCTGGTTTCTCTTCCCCCTAGCCCCAAGTACAATCTTGTTGCAGGTTAGTTTGTATCAATCACTTTGTTCTTTTTAGTTGATTATTGTGTTAAGCTCTTGTTTGAAATCACGTCGTCAGGAATACTTAAGTGAATCTTGCGCTTGATCATTGATCGATTTCAGTTTACTTTTGTCCCTTAGGGTTTTTGCTCTTAAGACCTACTTAATGCTTGCACTTAGTTGATTAGTTCTCTTGGACTTGATTCATGCCTAGCGTCGCTCTACTTACTCACCACACCTAAGTTGCACTTAGCCTAAACTAGGAATTGACAAAGGGGGTTGAGAGAACTTCCAGCCTCCAGTCACTTGTTGCTCAGGTTGCTTCACAAGCTTAGGAAGCCTTCTCCCAAGCTTGGTACTTGTCCTTGCTAGCTTGCTTTGGATGCCTTGATTGCTCATAATGTTTCTGCAAAGGTTCACAAGTTAATATTGCCCTTGATCACAATGAATTGATAGACACACAATAAGAAGTATAGCCTCTTTTTGGAACAGCTCACTATGCCTCCAAAATCCTATGGCCACCTAGTCCTACCAAATGGCCAACTTAAAAATACATGTTCTAAAACTCCATGTATGATTCTTACAAAAACCAATCAAGGTCCACGTAGAAGTCTCAACGTGCTTTCCAACGAGACAAAAAACTCATCAATCGGAGTTCGTATGGTGAAGTTATGATCATTCAAGCACTTAGGGCTCTAGATAGGCTCTCAGGGTTCAAGAACTTTTCTACGGTTTTTTAGTTGTTTTGCCCCCTTCTAAGGCTCTAAAAGACCCCAACTTGTCAAAATTCAAGCCCAAAATTGCCACAATTATAGAAATTACACCCCTTAAAAATTCATGTGTTGAGCCGGTGTATCGCGATAGCTCAGGTTAGTGTGTCACGATAGGTGGGTGTGTCACGATACTCGGGAGTGTCGCGATAGGTGGGTGTGTCACGATACTCGGGAGTGTCGCGATAGGTGGGTGTGATGCGATAGGTGGGAGTGTCGCGATACCTCGGTGTGTCGCGATACCTCAGTGTGTCGTGATACCTCGGTGTGTCGCGATAGGTGGGAGTGTCGCGATAGGTGGGAGTGTCGCGATACCTCGTTGTGTCACGATACCTCGGTGTGCTGTGATACCTCGGTGTGTCGTGATACCTCCGTGTTCCATGATACCTGGGTGTGTCGTGATACCTTGGTGTGTTGCGATAGACCGGGATATGGTGAATTTTACTGATTAGGCCAGTGATTCTAGGAGCTCTTTGTCTGCATTGTGTCGTGGTGCACTCAGAATCGTGATAGGGTTAGTTTTCCGGTGTGTCGTGATAGCTCAAACTTGACGCCTCGGGGCTTGCGCAGAGAGTTTCAGTACCTGCAGAGCTTGCTGGAGATTGTGAGGATGCTGCAACCTGCAAGAATCATGCATAAAACATACAAAGACAACAATGCACACTCGCTCTCTCTCAAACTCTCACTATGCAAATGAGGAGAATGAAATGAGAATGGGTATATGAGAGGAAGAGGGAGATCGAGATGGAGAAAATGGTGAAAGAACAAGAAAATTACCTACTACTTACCATTCCAACGCATCCTCTCTACGTCTTACCATCACACGCTCATCCTCAAAGCTCAATCCCCGAGAACGGTGCCAAAATTTGGTGTAGCTCAATGATGAGTAGGACCTCCTTTAATGTCAATCCGGAATGTCAATCCGGGAAGACATGAGGATGGTATGAAGACCTCGAACAAGTGATGGCACAAATGTGTGAGTGAGAAGCACAATAACATGCACACACATACACACATGCGCACACACGGCAAGAACAAAGAGAGGGAGACAATGGAATCACTTCTATTGCAAAAGAGTTCTCACATAAGTTCAATTCTACAACAAGCTAGCCCCAAAAATGAGCTCTCTAGCTCTATTTATAGTTTTTGACTAGCTTTGGTCTTGTTCACACCTAGTGTCCGGCCTAGTTAAAAATTAGGTTCCTAAGCTATTTTGGAGGCTCAAACGAGCTCTGAAAATTATGAAACTTGGTAGGCAAATACTACTAGGCTCTTCAAGCTCGAGGACTCCTCGCCTTGCAAAAAATGGAGCTACAAAAAAATGAAGCAGCATTTACAATGGTTTTCAGTGATGAGAATCACTTTTAAAATAATGAGGATTGAAAAAATTTGATTGGTTGCCTCAGTGCTAGATCTACGTGTATGTCCGTACTTGCTTCTTCCCAGAGGATGCCAACAAGATGGTCGCCATGCAATCCCACCTATGGGGAGAAAGGGGCATTGAGACCCCCAAGACTAAAGTGCTTAACAATAATAGTATTGTTTTCTTCTTCTATTTTGCATTCAATCCCATTGCTACCAATCAAGAAGGGAATAGAGTCCCTAGTTTGCTTTCTCTTGAGGATGCCACACATCTCTTTAGTTGGTTTGTCAGTCTTACCCACCCACGAATCTTTAAAGTATACTTGTAGGTTTTTCCTTTGGATTTCTTCCTCGTATCTCAGATTGCCTCTGCCTCCGTCGAAATTCCAAAGCATCTCGTGAGTCCTGAACAGAATTTGACAATTCTTCTCAACTCTCGCTCTCCAACATTTGGCCAATGAAGCGCCATTGGCAAACGCCGAGTTCTGTCGAAGGTAATTTTGGATGGATAGCGGGAAGGGAGAAAGATAATGGGAAAGCATGAAACCAAGGTACCTTCCTGAGTCTGGCAATCCATTTGAAAGTGAGAATAAAAGGATAATGGTCTGATATGGCGAGGTCAATGTATTGAGAGATAGCGGGTTGGTCCCACTGATGGATAATGTTTTGTGCAATATAGCTTCTATCAAGTCTTTCTTTCCCCAAGTCATCCCCAGATTGAAGGTTCAACCAAGAGAAGCTATTTGTATCTTTAATCTCCACTAGGTCTAGGTGGAGCTTGATTTTGTCCCAAATGTCTTTCTCCTGGCTGTCAATGGTACGTCCCCTGTTGTCCCACCGATCCGAAGGGTCTTCCACCATGTTCAAGTCTCCAAAAATCATCACATTGTGGAAAATGAGTCCAAAGAGACCCAGGTATCTATCCTCTCCAACTCCCTATTTGGGGCATACATGGAGACCACAATGAACTAAAAGGGGCCCCCAAAGGAGGTAGCAATCCAATGATGATTTTGATCTTCAGGGGAGTTGACTAATCCATAGAACCAAAAGTTATTTCTTCCAATAGATGTGCCACTAGCCCATGTGGGGTGTGAAATGGTAACCCCAGCATGGGTTGAAGAGATGTGTTTGAGTTGTTTTGGTAGTTCCTCTCCATCGATTTTAATCTCTTGAATACAAATGAAATCTGGGTTTAGGTTATTATTGCAAAGCCACTCGCCAATAATAGCCACTCTTGAGGGGTCAGTCAATCCCTTCGCCTTAAATGATATGATAATCATTATTGATGGTTACTCTCTTTGCGAAGAGGGACCTTGACTTTTTTCTTCTTGGGTTTGGCTTTTTTCCTCAAACAAGAGGGGTCCAGACCATGTAACTTACCCTTAAGGGGCTCTTCCATGGCATTTCCAATGGTTGTTTCCCCTTGTGATTCACCTTTTGTGGGGGTGCATTCAAGACCTTTTCTGGAAGTGTCGATCCAATGATGGAGCTCTCACTATCTAGGTTGTCTTCATTGCTAGTAGTGAAACCATCCTCTTTACTAGTGGTATAATCCTCTTGGTTGTCTACTTTGATGGTGGCAATCTCCAGGATTTTACCTTTGGTGTCTACTTCATAAAGGTTCCCTCCAGGAAAGTCCAACTCATTGATCTCCTTTTCCAGATTGCAGTACAAGCTATTTCCAGAACAAACAAGAAGTTAAGGTCGTAGCATGCAATGAAACTATTAATTAGTCAATCTTGTAGACCTAAAAACTTAATGCCAAGTAGTGGTTCATCAACACCAAATGATGTGGATCACATTTAAATTATCAATCAAAGTGTTGGATTCAATCTAATGTATGAAGACACATCCCTACGAAGGATAGAAGTCCAAAACGAGATACATGAGATGAAAGAAGAGCATGTGTACAAGAAAAATAGAGAGCAAAAAGCACACAAAGGATGGAAACAAGATCATATTAGGTAGACATGGGCATGGAATACCTCAAGGATGCCATGGAACTTCATATGAAGAAGGAGTTGAGAGAAAAGTGCTCAAGAAGAAAGATACATGAGATCTCGCTTAAAATAACTTGAAATCTAATTGTAACTTAGGGCTAATTTTTTTAATACTTGAAACATTGACCCTATGTACACTCAAATTTCCTAAAAAACTTAAAAATAGTCCTCTTACCTCATTTGAAGCCTGATTCGAGCTCTAGAAAATAAAAAAATAATGTAGGAGGCTATGATAATGCTATAGATTCTTAAGAACACCTTGAAATTGTTGATATATTTAGGTAGTGATGTGTGTGAACACACTAGGACTCTCGGGGCACTTTTCTCCCTCTTTAGAAGGTTTTTGTTCCCTAGCTTCTATATACTCCTATTAACCTAACATGTCACTTATCTTTGTACATTCTCTTGGTAATATATTCAGTATTGTGTGTTGTGCTCCAAGAATGCAGACCTCAAGCTCCAACAATTGGTATCAAAGTAGGTCACCGTTTCATCTAGGGCGTCACCAACATCCCTCTAGTCATAGTCTCATAATCGCATAACATTTGGTGAGCATACTTAGAGTGATTAGGAGTTCAAAACATCTTTGCTCTATGGTGTCAAAATCGCAATCTGAGCTTGTTTTGGCCTCCGAATGTGCTATCATAGTGCCTACGCAGACAATTTCATTATTTTGTGCCAAAGATATATACAAGTTTTGGTTCACTAGTATAAGCATCTCAAAGTCTACTACAGGTTTAGCAAAACTCAACATGATAGTTTTGTTCATCTTTTTGAGATAGAGTCATTTTCTTACATCAGGGTATTTTAGTTAGTGGCCAAGGATGAAAGTAGTGATGTATTCTGTATGTTGGCTATTGAGGATAAGTTGGATGGTACCAATTACCAATTATGGGCTTATATGATGTGTCATGTATTGGTTGCAAAAGGATTGTGGAAGATTGTGCAGGGTGTTGAAAAACATTCTAGTAAACCTACAAATGCAGTTACTAAACGTGATGTAGATGGTGTTGAAGATGGTGATGTCCTTCATGTTCGTGTTCGTGCTACGGTTCCTGTTGCAACCACTGTAGAGAAAATTCATTGGGATGGTAGAGATGCTCAGGCACGTGCATTGATAGCCTTGTCTGTTAAACCTGCCATTATTCCTCACATTCGCTATTGGAGAATAGCAAAGGATGCTTAGGATACACTTACCACTTTATACCAGGCAAGGAATGAGGCCCATATTGCTTACCTTCGAAAATAGTTGGAGAGTGAGCACATGAATGAAGAAGACTCCAAGGATATTTTTCTTACAAAGATCAAAGATTTGAAGGAACAATTAGTTTCTACTAATGAAGTCTTGCTCGAAATTTCACTTATGGAGATTGTTCTGAGTGGTCTTCCAAATTCATATCAAAGTTTGCTTCTACTCTTTGTTTGATGATGAAAGGAAATCCAAATGCCATAACATTTGAGGATTCAATCTCTCTTCTATTGCAGGAGGATCAGTCTAGGTAGAACAAGTATGTTATGCATGTTGCAGATCAAGCTTTCTTGGCTAGTCATAAGGGCAAAGGTAAATGGAGCTCTTCTACTAGTAAGCAAAAATCTGCTAATTCTGCACAATCAAAGAAGGATGAAAAAAACAAGAAAAAAAATAGAAAAGCAATTTTTTTTTCAATTATTGTAAAGGAAATGATCATGTCATAAATAATTGTCCAAAACTGAGTGCAAAAGAGGCAAAGAAAAAGGAGGCTCGCATGGTTGTTGCAGAGGCCTCTACACCAAAAACAAAGTTTGCTAATCTTGTGGAGACTGAAGAATGGATGTTTACTATTGTTTGCAATTTTGACCTATCTTGTCATGATCAATGTATGTCTATAGAAGATTTAGATGTTTGGTACTTTGATAGTGGGGCAATCAAACATATTGCCTCGCAGCGCAATTTCTTCACTTCACTTGAGTCTACCCCTGCAAGGAATACTATCACATGTGACAACAACTCTTATCCTATCATGGGGGCTGGTGGTCATTCTGACTACTACTGATGGCAGTTCTTTTACATTGTTGGATGCTTTATTTGTGCCAAGGATCAAGAAAAATCTATTATCAGTTTCAACATTATCCAAGATTGGCTTGGTTCTGAGATTTGTTGATGACAAATGTATAGTTCACGATCTATCAAATGGCGATGTCATTATTGTTTCTGGCATTTTATGTGGTGGGCTATATAATCTCATAGACTATGAAAAATATGTGAATGATTTAGCATATGGAGTACATAATTCTCAGGCTATGTTTGGCATGCATGCTTTGGTCATTTGAATTTTGCGTTTGCTACACCTACAAAAATTTGAAATGCTGTCGTCTTTGCCCAAACTTGAGGCACCTAGTAAACACGTCTATGAAGGCTATGTTTTGGGCAAAATGCAGCATTCCTCCTTCTAAAAAGATGATTGAGTTCAAGCTACTTAGAAATTATAGGTTGTTCACAATGATATCTGTGGTCCAATGCAGACACCTTTTGGGAACTACCTTTACTTCGTGACTTTCATTGATGATTTTTCTAGGCATGCATGGGTGCATCCATTAAAAGAAAATTCTAAAGTGATTATGTACAATTTTTGGTTTGGTTGAAAATCTATCAATATGTAAAGTGAGCACCCTCCGTTTTGATTGAGGGGGGAACTATATGTCTTCTGAGTTAAATGCATTTTTGGCTGAACGTGGGATAAAATATCAGTGTACAATTCCATATACACCTCAACAAAATGGAGTTACTGAAACGAAGAACATGTCACTCATGGAGATGGCAAGGTGTATGGTCAAGAATTAGGATTTACCACACAATTTTTGGCTTGAGGCAGTTATATGTGCAACATATGTATTCGTCAGGCGTCATACTAAAGCATTGTAGTCTATCACTCCATATGAGGCTTGGCATGGTCATAAGCCATTTGTTGTTCACCTACATGTTTTTGGTTGTCTGGCATATGCATTAGTGCTTGAACAACAATGCAAGAAAATGGATGATAAAGTAGTGAAATGTATTTTTGTTGGGCATTTTCTAAAAGCAAAGGATATCGTCTATATCATCCACAGAGTAAATGCATTTTGGTTAGTGGTGATGTTGTTTTTGAGGAAGATGCTATTCAGCCATTACTTTCATGTATTAAGGAGACATCAATTAGCTCCAAAGATATGTATGACACTTTGCTACCTCTTTTTATAGGTGGACAGTCTAGTGGTGGTCCTAATGAGCCAACATCTCAGACTTTACAAGTTTCTTGTGATGATGCGGATCATTCCATTTCTAATGAAAATTTACATGATGCACTTGTTGATGAGAGCAGATATTGAGGAAGCAAAAACTATGCTAGAATGGCTGGTGCAAACTTTGCGAGATAGAAAATTAGATGCACCTCTATCATATCATACTCCGTCTAGCTCTCATAGTGTTTCTTTTGCATTAGATTGCTATGGTATGGCTTCCTCTAGTATCTGTGATGAGAATGAGCCTCTTTTGTTTGATGAAACACAAAATTCAGAGAACTCAATGGCTACTATGCAATCTAAATATTATGCTATTATGAAGAACAATACTTGGTTTTTATGTGACTTGCCTCATGGAAAGAAGGCCATTGACACTAAGTGGTTATACAAGCTAAAGTGTAATCATGATGAAATATTTGATAGGTATAATTCTAAGCTTGTCACAAAGGGTTATGCTCAAGAAAGAAGCATTGATTTTGATGAGACCTTTGTTCCTACATGCCAATGACTATTGTTCATAGCATTTGTGCAGTTGTAGCTCATCATGGTTGAAATGTACATCAGATGGACATTAAAAATACATTTTTGAATGGTGTCTTTCATGAAGAAGTATATGTTTTTCAGCCTCATGGTTTTGTGTAGAAAGGGCATGAAAACAAAGTGTGCAAGTTGAAAAAGATTATATGGTTTGAAACAAGCAGCACATGCTTGGTATGAAAAGATACATGCCTATCTGATTGCACATGGTTTTGAGAACACTCCAATTGAGAGCACCTTGTATGTTAAGTGTGCAAATAATGTGCTTCTGATCATTGTTGTCTATGTTGATGACATTCTGGTCAGTGGTCCTCATGAGAAGCATATTGCTGATTTTAAGGCTGATTTGCATGCCTCATTTGAGTTGTTAGATTTGGGTCATTTGCATCATTATTTGGGCATTCAGTTTATGCAAGTTGATGGCATAACAGCTTTGTGTCAAACCAAATATATTGACATATTTTTGTAGTGTTTTGGCTTTGATGACTGCAAACCTATCACCACTCCTATGGAGACATGTTTACAATTTAGTCTTCATGATGCTAAAGATGCATTTGATGTTGTTCTCTATTAGCAAGCTGTTGGATGCTTGATTTACTTATGCATTACTCCTCCATATATTCAGTTTGCTATCTCATAGATGAGCTCGTTTATGCATTGCTCAGGTGTCCATTGACAAGCGGTTAAGCACAAGTTTCACTACTTGAGTGGTACCTAGCTACTTGGATTGTTTTATCTTGTGGGGGATCACTACCACTAGATTTACATGCTTTTTTTTCTCTAACTAGGCTAGTTGCTATGATGCTCGTGTGTCGACCAATGGTTTTTGCTTCATGCTTGGTAGCTCATGCATATCTTGGTTGAGCAAGAAGCAGCTTCTAGTTGTGAGGCTAAGTATAGGATAGCTTTCACAGTGACTGTTGAGTGTGTGTGGCTCAAATGCCGTATGGCTAATTTCGGAGTTTGTTAGTCTTCTGCCACCACCATCTTCACTGATAGTCAAAGTAGATTGGTAGTTGCGAGGAACCATGTGTTCCATGTTCACACTAATCACATTGAGGTGCACTATCATTATGTTAGAGAGAGGTTATCTACTAGAGAGATCAGTTTGGCATGTGTTCCCACACAAGAGAACATTGCATACCTTTTCACAAAAGCTCTGCCGAGGGAGAAGTTTGAAGCTTTCACAAATCTCTGGGCTTACTTCTTTTTGTGGATTAATTCCACATAGCTTGGCACTTCCTTATACATGTGCCTACTCCTTGTTCATCGAGTCACGTCGATCAGGGATTTGTTGATATATTTAGGTAGTGATGTGTGTAAACACACTAGGATCACTCGGGCACTTTTTTTCCTCTTTAGGAGGTTTTTTCTTTTGGCTTGTATATATGCATATTACCCTAACGGTTCACTTATCTTTGTACATTCTCTTATTAATACATTCAATATTGTGTATTGTGCTCCAAGCTTCTTCATCTTCCTTGTGTTGTTTGCATGCTTCCGTAGACCTCAAACTCCAATAGAACTTTAGTAGATGTCTTGAATGTCTTCAAAAATAGGCATATTTGACATGTGTGAGGCCTCTAAAGCCTTGAACTCATTCTTGTGATGTCTAGTATTGCTTGCCGTTATTTTCAAGAGATGTTATGTGCATTCCATAACAAAACAAATGATGGTAAACTCTTTTTATCTTCATCATTTTTTCTTTCCAAGAACTTCTTTTGCTTTTCATCTTCCTTTTTTTCCTGGCAACTTCCATTTTTTACGGCAACTTCCATCTACCTAGAATCTTTTATCCTTGATAGCCAGTATGATAGGGTTTCCTAGATCATAGTTGAAGGGAAGTTTTGCCAGGTTTTACATTGCACTGGCTATGCATGTGCATCAAATAACCATTAACTTGCTCCACTTTACTATGTGAGGTATACTAGGTGATGGAAAAAGAGACATTTCCTACATGCATGTTTCCTAGCTATTACTCTCACCATTAGAGATGATCTTTTCTTGCCAATAATCCATGAGATATGTTCCCAAAAGCTAATTAAAAAATCCCTCTTCAAAGTTTCATAGGTAGTGGCTTGGGAGGTATTGAAGGTTACCAATTGCTCCTCTTTCTAGTAAGCCCTAGAAATGCAAACCCGATTTGATAGAATTTGTGTGATTCAACACTTGATTGGCCTCAAGCATAGCTTGAGCTAGTTCTACCATTTTCATGCAAATTTTTGTCTATTCAATCTTTGAATCTGCTCTAGCGTAACTCTTGTCTAGGTTTGTCACAATTGGCCCTTCTTGAAGCCGAGACTGGTAGGCCTTGAACATCATGTCCAAGCCTTCTAGGGTTGGATATACAAGAACAGACCCTATTTGTGGTCTATTCAGAATGGGCGGTGGAGGATGATATTGTTGAGGATCATGTCCAAGCCTTCTAAGGTTGGATCTGCAAGAACAGACCCTATTTGTGGTCTATTTAGAATGGGTGGTGGAGAACAGACACCACATGGGCGGTGCGGCCTATGTGGTGCTTGGTATTGTTGTTGGTATTGAGGATGATATTGTTTTTGTGGCCTATAATATGGTTGTTGGTATTGGTTATGATACCTACCCCATATGTAAGGTTGTTGATAAAGTTGTTCGAGGACCTGCCGCTATTGTACAATCAATCTTGAGCTATATGGTTCGTGTATTTTCTCTCAATAGTGCAATATGGAGCATTCACTTCTCTCATGTTCTCGTTTTGCGATGGGCATATGTTAGTCATCTGGTCCCCTCTACAAGTATAACATCACTTCAATGAGGTGACCCTTGGTGTTTGTCCTTTTTGAACTCCTAGTTCCTTGGCAACCTGCTCAGCTAGCTCATCTATCTTAGTGGAAGGTTTGGAAGTATGACTAGTAGAACTCTCAAAATCCTTATAGAGTTTGGACAATTCTAACTCCTCACCCAAGTTTTCTTCTATGTCAATACACATTTTCAAGCATTGATCTAGTGTGATTGGCTCCTTGAGATATACATATGTTCTAAGTTTCCTACTTAGAAGTGCATCTAAAAATAGGGAGACAACACATGCTTGTGTATGGAATTATGTTGGTGCAAAGACAATCCAAGCCTACATACTTGGATAATTAGCATATATAGGTCCATTGTTGTTGAGGTCAGGTATCTGCAGGGTTTTGCAGCACCACTTCATCTCTAAAGACTATCCACCATCTCCTCCAATAGTGTTATCAGAGCAACAACAAGCAAGATGGGAGATGGATTTCCATCATTCATTGACAAATTCGACAGAAGCAACTACCCAACATGGTCACTAAGGATTCAAGCCTACCTCCAAGGAAGAAGTTTATATGGATACATCTTAAGAGATGAAGAAATGCCAACATTCAGGAGCAAACATCAACCTACAAGGGAAGAACAAGAAACGCTGACCACATGGTGTGCAAAGGATGCTCTTGTCAAGTCTTATCTACTTAGCTCAATATTTGATTTCTTATTTCCTCACATTAGGAATTGCAAGACCTCCCAAGAGACTTGGGAAGTACTTTCTTCATACTTCTCATCAAATAAAAGAGCTATGAAGAACTAGCTATGGATGGGGTTTACAACCCTACAAAAGAAACGAAAGCAAAGTGTAGCTGAGTATGTGACCAAGATGAAGGATGTGGCTAACTAGCTTGCAAGCATTGGAGAGGAGATAGAAGAAGAACATATAGTAAGGTAGATCATAAATGGCATCAAAGCTGATGATAAGTGGGAGTCCTTCACCACAACAATGGACCTTTGTATGGATATGCACATACCTGACCTCAACACCTTGATGGGACAACTCTTCACCCATGAAACAAAGCTCAACAAGAATGGGGACAACTCTAGAGGTAATCAATATTCTACCCTTTATATAGATAGAAATAAAAGTAAGGATAAAGGTAAAGGCAAAAAGAATGAAGAAGAGGCTAGTACCTCTCAAGTGAACTTCACAGGTAAAGGAAGAGGTACTAGAGAAAGGGGTAGAGGAGGAAAGCAAGGCAGGGGAAGATCTTATAACACTTCACCTTGCAATATTTGTGGCCTAACTAATCACACAACAAAAGAATGCTTCAAGAATACAAGGAATGAGAGGGGAAGACGCTTCCATAGAGGGATCTATGGACAATCGAGAGGCACGTTCAACAATGGAGGAAGTAATTACCATAACAACTACAATCAAGGCTACAACAACAACTACCAAGGAGGCTTCAGAGGTAGAAGAGATTATAACAACTACATAGAAGACCAAGAGGATTCTCTACTCATCGTGAACATGACATCCAAGCAAGGTAAAGATGATGAGCATCTTTTCTATATTGATTCTAGTTGTTCCAATCCTGTGGCTGGAAATTTGGCATTTCTATGTGATCTTGAAGAACTTAAAGGGAAACATGAAGTGAAGATAGGTGATGAAACTAGACACTCTGTTAAGAAAATTGGAAATGTCAAGGCCTCTGATGGTAACATGAACCTTTTAAATCACGTTTTATATGTACCAAGCATAACAAAAAATCTAATTAATGTCGGGCAGATTGTTGAAAAAATCTTACAAGTCAGATTCACAAGGCATGGAGCATATGTGCAAGACCCTCAACAAGGCTTCAAGAGGATTACAAAAGGTGAGAAATCTGGTAGAATCTTTACATTTGAGGTTGAAGATACAAGCAACATTGCACTCTTCAATTACAAAGATCAAACTCTATCTAAACTAGAAATATGGCACAAAAGTCTAGGTCATATAGGTGAAAGAACACTAAAGCAAATATGCAGGGATCAGAGTGTACTTGGCATTCCAAATGTGTCCAAGAAACACATGATATAAAAATGTGGAGCATGCCAATTAGGCAAAAATCATAAGCAACCATTCAACAGAAAGGAGTATATGTATAAAGACTACTTGGAGCTTGTGCACACTAATGTGTGGGGTCCTAACAGAGAGCCACCAATCTCAAGTTCAAGGTACTATGTTTGATTTATAGATGATTAGAGTAGATCAACAATTCTCTACTTCTTGAAGCATAAAGATGAAGTATTTACATGTTTCAAAAAGTATTTGGCATTGGTTGAGAACCAGACACGTAGAAGCTTGAAGAGGATCAGATTTGATGGAGGTGGTGAGTACTTCTCACATGAATTTGACTCATTCTTATAGGATAAAGGTATTAAGAGAGGGGTCACAACAAGATACACTCATGAATTGAATGGAATGGTAGAGAGCAAGAATAGATTGATAGTAGAGGCTAAAAGATCAATGTTGAATGAAAAGAAACTACCAAATTACCTATGGGCAAAGGCTGTTTCCACAGGCACATACTTGATTGACAGCTCCCATCAAAATCCTTGGATGGAATGACACCCTATGAGTCATGGAATGGTAGGAGACCCTCATTGGACCATTGTAAAATCTCTAGGTGCATTGCTTATGCACATATTCCCTCACAGATTAGAGAGAAGCTTGATCCAAAAGCTAAAAAGTGTATATTCATTGGCTATGACCAAAACCAGAAGGGATGTAGGTTATACAATCCCTCTAACAAAGGGTTTAAAGTTAGTAGGAATCTAGTGTTTGATGAAAATAATTCATGGTTTGAAGATGATTGCAGGAAGATCAAGTTACCTTATGATTTGGAAAGTGATCTTCCAACTCACTCAAGAAGATCAACAAATAACAGAAGATGTCAATTCAGAGGATTAAGAACATATTGAATGCAAATGCCAAAATTATGGTTTTGGTAAGTATTGCTACTTCTAAAAATAACCTATATCAGTTAGATGTTAAGAATGCATTGCTATGAAGATAAGGACAAACTAGGTTATGTATGCAAGCTAAGGAAGGCACTCTATGGTCTAAGCTAGCTCATAGAGCTTGGAACCATAGGCTTATTACATATTTGCAGGATCAAGGATTTATTGCTAGAAAATTATATTCTTCTTTATTCATGAAGAAGACCAACTCAAAAGTCATTTATTTGTGTGTCTATGTGGATGACATTATCATTACCGGGAACGATGCTAATGGCATCAAGCAAGTTAAAGCTCAAATGATGGAAGAGTTTAAAATCAACAATAGAACTTGGTTTAGAACTTGTGTATACAAATTCTGGTGTATTTATTACTTTGAGGAGGTACATTCATGATATGTTGATAAAATTCAAGATGGAGAACACCAAAATTGTAGGAACACCCATGGCACTCAATCATAAACTTAGTTCTCATGAGGGAGAACTTCTTGAAGATGTTACAAGTTACCAAAAACTTGTTGGAAGTCTCAACTATGCAACCCTAACAAGAGTGGACATTTCTTATGGAGTAAGTACATTAAGCTAGTTTATGCATACACCAAGAAAAGCTCACTTGGAAGCTGCCAAGAGGATCCTAAAATATCTAAAGGTTCCATAAATGAAGGGCTATTTTACCCATTCACTTCTGATTTGGACATAAAGATGTATTTTGATGCAGATTGGGTTGGCTTCAAGGATGATAGGAGGAGCACCTCAGGATACTTGTCCTTTGTAAGTTCAAAGCTAATATCATGGTCATCAAAGAAGCAACAAATTGTGCCATTTTCATCTACAGAGGGAGAATATAAAGGCTTAGCAAATGCAACACAAGAGGCTATGTGGCTCAAACAACTCTACACAGATTTGGGGTTACATTCTTACACTCCAATGATTTTTGGAGACAACACTAGTTCACTTCATTTGGCTGCTAATCATGTATATCATGCAAGGACTAAGCACATTGAAGTGCACTATCATTATGTAAGGGAGAAATTGCTTAGCAAGGACATTCAATTGTCCTGTGTATCAACTCATTTGCAATGTGCAAATATACTCACAAAGTCTTTAGATGGAACTAAGATGAACAGGTTCAAGATGATGATTGGTTTGCAGGAGATCAAGGAGGAATGAAGATCAGCATGTTAGGCTTGAGGGGGAGCTGTAGGTTCAAAGAGAATCCAAGCCTACATACTTGGATAATTAGCATGTAATCCATATGATCATTCCCTTGTATAATCAATTACTTTCACCCATGTAAAAGTGCATATGGTAGATGCACCAATTCCACGAGGAGTTAGATGGAATCAAATCTTGAGATACTTGATGAGAGAATAAATCCTATAGTTTAGGACTTACTTTTAGGTGAGCATTTGAATTTGAATTCAAAGATTGGCTCCAGACTCAACTATAAAAGTAGATCAAAAGACTTGCATTATATGCCCCAACTAGGATATCATTTTAAGAGGGACTTAAGTGATTAGTCTGCTCACCTTATAGACACTTCACTACCCTCACATTGTGCAATTTAACATTGCCAATGACATTGTATTACTATGTGAGTTAATGCATATACATTGATCATATCTCTACTTCACTTCTCCGCTATGAGCATCTTAGAACAATGAATTTACCAGAACTTTTTCTAAGTGCATGGTTGATCAGTTGATGTGATTTAAAGTGCTATAGAATCATCATATTGTCTACTTCATAGCTACAAAGTTTCATTCTTATTGATTCATTGAATCGTGAGATATCTTCATATCATTACTCTCTAGTTTGTAGTTTGAAGCACCCTAAAAATGTCGGGCAAGTCGTGTAATTTGCTTAGCATCATTCTCAGTGTGTAGTCCATATTTTTTATTGAGATAACTCATGAGTGGTGGATATCTAAGTTAATTAGATACCACCAAAAGGAATTTAGCTAATTGCTAGTAGGCTCAGAGCATTGTTCATTCTATTGAACATGTGCACAGACTAAAATAGCAAGTCTATGATCTTTGATCAACTTCCTACTCATCTATTTTGATCCATTGATTAGTGGATCATGTTCCAAAGTACATAAGTGATTATTTTTTATCATTAGGAAGCTAAGGAGGCCTACTAAACTCTCCACCACTTGTTCTTGGCTGGTGTGAAGCAAGGTTTTGCAGCACCACTTCATCTCTAAAGACTATCCACCATCTCCTCCAACAAATTCAAGTGTGGAACATCTTTCCATGTATTGTTCAAATCTACATCCGGTTAGCCGAACTGTTTCTTGGGGTGTTTGCTTGAAGCTATGGATCAATGATGATGTGTTAGGGTGATGCCACTCTTGGAAAATTCTATGATGAATGCTTCTAGTGGTTGACCTATATTTCAATAATTGTGATTGTTTAAGGGCTAAAACCAAGCTAGGGCAATAACCTTGATGGTAAAAGAATAGGCCTTGAACTAGGTGAAAAAGTCCTTGACCCATCAAAGTAGTTTTTCATTGTCTTGATCACTTGAGAGGGTCTAATGGTTCTTGGGTACTCTTGCGGTCTAGGCAATGGAAAATCACGTTCATCTCTTTGATGCTTGTGCTCCATGTCTCTCTCTTTTAGGTCTTTCACTTTCAAGTCTTGAGGCGTATATGCCCATAGTGTGTGCGAAGCTTACCTAAAGTCTCTCTTTGGTTTGTTCTCATTGTGCTTCTAGAACATGGGATGATCCTGCACCTCCCTGATCATGATAGGCAATGGATATATGTAAGGGAAGCACAAGTATACCCTTCCATGTGTAAAAAGGCCTATTTTGATCTGTCACCATGAATACTTTCTAAGGTGTTATCCAGATAGATTACCTTTCCAAGGATCTCTAGGTTCTTGAATTCATAAATGCAAACTCCTATTAAATCGTTCCATTTCTTGGTTCAAAAAGAGTTCTATGGCTGTTAAAAGTGCGCTTTCATCACAGGCACTTTCAAGTTCTTCGGGTTCTTGGGAGTGGTAGGGGTCTGATAACTCAGAGGCCCTATAACTTAATTTTCCCAATTAACTTATTCAATCAGCAGTACATTAATGTTCAATATCGAATCCCTTATACATCTTACTATCAAGATTCTGGTTAGACTTTTAACAGTACGTAATGCAGGAGTTATTCATTACCATCGCACAGACTTATTATCCGCACTTAAGCTTACTGTGTTAATCACAACTTAATGTAATTAAACAAAGGTAAGAACAATAATACTCAGATTTCACAAACACTGCAATACGTTGACGTCTCCACAGACCGCAATCGTCCAGACAGACAGTCTGGCGATACCGCTTGTCGTTACCGGAGAGTCACCGCAATGTCTTTTCATTGATTGATAAACAGATACATCACTTCGCTACGACCTTTCGGTTCGTGCGGTATAGGGAAAATATAAATTTACAATATGCCAATCCGGCGGCCTTACACTGGCATGCACGGTGGACGTGCACCCGCAATGGAAACAAAATTTTAGGCTCGTCTACTATGCCCTGTATATACATGGTTTGAGCTAATTTAAAAGTTCTGGAAATCTTCTGCTTCAAAGAATCGAGCATTAACTTTAAAGTTTCCGGCTCTACTAACTAAGCATCAGTGCGAACAGAACTTGTTGCAATCACTTGACTCATTAAAATTTCAGCCTGTCTCTGCAAAAATGCTTCTTGCAGGTAGAACTCATTTGCCAGGGCTGCATCTCGGTGCAATCTCATCTCATTAATCTGACCATCTATCCTTGAGAGTCTGTCAGCTTGAACTCCTAACTGTTTTTCTCTTCTCTCCAGTTCTTCAGATTGGAACTGCATGGTCTTGTAATAAGCTTCTTTTTCCTTCTGCATTCCTTCCAATTCTTTCTTCAATGTGAGGTATCTTCCAAGCTCGTCCTGTAACTCTTGATCACGCTTGAACAAGGTTTCGGTAGTCTTATGAAGCTCTACTTCAGCTTTTAGTACACTGGCGGCTAGAGACTGAGAGGCTTCTTCTAATCCACTGTATGCTTCCCTCGTGCTATGCAGTTCATTGCCTAGAGCGGTCATTGCATCGGTCTTATCAACAATTTCTTTCTTCAACGTGCTGACTTCTGTATCCTTTTGACACAGCAAAGCATCTCGCTGTGCTAGCTGATCTTGAAGCTGTTGAATCTGTAGTTGCAAGCCATGATTTTCTACCTTAACTGCATCGACTTCTTCCTGTAGTGGAGTAATATCTACTTCTAAGATATTGACTTTATGCTGCAATTCTTGACGAATATTATCAGTGACCATTCGAAGTTGCATCGGTAGCTGATGGGAGAATTGGATTAGCATTCGACCCATGGACTCTAATTCAGTAAACATGGGAACCGAAAGAGGAGGAGGAGGAAGTGGCTGGGATGAAGAGGCTGATAAGAGGTGCGGGGAAGATGGTGGAGAATAATTAGGCAAAGAGGATGAGGAATCCGGTGCTTCAGGGACAATAGGTGGAATTGGAACAATTGGTGCATCAGAATGCATGATAGGCATCAACAAAATTCCGGTTGTTTGTTGCACTGTTGCTTCAGTTCTGGCAATGACAGAGTCCACCAAAGCGATCACTTCATCGATAATTTCTGCAACAATAACTTGCACATCTTTAGGGATCTGTTGCTGAGAAACCCCCTGAGAAGAGCTTTCTTCAGAATCGGTAGTGGACACACTTTGGTCCTGTTACTGGATTGGAGAAGACTGGGCGGACGAATCAAGGTGGATCGAAGTTGCGGTATCGTGGAAGATTTCTTCTTCATTTCCGGCATTGGAACCTTGCACCCGGCTTTCCGACGGGCTTATACGTCTGCATTTCCGACGAAGGAGTTGAAAAAGATCTTCATCCTCATCCTCGTCATCCTCGAGCACTTGAACAGAATCCTCATGGAACAAGATTGGAGCGGTTGGAGGCGGTTGCATGGCTTGGAGGACCGAAAAAAGAAAAGTAAGGATATGGGGAAGACGAGAACTCGGAATTTCATTCTTATTAACTTGTTGAATAACCATAACACATTCACGATGAATACGCCAAAAATAGAAAGAGGCAAAATCGATAGTCTCACAAGAAGCATGTCAATCATCGAGTAAAATGGGCGTGAAATCCCGTAAGTAAGTTTCTGTAAATTGAGGATAGCAACTAAGAATTGTAATACAGTGCGTTCAGGGTAAAGGCAACACAAAATGGCGTACTCATTTGATGAGTGCCGGGGAAATAATTTTACCATAGTAGCAATAGGCAGGAGAGGACCATTCTCCACTCCTTCTATGGGCACACGAAATGCTTCAGCGAATGCTGTAACGTGATTACAACGCGAGACGGTAAACATGTAATCGGCCAACATTGCTCTATGGCAGATGTGGTGGCTATGGCAGATATGATCTGTGCATAAAAAGGTTCACACTCCACTGAATGCCAAGGCAATTCAGCGAAGTTCAACAGGCCTCGGATATGCAAGAACTCACTCACGTCCTGAGGGAGTCCGTCATGAAAGGTAGCGAAATTGGCTAATGCTTCCATGATGCGCACGCGAAGTCACAAGAACACAAATACACAGTAAACACAGAAAACACAGTGCACAGAACACACAGACACAATAGCGATTAACAGTGAAAAGAAGAAGATTAAGTAGACACTCGACAACGGGAGGTGATCGAAAACCCTAATCATCGCGCGGTGTTGAGATGAGAACCTTCATAATTACGACGTGCATGCATGTGCAGAATCAATAACACAGGGCGGCGATTAATCATAATTAGATATCAAAATGAGGGAATTTATGGTCTATATTCAACCAAAATGCGGAAATAAAAAGAAAGTAAGTGCCACGCGAAAAAACGAAGAACACATCAACAATGATCAGGCGCTTGGTGATATGGCCGCAACTTTGAACCATTGATTACTTTAGGAAGAGGAACTCCGATCAAGATAGTCAACCAAAAAGTAGCTAGTCCCACTTGCTCACTGATCCGGTAAGGAACAAACCACCGTAATTTAAATTTCCCAGCAGCACGATTGGCTTTAGCATTGTAAAATAGCACAAGTTGGCCCACCGTAAAAACTGGAGTTTTGAGAAAACGATCATGGGTATGGGCTTGCCGCAACTGAACTTCTTGAAGAGTCAGAAAACTTTCCCAGCGATGTTCATCCAATTCTCTGAGTGCTTCCAACTGAAATGGCAAACAGTCTGCAGGCAGCAATTTCTGAGTTAGGGCCATGCATAAGCTTGGCACTACGAGCTCCATTGGCATGATTGCTTCCAACCCATAAGCAAGCTTGAAAGGGGTCATTCGGGTTGCTACCTTGTATGTAGTCCCGTATGCCCATAAGACTACGGGTAGTAACTGATCCCAATGTTCTAGCGATTCCACAATCAATTTACAAAGCATACTCAACAGCGTCTTGTTGGTACTTTCAGCTAAGCCATTAGCACGGGGATAATATGGAGAATTGAATTTATGCAGAAGTTGAAAAGTGTGTGTGAGTACTCGCATTAAATTGTTAGCAAAGTGGGTTCCTTGGTGTGCCACAAGTTCCAAAGGTAATCCATAACACGGGAAGACGTCCTTCATCAGGCATTTTGCTACCAAAACCGCTTTAGTGGACCGTAAGGCCCAAGCTTCTGCCCACCTGGTAGCGTAATCTATGCAGGTCAGGATGTAGCGATTGTTGCTGAGGGTCGCTGGTGGTGTGATTGGTCCAATAAAATCAAGACCCCACTTCTAAAAACGTTCCAAAGGTAATACAGGTTGCAGAGGAAAGAAGTGGCGTTGTAATGGCTATCCAGATCGTTGACAAGTGTCACACTGTTGCACGAATTGAGCTACGTCTTTGTACATGGTAGGCCACCAAAGCCCACTTTGCAGAATTTTCCGGTACGTAAGATCTACTGCAAAATGTCCACCGGAGGGTATTGAATGTGCCATAGCAATAACCGAGTTGACTTCATGTGGTGGAATACAGCGAAGCAAGACACCAGTATGATCCATATAGGACAACTGTCCTACAATCAACCAAAATTTATGACTGTAAACTGCAATTTTCTGCCGCAGAGTAGGAGGAGTTTGATGGGGAAGACATCCGTTAGTGAGGAAAGTTAATAACGTATCATAGTAGGTAGGCGGTAGAGGCAGTTCTGCAGATTCATCACGAGCCATTTCAGTAACGTAAATTGCTGGTGTGGTGTCATCAACACCCACCGGAGCTTCACCGAAATCCAACCGAGAGAGAAAATCTGCTAATGCATGTGTTGTGCTAGGTCGATGAATCACTTCATAATATAACTCTTGTAATAATAAAATCCAATGAGCCAAGCGAACACCCAAATGTTGCTGTCGGACTAGATACACAAGTGCGGCATGATCCACATGGAAGGTGAATTTTTGGCCTAGCAAATAATGCCGGAATTTCTTCACAGAGTACACCAATCCGAGACATTCCCTTTCTGTCACTGAATAATTCCTTTTAGTAGGAGCGAGTTGGCGACTTGCATAATAGACAGGCCGAAACCACTTGTCAGTTTGTTGCATTAAAACACTTCCAATGGCTATGTCCGAAGCATCGACAAAGACGTGGAAGGGCCGTTCCCAATCAAGAGGTTGTAGAATTGGGGCCTGCGTCAATAATCCTTTTAATCGATCAAATGCAATTTGTCATTCTGGAGTCCATTAGAACTATCATGGAGTACTCGTCATGAGCCGATTGAGTGGTGTTGCGAGATGAGCTAACCACCGTAAATGTCGGCCATGCCACCGGATCTGACCCAGGAAGCGCATAACTTCTTTTGGGGTTGTGGGAACTGGTGCCTCCAACACGGCTGCAACTTTATCCGGATCAACTTGAATGCCCTATGCAGATATAATATGTCCGAGGAGTTTACCACAAGAGACCGCAAAAATAGATTTTATCGGATTCAAGCAGAGTCGGTATTCACGGCATTTTTCAATGCAACACCGTAAATGATACAGGTGCGCCACAATCTTGCCGAATAAGGAGAAGTCATCTAAATATACTTGCATAAAAGTAGTCAGGTAGGCTGAAAAGACTTCTTGCATACATCATTGGAATGTGCTTGGAGCATTCCTTAACCCAAACCACATGACCGTACACGTAAAAACACCCGAATTCATAATGAAAGTTGTTTTTGGTATGTCTTGTTCGGCCATTCTGACCTGGTTATGACCACTGTAGCCGTCCAGAAAGGAGTACATCTCGTGCCTGGCCACTCTGTCTAGCATGGTGTCGAGAAAGGGGAGAGGGAATGGGTCAGGTACCGTGGCCGCATTCAGTTTTCGGTAATCCACACAAATTTGCAGCTGCTTGTTTTTCTTCGGAACAATCACGATCGGAGATATCCATTTAGCGCACTCGATGGGTACAATGAATCCCACCTTCAACAACCGATCGAGTTCTGCTTTGACCTGTGCGGCATAATTGGGGTTCATTTGGTAACTGGATTGTTTAATTGGTTTCGCTTCTGGTTTAAACACGACCCGATGTTGATAGATCCGTGGATCCAGACCTTTCATATCACCATAATCCCATGCAGAAACATCAAAAAACTCACGTAGGAGCCAGATCAAATCTTCTTGAAATGCCTTGGACAATCTTGCCTTAATCTTAACAAGTCGCGGGTTCACTTCATCACCCAAATTATAGGTTACTAAGTGGTCTTCCGGAACATAAAATTGACGAGGTTTCCCCAAGTCATCAGCTGACTGTAAAAGGTTGTGTAAAGTGGCTCCATCCATAGCAACACTATCATCTACATCTGCATCGCCGGTCACGAGAACAACCGTACAGGTTGCCAGACTCCAGTTGTTTGCTACAGCTTGAAGATCTATAGTACCTAAGGAAATCATATCTTTATTGTTCTTCAAAAACGCTTCTTCTTCGTCGTTGGATAAGCCATCCAACATGTGGACCGGTTCTGCTACATATGGTCTGGCATGAAGCTCGCACGGCTGAATGTCATCTAGTTTGACAACATATTTACGGTGACTATCCTTGAAAGTCAATTCCTGCACTGACCAATCCTGTATAACTTTAGCGTGTTTCGACCATGGTCGGCCAAAAAGAAGATTATAGTCGAGGCTGGATTCTGGTAGTTCTAAGACTACAAAAGTCATTTTGAACGTGGTAACCTGCAAAGTAATCGGGACACTCCGTACAAGTCCCACTGGATGGACTCGAGATTGGTCGGCCATTCTGACAAAGAATTGGACGGGCTCGATTTGGGTCCACCCCAACTGCTTGCAAAGAGCTGCAGTTGCTATGTTCACACCCGACTCGCCATCAATTAACACTTGAGTAATCTTGTGATTTTTATGCCAAACAGTGATTAAGGGGACTGAATGATCCACCGTACAATCAGTTTCTGGTTGTATTGTTGCAGTCGCCGGGGTACTGAGAGATCCAGGACTGACCTGTTGTTGAAATTGTTGCCTAACTCCGGGCACCAAGGCGAGTAGCTACCCCAAGGGGAGTGTAATTGAAGCCTTAGAGAGAATATCCCATACCTGATCTCCTTGAATTGTACTCTTCACCGATTCTGATGATGATTCTCTTGTTACTGGGGTAGAGTCGTGTTCATGCATTCTCGCCTTTGGTATGGGAGCCTGTGTCACCGGAACTGGACCAGGGAACGCCATTGGCTCTTTAGCCGCCCACTGACTGGCCTTTGTATACATTCGTTGCTGCTCACGGATACCAGGTTCAAACACCTCCGTTGTTGGCTGCAATTGCTTACTCGATCTTGTCTGGACCACTGCTGCTTGTGATTCCACTAGTGAGATATAGACCATATTGGTCATCGGGTTCTGACGCTCCTTCTTTCTTTTATCATATTCGGCTGCATCCTTGCAGAATCTCCGGATATGGCCAAGCTCACCGCAAAAATGACATCGAGGTGCTGGCAGAGAAGTACCCTCTGCTACTATACCTGCATGCCATCAATTTGCATTGAAGTTGGTATTCCATTGTCCCCGGTAATTTTTGTATCCTTGCGACTGATTATTTCGCATCTGTGGTGGCACGTAGTGGGTTGCGGGCTGTCTTGGTTCTTGTATAATGGCGTTTACAGCTGCTCGTCCCTGTACTTTGGCATTATACGCACAATTTTCGGTTGAGTGTCCGGTGGTATTGCAGATGGCACAATACATTTGATTAAGGGCACATGTATCATTGGTGTGCCTTGGATTTTTGCACTTGGTGCAATACATCTGTTTAGCCAGATCATCTGTAACATTTTTACTGGCTTTCAGCCACTCCAAGTCTTCGGTGAATCCTCCAACCTTATGCTCTAGTTGTAGGGCCATCGCAATAACAGCATCCAGTGTCATAGCCCCCACACAATGGATGTCATGATTTGTCTTAGCTGTAGGGTCAACCCATTAATGAACCACTGGGTTATAACATCATCTGGTAAATTAGCATGTGTCGGAGGTAGTTGTCTTCGATGAGTTCTAAACAATGTGGCATATTCCTGAACAGTCTGGTGCGGCTTCTGTCTATTGTTCTGCAAGTAATCAAAAATTTTGGCAGGGTTCTTCTTCAGCCGGAACCTTTGTAAGAACGCATCCCTTACCGCCTCATAGGTAACAAAATGGTTGAAATCATACTCTGTTAGCCACCTCGCTGCTTCATTGACTAATGTTGACTAGAAGACGATGGCCTTGTATGTCGGATTAGGTGGATGGTTCAACACGTCATAACTTATCTCAAAAGTATGCACATGTGCATCAGGGTCATCACCTGGAAATCCACCGAACTTTGTGTAAGTTACCCCTGTCGGAACCGGTCGAAGTGGAAGTGGTTGTTGCTATTGTTGCTGTTGCTGCTGTTGTTGACCACTCATGGTGCTAGTAGTAGTACCATGGCTATCTCCTAAGTTCCGAGGAGGTGTTTCTGGTCCTTTGGAGTCTGTATGATCAGACTACTCACCTTCCGGCTTGAAAATAGCATTCAATCTCTTACGGATCTCCAAATCGAAGAGCCTATCCTCAACTTGGATATCCCAGGTAGGCAAATTTGCCCCGAACAGTGATGTCCGAAATGAAGATTCACCAGGAAGTATCACACTTTCATCGAAAAACTGTAAATTCCTTGCAACTGGGACCGAACTATCATCGGAATTTGTCAAACTTTCCCCAAAATAGGGTATTCTTTCAGCGTCAATGATCTCTCTGGGTAGCACAACTTTATCCTCAAAAAGGTTCGAATCCTGATCAGATGGTGTCGGGTCAACTGTGCGCTGCGTCCCTGTACACTCCGAAGTTACTATACCTTCTGCAGACTGTACCAAAATTACACCAGAATCTACCGGAATTTAGGCATGTGTCACCAGAATGGTACCGAACTCACTGCTAACTGGCTCCGCTCCTTCGACAACTGGGCTTAACCGGTCTATGCTTCTGCCTCCTAGGGGTGTCCCTAACAAATTTGGTACTTCCCAAGGATGTTGGTCTCTCCTGTACTTTGGATACAACTCGCTGGACCGAGTAACCAGCATATATCATCTCTGCACCACTTGCGTACTACTCCACCTTACTAATGATTCACAATCTGTTGCCACCTTCCCATAGACGGCGCCAGTGTTAAAAGTGCGCTTGCATCACAGGCACTTTCAAGTTCTTCAGGTTCTTGGGAGTGGTAGGGGTCTGATAACTCAGAGGCCCTATAACTTAATTTTCCCAATTAACTTATTCAATCATCAGTACGTTAGTGTTCAATAT
Organism: Ceratopteris richardii; assembly: GCA_020310875.1. Classification (NCBI taxonomy): domain Eukaryota; kingdom Viridiplantae; phylum Streptophyta; class Polypodiopsida; order Polypodiales; family Pteridaceae; genus Ceratopteris; species Ceratopteris richardii. The sequence goes on from CM035444.1 coordinate 61,216,342, forward strand.
CGAATCCCTTATACATCTTACTGTCAAGATTCTGGTTAGACTTTTAACAGTACGTAATGCAAGAGTTATTCATTACCGTCCCACAGACTTATTATCCGCACTTAACCTTACTGTGTTAATCACAACTTAATGTAATTAAACAAAGGTAAGAACAATAATACTCAGATTTCACGAACACTGCAATACGTCGACATCTCCACAGACCGCAATCGCCGAGACAGACAGACTGGCGATACTGCTTGTCATTACCGGAGAGTCACTGCAATGTCTTTTCATTGATTGATAAACAGATACATCACTTCGCTACGACCTTTCGGTTCGTGCGGTATAGGGAAAATATAAATTTACCATATGCCAATCCGGCGGCCTTACAATAGGCAATGGATATATGTAAGGGAAACACAAGTATACCCTTCCATGTCACCATGGATACTTTCTAAGGTGTTATCCAGATAGATTACCTTTCCAAGGATATCTAGGTTCTTGAATTCATAAATGCAAACTCCTGTTAAATCGTTGCATTTCTTGGTTCAAAAAGAGTTCTATGGCTGAATTATCCTATGAAACCCATTTTGGTGTGAGTATTCGGGACAAGATAGACTTTCCTTGAGGTGTTCTAGGTTCTTATCCTTCTTTTCTAGATGAGGTTCTCCTGTATCGAATTTTGGTATGATTGATCCAAACTCATCTATCCTATCTCATAAATTGGTGACCACATACATGGTTTCTTGTTTGTCAATATAAGAACCCTCTTCAAACTTGACCACTAGGTGTTCAAGTCTGAAGTGTTGATCTAGGTTTTCTTTTTATTTGGACGACTGATCTTTGTAACCCATCCTCATAGGTGAAAGCACCTAATCGGTTGTTCTTGATATATTCCAATTGTATTTTATAGGGACCTGTGGGTGTCTATAAATAGGTAGTGCTTCAGCTGCCTACAGGTCTCTCCATGCCAAAAGACATTTTTGAATCACTTGTTTCCAAACTTCCTTAATGGGCCTATAAAAGTCTCAAGTTTAGATCAAGCTTCAACTTTAATTTATTTGATAGAAAATTTTAATTCACACATTTCTAAAAACCCAATTTCCCCCTTGAATTGCTGAAAAATCCTTTAGAGCTCCCCTAACTTCCTAAGCCCACGTAAAGATCAACTTTAAATTACCTTGTCTAAAAATCAACAAGCTTTCCAAGAAGCTCTAGAGCTCAAAAAACGGATTTTGGATGATGAAGTTATGTAAATTCAAGCTTCTGGGAGTCAAATAGACAAATGGGACCTCTTAGATTATTTGCTTCAGAGCCCCAAGATGCACCAATTATATGAAAAATTATCCAAGATTATAAAAAAATACAAACCTTAACTTTTTACCGAGTTAGGGGGACCATCGTGATGTTGTGGCAAGATCCCAATGGCATGGGACCATTGTGATGGCATGGCAGACCATCACGATGGTGTTTGACTATCGCGATGGTTTAAGACCATCGCAATGGTGTGTGACCATCACAATGGCATAGCATTGTTGCAATGGCATCGGACCATCATGATGGCATGAGCCTCTCATGATGGCATAACACTATCGTGATGGTGTTAGACCATCACGATGGTGTGAGACCATCACAATGACATCAAACTATCATGATGGTTTGGAATAATGTGATTTTTTTTTTGTTTGTGGATTTCTAGGCATGCAGAGGTGCTTTACAAAGCAATTTAGTAACAATGGAGATGGAGATGTAGAAATTTACCTATTTTGCTGCTTGTGCACAATGTTGAATGTTGTTCTTGCTAGAAAACTCTCATGCACCCAAAATCAACTCCAACAAGTGAAATGAGAAAATGGATATGGAAAGTGGAGATCTGAGAAAAATGATAAAGATCATGATGCAAGGAGATGGAGAGTAGAGATGATGGAGAAAGTAAAGAAAGCCAAAAAATTACCTACTTACCTATGATTCCAATGTCAGGTCTCTATGTTTTACCATCACACGCTCATCCTCAAAGCTTGATCCTCGGCAACATAACCAAATTTGGTGTCACTCTAGCACAATGGCAAGTACCAATGTGAGGAGATTCACCTCATAATTGTCAATCCAAGAAGATGCGAGGAAGGTATGATGACCATGATCAAGTGAGAGTACAAGTTTGTGAGTGAGAAGCACACAAGCATGTACACACATACACATACATGCGCACATAGGAAGAGCAAGAGTGGAACAATGGAATCCTCTATTAACAAGCTCAAAGGAAGCATACAATGTCCCAAAAATTTCATTCTCCAACTAACTAACCCCAAAAATAAGCTCTCTAGCTCTTTTTATAGTTTTTCACTACCTTTGGCCATGTCTAGACCTAGTGTCCAACCTAGTTTAAAATTAGGTTCCAATGCTTATTTGAGGGCTCAAATGGAGTTTAGCAATCATGAAAATTGGTAGATAGATACCTCTTATACTCCTCCAGCTCAAGGACTCCTTGATTTGAACAAAATTGAGTTGCAAAAATATGAAATGATATTTACAATGGTTTTTGTGATCAAAATCACTATTTTTGTAGGGGTTTCTTCTAAAATTTTGACATATACTTCTTGAAGCTCCCTACATGCCCTCAGTTCTTGTGTGTCCACTTCTTTGACATGTTTCTATGCCTTATGCTTGACCTTGAGAGTCAAAATTGATCCACCCATTGAGAAAACCATTCTTGACATCAAGTTGAAGTAGCTTCCAATTCCTTGTAGCTACTACACTATGCAAGGTCCTAATGGTGGTGATTTTGGAAATTGGTGAGAAGCTCTCCTCATATTCTATGCCTTGAGTTTGAGCACATCCTTTAGCAACCAATCTAGCTTTGTAATTGCAAATTGATCCATCTAAATTCTTTTTCAATTTGTAGAACCATCTGCAATCTATTACCTTCTAATTGGTTTGCATTGGAGCTAACTCCCATGTGCCCATTTGCTTTAGGGCTTCTATCTCGTCTTTCATGGCTTTATCCCAATTAGGGTTTCATTTAGCTTCTTCATATGTTAGGGGTTCTTCTAAAATTGAGTCTTTAACCAAATAAATGGAATCCTCTTTTACAAATATAGAGTCATATACATCGCTTGTTGATCTTCTACAAGTGTGTTTGGAGCATTTTCCACATTCTTGCATCTTGCCCTTTCCTCTTGATTTCTAGAGTTTATAGTCTATCTCCTTCTCATCTTGATCATGATTGTTGACCTAAGCTTCAACTTAGGGACTTGCGGAGAAAGAGACTATACCTCAATCCCCTCACAAGTGCATATAGTGGGGATACACGCTTTTAATTATCAATCCAAAGAGTATGCAAACCTAGCCGAGTGTATGAAGACATGCAATCACGTAATGGTCAATGCAATTGAATTACTCAAGAATGAAAATGAGGTAAATACTTATCCTAACAAGCTTCAACTGTAGGTCAAGACGAAACGATACTTGGTGCAGCAGCGGTCAGTATTTTGGACTTTTCTCCTAGCTCAGGGCTCCAAACATAGCGAATAGCATATGCGTTTCGAAGCTCTCGAGAAGACGCATCCAATGGCAGTGGTTTCACTCAATTCCGACGCTCCTACTTCAAGTTATGACAGAAATACTGAATCGCGAAAATACTTTCCTACGCTTCAGCACTTCCTACACTTCGCACACACCTCTCCTACAGCAAAGAAACACTCTCAAGGATAGACAACACTCACAAGCACTCTTTCCAAGCAATACACATGCATACAAGCTCACGAAGAAGAAGATAGAGAGGGAAGAAGACACAAATTCGAATTTCTGTGCTCTCTATTCTCACAATGGCAAAAGTCTTTTACAAAGAGTCACATTTGACTTATATACTAGTGCCCTAAAAATGGTCCTTTCACACAAGTGACCGGCACTTTATTCACTAAAAGCTAATTTCCTACTATTTTACATGGGTAAGCTTCTATTCTTCTGTGGGAATGCATCTAGAGGACTCCTCTAGTGCCTTTACAAAGGGAAATATATTACAAGAATGAATATGTTACAAAAATATGTGGTCCAAATCGGAAAAATTTTGGGGCCCGTCTTTTTTCTCTGCTTTGTGCGCTCTTTAGCTCTGCAACACTCTCCCCCTCTTCGCCTCTGTCGTCCCTTGACAGACTTTGCTTCCTTTGACAGACTTTGGTTCGCGCACGCGCCCTGTGGTCAGTATTGTCTGCAGCTAAACAGACATGCAGATTCGATGGCCTTCTTGATTCAAGCTCTACAACTCGAGAGCCTGATGTAGTTGTCTTGCCTGTTGACTTGGGTTGCCACGCACGCCACCAGTGACTAGGAATGTGCTATTCTTAGTCACCCTCTTCAACTTTTCAGCCTCTACCCCTTTCTAACTTTTGGTCCTACTCTGATGTTTGAAAAATCCACTCCTCTGGACCCCGGGGTTTAGCTTTGTAGCCTGGTGCGTGCCCCTGCGGGGCTCTGTGCAGAGATGGGTGTTGCGCCCCTGCGGGGCTTCCTGCAGAGTTGTATCTTCAAATTTGTCTATCTTCAAATTTGCCTTTTAGTGAAGCTGTTTCTTTCGTTGTTTTCTTTTTTTCTTCTTTTTACTTGTCTCGCCCTCGACACTGCCCCCCTCCTGGACTCTATCGTCCCCGACAGGCTTTTTGTGGCGACGGGTATAGGTTTGAATGACCTGTTGCTCTCTTTGATTTAGCAGATTGGCGTGACATAACATGAACTCCTTCCATTGGCAAGACTTTACTCCGTCCTCTGGTGCCTGTCTATGGTCAGCAAAGAAACTTATCTCGTAGGCCACCAGTCGTGCATTCAAGTTGGAGGTCATTTTAATGAAGATCTCTGAATCTATTTCGAAGAAACCCGTAAAGAATGCTTCTTCAAATGTCTGCATGTATGTTGATGGTAGAAACATGAGCCGAGAAAAATATGCCATAATTGTTAACCGGCTGGGAATAGTAGATAAATCAAAAATTAGAGCCTCCGAGCCCTGCGTAATGCCGATGAAATTCAAAAAAGTATATTGTGCGTGTTGGAACACTTTAATCACTGTAAGGAGCATGCTAAATATTTTATTTGTCATTTTTACTGCTAGATCTGGAACGGTAGCATATCTTGCAAGCCAAAATTCCATGGTTTTGACCATGTATTCCTCTGTCGGTAGGTAGTTGTGTGGTGGACTAGGTAATAGCGGATAATTTAGCCATTGGTTATTAATACTACCTTGCCGCTGGCCTTCCCAAAATTGCGTCCATGCTCTTCGACGGGGTAGTGGGCAAAATGATGGATTTACTTGAAGTTCATACGGTGATGCTTCCCACTGTACCCGTAGTGTAGGGTGCTTTTCCAAGAGCTTTCTTCTCCAAATTGGATTTGCTGCCTCAAACTCTACCTGAGTATATTTAAAAGTATCATACCGAAATTGGAGATTTTGATCAGGTTCCTTATTTGTAGCATGTTTTATATAATGCCTGGTTTGTTCCTTCAACAGCCCGTATGGTACATTGAATGGCCTTAGTATTTGCTCCAGTTGCTTGCTGTCGATTTGAGCCTCTTTCATTAGATTGATGATTTGATCTTCAAATTCAGCCGTAAGCTGGGACACCAGTAGTGCCCTTTCTGTCCTACTCAGCTCTGCAATTTTTCGTGTGTTAGGTTCTAATGGAACCTCCTTTTCCTCCCTTATTGGTGAATTATACAAGGGGGGAGAGAGAGGGCGTACCTCTTCCTCCACAGTAGCCGAGGTCTTTGGCGGAACTACTGGTGTCCCCTGCTGTGCTTGCTGCTCTAATTGTTCCTGTAGTCGTTTGATCAAATCATCTTTTTGTTTGCTTTCCTCTTCGGCCTTAGCAATAGTTGCCTGATGTTTCATTAATTCCTGAGCCACAATGTTCATGTGCTCCGTGTCTTCCTTGCACTGTCGCAGGTAGTTATTTTCTGCTTTTTTCCATTTCATTCTGAGGGCTGCGGTGTCCTCCATATATCTCTTTTCCCAATCCGTTATGACTTCTTGCTCCTGTCTGAGCTGATCTTGTAATTTTGTGATCTGATCTTCCAGGTCTTTAACATCTCTTTGTGGGTCATCAGTTATTGCCAGTGGCTGATCACTAATGAGAGCTGTCATTAGCTCTTTATTTCTTTGTCGCATGTTGTCAGCTTCTTCCATACTGGCCTTGAGCTGAGACTCTAAGATTTTGCTGCGTGTTTGAAGTCGTGTCTTCTCAGTCTCACTCATCTCTAATTTCTTTGTTAATTCTTGTACTTGATCTTGCAATTTTGTCTGCTCTGTTTCTAGCATACTGTTTTGTGTTTTGACTGCTTGGAGTTCCTTTTCTTTATTAAGAACTTGTTCGCGCACCTTGACTATTTCCTCGGAAAGCTCTTTGCCTGCTCTTTCGAGTTCTTTCTTGTCTTGCATGGCTTGGTCATAATCTTCATCAACATCAAGCATTAACTGTTGTGTATCTAGAGCTGTTCGAATCATATCTTGTACAACAGGCTTGAGCTGAGCGATATCTACATTTAGCCATGTCTTTGCTATTGCTGGAGTCTCTCCCGTTTGTACATCTTTGCCTTCTGCCACCTGAAGTGTCTCGTTGTGTGGCTGTCTAACTTGTAGTTGTATCTTGGGTTCCTCCTCATCGTCTTTTGTTTTCTTCTTTTTAGTAGCACTCCCCTGAAACGTGACATCCAATGGGGAAGGTTCTGCTACGACCCTGATGGGTGTGAATGGTTCTTCCGTTTCTATATCCTAATCTTCATTTTCCTTTTCCGCAATCTCCTCATCCATCTTTGCGCTTGTGGTTTTCTGATTCATTTTTATATCTTGATCAATCGATTCGGGGCCTTCTGGTTCTTCATCATAATTCACTTCATTGAGTTCGTTCCATTGCCCATCGTCTTTTGATTCACTTCGAATATCCACATCCAACAATGATGTGTCCTTTTCTTCTTTGTCTTGAGTAGATGAGCTGGAGTTATCTAACCCGATTTCGCGGTATCGGTGGACCTTAGTGAGTCTTCTTTTTGGTTTTGACTCCTGTTGTGACTGCTGGTAGTGATGACCTTGCACTGGTAAGTTGACTTGTCCTTCAGTATATTTGTGCGTTTCTTCAAGTGCTTTGGTCAACTCTTCCTCCGTGATTTGTTTCTGTCCTGTAAGTGTCACCTTTGGAAGTACATGTACTCTTTTTTTCATAGGTATTCCTTCTTCCTCTGTCTTGACTTCTCTTAGTCTTTTGGTGCCTCTCATTCTTGGCTGAGAGCTAGTTCCTGCCTCTTCCACTCCTGTAGTACTTTTCTTCTTCTTGGGAACTGAGGCGGATTTCACATATGTAGCTAGCCCTTCTGAGGTTGGCATCTCCCTTAAGAAATTCTTCATGTCCAAAGCTTCATATATGAGCAATGTCAAAGCTGAACTGCCATTCAGAAATTTCTTCTGGCCCCATTTCTTTTGGGCTTCAAACAATCGTTCTTGGACATAGCCTGTTAGATTCACTTTATTGCCTATCTGTCTCATGGCATGTGACAGTAGTTGGACGACTATCTTTTGGGGTGCGGTGTACCTGTGCATACTTGGAAAACAAAAGTGTTGATGCACCAGCCGTACAGCATCCTCTATGTCAATTCGATTGATTTCCAGGAATGATCTCTTCTTCGGGTCATGGCATTCTTCCTTCACACAAGTAATCCCTGCTTGATTCCATCCAAACGCTTTATTAATCAATTCATGTGTGAACTGGATGGTCTTCCATTTTCCGACTTTGTCCAATACTTGCGCTTCTGGGACTGAGATTTTTGTTCCTGCAGGCTGCATGGTGTTCATCACCTGTGTACACCTCTGAAAATCTGGTACATATATGGGGATCTTCAAGAATGCTTCAATTCCAGCTTGAGTCCATACGTCCTCAATATGTGGTAACCCTTGTATTATAGTCTTGAAATCTTGGGACATGATAGGAAAGTAATGGTGAGTGTCCATGATCTTGATGGTAGCCATGAAAATTAGGTCCGCCACTGGTTGATCGTCCCTGAACCAGTGACCTCTTGCTTTAGTTACTGATTCCATTGGAAGAAGTTGCACCTCTTCTTGCTGTGTTGCTTCGGAATCAGTGGAAGCCATCTGCACTCAATATGGAGTATGAATTAGTATCCATATATTTTTTCAGAAATTCTCCTCCATATGTTGATTAATAATTCGATGTTGCTCCGAGTGCATGGTGCCGTCCCTTTCCCGTGGGTGTGAGAAAGGTAATACCTGAATTTTTTTCATGTATTTTTTTCTATTTTTTTTTGCTGAAAAGAAAACATAAAAGTTAGTCCATAGCCGAAGTGGTTAGGGAAATTTTTTTTTTTTTTGAGTAATATTTTTATGTATGTACAAGTGCTCTCCTATTTCCAAAGGGAAATTGTGCGTAACTATCCGGTAGTAGAAGAAGGATGTGCCGAATGCTTGGCCTTGTAATGTGGCCCTATCATGCATACTTTGGATCTCGACAACTCCTCATGTGTGCAATTGGAAGTAGTTTCTTGATGTATGCAGCCTGTCTTGTCTTTCGGCACCCAAATTTGCTTCACTTGGGCGGGATGTACTGTATGCTCCACCTTTTTGATGAATGTGGTTCTTCTTCGGTAGTAAGTCTGCTTATTCTGTTTTGGGAATCTCAAGTTGGTTTGCATTGCATCTGTAGATTCCTTCTTCCTCCAATATGTCCTCTTTCTCGGCTGATGTGTCTGTTGACCATTATGATGGTGATGGCCCTTCTGAGGATGTTCCTTATTTGGGATGGTTGTCCTTGGAGTACATGACTTGGGGATCCATATTTTCGTTCGATCCGATTGAGCAGTTATCAGTTTTTTTGGGACCCATATGCTATTGAGTCGTGGTTGATTGAAGTGTTCGAAATTCTTTGTCTTCTTATTGGATTGGATACACTGATGTCGAAGACTTTTCTGTTGCTGAAGGTATGCCTCCTTTTGATCCTTCCTTATCCAAGCTAGTGTAGAATGTGGACTAGGGTACACCTTCATGGGTGTAGACTTCAATTCTTGCAGAGGAATATTCTTTCCTGTGCTTTGTGGTTCACTGGGCTGGATTTCAGGTTCTTGTGCACTCTTGTGACTCTCTATACTCAAAGATGGAGTGCACACAGGACTCACGGTATTTTCACATGAAGTACTTGACGATGGGGTTTCTATAGTGCTAGTGAACATACAATCCTGACTTTGTTCATTGGGATGAACTTCTGGCTCTATATTAGCGGCTTTGTGTCGTCGTTCGTCTAGCAAACTAAATACCTCACGAGGTCCTATTCTGGCAGATATGTAGCCTAAAGCCAATTGAATGGTTACCTCATATTCATAGATCCAATCTTGTCCTAACACCACATCTTCAAGCAGATCCTGGTCCTGACACACTAAGAGTCTCTGCTCCATAGTGTTGTTCCCCATGTGTAAAGGTAAAGTTATCTCACCTATGCATTGAGTAATTTTTCCTCCTATTCCAATTAGTTGTGCCTTCGATGGCCGTATCTCCTCTTTAAGTCTCTGAGACAAGGAAAATCTAATGCAGCTTATGGCTGCTCCTGTGTCTATGAGAGCATCCACTAAGTGGTACTCTTTTCGTCCTGCTCCCAGATTCAAGTAAGGCTGTCTTCTTTGTTGTCCAGAGTTCTCAGTGGCTCTAAAATTAGCCATTGGGATGAGTTCTTCTCCTATTCGATATCTCTCGTCTCTTTCTCTCATCCACTCTTTCCGTTTTCTGATACGTTCTAGGGCTTCTTGTCTCGCTTCTTCTCGTATGCGTTCTTCTTCCTTTTTCCTACTCTGAGCTCCTAACAATCGTGCTAGCATTTGATCAGTCAAAGGCTCCATGAATCTTTTCACTCTGCAACCACTGATGTAGTTGGGAAGAATATCTCCGTCTAGCGTGGCGAGATTGACTGCACCACTAGTAGAGATTCGATTTATAATCATGGGTCCATATCCGCGTTTTTGGAGCGTCCCATGACCTCAGATGCCAAACCCTCTAAGCAAAAGCCTTATACCTATAACGATAATTACGCTGCTAAGATCAAAGAAGAGATAGATAGACTGGTCGAAGCTGGATTTATCTATGAAATTGAGCACACCGAGTGGGTATCCCCCATCGTCGTGGTGCCCAAGAAAAACGGCAAGCTGCGTGTGTGCATTAACTTGAAAAAGGTTAATGCAGCCACGATTCGAGATAACTATCCGCTTCCTATCACAGAGCATCTTTTAGAAAGAGTAGAAGGCAAGGAAGTCTACAGCTTCCTTGATGGATTTTCGGGTTACAATCAAGTAGCCATAGCTCCAGAAGATCAGCATAAGACGGCTTTTGCCACGGAGTGGGGCATATTTGCCTTTCGGGTAATGCCATTTGGGCTTACCAATGCTCCAGCCACATTTCAAAGACTGATGTGTCATGTGTTTAAAGAGTTCCTGAGGAAGAATTTAGAAGTCTATGTTGATGATCTTTGCGCTCATTCCAACATTAGGCACACCCATATTCCTGAACTCAGACAAATCTTTGACAAATGTAGAGAATATCAAGTCTGCCTAAACCCAGAAAAATGTGTTTTCATGGTCAGGCAAGGTAAGATTCTAGGACACATAGTGTCAAAGAATGGCATATCTACTGACCAAGAGAAAGTGAGAGCCATAGCAGAGCTACCTAGGCCAAAGAATGTCAAGGAAGTACAAGCTTTCATGGGGCATTGTGGTTATTACCGACGATTTATACACATGTATGCTGTCATTGCAAAGCCCATGTACGGACTTCTGACTAACTTTGAGTGGACTGACGAATGTGAGGATTCCTTCCAAGAGCTTAAACGAAGATTATGTTCAGCCCCAATCTTGACTACACCAGATTGGAATAAACCCTTTCATGTTCATGTGGATGCATCCAATTATGCTATTGGATGTGTACTCGCACAACCTACTGGTGAAGGTAATATGGATCTTCCAATTGCCTATGCTAGTAGACAATTGAATGCAGCTGAACGAAATTACACCACTACGGAGAGAGAAGGACTAGGCATGGTATATGCAGTTAAAAAGTTTAGACATTATTTGCTTGCAAATAAGTTTAAATTTTTTACTGACCATCAGGCACTGCTATATCTAGTAAACAAGCCATGCAACACAGGAAGATTAGTAAGATGGTTTCTCTTACTAATGGAATATGACTTTGAAGTAGTGGTGAGAAAAGGTAGGACTCATTTGAGAGCTGATCATCTTTCTAGGCTCACATCTGGAGAAGCCCCACAAGGAGTATCAGATGACCTTCCTGACGCTTACTTGTTTAATTTGGAAGTGGTGCCGCAGTGGGCTAAGCCATTAGTGCCAGTATTGACATACGGGCCTAACCATCCAGTCGTAAACACACAAAATAGAGAGGTTGTGAAAGCCCAAAAGTATCACATCATGGCAGGAAGCATGTACAAGCACACAGATCAAGGAATCTTGGCGTGTTGTGTAGAAGAGGATGAGTACGCTAAATGGTTGCAATTAGCACATGTGGGTGCATTAGAGCAACACTATTCAAAGCAACGAACCCTACAGACACTAACGAGACTCGGAGTGCATTGGCCAACGATGGAAGCTGATGTTCAAAGGTTATGCAAAGAATGCCTCCAGACATGACCCTAGTTAGAAAGAGGAGTTTAGAACAAGAAGCCCAGGATTACTCACTCATTGGTGATAATCTATGCAAGCGTGGTAAAGATGGTTACCTGAGACTATGTGTCCATGAGAGTGAATATCTTAAAATCTTGGAAACTACTCACCAAGGTGTAGCAGGAGGACACTTCGGACCTGATCGGGTGATCAAAGCGATCCTATTTGCAGGCTTTTGGTGGCCGACCCTTCACATGGATGCACATACCTATGTGAAACGGTGTGATGTCTGTCAGCGAACTCAGTATCCTATACGTAAAGATGAGATGCCACTAAAACCTATGATGGGTGGACGTGCATTCTCTAAGTGGGGAATAGACTTTGTAGGTCCTATTAATCCCCTAGCTAAGTGTTCCCATGCTGAATATATCATTGTGGCCACGGATTATCTAACCAAGTGGGTAGAAGTAAAAGCCACAACAAAGAACGATGCTCAAACAACTGCTAAATTCTTGTTTGAGAATGTATTCACAAGATACGGGCTACCTATAGAGCTTGTAAGTGATAGAGGCACTCATTTCTTGAATGAAGTGATTGAAAATCTACTCCAAGAATTCTTGGTGATACACAAGAAGTCTGCCCCCTATCACCCTCAAGCTAATGGGCAAGCTGAGAGCACCAATAAGATTCTGTGCAATGTGTTGACTAAGCTAGTGAACAATAAACGCTCTGATTGGGACAAATAGCTACATCATGCCGTTTGGGCATACCGAGTCGCCTATAAAACGGTACTCCAAGCCACCCCCTTTCAGATGGTGTTTGGTCAAAATGCAGTGCTACCATTGGACTTCTTGATACCTACATTGAAGGTAGCACAAGAGCACGAATGGACAGGTCATGAACTCTCATCTAGAATCTTTGACCTCGAACGACTAGGTGAAACGAGACTCAGAGCTGCAGCAGGAATTTACGCAGCTCAGAAGAGACAGAAAGCATACTTTGATGCCCACGTTAAGGATAAAGGCTTGAAAGCAGGAGATCTAGTTTTAGTCTACACATTGAAACAACATGCGAGAAAACTAGAGAAAAGAGGCTATGGGCCTATGATTATAAATAGAATCTCAACAAGTGGAGCAGTTCAGCTAGCCACATTAGAAGGAGATGTCCTCCCTAGCTATATAAGCGGGTGCCGAGTCAAGCTATATCAGCAACCTCTGACGGAAGAGATGCTAAGCCGACTCAATATTGCTAAGAAACGCAAAGAAGAAGAAAAATGAATTCGCGAGGAAGCCCAAGCAGAAGCATTGGAACGCATCAGGAAAATGAAGTTGAGAAGACAAGGCAGAGAGCAACCTAGACTAGAGACATATGCAGATCAGGGATATCATATGGCTATGTGTGAAGTTTCCGGCCATAGACCTCATAGAATAGTTGATAGACGTCCTTTTGTGACTTTAGAACTAGGACAAGGAACGAGTGCAAGGACTGTACGGGCCTTGATTGATTCAGGTGCAACCACTAGTGCTGTTAAATTTTCATACTGTCAAGAGTTGAAATTATCTGTCAATCCTCTAGAAGCATATCTCATAGGATTGGGAGGAGTGGAAACCCCTTGCATGGGCGAGGTGGAACTTCCCCTTTATGTTCAAGATGAAGCAATGACAGTGAAAGTGCTAGTGTGTCAAGATGAGGACCTCACTGAGCCTCTTATTTTGGGTCAAGACTGGATCTACGATCGGGCCGTTGACCTAAACCTAAGAAGGGGACTTCTTCATGTATGGGTAAATCATAGGCGGATTACAGTAGAGTTAGATAATGGAGCACTCGAGGAACTAGGAAAGACACAGACTCCTGGTCCCTCCAGGGGTGCACATGAAGTTGACCATGCTGTTCTTGTCCAAGGCTATGTGATGCAGAAGAATGAAGATCTCAAACAAAGAGTCAGAACCACAATGGAACTCCCTTCTTTTCCAAAGGCCAGAAGGAGGCAGCAACTAAGGGCAGATCAATCACTAAAGACTCTCCGGACGAGAGACCAAAAGAACGCGCGAAGCAGAACAACTCAACCGATGCAGCAGATATGGGTACGCAAAGGAGAGCAACCACCAACCTTGCCCCCACAAATTCCATCCATGCAAACCAACCAGGCCAGAAGACGAAGGAAGCAGCTCAGACAAGCTCAATCACAAGGTATCCAACAAGTTTGGGTGCCTAAGAAGTTAGCTGTAGCTCAACAAGGGCAATTACAGATGTGGGTACCTAAGAAGCTCCTACATCCACAACAACCTTTGTTCTCCCACATGCAAAAGGTTTCAACAAAGAAGCCAAAAAGAGAAAAGGGTAAGAACCACGTACAGAGACCAAAGGAAGATCAAATCAGCTCTTCAACATTAGTAGGAAGACATGCAAAAAGGATATGGGTTTGGAAGCCAAAGGTGCAAGTAGTCTCCACCGAACCAAAGCGTCAACCACACTGGATACCACAGTTCAGAAAGCATCCAAAGAGAAAGACGCGTGAAGTGACCTCTAAGGTGCCAAATGATGTTCTAAAATGGACTCCAATAAGGAGGATCACATCAGTTCGAGACTCAATGGATACCTCCACCAAGGTCGGCATCAACCTCCACAAATGACATCGAAAGCCTCGAACGAGCAACAACCATGTGCTCCTTGCACAACCCTGTCTTTTGCACCATTCAGGTCATGCATTTCCAAAGTATGCATTAATATAGGGCCACATTACACGGCCGTGCATAGACACACTTGAGAATCCCACGCACAAGAGCACAGTGACATATGTCAAATATTTCTATTGATACTAACTTTTGTGTTCTTGTTTTGTGATATCCTTTTCCTCAAAAAAAAAAAAAAAAAAAAAAAAAAAAAGCGGGAGAGAGCTTGTTCCCAGGTTTGGCTTATGAAACATGAATGAGTCATGCTTAGTTGAAGGTGGAACTGTTGATTACTAGGCAGTTATCAATTTGGATAGAAGTGTGTCTCGGCCAGCAGTGAGATTATTGCTGCCTTATCTGAGCATCCAAGGAGATATCTGCAAAAGGTAGTTCTGGAGGAGAAGACTCTTGCATATGGTGAGCTAAAGAGAATATGTGAAACTCAGCTTGGTGTAGTTACCCGATGTTGCTTGCCAAGGAATATCAAGCAATTCAATTCTCACTATTTGACAAATGTTGCTTTGAGAAGAGGAGAGAGGATCCACCACTCAAAAGATCTCATCAATGGACAATCAACATGGACATTCATCAACAATGTTCCATCCCAAAAGGCCGAGTGTACAACACGAAGAGACAAACATCCATCAACCTTCTCCATGGTAAGTATCTTTACTCTGGAAACACCATAACCATGATAGTTTAGGAAACCTCTTCGTCAGCATACCCTTGAACACTTAGCTCAAGACCCGCAATTTTTGCACCATACTTCTTCCAATGCATTTTCCAAGTAAGCATGCGTAGGGCTACATTACCAGGCCTTGCACAAGACACATACTTTGTTCAACCCAGGCACGAACACACTTACCCATCATTCATTATGGGTTATGAGTAGTTGGCATGACTGCTCTCAACATCATCTTCGGAAGAGCTAGCGGACGTCATGGGAACAACATCCATATCTCGGAAGCAAATTGAAGCCAGTAGTTGCTCCAAATCACTCTTGACAACCTCTTTTGAGGAACTTGCAGTTTTGAAAGCTCACAATGACACATTCTTGCTGGAATCCAAGGAACCAGCTCATACAACGGATGGACACCACCTCTCAAAGCACTACCTAGAACAGCCCTTCCAACAAGGGTCTGTCAGGGACGACAGACTCGAGAAGGGGGGGAGTGTTGAAGCTCAAAGTCAAGGACAAAGCATGGAAGCACATCAAAAGGTGGACACACAAGGAAAGGGAGCAAGTAGGGAGCTCCAAGAAGTGTATGTCAAATTTTCAGAAGAATCCCCTACAAAAATAGTGATTTTCATCACTAAAAACCATTGTAAATACCATTATCTATTTTTAGTAACTCCATTTTGTCCAAGCCGAGGAGTCCTCAAGCTTGAGGAGTAGTAGAAGTACCATCGTACCAATTTTTATATTTTTTAGATCTCGTTTGAGCCCTCAAATAAGCCCTGGAACCTAATTTTTAACTAGGCCGGACACTAGGTCTGGACAGAGCCAAAACCTAGTCAAAAACTATAAAAAGAGCTAGAGGGCTCATTTTTGAGGTTAGATTGTAATTGAAATGAACTTCTAAGAGCTTTTTGAAAGTAATCTAAGAACTCCATTGCTTCTCACTCTTTGGCTTGCCGTGTGTGCGCGTGTGTGTGTATGTGTGTGCATGCTTGTGTGCTTCTCACTCACGCACTTGCGCCTACACTTGCTCGAGGTCTTCATACCATCCTCACGTCTTCCCGGATTGACATTAAAGGAGGTGCTACTCATCACTGAGCTACACTCTTGCATTCCATAATGCCATCTTGATGTGACGTCTGAGGTTTCACTAATTGAAACTTTATCTCTTTGCCCTTGCTAAAGCCTTCAAAATTCTCCAAGAGGAGCTCACCACCACCTCCTATTCCAAGATTTTTCACACTTTTCCCTCGTTCATTTTCAATAAGTTCTAGTTGTTCTTAAATCTTACAAAAAATTTGAGCCTTATCATGAAAAAAGTACATCCACATCTTTTTGTTATATTCTTGATGATCACAAGGTAGGAAGATCCTCTTAAGTACTATATGGACATCTTACTCCACAAATTAGCATATACAAACACTAGAGCATCCTTTGACCTACTCTTGCTTTCTTGTGGGAAAGCCTCTCTTTGTAGCGTGTCCATCATACAAGCTCTACAAGGTTCTTGCATTCCATTCATTATAGGTAAGTGATGAAGAACACTACCTTGCTTTTGCATCTCCATCAATAATGTCCCTATCACTATACTTGGTTCTTATTGAGGTTGCATAGAACTAGAATCACCTCTCTCATAGGCCATGTGACGAGATGCACCATTGTCTAGTACCCATGATTCGACAATTGATTCTTCTTCAGATGATGAGCATATCAACTTTTCTTCAGCTTCATATATTCATCTATCCTGTTGACATGACAATTTGTAATTGCATGTATGGTACCTTCTTTTTGTAATGGAAGCACTATCCTTAAAATTTCCTCTTACAAATGCTCCTCTTCTTTTGACTTTCACCTTTCTTTTGATGGATCACCTTTGCCTAATGTGTTGGTAGAGAATATAGCATCTCCATTGCTACCTACTTGGGTGTTTGAGCTGAAAATCATCTTCCCTTGGTAATGGAGAAACACAACAAATATCAAAGCTTGAGGTCTCACATGAATGCTGAGAGTAGTTACCCTTCTAGCATACTCTGATGAACAATTTTGGAGACACCTTCGAGTTATCCCCTTTCCAATCTTCTCTATTCCTTCACAAACCATTCCATTAGATGGCTTCTTGATATGAGTAATATATGACTTAGCCTTCTCTCCTTCTATAAACTTGTCTAATTTGAATTTTGTTTCTAAATTTTTAATGCATCTTTGGTTCTACACCTTGTATTAAATCCTTAGTATACTCCATGCCTCACTTAACTTGGATTTATGTAGGATCTTGACTCCTTATCTTCAAAGCTTGTAGATAATTTTTGCCTCAAAAAAATTACAGTTCTCAGATCTGATGGGTCAAAGGTAGGTTGTGGCTCTAGATCACTTCCCATCACCATATCCAAAAGGTCATATGAATCAAGGATAAAACTATAATCTTTAGCTTCCAAACAAAATAGTTTGTACCATCTAACTTGCCTTTAGTTAAGATTGGTGGATGAACCCATAGTGTTTGCATTTCCGAATCCATTGCAACAACTCCGCTTCCACTTAAATTCTAGATGCTAACACTTCCATAGTGTTGAAGCCTTTGTGTCCCATGAACTTGAAACCTTGAAGCTTTTCCCTCCCTCAAACTCTAGCATTGAAGACTTTATCTCTTCACAACTCTAGCGTTAAAGCCTTTGCCTCCCACAAGTTACAGGTTTGAAGCCTTTGCCTCCCAAGCAAACCAATGTTGAAGCTTTTACCTCTGAAAGACTCTAGACTTTTTTTTTTTAATATAAAGGAAGTTCGGCAATAGCCTACTCTCCCGGACGAAAGACTCTAGACTTGGAGCATTTATCTCATACAATATTGAATGCTGAAGCATTCCTTCCACAAAGGCAAGATTTCATTCATTTTCCTCCATAATCTTTGCAATCTCCTATACCTTCCCAAGCTCTCATGCTATGTAAGAAAAAGAGAAAATGATGAATAATGATGGGCTAATGACTAGTGGTGCAACTCTAGTACCATGTACATGTTACTGCAACACACATATATAGGATCAAGGTTAGAGAGAAAGAGTTTTGTTAATCATGGGAATAACACAAGAGATGTGTCTATAATGGAAAGTGGACTCAAGATGAGTAGAAGATGAACTCAACTTAGTTCAACTCAACCTCGTAACTTTAATGCAATGAAACTCAAACACTACACAAGAAATAGAAGATGGATACCCTAATGGCTCCAAACACTACAAACTATGATCCTATATGGAGAGGGGACCATCTTTATAATGTCCTCCAAGACTTGCTTGGTCTACCCATGTTATACAATGATGGTAGCTATCCATGCCAAAAATAATCTCCACCATTGATCTATGGGGTAAATCGAATGGTAGAAAAGTAGGGTCAACAATGATTTGTTTGTGGCCCTTGACCTAACTTAATTCATCCTTAGCATCAAGTCTAGATCCAATAGCCCACATCAAATAAATCCTTTTCCAAGTTAAGAAAGCTAATTTATTTCTAGAACTTTTTTTAAATTGATCCTCACATAGGATCAATCTCAAATCTAATGGCTTAGAACTAACCTTCCTAATTATCCATCTATGGTCTGCTCTAGACCTCCGGATCACTATTTGGGCATTCAGTTTATGCAAGTTGATGGGTGGAATGGCTTTGTGTCAAACGAAATATATTGACACATTATTGCAGCATTTTGGCCTTGAAGACTGTAAGCCTATTGCCACTCCTATGGAGACAGGTTTACGATTGAGTCTTCATGATGTTGGAGATGCATTTGATGCTATTCTCTAACATCAGGCTATTGGATGCTTGATTTACTTATGCATTACTCGGCCAGATATTCAGTTTTCTATCTCACAGATAAGCAGGTTTATGCATTGCCCAGGAGTCACGCATTAGAAGGCAGTTAAGCGCATCTTTCACTACTTGAGTGGTACTCGGCTACTTGGGTTGTTTTATCCCAAGGGGGGATCACTACCGCCAGATTTGCATGCTTTTTCTGACTCAGATTGGGCTGGTTGCTATGACACTCGTGTGTCCACCAGTGGTTTTTGCTTCATGATTTGTAGCTCGTGTATATCTTGGTTGAGCAAGAAGCAGCCTACTGTGGCCACTCCTAGTTGTGAGGCTCAGTATAGGGCAACTTTCACAGTGACTGTTGAGTGTGTGTGGGTCAGATGCCTTATGGCTGATTTGGGTGTTGGCCAGCCTTCTGCCACCACCATCTTCACTGACAGTCATAGTGCATTGGCAGTTGCGAGTAACCATGTGTTCCATGCTCGCACTAAGCACATCGAGGTGCATTATCACTATGCCACGGAGAGGTTCTCTGCTGGAAATAAAAATTGAATCTCATCCCGAGGTCCGACTAGTAGTTGCTTCACTTGCATACATTGATGACATCATTCAAGGTATGAAAGATCTTTGTTTAAAATTTACCACATAAAAAAAATCTAATGCGATAAAAGAGAAACAAGAACCTTAAAGAGAGTTCATCAAAAGATGTATTTGGTGTGATAGTTTGGAGCATGCTAGCAACTTTTGTGAATCTTTGCAAGAATCTAGAGCTAAAAATCTTGTGCATTGGGTGTGTAAAGCCTTGGCTATATAGTTCTTTGAACTAATTAACATTTCTTAAGTAATCATAAGTTTTTTGCTCTACATCACTTGTGTTTTTCTTGAAGCATCTTGTGTGCACCCCTAGATGTGCAATGTACCAACAACAACGCATGCTTAATCTTATTCAAGGCCTCTTTCTTCCCCTCAATCAAAACTAGATCATTGCTATTAGTTGATCCCCATATGACAAATCTTCCACATGCTAGGTATTCCGATGGGATTCAACATTTTGATGACTCAATCATGGAATTGGGCTCTTTCTAAGCTCAATAACAAGTTTACATATTGGAAAGGTATGTAGGTAAACTTGGATGGGCAAGTTGACATGGTTAACACCTTCTTTATTTCTTTGATTATTTACTTTCTTTCTTGCTAGAGAACGAAGGACTAAGAGATTTCAAAATTGGAAAGAATTCGCAAGAAGTTTCTCTAGAGGAGAGATCCTAATAGGAGGGTGTGCCCAAAATTATATGGGATACTTGCATAAGCCAAAATGACCAAGGTAGATTGGGCATTTTAGATATTGAAGGAATGGCCAATAAGTTGATGGCCAAATGGCTAATTAAAGCATGGAGCAATAGGGGAAGCCTCTTGGGCCAAACCGATTTTTAGAAACAAGAGCTCTCTTAGGCTTGTGGGCCTTTGGGGAGGAAGGGACTTGATCATCTCACTCTTTAGTTCTCCCCCTATCCGGTCACTCCTAGAGGCTCAAGCTTATTTTGCTCTTTATGGAAAAGTTGGAAGAAGGTGAAACAATATGTCAAGATCAATGAAGATTGGAAATGGCAGCCAAAGTTAAAAGTGATTTGATCTGGCTCCCTATCAAAGGCATACATGGTGTTGATTCTTGGAACCTCCAAAAATCTAGGAATCTTTGGAACAAAGGGGTAAACACCTCTCAAATCAAGATACATGTGAATGGATTAGATTTGAGAACATTGGCTCGACTAGGAGAGTGAACTATGAAGAATGGTGCCTATTGTGAAGTGGGTTCAATGCTTGGGATTCTTCGAAGAGTCACCTACTTATTGGGCATGACTCCCCATGCCTTGAGGGTCTAAGATGCTAGAATAGCAACAATCTTGATAAAATTCTGATACTCAAGAAGAATGTGGATTTTCATGTCACGCTTAATAGGAGGTGGTGTATGAATTGGTCGATTTTAAGGTGGGATTTTAAGTTCCAATGGATCTTACATCCTCTCATCGAGATAAAAAAGCCATTTTTATGTGGAAAATCCTCCACCAAGGAATTTGGACCAATGTAAAAGCGAAAAAAATTTATGGTTCTCCTCCTTGGTGTAAACATTGCCTTCATGCTAATGAAGACTTGGGACACCTCTTCTTTTCATGTCCCAAATCAGTGTCCATCTAGCACGCCCTTGGGAGAATCATATTGCTACAAAGAGAAATCAAATAGAAGCAAGCATTACTAGGGTGACACGATCAGTTGTCCTTCATTATTTTGGAATGATATAAGAATCGAGGCCATCTGGAAGATCTGCAAAGAGAGGTGTGTTGCCAACTTTGCCAGCCCTCCTAAAGAATGGTTGATAAAAAAATCTCTTTTCCTTTCAGGCAAAAGAATTTCCACTTGTAAGAAGCCCCCGCCATTTAGACATCATAGAGTGTTCTTCATTGAGAACAACAATATTTAATTCAAGAGGGCCCCCATGAGGGGAACAAAAGGATTATTAACCTTCTTTGTAATGTTCTCTACTTCTAGCAAGTATTTTAGCGATCGTTGCTTTGTGGGATTCAGGGGGTCCCATGTGTGCTAGGACTGTTCACATGTACAATTATTCTTTCTATTAACTAAAACTGTTCTTTCTATTAACCAAACCATGGGACAGTAGGTCGTATCCAAACTTCCTTGTGATGAAAAAGTTAACTCTATTTCTTAAAAAAAAAAGAAACTAAGTTCGTCCAAATCTTAAGACATGGAGCCTAGAGGAAACCAATTCTGCCCAAGTCTTAAGACATGTAGCGTGGAGGCTATGTCTTAGGACATGGATCTTGGAGGAAACCAAGTCCACCCAAGTCTGTCTGCATCCAGGTTTCCAATATATTTAGTTTAGTGGCATATTCTAACTTCTAATTGCAAAATGAGATAGATGAGATTCCTAACATAGTCGATAAATTTTAACTTATACTACCATACCCTTAATCAAGGAAAAAAAAAAGCCAAGCCAAGAAATTTACTTGAATATTATCCGAAAGATAATGGGATTGGCTACCCTAATTAGTTCAAGTCAAGCAAATGCATCACCCAAATGATGAGTCTTCTTTGTATTTTCACGATATGTCATACGAAAAAGATAAGTATTGGCTTGGGACATATTAAAATCACTATACAATATTAGTGCAAAGGAAAAAATGGTTCATTTAGAAAATGAGCTTCACAAGATGAAAAAGCCCTAATATGTATTCTAGTTGTTTTTCAACTTCATGAGAATCAGTCATTGTTCTAAATGTGAAGAGCAATGAGGAGAGTGACTTCAAAGGTCTTATCTCGAATAGACTTAAGCCAAGTAAGTTGTGCAGGAGAGTGCTTGATCAAACACACTCAAGAAACTGCACCATGGTGAGCTCTAATCAGTCAATTCTTGAGTTATGTAAGCACAAGTAGCTCTACCAAAAGTTAAGGTACCCTTGCAAAAGCTCTCAAGGCTTGCAAGGAGAGTGGAGATTTAGAGGTGATTGCAGATAGGAGAGACTTTAGCAAAAGTCACAAAGACTATCAATTACTATATGGAGGGAGCAACAATTGTGGCTGGAAATCTCTTTAACAAGAAGCAAGTTGTGTAGGTGTTTTTCCTAGGTCTAAGGCTGTTAGATGGAGCTTATATGGCATAAGAACTTAGAATTGAAGTTGCATCTCTCCAAATAGATGATGGAATTTTTGTACTTGAAAAGGTATTTCTGTTGGCCATGCATCAACTTAGATCCTTATGTATTGCTAAAGGTGACATGATGATCACTACACCTTGTTACTCGTGATTCAATGAATTGTAACATATATGTTTTTACTCCAAAAACCCTTGCGAATTAGGGAGACTTAGTTACAGAAAGTTCCCTCTGTAAAGATAAAGCTTCCTCCCCTTGGCTATGAAGAACGAGCATGGATGCATGGTTGGCACTTTTTTAGATGTCAAATTTAACACAAGCATCATGGAGCTTGTGAGAGCCCAAGGTCTTATGTAAAGGAAGCAGATGGATTGCATGTATAAAAATAAGCCATAGAGGCTGATGAGGAGGATGAAAGATAGAATTGTGATTGCATGTTCTATAATATAGAGGACAAGCGTATGTTGCCCTTCATGAAGAGTAATAGCTTTACAATGTATTAAATTTTGCACTCACATTAATGCGTCCATTATTTTGTAAATGTGGGCATGGAGAAACTGTATGTGCAAGGTCTCTCTTGAAATGGGTATATCAAACAGAAGGTAGGCCGATGATCAAAGGAATGTAGTAGTTCATAAGCGAGGCATCCATGTGAAGAAGTGAGATTGTGGGGGGAAAATTATTGTCGTACAACACTGGTTGTACCTCTGATGAACCTCCCACTTTTCCTTCATCGTCCTCAGCTTTCAAGCATTACAAGACAGAATTGATGCACTCAGTCACGGAGTTCCATGCCTTGTTATTGCCGCATTGACTTCCTCTCTTTCCATTAATAAGAATGACCCCTGGCTCTACACATGGGTGCCACATGGCACTCATGTGTGAGCCCATTTCAATGACTTAAAAGGTGGTTTACACCTCTCTCAAGGGTTATTCAATATAACATTTCCTTCCCCTTAACTCCATTTTTGTCCTCAAAAATGGTACTAGAAGGTCTAAAGAAAGAGATAGTCAAGGGAATAGTGCTCCCACTAGATCCCCATGTATAAAAATACATGGTCATGTCTCCGTGCTGTTTCCCCATATCCTTGCCCTTAAGAAGACTCTTGGGAAGTTAATCTAAAGTCGGGAAACCGTCTCTGAAGGGTGCTAACCCGCTCCCATGTGGCACTATCTTTTGAACTATCTTTCCACTTTACTAGACACTATTTATACAAGTGACTTCTTGTCCATTTCTCATGAGTGCGTAGTATGCTCTCAGGCTCATGTGGAATAGATTGAACAGAAATAGGCTCTACTACCTCACTATCTGGAATGAGGTTGTCAGATTCACCCAACCTTTTCTTAAGTCGGATAGCATGAAAAACTCGATGGATTTGACTATTCTGTGGAAGTTGGAGCTGGTAAGCCATCTTTCCTATTCTCTTAAGTATTTGGAAAGGTCCACAATACCTAGGAGATAGTTTTGGACAAGGTCCCATCTTCATGGTTTCAGACCTAGATGGAAATCTAAGATAGACCTGCTCTCCTACCTCAAAGTTGATATCTCTCCTTTGAGGGTCAGCATAGGCTCTAGCTCTATCCTGAGCTCTCCTAATGCTATCCTTAGCAAGTAGAAGCATATCATTCATCTCTCCCACGAAGTCCTTTGCAGCTTGAACTTTGTCATTCTGCAAACCTACTGCATAAGGAGCTCTTGGCTGAAACCCATACATAAGCATAAATGGACTATGCCTAGTGGAAGAGTGCTTGGCACTATTATATGCAAACTCTACTATAGGTAAGTACTCTTCCGAATTAATTTGCCTTTCATTTACATAAGCTCGAAGCATATCCTCTAGGATCTGGTTAACCCTCTCTGTTTGCCCATCCAACTGTGGATGCTCGACCGTACTCATACCAAGTTTCATATCCAACCTTTTAAAGGTCGCTCTCCAAAAGTGGCTAGTAAAGTTTCTATCCCAATCGGAAACAATGTCTAAAGGAAGACCATATAACCGATATAGGTTCTCTACAAAGAGTCCAGCTAACTCTGGTGTCTTCACTGTAGTACATGTCGAAATAAACCTAGCCATTTTGGTTAACCTATCCGCAATTACCCAGACCGAGTCTTGCCCTCTCAGTGTCTTAGGTAATGCGACTATAAAGTCCATGGAGATACTCTCCCACTTCCCATTAGGAATATCCAATGGGTGGAGTAGTCCTCCGGTCCTCAACCTTTCAGCTTTGTTGACCTAACATTTAGTGCACTTAAGCACATACTCTAGGATGTCCTTATGAAGTCGAGGCCAAATAAACCGCCTCTTAACAAGATCATAAGTCTTGTTAACTCTTGGGTGTCCCACACTAGGTGTGTCATGACACTCATATAAAATATGCCGTCTCATGTCAAGATCTCTAGGGACAAACACCTTTCCTTTATATAACAGATATCCATCATGGACACTATAATTCTTCCACTTGAATCCTTCTTGAGTACCCGTCGATACTCCATCCTCACTAGAAACCCGTATATCACGATCCCCATTCTCAATGGCTTCCCAAATCTTGGAATATGCACGATCATGCCCACATTTCCCTCTAATGGAATCAAGTAACTCACTAGGGATCTGAGTAAAACTCAGTCCATTGAGCATAGGCATGCGGCTAAGTGAATCAACCACTACATTAAACTTTCCCTTCCTATACCTAAGTTCATAATCAAACTCCTGAAGGGTCTCTGCCCATCAGGCCTTACGACCTCTTCATGGCAATGAAGACTTGGGACACCTCTTCTTTTCATGTCCCAAATCAGTGTCGATCTCGCGGGCCCTTAGGAGAATCATATTGCCACAGAAATCAACTAGAAGCAAGCATTACTAGGGTGACGCGATCAGTTGTCCTTCATTATTTTGGAATGATATAAGAATCGAGGCCATCTGGAAGATCTGGAAAGAGAGGTTTGTTGCCAACTCTGGCAGCCCTCCTAAAGAATGGTTGATCAAAAAATTGCTTTTCCTTTTAGGCAAAAGAATTTCCACTCGTAAGAAGTCCCCACCATTTAGACATCATAGAGTGTTCTTCGTTGAGAGCAACAAGATAAAATTCAAGAGGGCCCCCGCGAGGGGAACAAAAGGATTATTAACCTTCTTTGTAATGTTCTCTACTTCTAGCAAGTATTTTAGCGATCGTTGTTTTGTGGGATTCAGGGGGTGCCATGTGTGCTAGGACTGTTCACATGTACAATTATTCTTTCTATGAACTAAAACTGTTCTTTCTATTAACCAAAGCTTGGGACATTAGGTCGCATCCAAACTTCCTTGTGATGAAAAAGTTAACTCTATTTCTTTCAAAAAAAAAAGAAACCAATTTCGTCCAAATCTTAAGACATGGAGCCTAGAGGAAAGCAAGTATGCCCAAGTCTTAAGACATGTAGCGTGGAGGCTATGCCTTAAGACATGGATCTTGGAGGAAACCAAGTCCACCCAAGTCTGTCTGCATCCAGGTTTCCAATATATTTAGTTTAGTGGCATATTCTAACTTCTAATTGCAAAATGAGATAGATGAGATTCCTAACATAGTCGATAAATTTTAATTAATACTACCATACCCTTAATCAAGAAAAAAAAAGCCAAGCCAGGAAATTTACTTGAATAGTATCCGAAAGATCATGGGATTGACTACCCTAATTAGTTCAAGTCAAGCACATGCATCACCCAAATGATGAGTCTTTTTTGTATTTTCACGATATGTCATACGAAAAAGATAAGTATTGGCTTGGGACATATTAAAATCACTATACAATATTAGTGCAAAGAAAAAAATGGTTCATTTAGAAAATGAGCTTCACAAGATGAGAAAACCCTAATATGTATTCTAGTTGTGAGAAGTGGAGAATGACATACCTGATACTCACAAGATGAAAAAACCGGTAGTATGTTTTCCAACTTTAGTAGCCCCTATTCTCGCATAAAAATGATCTTCACATGAGTTGGCTTAAAGTTGTATCATTGTGCAATGTTGAGAACTCTTTCTATGTGTTAAGGATTATCCATTCATTCCAATTATAAATATCCACTAAGCATTACAGTTCTCTACACACTCAGTTAAATCGTCTCTTCTATTACAATTGACAATGGAGTTGGTGGAGTTTTTTTTTGTCGGAAATTTTGTCTTTTATTCTCGAAGTATTGTTGATTTCAGACGGCCACATTTCCTGTTTTGACCATTGTCGACCTTAAAATAAGGTCATAAATTTTAGTAGACCTTCAGAAGCTACATTAAGACGAGAAAAAGTTGCAATGCACCTAGGCAATTTTTACTTTGCAAAGCAAGTTGTTCCCTGCCTATTATAAATATAATCTCTCATTTGCTTAAACTTAGGGTGTGGTATTTTGGGACAGCATGTAGTAATGGGAGTGCTGATCTCTCATTTGTTGAAGAAAATGAAAAGGAAGTAAGTTCAAGAGAATATTTATAAGATTGTTCCCATTCTGAATCGGATGGTATGGTCTATTTCCATAATACTTACATGCATTTTTCTTTCTATAACTTGATTTTTAGGACGAGTACAAGCATCAATTACTCATTCTAATTTTCTTAGCCTCGTAGAAATTAATGGAATGATCGATAAAATAACCACCACCTCCATCGGGCCAAATGTCTTTGGGTTTGCATTATGATTTTCTTCCTACCTAACTTGGATAATAACCCTCGTATCATACTATGAAAAATCAAATGAAGCCATTCAAAGTTGAATTATGAAATTTTAGTTAAAGTGATAACTCTAAATATAGAACTTCCAATCTCTTGGACAAACAAAAAATGTATAATAAACACTTGCAGCGGTATTTCGTACGAGTTTAAAGTTTACTCAGGTCTCAAATGATATTGATAAGATTTCTCCTCTTGGATCACTCACTTTGTGCTTCATTTCAGTCAAGCACATGAATCACCCAAATGATGAGTCATATTCACCAGCCCACATCAACATAGCTTATGGATTTTTGGATGATTCTTCTTTGTAGTTTCACCTACTGTCAACAAAGAGAGAAAGAGACAGACATTGATGTGTTCATGAAGAGAGAAGAAAAGTATGAAGAAGCACATAACATTGATTATGCTTATGAACATGCAAGGTTGAATATATCTCTCAATAAAATCTCAACAATGAGCTATTCAAGGGAAGTGACATAGAACACAAGTATACTGAAAATCATATCACGACAAGATTTGATGTGGAAAACAAGATTCATATGTTTGATGTACTTTATTTTCACCTCATTTGGGGGGTATTTGGGAAGCGCTTGATTATGGGTGAGTTTGAAATTGTCCAAAACAAGGAAGGTGCATGGGCATTTGGGCACCAAAGGCATTCTGGATAGGTCCATGCACTGGAATTTGAGGCTAGTGGAGGCCCTCAAATGTGGGAAGGGACCCAAGTTAGATAGAATTGGCCCAAGTTGGATAGATGTGGCCCAAGTTGGATAGAAGGGTCCACAAGTGAGCATTCAAGACAATGCTCAATCCAAGGGGGAAGGAATGCCACATAACCCTAGCAGCAAATGATTGGACCACATCTTAAGAGGGAAGATTAGAAGTAATCCGCAACCATGGCTTTTGGGGAACATGGTTAGCCCATCGTACTCCTAGTTGGGAGATCGTGAGTTCAATTCCCAAGAACATCGGAGAAAGCATACGAATCTTGAACTACACATGCTAAATCATTCAAATTTTTTTCATAGCCTATGAGTGGATATAGCCCAAGACATAAAATTTTAGAAGCAATAATAACATCACTAGATTGTACTTATGTCATCAAAAAATTTGAAAATGAGGCCAATCTTGGCTAATATTGAAATCAAAAACATATGTTTCTTTCTCCTTGGCACATACAAAGCATCTGAAAATGTGAAAGAACTACTACAGGTAGTAGTGAGGATGATCTTACCAATTCCCATTATAGGATAAGAGCAGTTTTTTGTGCATGTGATAGTATTCCCTGTAGGCGCAGCCTCAAGTGCATTGAAGAAATTGTGCTACAAAGTAACACTTTATGACATGATCATTTCCCTTACAATATTTGCAAAACCATTTCTCCTTTTCTATTTTCTTCTCATCTTTGTCTTTCTTCTTTGATTGCACAGCATTAGCAAATTTCTCCTTCTAGGAGATATGATCCATTTCTTTTTCCCTTCTAACTAAAAAGCCTGATTTGCAACACTCATGATTGACATGTTCAATCTTGATTGATCTTCTTGTAATAAGTGGAGAATAACTTCTCAAATATTAAGGAATTTGGATTGTCTTTAATTTCAATTGAAGAGTAAAAAAAAAAACTCTTATATGAATCTCGAATACCATTAAGAACATTTTGCACAAGTGAACTATATGGAAAGACTTCATCAGGATAAATCAAATGCTCCTTCAAATCTTTGATCTTAGTCAAAAAACTTTCCATATAATCTTTTTCATTCATTTTCTCACTCTCCAATTGTTTTTAGAGGTGAGCAATACTAGCCCCAATTCTTGCATGGTATAAAGTGGTAAGTATATCCCAAGTATCCTTTGTTGTTTTGCAAGAGCGAATGTGAGGGAAAATGGCATGGATAGACAAAGATATGAATGATTGTGTCGAACATCTCTGCCATCCCAAAAAAGTTGCTTTGTTGTAGGTGTAGCAAGAACTAGAATACATACATGAATTTGAAGATCATCATCTTTGATGCCGTCGGTACCAATACATGACACATAATATATGCATAGCCCTTGTTTCTCAACACCCTCCACAATATTCCATAGCTCTTTTGCTACCCATACATGACACATAATATATGCACACAATGAGTAATTAGTACCATCAAACTTATCTTCAATGTGCACAATACATCATTTCTTTCAACCATGGCTAGTGACTAAATACTGTGATGCAAAAAAATCATTGTAACTCAAAAATCTTATTAGAAACATAATATCTAGATTTGCTAAACTTGTAGCAAAATTTGAGGCACTTGTTTTGGTGAAGTAAAACGTGTATATATGTTTGGCACAAAAGGGTGAAATATCCTACACAATCATTTTGATAGTGTGTTCAGAGACCAATACGAGCTATACAACCAATGGCCACATGTGCACCACCTGTGCACCCCTTGCCAAACATGTGCACCAATTCAAGATCAAAGTTTGACACCACCTATAAGCATCTCCATTTTGGAGATCATAAAGAAAAATAGAAAGTTAGGCACCTCCCAAATTCAAAAAATTTTCTAGTGCATCCAGACCAACTGAAGGATCAAGGCCACAAGAGCAGCAATCATAACAGAATTATCTGATGACTAGTTTATGATCGAACGGGAAAGGAATCCTTAATGAGTGATGTAAAAATTAAAAAAATTCCAAAAACATTTTAGAAAAATACCAAAATTATGAGAAAATTATGAAATTTTTTACAAAGCCGCACATTTTTGATAGGCTATTATTTGGGCACAAAGATGGATTGAAAAAGCTAAATAAAATTAAAACTAAAACACAAGAATTAATTAACTATCAAAGAAAATTTTTCAATCCTTGATTGTGAAAGGGGTTGTAAAATTACCCGAACAAAAGAGGTAAACGGAGATAATACATGCTAATGTCAAAAGCCCAAAAAAGATTATCAAAATGCTAGGTCTTGATTGCTTGAAAAGACACCTTAGTCATTGAGAGGCTAGTAGACCTTGATTCTAGAAAGGTTGACTAAGGGTGGTGACTCCTTAGCGATGTTCTCAAAGCTATACTACACCCCAATTCAGTAGTGCTTTGATTTTATATGGTCCTTCCCAATGGGAAATCCTATTCCATCTTAATTATGTTTCCCACTGAGGTTGATGCAATAAAACCAAATCTCCAATGTGTAGATTAGTTTCCCATAATGCTTGTCATGAATTTTCTTCCCCTTTTTTGGGTTTGACTTGATTTCTTATGTGCTTTTGCTCTCACTTCCTCGTTACTCCAATGTTGATTGCCTTGTAGATATTGGATGGATCCTCTTCTTTGCTCAAATTTCTTATGTCCTAGATTTAGATAAAACTTCATATAAGGCCTTATTATTAAAATGAGTTCCTTGATTTGTGCAAGCCTCTAATGGAAACCCATATCATTAGAAAATATTAATATACAAGAAATCAACAATTGTTTTTATAGTATAATCCTCTGAAGCAATTGCTTCATCCCATTTCGTAGCATAGTTTGTTGCAATAAGTAGATATGTTTCTCTTCTAGGAAAAGATAGGGTGGATCGATCCAATAAAATCGTATCCCCATTTTGTAAATTTCTAATAGGTGATGGAAACATCTTGAGGATTATGGCTTTGTTTTGTAAATGGATCCAATAAAATCGTATCCCCATTTTGTAAATTTCTACCAAAAGACGGAAACTTCATGAGGATTATGTTTGGGCTTGGGCGCCATCTCTTACAAGCATCACATTCCTATGAAGATGTCATAGTCTCACAAAATAGTGGTTGCCACCATGATCTTACATCCAAAACTCTTTGTCCCATGATGTGGCTAGGGAGGTGCCCACCACTTGGAACATCGTGCGTCTCTTGAAGAACTTGTCTTAAACGACATTGTTCAATACACCTCTTGATTATGTTGTCTTTCCCATACTTATATAGTTTCTCCTCAATAATAATATAAGGTTTGGTGTTTAATAGCACTCATCTCCTATGCATCTAGTTCATTCCTTGAACAAGAATAGTTCCCATATAGTCATTGCATCTTTGAGTTCTCATGAAGAATAATTCTGAATCTATGAAATCATCATTTACTATGCTTTCTTGTTGGTCAAGAATGACTCTCCACGAGTGATCACCTGTAAAGTTACTTCTACCTGGCCTATGAATAATTTCAAAATCAAATTCTTGAAATAAGAGAATCCATCGCCAAACCCTTCTTTGTTACCTATGGTTTATTCAATAAGTACTTGAGAGCTTGATGATATGTGATGCCCACTTGTTGTAACTATAATAAATGTTCATCTAGGCATTCCATCAGTGTGCTAGGGCAGATACGAAAGAAGGAGAAAAAGCATCAAAAAATCTTTCAGTAACGAGGACCCAAATATGAGATATGATGAAAGTTGTTTTGTTTGACGCATCTTCATGGATGGATACCTCATTCTAGCCATTGAAGTAGTCCCTAAGGTTGTACAAATGTTGACCGATGACCTCCAAAATCCATGAGTGATTGTCACTTTTGAATCCTCTAGAATCCATGCATATACCGATTTTGTTAGTGATCTTTTTCAGTGAAATGCACCGCTTTGCTAATGATGGAAACCTATTACATCTTCTAAATCTCCTAATTTACATATTTTGAATTTAATGTGTAACTCTTACTTGTTACATGCTTCGCCCCTTCAATTAGTGAAATCCCATGTGTTCCGAAATTGGGAGGGATCCCTTCAAAATCCTTCCGATGAGAGATAATAATATCCTCGTAATTTTTCATGAATGAAATTGCTTTTAAAAATAGGGGATGGTTCCTCAACCAAGTCGCAACCAATAGCTCCTCTATTCCTCCATCCTTTGTCTCTCCCATTTTTTTGCTCCATGTAGTTGTAGTTTCATATGCAAGGGCACAATGGAAGTAAAGTTTACTTGTCGTTTTCTTGCATCGATCCTTTAGGAATCTGGTTGAAGTATGCTCCATATCTTCTTGCATGTAGGAAAAATTTTGGGTTGAGGTTTCATATTCTCTCTCTAGACCTTATTCGCATCATGTTTTCTAGTGGAATTTCGAAGGTGAAGATGAAAGAATCAAGGAAAACTCTGTATGAGAGAAAGGTAGAGCAAGTATAAAAGAATAAAAGTGCCTATGTGAAATTTTTGTGAATCATGTTTTGAGTACCTCTTTCAGGGTCCTACAATTAGTTCATTGTAAGAAAATGCCTTCATTTTACTCTCTCTCTAGAATTTTGAAACTTGAAAGGCTCAAAAGTGGCATTTGAAAGTGGATTTGGACCTGGGACGTCTTTAACACTATGGTGCAGATCGGAAAATTGAGTAAAAGTGTCTCTCATAAGATTAAGCTAATTCCTCACCGTTTTTGAGTTACAGTGCTTTCAAAAGTGCCCTTTTCCAACACTTTAATAAAAAAATGAGGGCTTATCTAATTCTATTCGAATCCATGATTCTGATGCTCACATGTGACCATGTCTAAGTATGGATATTTTTGGATATGTAAGTTTTTGGTGTTTTTCTCCTAATTTTAACAAGTATGCTAAAGAAAGAAAACACACTACAATAACATGGCTTTTTGCAAAAGTGTTGGACAAACTCGACTTTTTCTAAATTTGGTGGATCGCACACTTCTTGGTGAGGGCAATGATCAGACTATGCACTAATGAATGCTTGCATGCATTTTCTATTATATGCTATAAAAGTAGAAACATCAATTTTTTCTTATAATATAAACTAAAATGGAACTCCCTTACCTGAGAATATCTCATCTGTTATTTTTGTGTCGGAGACCTACGCATCAACACGGGGGACACACGGAAATCAGAGAATCCCTTGTGATTGAGAGTCAGAGTGAGAGTGATAGTGAGAGTGAGAGTGTGATTGAGAGTGCAACTGTGAATGGGATTGTGATAGCTCGGGGGAGGTCGGGAGGTAGAGGCTTCATCAAGAAGCTATTGTCCAAAGCTATTGTAACCATTGATTCACATCTGAAATATCAGAACTCTTCCTTCTCTGCGTCATATTTGTTTCTACAGGCTTTTGCATCAGATTTTTTCTTACCTTGTGCAATCTCTTCGTTTTTCTCTCCTTTGTTATTTTTGAGTGATCCAAAGATTGTGATTGGGAATGGATTGTGATTGAGGAGCAATTTAGTGAAGAGTCCAAGGCAAAAGTTGGGATCCTACACCTGTGTGGTATCGCGAAGCCATGGTGTAAGTCGTATATGCAGACTTGAACACGTTCTTGTCAAGTTCTATGGAATGAATTTAGAGAACAAGCTGAAAAAAGCTATTGTTCTCCACACTACCATATGGATAAGAAGATGGAGTTCTACAATTTTCGACGACACAAAAGTGATAAGCATAGCTTATCTATTGATGAGTACAAAGAGAAGTTCCTACATCTTCATAAATATGCATTAGAGGTTAGTGGTAATGCTCTAAAGAGTAAATTTATTGAAGGGTTTTGTGAGGAACTTCGCCGTCAAGTCAAGGGATCTGGATGCATTGATTTTCTTGATGCTGTTGCGATGGGCGACAAATTTGAGAAGATGGAGAAGTTCAATTTGTAGAAGGCAAATAGAAGTAGATTCATTGCAACGGGACATAGGCCACAAAGACCTCTTGCAATGAACATGAAAAATTCAAAGAAGACTCCATCTTGAAATAACCAAGGCAAGATCCTACTCAAGTGGAAAATCAAAGGAGGCGTTAACCAATCGAGTGGCAACAAGACCCTTATTTTATTGAGAGGGCAAAAAGACGATCTATGTTTTCGTTGCGAGGAGCAAGGGCATCAGACATATGAGTGCCCGAATAAGGCAGTCTTTCAACCCGCACAATCAAAAGCGATAAACATTGATGATGGAGGTAAGTGCGCTGACTCTACTTTAGGTTGCATGGTGGTTAGTTCTTTCCCAAAGGCTTCTATAATCACGATTCCCGGTATGATTTTTGTGCATAAAATCAGATTTTTGATCGATTCAGGTAGTACCCACTGTATTCTATTTTTCAAATTCATACAGAATCTAGGGACAACCCTAAATATGCAGATGACCAAACCTATATAAATGGCCAATCGACGATTACACTACACGAGAGGATATATTGGAAAACTTGATATTACTCTTTCTGATAGGTGGTTTTCTAGAAGTTTCAATGTAATTGAGATGAAAGAGATTGATGCAATCATAGGCATGGATTGTTTAGTTAAAACTTCTACGATGATTAATTGTGAACAAAGAATGATCACTTTAAAGCTAGATGATGAATCTATTCATATTCTAGGTGATGGCTATAGCCCTAAACCTATCCTTATTTCTGCTATGCAGATAATTAAGGGTATACATGATGGTTGTAGAACATTTATAGTGTATGTAAAGAACATGCATGAAGAAGATAATGAGGAAAGTGTTCCGAATTATGTAGAAAATCTTTTCAAAGAATATGCAGACGTATTTCCAGAAGAGTTGCATGGTATACCTCCCCCTAGGTAGATTGACCATGCCATTGACCTTTATCCAGGGAGTGAACCATATTCTGGAGCACCCTATGGATTTAACATCGATGAATTAAAGGAGCTTAAGACTCAATTAGATGATCTTTTGAAGAAAGGCTTGATAAGAGCTAGTGTCTCACCTTGGGGTGCACCTATTTTATTTGAGAAGAAGAAAGATGGCTCTTATAGATTATGTATTGATTATAGGTATCCACTCCCTCACATAGATGACTTATTAGGTCAATTAAATGGAGCGATTGTATTCACTAAGATCGACTTAAGATCTGGATATCATCAAATTAGGATCAAAATAGAGGATATTCCTAAGATAGCTTTTCAAACACGATATGGTCACTATGAGTTTACGGTTCTACGTTTTGGATTAACAAATGCTCCTACCACACATTAATGTGCTTGATGAATAATATTTTTCACGATTACCTAGATGAATTCGTCTTAGTATTTCTTGATGATATATTTGTATACTCTAAAGATGATTCTGAGCATGCGGTACATCTCAAGAAGACTTTGCAAACTCTTAGAGAACACAAATTGTATGGAAGAAAGAGTAAGTGTTTCTTTGTTAAGGATAAACTTGTGTATCTAGGAAGAGTAATATCAAAAGAAGGAATCCATATAGATGAAGATAAAGTAAAATCAATAGTTGATTGACCGATTCCTAAGATTGTAAGGGATGTTAGAATTTTTCTTGGGTTGGAACAATATGAAAGAGCACATATTAAGGATCTCTCTAAGATAGCTACTCCCCTTACAGAATTGACTAAAAAGAATGCAGGATTTGCGTGGAATGATGTCTGTCAAAAATCATTTTGAAACATTGAAACAAAAAGTCATTGAGAATTCTGTTTTGAAAATACCAAAAATGGGAAAGCTTGTTCTAGTTGCATGTGATGCAAGTGGTAGTCATATAGGATGTGTTCTTTCACAAGATGGCAGGGTGGCCACATATGAGTCTAGAAAACTAAGACAACATGAACTTAACTATCTTAGTCATGCTTTAGAAATGCGTGTTGTTGTGCATGCACTTAAGAATTGGAGACATCTATTGTTAGGGGTTAGGTTTGAATTGAAAACAAATCATTAGAGTCTAAAATACAGCTTCACACAACCATTGCTTAACAACAGGCAGAAGCACTGGATTGAATCATTAAGTGATATGATTTTGACATTAGGTATCTGGCTGGTAAGGAAAATAAGGTTGTTGATGCATTGAGTCGTAGACCTTTGTGTAATCTTGTTTCTGTAAAAAAATTTGATTTTCTCAATCAAATTCAAAAAGAGATCAAATAGGAACCTTTTTATGCACCTATTTTGAATTCTTTGAATGCAAAAAGGGGATCGATGTATGAGGAAAAATTTCATTTACAGAATGGAACATTGTATTGTAACAATCGTCTATGCATATCTTCTGAATCTCCATTAAAAGTTAAAATATTGCATGATTGTCATGATGCACCTTTTTTTGCATATCCAGGTTATTCAAGGACCTATGTTAAAACAAAGTATTCTTACTTTTGGCCATGTATGAAGTGGGATATTGGAAAATATGTAAGTGAATGTTTGAAGTGCCAGCAGGTGAAATCTGAGTTTAAGAGGATGCCTCGAATGCTTCAACCTTTAGATGTTCCAAATAAGACGTGGGAGTCTATTTCTATGGACTTTATCACTAAGCTACCTATGACCAGACGTAAGCATGATACCATATTTGTTGTAGTCGATCGACTTTTGAAGATGGCACATTTATTTCCTATGAAAAAGACTAATATTGCATTGAATGTTGCAAGAATCTTTGTAAAACAACGTTTTTGATTGCATGGAATGCCTAAAAGCATAATTTCTGATAGGGATTCTAGATTTACATCAAACTTTTGGAGAGCAACATTTGAATCAATTGGAACTCAACTTTGGATGAGTACAACTTTCCATCCACAAACTGATGGGGAAACCGAGAGGGTTAACAAGGTAGTTGAAGATATGTTGCGTATGTATGTGAATGAAAAGTAGGATAATTGGAGTGAATATTTACCCTTGGTTGAGTTTGCATACAATAGTGCATGGCATGCATCTATAAAAATGACTCCGTTTGAAGCTATGTACAGTTATAATTGTTTGACTCCACCTTTGTTTTTGGGTTTTCCAAATGAAGTAGAAGCGTCCAAAGAAATGCTTGATAAAATGGATGAAGAACTTGGGAAAATTAAGAAACACATAAAAGAAGCTCAGAGAAGACAAAAGAGATTACATGATTTAAAGAGAAGACCACTTGAATTTCAAGTCGATGATATGGCATTTCTTAAAGTTAATCGTCACCGATCTAACTTGTTGCTAGGGAAGGATCATAGACTTTCTCCTTGATATGCAGGTCCTTTTAAAGTTTTGAAAAAGATTGGATCTCTTGCTTATTTGCTGGAATGACCTAAACATTTAAATGTGCATCCTCTATTTCATGTTATCTTACTTAAAAGATATGTACATGTTTTGCACGACAATTATTAGCTGAAACATGATGGCTCTTTTGAGCTTGAACCTGAAATAATATTAGGTAGAAAGGAAAGCCTTCTTAGAAATAGATCTATAGTAGAAATTTTAGTGAAATGGCATTCATACCCCGTAGAAGATTCGAGTTGGGTGAACCTGGATGATTTTCTAAAACATTATCCTTCTTTCCAGTTCTTAAAGGGGGAAGAATTGTAATAGGCCTCTTTTCTACTCAAATAATTTATTCTGAACTTTCTGAATTTCATTGTGGGGATAATGCTTAGAATGAATAATTAGCTCATTTTATGAATGCAAGAAAAGATTTGGGTTGAGAAGTTTCATATTCTCTCTCTAGACCTTATTCGCATCATGTTTTCTGGTGGTATTTTGAAGGTGAAGATGAAAGAATTAAGGAAAACTCTGTATGAGAGAAAGGTAGAGCAAGTATAAGAGAATAAAAGTGCAGGTGTGAAATTTTTGTGAATCATGTTTTAAATACTTCCTTCAGGATCTACATTTAGTTCATTGTAAGAAAATGCCTTGATTTTACTCTCTCTCTCTCTCTCTAGAAGTTTGAAACTTGCAGGGCTCAAAAGTGGCATTTAGAGGTGGATTTGGACCTCGGACGTCTCTAATACTATCATGCAAATCACAAAATTGAATAAAAGTGTCTCTCACAAACTCAAGCTAATTCCTCACCCTTTTTGAGTTACAGGGCTTTGAAAAGTGCCGTTTTCCAACACTTAAAAAAATTGAGGGCTTATCTAAATCTATTTGAATCCGTGATTCTGATGCTCATATGTCACCATGTCTAATTATGGATATTTTCGGATTTGTAAGTTTTTGGTGTTTTTCTCCTATTTTTTAATAGGTACACTAAAGAAAGAAAGCACACTACGGTTGCATGGTTTTTTTCAAAAGTTTTGGAGAAACTCGACTTTTTCTAAATTTGGTGGATCGCACACTTCTTGGTGAGGGCAACGATAAAATCTGATATAGGGAGACCTGCGCATCAACATGGAGGATGCACATAAATCTGAGAATTACCTCATGATTGAGAGTGAGAGTGAGAGTGAGAGTGTGATTGAGAGTGCGAGTGTGAATGCAATTGTGATAGCTCAGGGGTGGTCGGGAGGTAGAGGCTTCGTCTAGAAGTTGTTGTAACCATTGATTCACATCTATAATATCAAAATTCTTTGTTCTCTGCGTCATATTTGTTTCTACTCTTCCGCATCACATTTGCTCTTACCTTGTGCAATTTCTACGTTCTTCTCTCCTCTGTTATTTTTGAGTGATCGAGAAATTATGATTGGGGATAGATTGTGATTGAGGAAACGCTACAAGTGATATTCGAGCAGAATCAATCCTCGTGAATGATAGAAGGTCTAACACAAAAGATTCATGAACAAGAGGAGCTTATTCAAAAGCTTCTTGGAGAATTGCGCAAAGAACGAGTCAGAAAGCAACAACAAGGAGCAACAAATTTGTTTGTGGAGCTGAACGATGGAGTAGATGAAGGTGCAGGAAGATGTAGTGTAGCTCGCAAAAAACAAAAATGCAATTATGAAGATATGGAACCAGGTGAGTTTGCCCTTAACAAAGTCTTCAAGAAGGCAAAGTTGAATGATTTTGATGGTGAGAAGAAGAGTGGCGAAGATCTTGAGGCATGGATTGAAGAACTGGAGGATTTCTATGATATTCGACAATTTAGTGAAGAGTCCAAGGCAAAAGTTGGGATCCCACACCTGTGTGGGATCACGAAGCTATGGTGGAAGTCGTATATGCAGACTCAAAGGCATTCTGATCCAATTCTACGAAAAGAATTTAGAGAACAAGCTAAAAAACGCTATTGTTCTCCACACCACCATATGGATAAGAAGATGGAGTTCTACAATTTTTGACCACGAAAGTGATAAGCATAGCTTATCCGTGGATGAGTACAAAGAGAAGTTCCTACGTCTTCATAGATATGCATTAGAGGTTAGTGGTAACACTCTAAAGAGTAAATTTATTGAATGGCTTTGTGAGGAACTTCGCTATCAAGTGAAGGGACTTGGATGCATTCATTTTCTTAATGCTCTTGCGATGGCCAAGAACTTTGAGACGATGGAGAAGTTCAATTTGCAGAAGGGAAATAGAAGCAGATTCGTTGCAACGGGACATAGGGCACAAAGACATGTTGCAATGAACATGAAAAATTCAAAGAAGACTCCATCTTCAAATAACCAAGGCAAGAATCCTACTCAGGTGGAAAATCAAAGGAGGCATCAACGGATTGAGTGGCAACACAATCCTAATTTTATTGAGAGGGCAAAAAGACTTGGTCTCTATTTTCATTGCGGGGAGCAAGGGCATCGGACATATGAGTGCCCAATAAGGCAGTCTTTTGACCCACACAATCAAAAGCGATAAATGTCATCGAGGAGAGTACAGTTATTGAGGAAGCAGATGATGGAGATAAGTGCCTTGACTCTACTTTACGTTGCATGGTGGTTAATTCCTTCCCAAAGGCTTCTGTAATCACGATTCTCGATATGATTTCTGCACATAAAATCAAATTTTCGATCGATTCAGGTAGTACCCACTGTTTTCTATCTTTCAAATTGGTAGACAATCTAGGGATAGCCCTAAATATGCAAATAACCAAACTTGTAGAGATGGCCAATAGACGATTACACTACATGAGAGGATATATTGAAAAACTTGAATTTACTCTTTCTCATAGGTGGTTTTTTGGAAGTTTCCATGTAATTGAGATGAAACAGAGTGATGCAATCATAGGCATGGATTGGCTAGTTCAAAATTCTACGATGATCAATTGTGAACAAAAAACAACCACTTTAAAGCTAGATGATGAATCTATTCATATTCTAGGTGATGCCTATAGCCTTAAACCTATCCTTAACTCTACTATGCAGATAATTAAAGGTATACATGATGGTTGTAGAACATTTATAGTGTATGTAAACAACATGCATGAAGAAGATAATGAGGAAAGTGTTTTGAATTATGTAGAAAATCTTTTGAAAGAATATGTAGATGTATCTCGAGAAGAGTTGCCTGGTATACCTCCACCTAGGCAGATTGACCATGCCATTGACCTTTATCCAAGGAGTGAACCATATTCTAGAGCACCCTATACATTTAACATTGATGAGTTAAAGGAGCTTAAGATTCAATTAGATGGTCTTCTGAAGAAAGGGTTGATAAGACCAAGTGTCTCACCTTGGGGTGCACGTGTTTTATTTCAGAAGAAGAAAGACAACTCTTATAGATTATGTATTGACTATAGGGGGTTAAATAAAAGAAATATTAAGAATAAGTATCCACTCCCTCACATAGATGACGTATTAGGTCAATTAAGTGGAGCGATTGTATTCACTAAGATTGACTTAAGATCTATCTTAAGTCAAAACAGAGGATATTCCTAAGACAGCTTTTTGAACATGATATGGTCACTATGAGTTTCGGTTCTACCTTTTGGATTAACAAATGCTCCTGCCACATTTATGTGCTTGATGAATAATATTTTTCAGGATTACCTAGATGAATTCATCTAAGTATTTCTTGATGATATATTTGTATACTCTAAAGATGATTCTGAGCATGTGGTACATCTCATGAAGACTTTGCAAACTCTTAGAGAACACAAATTTTATAGAAAAAAGAGTAAGTGTTCCTTTGCTAAGGATAAACTTGTGTATCTATGAAGAGTAATAGCAAAAGAAGGAATCCTTATAGATGAAGATAAAGTAAAACCAATAGTTGATTGGCCAATTCCTAAGATTGTAAGGGATGTTAGAAGTTTTCTTGGGTTGGCACAATATGAAAGAGCACATATTAAGGATTTCTCTAAGATAGCTACTCCCCTCATAGAATTGACTAAAAAGAATGTAGGATTTGTGTGGAGTGATGCCTGTCAAAAATCATTTGAAACATTGAAACAAAAAGTTGTTGAGAATTGTGTTTTGAAAATATCAAAAATGGGAAAGCCTTTTGTGGTTGAATGTGATGCAAGTGGTAATCAGATAGGATGTGTTCTTTCACAGGATGGTAGGGTGGCCGCATATGAGTCAAGAAAACAAGAAAACATAAACTTAACTATCTTACTCATGATTTTGAAATACTTGCTGTTGTGCATGCACTTAAGCATTGGAGACATCTATTGTTAGGGGTTAAGTTTGAATTGAAAACAGATCATCAAAGTCTAAAATACATCTTCACACAACCATTGCTTAACAATAGGCACAAGCATTAGATTGAATTATTAAGTAAGTATGATTCTAACATTAATTATCTAGCTGGTAAGGAAAATAAGGTTGCTAATGCATTGAGTTGGAGACCTTTGTGTAATCATGTTTCTGTAATAAATTCTAATTTTCTCAATCAAATTCAAGAAGAAATCAAACACGATCCTTTTTATGCACCTATTTTGAATTCTTTGAATGCGAAGAGGGATCGATGTATGAGGAAAAAATTCATTTGCAGAATGGAACATTGTATTGTTACAATCGGCTATGCATATCTTCTAAATCTCCATTAAAAGTTAAAATATTGCATGATTGTCATGATGCACGTTTTTCTACACATCTAGGTTATTCAAGGACCTATGTTAAAACAAAGTATTCGTACTTTTGGCCATATATGAGGTGGGATATTAGAAAATATGTAAGTGAATGTTTGAAGTGCCAACTTATGAAATCAGAGTTTAAGAGGATGCCTTGAATGCTTCAACCTTTGGATGTTCCAAATCAGAAGTGGGAGTCTATTTCTATGGAGTTTATCACCAAGCTACCTATGACCATAAGTAAGCATGATACCATATTTATTGTAGTCGATCGGCTTACCAAGATGGCACATTTCTTTCCTATGAAAAAGAGTGATACAGCATTGAATGTTGCAAGAATCTATGTGAAAGAAATTTTTCGATTGCAAGGAATGCCTAACAACATAATTTTTGATAGGGATTCTAGATTTACATCAACCTTTTGGAGACCAACATTTGAATCGATTGGAGGTCCTTTTAAAGTTTTGAAAAAGATTGGATCTCTTGCTTATTTGTTGGAATTAATGAGACATTTAAATGTACATCATGTATTTCATGTTAGCTTACTTAAACGATATGTATTTAACGTTTCTCATGTTTTGCAGGACAATTATAAGCTAAAAGATGATGACTCTTTTGAGCTTCAACCTGAAATAATATTAGACAAAAAGGAAAGATTTCTTAGAAATAGATCTATAGTAGAAATTTAAGTGAAATGGCATTCATACCCGGTAGAAGATTTGAGTTGGGTGAAGTTGGATGATTCTCTAAACCATTATCCTTCTTTCCAACTTTGAGGACAGAGTTCTTAAAGGGGGAAGAATTGTAATAGGCCTCTTTTCTAGATAAATAATTCATTTTAAACTTTTTGAACTTCATTGTGGGGATAATGCTTAGAATGAATAATTAGGTCATTTTATGCATGTCGAAAGAATTTTGGGTTGAGAAGTTTCATATTCTCTCTCTAGACCTTATTTGCATCATGTTTTCTAGTGGAATTTTGAAGGTGAAGATGAAACAATTCAGGAAAACTCTGTATGAGAGAAAGGTAGAGCAAGTATAAGAGAATCAATATGTTTGTGCCATTTTTTTGTGAATCATGTTTTAAGTACATCAAGATCCTACATTTAATTCATTTTAAGAAAATGTCTTGTTTTTACTCTCTCTCTAAAATTCTGAAACTTGCAGGGCTCAAAAGTGGCATTTGGAGGTGGATTTGGACCTCGGACGTTTCTAACACTATCGTGCACATCGCAAAATTGAATGAAAGTGTCTCTCACAAGCTTAAGCTAATTCCTCACCATTTTTGAGTTACACGGATTTGAAAAGTGCCATTTTCCAACACTTAAAAAAAATAAAATGAGGGCTTATCTAATTCTATTTGAATCCGTGATTCTGATTCTCATGTGTGACCATGTCTAATTATGGATATTTTTGGATACGTCTTGTTGGTGTTTTTCTCTTATTTTTAACAGGTACACTAAAGAAAGAAAGCACACTACGATCGCATGGCTTTTTGCAAAAGTTTTGGAGGAACTCGAATTTTTCAAAATTTGGTGGATCACACACTTCTTGGTGAGGGCAATGATCAAACTCTGATATAGGGAGACATGCGCATTAACACACGGGATGCACAGAAATTTGAGAATTACCTTGTGATTGAGAGTGAGAGTGAGAGTGAGAGTGAGATTGTGATTGTCAGTGCAAGTGTGAATGTGATTCTGATAGCTCGTGGGTGGTCGAGAGGTAGAGGCTTCGTCAAGAAGCTATTGTCCAAAGCTATTGTAACCATTGATTCACATCTATAATATTAGAATTCTTCCTTCTCTGCATCATATTTGTTTCTACTCTTCTGCATCAGATTTTCTCTTACCTTGTGCAATCTCTACGTTCTTCTCTCCTCTGTTATTTTTGAGTGACCGAAAGATTGTGAGTCGGGATAGATTGTGATTGAGGAAATGCTACAAGTGGTATGAGAGTAGAATCAATCCTCGAGAATGATGGAAGGTCTAACACAAAAGATTCGTGAAAAAGAGGATCTTATTCAGAAGCTTCTTGGAGAATTGCACAAAGAACGAGGCAAAAAGCAACGAGAAGGAGCAACAAATTTGTTTGTGGAGTTGAACGATGAAGTAGATGAAGGTGCAGGAACATCTAGTGTACGTCATGGAAAACAAAAACGCAATTATGAAGATATGGAACCAGGTGAGTTTACCCTTAACCAAGTCTTCAAGAAGGCAAAGTTGAATGATTTTGATGATGAGAAGAAGAGTGGCGAAGATCTTGAGGCATGGATTGAAGA
Source organism: Ceratopteris richardii (assembly GCA_020310875.1). Classification (NCBI taxonomy): domain Eukaryota; kingdom Viridiplantae; phylum Streptophyta; class Polypodiopsida; order Polypodiales; family Pteridaceae; genus Ceratopteris; species Ceratopteris richardii. The sequence goes on from CM035444.1 coordinate 61,260,330, forward strand.
ACTAGAGGATTTATTTGATCTTTGGCAATTTAGTGAAGATTCCAAGGCAAAAGTTGGGATCCTATACCTATGTGGAATTGCGAACCTATGGTGGAAGTTGTATATGCAGACTCGAACGCGTTCTGGTCCTGTTCTATGGAAAGAATTCAGAGAACAAGCTAAAAAATGCTATAGTTCTCCACACTACCATATGGAGAAGAAGATGGAGTTCTACAATTTTTGACAACACGAAAGTGATAAGCATAGCTTATCCATTAATGAGTACAAAAAGAAGTTCCTAGGTCTTCACAAATATGCATTCGAGGTAAGTGGTAATGCTCTAAAGAGTAAATTTGTTGAAGGGTCTCCTGAGGAATTTCACTATCAAGTCAAGGGATCTGGATGCATTCATTTTCTTAATCCTGTTGTGATGGTCGAGAACTTTGAGAAGATGGAGAAGTTCAATTTGCAGAAGGCAAATAGAAGGAGATTCATCGCATTGAGACATATGAATCTTCGATAGTAACCACAATGTCCCATAAATGCTTGAACTTCTTTAGCAGTTTTCAGTCTCGGTAAATCCAAAATGACTTTGATTTTGTCTTCATCCGTGGAAATTCCATTCTTAGAAACAATATGTCCTAAGATTTTCCCTTGTCTCACCATGAAGACACATTTCTCAAGATTGAGGCATACTCGATATTGTCGACATTTGGCAAAAATCTTTTCTAGTTCAGGGATGTGCTCTGATCGTATAGCTGAATATGTACACAGATCATCCACGTATACCTCCATGCTCTTTCTCAAAAATTCCTTGAACACATGACACATCAGTCTTTGGAATGTAGCTGGGGCATTCGTTAAACCGAACGGCATGACTCTAAAGGCGTATACTCCCCATTCAGTTGCAAATGCAGTCTTATGTTGGTCCTCAGGAGCAATGGCTACCTGATTATACCCTGAAAAGCCATCCAAAAAACTATAAACTTCTTTCCCTGCTACACGTTCCAAGAGATGGTCAGTGATCGGTAAGGGATAGCTATCCCTTATGGTTGCCGCGTTCACTTTTTTCAAATTGATGCACACTCTTAACTTCCCATTTTTCTTTGGTACAACCACCAAGGGTGATACCCATTCCGTGTGCTCAATTTCATAGATGAATCCAACATCTAATAACTTATCTATCTCTTCTTTTATCTTGGCTGAATACACATCATTATAAGTATAAGGTCTCTGTTTGGAAGGTTTGGCCTCGGATGTCATGGGGATTCTATGCGCACATATAGATGGATCTACTCCTTTTAAGTCCTTATAAGTCCAAGCAAAGACATCCCGGTATTCTCTTATGAGTCGAATTAACTCTTGCTCTTCTTCCGCTGAGACATCCTGTCCTATGAAAGTACATCGTTCCTCTCCTCCTTCCATGGTTACAACTATTTTCTTGGTTTGCTCTTTATTATCATATGCTATTCCCGGTTGTGCCTCTCTTTTAGGCATTTGAATAGCAATCTTCCTCTCTTCCACTTCGTATTTTTTAAAGTGAGCTGGTACCTCAAATTGGTCTTGAAGCTTGTTATCTTCATCTTCTAACCCCCTTTCAACTTCTAATTCTTCTTTTTGTGTGAGATCCTTATGTTGTTCATTGGCAGTGATATCTATGTTGTTGGTACAAATCCCTAGCTCCATGGGCTCTGGTTCCATTTCAATGCTCTCGTAGTCCTCCTTCCAGTCTTTCTCAATCATTTCTCCTTCTTCTGCCTCCTGAAGGACTACCATATACAGACTAACGTCATAACCCTCGTCGTCAATACATTCGTTCATGGTTACTACTTCTTCGTTTACACAGACATCGAGGGTGGCTAAAATTTCCATCCAACCGTGAGGTTCGAATTCTTCGTCCGGAAATACTTGTGGCATATAAGCTGGATCTTGTACCGATCTCACTACACCTTGTTTCTGCTGCCAACTTTTTCTTCTCTCTTCTTCCTTTTTTGCAGCTTGGCATATCCATAGATGAGTGTCCTCGTTCATCCAGGATTGGTCACTAGAACCTGCGCTATGAACTGATTGATCGTCTTCCTCTTTGTGGATTTGATTCCATTGCAGAGGTGGCACATCTTGATATGTGTACGTATGTAGGTTGATCCTAGTGGTGACTCCTGCGTGTTGTAGGTACACTGCATCTTTTCCCCAGTCTTGTACGACCTTTAGCTGTCTCATGAATGGCCTTCCCAAGATCATTTCATAATTGCTTGGCCTTTCAAAGTGACAAATTGCTAAAGTATGTTCGAATTCCACTCCGCATGTAGTGAAGACTACTCGTTCCAACAATCCTAAGGGTCTTTCCGTATGTCCATCTGCCATTTGAATTTTCATACGTGTTGGTCTTAATGCTGGTTTTCCCCATTTCTCCCAAATTTCTTTGGTAGCAATGCCAACACCAGCTCCTGAATCGAGTATGGCTTTGGTTGTGTAACCCCTATAGGTGATTGGAAGGCAAGTATTTCCTTCATCTCCTTCGCTAAAGTCTCCTACTTTATCCAATGGAATTCTCACCGTTTTCACTTCGTCAGCTACTTCCTTCTTTTCCTTCTTGACTTCCCATTGATTGATCAATTTCTCTTTTAAATGTGGTTTTACCTTTAACAGTTCTTCAAATGTTAAGGTACATGGGATTTTCACCTCTCTAAGACGTTGTATGATTTCCGATGTTTGAACTGATGGATTCGTTTCTCGTCTCGTTATTGATGGAATGCGATACAATTCTGAGTTGTGCTCGTATTCCCCGGTGTAGTTGGGTAGTTCCTTTACATCGTCTTCCACTTCTCTGTCACTTGCATCCATTGGAAAAATTTCTTCTGAATTGAGTTCAGGTATTGAACCCTCTATTTCATTTTCTGCTTTCAATTCTTCAAAGGGCGGTTCCATTCCCTCTACCTTTTTCCACTTGTCCTCTTGAACTCGCGCCCATAGATCCTTAGTCCAATCTCCTTCTATTTCAGGGACTATGGATCCTTCCTTTCTCTCAATACCAATTTCATCATTCAGAGGTCTATTTACGTTAGGCTTTTCCTGAGTGTTTAGGCACTCTTGGAATTTGTCTTCGCCAATTCGGTTGTTTGGTAAAGGTGATGCGGGTTTTTCTAATGTTTGTTGGGCAACTTCTATCAGTTTTTTGCAGATTTCCAATCTTTCTTTCTCTAAGTCGCCTCTCGGATATTCTCTCTCATGTTGTTCTATGGTAGGTCCTGCTTTTATTCTCGCTTTGTATGCCTGAATCCACATGGCTAATTCTTCAGGCATTGGGTTTGCTAATACTGATCCTACCTCCTCCCTTTTATTCTCCTTTTTATTTTCTTCTTCCACTTGTGAGTCTTCTGTTGATTTCTGTTTACTCTTTTCCTTTTCCTTCTTTTGCAATAACTTTTTTTCTTTTATCCTGTCTCTCCTTTGCTTCCATCTTTGGGATCTTTTACTGGCGATACTTTTTTCTGGTTCTTCGGAGTCTTCTACTCTGTGAGGGATGGGTGCATTTCCCTCTTGGTCACTTTGATTATTTTCTTCGGTTTTATCAGGGTTCTCTCTAGCCCTTGCTCTTGTTATGGCTTTTAAAGGTATAGTGTACTCTTTGTCGCTCCCTGATGATTCAATCACTTCTATCACGTTGATCTGCACATTAGATGTGACTTTGTTGGGATTCTTAGGACAATCTCTGAAAAGATGTTCCTTCCCACAATCGCTACAGTAGCCTTCCCAAATTCGTTGTGGTGGTGGTGGGTTTGGCAATGTACATTCTCTAATATAGTGGTCACCTCCACATCTGTAGCATGGTCCTCTGGGTACAGGCGGTCTATTCATTGGTCGAGGTGGCATGGTTGCTCTAGGAGCTGTGTACATTAAAGGTACATAATCCTGCTCGTAATTATATGAACTCTCTGGTCTCTCCATGCCATAAGCATATGGGTCATATTGTTGCCCATATTCCATTATTGAGCTCTCATAACCAGAGTATGTTCCTTGACTAGGTTCGTAAAATGAGTCATATGGTTCACTACTAGTCAAAGGTGTAGCTGGCACTATGGCCCTTTCTAGGTTTTCCTCTGGTTGCGCTATCTTAACTGGGACAACATTCTGAGGGTGGGGCGGTTGTTGTCCTAGCACTGGTTGCGGTTGAGTATATCCCTGATATGCGTATGGTCGTGGTATTGGTGCCTGCGGCAGATATGAGGGATATCTAAAGGCTTCTCCTCCCTGCTGGTTCTGCGGGTATCCATATGGTCTCACATAAGGCTGGGTGGGTCTGGTTTGCCTATTGTAAGGGCAGTTCTCAGTGCTATGGTTTGTGTATCTCTGCTCTATACTGCAATATTGTAGTGGTCCGGGGACAGAGGGTCTATGAGGAGTATAGGCAGGTGGTGGAACTGCTCCCCTAGTACACAAATGAGAAGGATGATCTCCTCCGCACTGCATACATCTTCTAAGCATAGGCATTCTCATAGGATTGGTGGGATAATTCCTCTGTCCTTGAACATTCAGTTTTTTGGCTAACAAGTCGGCAATTTCCTCTACGTTGTTTTTAGGGTTTGATGTGCTGCTTGTTGACTCTTCACTTTTCACACTGCCTTGGGGTATTTTCAAGTCTTCTGCAAGGTTATCTTCTAGGTCTATGCATTCCTTCATGCACTCTTGCAAGGTTTGAACTCTCTTTACATACACTAATGACCTCAAGGTTCCGTTCAACAGTCCTTCTAGGAACAAAGATACCATTTTGTTTTGTGTTGGTCTCTCTTCTACGGGACATCTATCCACATACTGCTTGAATCTCCTGGCAGCCAATCTGACTGACTCAGTCGGGACTTGTTTGAAGCTATGGATTAATGACGAAGAATTGTTTTTAATTCCAGATTTGGTAAATTCTTCAATCATTTCTTGATACACCTGATCCATGTTCTGAAAGGTATTTGGATCCAATGGCTGAAACCAGGCCAAAGCTGTGTCTGACAAGGTAAGGCCAAAAGACTCATATTGAATCATGAAGTCATCTACCTGCTCGGCTCTAATTACTTGTTTAAATTCTGCTATGTGATTATAGGGTTCACTAGAGCCATCATAATGATTTCTCATGCACTTGGCCACTTGGATCGGCCTTAGTCTCCTTCCTGCTTCAGGTTGTCTAAGCATTACAGGGTAGTTGGGTCTTCCTATTGGTATACCTGGTCCTCGTACTACCTGTGGTCTGACTGGAGCATGAGCTCCATGTCTTGGATCCATCGCTGGTTGTGGCCGGTAGTTAGGATTAGTGGCAGGCATTGCAAATTGTACATGTGTTCTGACGGGGATCTGGGTTTGTTGAGTTTGTTGTGTTTGTCCTGATTGTTGAATTGAATTATTTTGAGAAGTTCCATGTGGATTCCGTGATGTAGTGGCTTGGTCCCTTGGGGGGAACACTGGGATGTTCTGATATTTTAATTCAGCTCTCTCTAATTCTGTGATTGGCCAATATCTCCTGTGATTTTTGTCCAAATATGTGATGATGGTGGAGAATTCAGGATCTTGTAACTCATAGATGGTAACTGGATTAGGAGCAGCTTCCCATATAGAGGAATGGGCTCTGAGCAGGTGCTCCATTCCGTTGATCAAATACACATCTATCAGAGTATCATCCTGTGGAACTAAGTCTCCTCTCCAAAGTTTAGTAATTGTTGATCTCCCTCTAGGAGTAGCTACTTGTTCTTCGGCTCCATATCCGTTTAAGCTCGAAGCATTATTTTCCTCACCACGCTCATTAATGATTTCAGGGTGTTCTGTGACCACGTATTGAATGTCTTGTTTGTCCATGTACAGTCCTCCTATGTACTTAACTGCTGGTCTTGGCACTATGTAGGCCTCTGATGCCTTCCTCAGTCTGGCCACTGATCTGTTTAGACCATCCAAATAGATAGGTATCTCATTGTGGTTGGTGCTCACATACTCTAAGGAAGTTCTGTATTCGCCCTCAATGATGGACATCTGGCCAATCATGGGCACAGTGTTTTGCATATCCTCGGAAGCCATGGGGATTTCTTCTTCTGACTCACTCGAGGTCTCAGAGTAGTGTGAATGGCTACTTGGTTCGGCTGCACTCCCTACGGAAGAGATTACACTTCTTCGGCTTCCTAGGGTTCTTCCGGATCTCAGGTTCATTCACTTAAGAGCTCTGATCAAATCTTGTCCTCCTCTAGCCTCTAGAATTCTAAGATATGGCTTAGCAGTCTAGGAAAAAATTAGGCTGGAAAATGACTGAAGGAAAATTTCAAGTCACGATACTTGACTCTCACGATCTCTGAGGAAACGATCGCTGACTGACACGATACTTGGTCGAAACGATCGCTGGAAAACGATCTCCGCCCAGACGATACTTGATGGACACGATACACGATACCTGAGTTTGAAACGATACTCGATACCTGAGTTCAGACGATCCACGATACACGATACTTCCCCCAAATGATCTTTGACAAAACGATCTCTGGACTCCACGATCTTTGGTCAACACGATACACGATCGACGATACTTGGCTCAAAACGATACGCGATCGCTGGTAAGTATCGCGATCTCTGTGACGGGATACATGATACTTGACCAAAACGATACACGATCTCTATCTCTACGATACTTGGATAAACAATACACGATACTTCACAAGTATCGCGATCTTCAGGCCACGATACACGATATTTCACTTAGACGATACTTGCCACTGACGATACACGACCTTTGATCAGTATCGCGATCTCTATTGACCCGACGATACACGATCTTTCACGTAACGATCTTTGACAAAACGATCTCTGACCGCAACGATACACGATACTTGTCAGGTATCGCGATCGCTGGAAACCAGACGATACCGATACTTGGCCAAAACGATATCTCACCGAAACGATACCGATCTTTGACCTCAACGATCGACGATCTTTGGCAAGTATCGCGATCTTCGAACACGATACTTGAGCCAACGATACACGATCTTTGGGCTCAAACGATCTCTGATCGAGACGATACCGATATTTGGGAAATATCGCGATACTCGACCACAGGAGTCCACGATACTTGACAAGTATCGCGATCTTCAACCGTGGGAGCAAAGACGATACTTGACCCAACTTCAAATTTTTGCTAATGTTTTTTGAGATTTGATGTTTCCCCCTTGCTCACTTAGCTCTTCTCTCTTACCCTCACCCACTGTATCAATCCACAAACAATTTTTAGCCCCCTGAAAGCCCAAACGATACTCAGCGCAGATCGTTTTTTTGACTGAAAGTGATTTTTCTGAATGATGTAAGAGGATTAACACCTAGCAGACTCACCTCTGATGCTCTTTCAACACCTTTCTCACTTTCCCTTGCTTTGTAAAGCTCCAGGTCACCTATATACTCGCCCACGATCTCTGCAACTCTCACGATACCCGACTGCTCTCTCCACGATACTTGTTCAACAAGTGAATTGAAAAATGGAACTTTTTTGGCTTTTATACTTGGAAATTCCTAGCTTACAAAAAAGGAAAATTTTTGAACAACACTAAAGCCTACTCTACTCTCCACTCACTCCTACTCTACTTCTTCTACTCTCTTCCCTAATCTATCAACTCACTACACACACTCCAAGAATGAGAAGTAGCAAGTGCGGCTGAAAATGACTTACCAAAGAAGAGAAGATTTCCGCTCCTCCAAGTTCTTCAAAGCAAAAAGCTACTTACCATCACACGAATGCCTCGGTTTGATTCATCACTCCCCGGCAACGGCGCCAAAAAGTGTGTTGACCTAAGCTTCAACTTAGGGACTTGCGGAGAAAGAGACTATACCTCAATCCCCTCACAAGTGCATATAGTGGGGATACACGCTTTTAATTATCAATCCAAAGAGTATGCAAACCTAGCCGAGTGTATGAAGACATGCAATCACGTAATGGTCAATGCAATTGAATTACTGAAGAATGAAAATGAGGTAAATACTTATCCTAACAAGCTTCAACTGTAGGTCAAGACGAAACGATACTTGGTGCAGCAGCCGTCAGTATTTTGGACTTTTCGCCTAGCTCAGGGCTCCAAACATAGCGAATAGCATATGCGTTTCGAAGCTCTCGAGAAGACGCATCCAATGACAGTGGTTTCACTCAATTCCGACGCTCCTACTTCAAGTTATGACAGAAATACTGAATCGCGAAAATACTTTCCTACGCTTCAGCACTTCCTACACTTCGCACACACCTCTCCTACAGCAAAGAAACACTCTCAAGGATAGACAACAATCACAAGCACTCTTTCCAAGCAATACACATGCATACAAGCTCACGAAGAAGAAGATAGAGAGGGAAGAAGACACAAATTCGAATTTCTGTGCTCTCTATTCTCACAATGGCAAAAGTCTTTTACAAAGAGTCACATTTGACTTATATACTAGTGCCCTAAAAATGGTCCTTTCACACAAGTGACCGGCACTTTATTCACTAAAAGCTAATTTCCTACTATTTTACATGGGTAAGCTTCTATTCTTCTGTGGGAATGCATCTAGAGGACTCCTCTAGTGCCTTTACAAAGGGAAATATATTACAAGAATGAATATGTTACAAAAATATGTGGTCCAAATCGGAAAAATTTTGGGGCCCGTCTTTTTTCTCTGCTTTGTGCGCTCTTTAGCTCTGCAACAATCATCTCATTCACTTTTAGATTCATGCACCTGTGTATGATGCTTACTACCTAATGGATGAAAATATTAATCAATATCATAGGGTAAGTTTAGCTTTTGTTTATCCTCTTCATACCATGATCTTTGTTCATCAAATACAACATCCACACTTGTGGTAAATTTCTTTGTACGATGGATTAAAGAACCTCTATCCCATTTGAGTTGAATCATAACCAATAAATACAGCCTTCGTTTCCCTTTTGTCCATTTTCCTCTAATTTGTGAAGGTACATGCAACATATGCTAAGAAACCAAAAACTTTGCAATGATCTAGTATTTGTTTTCTACCATTCCATGCCTCATATGGAGTCATAACTTTAAGAGATTTGGGTGAAATTCTATTCAAATGATACACAGTAGTAGATATAGGTTCTGATCATAGATGATGTGGTAGCTTCTTCTCCTCAAGCATAGTCCTTGCTTATCCTACTAGGGTTTTGTTCCTCCTCTCTGCAATACCATTTACTTGAGGAGAGTACCTAGTAGTTGCTTCCCTTCTAATGCCTTTATCCTACCAATGCTCATCAAACTCTTTGGTGAAGTATTCATTACCTCCATCAGCTCTAAGTTTCTTCAATGATCTACTTCTATGATTTTCCACATGTGCTAGGTACATCTTGAAGCACCCAAATACTTCACTCTTTGTTATAATTTATGGAATAATGGAATGTTAAATGGATTTAAATGTCTTCAGGTTTTTAATGTGATTGTGTTTTGATTTATCAAATGAGGAATCATGAGGTCATGAATGCGCATGGATCTACTCATATATTTTTAAAGATATTTAAAATATAGTATTTTATATATTTTTGGAAAAAATATTAGATCACTTATAAAGCAACGTTTTGTAAATAAACAAAATTTTCCATAAATGGATGCTTTTTGAAGTGCCACCCTCATGTATCTTCTATTTCCTATAAATACACATACTCTAGGAGGCTCATCCATCAGAGTATGTGGGGGGAGATTGTACCCAATCTTGTGTTCAATCTTGTCTTTCTCTCTCTCTCTCTCTCTATTCTATGTGTGTTTTTGTGAGATTCTATTATTCTATTATCTCTATGTACATGCATATACAAGATCCAGGTTATAAAAGTCATACCAAACCTTTATGCATCTATGGAGGTGTACTTATCGACATCCATTAGTGATTTGACGCCTGTTTTGGTTCATTTATTCTCGTCTGATCCAAGTTTGCATTTTTCAATTCACATTTTAAATTTTTTTTTTCATGTTCACCAGTGTTCCTTGAATCAGCTACTGTCTATTGTCTATTGTTTACTATCACATTGTACACTATGCACTATGCAGTGTGACATTGTCACACTATCACACTATGACATTGTCACACTATCACACTATTACATGTGCAATGTGGAGTGTTCTCTATCCCAATTTCGTTCGGTTCCTTTATAAATTTGGTTTTATCACTTCATTTTATCAATTCATTTTATCAAATTTTTCTATCAATTTGGTTAATGAATTCAGTTAATCCATGTGATTACTCCTACAGCTTGTCAATTCATTTGGCCAATTTGGTTAATCCATGCAGTTACTAACTACTGCTGCTTACTCCAAGGCATCGACTAAGGCATAGAACTATGGCATCTTTGGCTTCTCTAGCATTAATGGTTCTCTTGGTTCGGTAGGCTACTGGCAAACTCTCTCTAACTAATGAGTGGCATTAAGAGCTTACTTATTTCCCAGTTAGCATGTAGGGGATTTGAACCCACCACCTCTGACTTGCAGGAGGTATGCTTTATCCACTAGTCTATTCTCACATATTGATACCCCATTACTTTTAATTTATATTTAGCATTAATTCTGCCTCTCTTTTTCTTTAATATTTCCAAGACAACCTTCTCTTTTCTATTTCAATTCCAACATTGATAAAATTGTTTTTACATATTTAGCAATAGATTTTGGTTCTATATAAGGACATGGACCCTACCCTTACTACAGGGGATTTTGGTACAATATCCCTACCCAAGGTACCCCTTGAGCAATAGTTGGAGCTTTTGGCATTAAATTAAATTCACAATCATAGTAACTTCGAATTTTCCATTTCTATGCATGTGTTCTTTTTTACATGGAATGTGCTTATGATTGTTGAGTGGTGGGACATATGATTGTCCATCCATGTCTATTTTATTCTTATCAATTGAGATCAATTTCTCATCAATTGGGAGGCATGTTATACTTTATGGAATAATGATATGTCAAATGGAATTTAATGTCTTGAGGTTTTTAATGTGATTATGTTTTGATTTAGCAGGTGAAGAACCATGAGGGTGTGAATGCACATGGATTTACTTAGATGTTTTTGAAGATATTTAGAAGATAGTATTTTATATATTTTTGTGGAAATAGTAGATCACTTAGAAAGTGACATTTTGTAAATAAAGCAAATTTTTTGCAAGCACACGCTTTTCAAACCATCACCCTCATGTATCTTCTATTCAGGATGTAATGAAAATACCTATAAATACACATACTCTAAGAGACTCGTCCATCAGAGTATGTGGGGGGAGATTGTACCCAATCTTGTGTTCAATCTTATCTCTCTATCCTATGTGTGCTTTGGTGAGATTTCGTTATTGTATTATCTCTACATACATGTGTCTACAAGATCTAAGTTATAATAGTGGTATCAGAGCTTGCATGCATCTATGGAGGTGTACTTCTCTGCATCCATTCATGATTCAGTACATCTTTTGGTTTGTTTATTCTCCTTCAATGCATGTTTGCGTATTTCCATTCACATTTTTTTTCATGTTCTTTGGTGTTCCTCGAATCCTCTACTCTATTGTTTATTGTCACACTATCACACTATGCATTGTGCATTTTTCCATATGACATTGGCACATTGTTACACTGTTACATTGTTACACTATGACACTATCATACTATCACATTGTTATACTATGCACTCTGCCCTATCTCAGTTTTGGTTCGGTTTGTTTATCAATTTATTTTATCAATTCTTTTTGTTAAATCATTCTATCAATTTGGTTAATGCATGTAGTTATTCCTATGACTTATCAATTCATTTTATCAATTCGGTTACTCAATTCAGTTCATCCATGTGGTTACTCCTATGACTTACTCCAAGGCATCGACTAAAGCATAGAACTATGCCATCTTTAGCTTCTCTAGCACTCATGGTTCTCTTGGTTCCCTTTGGTTCCGTTGGCTACGCATAACCCTCTCTAGCTAATGAATGGCAATAAGAGCTTAGTTATTTTTCTATTTAGTATGTAGGGGATTTGAGCTCACCACCTCTCCCTTGCAAGAGATATGCTTTATCCACTAGCCTATTCTCACATATTAATACCTAATTACTTCTAGTTTATATTTAACATTACTTTTGCCTCTCTCTTCCTTTTTATTTTCCAAGACGAAACCTTTTCTTTTCTATTTCAATTCCAACATTGCTAAAATTCTTTTTACATGTTTAGTAATATGTTTTGGTTCTATATAAGGCCATGGACCCTACCCATAGTATAGACGATTTTGGTACATCATCCCTCCCTAGGGTACCTCTTGAGCAATAGTTGGAGCTTTTGGCATTAAATTGAATTCACATTCACATTAACTTCCAATTTTCCATTTCCATGCATATGTTTTTCCTTATATGGAATATTTTTATGATTTTTCAGTGATGAGACATGTGAATGGCCATCCATGTCTATTTCATTCTTATTAACTAAGGTCATTTTCTCATCAATTGGGAGGCATATCATACTTTATGAAATAATGGAGTGTTAAATGGATTTAAATATCTTCGAGTTTTTAACATGATTCTGTTTTGATTTAGTAGGTGATGAATCATGAGGGTGTGAATGCATGTGGATTTAGTTAGATATTTTTGAAGATGTTTAAAAGATAGTATTTTATATATTTTGTAAAAATAGTGGATTTCTTAGAAAACGATGTTTTATAAATAAAGCAAATCTTTTTGCAAACGTACGCTTTTCAAAGCACTACCCTCATGTATCTTCTATTCAAGATGTAATGAAAATACCTATAAACACACATACTCTAAGAGACTACTTCATCAAACTATGTGGGGGGAGATTGTACCCAATCTTGTGTTCAATCTTGTCTCTCTCTATTCTATGTGTGCTTTTGTGAGATTTCATTATTGTATTATCTCTGCATACATTTCTTTACAAGATCCTAATTATAACAGTGGTATTAGAGCCTTCATGCATCTATGGAGGTGTACATCTATGCATCCGTTCATGATTTGCCACCTATTTTGGTTCATTTATTCTTGTCTGGTCCAAGTTTGCATTTTTCATTTCCCATTTTTTTTCATGTTCGTCTGTGCTCCTCGAATCCACTACTATCTACTATTTAGTGTCACACTATCATATTGTGCAAATTGAACTATGCCCTATGACATTGTCACACTATCACACTATTACACTATCATATTGTGATACTTTCATATTGTTACACTATGCACTGTGTACTATGTCCTGTCCCAGTTTTGCTTCAGTTTGTTTATCAATTTGGTTTTATCAATTTGGTTTTACCTATTTGATTCTCCACAAGAGCCAAATATCTTTTGAAGCATGAAAAGACTTCATCTTTGTGTTTCATAAAGTATAATATAGTCCACCTACTACAATCATCAATGAAGGAGACATAATATTTTGATCCAAATATTGAAGCATCCTTGCTAGGTCCCCATACATCTGTATGAAGAAAATCCAATAGATCTCCATGCATATATCCTTTCTTCATGCATAGTAACCTGTGAGACTTTCCAAATTGACATGCACTACACTTAGAACTCATGTGTTGTTTTGACAAGTTAGGGAGTCCAAGTACACTTTGGTCCCTATAAATTTGCTTTAATGATCTTTCACCAATATGTTCTAACCTTTTGTGCCATACTTCCAATTCTGTGAGTGTCTGACTACCATAATTAAAGGGAGCAATGTTTCAAGTGTCTTGTAATTCAAATGTGAACAATCTACCTATCTTTTCACCTCTTGAAATTCTCCTGAATACTTGACTTGGATCTTCAAAAAATTCTCCTGCTTTTGGGAACCTGACTTGCAACCCTTTCTCTACTATCTGCCCAACACTTATCAAATTCTTTCTAATGGTAGGGACATAGAGTACCTTACTAAGTAAGTTGATGTTTCCATCAAGTTCTTTGACATTTCCTATTTTCTCCACAGCGTGTCTTGTATCATCTCCTATTTGTACCTCATGCTTGTTCCTTGGATCTTCTAAATCTAATAGGAGGGCCACATTTCCTGCCACATGATTGGAACAACCTGAATCTATTTAGAAAACATGCTCATCAAATTTACCTTCTGGCATGGTCATATTCATGATTAGCAATGAGTCCTCTTGATTTGAGTCTTCTGTGTAGTTATTGAAGTCTCTTCTTCCTCTATTGCCTCCTTGATAGTTTGAATGGTTGCAATTGTTATGGTTGCCATGGTAATTGATGAACCTTCCTCTTGAGTAGCCATAACTTCCTCTATTGTAGCCTCTGCCTCTTTGATTCATGGAATTTCTAAAGCAATTTTCAGTTGTATAATTAGTTAATCCACAAATAGAGCATTAATTAGAGACTTGGGATCTCCCCCTGCCTTGTCTTCCTCCTCTACCTCTACCTCTACCATGTCTTCCTCTACCTGCATAATTAGCTTGATGTGTACCTACTTCATCATCCACTTTCTTTCCTCTTCCTTTATTTTCTTTTGACTTTATTAGTATACAAAGCTGAAGATTGATTACCTTTGGAGCTTTCTCCATTCTTGATAAGCTTGACCTCTTGAGTAAGTATTTGTCCTATAAGTGTGTTGAAATTTGGTATATGCATATCCATGTATAGATCCATAGTTATGGTGAATGCTTCCCACTTGTTATCTGCCTTCAAGCCATTGATGAACTGCCTTACAATTTGCTCTTCATCTATTACCTCTCCAATGCTTCCCAATTGATCTATCATGTCCTTGAGCTTTGTGACAAAATCAGCCACATTTTGTTTGTGAGCTTTCTTGAGAGTTGTGAATTCTAGCCATAGTTGATGCTTCCTGGCCTTTGTACTTGAAGAGAAGAAGGATTCAAGTGCATTCCACACATCCTGAGATGTTTTCCAACTTCTAATGTGAGGCAACAAAAAATTTGAGATAGATTTGAGGAGATAAGACCTTGCAAGTGCATTCTTGGAGCACCATGTGCTCAATCTTGTTGATATATTTAGGTAGTGATGTGTGTGAACACACTAGGACCGCCGGGGCACTTTTTTCCCTCTTTAGGAGGTTCTTTTCCCCCGGCTTGTATATACGCATATTGCCCTAATGGGCTACTTATCTTTGTACATTCTCTACTAATACATTCAGTATTGTGTGTTTGTGCTCGAAGCTTCTTCTTCTTCCTTGTGTTGTTCGCGTGCTTCTGCAGACATCTATCTCCAACAATTGGTATCAGAGCAGGTCGTCGTTTCATCTAGGGCGCCATCGACACTCCTCCGTTTGCAGTCTTAGATTCGCATGAAATTTGGTGAGCATACTCAAGATGTTTCAGAGATCAAAACAACTTCGCTGAGTGGTGCCGAAATCGCGATCTGAGCTCGTTTCGGCCTTCGAATGCACTATCGCAACACTTGTGCAGGCTATTTTTTCCTTTTGTGCCAAAGGTATATACCAATTTCTATTTGCCAGTTTAAGCGTCTTGAAGTCTGCTACAGGTCTAGCATAACTCATCTGGGCAGTTCTGATCAACTTTTTGAGATACAACCAATTTTTTGCATCAAGGTATTTTAGTCACCGGCCATGGCTGAAAGTAGTGATGTATTCTGTATGTTGGCTGTTGAGGATAAGTTGGATGGTACCAACTACCCATTGTGGGCTTATATGATGCGACATGTATTGGTTGCAAAAGGATTGTGGAACATTGTGCAGGGTGTTGAAAGACGTCCTGTTACACCTCTGACTACAGGTACTGCAAATACAGGTGCTGGAGCTGATGAAGATGGTGTCAAAGATGATATTCCACAGATTCTTGTTTGTGCTGCTGTTTTTGCTGCACCTAGAGAAGATTCGCTGGGATGGCAGAGATGCCCAAGGACATGCATTGATAGCTTTGTCTGTCAAAAGTGCCATTATTCCTCATATTCGCTCTTGTAGAACAGCTAAGGATGCTTGGGATACACTTACCACATTGTACCAAGCTAGGAATGAGGCTCGTATTGCTTACCTCCGAAAACAATTGGAGAGTGAGCACATGAATGAAGGTGATTCTATGGACAGTTTCCTAATGAAGATCAAAGACTTGAAGGAACAGTTGATTTCTACTGATGAGGTTATACCAAATAGCTCACTTGTGCAGACCATTTTGAATGGTCTTCCTGATTCATATCAGAGTTTTGCTTCTACTCTTCATTTGATGATGAAAGGCAATCCGAATGCCTTATCATTTGAGGAGTTAGTCTTTGTTTTGTTGCAGGAAGATCAGTCCAGGCAGAACAGGTCCATTATGCGAGTTGCAGATCAAGCTTTCCTGGCTAGTAAAGGAAAATGGAGCTCTTCAACTAGTAAGCAGAAATCTGCTAATTCTGCATATTCAAAGAAGGAAGATAAAGATGAGAAGAAATCAGAAAAGCAAAAATTGTTTTGTAAGTATTGTAAAGGGAATGATCATATCATAAAGAAATGTCCAAAACTGGCTGCTAAAGAGGCAAAAAAGAAAGAGGCTGGAATGGTTGTTGCAGAGGCCTGTACACCAAAAACAGAGTCTGCAAATCTTGTGCAGGAAGAAAAATGGGTGTTTACTACAGTCTCTAGTTTTGACCCATCTTCTCATGATCAATGCATGTTTGCAGTAGACTCAGATGTTTGGTATTTTGATAATGGTGCAACCGAACATATTACCTCACAACGGAGTTTCTTCTCTTCACTCGAGCTTGCCCCTACAGGGAATACTGTTACATGCGCCAACAACTCCTCTTATCCTATTATGGGAGTTGGTAAGATCATTTTGACTACTGGTGATGGTAGTTCTTTCACTTTGTAAGATGCTTTATTTGTGCCAAGGATAAAAAAGAACCTGTCATCAGTTTCTGCATTAGCCAAGATTGGCTTGGTTGTGAAATTTGTTGATGACAGGTGTACAGTTCATGATCTGTCAAATGGCGATGTGATTATTGCTTCTGGCATTTCATGTCGTGGGCTGTATAAGCTCATAGACTATGAAAGATCAGTTAATGATTTGGCATGTGCAGTAAATGATTCTTAGGCTATGTCAGATGCAAAGCTTTGGCATGCACGCTTTGGTCATCTGAAATTTGCTAGTTTGCTACGCCTGTAGAAATCTGAAATGGTGTCCTCGTTGCCCAAACTTGAGGCACCTGGAAAACATGTTTGTGAAGGTTGTATTTTGGGCAAAATGCAGCGTTCATCCTTTCCAAAAGATGGTTCAGTTCGGGCTACTCAGAAATTGCAGCTTGTACATAGTGATGTCTGTGGTCCTATGTAGACACCTTCTTTTGGAAATTACCTTTACTTCGTGACTTTCATTGATGATTTTTCCAGGCATGCATGGGTATATCCATTGAAGGCAAAGTCCAAAGTGTTCATGTGCTTCAAACAGTTTTTGGTTTTGGCTAAAAATCTGTCCGCATGTAAAATGGGCACCCTTCGTTCTGATCGAGGGGGGGAATATATGTCTTCTGATTTAAATGCATTTTTGGCTGAATGTGGGATAAAACACCAGTGTACAGTGCCGTATACACCTCAACAAAATGGAGTTGCTGAATGAAAGAATAGGTCACTTATGCAGATGGCGAGGTGCATGGTCAAGAGTCAAGCTTTACCTCATAGTTTCTGGCTTGAGGTTGTCATGTGTGCAGCATATGTACTGAATAGGTGTCCCACTAAAGCACTGCAGTCTGTCACTCCATATGAGGCTTGGCATGATCGCAAGCCATCTATTGCTCATCTGCGTGTTTTTGGTTGTTTGGCATATGCTTTAAGAAGTAAAAATTATGCACCAAGCTCAAAGAAATCATCTCTGCAATCTGACTAAGAAAAGTGAGAGATGTGACAGTGAACAATACACTTCACAAAAGCATGAAAATATGAAGTCAAATGATCATGAAAATGAAAGTATATTGATTGTACAATACAATGGACTTACTGATACATATTTGTGCCTTGAAACCACACCTTGATATTCCATAAAGCTAAGCTCATGGAGGTCTTAAAAAATGCGACTAGAAGGTCATGTATTTATAGTGATCTTTGGAGCCAAGATTTTAATTTGAATCTTCCTATAATCACTCTCCAAACTTTTTAGTAATTGATTTGATTGTCCAACTACCTTAAATCACAAATTCGTGGCTTATTTTCCCTTTTTTCATCAAGTGGACTTAACCACTTTAGATTCCTTTTACTTTTACAAAGTAAAGAATAAAAAAGTTACAAGGGATAGTTCACAAGTGAACTCTTTAATTTCCATACATTGTCTTCACTTTAAAGCTTCTCCTATGACCTTGTGAGACTCAAGCCAATACTTAGGCTTGTCATAGACTTGCTCCAATAATTATCACTCCTTAGAGCTCGAATCCTTATGAATAATAGGTCATTGGAAAATTTACTAGTGTCCACTTTATGTGTGAAAATCATGGCATCATTTGATTTAGTAGATTGTGAGAAACACACCTTTTATGCTCTCGGGGTCTATCTTTGCACATCCCTGAAAAGTCAGGATTACCACCTATGAGTGTTCAACTTGTAATTAGCACATAGCTTGAGGATAAATTCAACTCTTATGTGTATTAACTACTCAACCCTATAAGTCACCTTCATCTAAGAGGGATTTAGCTAATCGTAATCAAGCTAGTAGTATCGATCAATTGACATTGCATGTTTCATTCACAAATAAAAAGTTTTTTTGGTCTAATCTATGTGCAAACGTATCTATTTTGTATCAATTCCTTCTCATTGATGAACATAGGGTATTGTATTGCTCTAATCTGAGGCTCATAAGGTGTATTATACACTCCAAGAGAAAAAGGTTTGGTCTTGTCTTTA
Source organism: Ceratopteris richardii (assembly GCA_020310875.1). Classification (NCBI taxonomy): domain Eukaryota; kingdom Viridiplantae; phylum Streptophyta; class Polypodiopsida; order Polypodiales; family Pteridaceae; genus Ceratopteris; species Ceratopteris richardii. Next base: position 61,279,097 of record CM035444.1, read on the forward strand.
TTGGATGGAACAAACTTCAACACTTTTGAAGCACAAATTTTTACTACTCAAGCTTCTCCAAGTATTCACAGTGGTATCAGTGGTATCAAAGCTACATCAAGATAGGTGATGATTTTCCTTCAATGATTGAAAAGCTTGATATAAATAACTATGCTGCTTAGAAATCAAAATGGAAGTTTACTTGCAAGGTAGAAATCTATCTGGAATTATAGCAAGTGATGAATTTCTACCTACGCAAGATCCAAAGGAGGACCTACACATGAGGAGACTTAGAAGCCGACACTTTGGCATGCAAGAGATGCTCAAGCCAACTCATATATCTTAAAATATATTTTTGATTTCTTGTTACCACATTAAAGGATGCAAGACATCTCAAAAAACCTAAGATGCACTTGAGACATTCTTCTATGCTAGCACAAAAGCTAGGAAGAACCATCTATGTAAGGAATTCAACCAAATGAAGAAGAAACCAAAGAAAATTATCATAGAGTTTGTCATTAAAGGCAAGGAGGTTGCTGATAAATAAGCTTCAATTAGAGAGCTGATTGAAGAAGAGGTTATCATGAGGCAAATCGTAGATGGAATCAAAGATTACAAGCAATTGCAATCCTTCACAATAGCCTATGATCTTATCATGGATGTGCGGACTCCTAATTTAAAAATATTCCTTGGAAAGCTCTTCAATCAAGAGGCCAAGCAAAATTTGAAGGAGGGTAACTCTTATGAAGGTAGCTCAACAAGTGCTCTTTATGCATACAAGAAAGATAAGAAGCACAAAGGCAAGAAGAAGGAACATGATGATGAGGAGATTCCCCAAGATAACTATGCAACCAAGAGCAAGTGAAAAGGAAGAAGAAATGAGAAAAGCACCACAAGTCAAAAGGACAAGAGATCAAACCTTGTGCCTTTTGTAAAGACCAACTACAACCCTCAAAATTGATGGTTCAATTGAATGAATTGAAAAGAAGGTGGTAGAGGCAGATTTGGTGACACCAGACACCAAGGTGGACAAAATTACAAAAACAATAGGAACTACAACAGAAATGATTTCAACTACTTAGAGGACCAACCCCATGAAGATTCATTATTCCTAATGAATCTAAGTCACAAAAAAGGTAAAAAAGATGAACATCTGCTCTATATATATTCTAGTTGTTCAAACCATGTTTCAGGTAATGCTACTCTTCTAACTGACTTAGAGAGATCAAAGAATAAACATGAAGTACAAACAAGGGATGATACCAAGCACAATGTGGAGAAGATTGGGAATGTCAAAGCTGTGAGGAGATGGATTAATACTTGATGAAGATGAAGTGGTGTTGAAAAATCTTTGCATTACACCAGCCAAATGAACTCCAGAGATATGTGGTGGGACTTCTTAGCTTACCAAAGGATGTATAAGACACCCTATGTACCTCGGAAGATCACTCTCAAAAAGATGAATCAAAATAGACAAATTTGACTAGAAATCAACATGAAGAAACCTTCTATTTTGGTCATGTATGCTTCAAAATTTCACTCAGTGCTCTATACTAAGAGAAATAAGTTTAGCAATTCACCTATGTAATCCGGACTGTAGCTCAATGATGAGTAGCACCTCCTTTAATGTCAATCCGGGAAGACGTGAGGATGGTATGAAGACCTCGAGCAAGTGGCGGCACAAGTGCGTGAGTGAGAAGCACACTAGCATGCACACACATACACACACACGCGCACACAAGGCAAGACAAAGAGTGAGAATCAATGGAGCTTTTAGATTACTTTCAAAATGCCCATACAAGTTCGTTTCAATTACAATCTAACCTCAAAAATGAGCTCTCTAGCTCTTTTTATAGTTTTTGACTAGGTTTTGGCCCTGTCCAGACCTAGTGTCCGGCCTAGTTAAAAATTAGGTTCCAGGGCCAATTTGAGGGCTCAAACGGAGTCTAAAAAATACGAAAATTGATATGTAGGTACTTCTAAGGCTCCTCAAGCTCAAGGACTCCTTGGCTTGCACAAAATGGAGCTACAAAAATATGAAATGGTATGTACAATGACTGTTAGTGATAAGAATCACTGTTAAAATATGTAGATTTGGGAAAATTTGAAGGGCCTATCTGCCAGATTTGCGTCTACTACTTTGTCTACTTACTCCTTCACTTTGTTCTGACTCTCTCCGCTGGCTTCTTTGTCTAGTCAGTCCTTGGGTGCCCATACTGCTCTCAACACCCCCCCTCTCTCGCGTCTGTCGTCCCTGACAGACCCTTGTTGCTGGGAGTGTTGGATGTAATATTCCACAACCTGAGTGGCAAGCTGATGTTCTTGTATGCGTAGTCCTCTGGCCAAATCTGTCATCATACGATCCCAATCGATTGGTCCTGGAATGTCCGGATGTGGCAGACGTAACTGATCTGCATGGATCGCTTGTTCTACTGCGAATAGATGTAGCAAATGTGTGGGTCTGGGAATGAAAATTTCGGAATTGTATTCCCAGAATCCCGTAGAGAACATTTCCTCAAATGTCTGCTTGAAGCATGCGGGCAAGTACTTTATTCGTGCATGCCAAGCAAAGATGATAGTGACCGAGGGAGTTTGGCTCATGTCATAGACTAGATCCTTGTTGCCTTGAGCGAATCCAGGGGCGGAGATGTATGGAGCTTGGACATTCCGAAAGGTTTTGAAGACAATGGTCATGAGCTCGAATATCTTCATACACATTTTCGCTGCTATGTCGGGTACATTATTTAGGCGTACGGACCAGTGCCGAATTGTTGATATCATGTAAGCTACGGTTGGGGTCCCTCGAGGTGGAGCAAAATATGGGTAGTTAACCCAAGCCGAGCACTCTTTATTGTTGCGTACCTTGATTGCAAATGCTTGCCAGGATCTGCGACGTACCACTGGACAATAGCATGGATTATACTTGATATATAGTGGCATGGTTGCCCAGGTACTCATCATCTCTGGGTAATCGGTGAGTAAACGTGCATGCCAATTAGGTTGGAAGATCGAGCCAGCACGTGCATCGGTCGGTAAATCCCCTATTTCAAATTGAGTAGCGATGTGGGCTCCTTCCCTGTATGTCTTTTGACTTCTGCATTATAATCATGTAGTAAGACAAAATAAGGCATGTATTGCGATTCTGATGTTGTGATTAACCGTTGATGGGATAAATGTTGAAAGTAGGAAGACCGAAGGACTGTTTCTTCCAGATTTGTGAGAGATTGCATTTGCACGGCCACACGATCATCATGTGTCTTACCCACTTTCTCGACCCTTCTGACCCAATTTGGAACTTGAATTTCTAACGTGTCTTGTCCTTCTTCTGTAGTTCGACCACCAGGCGTCGGCATAGGCTCGTATGGCTCTTCATAGCTGTCATCGACGGGGATTTCCACTACTGTTTCAGGTTCTGGTTCTTCAATGGGCGAGGGTGGCCGTTCATATGGTAATAGGCGTGCTTGAAGTTCTGCCACCTGTTTCCGGAGGGTCTCCATTTCTTCTGTAGATTGTTGCAAGATTACAGGCTCCTGTTGAGCAGTGGTTACACTGGCTATCTGTTTCTTTAGATCGGCACATTCAGTCTCTAGTTTTTCATATGACTCCAAGAAATTTGCATGCTCCTCAAGTAAGATGCGGATGTCTTCTGATGGAACTGCTCTATATCTGGTAGGGCTAATGGTTGCTCCTACGGTTCCTTCCATAGCCGCTTCAAAGTTGTCTTGGTTTTGTTGTTGAAGTCGTTTGTTCTCTTCTAGTGCTGCGACCATATGCTTCCTTAATAGCCCAATGTTGCGTCTGAGTGTAGCGTTAGATATCATTTGCGCTTGAAGCACTGTTTCTAATTCCTTGACTGCTTGGTCATCTACAGTTGATGTCTTTGATTCCAATTCGGAGTGAGCCTGCTGTAGTGTGGTATGCTCGTCTAGGAGCGTCAGGTAGTCAGCTTCAAGAGTGGTGACTCTAGCTTGGAGACGTTGAGATTCTGCCTGGAGGGCAGCAGTGCGTTCTTCCAATTGATGGTAGTCTTGTTCTAGCTGATGTGCACACCGAAGTAATGTGTTGAACGTGCTATTTACATTATGAGATGCAAGGGAAAAAGTTTGAGATGCAGGGGAGGTGGGATTGGGTAGGGGGGTAGTGAATGCTGTGTGTGCCAATGATGTGAGTGGTGAGGTAGGGGGCAAGGGAGGGGAAGGTGGGGAAATCGTGGGGAGAGGTGTTGTGGTTGGTGAAATGTCCATTGGGTCAGACAAGGTGGTGTGTGCAGGGGCTACCATGTAAGTGGGTATGGTAGGTGAAGTGAGTGTGGTGTTCGTGTAAGTTGATGTCGTTGCGAACATCGGAAAGATGTGCCTCGGAAACATGGGAGAGCGGATGATCTGCTCCACAAGGGACGGGTATTGGGGTGGCGCGGTCAGGTTGAAAGAGGTGTAGGGGCCAGATGGGAATTGAGGGTCATGGAATGGAGGTACCCGTATTGGGGGATAGGTCGGGAAACACAGGGTGCCTTCTGTGGGTGCTGGGTTTCCAACTACACTTGTAATGATGGGATGGCCAGTCATGGGTTCAGCGGATAGATGGGACGAAGTGTACAAGGGATTGGTGACGAAGGAGAAGAGGGTGTCTTGTGAGGTGGGTTCTCAAAATGAGAATGATTTGAATGAGGATGGGTTATGAGCGAAGGTAGAGGTGATGACTGTCGTTTCTTCCAAGGTGTGAGGTGGTGGTGGGGGTGGAGAAGGTGGTGATGGAGGATGCTGGGGTGAGATGGGTGATGTCTGAACGAAGGTTTCGGCGGAGAGGTCAGTGGTGGTTGTGGGGGTGGCTGTGGTTTCAATGGGTACTTCTGGTTCTGTGACGGGTATCCTGATAGTCTTACCTGCTCGTGGTAACGTGTCCACTCTGCGTTTGTCATACCTTACGGACTGGCGGACTGCGGTGTGGACAGCCTCCGGAACTCCTAAAGAGTCTGACACTAATTTGAGGGTGTCAATGAAGTGTTGGTCCACCCCTTCATCTGATAGCATTTCTTGCATCAAAGCTTGACCTGATACCAGAGAGAGCTGATGCCTTTCTTGTACTGCTTTGATAGTGTCGTATAGCCTTCGTAGTTGAGCTATATATGCAGGTGCACCTACAAGTTCTGGCACTTCTTGTTGCTCCTCTTGGTGCCCTTGATCATACTCCTCCTCCTCATCCTCCTGTTCTTCATCTTCGTCATCTTCTGCATCCACTTCAACAGGTGTGACAGGTGCTTGGGAGGTTGTGGCCTGCGTTTGTACATTCTCCGCTTGTTGTGCCTCTTCTGCCTCTAGCTCTACATCTTGTAATAGTTGTTCGAAGTCTTCATTAGTGAGTTCTTCCAAAGGTGCACCACTAGGAAATTCGAGATCCGTTGGGATGGGAGGGAATATCAAGGTGGAACCATCGGTGCTGCGTCTTGGAAGTCGGAGTGTGAATGGTCGGACTCTTCGGGGTGGCGGGGTGACGTCTGGTGTTAGGGTGGCTCCACGTGGTTGAGCACATGGGACTTGGACCGTGCCTCTCATCTTCTTAGAAGGGGGTCCAGTGGATGTCCTGCCTCGAAACTGCTCTACCCGATTCCACATCAGGGCTCGTTGGATTGGAATGTCATAAGCCAAACACCTATAAATGATTCTTGTCAGAGCACAGCAACCATATAAAACCTGTTTCCGCGGCCAGCATTTGTGAGCTAAGTGTATCTGATCAATTATCTAGTGGGGTAAGTTGATGGTGAGGCTCTGTGTCTCTGCCAGATACAGGCTAAACCAAATCTTTTTGTGCGGCATGGTGAATCTATCCTGCGCCGGGAAAGCAAAGTGTTGCATGCACATGCGAAGGTGTATTGCAATATTAGGCGTCATGGATACCATGTCTTTGAGTTTGGTGAGACTTCGATTCTTCATATAATCCGGTACTAGGGTTTCCTTTTCTGTAGGAATATGCATTCCGCGCATATCTAGAGCCTCTCTCACCAAATTGTTTGATAACCTGAACCTCTTGAGCTCACTCCCCTTTGTCAGAGATGGAATCACAAATGAGCTTGCTCCTTTTGGGTTCTGATTTGGAGTCAAGGTGTTGATGAGATAGTAGCATCGCATGAAGTCAGGTTTTGGGAGTCGGGCACTGAAATAGGCACTCAATCCTGCTTTTTCCCATATCGGACGTAGACCTTCCGCATTTTGTAACTTCTCAAATTCTCTTGTAAAGAAATGGTATCTGCCTTGCTTTCCATTGAAGTCCAATTCTGATTCCCATAGGTGCGTTCCTTCCCCCAAGGGTCCTGCCACCTCGGTAAACCAATGTGAAGTCTTTCCCACGGGCATGGTGTGGCCACGCGGAGGGTCCGCAATAGGTATGATTTTGATGGCCTGCAATTCTTCTGGTCTTTCAATTGTCTCAGGCAAAACGGGTAAACTGTCCAAGTCCACCACTTGCGGGTTTGTTTCTGTGTGAGAGCTAGTTCCTGCTGCCTCCGCCATGTTGAAAATGTCGCAGCTGATTCTGTGAGAATATATGAATAAACGTTAACATTGCAATGGACACAAAAATGACATGGTGTCCCTCGTTACAACATTAACTTAAAGTTCTGGAGTGGTTAGGAGTTAATAAGTGCTCGGTGCTGGTGTGTGTAGTTAGGAGTTAGGTAGACCTAAGAGCTAAGCGAAATGATGTGAATCGAGAGTGAAGTGGTTAGTAGGTGGTCATGGATTTACAATCGGGTCAGGGGGTTTGTTACAAGTCTTGGGCTGCCAAATGCAGTGGATGGGTTTTACTCGTGGTTCCGTAGAGATTCTTGAGAGCTTTATAGGTGTGTCAGCTTGAACCTGAGGTCTTTTAGGGGCCCATTTACAACTGATTCTGTTCGTGCTCATGTGCCTTGGTGTTGAAAATGAGTGGATGTAGGCTGTGCGAGTGAATGGATCATGCTGTGTGGGGTGTGTTCTTGGTGTAGCTATTTGAGCCTGCAAACAAGCCTTAGGCACCCAAATTTGTCTTGATTGTGGGCTAGCCTTCATCAACCTTTTGGGCACCCAAATAGATTTCACGTTAGCAGAAGAATTTCCGAAAGACCTCTTATTAGTGACGTGTTGTTGGTTACTAATAAGAGGCTTTGCCCGTGCGGTTGGCGTGGGTGCAACCGGGTGTTCGCCTTTTCGCATCCACACTTGGTTCACTTGTTGAGACATTCTGCTGCGCAGGTTCTTTTGATGTCCGACATAGGTAGTACTCTGCGTCTTCTGTCTTTGCTCCACCTTTGGTTGTTGCCTCCCTCTGGCCTTTGGAAAAGAAGGGAGTTCCTTTGCATCCCTGACTCCTTTTTTGCAAATATCATTCCTCTGCAACACAGGGTTTTGAACAAGAACAGCATGGTCATCTTCATGTGTACCCCTGGAAGGACCAGGAGTCTGTGCCTTTCCTAGTTCCTTGAGTGCTCCATTGTCTAATTCTACTGTAACTCGACTATGATTGACCCAAACCTGGAGAAGTCCACTTCTTAGGTTTAAATTGACTGCTTGGTCATAGATCCAATCTTGACCCAAGACGAGAGGTTCAGTGAGATCCTCATCTTGGCACACTAGTACTTTAACGGTCATTGCCTCATCGTGAATGTAGAGGGGAAGTTCCGCCTCGCCCATGCAAGGGGTTTCCACACCTCCCAATCCTATGAGATATGCTTCCACAGGATTGACAAGTAACTACAACTCTTGACAGTAAGACAACTTAACAGCACTAGTGGCAGCACCTGAGTCAATCAAGGCTCTTACGGTCCTTGCACTCTTTCCTTGTCCTATATCTATGGTTATGAAAGGACGTCTATCAATTATTCTATGCGAGCTTGTTCCTGCAATTTCACACATGGCCATGGGATATCCTTGATCTGCATCGTCCTCTGTTCTAGTCTGATCTCGGCCTTGCCTTCGCAACTTCATCCTTCTGATGCGTTCTAAAGCTTCTGCTTGAGCCTCTTCTCGAATGCGCTTTTCTTCCTCTTTGCGTTTCTTAGCGATGTTGAGTCGGCTGAGCATTTCCTCCGTGAGGGGTTCCTGATACAACTTGACTCTACAACCGCTAATATAGTTTGGGAGGATATCACCTTCTAGCGTGGCTAATTGTACTGCTCCACTCGTGGAGATTCTGTTGATAATCATAGGTCCGTAGCCTCTCTTTTCGAGCTTCCTTGCTTGTTGTTTCAGTGTATAAACTAAAACTAGATCTCCTGCTTTCAAGCCTTTATCCTTCACATGGGCATCGAAATATGCTTTCTGTCTCTTCTTGGCTGCATATATTCCTGCGGCGGCTCTCAGTCTTGTTTCTCCTAATCGTTCAAGGTCAAAGATCCTAGAGGAGAGCTCATGACCTGTCCATTTATACTCTTGTGCTACTCTCAATGTAGGGATCAAGAAGTCCAAGGGTAGCACCGCGTTTTGGCCAAATACCATCTGAAAGGGGGTGGCTTGGAGTACCGTTTTGTAGGCCACTCGGTATGCCCAAACAGCATGGTGTAGCTGTTTGTCCCAATCAGAGCGTTTTGTGTTTACTAATTTCGTCAGTACATTGCATAAGATCTTATTAGTGCTCTCAGCTTGCCCATTAGCTTGAGGGTGATAGGGGGCAGACTTCTTGTGTATTACTAAGAATTCTTGGAGTAGATTTCCAATTACTTCATTTAAGAAATGAGTGCCTCTATCACTTACCAGCTCTATAGGTAGTCCATATCTCGTGAATACATTCTCAAATAAGAATTTGGCAGTTGTTTGAGCGTCGTTCTTGGTCGTAGCCTTTACCTCTACCCACTTGGTGAGATAATCTGTTGCAACAATGATGTATTCTGCATGAGAACGTTTGGCTGGGGGATTAATAGGACCTACGAAGTCTATTCCCCACTTAGAGAATGCACGTCCACCCATCATTGGTTTCAGTGGCATCTCATCTTTGCGTATAGGATACTGAGTCCTTTGACAGACATCACACCGTTTCACATAGGTATGTGCATCCATGTGAAGGGTAGGCCACCAGAAGCCCGCAAATAGTATCGCCTTGATCACCCGATCTGGTCCAAAGTGTCCTCCTGCTACACCTTGGTGAGCAGTTTCCAAGATCTTAAGATATTCACTCTCATGGACACACAGTCTCAGGTAACCATCCTTACCGCGTTTGTATAGACTATCACCAATGAGTGAGTAATCCAAGGCTTCTTGTTCTAAACTCCTTTTTCCTAGCCAGAGTCATGTCTGGAGGGAATGTGTTTGTCCTCAGGAATGATACTAGTGGTTCGCTCCACTCTGGCGCAATGGATACTTGATAAAGAGTGGCGTGTTCCACTGGTGGTTTAGTGCAACAGATTGGGCATGCCTTGCACAACTTTTGGACATCCGCTTCCATAGTTGGCCAATGCACTCCGAATCTCTTTAGAGTCTGTAAAGTTCGTTGCTTTGGATGGTGTTGCTCTAACGCACCTACATGTGCTAATTGCAACCATTTAGCGTACTCGTCCTCTTCTACGCAACAAGCCAAGATCCCTTGATCTGTGTGCTTGTACATGCTTCCTGCCATGATGTGGTACTTCTGGGCTTTCACTACCTCTCTATTCTGCGTGTTAACCACTGGATGGTTAGGCCCGTATGTCAATACTGGCACCAATGGCTTGGCCCACTGCGGTACAACTTCCAAATTAAATAAGTAGGCATCAGGAAGGTCATCTGACACTCCTTGTGGGGCCTCTCCCGATGTGAGCCTAGAGAGATGATCAGCTCTCAAATGAGTCCTACCTTTCCTTACCACAACCTCAAAATCATATTCCATTAGCAAGAGAAACCATCTTACTAATCTTCCTGTATTGCATGGCTTGTTTACAAGATATAACAATGCCTGATGATCAGTAAAAAATTTAAACTTATTTGCAAGCAAATAGTGTCTAAATTTCTTGACTGCATATACCATGCCTAATCCTTCGCGCTCTGTAGTGGTGTAATTTCGTTCAGCCGCATTCAATTGTCTACTGGCATAGGCAATTGGAAGATCCATATTACCTTCACCAGTAGGTTGTGCAAGCACACATCCAATGGCATAATTGGATGCATCCACGTGAACATGGAATGGCTTATTCCAATCTGGTGTGGTCAAGATTGGTGCTGAACATAATCTTCGTTTAAGCTCCTGGAAGGAATTCTCGCATTCATCCGTCCACTCAAAGTTAGTCAAGAGTCCGTACATGGGCTTTGCAATGACCGCATACATGTGGATGAAACGTCGGTAATACCCACAATGCCCCATGAAAGCTTGTACTTCCTTGACATTCTTTGGCCTAGGCAGCTCTGCTATGGCTCTCACTTTTTCTTCGTCTGTAGATATGACATTCTTTAACACTATGTGTCCTAGAATCTTGCCTTGCCTGACCATAAAAACGCACTTTTCTGGGTTCAGGCAGACTTGATATTCTCTACATTTGTCAAAGATCTGTCTGAGTTCAGGGATATGGGTTTGTCTAATGTTGGAATGAGCACAAAGATCATCAACATAGACTTCTAAGCTTTTCCTCAGGAACTCCTTAAACACATGGCACATCAGCCTCTGGAAGGTCGTGGGTGCATTGGTAAGCCCAAATGGCATTACTCTAAAGGCAAAAATGCCCCATTCTGTGGCAAAGGCTGTCTTATGTTGATCCTCTGCAGCTATGGCTACTTGATTGTAACCTGAAAACCCATCAAGGAAGCTGTACACTTCCTTGCCTGCCACTCTTTCTAAGAGATGTTCTGTGATGGGAAGCGGATAGTTATCTCGAATCGTGGCGGCATTAACCTTTTTCAAGTTAATGCACACACGCAACTTGCCATTCTTCTTGGGCACCACCACAATGGGGGATACCCATTCAGTGTGCTCAATTTCATAGATAAATCCAGCTTCAACCAATCTATCTATCTCTTCTTTGATCTTAGCAGCGTAATTATCATTATATGTATAGGGCTTTTGCTTAGAGGGTTTAGCATCTGAAGTCATGGGAATGGTGTGTGAGCATATATCAGGGTCAACACCTTTCAAATCCTTGTAACTCCAAGCGAATACATCTCTGTATTCTCTTAGCAAGGCGATCAATTCGTGCTCTTCTTCTTCTGTCAGGTCATGGCCTATATACGTGCATCTCTCCTCTCCTTCTTCTATGGCCACAACTATTTTCTTGGTGGTTTCTTTGTTATCATAGGCCTCTCCTATCTGTGCCTCTCGTTTAGGCATTCTTATCATGACTCTCCTGTCGTCTATCTCATACTTCTTAAAATTTTCCGGGACCTCAAACAAAGATTCTTCCTCCTCTGGTGAGACTTCTTTCTTCTTTCGTTTCTTTCCTTCTTCCTTCGGGGTCACATGTGTTGCTAATCTTACATCATTTGTAAGCTCTCCATGCCTCTGGGGTTGAATTTCTACTTCATGGAAGTATTCTTCATCTGATGCAAATGGTGGGTCCATAATGATTGACTCTAGATCGGAGTCACTTGCATCCTCAAATGCATCAGGGCTAGGTTCGCATTCTTCTAAAACTGCCTCTCCCATGATTGGCTCTATGGAGAAGACTGAAATGTCATAGCCATCCTCATCTCAGTGAGGTGTCCATTGTTCTTCATTGACGGCTACGTCCATGGTTGCTAAAATTTCCGCCCAGCCATGGGGTTCAAATTCCTCGTCAGGAAAAACTACCGGTGCATAGGCTGGGTCTTGAATGGGTCTATGGGTTTCGTTTGCACCTATTTCCCTGGCCTTTTCTCTCTTCTCTTCCTCTACTGCTACCTTGCACATCCATAAGTGAGTGTCTTCATGCATCCATGAGGATCCAGACCCTATGGAATGCACGGATTCTGTATCATCTTTGGCTCTATGGATGGGATTCCATTGGATAGGAGGGACATCTCTATGAGAATAATCCTTGAGATTGACTTTGGTCGTGACACCCAAGTGTTGCAAATACAAGGAGTTGGTTCCCCAATCCTGTACCACTTGCAACTGTCACATAAATGGTCTTCCCAAAATCATCTCATAGGCATGATTTTTGCTGAAGTCACATATAGCAAAGCTATGCTCAAACTCAACACCACAAGTGGTGAGAGTTATTCCTTCTAGCAATCCTAGGGGTCTCTCTATGTGACCATCGGCCATCTGCAATTTCATTCTCGTCGGCCTGAGTGCCGGCTTGCCCCAACGCTTCCATAAGGAGGTGGTGGCAATTGCAACTCCTGCACCTGAGTCCAAAATTGCCTTGGTGGTGTACTCCTGGTAGGTGATGGGCAGATAGGTGTTCCCTTCTTCACCTTCACACATATCTCCTATCTTATCCAAGGGAATTTCTGGCACTGTCCTATGGGATCCTACCCGGGAACGAGGTTTTTCAATTTCAGTTACCCGACTGGCTACATATTTTCGCACTTCTGGTCTATCCTTAGGCAGTTCTTCCAAAGTGGAATCGCGTTGTACCTTAGTGTCCTTTACTACCTCCGTGTTCCTTGGTAGGACTGAGTCGTCGTTCCTTACCGTGACTGTGGGTGCTCTCATACATGTGGACTTTGCTTCCCATGGGCCTGTGAAGTGGGGTAGCTCTTGTATGGAATTAGACTCAAAGTCCAATCTCTCGTGAGACTGAGTACTCTCATGTTCCCCGTAAATAGATGGGATGTCTTGTGGGAATTGGTCGTGTGCATCGTCCACAAGTTCAAAAGGAGGGGCGACCTCGCTTTCGTTATCCCATTTGTCTTCTTGAATCTCTCGTAGGAAGTCTGGTGCAAACCGATTCATAGAAGAAGAAGTGTCTGGCTCCGTAGAATTGGGCACGTAAGCAACCTGGGAAGGAGGGCTTATTCTATCGTTGGTTCTCTCCTCGTTCTCATAGATGGCTGGAGCACAAGCTTCTTGGGGGGGATTACTTATTCTATTACTCTTCCGAGTAGGCTCATACGCTCCTTGAGAAGGAATGTAGGCAACCTGTGGAGGTACGCAAGCTTTCGAGGGAGGCTCATCTGCCTTTTGGGGAGGAAGATAGGCTTCTTGAGGAGGCGCGTGGGCTTCTTGAAGAGGCTGGCTTATCCGTTCTCTTGCCCTATCCTTTCTTTGAGGGGCAGGTTCCTTCTCTGATTGTGCAATCAGCTTCTCTATTCTTTCCAGCAGTCCATCAAAGTGTAACTGCATCTTAGCTGAACTAGAGATGTTAAATAAGCGGCTGGCCTCAAACATGGTCTGAGCCAATTCCACCATTTTGGCACAAATCTTAGTTCGTTCAAGCTCTAGCTCGGCTCTAGGGTAGCACTTTTCATGATCGGTTATGGTTGGCCCTTCTTGGATTCTGGCCTGATATGCCTTAAGCATCATATTAAGGTCTTCGGGAGTGGGATCTGCTAGGACTGATCCTACTCTAGGGAGTGGTGGGATTTGATGAGGCGGTGGGGGCGGTGGTGGGTCGGATGGAGATGGGAGTGGTGGTGGTGGAGTAGTGTGAGAGTGAGTTTGAGTTGTGAGTTCGGTTATTCTGGCTCTTGTTTCCCTTACGCTTTCTTCGAGTTCACTCATCTTTTTAGCCCATTGTCTTTTCATCCTTTCTCGACTATCTTTCCATGCTCTAGTCCTTTTCTTTGTCACACTCTCGGTTTCACTAGCCTCTGAGCCCTTTTCCTGGCTTGCCTCTTGATTTTGCTGTAATGCCTGAGCTCTAGTGACTACCTGTACTGGTGCAGTGGAAGTGACACTTCCTGTGGAATCTACTACTAACCCAATAACGTTGATAGGCGTGATTTTTGGCATATTATTGGGGTTCTTAGGGCAATCTCGTAAAAGATGCTCTTTTCCACACTCTTGGCAAAAGCCTTGGATTGTCACGGACTGAGTTTGTGTAGGTGGAGGTAAGGGGCAATCACGAACGAAGTGATCTCCCTGACATCGGTAGCATGGTCCTCTAGGAAATGGTGGTCGTACCTGCCTAGGTTGAGGCCTAGGGTTGGGGTTTGCATACATGACATTTGTGTAGTCTGACTCCCAACTAGGTTCACTCGGTTCTTCACTATAGTAGGACTCACCATGTTCTGGAGACTGCATGTAGTAAGCCTGGGGACTATCGACATGTGTAGAATCAAAGCTATGGTCACTCGGGTCACTTTCTGAGATCAATGGTGTTACTGGGACAATAGCTCTGTTCAAATTCTCTTCTGCGGCTGCATACTTCACTGGAATTACATTAGCTGGGGCTGGGGGTTGTTGAGCTTGCATAGGTTGAGGCCTTTGTTGGTTTTGGTATTGTGGTTGGTAATTTTGTTGTGGCCTACCATATGGTTGTGGAGGGTACGGGTTCTGGTATCTTCCTTGCTGCGGGTATGGCTGAGGGTAGGGTTGCCTAACTGCCTGCTTGTTGTATGGGCAATCTTGTGCGGTGTGATTGGTGTATCTTCGTTCTATGGTGCAATATTGGCTATTTGGATTGACCTGGGGTTGAGCCATGATGGGACACACGTTTGCCATGTGGTCGCCACCGCAGGTATAGCACCTCTTTGCTGGGGCAAACCTTGGGATTTGTTTGCTAGTTACACCTAATTTCTGAGCTACTTTTTCGGCAAGTTCCTCAATTGATGTGGACTGCGTGGAAGGGTGACTAGATGCACTATCTGAATCTTTGTAGATTTTGGAAAGCTCTAGTTCTTCCCCTAGGTTATCTTCAATGTCAATGCACATGCGTACACACTCTTCTATAGTCCTAGGGTCCTTCAGATACACATAGGATCTCAATTTCGTACTCAGCAATCCATCAAGGAATAAGGCCACTTGTTTAGCAGATGTGGGTAGCTCCGAAATAGGGCACCTTTCAAGATACTGTCTAAATCTTCTTCCGGCCAATCTGACAGTCTCTTGGGGAGTCTGTTTGAAGCTGTGAATCAATGAGGAAGTATTGTGTCTTATGCCGCTCTTAGAGAACTCTACAATGAAAGCCTCTAGGAGTTGGTCTATGCTCCTGAACTGACGCTCATCTAATGGCTGAAACCATGTAAGTGCTGTGTTCCTAAGGGTTAGACCGAAGGCATTGTACTGCGTGAACAGATCCTCCACTTGTTCAGCCCTCAAGACTTGCTTGAACTCCACCACATGATCATAGGGATCTCCTGTGCCATCAAAGTAATTCTTCATGGACTTAACTAACTGGGTTGGTCTCAATGTTCTTGTATGCTCTCTAGGTCTCGGCAGAGGAAATCCATCCACATTTCTTTGGTTCCTGTGAGCTCTAAGCATCTCAGGTTCTACCCTATTCGTCTCCGTTCTCGTTCTTTCCCTGCCCACTGGGTTGGCAAAACTTACTTCTGGTCTATCTCTACTTCTGTCTCTTTGCGTACCATGAGCTTGGGAAGTTCCAGCCCCCGGGTGACCATAGGATACATTTGATCTTGGTTGGGGGAAAATAAATTCACCCTTCCAAGTGTAAGCATGCCTATCATTTGCTGTCACCACAAAGATCCGTTCCGAAGTGTGATCTAAGTAGGTCACTCTACCTGGGCTATCCGGATCCTTAAACTCATAGATCATGATATTTCCTATATCAGTTGGCTGATTGGATTTATACCTCCAAAAGGCTTCATCAGTTTCTCGATTGAGGAGCAACTCTATGCTCTTGTTGTCTTGGGGAACCCACTCAGGCGTGATAATCCTAGTGAGAACTGATTTACCTCGAGGGGTTCTAGGTTCCGCACCCATGTTCCCTTGTTCCAAGTCACCTAAGTCCGCTTCTGAGATTACATTTCCAAATTCATCTGTCCTCTCCGGGTGACTAGTGACTATATATATAGTTCCTTCTTTGTCCAGGTATGCACCATTTTCAAACTTGACAGCTGGGTGTTCTAGTCCAATGGATTGATCAGGATTCTTAATCTGTATCACAGATCTTCCTAAGCCATCCTCATAGATGCAGGCACCTAATCGGTTGGTCCTAAGGTACTCCAACTGTGTTTTGTAAGGGCCTTCCACCCTGTACAAGTAAGGCACTCCTGAACTTCCCGTAGGTCTGTCCATGCCTTGAGACATCTCTGACTCACTGGTCTCAGAGCTAGGGTAGTACGAGTGGTGGCTCAACTGCTGGGCCCAGGACCTAGCAGTGTGGTTGACACTAGCCTCTGAAGATCTAAGGCTTTGTCTCTCCCTTACTAAATGTCGTCCTGATCTAAGGTTCATATGCCTATCTAAGTAGCCCAATTCTTTGCCCAGAGTACAACCTCGTTGCCGATCACTTGGTATCAGTCACTTGATTCTTTTTAGTTATTTATCGTGTTTAAGGTCTTGTTTGATATTTCGTCGTCAGGAATACTTGAATGTTCCTCGTACTTTCAGATTGATCGTTCCACATTAGGTCCTTTTCCTTTATGTTATCGACAGTACAGAGATTAAGTTTTTAGCTTGAACTTGAGTTTTTAGGTGGTCTTCAACTTGATACCTGCTTATCGTCGCTCGGACTTACTCCTACCTCTCGTCGTTCTTAGCCTAAGCTAGGAATTGATAAAGGGAGTTGAGAATTTCCAACCTTTTGTTTCCTTCTTGGTTGCCTTGACTGCCCAAGAAGTGTGTTCCCAAGCCTGCACTTACTCTTGCTTAGAACGCCTTTCGATGCTCTCAAAGGATCTGTAAAAGTTCCAAAGTTAGCTTAAAGATTTCAATTCCAAAGACAGAACCAATGATTTTCATTCCTATAGCACACACACTAGCTTGCATAGTGATTTTTAAGAGAACAATTCTAAAGGCCCCTGACTTTGATCCCCCTGGGTATGGTCAACTTCAAAATACCCTTTCTGAAAATCCATGCATTATCTTCATAAAAAACAGTTGAGGGCGTGTAGTATATGCCACAAGCTTTACCACAAGCCCTAGAGCTCAAAAAATGGATTTCGTATGAAAAAATTGTGACCGTTCAGGGTTCTAGGGTTAAGACAGGGTTCAAACAGGGTCACTGTGCAACAGGTTTTCCCCGAGTTGCTTTCCTAAGGCTTCCTCATGTGCTCAAGAGTATAATATTTGTGCCCAAAATTAGCCCAACTCTTCAATTAACAATCCTTAAAAAATTTGGCTAAAATTGGCTGTCAATCGCGATGGACAGGGCTGTCAATCGCGATGGACAGGGCTGTCAATCGCGATGGACAGGGCTGTCAATCGCGATGGACACTCAGTCGGTCGCGATGGACAGATGGGTCAGTCAATCGCGATGGACAGAGAGTCAGTCGCGATGGACAGATGGCTCAGTCAATCGCGATGGACAGGTGGGTCAGTCAATCACGATGGACAGAGGGTCAGTCGCGATGGACAGGCAGTCGGTCGCGATGGACTGGCAGTCAGTCGCGATGGACTGGCAGTCAATCGCGATGGACAGAGCAGTCAATCGCGATGGACAGGGCTGTCAATCGCGATGGACTGAAATCTTGCAAGATTTTCAAAAATTTTGGTGGAAAGGTGGTGTGCAGGGTCTCTAGTCCACTGTGGTGCACTCAGATTTACGAACAAGTGAAAATTTCTGTCAATCGCGATGGACAGAAGGCGGCGACTGCGAGACAGTTTCGTCGAGTTCCGTATCTGCGCAGGAGGCTGGGGATGATGATGTGACCTGTACCTGCAAGATAGCTCAAGAAACATGCAAAAACAGCACATGCAATTTCGCTCTCTCGCTCTCTCTCACAAGTGAAATGAGGGAAATGAGGTGGAGATGGGGATATAGTCAAAAAACTGAAATTTTCGCGATGATGGAGATGGAGGTGAAAGATGGTGAGGATGATGATGATGATGATGGTGGTGAAGTAAGAAAGAGAAAAATAGGAAAAATAAAGAAATTACCTACAACTCCAACGCGTCAACTCTACGTCTTACCATCACACGCTCGTCCTCAAAGCTCGATCCCCGGCAACGGCGCCAAAATTTGGTGTAGCTCAATGATGAGTAGCACCTCCTTTAATGTCAATCCGGGAAGACGTGAGGATGGTATGAAGACCTCGAGCAAGTGGTGGCACAAGTGCGTGAGTGAGAAGCACACTAGCATGCACACACATACACACACACGCGCACACAAGGCAAGACAAAGAGTGAGAATCAATGGAGCTTTTAGATTACTTTCAAAATGCCCATACAAGTTCGTTTCAATTACAATCTAACCTCAAAAATGAGCTCTCTAGCTCTTTTTATAGTTTTTGACTAGGTTTTGGCCCTGTCCAGACCTAGTGTCCGGCCTAGTTAAAAATTCGGTTCCAAGGCCAATTTGAGGGCTCAAACGGAGTCTAAAAAATACGAAAATTGATATGTAGGTACTTCTAAGGCTCCTCAAGCTCAAGGACTCCTTGGCTTGCACAAAATGGAGCTACAAAAATATGAAATGGTATGTACAATGACTGTTAGTGATAAGAATCACTGTTAAAATATGTAGATTTGGGAAAATTTGAAGGGCCTATCTGCCAGATTTGCGTCTACTACTTTGTCTACTTACTCCTTCACTTTGTTCTGACTCTCTCCGCTGGCTTCTTTGTCTAGTCAGTCCTTGGGTGCCCATACTGCTCTCAACACCGACTTTTTAGGAAGCAGATGTAGATACATAGGTCACTTCCAATGAATGTTTCTCACAACTGAGAAATCCAAATTCAATGAAATATGGGATCTTATATTAAATTTAGAATACTAACGTTACCAAGTTAAATCACCGAGAATAATGCACCATGCTCAGAGAAATCATCTCTGCAATCTGTCTGAAAACTGAGATGTATGATAATGAACAATACACTCACATGGACATGAAGATATGGTTTGAAATGATTATGAAATCAATTGTACATTCAATGGAAATTATAATGGACTTACTAGTAAAATATATTTGCCTTGAGATCACACTCTGATATGGCAAGAAGCTCAGCTAATGTGTGTACAAATCCCATGACTAAATCATATGTATATGTAGTGATGATTGGAGCCAAGATTTTGAATTTGAATCTTGCTCACCTAAACCACTTTTCCTAATTCTTAGAGATTGATTCCCAACTAACTCAATCACGAATTTGTAGCTTTCCTTTCCCTTCTCATCAAGTGGATTCAACGAGTTTTGATTCCTTCACTTTTACATCAGGTAAATAGTCAAAGAGTTACAAGGGTGAGTTCATAAGTGAACTCTTCAAATCTTTAGTATTTGCTTCAAGTATAACATAAGATTCTATGACATTTGAGGACTCAAGCCAATACTTAGACTTTCCATGTATTTGTTCCAATAGCTCCCCCTAAATTCAAGTAAGCTCGAGTTCTTCAATCTTCCAAGATTACCTGCAAACCAATCATATCTTTGAATTTACTGAGTTTTGTTCCATCTAGAAGCCTTGGTTAAAATGTCTGCATATTGTTGATGAGTTGACATATATGATAACTAGATTTCCTTGATCACAATCTCCTCTCTTACATAGTGGTAATGTAGTGCAATATGTTTAGTCCTTGCATGAAAAATTGGATTGGCAACCAAGTGAATGCAACTCATGTTGTCACCAAAAATACTTGGATTTCCAATCTCCAATCCAAGATCTGTAAATAGTGTCTTCATCCACATTGCTTCTTGAGTAGCTATAGCAAGTCCTCTGTATTCAGCTTCTATGGAAGAGAGAGCAATTGTGGGTTGCTTCTTAGATGACTATGAGACAAGTTTCGATCCTGCAAAAGTAAGGTATCCTGAGATGCTCTTTTTGTCTTCCTTGGAGCCAACCCAATTTGCATCAGAGAACAATTTTAGACTTCAATCAGATACATAAGGGTAATATAACCCTTCATTTATCGTTCCTTTGAGATATCTGAGTATCCTCTTGGTAGCATCCATGTGAGGTTTCTTGGGTGTGTGCATAAATTGAATTAGCACACTCACACTATAACATATATCCACTCTTGTCAATGTGACATAGTTCAAACTACCCACAAGGCTTTGATAACTGTGATATCTTCTATGATTTCACATTCATGTGAGCTCAATTTATGATAAACTTCCATTGGAGTACCTCCAATTCTATAATCTTGCATCTTGAACTTTGTCAACAAGTCTTTAATGTACTTCCTTTGAGTAAGGAATAGACCATGATCTCTGTATACTACTTCCAATCCTAGGAAGTATGTAAGTGAACCTAAGTCACTTATCTTGAACTCTTCTTTCATCTGCTCCTTGATTTCTTTATCCCATCTGCATCATTTCGTGTAAGTATAATATCATCCACAAACACACACAAATAAATGACTTCAGAGTTACTCTTTTTGATGAAGAGTGATGGATCAACCTAGCTAGGTTGAAATCCTTTCTCCCACAAGAATGAAACAAGCATATGATTCCAAGCCCTTGGGGCTTGTTTGAGTCCATATAGAGCTTTATTAAACTTACACACATGATCTGGATGTACTTGATTCTCAAAACCAGGTGGTTGTGCCATATACACCTTCTGTTATCCATCCATTAAGAAATGCATTTTTTACATCCAATTGAGGTATCTTCCAATTCTTGAAAGAAGCAATACTAAGTAGAACTCTAATTGTAGGCATATTTGCCACAGGAGAGAAAGTCTCCTCAAAATTAATTCCTTGAGTTTGTGCAAAGACTTTTGCCACAAGCCTTGCCTTATACTTGTTAATGGAGCCATTTGACTACTCACCAAGAATCCTTTGGTTGTTGGGTTGTATAACCTATAGCCTTTTTGCTTGTTGTCATATCCAATCAACACACATGTTTCAACTTTTGGATCCATCTTTCCTCTAACCTGTGAAGGAACATGAGCATAAGAAATACATCCAAAAATCTTACAATGATCCAAGCTTGGTCTTCCTCCATTCCAAGCCTCATATGGTATCATGCCATCTGGTGACTTTGAAGGTAACCTATTCATCAAATAAGTGGCTGTGGATACAACTTCAACCCATAAATAATTAGGTAAGTGTTTTTCATTTAGCATAGACCTTGCATCTTAAAAAATTGTCCGATTTCTTCTCTCTACCACTCCATTTTTCTCAAGAGTGTACATTGTAGTGATTTCTATTTTGATTCCCCTCTCTTGAAGAAAGGAATCAAATTAATGGGAGCATTACTCTCCCCCTCCATATGACCTAAGTCTTTTTAGTGCTTTACCCATTTGGTTCTCCACAAGAGCTAAATATCTTTTGAAGCATGAAAAGACTTCATCCTTGTGTTTCATATAGTATAGTATAGTCCATCTATTGCAATCATCAATGAAGGAGACATAATACCTTGATCCAGATATAGATGCAACCTTGCTAGGTCCCATACATCTGTATGAGCCAAGTCCCATAGATCTCCATGCATATATCCTTTCTTCATGACTAGTAACCTATGAGACTTTCCAAATTGACATGCACTATACTTACAAATCATGTGTTGCTTTGATAGATTAGGGAGTCCAAGTACACTTTGGTCCCTACAATTTTTCTTTAATAATCTTTCACCAATATGTGCTAACCTTTTGTGCCACACTTCCAATTATATGAGTGTCTGAATACCATAATTAAATAGAGCAATGTTCCTAGTGTCTTGTAATTCAAATGTGAATAATCTACCTATCTTTTCACCCTTTTCAATCCTTTTGAATCCTTGACTTGGATCTTCAACAAATGCTCCTCGTTTTGTGCACTTGACTTGTAGGCCTTTCTCCATAATCTATCCTACACTTATCAAATTCTTTGTGATGGTAGGGGCATAGAGTACCTTGCTAAGTAGGTTGATGTTTCCATTAGGTGCTTTTACATTTCCTATCTTCCCCACCAGATGCCTTGTATCATCACTTGTTTGCACTTCATGCTTATTCCTTGGATCTTCTAAATCTGATAGGAGGGCCACATTTCCTACCACATGATTTGAGTAACTTGAATCTATGTAGAAAAGATGCTCATCAAATTTACCTTGTGACATTGTCATACTCATGAGAAGTAGAGAGTCTTCTTGATTTGAGTCTTCTATGTAATTACTGTTTCTTCTCCCTTTGTATCCTCCTTGATAGGTTGAAATGTTGTAGTTGTTGTGGTTGACATGGAAATTGTTGAACCTTCCTCTTGAGTAGCCATAACCTCCTCTGTTGTAGCCTCTACCGCTTTGATTCATGGAATTCCTAAAGCAATTCTCAGTTGTATGATTAGTTAATCCACAAAGAGAACAAGGATTAGAGTCTTGGGGTCTCCTCTTGCCTTGTCTTCCTTCTTTGCCTCTACCTCTACCATGTCTTCCTCTACCATGTCTTCCTCTACCTGCGTAGTTAGCTTGGTGTGTACCTACTTCATCATCCACTTTCTTTTGTTTCCCTTTGTTGCCTTTGGCTTTATTTTTATTAGTATACAAAGTAGTATACAAAGTAGAAGATTGATTACCTTTGGAACCTTCTCTATTCTTCATAAGCTTGGCCTCTTGAGTAAGTAGTTGTCCAATGAGTGTATTGAAATCTAGTACACGCATATCCATGTATAGATCCATTGTTGTTGTAAAGGCTTCCCACTTGTCATCTGCCTTTAGGGCATTCATGAATTGCCTTACAATTTGTTCTTCATCTATCACTTCTCCAATGCTTCCTAGCTGATCAGCAATGTCTTTGATCTTTGTGACAAAATCAGTCACATTTTGTTTGGAAGATTTCTTGAGGGTTGTGACGTCCAACCATAATTGGTTCTTTCTAGCCTTTATGCTTGAAGAGAAGAAGGCCTCATGTGCATTCCACACTTCCTAGGATGTTTTACAACTTTTAATCTGAGGCAACAAAAAATCTGAGATAGAGTTGAGGAGACCTTGCAAGTGCATCCTTGGAGCACCATGTGCTCAATGGTTCTTGCTCTTCTTGTATAGATTGAACTTTTATCTTGAAACTTGGCATAACTTCATCTCCAGCTATATAACCATATAGATTCCTACCTTGAAGATAAGCTTCCATCCTTAATGACCAGGGTGAGTAGTTACCTCTATCCAATTTGTCAATTGATGAAGGAAATCCATCTGCCATGTTGCCCAACCTTGCTCTGATATCAGTCTGAGGAGATGGATTTATACTTGATGAAGATGAAGTGGCGCTACAAAATCCTTGAACTACACTAGCCAAATGAAATCCAAAGATATGTGGTGGGCCCTTTTAGCTTACCAAAGGATGTATTAGAAACCTTATGTACCTCAAAAGATCACTCTCAAAAAGATGAATCAAAACAGACAAGTTTGACTAGAAGTCAACATGAAGAAAACTTGTATTTTGGTCATGTATGCTTCAATATTTCACTAAGTGCTCATTTTTTTATTAAAATTTACTAGAGAGATTTTAGAGGAATCTAATTAGGAAGCAAAGCAACCTATTGGGAGTTATTCCATAAAAAATGATTGACTATACTGAGAGAAATAAGTTTAGCAATTCACCTATGTAATCTCGACTTTTTAGGAAGCTGAAGATGTAGATACATAGGTGACTTCGAATGAATCTTTCTCACAATTGAGAAATCCAAATTCAATGAAACTCTAGGATGTTATAGTAGACTTAGAAGCGTAATATTACTAAGGTTAAATCACTGAGAATAATGCACCATGCTAAGAGAAATCATCTTTGCAATCTGACTAAAAAAACTGAGATGTATGACAATGAATAGTACACTCACATAGACATGAAGATATGGTCACAAATGATTATGAAATCAATTTTATATTGAATGGAAATTACAATGGACTTACTGGTGCATATGTGTGCCTTGAGATCACACTGTGATATGGCAAGAAGCTCAGCTAATGTGTGTACAAATCCCACGACTAAATCATATGTATATATAGTTATGAATGGAGCCAAGATTTTGAATTTGAATCTTGCTCACCTAAACCACTTTTCCTAATTCTTATTGATTGATTCTCAGCTAACTCAGTCACAACTTTGTAGCTTTCCTTTCCCTTCTTATCAAGTGGATTCAGCCACTTTTGTTTCCTTCACTTTTACATCAGGTAAATACTCAAAGAGTTACAAGGGTGAGTTCGTAAGTGAACTCTTCAAATCTTTAGTATTTGCTTCAAGTATAACATAAGATTCTATGACATTTGAGGACTCAAGCCAATACTTAGACTAGCAATGTACTTGTTCCAACAAAAGCTCCTAATGGCATGACAAACATTCTGAGTAAGGTTCTCTATGTACCCACTATCACTAAAAACCTAATAAGTATAGGCCAAATAGTTGAAAAATGCTTGCGAGTTAGGTTCAGCCAACATGGAGCTTATGTGGAAGATCCATTTCATGGCTTAAGAAGATAGCTAAAGGTGAGAAGCATGGTATACGCTTTACTTTTGAAGTAAGAGAAATTAGTAATATAGCTCTATTCAACTTTGGGTCTCAAACCCTAAGTGAGTTTGAAGTGTGGCATAAGAGACTTGCTCATGTGAATTAAGGAACCTTTAAAGATATATAAAGGGATCAAAGTGCTCTAGGGCTACCAAACATATCAAAACAACACATGATCTAGAGTTGTGATGCTTGTCAAATTGGGAAGGCACAAAGACAACTCTTCAACCACAAAGGCTGCATCCACAACAATCACTTAGACTTAGTACATGCATATGTGTTGGGTCCAATAAAAAAACCTTGCATTACTAGGCTCAAGGTATTAGGTATCTTTTGTTGATGATCATAGCAGATAGAAAATTATGTACTTTATCAAGAACAAGAGTGTTATAACCCGGATCTTGTAGATGAACATACAAAGAGATAATACAATAATGGAATCTCACAAACGCACACATAGAATAGAGAGAGACAAGAATGAACACAAGATTGGGTACAATCTCCCCCTACATACTCTGATGGATGAGTCACTCAGAGTACATGTATTTATAGGTATTTAAATTACATCTTGAATAGAAGATACATGAGGGTGGCGCTTCAAAAAGTGTGCATTTATTAAAAATTTGGTTTATTTACAAAACTTCACTTTCTACGCGATCTACTATCTTTAGAAAAATATATAAAATACTACCTTTTAAATATCATCAAAAATATCTTAGTGGATCCATGTGGATTCATGCCCTCTAAATTCTTCACCTACTAAATCAAAATACAATCCCATTAAATCCTCAAGACATTAAAATCCATTTAACATTCCATTATTCCATAAAGTAAAACATGCCTCCCAATTGATGAGAAAATGACCTCCGTTGATAAGAATGAAATAGACATGGATGGTGAGTCACATGTCCCATCACTGAAAAATCATTAGCATATTCCATGTAAAAAAAACACATGCATGGAAATGGAAAATTGGAAGTTAATGTGATAGTGAATTTAATTTAACACCAAAAGCTCTAACTATTACTCAAGCTATACCCTGGGTATGGATGATGTACCAAAATCCTTTGTAGTATGGGTAGGGTCCATGTCCTTATATAGAAACAAAACTTATTACTAAACATGTGAAAAGAATTCTAGCAATGTTGGAATTGAAATAGAAAAGGAAAGGTTTTATCTTGAAAAAATAAAAGGAAGAGAGAGGTAGAAGTAATGTTAATTATAAATTAAAAGGAATGGGGTATCAATATGTGAGAATAGGCTAGTGGAAAAAGCATATCTCTTGCAAGTGAGAGGTGGTGGGTTCAAATCCTAGATGCTAAATAAGGAAATAAGTAAGCTCTTATTGCCACTCATTAGTTAGAGAGGGTTCACATGTAGCCAATAGAGAGAACCTTGAGTGACAGAGAAGCCAACAATGTCATAGTTATGCCATAGTTTTATGCCCTAGTCGACACCTTAGAGTAAGCTGCAAGAGTAACTGCATGGATTAATTGAATTGTTTAACCAAATTGATAAGTCGTAGGAGTAACTGCATGGACTAATCAAATCGATTAACTAAATTGATAAAGTTGGTAGAAAGAAAGAATAGGACAATTGTTGAAATTGCAAGGTCTATGTGAAATGAGAAGCACTTACCTAATTACTTATGGGCCGAGGTTGTATCCACAACCACTTATTTGATTAACACGTTACCTTCAAAATCACTTGATGGCATGACACCATATGAGGCTTGGAATGGAAGAAGACCAAGCTTGGATCATTGTAAGATTTTTGGATGTGTTGCTTTTACTCATGTTCCTTCATAGGTTAGAGGCAAGATGGATCCCAAAGCAGAAAGGTGTGTATTCATTAGATACGACAACAATCAAAAGGGCTACAGATTATACAACCCAACAACCAAAGGATTCTTGGTGAGTAGAGATGTAGTATTTGATGAGAATCGTTCTTGGTATGAAGATTCATGTAGAAAGTTCAACCTACCTTATGATCTTGAAGAAGATTTTCCAAAACTTGTTGAGGATAAGTCTTCTAAAGTTGAAGAATAGGATACCTCAGTAGATGATGAACTCAGTATGAAAAACTCAAAATGTGGAAGTCTAAAGGTAAAGCAAAAATATAGGAACTTGGACAAGAGGCATAATCATCACATCATGGCCTAAGAAGGTCCATGAGGGAGAAAAGAAAACCAAAAAGGTATGGGTTTGATACTTTTCTAGTCACTAAGCATTGGATGTATCTAGCACATGACATAAATCAAGAAGAAGGTCATAGGAGAAGCTTGAAAGTGAAGACAATGTATGGAAATTGAAGAGTTCACTTGTGAACTATCCCTTGTAACTTTTTGAGTTTTTACTTGATGTAAAAGTAAAAGGAATCTAAAGTGGTTGAGTCCACTTGATGAAAAAAGGGAAAAGAAGCCACAAATTCGTGATTTAAGGTAGTTGGAGAATCAAATCAATCACTAAAAAGTTTGGACAGTGATTATAGGAAGATTCAAATTCAAATCTTGGCTCCAAAGATCACTATAAATACATGGTCTTCTAGTTGCATTTTTTAAGACCTCCATGAGCTGCACTTTATGCCATATCAAGGTGTGGTTTCAAGACACACATATGTATCATTAAGTCCATTGTAATTTACAATCAATATACTTTCATTTTCATGATCATTTGAGTTCATATTTTCATGCTTTTGTGAAGTGTATTGTTCACTGCCATATCTCTCCGTTTTCTTAGTCAGTTTGCAGAGATGATTTCTCTGAGCTTGGAAATCATTTTCAGTGATTCAACTTCCTAAAGCTAGCTCTCTAAGTCCACTATATACTCACAAATTTTCATTGCAATTGGTTTTCTCAATCTTGAGTTATGTTCAGTTGAAGTAGACTATATCGCTTCATTCTCTACTTCTCTGCCAACACTCCATCAGATCACTATTTTCTCATAGTTGTCTCTCAGTGTATACTTCATTGTTTTCCATGACTCAAAGATTGATAGAATCCGCATACTGTCTAGTATATGCGTACAAAATTTCATAATCATTGCATTTTGGAATCTTGAGTTATAATCATTTTTCTATTCATAGGTCTAAGTACTAATATAGCCCGTGAAAATCGAGATAGTGCTATGACTTGCTAAGTTCTTTTCTCTTTATGTGGTTCATCATTTTTTTATCAAATTAATCATGATTGTTTGCTTAATAAGTTTATAAGAGTTTCCCAAAAGGAATTAAGTTAATTGCTACTGTGGCCAAAGAATTGTTCAAAACTTTTGATAGGTGTATAAACCAAAATAACAAGTTTTTTACTCATGGTTCAACTCCAACTTATCGGTTTCGATTCATATTTTTGAGAGTGATCTTCCAAGGTACATAGGGTGTAAAATACATCCTTTGGCAAGCTAAAAAGGCCCACTACATATCCCTGGAGTTTATTTGGCTCGTGTAGTGCAAAGTTTTTGTAGCACCACTTCATCTTCACCTACAAATCCATCTCTTCACAAGAACCAACCTCTACAAGTTGATACATCTTGGAGATGATTGTGCAAGGAAATAGAAGAAGAGTAAAGTGAAGATGAAAAATGATTGTATGTTGATCTAACATATTGTACAAGTCTTTCTAAGTCTTTATATAGACTCTTTGTGAAATTCACGACTCTTTTAAAATGAGTTTGAATTGAAATTAGCTCATAGGCCTGGTTGTAATGATTGAACATTATTTTTCCTATAATATAGGATAGGAAAGAATCAAGCTAAACTTGATCTAGTAGTTGATTGATCACCAAACTCAAAGCTTTTGGTATTTGAGTTTCCTATGTTTAATCTTTCACAAGAATAAAATTCAAGGTTCCATACATACTTTATGGATTCTAGAAGAAATGAAAATCATGAAAAATACCATATCTCTATGGTTTTCTTCAAAAAATGTCGATCTAGAACAAAGTTTCTTCAAGCATGGTGCAAGCTTGAATTTGTTGTAACAATTATGGCATGCTTGATGGACCTAGGGGCTCAGTGATTATGTTCACCAAGTGTATATTTTATGTTCCATGACAAGGTCCCAATCAAATTATACTTCTCTTGGCCCTGTCCACACTCCAAATAGACCCGATAATGGTAGTTTCTCTAATTGTATTAAGAAACTAGTCCACTATAGTAGAGGAAAACAATCGCAATCTTGTCCACAAGTTCCTACCTCCCCCTTGATTCCAAAAATGGCCCAATGAGACCTTGCTTCCCTCTTATCACGCATCATCATCAACTTTCCAACTCTTCGAGGAGCATCCATTGAAGACTCAGATGATCGCGTGCGACATTTTCTAGCATTATGCAAAAGTCACAACCTAGAGGGCCGAAACAATGTGTTCATGGCTCGTTTTTTTATGATTCTAGACAACCAGGCCAATCACATTGGCTTAAACCATCATGTGAATTTCTTATCAATGAGTTCTATCCTATACAACAACTTATAGCTTAACTTGTAGTGTTTTTTATTATTGAAGGTGCGTGAATTCTTACTTGGTGATGTCTATGAAGAACAAATTTTCTTTCATTTTGATGGATATCTTCATCCTTTAATTTTTTTTCTTTAGGCTTTAGAGATCTCTTTTTTTGTTGACCTAAACTATCAAAATTCACTCTTTTAGGAACTTGGGCATTCATCCTCATTAAACTTTTAAAAACTGCATTGTAGCCCAAATTTTTTGATATTTTCATTGCTTTTGAAGTATCTCCTTGCTTCAGTACTTGAAATTTGATGCCCATAATGAAGCTGATCGATATTTTCTATGAGAAAAAGAATCTAATCAAGGATGCCAAAAATAGGCATTTTACCATGTATTTTGGATACCAAATGGAAGAAACCTAAACTAAGGGCAAATTTGAGATGAGGAAAATTAGTAGAGCCCTTCCTTCTTTACTTCCATGCTTCTCTTTTAATGCATTCTTCCTCCTTTGATTGATCTTTGAGTGCTTTGACTTGGAAATTTAAGGCCTACTTTTGAGCTTCCAACATTCCCCCCTCCTTGCTCTTTGTCATCTATGACATATTTGTGGTATGCAAGGTGAGTGTGGGCGTTGATGTACCTATATCAAGTTTTGAATATTGGCATAATAGTACATTATTCAGCACCTACAAAACCTCTTCAATAAAATAGACTACAACTTTTTGGAGACTATTTTCTATTTTTTTAGTATCTTTTATGTCTACCTTGAGAAAGAAAAATAAATGATGTGCTAAAAGAAAACAAAAGATTGTGGAATGAGGATGTGCATGAATGTTTTGTGAACCTTTCAAAAAACAAAAGATGAATGAAAAATATAAAATAAATGGGGATGGTACTCTTTGTTAGCTAGCCTTGTGTTAGTGCAAATGAGTCCAAGCCTACATACTTGGACAATTAGTATTCATTTCATATAGTTATTTGAAGTCACATATGACTACTCTTTTGTAAAAGGCATTTACTTTTATCTTTGTAAAAGTGCATAGCACTTACTCGCACGTGGAGTTAGGAGGAATCAAATCATGAATCATTTGGTAGGAGATTGGTAAGGAAGCAAGTCCTAAAGTTTAGGATTCACTTGGCAAGAGTTTGAATTTGAATTCAAAAAGTGGCTCCAACTCTAGCTATAAAATATAGATCAAAATATCACTTAAGTGAGGTCCAATTGTGCGATCAATTGAGAGGGATCTTTAGTGTTTAGTGAGCTCATTCCATAGCTCCATCACCACCCTCACATTGTGCAATTATACATTGCCAATGTCTTTGAAACTCTATGTAATTTAATGCATATACATTGATCACATCTCTACTTCACTTCTCGGTCATGATTATCTCAGAATGGTGAACTTCTCAGACTAAGTTCTTTTTGCATACTTGACCATTTGATGTGATTTAAAATGGTATAGATTCAAAATATTGTCTACCTTGTTTCTATAAATTTTCATTACCATTGATTTATTCCATTTTGAGATATCATCAAAACTCTACTCACTGGTCTACATAATGCTGAAGCCCAAAATTGTCGATATGGTCAATTGTTTTGCTAAACAAAAATCTCACAGTACACTTGATCATTTCAAGTAAAATAACTTGTGATTGGTAGATATCTAAGTCAACTAGATATTGCCAAAAGGAATTTGATCAATTGCTACCAAGTTAAGAGCTTTGCTCATTCTATTGAGCATGTGTAGAGACCAAAATAGCAAGTCTTAGCTGATAATTGAATCTTCTACTCATCTATTTTGATCTGTTGATTAGAGGATCATACTCCAAAGCACTTAGATGATTATTTGTGATTCCTAGGAATCTTAGGGGATCTACGTTCTGCTCCTCAACTTGTTCTTGGCTGGTGTGAAGCAAGGATTTCCAACACCACTTCATTTCTGGAATCTATCCACTATCTCCTTCAATAGTGGTATGAGAGCAACATCAAAACAAAATGGGAGATGGATTACCATCATTCATTGAAAAATTGGGTAGGGGTAGTTATCCAGCATGGTCTCTAAGAATGCAAGCTTACCTCCAAGGAAGAATTTTGTATAGATACATCTCTAGAGATGAAGAAATGCTAATATTCAGAAGCAAACATCAACCTACAAGAGAAGAGCAAGAAAGGCTAACTACATGGTGTGAAACAGATGCTCTATCCAATTCCTATATACTTAACTCAATATCTAATTTCTTATTATCTCATATTACAAATTGCAAGATCTCTCAAGAAACTTGGAAAGTACTTTCTTCATACTTCTCATCAAATAAAAGGGCTAGGAAGAAACAGCTTTGGATTGAGTTCACAACCTTGAAGAAGCAACCAAAGCAAAGTCTAGCTAACTATGTGACCACGAGGAAGGATGTAGCTGACCAACTTGAGAACATTGGAGAAGAAATAGAAGAGGAGAAGATAGTAAGGTAGATCATAAATGGCATCAAGGGTGATGATAAGTGGGAGTCCTTCACCATACCAATGGACCTATATATGGACATGCAGATACCTGACCTCAACACATTGATGGGCCAACTCTTCACATATGAGACAAAACTCAACAAGAATGGAGATAACTCTAGAGGTAATCAAACTTTGGCCCTTTACACAAATATAAATGAGAGTAAGGATAAAGGCAAAGGTAAAGGAATGAAGAAGAGGCAAGTACCTCTCAAGTGAACTTCATAGGTAGAGGAAGAGATACTAGAGGAAGGGGTAGAGGAGGAAAGCAAGGTAAGGGGAGATCATAAAAATCTTCACCTTGCAATATCTGTGGCTTGACCAATCATACCACAGATGAGTGCTTCAAGAACACAAAGAGTCAGAGAGGAAGAGGCTTCCATAGAGGATGATATGGACAATCCAGAGGCAGGTTCAATAATGGAGGAAACAATTACCATCATAATTACAAGCAAGGCTACAACAAAAACTATCAAGGAGGCTTTAGAGGTAGAAGAGACTACAACAACTATATAGAAGACCAAGAGGAGTCACTACCGATCATGAACATGACATCCAAGCAAGGTAAAGATGATGAGCATCTATTCTATATTGATTTTGGTTGTTCCAATCATGTGGCTAGAAATTTAGCACTGGTATCTGATCTTGAAGAACCTAAAGGGAAGCATGAAGTCCAAACAAGTGATGACACTAGGCACTCTATTAAGAAGATTGGAAATGTTAAAGCATCTTATGGTAACATGAACTTCTTAAGTAAGGTATTATATGTGCCAACCATAACAAAAAACCTAATGAGTGTTGGGCAGATTGTTGAGAAGGTCTTATAGGTTAGATTCACAAGGCATGGATCATATGTGGAGGACCCTCAACAAGGCTTCAAGAGGATTGCAAAAGGTGAGAAATTCACTAGACTCTTTACATTTGAAGACGATACTAGAAAAATTTCTCTCTTCAATTACAAATATCAAACCCTATCTGAATTGGAGATATGGCATAAGAGACTAGGTCATATAGGTGAAAGGAAACTAAAGAAAATATGTAGGGATCAGAGTGAGCTTGGCATTCCAAATGTTTTCAAGCAACACATGATTTACAAATGTGGAGCATGCCAATTTGGCAAATCTCATAGGCATCCATTCAACAAAAAAGGATAAATGTATGAAGATTACTTGGAGCTTGTGCACACAGATGTCTAGGGTCCTACGAGAGAGCCATCAATCTCACGATCAAGGTATTATGTTTCATTCATAAATGAATATAGTAGAAGGACAGTACTTTACTTTATGAAGCATAAAGATGAAGTCTTCACTTGTTTCAAGAAGTATTTGGCATTAGTTGAGAATCAAACAAGAAGAAGCTGGAAGAGGCTCAGATCTGATGGAGGTGGTGAGTACTTCTCACATGAATTTGACTCCTTACAGGACAGAGGCATAAAGAGAGAGGTTACAACAAGGTACACTCCTGAACAGAATGGAGAAGGAATAGACTAATAGTAGAGGTTGCAATATCAATGTTGAATGAAAAGAAACTTCCAAACTACTTATGGGCAAAGGCTATGACAAAAATCAGAAAGGATATAGGTTGTATAATCCCATTAACAAAGGATTTACAGTTAGTAGGGATGTGGTGTTTGATGAAAATAATTCTTGTTTTGAAGTTGATTGCAAGAAAAAAAAGCTACCCTATGACTTTGAAAGTGACTTTCCAACTCGGACTGAAGAAGAACCACAAATATTAGAAGATCTCAACTCAAAAGATGAAGAACAGATTGACTTCAAAGCTTGGAAGTCCAAGGGCAAGACAAAATTCAAACAATTGAAAGACATTCTAGATTCATCCAATCAGGGTCTTAGAAGATCTCAAAAGGAGAGTAAAAAACCCATAAGGTATGACTATGACACATCACTAGCTACCAAGCATTCTATGGACATGACTAAAGACTCTATGTCAGAAGAGCCCTCTTCATTTGAACAAGCCAATAGGAAGGAAGAATGGAGAGAACTTATGCAAGAGGAAATTGAAGCACTTCAAGAGAACAACACTTGGGACTTGGTTCCCAAGAAACCAAACATGAAGGTAATAGGATCCAGGTGGATTTACAAACTAAAGAAGAGTTCACATGGTTCAATCAATAGTTATAAAGGAAGACTAGTATCAAAGGGGTTTGCTCAAACCCATGGAGTGGATTATGAGGAGACCTTCTCACTTTGTGGCTAAGATGCCAACAATCAGAGTTTTAGTAAGTATTACTACTTCAAAGAATTGGAACTTGTATCAATTAGATGTTAAAAATGCATTCCTTAATGGATGGATCTTAGAAGAAGTCTACATATCTCAACCACTGGGGTATGAAGACAAGGACAAACCATACTATGTATGCAAATTAAGGAAAGCACTCTATGGTTTAAAATAAGGTCTTAGAGCATGGAACCATAGGCTTGTCACATATTTGCAAGACTAAGGATTTGTTGCTAACAAAGCAGATTCTTCTTTGTTCGTAAAGAAGGCTAACTTAGAAATTATTTATCCATGTTTATGTGGATGACATTATCACTACAGGGAATGATGCCAATGGCATCAAAAGAATTAAAGCTCAAATGATGAAAGAGTTAAAAATCAGTGACATTGGTTTGTTAACATACTTTCTTGGATTAGAACTTGTATATACAGATTCTTGTGCCTTTATTACTCAGAGGAAGTACATTCATGATATGTTGGTTACATTCAAGATGGAGAACACTAAAATTGCAGGTTCACCCATGGAACTCAATCACAAACTTAGTTATCATGAGGGAGAACTACTTCAAGACATTACATGTTATCAAAGGCTTATTGGGAGTCTCAATTATGCAACCCTAACAAGAGTGGACATATGCTATGGAGTAAGTACATTAAGTCAATTTATGCATACACCAAGAAAACCTCACATGGAAGTTGCCAACAGGATCTTAAAGTATCTAAAGAGTACTACAAATGAAGCGCTATTTTATCCATTCACATCTAACTTGAATATCAAGCTATATTCTAATGCAGATTGGGCTGGCTCAAAAGATGACAGAAGGAGCAATTCTATCTACTTATTTTTTGCAGGTCCAAAGCTAATTTCATGGTCATCAAAGAAACAACCAACTGTGGCACTGCCATCAACTGAAGCAAAATATAGAGGCTTAGCAAATGCAACACAAGAGGCTATATGGTTAAAGCTACTTTACTTAGATTTGGGATTACATTCTTATACTCCAATGGTCTTTGGAGATAACACTAGTTCACTTTATTTGGCTAATAATCTTGTATATCATGCAAGGACTAAGCAAGTGCACTATCACTATGCGAGAGTAAAGCTACTTAGCGAGGACATCCAATTGTCCTATGTGTGTACAAATTTACAATCTACAGATATGCTAACAAAATCTTTGGATGGAACTAAGATGAACAGGTTCAAGATGATGATTGGATTGTAGGAAATCAAGGAGAAATGAAGACCAAGAATGTTAGGCTTGAGGGGGAGATATTGGTGCAAATGAGTCCAAGCCTACATACTTGGACAACTAATATTCATTTCATATCGTTATTTGAAGTTACATATGACTACTCTCTTGTAAAAGGCATTTACTTTTATCTTTTTAAAAGTGCATAGAACTTACTCTCATGTGGAGTTAGGAGGAATCAAATCACGAATCATTTGATAGGAGATTGGTAAGGAAGCAAGTCCTAAATTTTAGCATTCACTTTATGGCAAGGGTTTGAATTTGAATTCAAAAAGTGGCTCCAACTTTAGCTATAAAATATAGATCAAAATCTCACATACGTGAGGCATCAATTGAGAGGTATCTTTAGTGTTTAATGAGCTCATTCCATATCTCCATCACTACCCTCACATTTTGCAATTATACATTGCCAATGTCTTTGTAACTTTATGTGATTTAGTACATATACATTGATCACATCTCTACTTCACTTCTCTGTCAAGGTTATCTCATAACAGTGAACTTATTAGACTTAGTTCTCAGTGCATACTTGACCATTTGATGTGATTTAAAATGCTATAGATTCATCATAATGTGTGTTTAGTTTTTACAAAGTTTCATTGCCATTGCTTTATTCAATTTTGAGATATCTTCAAAACTCTGCTCACTGGTTGGCATACTCGTGAAGCCCGAAATTGTTAGGATGGTCAATTGATTTTCTATACACAATTCTCATAGTACACTTGATCATTTCAAGTGACATAACTGGTGATTGGTAGATATTTATGTGAATTAGATATTCCCAAAAGGAATTTGATCAATTGCTAGCAAGTTAAGAGCTCTGTTCATTTTACTCAGCATGTGTGGAGACCAAAATAGCAAGTCTTAGCTCATAATTGAATCTTCTACTCATCTATATTGATCCATTGATTATAGGATCATACTCCAAAGCACTAAAGTGATTATTTGTGATTCTTACGAAGCTCAGCGGCTCTACTTTACACTCCTCAACTTGTTTATGGCTGGTGTGAAGCACGGATTCGCAGCACCACTTCATTTTTGGAATCTATCCACCACCTCGGCCAACACCTTTGGTAGGCATACATGCCCTAAAATTGAGAAAAAAATCACTTGATGATGATGCTTGCATGGCTCCCCCCTCCCTAATTCCTTTTTTGGGTTAAAAGGTGCAGACCATAAGACCTCATTGCTTGTTTAGCATTCCTTGGCCATCTTCAGGAGATGTATAATTAGGTCCAACACCTTGCTCCATATGGATTCTTAAGACCATCACAAGGTTTTGTGAGGGAAAGAGACCCAGATCCATTGATTAATCATTTGGCACACTTTCTTCCTATTTGATCTCTTCTTCTTAAATGTTTCTTCCAAATTGTTGTAGTTGAATGTATGTCTTCTAGAACATAGCAGTCTAATAGCAAAAAGTTTCAATAATAAGATGTTTGAAAACATTAGACTACTTATAATTAGGCTAAGTTTCCAGCAACCTTTAGAGATCTTGAGTGACATGGACTTGGCCATACATTGGTTTCTTAGCAAAGATGATTGAATGTAGCCAAGCAAGTTGCCTTGATTTTTTACTCTAGATTGGTAGTAGTCAACATCTATGTTGAAAGAAACTACTTGATGGTTTCATGCAAGGAATATGTGAGTGCTAAAGTAAGATATACATATATTCTTTCCTCACATACAAGGGTTCACTATTGTGCACAGGTTTGTAATAAATGTGTCTCATGCAAGGCCTTGTAATGGGGCCATAACTTTGATGCATACTTGAAATGCAATTACCTAAAAGTTTGAAGCATTGGATGGCTAGTCTTGGTTTTGAATATGTAAAACAAATAACAAATATGTACATACTTAAAATATTTTCCTCTTTGTAATAATATGCATATATTTCAAGAGTGTGAGGTGAACCTTTATCATGATAATATAAAAGCAAATTCATCCAATTATTGTGCATTATCCATGAAGGATATTGGATACAAGTGTTGTGGTAACATTGAAGGGGTGACTAATATGTATGGATAAGGAATGGAACATCTCCTTGAAACCCACCAAGTATTCATTGTCGTCTTTCTTGGTGGCATTGCCTACTTTGGGATCCACTTTAGTATGAGCCTAGGTTCTTTTTTCCTTGATTTCTTACTTTCTAGCCATGTGATTCTTCCTTTTAGTGTGTATGTAGAGACTTGAACATGCCCCTATGGGGCTTTGGGTAGAAAGTTTTTTTCAAAGTTTGGCCCCATACTCCTCCATCTTGTTTTCTGTCATCCATGATAGGCATTATTGAGGTGTAGGGTACATGCTTAGCTTGAAGTAAAGGTTTAGGAACCATACTTGATCATAATGATTACATGAGGCACTAATAACCTTAGATATACGATTTTTTCCAGTTACATGTTACAACTCTTTTGTAGGGAATTTCTACTTTGAAGTGGCTTTTTATGTGAGGCTTGTTTCATCTTACAAATGCTAGGAGGATCCTTAAATCTTGGTACACGATTCTTGGGCACCCTCATGTGTGATTGAGATGGTTGTGCAGCCATAAGGGACTTAGATAACTAGTATTGTAAAGCCACTTGTGCTATGGGTTTTTGGTGGTAGATATGTTCCTTCTACACTTGTTTACTTTTGTGTTTATATTTAACTTGATTGACACATTGTGGCTTGGGTATGTATACAATGTCAGAAATAGGCTCAATAATTCTTGGAGTCTCATTGGGTATTAAGCCATGAAGTGAATCTTTGATCATCAAGCTTTCATTATTCTTGAGGTGGAGATTATCTACATCAAATCCATCATTTGGATGGTTCTATTTATGTACCTTGAAGAATAGCACTTATGCCTAACAACAACTTCAAAGTCATGTTCCATTAGTAAGAGGAGCCATCTTACTAAGTGTCCTCTATTGCAAGGTTTATTGACCTAATATAATAAAGCTTGATGATTAGTGAAAAACTTGAACTTGTTGGTCAACAGATAGTGTCTAAACCTCTTTACAAAATATACCATGCCTAAGCCTTCTCTCTCAGTTGTTGTATACTTTCATTCAGCTGCATTCACCTGTCTGCTAGCATATGCTATATCCAAATCTAGATTTCCTTTACCTGTTGGTTGTGTGAGCACACATCCTATTGCATGATTGGATGCATCTACATGGACATGGAATGCTTTATTCCAACCAGGAGTGGTTAGTATTGGTGTTGTGCACATATGTCTCTTCAATTCATTGAAGGAATTTTCACATTTGTCGTTCCACTCAAAATTTGTCAACAAGGCATAAAGAGGCTTAGCTATGATTGCATACATGTGGATAAATATGTGATAATATCCACATTGGCCCATAAAGGCTTGTGCCTCTTTAACATTCCTTGGCTTTGGCAACTCGGCTATGGCTCTTACTTTGTCCTCATCTACTCATATTCCATTCTTAGAAACAATGTGACCTAAGATCTTACCTTGAAGTACAATGAACAC
Organism: Ceratopteris richardii; assembly: GCA_020310875.1. Lineage (NCBI taxonomy): Eukaryota > Viridiplantae > Streptophyta > Polypodiopsida > Polypodiales > Pteridaceae > Ceratopteris > Ceratopteris richardii. The sequence continues at coordinate 61,317,310 of CM035444.1, forward strand.
ACACTTTTTTGGGTTCACACAAACTCGATATTCTCTACACTTGTTGAAAATCTTTCTGAGCTCAGGGATGTGGTAGCTTCTTTCTTGGGAATGAGCACACAAATTGTCCACATATACTTCTACGCTCTTTCGCAAGAACTCTTTGAAGATATGACACATGAGCCTCAGGAATGTTGCAGGTGCATTGGTGAGGCCAAATGGCATCACACAAAATGCAAAGATTCCCCATTCGGTGGCAAACATTGTTTTGTGTTGATCTTCAGGGGCAATGGCTACTTGATTGTAACCTAAAAATCCATCAAGAAAGCTATAAACTTCCTTTCTTGCAACACGCTCCAATAAATGTTTAGTGATTGGAAGCAGATAACTATCTCTAGTTGTAGCGGCATTAACTTTTTTAAGGTTAATACAACTCACAACTTTCCATTCTTCTTGGTCAGTACTACAATGGGGGATACCCATTCAGTATGCTCAATCTCATAGATGAATCCAGCTTCATTCAACCTGTGAATTTCTTCTTTTATCTTGGCTGCATATGTATCATAATATGTGTAGGGCTTTTGTTTGGTGGGCTATTCATAGTCCACTTAATATGAGACACTTGATAAGAATATTTACCTTTTGGTTAATGAAGTTTCATTGTAGTACTATCGACACTCGATATTCTCTTTTGTACTTAAGGCCTATTCAGGAAAAATGGGAATTACACAGGATTTTGAGGCAATTCCTTGTGTCCGAGTATTTTAATTTTTGACTCATTCACACACTAGAACATGTTATTATCTCTTGATTAGAGTATATTAAATTGACAATTTATTATTAAGGATAATTGTGTTGTAAATGGGGTATCAAGGTAGGGCTCAAACCTAAGAAGTTAACATAGTACGTAATATAAATGGGACTTGAATAATTCCCAAATTTCTTGAATAGGCCTTACTTGGTTCATAGTCGGTCATGAGCTATTCATAGTCCACTTAATATGAGACACTTGATAAGAATATTTACTTTTTGGTTAATGAAGTTTCACTGTAGTACTATCGACACTTGATCTCTTCTATACTTTGCACTTGGTTTCTCCTAAACTCAAATCTCTTTGGAGGTCCCACCGTGCGTGCCAAATTTTGTTGGGGGATTCTTGGACAAGAAGGTATTTGAGTGTTTGTAGGAGAAAAGGGAAAGACAAGAAGAGGAAATACACACTGGAAGCCTCTGTCGATTGATTACAATAAGACAAATACAATGTTGAAGCACAAGACAAACCAATGCTTCTGTGCAAAATCCCACAGAGTGCTCAATTAAAAAAAACCAAATACCCAAGGGACTTGTTGCTGCTGGCCTCCTCTGCACCAAACCTCCACCATCTCCAAGCCTACACTTGTGCACACCTTGCACCAAGCTTCCACTAAGGGGGAGGGATGGGTACCTTCAGTCGGCACGCGCACACTTCAATAAGAGCTTGAGATCCTTTGGGGACTAGCTTAGCACTTCTCTGCCCACTTCCTTGGTCACTCTTCATGCACACCTTGCACTTCCCTTCTCTGCGTCGCACACTGGGTGTATCTTGCACTTCTCTCTCTTGCCTTGCTTAGACTATGCTCCCTCTTGCTTACACTAGAATGGTCCAAGAATAGTCCTTGCCTTGATTTGAGTGTCGATTCACGTATGCTCCTAACTGCAAGTGTATCTTGGTGCTCACTTTGATGTCCCAAGATTGTCTTCACAAGTGACAGCCAATGAATCCCTCTTTTGTCCTGTAGTGACTTTAGACTAAAAACAAAAATTTTAATTTGGGAGCTATACTTTCACTTCTGCGTACGCTGCCGCTTCACATACCTTCAACATTTTCCTTTTAAGTCTTCACTTTTGCACATAAGAGGGGGTTCACCTGAACCTTCCAAAACACTTTAAAAAACACTTTGAACCTTAGGGAAATTGGAGAAATACCTCTGCAACCTGCAACCACTTTCTCCAATTCACCCTTTGTGGACAATACTTGTGCACTACGTGTGCGCTTTGACACCTGCACTTCGAACACGGACAGGTAGACTTGGAAACCTTACTCTTAAGATTAAATATAAAATTTCCTTCTTTCAAAGGCCTAGCTCAAGAGGATCCCGACGAGCATATTAGAAGGTTTTTGGCACTATGAAAGACTAGAGGCTTAATGGGCAGGGAGGATGCCTTTTTGATACTCTTCCCTGCCACATTAGAAGGATTAGTAGATAAATGGTTCAGCCAATTTGCTGAGAACCATTTTTACAACTTGGGACTTAATGAAAGATGCATTCAAAATTCAATTCCAACATGAAAATACTGCTGAGATCATCATAGAAGAACTAGAAAATTTGAGATTGGGTCCAGGTGAAAAGTTCCCAGAGTTTGTGACTAGGGCCAAGGCACTAAGGCTAAATTTCTAGATCCACCACATGATTTTTTTGTTAAGAAATGGTTAGCTAAGCCACTTCCAGTGGCCACCCAATGCAAAATCAAGGAATTAGTGTTGCCTACAGCCTCCATAGAGGAGTTCATCAACACAGCTACATGACTGGAGCAGATAAGGCAACATTATGGAGCAACTTCTTCTCAACTACAATATTCCACAGAAATGGAGGATCCAGTAATCCAGCTAAGGAAGGAGCTGGAGGGCTTAAAAAGGAATAAGCCCCACAAAGAGGAGGAGAATGTTGTTACTCAATTGAGAAGGGAGATTGAAGCATTAAAGCTCCAAAAGGAGGAGGAGGCCCAGACAGAGGAATTGGCCCAACTGGGACAGGAGCTGCAAGAACATCAAGAGTGGACTTTGGTGTTCCATGTGCAAAAAGCAAGGTCATATAGTAAGTGAATGTCCTCTATTAAGTGTGACTTGCCAATTATGCAAGAAAGATGGTCATGAGGCCCAGGAATGCCAATCAAGGGGAATATCTGCAACAACATATTGGACACAAGGAGGACTCCTACCACCAACAAATGTAATGGTGGCTGCACCCAATCAAGGTAACACTTACAACCCTAGACAAAGGAATAACTTTGTAAATGGGCCTAGAAGGCCAATCATTTGTTTCAGATGTGGAGAATGTGGGCACTATCAAAGTAGGTGCACTCTACTAGAAAATGCCCCTCCTTGCAGAAACTGCCCAGACGCCAGAGACCACTATACAAATTGTTGTCCTAAGACTCAAGCCTCTTCGTCCGAGCCCCATATTCAAATGATTTCTATGCACAAAGAAGAAATGTTAGATCAAGTCAATGAGCTATCACCATCTACCAGAGTGGTGCAGTTAGAAGAAATAGAATCTTTTACAGTGCACAGAAGAAATAAGGGAAAGGCTCAAGTAGATATAGCTCAACAACCAAGAATTGATGGATTGAACAAAGACAAAGAGACATCTGAAGACAAGGCCACTGCATGTGCATATACAAGGCAAAAAGGAGAGCTCATATGTACTAGTGATGCCATTGGGCATGCATTCAACAGGGCTCATGAGGAGTTTGATAAGTCAGTTCGAGCCCATGCTCTTAAGGAATCAGAGGCTTCAAAACTTCTCAAGTCCATGAAAAAGGAGGTTAGTATTTTTTATTTAATAAAGATGAATGGGAAATTCAGGTGAGAACTCTTGCAGATAATTGATGAGGCTTCAACTACAAGTTTGGTGGCAAAGACTGCTCTTATACATAAAGGTAAAATTGTAGGGGAAGCACCTCTTACAGATTATAAGAGTCCTTGGTTTGCAGTATCTATCAAAGGTCATGAGTTTCAAGGAGTTATTGTGGATGGTGGTTCTGGCATTAACTTGATGCCTGAACATACAATGGAAAAGATTGGACTCCACCCTTCAAGGCCTGCAAATTTCACTGTTACTTTGGTAGATCAGAGCAAAGTAAGGCCCTTGGGAGTGATCCCAAAAGTTCCACTTGAAGTACAAGGTAATCTATTCATTCTGGATTTTGTGGTTTTAAGACTACCCCGATTTGAAGGAGGATTTCCCCTCTTAATTGGAAGACCATGGCTGAGGCATGCAAGTGTCATCCATGATTGGGGCAAGGACATTATGTGGGTACAAAAGAAAGGGCAAGAGCTGACACAGATTCATTTAGAAGAGGGCCCAGATAATCAAGGGAACACCAGTATGATGCAAATAGTTGGCATTTGCATGGAACCAGAATCAGAGGGCCAACCCCAAATAGATTTTGAGGAAGAAGAGGATATTCTAAATTGGCTCCAAACAGGCAACTCTTTCTCTTGTTTTGGAATTTTTCTTAATAATTCTAGCACAGCTAAAGGTTATGACGAAAATAAGGAGAAAGTTTAGATTGATGGCTTGGGAGAGCCCATCATAGACCACAGAAGGGGCAGGAAGACACCCCTCAAATACAACTTGGAGGAGGATGTAACAACAATATAGAAGGAAGTTTCTAAAGCTAAAGACAAGGTAAAAAATACTATTGAAGATTGATCTTTTCCAATGCAAGAAATACTTGCAGAATGGATGCAGGACAAGGAGGAATGCATTGAAATAAAAAATTCCCCTGCTTATGCAGCAATGCATGAAAAGCTAGTGGAAGAAGACAAGGTTGGAGGTGAGCATAAAGATACTATGGTAGAAAGAAACCCTGTCAAAGAAATACAATTAGGCAATCAGGACAATAATCATCGAGCTTTGGTGGCCACTTGGTTGTGGAGCCACCCAAGCCTCCTTAAAAAGGTAAAATCTTTCTTGACCCACTATACAGATGTTTTTGCATGGCATTATAAAGACTTAGAAGGAGTACCTGCCAATTATGGAGAGCATAGAATTCCTCTAGTTGAGGGAGCCAAACCAATCTGGGGAAAGAGTTATAGACTTAACCCAAAATATGCTGAAGTTGTCTATGTGGAAATACAGAAGATGGAGGATGCATGAATCATCATTCCTGTGGAACACTCAGAGTGGCTCTCACGTATGGTTATAGTACTTAAGAAGAATACCAATAAAATCAGAATTTATGTTGACTTTAGAGCACTCAATAAGATGACCATTCCAGATGGATTCCCAATGCCATTTGCAGAGCAAGTCATTGAAGAAGTGGCTAGACATGCATTATATAGCTTTATGGATGGCTTTAGTGGCTATAATCAAATATCAATACACCTAGAGGATCATGAAAAGACTGCTTTTATCACACCTTGGGGAACATATGTGTATGTAAAAATGCCATTTGGACTCTGAAATGCTCTAGCCACCTTTAATAGAACTGTCAACCTCATTTTTGGTCCCTTATTGCTGGAAACACTTAGAATTTTCATGGATGATTTCTCTTCATTTTCAGGTTCTCACAATGAGACCCCTTTAGATTGTTTGGACCATCACTTGCGACAGCTACAAAATGTTTTTAAGAGATGCAGGGAGACTAAGCTAAAGCTCAACCCAAACAAATGTCATTTCCTTATGACAAAAGGAACTCTCTTGGGACATGTGGTGTCGGCTAAAGGTATGGCCCCAGATCCTGAAAAAATCATTTCTATATTAAAGTTGCCTAAACCTAAATCTCCTAAAGAGATTTAGAGTTTCTTGGGGCATACTGGATACCACAGAAGGTTTATGAAAATGTATGCAGAGATAGCCAGACCACTAGCTAGACTTACAGGTAAAGAAGTGCCCTTTAAATGGGAAGAGGAAGAGAGGCTTATCAGACATTAAGGTCCAAATTGGTGATTGCACCAATTCTTATCACCCCAGATTGGTCAAAAATTTTTCATGTACATGTAGGTGCAAGTGCATATGCAGTGGGTGCAGTATTGGCTCAACATAGTGAATAATTCAAACTTGACAGGCCTATCCAGTATGCTAGTAGAATTTTGACCAAAGCTGAAAAGAATTATAGCACAACAGAAAGGGAAGCTCTAGCAACGATCTTTGTAGTACAAAAATTTCATCAATATTTGCTAGGTGTGAAGTTTGTCATCGTCACTGATCATCAACCACTCAGATATTTATTGAATAAGCCACAAGCAACTAGGAGGATATGGAGGTGGCTACTTTTGTTCCAAGAATTTGATTTTTCTGTAGTCCATAGACCAGGTAAAGAAAATGTTATGGCGGATCACCTATCCAGGATCAATATGATGGATCAAGCTAGTGGAGCTAATGATGATTTTCCAGATTAATCTTTTCGCTGTACCAGCTCAAGGTTGGTATTATGATATCAAAAATTTCATTAAAACTGGAGTGTATCCATAGAAGGCTAGTGTTGTGCAAAGGAAGAGACTGCTAATCAAGAGCAGACCTTATACCTTCATTGAAGATAAATTATATAAGGGAAGGATGACAGGTTTAGAAAGTGCTTGGAAGAAGAAGAAGTGAGGGAAGTCCTTCAATCTGCACATGAAGGAACAGGTGGTGGGCACCTTCCAGGGCATATCATGAGTCAGAGGATCCTTGATGCTGGTTTATGGTGGCCTACATTATTCAAAGATGTTGATGACTAGGGAAAAGCATGTGATGTTTGCCAAAGGTGTGGCCCTAAGCCCACCAAGCAAAGGCATAACCCCTTGATTATTTCCACTTCGTGGCAACCATTTGAGAAGTGGGGGTTAGATTTTGTAGGGCCTATCTACCCTCCGTCGATTCCAAAAAGAGAGAAGTATTTATTGATAGCCACAGACTATGCGACGAAATGGGTTGAAGCTATTGCATCACCTGACTGCACTGCCCAAACTGTTGTTGATTTCATTTACAGTAGCATCATTTGCAGATTTGGATGTCCACTTGAAATTTGTACAGACCAGGGTACTCATTTTGTGAATAAGGTCCTACAGGAAATTTTCAAGAGGTATAGAATTCTACATAGGACCTGTTGTGCCTACTATCCAAGAGCTAATGGACAGGCTGAATCAACTAATAAGGTATTAATTTCCATGTTAAGGAAGGAATGTATGTTACAACCCAATTCTTGGGGCATTGCTTATCAAGGTACCCTATGGGCATACAGGTTAGCTTACAAAGATGCCACAGGATATTCTCCATTCCAATTGGTTTATGGCATATTGCCAATTGAGCCCTTTGAATTTTTACATGTGTCACCTAAAGCAACATTCATGCAGGGAAAGAAAGATTGTGATGTCTCTCAGAGGCTTGGAGCCCTACATAAAGTGGAGGAGATTCGTCTACTAGCAACAAAACAATTGATAGAGACTCAGATGAAGAGAAAGGAGGCACATGATTGAGATCTGTGGAATAGCCACATAAAGCCAAGCATGTTAGTTCTTCTCCATAGACCTCATCTTCAAACACAAGTGAGAGGAAAATGGCTTCCACACTGGGACGGACCTTATCGAGTTAAAACAATGCTAAATTGGGGTGCTATGGAGTTAGAGACACTGAAAGGAGAGGCCTTGCTAGTGGTCAACATATCAAGGCTCAAGGCCTACCATCAACACACTTGAAGAAGTATGGATCACCTGGAACTGCAAAATCTGTCCAGGTTGTACATAGCCCTCTTATTTTCTTTCTGCTCAAGTTTAAGTCGTTTCTACATTTTTTCATGTTTGTTCTTTAAGTTCTTAGCAATTTTAGCAACCCTTTCATAGTCCTTGACAAAAGTACAATGTTTGGAAATTTTCTGGGAATTTTTCACGCACTTTTAGAAAATTTCCAGTATTTTTCATCGTTTCCAAACTTATTTTCTTATCAAAATGGAGGATTTGAAGAAGCTCTATGTGATTTTGAGGGAGGAAATTGGCATACACTGGTAGGATATTTCTTGAGAATTTTTTGAGAATTTTTCTAGATTTTTTTGGAGATTTTTTGACAAAATTTCTCTATTTTTCTTTAACTTTTTGATATTTCCCCCCCCCCCAAAAAAAGGGCCCCCTTAGGGACTTTTTTGAGGGAAAAAAAAAAAATCTCTCACTTTCCCTATCTCCCCTCTTCCTCCCCACTCTTTCCCCCCCTCCCCTTCCCCTCCCCTTTCCCCTCCATCCCTCCCCCTCCCCCCTTCTCCCCCCTCCCCCCTCCCCCCCTCCTATTTTTCTTGAGAATTTTCTCATAATTTTTTTGGATTTTTTTGGAGATTTTTTCACAAAATTCCTCTATTTTTCTTTAATTTTTTGATATCCCCCCCAAAAAAAAGGCCCCCTTAGGGACTTTTTTCGAGTGAAAAAAAAACAACTCTCTTGCTTTCCCTATCTCCCCTCTTCCCCCCCACTCTTTCCCCTCCTCCCCTTCCCCTCCCCTTTCCCCTCCATCCCTCCCCCCCCCCCCCCTCCTCCCCCCCCCCCCCTCCTCCCTCCCCCACCTCTCCCTCCCCCCCCCTCTCCCCCCCCCCCTTCCCCCCCCTCCCTTCCCACCCCCCCCCTTCCCCCCCCCCTTCCCCCCCCCTCCCCCCCCCCCCCCCGCCCACCTTTAGCCGCCCACCTACAGCCCTCCACCCGCAGCCCTCCGCCTGCCCACCCGCAACCCCACACCTGCCGCCCCCTCCCCCCCTTCCCCCCCCCCCTCCCACCCGCAGTCGCCTACCCATAGCGCTCCACCTGCCCACCTGCAGCCCTCTGCCCGCAGCCCACCACCCGCCACCCCCTCCCCCCCCCCCTCCCCCCCCCTCCCCACTATAAATATAACATTAGTAACCCACCCCCCTTCCCCCCCCCCCCCCTCCCCCCCGCAGCCCTCCGCCCGCCCACCCGCAGCCCCCCACCCACTGCCCCCTTCCCCACCCCCCTCCCCACTGTATATATAACATCAGTAACCCACCCCCCCCCCCCCCCCGCATGGAGTGTAATCATCATGTACATTTCTCCATTTTTCTATTTTTTTATTTTTTATTTTTATTATTTTTTTTAAATTATATATTTTCTTTTTATTTTATTTTATTTTATTTTATTTTATTCTATTTTTTCTTTATTTTTATTTTTATTTTCATTTTTGTTTTTTTTTAATTTTATTTTTCATTATTTTTTCTATATTTCATTTCTTTAACTATTTCTTTCTTTCTTTCTGTCTTTTTCTTTTTTTTAAATTTCATCATTCCCCTCTCTACCCTTCTCTGTTTTCTATTTTTTTTAAGTCGTTCTTAGGGTTCTTCATCATGTACATTCTGATTTTTTACTCATTTTTGGTCAATTTATACATTTTGAGTGTTTAGCGTTGACTCTATGCATTCCTGACCTTTCGTCTTCATTCCAAAGCATTAGCTTATAGTGTTGTTCGCATTCACTAGTAGCATGGCTCCTTAGTACCCCAGTCGGCTTCTCCTAGGGCTACCCAGGAGTATTCAGAGCTCCCGCCCTTTGCCCTAGGTCTGCCTCAGACAGATTCCCAGGTATTTCATACCCCTCTACTCCACCCACCAGTCTTCCAGCCCCGATCATACCCCCCATTGCCCCCTCACATCTCATTACCCTAGCCTTTTCCAACCACTCACTCTCCGCCTCATCTTTGTATAGCCCTTCACGTCCCCCGCCTGGTTTCCCCTTCCCCGAGACATCCATGGTTCAACCTACCATTCCGCCATCCCTTTCGGTGCCTGCTATGAGTGACTCGGGCTCGACTCCACCCAACAGGTGTGCACTTTCGATTTCGCCATTCCATCTTCCTCCCTTCGCCTCGGACTTCACCTCGCCCTCCCCGACTCCTCCCTATTCGAACCCTTCACTGAGGATTACTTACTCATGGAGGGTATTCATTGTCTGGCTTCGATCATGTGGTCGGCGCCTGACGGTCCGGATATTTATTGGGCCCTCACTTCGTTTCCCCATTTCCCTTCCCGTACTATATCCCCATTTCCCTTCCCGAGTCCATTGCGGTTGGTATTGGTTCTTCGTTGACCACATATCGGCCACCTCCTTTCCTTTAATCCGATCTCTCTCTAGAAGAGACTATCGCTTTTTGCACTCGCATGTTTAGTCCTTCCACAGCCTCCCACGGGATGGTGCAGCTCTTGCGGGCTTTCACCTTCCATTTCCTTTTCTGCAGCCTGGCTTCCAACCAACCAATTTCCAACATCCGTATAGCCGATCCCCTCTATTGCTTTGTCCATGGGCGGCCCTACCCCTATGCCTTCCTCATGTTTGCTTCTTTCCAGCTACGCTACCAACGCTTCCATGAGGCGCTATCTCGAGGCTCTCGGTCTTTTTCAGTCTATTCAGCCCCCGTCCTAGGTTGGCTATTTCATTTGCCTGGTCAGGTCACCTCAGCCCCCTCTGGCCCCTCCCGTCACTCCCCCTCCTCTGCATGCAATCGATATCAACTAACCCTCGCCCACTAGCTTTCTCCCCCTACTTTCTCCACCCCGTCCACTCATCGGGTACGCCCTCGGACTGCCACCTACTCCCCCGACACAGCCCACGCTAGCCCCCTTGTCGACCAGATAGCCCCACCACCACTTCTTCCCGCATCCTTACCACCTTCCCCTCCTCTTTCCGTCGACTTAGGATCCACCCCGCCCTCCCATTCCCGCCACGTCAGTCTCCACCTCGAGCCGCCAGCCCCATTTCCTCACCACATGCAGCCCCGCGTCCTCCACGTGATGACGTTCCACCACCTTCAGTGGATCCCCCTTCCTAGACTTACTCGGAGATGCAACCACTATGGCCCTAGATGGAGCAGATGCCGCATGCCTATCACTCGATTCGGTTACAGCGACCGCTGCACTACATCGCCAGTATGCCTCTCTGATCGAGTGCATACATGCTTTAGCTGTTGCACAGTGGCAGTCTTCTCTGGCCACTACGAGGACACTTCAGCAGGAGCAGAACAGGTTCTGGGCTGAGGCCGATTCAGTGAATCAGGCTCTTTTGGAGATGCGGCAGCGGGCTTCTTTGGGCATCTATGACAACCCTACTTGTCGGCTGGTTCGATGTGAGCACGACCATCCATGCCGTTATCGGAGCATGGTTGCTCCTTGTACAGAGCAGGCAACTATCATCCCCCCATTATCACCGGACCTGCCTCCCCATCCTAGAGATGCTCCCCATGTGGGGGGTTCTCCCTTGTCCCCAAGACACCAGCCCGAACCCGCCCACTAGTGGCCCTTTCTACTACCTATGTAGCCGCCTCTCATACCTTTTTGGTTGCTCTACCTCATTTTGCTCTTCGAGGCTATACCTCTTTGCATTCATCTAGTTTGATCTCTTGTTTTTCCTTTACCCTTCTATAGTTTAGAGGCTCTTTCCTGTACTTCAGACCATTTCCATGGCACTTTCATGTATTTCAGGCCTTTTCAAGGCTATCGTTGTATCTCATTTTGTTATATATATATATATATATATATATATATATATATATATATATATATATATATATATATATATATATATATATATATATATATATATGGGATTTTTCTTATCGGTTCTTCATGAGCTCTCTTGTATGGTTCTTTCCATGTGTATTTACGTAGTTGTGGGTATTTCTATTTCATTGCCATTTGTTGGAAGCAGCCAGAGGCATAGAAGACGTGGAAGCATGTAAAGACAGAGTAGGGAGCGAGTCGAATCAAATTTTTAAAGATTTATGTTTCATAATTAATTTTCAAAACATTCAACAATGATTTTCATCACTACTGTAACATATGTAACATAGAAAACCCTTTTCTGTAATATATAGCTCCATTTTGTGCAAGCCGAGGAGTCGTTGAGCTTGAGGAGCTTAGGTAGAATGAGCATACCAATTTTGGTTATTTTTAGACACCGTTTACCCCTTCAAATAGCATTTAGGACCTATTTTTTAACTGTGCCGGTCACTAGATGTGAAACCGGTCAAAACTAGTCTAGAAACTATAAAACGAGCTAGAGAGCTCATTTTTGGGGTTACTTAGTGTTAGCTAGTGTGAGCTTAGAGTTATCTTGATCTTGTAATTGAGATATTGAGCAATAGAGTGATTTTCTCACCTTCCATTGTGTCTTGCTTGTCTCTTCGTAGTATGTGTGTATGTGTGTGTGCATCTCTATGCTTCTCACCTTCACTCTCACTTCATCTTAGATTCACGATCTTCATATCACTCCTATCTCTTCCGCGGATTGACATGAAGGAGGTGGAGCTTCTTAACGTGGTTCTCACCATTGTGCTAGAGCAACACCAAATTTGGCGCCGTTGTCGGGGAACGAGTCTAGGACGAATGTGTGATGGTAAGAGTATAGCAAGAAGTGGCGTTGGAAGGTAAAAATTTCAGTTTTTGTTGTTGTTTTTACTTACTTTTTAGTGTTTTTCACTTCCCCCACACTCCATCCTCATCACCACATCATCATCTTCAACTCCAAAAAAATCAGAAAATTCACCATATCCACCCATTCTCCTCATTTCCCCTCATTTGTGCATGTGCGAGAGAGAGAGAGCTTTTGTGCTTGTATGTACTTGGGTGTTTTTGAGTTTTCTTGCAGGTACAGAGCTCCAGAGCATCAGGAAAGTTGTAGAAAGGTAAGAAATGTACTCTCTGTCAGAAATTGCTGACTGTGTCAGACCATCGCGATGGTCTGCAAAGTTAGGAATTCGAGGTAGGCGACCACACCAGCGTGTAGAGCACACTTGCGCACATAGGAATCCACAAACGCATCTTGAAAATCTGCATTTTGGTGGACCATCGCGATTGGCTCAGACCATCGCGATTGTGTTGCACCATCGCGATTGGCTCACGCCATCGCGACAGCTCGGCCGGACCATCGCGACGGTCTCACGCCATCGCGACGGTTCACTTGAACCATCGCGACAGTCCCTGACCATCGTGACAATCCCGTCGGCCCACGCCATCGCGATTGGCCCATGCCATCGCCTTGATATTGCCATGTGGCAAGCCAAACCATCGTGATTGCTCACTAGCCACGCCATCGCGACGACACCCTTACACCATCACGACAACTCAAACTTTGGACCATCGTGATTGGCTCACGCCATCGCATCTGTGACCATCGCGACCGTTCACTTTGGACCATCGCGACAGTTCACGTTGACCGTTGACTGACGCCATCGCGATTGTTCATTTTTGGACCATCGCGATCATTCAAATCTACGCCATCGCGATCATTCACATCTAGACCATCGTGACGGTTCGCACTTCATGCCATCGCGATTGTTCGCCTGGACCATCGCGACGGTCCCAGACCATCGCGATTATCTCAGACCATCGCGATTGCTCACCCCAAACGCAAATTTTAGGGTTTGATTTTTTGACCAAATTTGGGGCTATTTTTGGGATTTTGGGTGATTAAACTCGTAGGAGACCCCTTAGCTCATATTTGGAGAAAAACCTTATTGTCAGGTTTTACCCCCGAGGACCTGAACGCTCATATCTTTTTCATCCGAAGTCTGTTTTTTGAGCTTTATAGCTCGTTAGAAAGCTCGTGACAAGTACTACGTGATTTTTTGAGAGGATATTTTTGAGGTTGACCATCTGTGGGACTAGGAAAGAAAGGAGGGTTTGGAATAAAACTTTGCCAAAGGTTAAGGGACTTTAAGAGTGTATATACTCAAGTGCTTGATCATCCATTGTGAACTGGTCTAATCTTGGATTTCTCCAGGTCTAGCAAAGGCAATCAAAGGCATTCAAGGCAAGGGAGTGAAGGGCAAAAAGCTTGGGAAGCGCGGCTTCTTGGGCAACAGGGCAACCAAAAAAGCTGACTCGAGGTTGGAAGATTACTCAACCCCCTCAGTCAATTCTTAGCTTAGGCTAAAACGTTAGCATTGTGGATTCAAGACGATAGGAACGCCTCAAGTGCAAGAGACTAAATTTATCAAGTTCAAGACTAAAGTAAAGGTGTGTGATACGAAAAACTAAAGAAAAGAACCTAAGTGTTGATAGAATACTCTTGTTTCTGGCATTTCCAGTAAGTTTATGTGTAGATGCAATATGGCATCTTAGTGCATTTGGTACGTTTGGTTGAGCTAAGACTGTGACAGTAAATTCTAAGTATGGTACGCCGATAGAGCTCTCAGCAGTAGTACAGTGCTGGGTGTGAACAGTACTTTTGGGAACTAAGTACAGGGCCTCTGTCTAATAGACCCCTACCACTCCCAAGAACCCCCCAAGAGTCGGTTAAATGCCCTTCTGATAGTTAGAACGAAGCGTTTCAAACATTTAACACTTGGCGCCGTTTGTGGGAAGGTGGCAGCAAGATTGCCATTTACCTGACGAAAGTGTTATCTATGGGAAAGTGGCATCAAGATCGTCATTCGTCTATCGGAATCGAACATCAAGATTACCGTCGTTTGTCGAAAGTAGCAACAAAACCAGATTGTTGCAAACTTGTTGTGGAAACGTGATTGTAAAATTTTAATCGATAGTGATACTACGCGATTAGTACAAAAGATGATACATGCCGGTTACTCGATCCGATGAAACGTATCCCAAGAACCCTCAGTCTGGAGTACTTAATTTACTAAAGATAACTCCAGGAGGAAAAAGTACAACTAGGCCTGACTCAGTTGTTAAGAAAGTTAGGAACGTCAAAAGTAATTCCGGTCTTAGTCTGGTAGAACGTGCAACGCCTTTGGTAAATTCTGGTACTATTTCGGCACAGTCTGTCGAAGATATAGTAACTCCAGAATCTACCAAGACGCAGTCTGAAGTTAGTTTAACAATCTTGGATAAAGATTCAAATTTGTTTACGACTAGAAAAACGTTAGCCAAAGAAATTGGTGAAGGTGAGAAAACACCTTATTCTGGCATAAATTCGGCACATTCTGGTGATATTTCGATAATAGAATCATAGTTTTTAGGCGACGGGTTACCATTTTTTGGTGAATCTTTAGCCCAACCACCACTTTTTGGAATAAGTTCCCCTATACTCGACATCAAGAAGGAAGGAACTTTGTTCGAAACCGAGATTCGAAGCATACTGAGTAAGATCATCAAACCGGAAAGAGCACAGTCCAACGATACAGACTCCAATAGTTCGGATATTCAGCCGCTGGATACAGGAGAAGGTCATCATACAACCAACAGCATGATGAACGGGCAACAACAACAACAACAACAGCTATGTCTACCCAGGCCGCCTCCAACAGGAGTAACGTACACTAAATTTGGTGGATTCCCAGGTGATGATCTGGATGCTCATGTACGCACATTCGAGATAAGCTACGCAGTTCTCAACCATCCACCGGATCCGACGTATAAACCTATTGTCTTTCAATCTACATTTGTCAATGAAGCAGCTAGATGGCTTACAGAATATGATATTAATCACTTCGGCACCTATGAAGCAGTACGAGATGTCTTTTTGCAGCGTTTCAGGCTAAAGAAGAATCCAGCCGAAATTTTTGACTATCTGCAAAACAACAGACAGAAGGTAAATCAAACAGTACAAGAATACGCTACACTATTTAGGACTCATTTAAGGCAGTTACCACCAGCACATGCCAACCTACCGGATGACGTTATTACTCAGTGGTTTATCAATGGCTTGACTCCACAACTTAAACAGATTATGATCATATGCTGTGTAGGAGCTATGACGCTAGATGCAGTGATTGCAATGGCTTTATAGTTAGAAAACAAGGTTGGAGGATTTACAGAAGATCTAGAGTGGTTAAAAACAACCAGAAATGTCGTTGAAGATATGACTAAACAAGTATACTGCATCACATGCAAGAATTCAGGCCATACTAGTGCCACTTGTGCACTTAATCAGTTATTCTGTGCTATCTGCAACACTGCCGGACACACCACTGAAAACTGCGCATACAACGCCAAAGTGCAGGGAACAGCGACTGTCAATGCAGTTATACAGGAACCAGGGCAGCCAGCCAATCACTATGTGCCTCCGCAAATGAGAAACAACCAGCAGCAAGGATATCAAAATTACAGATGACAGAGAAATAACAACTATAATGCAAACCGCTGGCAGACCGTACCGCCACCGGAAAATCCCAATCTGCCACCATTGCGCTGTCATTTATGTGGTGTATTTGGTCACATTAGAAGATTCTGTAAGGATGCAGCTGAATATGATCAGTGGAAGAAGGAACGTCAAAATCCAATGGATAATATGGTACAAATCACACCAGTGGAAATACACGGTGTAGTAATTCAGACCCGCTTCGGTAAACAACTACAGCCTGCAGCAGAATTATTTGAACCAGGTATACACGAACAACAAAGGATGTACAACAAGGCTAGTCAATGGACCACCGCAGAACCTCCAGTCTTCCCAGATCCTATTCTAGTAACCCAGACCCTGTTAACCAAAGAAGGACCACAAGAGCAGGATTCCAATTCAGCAGTAGATACATCATCAGCAGCAGACACATCACCATGAGGATCCTGATCCTATGGACTGCACCGATTCCGTATCATCTTTGGCTCTATGGATGGGATTCCATTGGATAGGAGGGACATCTCTATGAGAGTAATCTTTGAGATTCACTTTGGCCGTGACACCTAGGTGTTGCAGGTACAAGGAATTGGTTCCCCAGTCCTGTACCACTTGCAGCTGTCGCATAAACGGTCTTCCCAAAATCATCTCATAGGCATGATTTTTGCTAAAATCACATATAGCAAATGTGTGCTCGAACTCAACACCACAAGTGGTGAGAGTTATGCCTTCTAGCAATCCTAAGGGTCTCTCAATATGACCATCGACCATTTGCAATTTCATCCTCGTGGGCCTGAGTGCTGGCTTGCCCCAACGCTTCCATAGGGAAGTGGTGGCAATTGCAACTCCTGCACCTGAGTCCAAAATTGCCTTGGTGGTGTGCCCCTCGTAGGTAATGGGAAGGTAGGTGTTCCCTTCTTCACCTTCACACATGTCTCCTATCTTGTCCAATGGTATTTCTAGCACTGTCCTCTGGGATCCTACCCGAGAACGTGGTTTTGCAACTTCAATTACTGGACTGGCTACATATTTCCACGCTTCTGGTCTATCCTTAGGCAGTTCTTCCAAAGTGAGATCGCGCTGCACCTTGGTGTTCTTTACTACCTCCGTGTTCTTAAGCATGACTGAGTCGTTGTTCCTTACCATGACTGTGGGTGCTCTCATACACGTGGACTTTGCTTCCCATGGGCCTGTGAAGTGGGGTAGCTCCTGTATGGAATTAGACTCAAAGTCCAATCTCTCGTGAGACTGAGTACTCTCATGTTCCCCGTAAATAGATGGGATGTCTTGTGGGAATTGGTCGTGTGCATCATCCACAAGTTCAAAGGGAGGGGCGACTTCACTTTCGTTATCCCATTTGTCTTCTTGAATCTCTCGTAGGAAGTCTGGTGCAAACCGATTCATAGAAGGAGAAGTGTCTGGCTCCGTAGAATTAGGCACATAAACAACCTGGGAAGGAGGGTTTATTCTATCGTTGGCTCTTTCCTCGTTCTGATAGACAGTAGGAGCATAAGCTTCTTGGGTAGGATTACTTATTCTATTACTTTTCCGAGCAGGCTCATACGCTCCTTGAGAAGGAATGTAGGCAACGTGTGGAGGTACGTAAGCTTTCGAGGGAGGCTCATCTGCCTTTTGGGGGGAAAGATAAGCTTCTTGAGGAGGCACATGGGCTTCCTGAAGAGGCTAGCTTATCCGTTCTCTTGCCCTTTCCTTTCTTTGAGGGGCAGGTTCCTTTTCTGATTGTGCAATCAGCCTCTCTATTCTTTCTAGCAGTCCATCAAAGTGTAACTGCGTCTTAGCTGAGCTAGAGATGTTAAAGAGGCGGCTAGCTTCAAACATGGTCTGAGCCAATTCCACCATTTTAGCACAAATTTTGGTCCGTTCAAGCTCTAGCTCGGCTCTGGGGTAGCATTTTTCATGATTGGTTATGGTTGGCCCTTCTTGGATTCTGGCCTGATATGCTTTAAGCATCATGTTTAGGTCCTCGGGAGTGGGATCTGCTAGGACTGATCCTACTCTAGGGGGTGGTGGGATTATGTGAGGCGGGTTGGACGGTGGCGGGTCGGATGGAGTTGGGAACGGTGGTGGTGGAGTAATGTGAGAGGGAGTTTGAGTTGTGAGTTCGGTTATTCTGGCTCTTGTTTCTCTTACGCTTTCCTCGAGTTCACTCATCTTCTTTGCCCATTGTCTTTTCATTCTTTCCCGACTATCTTTCCAAGCTCTAGTCCTTTTCTTGGTTATGCTCTCGGTTTCACTAGCCTCTGGGATCTTTTCCTGACCTACGCCCTGGTTTTGCTGCAGTGCTTGGGCTCTTGTGACCACTTGTACTGGTGCAGTGGAAGTCACACTCCCTGTGGAGTCTACTACTAGCCCAATAACGTTAATTGGGGTGATTTTTGGCATATTATTGGGATTCTTAGGGCAGTCTCGTAAGAGATGCTCTTTTCCACATTCCTGGCAAAAGCCTTGGATTGTTACTGACTAGGGTTGTGTAGGTGGAGGTAAGGGACAGTCACGAATGAGATGATCTCCTTGACATCTGTAGCATGGTCCTCTAGGGAATGGAGGTCTTACTTGCCTAGGTTGAGGTCTAGGGTTGGGGTTTGTGTACATGACGTTTGTGTAATCTGTCTCCCAACTAGGTTCATTTGGCTCTTCACTATAGTAAGACTCACCATGTTCAGGAGATTGCATGTAGTAGGCCTGAGGGCTATCTATGTGTGTGGAATCAAAACTTTGATCACTCGGATCATTCTCTGAAATTAATGGAGTCACTGGGACTATGGCTCTATTCAAATTCTCTTCTGCAGCTGCATATTTTACAGGGATTACATTTGTTGGAGCAGGAGGTTGTTGGGCTAACACAGGCTGAGGCCTTTGTTGGTTGTGGTATTGTGCTTGGTAGGTTTGTTGAGGCCTAGCATATTGCTGTTGTGGGTACTGATTCTGGTATCTTCCCTGCTAAGGGTATGGCTGGGGATAGGGTTGCCTAACTGCCTGCTTGTTGTATGGGCAGTCTTGCGCGGTGTGATTGGTGTACCTCCGTTCTATGGTGCAAAACTGGCTACTAGGATTTACTTGGGGCTGCGCCATGATGGGACATACATTTGCCATATGGTCACCACCACAAGTATAGCACCTTTTCACAGGGGCGAACCTTGGGATTTGCTGGCTAGAGACACCTAGTTTTTGAGCTACTTTCTCTGCAAGTTCCTCAATAGATGTGGATTGCGTGGAAGAGAGGCTAGAGGCACTACCTGAGTCCTTGTAGATTTTGGAAAGCTCTAGTTCTTCCCCTAGGTTATCCTCAATGTCGATGCACATGCGTACACACTCTTCTATGGTCCTAGGGTCCTTCAAGTACACATATGATCTTAATTTGGTACTTAGCAATCCATCCAAGAATAATGCCACTTGCTTGGCTGGAGTGGGTAGCTCCGGGATAGGACATCTCTCTAAGTATTGCCTAAATCTTCTTCCTGCAAGTCTCACGGTCTCTTGAGGGGTCTGCTTGAAGCTATGTATTAAGGAGGAAGTATTATGCCTTATGCCACTTTTAGAGAATTCAGTGATGAATGCCTCTAGAAGTTGGTCTATGCTCCTGAACTGTCTCTCATTCAATGGTTGAAACCACGTAAGGGCTGTGTTCCTAAGGGTCAGACCAAAGGCATTATATTGCGTGAATAAATCCTCCACTTGTTCTGCTCTCAAGACTTGCCTAAATTCTGCCACATGATCGTATGGATCTCCAGTGCCATCGAAGTAGTTCTTCATGGACTTAACTAGCTGAGTTGGTCTCAAAGTCCTTGTGTGCTCTCTAGGTCGTGGTAGAGGGAACGCATCCGCATTTCTTTGATTCCTATGAGTTCTAAGTACCTCAGGCTCTACTCTATTTGTTTCCGTCCTCATTCTTTCTCTGCCCACTAGGTTGGCAAAGCTTACTTCAGGTCTATCTCTATGTCTGTCTCTTTGAGATCCATGTGCATGGGATGTTCCAGCACCAGGATGACCATAGGACACGTTCGATCTTGATTGGGGGAAGATGGACTCACCTTTCCAAGTGTAAGCATGCCTATCATTTTCTGTAACCACAAAGATCCTTTCCGAAGAATGATCTAAGTAGGTCACTCTGCCTGGGCTATCTGGATCTTTAAACTCATAGATCATGATTGCTCCTATATCAATTGGCTTGTCTAATTTATACCTCCAAAAGGCTTCATTGGTTTCTCGGTTTAGCAGCAGATCTATACTCTTATTATCCTGTGGGATCCACTCGGGAGTGATGATCCTTGTTAGCACTGACTTTCCACGAGGGGTCCTAGGCTCTGCTCCCATGTTTCCTTGCTCTAGGTCACCTAAGTCCGCTTCTGGGATCACATTCCCGAATTCGTCTGTCCTATCTGGGTGACTGGTGACTACATATATTGTTCCTTCTTTGTCTAGGTATGCTCCGTTTTCAAACTTTACAGCGGGGTGCTCTAGTCCAATGGACTGGTCAGGGTTTTTAATCTGGACCACGGATCTTCCTAGACCGTCCTCATAGATGCTAGCACCTAATCGGTTGGTCCTAAGGTATTCCAACTGTGTTTTGTAAGGGCCTTCTACTCTGTGCAAGTATGGCACTCCTGAACTTCCCGTAGGTCTGTCCATGCCTTGAGACATCCGTGATTCACTGGTCTCAGAGCTAGGGTAGTATGAGTGGTGGCTCAACTGCTGGGCCCAAGACCTAGCAGTGTGGTTGACACTAGCCTCTGAAGACCTAAGGCTTTGTCTATCCCTTACAAGATGTCGTCCTGATCTAAGGTTCATATGCCTATTTCAGTAGCCCAATTTTTGCCCAGAGTACAACCTCGTTGCCGTTCCTTTGTATCGGTTACTTGATTCTTTTTAGTTGATTACCGTGTTTATACTCTTGTCTGATATCACGTCGTCAGGTATACTTGAATGTATTTCCGCACTGTAAATTGATCGTTCCACGTTAGGTTCTTTCCCTTAAGGTTATCGCATCACAAAGATATTATGTTTAGTCTTGAACTTGAGTGCTTAGGTCGTCTTCAACTTGACTGATGCCTATCGTTGCCCTATCTTACTCCTAGCACTAGTCGTTCTTAATCCTAAGCTAGGAATTGACAAAGGGAGTTGAGAATTTCCAACCTTTTGTATCCTGCTTGGTTGCCCTTGAATGCCCAGGAAGGGTGTTCCCAAGCTTGCACTTACGCTTGCTCAGAACACCTTGTGATGCTCTCAATCGATCTGTAAGAGTTCCAAAGTTAGCTCAAGACTTAAACTCCAAAGACAGAACCAATGATTTTCATTCAGGTAGCACAAACACCAATTTTCACTATGACTTTTTGGAAAATAATTCTAGAGAACCCTGAATTTGATCCCCCTGGTTATGGTCAACTTCAAAATACCCTATCTGAAAATCAACGCATTATCTTTATAAAAAACAGTTGAGGGCATGTAGTATATGCCACGAGCTTTCCGACAAGCCCAAGAGCTCAAAAAATGGATTTCGTATGAAAAAGTTATGACTGTTCAGGGTTTAGGGGGTTAAAACAGGATTCAAAACAGGCTGACAGATCCCAGAGTTTTCTCCCAATTCACAAGTGTAGGAACCTCAAAAATGCTAATGGATTGACTATTGTGCCCCAAAATTATCCCAAATTTTGAAATAAAAAACCCTAATTTTTTTGGCCGAAAAGCCTGTCAATCGCGATCGACAGGTCTGTCAATCACGATTGACAGAGGTGTCCGTCGGGCCTGTCAGTCGCGATCGACAGTGTCAATCGCGATCGACAGAGTCGATCGTGGCTGTCAATCGCGATCGACAATATCAATCGTGATCGACACGTTTTCCGGGTTTTTCGCCGTAATTTCAGTCAATCGGGGGCCTATCAGTCGCGATGGACACGTGGCTTCGCGAAAAGTCAATCAATCGTGGAATTTCAGTCAATTGCGATCGACGGTATCAATCGCGATTGACAGAGGTGTCGGTCGTGGCTGTCGATCGAGATCGACGGTATCAATCGCGATTGACAGGGTCCTACGTGGCAGTCAGTCGGTCGCAGGGGTCTGTCGGTCGCGATTGACAGAATCTGTCGATCGTGGCTGTCGATCGCGATTGACAGGAAAACACGGAATTTTTGAAAACTTTTTAGTGATCTAGGATGTGCTCCTTGTGCTTGTTCTCATGGTGCACTTAGTTTCGTTAAAAGTTGAAATTTTCTGTCAATCGCGATCGACAGAGACCTGCGACCGCGAGACAGTTTCTGAGATTTTCATACCTGCGCAGCGTGCTGGAGGGGATGAGGATGATGATACCTGCAAGAAACACAGCAAACATGCAAGAAACAGCACACACAGTATCGCTCTCTTGCTCTCTCTCACAAGTAGAATGAGGGGAATGAGGTGGAGATGGTGATATGGTCAAAACTGAAATTTCCGCGATGATGGAGATGGAGGTGGGAGATGGTGATGATGATGATGGTGATGAAGATGGTGAAGAAAAAACAAGAAAATAGATGAAAGTGAAGAAAATACCTACAACTCCAACGCGTCAACTCTACGTCTTACCATCACACGCTAGTCCTCAAAGCTCGATCCCCGGCAACGGCGCCAAAATTTGGTGTAGCTCAGCGATGAGTAGCACCTCCTTTAATGTCAATCCGTGAAGACGTGAGGATGGTATGGAGACCTCGAGCAAGTGGTGACACAAGTGCGTGAGTGAGAAGCACACTAACATGCACACACATACACACACACACGTACACACAGTAAGACAAAGAGTGAGGATCAATGGAGTTCTTAGATTACTTTCAAAAAGCTCTTACAAGTTCATTTCAATTACAAGCTACCCTCAAAAATGAGCTCTCTAGCTCTTTTTATAGTTTTTGACTAGTTTTGGCCCTGTCCAGACCTAGTGTCCGGCCTCGTTAAAAATTAGGTTCCAGGGCTTATTTGAAGGCTCAAACGGAATCTAAAAATTACGAAATTTAATATGTAGGTACTCCTAAAGCTCCCCAAGCTCAAGGACTCCTTGGCTTGTACAAAATGGAGCTACAAAAATGTGAAATGATATTTACAATGATTATTAGTGATCAAAATCACTGTTGTTGTAGGGATTTCTTCTAATGATCTGCCATACATATCTTCGAGCTCCCTACTTGCTCTTCCTCCCTGCGTGTCCATCTCTTTGATATGCATTAGTGTCTTGAAAAAATATTGGCCTACTTGCCAGATCGTCGTTGACTGCCTTGTCTGCTTCTCTTCTCTCGGACTCTCTTCTTGTGCTTCCTTGTCTTGTCAGTCCTTCAGCTCCAGCTCCAACAGCAATTCAATAATATTTTAGTATGGGTCACTTTAAAAATCATTAGCAGCATGTTTCCCCGCATTACCATAACATGCCTAAAAGATCTTTTATGCATGCCTTGATAATCATTAAAACTAATGCACACCTCAAGAATACCAAACTGATATTTAAATTCATTAGCACTCCCTTTTCTGGTGCACGACCTTCCCACCACAACGTTCCGACTAACCTTACTTTGCAAGATAATATCTGGCTGAGCACTATCTTTCTGTTCATGTTCCCCTTGATACACCTATTCGTCATATCTCTGACCACTTGCAACCCTTGTTATACTTGTTTCCGGAACTTCATTACTTGCTACCTCGGAATATCCCTTTGAATCTGCAATCCGATCCAGTAATACCTCCTTCTCAATTTTTGGCTGTGGAATAACCCTTAGCAAAACGTTATACTGCAGCTTTGTACATGGAACCCATTGTAATCGTAAGAAAGTACTTAATGTAATTTTGGACCAACAAGAATCAAGAAGACATTTCACCACGGATGAAAATGCTGAGAAATAAGCCTTCTTACTACGTTGATCACAAACGTTGTTGCTTTGATTTTCAGGATGATGGATCACTTGCACAACATTAGAAGACAACCAATCCAAATGTGGCGGCTTCCCCTGAAATAGTTTCAGCCTAAATCCATTGATTGGTTTGTCCATCCTTGTGCCAAACACATCTGCCACTCGAAAAGTTCCTTGTCCTAAATCTTGCACAATCTGATATGGGCCTTTGTATCTCAATGTAAGCTTTCCTGGATGAGGTTCGAGCTTAGAATTATAAACCACCACCCAATCCCCTTCTCTAAATAACTTAAACTTCACATTCTGATTCACCCAAGCTTGTCTCTGCCTTTAAATTACCTCGGTAATATATGCACTTACCAAACAATCCTCCTCCATCTGAAGAAGATATTTGCTCCTATGTTTAACCGATAGCTCAGGAGACATCTTTTCTGCTATGATTCGCAAACTTGGAACTACAAATTCCATAGGTACTATTGCCTCGCAACCATATACCACAACCATATACCAATCGGAATGATGTCATTCCTGTTGTCACTTTAAATGTTGTTCTGAATGACCACAAAGCTGAGTCAAGTAACAAATCCCATTTTTTCAGATTGTCATGCAGTAGATTTTTAAGAATATGCATTAAGGTTTTATTTGTACTTTCCGCTTGACCATTTGCTTGTGGATGATATGATGTAGTCTTTTTATGCATGATTAAATGAATTCTTGTTAACTCTGAAATCACCTCATTAAGGAAATGAGTACCTCTATCACTTACCAACTGAATCGGACACCCAAACCTGGTCATAATATTATGATAAAGAAATTTCACCACACTTGTTGCCTTATTATCCTTCAATGCCACTGCTTCCACCCATTTCCTACAATAGTCTGTTGCTACAAGTATATATCTACTTCCCCGCTGAGTAGTAGGTTTTATGGGCCCCACAAAATCGATGCTCCATTTTTGGAAGGGATCCAATGGTAAAACTAGATGATCAGACATCCGATCTGAATTATTAGGTTGGCCCAACTTTTGGCAAATCACACATCCTTTAGCATACTCATGTGCATCCTTTAAAACAGTCGGCCACCATAACCCAGCTTGTAAAACTTTCTTCCCTGTAATATCCCCTAACAAATGACCTCTTGCTAGAATTGAATGTGCTTCCTATAACACGGCTGGTTGTTCAAATTCTGGTACACACCGCCTTATGACCTGATCCACCCCTTTTTGTATAATGCCCCAGCTATAACCAAATATGGCCTACTTTTAAGTGTAAACTTCTTCATTTGATCAGGTGTAAAGTATTGTGGTAATGAACCATCAAATAAAAAAACTAATAATTGGTCATACCAAGAATTTGCTTCCACCACTTGTGCATTAAACAACTTAGCATCCGGAAATTCATCACTTACACCTGTAGTTCCTTCTCCTGAATCCAATCTACTAAAGTAGTCTGCCATTGCATGGTCTTTTCCTGGAGTATGCATAATCACAAAATCAAATTCTAGTAATAAAAGCATCCACCTGACTAATCGTCCTGATTAAATAGACCAAAGCCTAATGATCCACATGAAAAAAACAAGCTTATTGCCCAACAAATAATGTCGAAACTTGTTAAGAGCATATACCATCGCCAAAGCTTCCCTTTCCGTCACTAGGTAGTTCCTTTGAGCGGCACACAATATCTACTAGCATAATAGACGGGTCTATACCATCCTTTCTCTTTCTGCTGCATCAAAACTGCTTCTACAGCCACATCCGATGCATCAAAAAATATGTGAAATGGCAATGAACAATTGGGTGGTTGCAAAATTGGTGCTATCGACACCATCTTCTTTAAAAATTGAAATGCTTTCTCTTGAGCATCTGCCCATACAAATGGAACATCCTTTTTGTTCAAGTGCGTAAGTGGTAGAGAGATATTTGCTAAATATTGTAAATATCTAGCATGCCGCTTAATTTGACCAACAAACCGCATTACTTCTTTCACGTTGGTCAGTGCTTTAGCTATGCTAATAGCTTCAATCTTCTTAACATCAATAGCGATCCCTTCTTGCGAAATGACATGGCCCAATAAAATACCACTTCTGACTGCAATAACACTTTTAAACGGATTCAACTCCATCCTAAACTGTCGACATCTGTCAAAACATGATTTCAGGTGTAGCAAATGTTGTACCTTCTTACCAAAGCCCGAGAAATCATCTACAAACACCTGCATAAAATCCTGTAGATAAGGTTCAAACACTTTGTGCGCCACATAATTGAATGATGGCGGTCCATTCTTCAATGCAAAACTCATGACTGTAAACACATAAGCACCAAATTTAGTAATAAATATTGTTTTATGTTGATCCTACTTAGCCACACTAATCTGATTATACCCTGAAAATCCATCCAAGAAACTATACATTTCATGCCCTGCTACTGCGTCCAACACTGCATCATAAAGCGGCATAGGAAACAGATGTGTAACCGTTGCCACATTTAACTTTCTATAATCGACACAAATTCAGAACCACAATAATAGCAGATAGCCAAGTCACCTATTTCACAGGTTTGATACATCTGACTGCCAATATATTATCAATTTCTTCCTTCGCTTGTTTAGCAAAGTTAGGATTCATTCTATATCTTTGCTGTGCTACGAGTATTGCATCTGTCCTCAGATTAATCTGATGTTGATGCAAATCAGGGTCTATACCTATCACTTAAGAGTAATCCCAAGCAAACACATCTACATACTCTTTTAGTAAGCAAATGAGATCCTCCCTAAACTTTCCTTCCAATGTTTTACCAATCCGCACCATCTTTGGTTCAACTTCTGTCCCTAAATTAACCTCTTGAAGCTCCTCCTCCTTTACCCGGGTAGAACCTGCATACTTCTGATCATATATCCATTCAGCTAGAGTTATTACTTCTTTCTCTTGTTGTTCCAACTACTGTTGTACTGGAGTTTCCATACTTTGTTTGAACATCTTTTGTATTTGTGCACCTTCAACATGTTTACCCGGAGCTGGCCCATCTACATTCTACACAATCAGGTTATCCTTACTTAATACCCTTGCCACATCAACTTTTAATATTGGTACTACATTTGGATTTGCGTGCAAAAACTTTTCCTCTTCATCATCTTCTATCTCGTCTGCTAAGTTAATTGTCTGAGCCATGAGTGGTTTCTCCTATACTCACATATTTCTTCTTCCTCGCATAGGAATTGTCACTTGCTTTTTACCCTTTGTGATCATTACCACATTCAGACCCCAATCCTACTTGACTTTAGCAATCCTAAACCAAACCCTAACAACATTTCATATGGATATGATGACTCAGACATCCTAATGACAACAAAATTTACCATAAATGACATTTTTAAAATGATAATCTGTTGCTGCTTCAGAATGCCAACCAGCTGAACTCGAGTTTGATCCGCCATTTTAACTTGAAAAGGTACTGGAGCCAATGCCCCTCTTCCCATTTCTATAAACGTATGCTCAGGTAATATATTTACCCCTGATCCCCCATCAAGCAACACTTCGTCAAATCGCCTCTGGTCATACTGTACCTGAATTACTGGCACTGCAAAGTCAACATCTGCTAGATCAATATTATTGGCCGAAGTTGAAGGTACGGACCTAATTTCTAGCTCTAAATGCTGCCCAAGTAACCTCTTCAACAACTTTTCTCGAAACACTGGTACCAAATATAAAAGTTGATCCAAAGAAAATTGTAACGGTGAGCTAATAATTACATCAAACTAAGCTTTTTCCGGATCTTGCTTGCTCTGACTCTTGTTCCCCTCTGTTATTGAAGGTATCGAATCTACTTCTTGTTGTTTCTCTGTCTGACATACAAACCTTACCTCTTTATGTTGCTCATCCTGAACTTGCTTCAAGACCTTGTCTCTGATATATCTTTGTTCTTGCCAATTAATAGGTCCTTTATTTTTTGATCTTGTAACTGCCAACACTTCCACTTCTTTGTCTTTTCCACATTGTTTGCAATCACACTGCCATTGGTTATCACTCTTAACGTGTATACTCTCAGATGCACTTGGTGCATCAGT
This sequence comes from Ceratopteris richardii, assembly GCA_020310875.1. Classification (NCBI taxonomy): domain Eukaryota; kingdom Viridiplantae; phylum Streptophyta; class Polypodiopsida; order Polypodiales; family Pteridaceae; genus Ceratopteris; species Ceratopteris richardii. The sequence goes on from CM035444.1 coordinate 61,345,038, forward strand.
CCCCCTATCCTCTTGATCTGGCCATTCTATAAGCATGCCATTTGCATGAGTCGCCTACTGCCCCTGTTGTTGATGTTATCCCTGTTGATTATTCTGATTGTACCTGAGAACGGGTATACCTCTCTCTTCCCTATGCTTTACCCATAAGGGACAATTTGGCCCTATCCAATGATCGGTAGATGAACAATATCCAGAAGGCATCACCCGTGGCGGTCGACCTTGCTGATTCCCTTGTTGGTTATTCCCCTACTGATTCACTTGATCTCTCCATGGAGGTCTTACTTGTTGCTGCCTCTAAAAATTACCCCGCTCCTGGATGGGAATAGCCTAATTGGCCGCTACTTCATTAATATTCCTATTATCTTGCCGCGAACTTTGCCCTCTATGCTTGGGGTTGTATCAATGTTGATTTGTTGTATGTCCCTCTTTGTCACAGATATCACAAAATCTCTTTTCCTTTGGAGCTACGATGGAATATCCATGTCTCTTTAACTTATTAATCCATGCCTCCTCTTTACTTTGCTTAGCCTTATGCTTGCGATGCTTTTTCCCCACTATTTCTTCATCTTGGTCATCAGAGTCAAAACTGCAGGGTTCCAGTTATCTACAACAGATTGTAGATCAACAGTTCCTAGGGAGATCAAGTCAATGTTATTTTTTAGAAACTCTTCTTCTTCATCATCTGACAAACCATCTAGCATATGGACTGGTTCCGCCAAATACGGCCTAGCATGCAACTCGCAAGGTTGTATAGCATCTAATTTTACAATGTATTTACGATTTTTATCCTTGAAAGTGAGCTCCTGTGCAGACCAATCCTGTATCACCTTAGCGTGCTTCAACCAAGGTCAGCCGAAAAGGAGGTTGTAATCAAGAGTGGATTCTAGTAAATCTAGTATGACAAAGGTCATTTTAAATGTTGTACCTTGTAAAGTGATTGGTACATTTCGTACAAGTCCAATAGGATGGACTCTTGATTGGTCGGCCATTCTGACAAAAAACTGAACTGGTTCGATTTCGGTCCACCCTAACATTTTATATAGTGCAGCAGTAGCAATGTTGACTCCAGATCCTCCATCAATTAGTACCTGTGTGATTTTATGATTCTTATACCATACCATAATTAAAGGAACTGAATGATCGACCGTAGAATCGGATTCCGGTTGAACTGTTGTTGTTGCCGGAATGCAAGAGGGCACAGGACTAGACTGTTGTTGAAATTGCTCTCGAACTCCCGGTACTAGTGCAAGTAATTGGCCCAAAGGAAGAGTGATGGATGCTTTAGATAAAATTTCCTAGGCCTTTTGTGATTGGGTTGTTTCCACAGATTCTGAGGATGATGCGCCTGCTGAAGATGAGGTGTCTACTGGCATGAAGATACCCAATTGTGGATGTGCAAAGTAGCAATAGAAGAAGAGAAGAGAGAGAAAGCCAGAGAGGTAGGTGCAAAAGAAACACATAGATCAATTCAAGACCCAGCCTGTGCGCCTATAGTCTTTCCTGATGAAGAATTTGAACCCCATGGCTGGGCAGAAATCCTGGCAACAATGGATGTAGCCATCAATGAAGAACAATGGACACCTCACTGTGATGAGGATGGCTATGACATTTCAGTTTTCTCCATAGAGCCAATCATGGGAGAGGTAGTGTTAGAAGAGTGTGAACCTAGCCCTGATGCATTTGAGGATGCAGGTGACTCCGATCTAGAGTCAATCATTATGGACCCACCTTTTGCATCAGATGAAGAATACTTCCATGAAGTAGAATTTCAACCCCAGAGGCATGGAGAGCTTACAAGTGATGTAAGACTAGCCACACATATGACCCCGAAGGAAGAAGGAAAGAAAAGAAAGAAGAGAGAAGTCACACCAGAAGAGGAAGAATCTTTGTTTGAGGTCCCGGACAATTTTAAGAAGTATGAGATAGATGACAGAAGAGTCATGATCAGAATGCCTAAACGAGAGGCACAATCAGGGGAGGCCTATGATAACAAAGAGACCACCAAGAAAATAGTAGTGGCCCTAGAAGAAGGAGAGGAGAGATGCACGTACATAGGTCATGACCTAACAGAAGAAGAAGAGCATGCGTTAATAGCCTTGCTAAGGGAATACAGAGATGTATTCGCTTGGAGTTACAAGGATTTGAAGGGTGTTGACCCAGACATATGCTCACACACCATCCCCATGACCTCAGATGCCAAACCCTCTAAGCAAAAGCCTTATACATATAACGATAATTACGCTGCTAAGATCAAGGAGGAGATAGATAGACTGGTTGAAGTGGGATTCATCTACGAAATTGAGCATACTGAGTGGGTATCCCCCATCGTCGTGGTGCCCAAGAAAAACGGAAAGCTGTGTGTGTGCATTAACTTGAAGAAGGTTAATGCAGCCACGATTCGAGATAACTATCCGCTTCCTATCACAGAGCATCTTTTAGAAAGAGTAGCAGGCAAGGAAGTGTACAGCTTCCTTGATGGATTTTCGGGATACAATCAAGTAGCCATTGCTCCAGAGGATCAGCATAAGACGGCTTTTGCCACGGAGTGGGGCGTATTTGCCTTTCGGGTAATGCCATTTGGGCTTACCAATGCTCCAACCACATTTCAAAGACTGATGTGTCATGTGTTTAAAGAGTTCCTGAGGAAGAATTTAGAAGTCTATGTTGATGATCTTTGCGCTCATTCCAACATTAGGCACACCCATATTCCTGAACTCAGACAAATCTTTTACAAATGTAGAGAATATCAAGTCTGCCTAAACCCAGAAAAGTGTGTTTTCATGGTCAGGCAAGGCAAGATTCTAGGGCACATAGTGTCAAAGAATGGCATATCCACGGATGAAGAGAAAGTGAGAGCCATAGCAGAGCTACCTAGGCCAAGGAATGTCAAGGAAGTACAAGCTTTCATGGGGCATTGTGGTTATTACCGACGGTTCATTCACATGTATGCGGTCATTGCAAAGCCCATGTACGGACTTCTGACTAACTTTGAGTGGACTGACGAATGTGAGGATTCCTTCCAAGAGCTTAAACGAAGATTATGTTCAGCACCAATCCTGACCACTCCAGATTGGAATAAGCCATTCCATGTTCACGTGGATGCATCCAATTACGCTATTGGATGTGTACTCGCACAACCTACTGGTGAAGGTAATATGGATCTTCCAATTGCCTATGCTAGTAGACAATTGAATGCAGCTGAACGAAATTACACCACTACGGAGAGAGAAGGACTAGGCATGGTATATGCAGTTAAAAAGTTTAGACATTATTTGCTTGCAAATAAGTTTAAATTTTTTACTGACCATCAGGCACTGCTATATCTAGTAAACAAGCCATGCAACACAGGAAGATTAGTAAGATGGTTTCTCTTACTAATGGAATATGACTTTGAGGTAGTGGTAAGGAAAGTAAAGACTCACTTGAGAGCAGACCATCTCTCTAGGCTCACATCTGGAGAAGCCCCACAAGGAGTGTCAGATGACCTTCCTGATGCTTACTTGTTTAATTTGGAAGTGGTGCCACAATGGGCTAAACCATTAGTTCCAGTATTGACATACGGACCTAACCACCCAGTAATAAACACACGGGATAGAGAGGTAGTAAAAGCCCAAAAGTATCACATTATGGCAGGTAGTATGTACAAGCACACAGATCAAGGGATATTGCCCTGTTGTGTGGAAGAGGAGGAGTACACTAAATGGTTGCAATTAGCACATGTGGGTTCATTAGAGCAACACTATTCAAAGCAACGAACCTTACAGACACTAAGGAGACTCGGAGTGCATTGGCCAACGATGGAAGCTGATGTTCAGAAGTTATGCAAGGAATGCCCAATCTGCTACACTAAACCCCCTGTGGAACATGCCACACTTTATCAAGTGTCCATAGTGCCAGATTGGAGTGAACCCCTAGTATCCTTCCTGAGTACGAAAACATTCCCTCCAGACATGACCCTAGTTAGAAAGAGGAGTTTAGAACAAGAAGCCCAGGATTACTCACTCATTGGTGATAATCTATACAAGCGTGGTAAAGATGGTTACCTGAGACTATGTGTCCATGAGAGTGAATATCTTAAAATATTGGAAACTGCTCACCAAGGTGTAGCAGGAGGACACTTCGGACCTGATCGGGTGATCAAAGCGATCCTATTTGCAGGCTTTTGGTGGCCGACCCTTCACATGGATGCACATACCTATGTGAAACGGTGTGATGTCTGTCAGCGAACTCAGTATCCTATACGTAAAGATGAGATGCCACTAAAACCTATGATGGGTGGACGTGCATTCTCTAAGTGGGGAATAGACTTTGTAGGTCCTATTAATCCCCCAGCTAAGGGTTCCCATGCTGAATATATCATTGTGGCCACGGATTATCTAACCAAGTGGGTAGAAGTAAAAGCCACAACGAAGAACGATGCTCAAACAGTTGCTACATTCTTGTTTGAGAATGTATTCACAAGATACGGGCTACCTATAGAGCTAGTCAGTGATAGAGGCACCCACTTCTTGAATGAGGTTATTGAAAATCTGCTCCAAGAATTCTTGGTAGTACATAAGAAGTCTGCCCCCTATCACCCCCAAGCCAACGGGCAAGCTGAGAGCACCAATAAGATTCTGTGCAATGTGCTGACTAAGCTAGTGAACAATAAATGCTCTGATTGGGACAAAAAGCTACATCATGCCGTTTGGGCATACCGAGTCGCCTATAAAACGGTACTCCAAGCCACCCCCTTTCAGATGGTGTTTGGTCAAAATGCAGTGCTACCATTGGACTTCTTGATACCTACATTGAAGGTAGCACAAGAGCACGAATGGACAGGTCATGAACTCTCATATAGAATCTTTGACCTTGAACGACTAGGTGAAACGAGACTTAGAGCTGCAGCAGGAATTTACGCAGCTAAGAAGAGACAGAAAGCATACTTTGATGCCCACGTTAAGGATAAAGGCTTGAAGGTAGGAGACCTAGTATTAGTATACACTTTGAAACAACATGCAAGAAAATTAGAGAAACGTGGCTATGGACCTATGATCATAAATAGGATCTCCACGAGTGGAGTAGTGCAGCTAGCCACATTAGAGGGTGACGTTCTCCCAAGTTACATTAGCGGATGCAGAGTCAAGTTGTATCAGGAACCTCTCACAGAAGAGATGCTAAGTCGCCTTAATACTGCTAAGAAACGCAAGGAAGAAGAAAAGCAGATTCGAGAAGAAGCTCAAGCAGAAGCCTTAGAACGCATCAGAAGGATGAAGTTGCGAAGACAAGGTAGAGATCAGCCTAGAACAAATGATTATGCAGATCAAGAATATCATATGGCAATGTGTGAAGTCGCAGGAACAAGTTCCCTTAGAACAATTGATCGACGACCTTTTGTGACCATAGAGGTAGGACAAGGGACTAGTGCACAGTCCGTGCGCACACTGATTGACTCAGGTGCAGCCACTAGTGCGGTGAGACTCTCTTACTGTCAAGAATTGAAATTAAAGGTCAATCCTATAGAAGCTTATCTCATAGGATTGGGAGGTGTGGAAACCCCTTGCATGGGCAAGGTGGAACTTCCCATCTATATTCATGACGAGGCAATGACAGTCAAAGCACTAGTGTGTCAAGATGAGGACCTCACTGAGCCTCTTATCTTGGGTCAAGACTGGATCTACGATCATGCAGTTGACCTAAACCTAAGAAGGGGACTTCTTCAGGTATGGGTAAATCATAGTCGAATTATAGTTGAATTGGAAAATGAAGCACTCAAGGAACTAGGACAGGCACGAACTCCTGGTCCTTCCAGGAGCACACTTGAAGATGACCATGCTGTTCTTGTTAAAAACTGTGTGATGCAGAAGAATGTTGATCTCAATCGAGGAATCAACGATGCAACGGAACTCTCTTCTCTCCCAAAGCCTAAAAGGATACACCAACCAAGGACAGATCCAAGACAGAAGAAGCAGCAGACTACTGATCTCGGAGGCCAAAAACACATGCAAAGTGGAAGGTCTCAGCCGTCAAAACAAGTGTGGGTGCGGAAAGGCGAACTCCCTGTCACAACCATACCAAATCTGCGACCGGGATCTCTTATTAGTAATCAACAACACGACACTAATAAGAAGTCGGTAGTCAAATCCTCTGCACAAGTTAAGTTTATTTGGGTACCCAAGAAGTCGATGAAGGCCTGCCCACAATCACGCAAAATCTGGGTGCCTAAGGCTTGCTTGCGGGCTCAAATAACGACACCAAGGCCACGCCCAGTGCTACCTAGTTCACCCACTCGAACAACACACAAGGACACACATTCTTCCACGAGTACACAAAGACTCATTTGTAAATGGATACCAAAACAGTCTCGTTTTCAGGCAGATACTCCTATCCCACTCTCTAGAGTCTCCACAACATCACGAGCAAAACCCATTCACTATGTTTGGAAGCCTAAGACCTGTAATAAACCCCCTGACCCCAGTTGTACATCCATATCCACCAACTAACCACATCACTATCACACGACGTCATTTCACTTAGCTCTTAGGTCTACCGAACTCCTAACCACACACACACTAGCACCGAGCACTTACTAACCCATTAATCTCTCCCGACCCTCATGTTAATGTTGTAATGGGGACAACAACGGTTCTCTCTTGTCCTGTACAATGTTAACACCTGTTTCTATATTCTCTCAGAAGCAAAAGGCAAGAAGTAACATGGCAGATACGGCAGGACCAAGCTCCCAGACAGGCACAAGTCCCCAAATCGTGGATATCGAAAGTCTTCCTGTGGAGGAGGAATTAAAGGAGCGACCAGCAGCATTAAGGGCATTACATGCCATACCAATCCAGAATCCTCCACAGGGTCACACAATGCCAGTGGGCAAAACCTCACACTGGTTCAGTGATGTTGTAGGCCCCCTGGGTGAAGGCACATACATGTGGGAGTCCGAGATAGAATTCAACGGACGTTGGGGCAGGTACCACTTCTTTACAAGGGAGTTTGAAAAGATGCAAAATAACGAAGGACTGAAGCCGATATGGAAGAAGGCTGGGCTTTATGACTACTTCAAGTTCCAACTACCAAAGCCAGACTTCCTAAGGTGTTCATACTTGATTAGCACTCTCACTCCAAGCAAAGATAAAAAGGGATATAGCTCCTTTGTACTTCCATCGCTGACAAGGGGCAATGAGCTGAAGCGATTCCGCCTGACTATCAACTTAGTAAGAGAAGCCCTCGACATGAAAGGTATGCACATCCCTACGGAAAAAGAGACTATGGTCCCCGATAATATGAAGAACAGGAATCTAACGAAGTTAAAAGACATGGTGGCAATGACGCCTACGATTGCCATTCACTTGCGAATGGTCATGCAGCATTTCGCGTTTCCAGCACAAGAGAGGTTCACAATGCCTCCCAAGAAAATATGGTTTAGTCTCTATTTGGCGGATGCTTTTGATTTGACAGCAATATGCCTCATTGGATTATTGACCAAATTCACCTGGCTCATCAAAGATGGTACAAGAAGCAAAGGTCTGTATTGTATGGTTGCTGTGCCCTCACAAGGATTGTATATAGATGTTTGGTGTATGACGTGCCAGTGCAAAGGGCACTCATCTGGAACCGCGTACAAGAGTTTCAACGACGGTTATCAGCTGCAGGACCACCATCCAAGAAAATGAGAGGAGCTATGCAAATGCCCTGTGCACAAGGCCGCGCTGAGTTGACACCTGAAACAACGCCACGACTCCCTAGGAGGGTGCAACCCTTCACTATCAGACTGCCACACCACAGCACCGACGGACCCAATCTGGTGTTCCCACCAATACCAACGGATCTCGAGTTTCCTCACGGATTCACACTAGAAGACCTGACCGATGAAGAGGTGGCCAGAATCATAGAAGCAGTTAACGCAGAAGTCGCGGAAGAGCAAACTGGTGGACAACAAACTGCCCCAGGCCAAGCCCAGCCCAGCCAACCGGACATAGTCAATGTGGACGATGAAGAAGAAGCACATGAGGAGGCACAAGGTGGACAATCAGAAGCAGAAGAACAAGAGTGTGATCAGGAAGCCCTGCAAGTACTAGAAGGTACCCCAGCCTATACTAACGCATTAAAGAAGCTCTACGATACGATGAAGCGAGTTCAAGAGCAACACAGACTATCATTAGCTGCAGGTAAAGCCCTCATGAACCAGATTCTGGAGGAGGAAGGTGTGGACGAGCAATACCGTGCCACCTTGGAAATGATATCGGACGCTTTGGGAGTACCTAAAACAGTGCATACTGCACTAGTGCAATCACGAAGGACAGAGAAAAGATATGGCAGATGCCCCCCACGAACGGGGAAACAAATGAATGTATTAGGATTAGGACCACAAGGCACCCCCACCACCACTGGCACAGCACACACTGTTCATGACACCGAGGAAGCCCACACATCGAGTGCACCTCCATCACCTCCCTTGCCACCTTCTCCCCCACATCCGCCCCATTCACCTCCCTCTACAACTGTAACCTCTACTGTCACCACCTCCGAGCCCACTACACACACCGATGCACAAACCATGAGTCAACCCACATACTCTATTTCCGCTGAAACCACAAGTCTAACCACAGCCACGGTAAACCCCACTACTCCGATCACATTTCCTGGGAGTTCACAATTACACACACCTCTATACACGTTCACGACTCTCACCGCAACCACAATCCCCATGTTCACAGTCACTCCCATCACGGCCTCCACTTCTGAATTCATGGAGATATCACCCACCTCTGCACCTCTCCCACCCCCCATTTACCCACCATCTCCCATTCCCCCACCTCCCCCCTCACCCTTCTCCGGTACTGCATCCACAATTCCCTCTCCCTTTCCCTTCCCCTCTGCATTCAACACCATTTCTCCCACCATTCCTCTTAATAATGTATTTAATAATATGTATCAATGCATGTCCCAACTTCAGCAACACTACCAACACCTTGACAACCAACATACAAGGCTCTTCCGAAGCCACGCAGATCTCCAAGCACGATGTATGGATCTTGAAGAGCAGAAGCAGCTACTACAACAGCAGCATGTGACATTACAGGAACAATATGCACAATTAGTAGCCAACCCACCCCAAGCAGATGATGAAGAACGACGACACATGGACGAGCTGCTACATTCTCAGATCACGGAAAACCTTAAGCTCCGACGGAACTTGGGCCTCCTACGCAAGCATATGTCTACAGCGCTAGAGGAGAATAAACGATTACAGAAACAGAACGAAGAAAATCTGGAGGCGGCCATGGAGGGCTCCCCAGAGGAGATTGACCCAGAGCGATTCAAGGCAATTCCCTCTGAGAATATGAAAGTGGTGTAGAAACTCATGCAGATCTAATGGAAGCCCATGCCGCTTTAGAAAAAGAGAGAGATGATTTACTAAGGCAGTTGGCCACCCAACAGGCATCACAAAGCAACATCACACCCGCAGAAGATACATCTGAAGAAGTCACTAAACTCCGGGCAGAACTTGAGGAATTACGTAGCAAGGTCATGCAATACGAGCGTCTGCCCTCCCCTCTAGTAGAGCCCGAGGCTGACGATCTTGTGCCAATTGAAGTAGACGAAACGTTCGAGGATCCCTATGTCCCGATGCCAACACCCGGGGGCAAGCGAACCGAACAGGGCATGGACACAATTGAAATTGAGGCACCTGAATGGATGCAAAAATTAGAGAAAGTAGCCACGACACATGATGACAGGGTGGCAGTCCAAATCGCATTGATGTCACAATTGGAGGAGGTTGTAATAAAATCCGATTATTTTAAGAATCTCTCACATCACAGGTGGATCGGCCCATCGGACGACCTGTATGTTCCTTTTTGCGTCTTAATGGCACATTATAATGCGGAGATAAAGCACCACACCTCAAGGGAACCAACCTCTGCCACACAGTTTGCACCTGACGACATCCCAGAAAGTGCCAAGTAGGGAAATATTCGCCAACCGACTTGGAGAATTAGGCTGCTTGAAACCTACCCGGAAATGGTAAGAACATGGAACAACATGCCCTTGTATATCAAATATAACCCATGTTATTGCCCTGTATTCCGAAGGAGATCATGGCCGGAGTACACACAAACAGTGTTGACGATTAAAGGATGCGAGAAGTGGCTCAATTATGTGTACTTCACACCCCCTAAGGGCCCACCTACTCTTGGATATATGATTTCGACAATTCGACACTGGGGGGCTAGATTCAAGAATGTACCTGATATCATGACTCAGATGTGCTTGAAGATTTTCGAACTCATGTTGGTCACCTTCAGGACCTTCAAAAATGTCAAGGAACCGCATCTCTCTGCACTAGGATTTAATGAAGGTAATCAAGACCTTGTATACGACATGAGCACCACCCCATCGATTAATGTTGTGTATGCATGGCACGCTCGCATCAAATATCTACCGGCCTGCTTCAAACAAACGTTTGAAGAGATGTTTGTCACGGGATTCTGGGAATATCACTCTGAGATATTCATTCCCAGACCATCCCATCTCTTGCAGTTGTTTGCCGTGGAACAAGCTCTCCATTCCGAAAAGCTACGTATACCACATCTAGAGGTTCCAGGGCCGGTAGATTGGGACTCCTTACTTACGGATTTGGCCAAAGGGTTGCGCATTGTAGAGCATCACTTGGCTCAAGATGTCGTTGAGTATTACATCCAAAAACCCACACAACAAGGGTCTGTCAGGGACGACAGACGCGAGAGAGGGGGGGGTGTTGGAGCTAGAGCTGAAGGACTGACAGGACAAGGAAGCACAAGAAGAGAGTCCGAGAGAAGAGAAAGCACAAGCATACAAGGCAGTCAACGACGATCTGGCAAGTAGGCCAATATTTTTTCAAGACACTAATGCATATCAAAGAGATCGACACGCAGGGAGGAAGAGCAAGTAGGGAGCTCGAAGATATGTATGGCAGATCATTAGAAGAAATCCCTACAACAACAGTGATTTTGATCACTAATAATCATTGTAAATATCATTTCACATTTTTGTAGCTTCATTTTGTACAAGCCAAGGAGTCCTTGAGCTTGGGGAGCTTTAGGAGTACCTACATATTAAATTTCGTAATTTTTAGATTCCGTTTGAGCCTTCAAATAAGCCCTGGAACCTAATTTTTAACGAGGCCGGACACTAGGTCTGGACAGGGCCAAAACTAGTCAAAAACTATAAAAAGAGCTAGAGAGCTCATTTTTGAGGGTAGCTTGTAATTGAAATGAACTTGTAAGAGCTTTTTGAAAGTAATCTAAGAACTCCATTGATCCTCACTCTTTGTCTTACTGTGTGTACGCGTGTGTGTGTATGTGTGTGCATGTTAGTGTGCTTCTCACTCACGCACTTGTGTCACCACTTGCTCGAGGTCTCCATACCATCCTCACGTCTTCCCGGATTGACATTAAAGGAGGTGCTACTCATCGCTGAGCTACAATTGCACGAACTAGTAAGTGAGTAAGTACGTCAAACATTTTCGTTACTGGCAAGTCGAACATTCGCACTCGCGGCACTTGTGTTCTTAGTCCTATTTTATGGCCCTGAAAGTAACGTCTCTTCCTGTGTCTACTGTGTTGGTGAATGAACCAGAAGTCATGTGGGGAGGTATGAGAAAGAGAGAAGCTGTGTTGCGCAAAGAAGAAACCACAACTGAGGAAAGTAATAGCTTGCTTCAGGATGACGAGGAGGAGATATCGACACCATCAGTGACTACCAAATTTGTGCAAACTCTCATGGAACCATTTACAGATTTCACGGTGGAAATTGATACACAGTCCACCACAAATGAGAATTGGCTCCTTAAGATTGGTTTATTTTAGTTTGCTACTTTGCCATGGGCGAGATGAAGATGAAACTACTATGCAAAAAGTCAGCTAGAGATCATGAGAAAAACGAAAGGTCAGCTGGCATTACAGGTAAAATTTTCACCTGAATTAGTTGCAGAAATATTTAAGTTACCTATATAGAAGGATGTGGTTATTCCAAAGTGTTCTAAGGATGCCTTGAAGAAAGATTTTGGGTCTAGGGAAGGGGGACGACAGTATTATATGATGAAGAATGCACGTTATGTTCGACATGAGCAGTTAAACTGGTACTTGGAGAGGTTTTGTTTCATCATCAAATATGATTACATGTTCAAAGAAAATTTTGCACCTTTGGCTTATGTAGAGGCAAGTGGACAGGTCAGTTGGGATCATTGGTTGCATGATCACATGCACAGTGAGATATTTGTAGGGGATATACGTAAAACGCAATTGAATAGTCTGAAAGCAGGTTATATTGTACAAGAATTGGAACCAATTATGCAGATAATTCAAACTGATTTAGGAAAAGCAGTGATAAAGGGGGATAAGTTCCTGCAGGTGGCAGATGAGGATGAGCACCCAAAAGTCCTAGGAAAGGTTTTTAAGTTGTCTAAAAAGAGAAGATTGGATGAATAGTTGCAAGCAGTAGGGGATAAGTTGCTAGAGGATGTTATGCACCAATCAATAAGGTATACACCGTATGATGTACTAGGAATGAAGGAAAGGTTGCAAGAAATTTCCAATTTTTTAGTCTTGCAAGAGGAGAAATTAACTAGGTACGAACAGACAAAAGTATCTATTAACATGGAGGATTATCAGTCTTTACAGAGGCAGGTTGAAACACTTCAAGAAGAATTGAATAGGAAGGCACAAACATTAGAGAAATATATTGAACAGAGCAAGATGCAACAAGTAATAGAGTTGTCCAGAATAAAGCGGTCCATGCGGGAATTTGGAGAATGGCAGAGGTCTATACAAGAACAAATTCAAAAAGAGATGATGGATTTTTCAACACTTAATGCTACTCTATAGAATGTAACAAGTGATTTTTCACTCTAGGATGCAAGTATTACAGGTGCTGGAGAAGCAGATGTTAAAAAGCGAAGATGTGGAGCTGGATGCAGTATTAATGGTAGGGTCAGATATTGGATTATTAAAGCAGTAGCTGCATAAGTATATTCAAGATATTTGGACTGTGTTTCAGAGTCGTTGGCAAAGCATGTTCAGGATTCAGAATGAGCAGGTGCAGGCATGCTTTGTGTCAAAGCATGAAAAAGATTTACTCCATATTGTTGAGAAACAAGAGAAGCAAATTGAAGAACATGCGCAAATAATTAAAGAGTTACAAGAACAGTTGTCACAGAAGAATCTAGAAGAAAAGGTGGATATGTAGTTGAAAAGCAACAATTCATTATTGATAGGGACTTTCATGAAAAGCAGGATTGTTATGAGGAGGATCTCAGTATGCTGCAGAGTCGAAAGGTTGGAGTAGAGGAAGCGGCTATTTCTAAACAATCGAAGAAAATAATTTTATATGATCAAGGGATTGTAAATTCAAGTCTAATTTTTTACAAAATTCCCCACCGGGCTATGCCAAGTGTTGAAGATAGGGAAATCTGGAAGATAAATGATTAATTTGAATTATGAAAGATTTTTAAATTTAGACATTACTTAGTTGGATCTCTAGTTTTTAGTGCATCGGATTTTTAACAGACGGTTATATCGAAGTTTGCGTGGATGTCATAAGAGGGGGAAGATGTTACATTTGTCACGTGTGGAGAAGACAAGAAGTGGTCGAAGGAAGAATGAAAGAGAACTGCAGGAGCAAGTGCGCCTCATTAAATCAGGAGAAGCGTGATGCTTGTTCTACGAAGAATGAAGCTCTGAAGCAGATCTTTGTATTCGCGATTATAAAATCTATGTAATTGAAAGCTTTTGGTAGATGTTTCTTATATATTTTGTTTGATGCGTGAGGAATGATGACGAAAGTACTTGCGCAAATTGTGTAGAATTGTAACATGTAATTCCATTCACTCTGTAATGTGTGTTCGAGGAAGTTAAGGATTTTTGACACAGTATAAGTAATATGGGAATGAATGCCTCTTTGAAGGTAGGTTCTCTGTTGACGAAGACCAGTGTGAGTAGCTTGATCAATTTGAAAGTTAATTTGTGATTTGTTGATCTTCGAACCCCAATAGTGTGTGTATGTATGTATGTGCATGTGTAAGTGTATATGTGTGTATGAGTATGTGCATGTGCATGTGTATATGTGTGTATATGTATGTGCATGTATATGTGTAACTCTATGTGTATATGTGTGCATGTACATGTATATGTGTATATTTAGGTATGTGCATGTGTGTGTGCATGTGTATATGTGTGTGTATGTATGTGCATATATATGTGTGTATATATGTATAATGTATGTATATGCATGTGTATATGTATGAAACATGCATGTGTATGTGGATGCATTTCCATTTGCATCCATGTGCATGCATGTGAATGTGCATGCATGGGGATGTGCATATACATGTATTTGCGTATATGTTAATGTGTGTATGTGTGTATGTGCATGTGTATATGTGTATATGTGTGAAAGTGCATCTTCATCATGTATGTGTATAAGTGCATATCAATAAGTGTGAGTATGCTATGTAATGAAAATAACACAATTCAAGAGATATACAAAGAATAGAAATTGTACTTACAATAGTTAGCCATACGTTTTGCTTGGTTAGCTTCTTGAATAACCTCCAATAAAGACAGAGAGAGAGGATTCAAAGAGAGAAAGATGTAGAAAGAGAGAAACAGAGACAGAGGGAGACAATAAGAGAGAGCTTAGACAAAACAACAATTCTGCATATACTTGCTTCAGCTCGTAAGCGCAGTGCAATTGCGAACATTGGAGAGCTCTTCGATCAGATGCGTGAAAATGCCCATTGAAGAGCCTCCAACGTTTTAATTTTTTTTCCATCAACAGACTGTCGTGTAAGCGATGCTACACTTCGAGTTGGCATCGCATAAGCGACATGTCTTAGTGTCGCTTATGTGATGCCAAAAAGCGTCGCTTACGCGATGCTTTTTAAAACCGTCGTGTTAACGACACTCTATGCGAGCATCACAGACCCCGCCACGCCACAAGTCGCAAAAGAAGCCGTTTGGCTCATCGCCTAATGGACGGTCCGCGCACGACGCTCATTATGATGCATTTTGCAATTTTATAGTGACGAAATTGTCTCACCTTAACCATCACTATACACTCGTATTCCTTATAGTGGTTGCCAAGTGATACAACAATGAGTTCTCAATGTTCTCACTAGTGTTGTGAAGGCAAGTTTAACTTTGAGGTTGTTGGACTAAATTCAATATTAAAATAGATTTTATTCACTAGGTATGTGCTTTAGAAAATTAGAAAAGAATACTCCTAGCGTCTAATTTTTGCAAAAAATAACACTGTTAAAGGCCCAAAGTGTATATGTAAAGAATGATCAGTCTCTGACGTGCCCAAATTCAGGTCCCATTATGAATGGGCAAGAACATTGGCGCACTAACTACACCTACTCGTGAATTTGACATACAGACACCCATATATATATATATATATATATATATATATATATATATATATATATATATATATATATATATATAGAGAGAGAGAGAGAGAGAGAGAGAGAGAGAGAGAGAGAGAGAGAGATAGTCGGGGGATGCCCTAGTCTTTAACATGGGCATCCGGCAGATGACCAAACCCCTCTTTCATGCTTTTATTGAAGATTTGCTTTTATTGCGTCAACCTCAGTTGGAAACATGATTAAGATGGAATTGGAAACCCAAAATAAAGGGAAGAAAGTCCATGAAAAACATTTATGAGAAAATAATCTACATAATGGAGATTTACTTTTATTGCATCAACCTCACTTGGAAACATATTAAGATGGAATTGGACTTCTCATTGGGAAGGACAATATGAAATCAAATTATTGCTCATTTGCTGTGTACTATAGCTTTGAGACCTTTCAAGAATAAAGGTCTCGTAGGCTCTCAATCACTAAGGTGTCTTTTCAAACAATCAAGACCTACCATTTTGAGCATTTTTGACTGGTTTTTGACGTTAGCATATACTTCTTTTCTTCTCTTTTTTAGATATTTTTACAACCCCTTTTACAATCTATGGAACGAAAAGTTTTCTTTGATACTTAATTAATCCTTGTTTTTTAGTTTTAATAATTTGTTTTTAGCTTTTCCAATCCATGTTTGTGCCCAAATAGTAGCCTAGCAAAATTTCATGGGTTTGGTAAAATTTTCATAGTTTCCGCATAATTTCGGTATTTTTCTAAAATGATTTTAAACTTTTTCTAATTTTTGCATCACTTATTAAGGATTCCTTTCCCTTTGGGTCATAAACTAGTCACGATAATTTCTTTGTGATTGATTGTTCTTGTGGCCTAGATCCTTTAGTTGGACTAGATTGAACTGGGAATTCATTTCGATTTGGGAGGTGCCTAACTTTCTATCTTTGTTTATGATCTCTCAAAATGGAGAGACTTATAGGTGGTGTGAAATTGTTGAGCTTTACTTGTTGTGGACATTTGGCAAGGGTTGCACAAGTGGTGCACATGGGACCTTTGGGTGCATAGCTTGTATTGGTCTCCGAATGCACTATCAGAAAAACTATGTAGGCTATTTCATCCTTTTGTGCCAAACATTTATATAGGTTTTGGTTTGCCAATACAAAATCCTCAAAGTTTGCTACAGGTTTAGCAAAGCTCGATGCGGTGTTTCTATTCAACGTTCTGAGTTACAATCATTTTTTTGCATCCCGAATCTACCTCACTAGCCATGGTTGAAAGCAATAATGATTCTAATATGTCCCAAGCTTCCATATGATTACTTATCTTTTTCGTGTGCCATATCATAGCGTTCATCACATTTGAGAAGATAAAAAGAAGTCTCTCCATGATTTTTTGTGATTTAACCGACAAAGTGAAAGTATGTGGTAGGAAGAGAGTATCAAGTAATCACGTCTCGACACGAGAACATAGAAGAGAAGATTTATTGAGTGTCTGGAGAATTGTCCATTGTTATTATTGGAATTAATGGATTATTGGAACTAATGGATAATCCTTAGTACATAAAAAGGTTTGATGAAATTAATGGATAATCCTTACTAAATAGAAAGAATTCTCACAAGTACTCAAATTTTATTATTGGAATTAATCCATAAGCCTATATGTATGTGTATGTATATGTATGTGTGTGCATGTGTATGTGTGTGTGTATATGTATGTGTATGCATGTGTATGTGTGTATGCATGTGTATGTGTATATGCATGTGTATGTGTATATGCATGTGTGTATATTTGTGTATGTATATGTGTGTGTATGTGTATGTAGGTGTATATGTGAGTGTGTGTATGTGTGTAAGCATGTATGTTTACATATGCATGTGCATTATGTATGCATATGTATGCATGTCCTTGCTTGCTCTTATACCATGAAGATAATCAAAGCTATGTATACTTATGTCCTATATCACTACGCTTGAATAGTTCATTGTTGAGATTTTATTAAGAGATATATTCAACCTTGCATGCTCTTATACCATGAAGATAATCGAAGGTATGTGCTTCTTCATGCCTTATTTCTATTTTCATGAACACATGAATGTATCTCTCTCTCTCTCTCTCGTTCACAATAGGTGAAACTACAAGGAAGAATCATCCAAAAATCCATACGCTATGTTGATGTGGGCTAGTGAAGATGACTCATCATTTGGGCGATTCATGTGCTTCACTTCAATAAAGCACAAAATGATTTGTCAATATCAGTTGAGACCTGAGTTATTGGTTCAAGACTTTAGACTTGTACCAAATACCGATGCAAGTAAATATTTGTGTTATTTTACATCTTTTGTGTTCGTTCAAGAGATTGGAAGTTCTATAAGTAAAATTTCATAATTCAATTTTGAATTGCTTCATTTGATTTTCTTTATCAATCCTAAGAATGATACTTTTTCGTAATGTTATTATCCAACTTATTTAGGAAGAAAATCAAAACGCGAATCTCTCTTGAATGATTTTGTATTTTCTATCTTGCATTTAGAAAGTAACTCTACTTGTCCCCATCTAAGATTGCATCCCGTTCTTTTAGCCTTCATGCACAATCCGCCATGGCCTATTCTTTTGATCTTCTAACCTGCACAAAACCCACCTAATCTTCCAATCATGCACATTAAAAAACGTAAAAGGATAAGGGAGTTTTAAAAACATTGTATTAGTGGTGGTGGAATGTAATAAAGTAATTTTATGCTCTAAGGGTCCGACTGGTTTAGACAGATATGAAATCGTTCACTCTTTTATCACCTGTGTGTATGACCAAAGATCTCGAGTCTAGACTTACTAGGAGGTCGTGTGCTCTTGTAAACAAGTGATCCACTTATATTAGTGGTAAAGTCTCAAGGGTGTGATGGAGGAGGTCTTGGGTTCAATCCCCATGGGGTACATGGGAGAGTATTTTGGCCAAAGAGATCTACATCCTTCTAAAAGCATCCACTTGAGTTAACTCAGGTTAACGAGGACACTTGGCACACATGCAGTTACATGGCCAACACATGGATGGGTATCCACCTACCCAAGTAGGCAATCCCTTGGAGAGAGCTATATATAGATGCATTTGTCTGGGAGGAGAGTCATCTCTCTAACACATGGTGGTCGTGATCTTTAGTTTCTTGCATTGGTATCAAAGTTAGAGCATTCATGGAGACGTTGCTCTTATCATCTCCTTCCTCAAGATCTCATAGTGATCTTAGTGGTCCCATCATCTTTAGCTCAGAGCTTTCATGGTGATCATATTTCCGCACATCATATCGTCTTCTCCACTCTTCGTGGCGATGAGTTTATGCCCCGAATTGCCTTATCTAGCAAAGGATGCAGCTCAAGTGGTCCATTGGGATCGAACCATGGTATCTGCCCAGGAAGGCAATCGAGGTGACCAAGTCACCAACATTGCAGTAGATACCTGCTTAATAGCTTACAACAATATTTTCATATGAGATCCTTCATTCTTCTTGGAGATCTGTTCGTAATTAGCAGCATTTCTCCTTCGAGTGCAATATCGAGCTCCCCGAGTTTATGTATCTATCAATAAAGAGGGTACGTAATCTTCAATCATATAATCTCAGTTCTCTTAAATCTCGGATGGGTGTTGGAATCAAGCATTGAGCGCATGACCGTCTTTAATGAAAAAAGATGATTCTAACCAGTCAACTATGCACATTTGTGGATCTACTAATAAAAAATCATCTGCTACAGTAGTAGATACAGGCACATGAGTTGAACTAGCTGTTGTATTTGCAAATACAGGCACATGAGTTGAACTAGCTGTTGTATTTGCAAGATGCTATTCATATCATGTTTGTTTCAATGCAGCTTGCATTGCAAAAGGCTTCGGAGCTATGAGAGAGTATTGAACTCATCGTTCACCATATAGAGCGCTTCACCGTATCTTTTGCGGCTTATATGATGTTTTGGGAGCAGCCCCAAATTGGTCGTCTATGTAGCAAGAGTGTTCATGTGCAAGTTATCGAACTCGGGGTCCACGAGTACTAATGGCCTTTGTTGCTCGTCTATGAGTTCATGTAGGTATTAATTTAATTCATTCAAATCGACAACCTAATCGAGCCATTGCTCTCCTTCGAACCACATAAACAACATTGTTGGATGTGTTTTTCTTTGCAATCTATTTCCAAAGATTGTAATTACCCCCCCATGGACCCATATGCCATCATCTGAAGCAAAAGGAGCACTCGAATGGAAGGTTTTTGCATGAAGCATGTCCGTAATGATTTCATAGGCTCTTGACTTTGGGATTCGATCTCATAGCACCCACATACTAAAGCTACCACGTTAATTGTAGTATCCATGCAAACTGTATTCCAGCTTCGTTAATAAGTGATCAAATACATCCTGTGGTTTTGAAATGCAGAGAGCCTGGATCCTGGTGGGGTGCAAGAGGTGCAAGTGACAACTGGTTTGCATGAGTATAGGGAGTTGTATGCTCTCATTTCCAAGCTTAAAAAATAACTCATCATTAGGAGGTGCCGACCCAGAATCAAACCTACAACCTCCAAACTCAAATGCCTATAGCCCAGCCACTATACTATCAGCCATTTGGTGTTCATTGGATGTGTTTTTATTTTATATACCTTTATTAACCCTGAACCTGAGAAATCAATTCTTGAATTCTTTTGAATTCTCCCTATTATGTGTATCCGGATCCGAATCCGTGAGCATTACTTGAGTCAATTTTGAGGCCCATATGTCCAAAGGGATTCAAAGAGAAACACCACCCAAAATCAAAGTGAAGCAACATCATATCAAAGCACGGAAGATCGTGCCTTTGATTTTCATTTCTTTTTTATTGACAAAAGAAAGCTCTCTTCAAGGTTTTGGGGAGATGTGGGAAGGTTGGCTCTTCTTTGCATGGAAAGAGGTTCACATGAACCCTCCCCTTAGGTACACAATTGAAGAATTGAAGGGCACAATGTGAAGTCATGTGAAGAGGAAGTGTATGCAAAAGTGAAAGTATGGCCCCAGTACATTTAAAATATTGTTGTTGTCCTAAAGTTACTACATGACAGAAGAGGGATTCGTTGGTTGCACACATTTGGAGACAATTTGCGGACATAAAAGTGAGCTCCAAGATACTCTACCAGCTAAGAGCATATGTACGTGAACCGAGACTCAACTCAAGGCCTGCATTAATCTTGGTTAGACTAAGCAAGGTAGTCTACACTAGGTGAGAGAGAGAGAAGAGCAAGAGACATTCAGAGAGTGTGCAATGTAGAAATGCAAGTATGCATGTGTACGTATATATGCATGTGTATGTATGTGTGTATGTTTGTGGGTAGGTATGCATGTGATCTAATATGTGTATACCTATATGTATGTATATGTATGTGTATGTATATGTATGTGTGTGCATGTGTATGTGTGTGTGTATATGTATGTGTATGCATGTGTATGTGTGTATGCATGTGTATGTGTATATGCATGTGTATGTGTATATGCATATGTGTATATTTGTGTATCTATATGCGTGTATGTATATGTGTGTGTATGTGTATGTAGGTGTATATGTGAGTGTGTGTATGTGTAAGCATGTATGTTTACATATGCATGTGCATTATGTATGCATATGTATGCATGTGTGCGTATGTGTGTGTATTTGTAAGTATGTATGTATGCATAGGCATATGCATTATGTATGCATGTATGTGTATGTGTCTCTATGTGTTTGTATGCATATATGTGTGTGTATGTGTCCATGTGTGTATGTGTCCATGTGTGTATGTGTGTGTGTGTCTATGTGTGTGTCTAAGTGTGTTTATATGTATGTATATGTATATATGTGTCTATGTGCGTGTATTTGTGTGTGTGTAAATGTGTGTGGATGTGTGTATGCATGTGTGTAAGTGTGTATGTTTCTATGTGTGTATGTGTGTGTATATGTGTGTGTATGTGTGTGTATGTGTGTGTGTAAGTGTGTATGTATCCATGTATGTGTGTATATGTGTGTGTCTATGTGTGTGTGTATGTGTGTGTTTATGTGTGTATATAAATGTGTGTGTGTGTATGCATGTGTATGTCTGTGTGTAAATCTATGTGTATGTGTGTGTGTGTATGTGTCTATGTGTGTATGTGTTTATGTGTGTATGTGTGTGTATGCGTGTGTATGCATGTAAACATGTACGTATGCATATGCATGTGCATTATGTATGCATACGTATGCATGTGTGTGTATGCATGTAAGTATGTATGTATGCATATGCATTATGTATGCGTATGTATGCATGTATGTGTATGTGTGTGTATGTGTCTCTATGTGTGTGTGTATGCATATATGTCCGTGTATGTGTATGTAGGTGTATATGTGAGTGTGTGTATGTGTAAGCATGTTTGTATGCATATGCATGTGCATTATGTATGCATATGTATGCATGTGTGTTTATGTGTATGTATGCATGTGATTATGTATGTATGCATATGCATATGCATTATGTATGCATATGTATGCACGTATGTGTATGTGTGTGTATGCGTCTCTACGTGTGTGTATGCATATATGTGTGTGTGTCTCCATGTGTGTGTGTGTCTATGTGTGTGTCTACGTCTGTATATATGTGTGTATCTGTATATATGTGTCTATATGCATGTGTACATGTGTGTGTGTAAATGTGTGCGGATGTGTGTATGTGTGCGTGTAGGTGTGTATGTTTCTATATTTCTATGTGTGTAGGTGTGTATGTGTGTGTATGTATGTATGTGTATGTATGTATGTGTCTACACTCAAGAGATTCATATTTCCATTTGAAGTCTTCACATTTCCTATCTTTTCCATAGGGTGCCTTGTGTAATCACCTTTCTGGATCTCATGCTAATTATTTGGATCTTCCAAGTGTGAGAGCAAGGTTGCCTTCCCTCCTACATGATTTGAGCATCTAGAATCGATGTGAACACAATCTTATCAGACTTACCTTCCTTTACTAGCATATTCATAAGTGGAAGTGAATCCTCTTTAGCTTGATCATCCATGTAATTTGTGGAGTCATGCGTTCCTCTATGTCATCCATGATAGTTGTTGTTATAGCTGTTGTTTATGTATCCATATGAATTGTTGTAACCGCCTCTAGGAAGCTCCATATCCACTTCTGTTGTATCCTCTTCTTCTCCGATTCCTTGGGTTTTGGAAGCAATGCTCTTTTGATGTAATTTGATAGGCCACATATGACATAGAGTGCAGAGATTTGAGCTCTCCCCCTACCTTGCCAACCTCATGTTCCTCTTCCTCTTGAGTTTATACATCTACCTCCAAAATCAACTTGGAAGGTGCTTCCTTCATCATCAAAATTTTGACCTTTTTCTTTTTTATCTTTTCCTTTGCTTTTGTTTATCTAAAGGGAAGAGGATTGGTTATCTTTATAGTTGTCCCCATTCTTCATAAGTTTGGCCTTATGAGTGAAGATGTTTCCCATGGGAGTACCCTAAGCTTTCAATGTATACACTTAGATCACCATAGTACCTTGGAGCTCATTCTCAAACTTCTATGTCAACAAAAATAACTTTTGTGTACAAATCAACTTGAGAGAACCTTCTATTTACGAAAGAAGGCACTCAGTACTTTACTCAAAGCTCATAGGCTACTAGGAATTGACTCAAGACCTTTTCACACTATCAAATGAAGTGTTGATTCAAGTTATTGTAAGAAAAACAGAAAGTTGTGATTAATGATGAACTAGTGACTATTGTGCAACTCTATTACCATGTAGAGGTTTCCACAACACACATATATAGGATAAAGGTTTGAGAGAAAGAGAGATATTGCTAATCATGGGAATAACACAAAAGATGTGGCTGTAAAGGAAAGTGGACTCAAGATGAGTAGAAGATGAACCCAACTCAATTCAACTCATACTCATAACTCTAATACAATGAAACTTAAGCACTAGACAAGAAATAGATGGTTCTATCCACCCATTCACTCCCTAAATGGAGCTTGGATTGTGGTATAGATTGCATGTAGGTGAAGGGCTATAGGACAACAAAATAAGTAGTAAGATGGATACCCCAATGGTTCCAAATACTACAAACTATGATCCTACATGGGGAGAGGACCATCCTTATAAGATCCTCCAAGCCTTGGTCGGCCTACCTATGTTCTATGGTCGTGGTATCTTGATAATGCTGAAATCATTCTCCACCATTGATCTTTGGAGTAAATCCAATGGTGGAAAAGTAGGATAAACAACAATTTGTTTCTATCCCTTGGTCTTGCATAATCCACACTTAGGATCAAGTCTTGGAATTAAGAAAGCTTTAATTCCAAATACTAAGAAACTATAATCCATTTGTACTATGCCATTAGTGGTCATTAGAGAAAAAGACTCTTGAAAATAAAAACGCTCCACTACTGAAAGTCCTTGTGCTACTAGTGTATCTTAATAGCATTCCAAGATTCATATGCTTCATAGTTCAGTAATTTGTCATAATTGACTTGTACCTCTTTCCATGCTAGGTCTACAAGTGTTTTATCATCAATTATTGGCTTTATAACTTCCTTCACAATCTCAATCATCATGGTTATGCCAACTATGTGAGTAGAAGCCCATCTTTACTCCTCTATTATCTGTGACCTCGTTGGTCCTTCTATCTTCTCTTCAATATTCATAAACATAGGATCACTCTGACCATACAAATGTTTTACCCTTTGCAGTGATAACCAATCTGTTTGGGTGCTTTTAGATTGGTAGGCTCTCTTCTTACCATTTGATTATGATTCTTCCTCCTCTTCATAGCTAGTGACCTCCTATGCTTCATTCTTCATTAATTTGTCATAATTGACTTGTATAACCTCTTTGCATGCTAGGTCTACAAGTGTTTTAGCATCAATTATTGCCTTTATAACTTCCTTCATAATCTCAATCATCATGGTTATTCCAACTATGCGAGAAGAAGCCCATCTTTACTCCTCTATTATCTGTGCTCTCATTGGTCCTTCTATCTTTTCTTCAATATTCATAAACATAGGATCACTCTGACGATACAGTTGCTTTACCCTTTGCAGTGATAACCAATTTGTTTGGGTGCTTTTAGATTGGTAGGCTATCTTCTTACCATTTGATTATGATTCTTCCTCCTCTTCATAGGTAGGGATGTCTCTTGGGCTAGGTGCATAGTGAATTGCTCCTTCTCTTGATGATAAAATGGAATATTCTTTCTTTTCCTCCACTGCATGTGGTTTCTCCATAGACACCACATCGTGACTCCCTTTGATATGCTTTTTCTCATGGTCATATAATATAAAAGCCCATTTATTTTTACAATAACCTAATAAGATCCACCTCTTAATTTTTCATTCCAACTCGTTCCTCCTTTGACTTAGACAAAAGCATAGCATCCATTCTCAAAAATTCAAAACTCTGAGATACATGGATTCTCACTGATGTAAGCTTTATGATGTGTATTTGTGATTTGATTAAGAAAGCCCATGCCTTTCATCATAGACATTTTTATCTCAACAATTGTGTGACTCTTGCATTCCATAATTCCATCTCGGTGTGATGTGTGAAGTGTCACTAATTGAAACTTTATCTCTTTGCCGTTGCTAAAGCCTTCCAAATCCTCTAAGAGGAGCTCACCACCACCTCCTATTCCAAGATTTTTCACACTTTTCCCTCGTTCATTTTCAATAAGTTCTAGTTGTTCTTAAATCTTACCAAAAATTTGAGCATCCACATCTTTTTGTTATATTCTCGATGATCACAAGGTAGGAAGGTCATCTCAAGTACTATATGGACATCTTACTCCACAAATTAGCATATACAAACACTAGAGCAGCCTTTGACCGACTCTTGCTTTCTTGTGGGAAAGCCTCTCTTTGTAGCTTTTCCATCATACAAGCTCTACAAGGTTCTTGCATTCCATTCATTATAGGTAAGTGATGCACCATTGTCTAGTACCCATGAATCGACAATTGATTCTTCTTCAATTGAGGAGCATATCAAATTTTCTTCAGCTTCATATATTCATCTATCCTATTGACATGACAATCTGTAATTGCATGTATGGTACCTTCTTTTTGTAATGGAAGCACTATCCTTAAAACTTCGTCTTACTAATGCTCCTCTTCTTTTGACTTTCACCTTTCTTTTGAGGGATCACCTCTGCCTAATGTGTTGGTGGATAATATAGCATCTCCATTGCTACCTATTACTTGGGCTTTGAGTTGAAAATCATCTTCGCTTCATAATGGAAAAACACAACAAATATCAAAGCTTGAGGTCTCACATGAATGCTGAGAGTAGTTACCCTTCGAGCATACTTTGATGAACAACTTTGGAGACACCTTCGAGTTATCCCCTTTCCAATCTTCTCTATTCCTTCACAAACCATTCCAATAGATGGCTTCTTGATATGAGTAATATATGAATTAGCCTTCTCTCCTTCTATAAACTTGTCTAATTTGAATTGTTTTTCTAAAGTTTTAATGCATGTTTGGTTCTACACCTTGTATTAAATCCTTAGTATACTCCATGCCTCACTTAACTTGGATTTATGTAGGATCTTCACTCCTTATCTTCAAAGCTTGTAGATAATTTGTGCCTCAAAAAATTACAGTCCTCGGATTTGATGGGAAAAAGGTAGGTTATCACTTCCCATCACCATATCCAAAAGGTCATATGAATCAAGGACAAAACTATAATCTTTAGCTTCCAAACAAAATAGTTTGTACCCTCTAACTTGCCTTTAGTGAAGATTTGTGGATGAACCCATAGTGTTTGCATTTCCAAATCCATTGCACCAACTCCGCTTCCACTTAAATTCTAGATGCTAACACTTCCATAGTGTTGAAGCCTTTGTGTCCCATGAACTTGAAACCTTGAAGATTTTCCCTCCCTCAAACTCTAGCATTGAAGACTTTATCTCTTGACAACTCTAGCGTTAAAGCCTTTGTCTCCCACAAGTTATATTTTTGAAGGCGTTGCCTCCCAAGCAATCCAATGTTGAAGGTTTTACCTCTGAAAAACTCTAGACTTGGAGCATTTATTCTCACAATATTGAATGTTGAAGCATTCCTTCCACAAAGGCAAGAGTTCATTCATTGTCCTCCATAATCTTTGCAATCTTCTATACCTTCCTGAGCTCTCATGCCATGTAAGAAAAAGAGAAAATGATGAATAATGATGGGCTAATGACTAGTGGTGCAACTCTAGTACCATGTACATGTTACCGCAACACACATATATAGGATCAAGGTTAGAGAGAAAGATAGATTTTGTTAATCATGGAAATAACACAAGAGATGTGGCTATAATGGAAATTGGACTCAAGATGAGTAGAAGATGAACTCAACTTAGTTCGTCTCAACCTCGTAACTTTAATGCAATGAAACTCAAACACTACACAAGAAACAGAAGATGGATACCCTAATGGCTCAAACACTACAAACTATGATCCTATATGGAGAGGGGACCATCCTTATAAGTTCCTCCAAGCCTTGGTTGGCCTACCCATGTTCTACAATTATGGTAGCTTGATCCATGTCAAAAATAATCTCCATCATTGATCTATGGAGTAAATCAAATGGTAGAAAAGTAGGATCAACAATGATTTGTTTGTGGCCCTTGACCTTGCTTAATTCACCCTTAGCATCAAGTCTAGATCCAATAGCCCACATCAAATAGACCCTTTTCCAAGTTAAGAAAGCTAATTTTATTTCTAGACCTTTTTGTTAAATTGATCCTCACATAGGATCAATCTCAAATCTAATGGCTTAGAACTAACCTTCCTAATTATCCATCTATGGTTTGCTCTAGACCTCCGTTGACCTCAAATTCACAAAGCTATACATTTCCAACATTCTCACATGGCTTCTTCTCATAATATGCATAAGAAGTCAGGTAGGTAATCCAAATTTTTTAGGAAGATGAAGATACACAGACACAATCACTTTTATTTGCTCAAAACTCAAGCTCTACAACTCCAATGAGTATGAAACTTTGTAGGCATGCTGACCATAGTCATAAATTCATTGTCCAATCAATAGATTAGATAATAAGATAATATACACTAATAAATAGCTCAAAGAATTTTATAGACTTTAATTAATATATTGTAACAATATATAGAGATCAATGTAGCTATGCAAATGAGTTGTAAATGTATTGCTAACTGAGATGTGATACAATGAGAGAGTGAAGGAGTTCTTTGGCTTCAAGAAAAGACTTGAATCACTCAAAATGAGTGTGATGATCAGATCGTATCCCATGACTAGTATATATATATATATATATATATTTGTTCATAATTTTTTATTGATTCTACCTAAAAATGAACAATAATTTTAGGAATTGATTTGAATTTGAATTCAAATGAAATCATGTTATTTTGCTCCCAATGTTTCCATGCGATTCCCTCCTATTTACTTTACTTTTGACCAAGATAAATCTTGACATTAACCTTAGATATTCATCCAAAGTATACATACATATGTATAAGCTTGTGCCTCAAATACTACGTGAAATCCTAAAAAATGAATCAAGAACTTAGGCTTGCTTCATTAACCAACACGTTTTTGTATTTAAAGTTTCTAAGAATTGCAAGAAATATATTTTTGAAGAGAGGAAAATAAAATTAGAAATGCCTAGAAGGGAAGCCATGCCTAATAAATCATATGCCAATAAATAAAGACCTAAGAAGGTAGAAGTGGCCCATGAGAGCAAAGAAAGAATGTGCACGCATATAGCCGATCCTTTTACCAAGATCTTCTCATAGATTAGTGAATCCAAGCAAGCAAAGAATTTATCATACATATACAATAATATCTATTCCAAGAATATTAAAGAAGAAATCAATAAATTGTTGGAGACATGCTTCATATATGAATTGTAAAACATAGTGGGTCTCACCCATTGTGGTTGTGCACAAGAAGAATAGAAAATTTTATGTATCAATATTAATAGGAAACCATAAAAGAGAGTTATCATGTATCAATGACTAATCATTTAATAGAATAGGAGGCCAGAAAATTGTAGTATGTATTTTAGCCCAATTGGAAAACCATAGGAAAATACAATTCACTATTACATATTTGCACAAGTAATTGAATGTTGTGGAATGAATTTATCAAATACTTCTACAATTAGTAACCAAAACTTTTGCAACTAGAAGATTTTTCAACTTCTTGTTGCTCCAAGTGGGATATTATTTTGAAATTTTGGTGAAGAAAGGGAAGACCTTTATAAGAGCAAACCACTTGTCATGATTAATGAATGTCAAGGCTACAAGTGGCATCAACAAAACCATCCTCAATTCATATTTATTCAGTTTGGAAGTTGTCCTTAATTGGGTATAACCCTTGGTTCTTGCTCTCACCTATGGACCCAATCACCCAAATGCCTGTGTATCACAAAAAGGGATATGAGCAGTGGAGAAGTTTCAAATCAATCTTGTTTGCATATACCATCAAGAAAACCAAGGCATATTATACTACTATGTGGACAAAAGTGAGCAACTTGTGTTGATTCAGAAAGCCAAAAAGAGTGTTCTAAGCTCAAATTATTCACATTCATGAATGGTGCAAAACATCAAAAGAGATGGTGTTCATTGGACAATCATGGGGAAGGATGTTGTTGAGTATGTAAAGAATTTCCAATGCTACATGTCAAAAAATCAAATTAAGCATACCACCTTATATGGCCTCACCTCTAATCTGGATCACAATCAACCCATGGTTTTCTTCTTCAAGATGGTGTGCCCCCAGGAGATCTATCTGATTCTAGGAACTCACTAAAGAGGTACAATAATACACTTTGATTGGTGATCAGTCATACAAAAGTGGCAAGGATGGTTTCCTATCCATGAGTTAGAATATTTACCTTTGCTAGAAGCTATTCACTTTGGCATAGCTTGCACACACTTTTCTCTACAAAGAACTATCAAGATATTGATGTTTGCAAACTTATAGTGGCCCACAATGAGAGTGGAGCTTGATATCTTTGTGCACAAATGTGAGACATGTTAGAAAGCTAAGTACGTCTTTAGAAAGGATGAAATGCCACCTGTATCTCTAGAAAAAATTTTCAAGATATTGATGTTTGAAAGCTTATAGTGGCCAACAATGAGACTGGATTTTGATATCTATGTGCACAAATATTAAACATGATAGAAAGCTAAGTACCTTTTCAGAAGGGATGAAATGCCACTCAAATTAATGATGGGAGGAAGAGCTTTTCCAAGATGGATATCGACTCCGTCGGTCCACCCATTCACACATGGCTCTCATGCAAAATATATCATTATAGCTACAACATTCTAACAAAGTGGATTGAAGAAAAAGCTACCATTTTTAGATTGAACCAAAAGCTACCATTAAAAATGATGCTTCTAGAATGAACAAGTTCTTGTTTGAGTAGTTCTTTACATGCTTTGTAGTTTGTTTGAGACAATTTGTGATCAAGAACCCATTTCATGAATGAAATGATTGGATATCTAAAGGAATTCTAGATTATGTATTAGAAATTAATGTCATACTACCCACAAGAAAATGGTGTATCTGAGAGTTCAAACAAAGTCCTGTGCATTGTATTGAAAAAATTGGTTATTAATGGAAAATATGACTAGGATAAACAATTGCACCATGTATTTTGGGCATACCAATCAGCCTATAAGATGGCTCTTGGTGAAAATCACTTCAAACTAGATTATACAAACCAAGTTGTATTACTAATTGATTTCTTAAAGCCGTCTCTTAGAGTTTAACATGGATATCAATGGAGAGGGTATGAACTCTCAAAATCTTTTGAACTTTGAGAACAAATATAAGAGACACAACTTATACTTTGGTACATATATGTAACGAAGAAGACACAATAGGCTTACTTTGATGCTACCAAAGACAATCAACTAGAATATGATGATTAAGTGCTAGTGTTCATGTTGAAGCAATACACAAAAACTTTATGATATGGCCCCCTCTTGATATATTTCATATCATCTATCTATCAAATTGTTCTTACATGGACAAAATCTATTTATTACCTTATTCGTACTTGAATTATTAAATCTAATACTGATTATAACTTACTATTTGAGAGATTGTGATTGAAGCAAGTTGAAGTAAAAAGGGATTACTTATCCCATCGATTGACCTTGAAGTATAATCATTTGTAATACATTTTCCCTCTAGAGGACTTAACCCCATGTGATTTTCATACTATCCCACAAATACCTGAGGTTGTACATATGTCAGAAGGCTTAAGCGAAGATGAAGAGTCCTCATTCTTAACTACTAATAAAGACCTCTTATTGTGAAGGATTATTGATTTCTAGCCATTGTTAGAGCACACATTGTATGGCTCTACCAATGCTTGCTCCATCCCACTAACTGTGGAAGAAGATGTGCTAGTTGTTGATCCTATGATTCAACCCTCTTTGACTAATAGATATCACCATACCTATGTATTGATTAATTAGACCATGTCATGTGATATTGGATCACCGAAAGTACCACTATGTTCAAATTTGTGCATCATTATCTCTGTTGTGAGTTATTGTTCCCATTGATCATTGTGAGCAGGTATCTCGTATGGTGGTCATTCTAAAGAAGAATAAGCAGTTATGTATCTATGTCAATTACTCAAAATTGAATGCCACAACTATACTAGATCCCTTCTCATCACCCATTATGGATAATATGCTTAACAATGTTGTTGTCCGTGAAATATATTCCTTTACAAATTTCATGGATGGGAAAGTATACGCCAGATATTCTTGTTTGTTGTTCTTGTTGTAACTAGCTTCCTTTTTTTTCTACATCTATCTCATTCATGTTGTGCTTTATTGGTTGATTATTACCTCTTCGATGATAAAATTTGGGTTCACCTAAACATAGGACTTGGATTAGTTCTTAATATCCTTCTTGGAATTCTACATTTAATACATTTGGGAAACTCCTATAGTAAGCGAAGGAGCTAGCTGCCTCTAGGCATGCAATTGTGCATTCCTCACTCAACATAGGATCCATGAAATCTTGTTCAACACTCATGTTGATTGCTTGAATTGTCCTTGTATGAACATGGTAGTCACGTCCTTTTAGGTGGATCTACTTCACCTCTTTACCTTCACGTTTTACCCATATTGTGTCCTAATCATCTAGGACACTTTCATGTGTGAAAAAAGGTCTTCCAATTAGCGATGGAAATCCTCCAACTACATTTGGGAGTCTTAGAAAAACAATGTCTAAATTAAAGATGTTACCTTAGATAAGACTTATACCATATGGTTTGATCTTTCTCTATTCTACCCTAGGTTGCATTTATTCGATCAAATTTTTCAATAAAAAATTCATTCGAAGAAACAAATTTTGATTGAAAAATTTTCGATCGAAGTTCTTTCGATCAAAACTTTATTATCAAAAAATCATTTGGCACATGTTTGAGAGTCTAGAGAGCTCTAATCCTACCATAGAGACTTTTCTTGAGAGGTAAAGTTAGTGTTTTTGTTCTATAGATTTTGAAAGTATGTGTATGCATATATGAGTATGCATGTGCATGTCATACACACATGCATACACACACAAACATGCACACATATACACATACACACACAAACATGTACACATGTACACCCAAAATCAAACACACACACATATAGATACTTTCACATACACACACACATATATGCAGAAAATCAAGTCGCAATCATGCAAAAAAGCTCAACCACGAGTTTTGCAAGTGGACCAATAAAAAAGGAGGACCCAAAGTCTTGGAATAAAGTTAGACGCTCCACCAAAATCAATCAAATTCAAATCTCATCAAATTAGCCACCAAAAAGTGCACCTAAACTGATTGGTGGGTGGTTAGCTTGATTGTAGGAAAAGTAAAAGTCTATATAAGCATCATCCCGCCTTTTTTTCTTGAGTTTTATGCATTCCATGAGTTTCCCACTTAGTTTAGTGAAGTCATAAACTCCAGAAAGCAGCCCCCTTGCTTGTTTACCTCATTTTCTCATGATTTTGCTCCGCTCTATCTAGAGGTGTAGTTAGGCTTTTCCAAATCTGACTGTACCAGATTGTAGAGCATTCTCATTGATTTCAAGGTTCCTTTGGTATCTCATATTGTTCCCTGAACTTTTCCAAAGTTTCAAGTTATTTGGCTGAGTGAATTGTGAGAAATTGCCAACTTTGTGAAGTTATATCTCTGCACATAGGCAGAGAGTGTTGCAAACAGGTAGCCTGTTTTGGAGGGGGTGGTTCTCCCAACTGGAATATCCATTTTGGATGATTTAAAGCTATAATACAAGTCTCAAAAATTGCACTGTATGTCTCTGTATTGGTACAGAGAAAATTTTAGAACAGTGAGCATATATCATTGCTTGTGGACCTAGTGGAGGGCAGCCATCTTTCATTTTTGCATTGGGGTGTTAGAATCATCCCCCATTAGTGGTATCAGAGCCATTTTGGAGGCTTGGAGACATCAGTGGCATCATATTTAAGACTTGAAGGGATCAAGGCAACTTGTGGAAGCACAAGGAGGATTCATCAAAGCAAGAAGACATCAAAAGGGGGCTACGTCGATCGAGATCTCAACTAGCCGAAGGTTAGCAAGGGAGAAGCTATCAAAAGGTAATATCCACACCTTCTAAAGCATACAAAACTTGAGGAGAAGCTATAGAAGCATCTTAGAGCTCATTATGGCTGAGTATAATGCACAAATAGAGAAGTTAGAGAAAGGCAATTATCAACCATGGAAATTTAGAGTTAGCAACTACCTTATGGGAAAAGGATTGTGGGGATTAGTGAGTGGCACAGAGCCAATGCCTCATGTACATGATCAACCACTTCAAGGGTAGGTCAAGGCACTTAATGAATTGATAGAAAGGGATAGGAGAGTCATATTCATTCTATCTCAACACATAAGGAATAGCATGATAGGGCATATACAAGACTTGGACACATCCAAGAAGGTTTGGGAGACCTTGGAGAGATTGTACTCTTCATCAACCAAGGCAAGGAGGATTCAGCTCAAGAATGAGCTCAATAATCTTAGAAAATCACCAAGTACTAACATAAATGAGTATATTTTGAAGGTTAAGGAACTTGCAGATGCTTTAGGCTCAATTGGGAGCTCAATCAAAGACGATGATCTTGTTGCACACACTCTCAATGGCTTGAGAGAGGATGAAACGTGGAAAGCATTCACCACATCAGTTTATGTGAGGGATTCCCTACCAAAATTTGATCAATTAGTCACATTGATGGTGACCGAGGAGATGAACCAAGGAGGTTCACAATCAAAGGGCAGCCAAGCCCAAGTTTTCTATGCAGGTAAAGGCAAAGGCAAAAGAGGTGGACAAAACTCCCAAGGCAGAGGGAGAGGAAGGTCAAGCTCAAGGTAAAGCAACCAAGAAGGCTCCAACCAAAGCTATGGATCAAGAGGAAGAGGAAGGAGTAGAGGAAGAGGAGGAAGATCACATGGAAGAGAAGCATCCAATGGAGAATGCTACAATTGTGGAAAACCGGGCCATTATGCAAGAGATTGTTGGTCCAAAGGAGGATGCAATCAAGGGTACAAAAGGAAAAAAAGTAATTATGCTAGTACTTCAACAAATTCAAAAAATGAGAACTTTCTTATGATGTATGGTTCAAGTCAAAGAGTCAATTCAGATTTTACATGGTACATTGATAGTGCTTGTAGCAACCATATGAGTTGCAATAAAGATGTTTTCTTTAATTTGCATTCACCCATCACTCAAGGCTATGTAGAGATAGGAGATGACACTGAGCACAAGATTACACATGTGGGAGATGTTGCATTAAATGGATCTCAAAGCTCCAAGATGTTGAAGGACGTGTTGCATGTGCCAACCATCACAAAGAACTTGGTTTCGGTAGGTCAAATGGTTGAAAGAGGTCATGAGGTGAGGTTCAATGAACAAGGATGTTTTGTTGAAGACCCCATGCAGGATTACAAGCTCATAGCAAAAGGAAAGAAGCAAAGAAGACTCTTCACCATGGAGGTAAAGCCATTAACCCCTCACACTATCTACTTGTCAATTGGAAATAGACAGATTGAATTTTACCACTTCAAGAGGTTCAAAAACCTAGAGGAGAAGGAAACATGGAAGTATATAAAGACATTCAGATCGGATGGAGGGGGAGAGTATTTTTCAAATGAATTTTCAGATTTTCTACATGATCATGGCATCAAAAGGCAATTCACTTGCAGGTATACACCTCAACAAAATGGGGTGGCAGAAAGGAAGAATAGATACATAGCAAAAGTGGCTAGATCTTTGTTAAATGAAATGAATGTTCCTAACTCTTATTGGGCTAATGCAGCAAATATAGGCATATACATTATGAATAGGTGTCCAACCTCAAGAGTACATGGACTTACACCTTATGAAGCTTGGTGTGGTAAAAAGCCCAACCTTTCACATCTCAAAGTATTTGGTTGTGTGTGTTATGTTCACATACCTCAAGAGTTGAGACACAAGTTAGACCCAAAGGCAGATAGGTGTATATTTCTTGGATATTCTTCAGAGCAAAAGGGTTTTAGATTCTATAACCCTTGCACCAAAGAGCTTAAGGTATCTAGGGATGTAATATTTGATGAGTTGCTGCCTTGGTATGGTAGAAAAGATGTGTTACAGGTTGACGATGCATATGAAGCCGAGAAGAAGTTCAAAGAGCAACAACAAAGCATGAAGATAAGTGGTCCAAACACTTCAAGCACACCATCAGAGGAGAGTACTACATCAGCTTGGCATGGAAGGACAAGGAGTGAAGCTCATTCAAGTGAAGGAAGTAGCAAAGGAAAGGAAAAGGCAAATGACGAAGACCATCGCTGGGTAGACATGGAATCTACAAGTGATGAAGATATGGAAAAATTAGAAACTCCAAGATTTAAAGCATCTAAACCAAGGAGGAAGAGATTCCTACCACCTAACGGTGAGGTAAGGTCATCCAATAGGGTTAAATACCCTGTTCAAAGGTTAACTTATGATTCATTCATCACAAGACACTATGCCTACATGAGTCAAGTTATAGCTTGTGAAGAACCTAACTTTTTTTAAGAAGAAAATAAGCATAGGGAATGGATTGAAGCCATGGAGAAGGAAGTCAAAGCACTTGAAGAAAATGATACTTAGTCATTGGTGCCAAGAACAAAGGACATGAAAGTCATTGGCAACAAATGGGTGTACAAGGTAAAGAGGCATGCTGATGGGAGCATCTCTAGGTATAAAGCAAGGTTGGTTGCCAAAGAGTTTCAAACCTATGGCATAGACTTTGAGGAAACATTCAACCCAGTATCTAAGATGTCCACCATTAGAAGTTTGATTGCAATTTTTGCCTCAAAAGGTTGGAAGATGTACCAGTTGGATGTAATGAATGCTTTCCTAAATGGACAGCTTGAAGAAGTAGTCTTCATGGAGCATCCCCAAGGCTTTGAAGATGAGATGTTTCCACATCACATGTAGTTGGAGTGTTATCTCAATTTTTGCAAGCACCAAGAGTGCCTCATCTTGTTGCAGCCAAAAGGGTACTTAGGTACCTCAAAAGATCAGTGAATGAAGGTCTATATTATCCATTTGATGATGGATTAAATGTACAAGCTTATTGTGATGCTTATTGGGCAGGTTCCAAAGATGAAAGGAGGAGCACTAGTGGATATGTTATCATGCTAGGGAAGAAGACCATCTCATGGATGTCAAAGAAACAACCAACCGTGGCTCTTTCATCGATCAAAGCTGAGTATAGATGCTTAGCACAAGTCTCATGTGAGCTTATGTGGCTCAAGAAGTTGTTTGTTGATCTTGATTTGTAGGTTAAGCAAGTACTTATTTTTTGTGACAACATAAGTAGCATATGCTTGGCTCAAAATCTCATGTTCCATGCAAGGTGGAAGCATATAGAAAAACATTACCACTTTATTCGAGAGAAGATCATGTCAAAGGATGTCAAGGTGGAGCATTTCAATGCAAAGGACGAATATGCATATATGTTTACCAAAGCATTGGATGGATTAAAGCTACAACACTTCAAGGCATGCATTGGAATGAAGGACCTAGGCATTGAGACTTGAGGGGGAATGTTGAAAATCAAGTCTCAATCATGAAAAAAGGCTCAACCGGGAGTTTTGCAAGTGGACCAATAAAAAAGGAGGACCCAAATTTGTGGAATAAAGTTAGAAGCTCCACCAAACTCAATCAAATTCAAATCTCATCAAATCAGCCACCAAAAAGTGCACCTAAACTAATTGCTGGGTGGTTAGCTAGATTGTAGGAAAAGTAAAAGTCTATATAAGCATCATCCCGCCTTTTTTTCTTGAGTTGTATGCATTCTGTGAGTTTCCCACTTAGTTTAGTGAAGTCATAAACTCCAACAAGCAGCCCTCGTGCTTGCTTACCTCATTTTCTCATGATTTTGCTCCGCTCTATCTAGAGGTGTAGTTAGGCTTTTCCAAATCTGACTGTACTAGATTGCAGAGCATTTTTTGCTCTCTCATTGTACTCATTCTCATTGATTTCAAGCTTCATTTGGTCTCTCATGTTGTGCCCTAAACTTTGCCAAAGTTTCAAGTTATTTGGCTGAGGGAGTTGTGAGAAATTGCCAACTTTGTGAAGGTATATCTTTGCACATAGGCATAGAGTGTTGTAAATAGGTAGCCTGTTTTGCAGAGGTTGTTTATCCCAGCTGGAATATCCATTTGGGATGATTTAAAGCTTGTTGGGTAGCTCTTATAGTCTACTACAAGTCTTAAAAATTTCATTGTAAGTCTCTATACTAGTGTAGAGAAACGTTAAGAATAGTGAGCATATATCACTCCTTGTGGACCTAGTGGAGGGCAGCCATCTTCCATTTTTGCATTGGGGTGTTAGAATCATCCCCCATCAATATAGACACACAAAAATACACTCACATGCATACATACATGAATATGCATACATAAATAGACACATGTATATGCACACATGCACATACATACATACATATGCATATACACACATGCATATACCTACATATGCATATACACACATGCACATGCGTACATATGCATACACACAAATGTGCACACATACTTACATGCATTCATACACAGACATGCATATGCATACATACATACACACATGCATATGTATATATACATAAATACAAGCACATACACACAATAAATCAACTTGAGCCTAAAAAAAGTGAAGTTAACGATCCAAATGATTGAAGTTAACAATGGATAACAATCCCTTTTTAATGGGAAATTTTACCTTCATACTCAGCTCAAAATCAATCAACCTTTAAAATAACCTATAAAAATATAAAAAAGTAAAAATTCATTATTATGTGCTTGAAAAAATATTAAACTATATCATAAAAAGTAAAATCTTTTATTACCTGTTTATATCTCTTTTGTCGTAAGTATCGAAAGTTCGAGTGCATAAGTCGATTTCTATCAAAACTTGGCCATAAAAAGTCCCTCCTGATGCTATTATCTCAATAAGCCTATTTCTTTCCTCCGAACAAGTCCCTCTTGATGTGATTTTCTTGATTCCAATATCTCAGCTAATAGAAGGTTCATGTTGTATCAATACAATACAACTTCCTAAAGAAGATGTATGGATATGTGAAGCTGTATTGTATTAATACAACACAAACCTTCTGTTAGCTGATATACATTTTCCAAGATGCCATTGATCTTCACTTATCGACACCTTCTCAACCCTTGAATTATCAAAAAGAACATAAAACCTTTTTCAACAATTACAATAGTTTTTAATTCACAATCATACACACACATGTACAAACACAATCATATTTGATTTTCACTTGCAATCATATAACATACATGCACATATACATACACACTTGCATACACATACTTTCATGTGCGCATACATGCACACATGCATACACGTACTTTCATGCACACATACACATATACATATACATATAGATACTTGCACATATACATATACACACATCCACACATACACATACACTCACATGCATACATACACACACATATGCATACATACTCACATGCATACATACACACATGAATATGTACATGCATACATACACACATGCATATGCACATTTATTATTATATGCTTGAAAAAATACCAAACTATATCATAAAAAGTAAAATCTTTTTTTACTTGTTTGCATCTTTTTTATTGTAAGTATCCAAGGATCAAGTGCATAAGTCGACTTCTATCAAAACTTCATCATCCCTCTCGATGCTATTGTCTCAACCAGTCGATTTCTTTCGTCCCAAAAAATCCCTCTTCATGCTATTGTCTTGATGCCAATTCCCAACATCTTAGCTAAGAGAATGCTCTTGTTGTATCAATACAATACAACTTTCTAAAGAAGATCTATAGATCTGTGAAGTTATATTGAATCCATACAATAAGAACCTTATCTTAGCTGATATGTAACCCTGGATGCCTTTGATTTTCACTTATTGATACCTTTTGAACCCTTGAATTATAAAAGAAACATAAAATCTTTTCCAACAATTGCAATAGTTTTTAATTCATAATCATACACACACATATACATGCACATACACAATCATATTATATTTTCACTCACAATCATATAACATACACGCACATACACATACACATAGTATTGTGAAGTAAGAATCAATATTGATTCAAACAATCACAGTACATTTTTATTCACAATCATACACATGCATACATATACTATTGTGAAGTAAGAATCAATGATGAATCTAACAATCACAATAGATTTCATTCACAATTATACACTCAAATACACATACATATACTATTGTGAAGTAAGAATCAATATTGATTCAAATAATCACAATACATGTTTACTCACAATCATACACACACAGACATATACTATTGTGAAGTAAGAATCGATGTTGAGTCAAACAATCACGATAGTTTTTAATTTGCAAACAAATGTAATTTTCTTTATGATTAAAGTAGGAAAGTAAATATTTATAGCAAGAGTTATACTTTGTTCTATCTACGACACTGTAAGTTCTTAAAAAACAAAGAAAATCTTATGAAAAATGAGTATACTTGTGTTCTTTTATAAAAAATTATTCGATCGAATTTATTTTGATCGAAATCTAATTCGATCGAAGAATTTTCGACCAATAAAATTTTTGATTGAAAACTTTTTCGATCGAAAGTGCATTCGATTGCAAAAATTGTCGAATTACCATGCAAAAAGTATTCGCTCATCTCCGAATAAGCTGATGTGGTGCCGAATAATTCGATTGAATAATCACATCCTATCAACTTTACAATCACTTTGGACAAATAGAGCAAGTTCAAACCATTAGGTTTCGCACCAAAGGTCTAAGTCTTATTAAAGGTAACATCTTTACTTTGGACATTGTTTTTCTAAGACTCCCGCATGTAGCTAGAGGGTTTCCATTGCTAATTGGGAGACCTTGGTTGAGACATGCAAGTGTCCTAGAGACTAGTGTAAGGAAACAATGTGGGTAAATAATGAAAGTAAAGAGATGAAGTAGATCCACCTAGACAAAGGGCCTAACTACCATTTTCATACAAGTATGAATCAAGCAATTAACATGAGTGTTAGCAAGCTGTCATGGATTCTATATTGAGTGAGGAACACA
This sequence comes from Ceratopteris richardii, assembly GCA_020310875.1. Lineage (NCBI taxonomy): Eukaryota > Viridiplantae > Streptophyta > Polypodiopsida > Polypodiales > Pteridaceae > Ceratopteris > Ceratopteris richardii. Next base: position 61,385,049 of record CM035444.1, read on the forward strand.
CTCTTGCATGGCTAGAGGAAGATAACTCCTTCTCTTGTTATGGAATTTTCCAAATCTATTAAATCTAGAGTTCCAAGAAGGATATTAGCAAATAATACAAGGCCTAGGTTCTAAACCCATAGTTTGCCATGGAGAGGTGTAGCGATTCCTCAATCACAATCTATCCCCAATCACAAAATTTTGATCACTCAAAAATAACAGAGGAGAGAAGAACGTAGAGATTGCACAAGGTAAGATCAAATCTGATGCGGAAGAGTAGAAACAAATATGATGCAGAGAAGGAAGAATTCTGATATTATAGATGTGAATCAATGGTTACAATAGCTTTGGACAATAGCTTCTTGATGAAGCCTCTACCTCCTGACCACCCCTTAGCTATCACAATCACATTCAAACTCGCACTCTCAATCACATTCTCTCTCACTCTCACTCTTACTCTCAATCACAAGGTTATTCTCATATTTTTGTGCATTATGCATGTTGATGCACATGTCTCCCTATATCAGAGTTTGATCGCTGCCCTCACCAAGAAGTGTGTGATCCACCAAATTGAGAAAAAGTCGAGTTTCTCCAAAACTTTTGCAAAAATCCATGCGATCATAGTGTGCTTTCTTTCTTTAGCGTACATGTTACAAATAGGAGAAAAACACCAAAAAGACATATCTGACAATATCCATAATTAGACATGGTGACACATGAGTATTAGAATCATGGATTTGAATAGAATTAGATAAGCCCTCGTTTTTCTTTTAAGTGTTGGAAAATGACACTTTTCAAAGCTTTGTAACTCAAAAATGGTGAGGAATTAGCTTAAGCTTGTGAGAGACACTTTTATTCAATTTTTCAATTTGCACGATAGTGTTAGAGACATCCGAGGTCCAAATCCACCTCCAAATGCCACTTTTGATCCCTACAAGTTTCAAAATTCTAGAGAGAGAGTAAAATCAAGGCATCTTCTTACAATGAACTAAATGTAGGACCCTAAAGGAGGAACTTAAAACATGATTCATAAAAATTTCACACAAGCACTCTTATTCTCTTATACTTGCTCTACCTTTCTCTCATACAAAGTTTTCCTTAATTCTTTCATCTTCACCTTCAAAATTCCACTAGAAAACATGATTGGAATAAGCTTTAGAGAGAGAATATGAAACTTCTCAACCCAAAATTTTTCCTACATGCATAAAATGACCTAAGTATTCATTCTCAGCATTATCCCCACAATGAAATTTAGAAAGTTCAGAATGAATTATTTCACTAGAAAAGGTATGCATCTATAAAAGTGACTCCATTTGAAGCTATGTATAGTTATTATTTTTTGACTCCACCTTCGTTTTTGGGTTTTCCAAATAAAGTAGGTGTCCAAAGAAATGCTTGATGAAATGGATGAAGAACTTGGGAAATTAAGAAACACATAAAAGAAGCTCAGAAAAGACAAAAGAAATTCTATGATTTAAAGAGAAGTCCACTTGAATTTCAAGTTGATGATATGGTAGTTCTTAATGTTAATCCTCACCGATCTAAGTTGTTGCTAGGGAAGGATCGTAGACTTTCTCCTCGATATGTAGGTCCTTTTAAAGTTTTCAAAAAGATTGGATCTCTTGCTTATTTGCTGGAATTACCTAAACATTTAAATGTGCATCCTGTATTTCATGTTAGCTTACTTAAAAGATATGTATCTAATGTTTCTCATGTTTTGCAGGAGAATTATAATTTGAAAGATGATGGCTCTTTTGAGCTTCAACGTGAAATAATATTAGATAGAAAGGAAAGATTTCTTAGAAATAGATTTATAGTAGTAATTTTAGTGAAATGGCACTCATAACCGGTAGAAGATTCGAGTTGGGTGAACTTGGGTGATTTTCTAAAACATTATCCTTCTTTCAAACTCTGAGGACAGAGTTCTTAAAGGGGGGAAGAAATGTAATATGCACTATTGTATGAAAACTCAACAAGCTTTTCATTCACATACATAAGCAACATATCTTCAACTACCCTGTTAACCCTCTTAGTTTCCCCATTTATTTGTGGATGGAAAGCTGTACTCATACAAGTTGAGTTCCAATCGATTTAAATGTTGCTATCCAAAAGTTTGACGTAAATCTAGAACCCCTATCAGAAATTATGCTTTTAGGCATTCCATGCAATTGAAAAATTTCTTTTACAAGGATTCTTGCAACATTCAATGCAGTATCAGTCTTTTTCATAGGAAAGAAATGTGATGGAAATTAGGGAGGCCCACAACTAATACCATAGGTCCAAGGTTCCATAGGTCTAGCATATACAACATAGAATCTAGCAATCTTCCAATATTGACAAAACATGAACATACCACACTTAATCATACAAATGATGAGACAAAGATACAGAGAGACTAGACAACATGTGTAAAGTGTTACGTAAGCCACTGCTTTCTCACACTATCATATATACCAGTGGTCAATGTACGACATGGGAGCAAAAGTCTGAACCACTCTATGTGAAGAGTAATAGATGGATGAGTGAATGTACAAATATAACAAACATATTCAGATGTATGGATAGAAATCTGAATATACATGAGATGTGTGACATGATAGGTTGTACAAGACTGAATATGAGTGACAGAAAGAGGAAGGATTAGTCTAAAATTGATAATCAGCAAACCCTCATCTGAACCTAGGCTATGGAAGACCCTAAGTCATATACGTGTGTGAAAAGATGACATACTTACAAAAGTAGCAAAGAATGCTAACAAGTTTACTGCCAGAAACCCTCAAACTCATATGATCACACCTTCTCGAACACCTCATCCAAATATGCATAACCCATATACATACTGATTCTCTTGTACCTATGATGAATAGGACTCCTCGTGATATGGATGCTATTGCCTCCATAAACTCCAAGTAGTACCTGTGTGCATAAAGAGAATATGTACATGAATTCTTAACATAAGATGTAACCACATCCAATGTCTCTGAAGTAAACCGAAGTCTTCATGTAGAAGATAATCTTCAAATACATCATGTGAATGTCCGATCCACACCACCAAGCTGCTAATGACCAAGTCCTTTCCATGAGCAAGAGTGTGAGCACACTCTTCTGCTCCAATAAGAACTCCATAGCCGCTCCTCAACATGCTCCAAAATAGCACAGTGGCTGCCCCATGTGCTAGAAGCACCACCTCTATTGAGGTAACAAAACTCCAAAGCTTGTTGTTGAACTAGGTGAGAAGTGACCCAAGATTGTTCTTATATAGCATAGCTCTCCACCAATAAAGCACTTCCAAAAGCATTTCTCAATAAATCATATCGTAGTGCAAATCATAAAAAACAAAACGCTATGTTTTGTCTCCGTCTTTTGTGTCCGCCATCATTTACTTTATTTGAAAATCATATAAAAAATAGAAGGCGTTTTTCGTGCTGCCGTTGAAGGAATTCGATCTCAGCTGGGCACTTTGAGAGAATAATGAACTATCCAAGCGCCCACATGCTTTTGGTTGTAGAGACTAGTAAAAGGACAACTACTAATGATGTATCCTCTGAGCAAGATGGACCAATAGAATATTTTTCCCAACAATCCCCCCCTGCAATGTCATATTGGTACAATCTGGTCTGCATCTGCAAACAATAAAAGCTACAAACTATCATAAGCTTCAAGCTTGTCCTCCCAAATTGACCTTCAAACCAATGCTAACAAGTTTACTGCCATAAATCCTCAAACTCATATGACCATACCTTCTCGAACACCTCATCCGAATATGCATAAAGCATATACGTATTGATTCTCTTGTACTTATGCTGAATAGGAATCCTCCTGATATGGATGCTACTGCCTCCATAAACTCCAAGTAGTACCTGTGTGCATAAAGAGAATATGTACCTGAATTCTTAACATAAGATGTAACCACCATCCAATGTCTCTGAAGTAAACCTAAATCTTCATGTAGAAGAAAATCTTCAAATACATCATCTGAATAGCCGATCCACACCACCAAGCTGCTAATGACCAAGTCCTCTCCATGAGCCAGAGTGTGAGCACACTCTTCTCCTCCAAGAAGAACTCCATAGCCACTCCTCAACATGCTCCAAAATAGCACCATGGCTGCCCCATGTGCTAGAAGCACCACTTCTATTTAGGTAACAAAGCTCCAAAGCTTGTTGTTGAACTAAGTGAAGGATACCTTGAAGTGACCCAAGATTTTTCTTATATAGCATAGCTCTCCTCCAATAAAGCACTTCCAAAAGCACTTCTTAATAAAGAATATCGTAGTGCAAATCGTAACAAACAAAACACTATGTTCCATCTCTGTCTTTTGTGCCCCCGATTAGGTCATGACCTATGTACGTACATCTCTCCTCTCCTTCTTCTAGGGCCACTACTATTTTCTTGGTAGTTTCTTTGTTATCATAGGCCTCTCCCGATTGTGCCTCTCGTTTAGGCATTCTTATCATGACTCTCCTGTCATCTATCTCATACTTCTTGAAATTTTCTGGGACCTCAAACAAAGATTCTTCCTCTTCTGGTGAGACTTCTTTCTTCTTTCGTTTCTTCCTTTCTTCCTTCTGGGTCACATGTGTTGCTAATCTTACATCGTTTGTAAGCTCTCCATGCCTCTGGGGTTGAAATTCTATTTCATGGAAGTATTCTTCATCTGATGCGAAAGGTGGGTCCATAATGATTGACTCTAGATCGGAGTCACTTGCATCCTCAAATGCATCAGGGCTAGGTTCGCATTCTTCTAACACTGCCTCTCCCATGATCGGCTCTATGGAGAAAACTGAAATGTCATAGCCATCCTCATCACAGTGAGGTGTCCATTGCTCTTCATTGATGGCTACATCCATTGTTGCTAGGATTTCTGCCCAGCCGTGGGGTTCAAATTCTTCGTCATGAAAGACTACAGGTGCATAGGCTGGGTCTTGAATTGATCTCTGTGTTCCTTGAGCACCTATCTCTCTGGCTTTCTCTCTCTTCTCTTCTTCTACCGCTACTTTGCACATCCACAACTGGGTATCTTCATGCATCCATGAGGATCCTGATCCTATGGAATGCACCGATTCCGCATCATCTTTGGCTCTATGGATGGGGTTCCATTGGATAGGAGGGACATCTCTATGAGAGTAATCTTTGAGATTCACTTTAGTCGTGACACCTAGGTGTTGCAGGTACAAGGAATTGATTCCCCAATCTTGTACCACTTGCAACTGTCGCATAAACGGTCTTCCCAAAATCATCTCATAGGCATGATTTTTGCTAAAATCACATATAGCAAATGTGTGCTCGAACTCAACACCACAGGTGGTGAGAGTTATTCCTTCTAGCAATCCTAAGGGTCTCTCAATATGACCATCGGCCATCTGCAATTTCATTCTCGTTGGCCTGAGTGCAGGCTTGCCCCAACGCTTCCATAGGAAAGTGGTGGCAATTGCAACTCCTGCACCTGAGTCCAAAATTGCCTTGGTGGTGTGCCCCTGATAGGTGATGGGAAGATAGGTGTTCCCTTCTTCACCTTCACACATGTCTCCTATCTTATCCAAGGGTATTTCTGGCACTGTTCTCTGGGATCCTACCTGGGAACGAGGTTTGGCTATTTCTGGTACTTGTTTGGCTACATGTTTCCATAATTCAGGTCTAACCTTGAGTAGCTCTTCTAACTTGAGATTACACTGCACTTTGGTGTTCTTCACTACCTCTGTGTTCCTAGGTATGACTGAATCTTCGTTTCTTACCATGACTGTAGGTGCTCTCATACAGGTGGACCTTGCTTCCCATGGGCCTCTGAAATGGGGTAGCTCCTGTATGGAATTAGACTCAAAGTCCAATCTCTCCTGAGACTGAGTACTCTCATGTTCCCCGTAAATAGATGGGATGTCTTGTGGGAATTGGTCGTGTGCATCATCCACAAGTTCAAAGGGAGGGGCGACTTCACTTTCGTTATCCCATTTGTCTTCTTGAATCTCTCTTAGGAAGTCTGGTGCAAACCGATTCATCGAAGAAGAAGTGTCTGGCTCCGTAGAATTAGGCACATAAGCAACCTGGGAAGGAGGGCTTATTCTATCGTTGGCTCTCTCCTTGTTCTCATAAATGGCTGGAGCACAAGCTTCCTGGGGAGGATTGTTTATTCTGTTACTTTTCCGCACAGGCTCATACGCTCCCTGAGAAGGAATGTAGGCAACCTGTGGAGGTACGTAAGCTTTCGAGGGAGGCTCATCTGCCTTTTGGGGGGAAAGATAAGCTTCTTGAGGAGGCACATGGGCTTCCTGAAGAGGCTGGCTTATCCGTTCTCTTGCCCTTTCCTTTCTTTGAGGGGCAGGTTTCTTTTGTGATTGTGCCATTAGATTCTCTATTCTTTCTAGGGAGGGGGGGTAGTCTGTTTCGGTGGAATTGGGCACATAAGCTTTTGGAGGGGGATGAGTCATAATTTTGCTTGCGTTATCTCTTTCTTGATTTCCTTCTTCCTTGGCCGATCTTGCAATTATGCCCTCTAACTTCTCTAGAAGTCCATCCAAGTGTAATTGCGTCTTGGCTGAGCCCGAGTAATTGAAAAGGCGACTGGCTTCAAACATAGTCTGAGCCAATGCGACCATTTTCGCGCAAAGCTTGGTTCTTTCTATGTCTAGGTCAGCTCTAGGGTAACACTTGTCATGATCCGTGACATTTGGCCCTTCTTGGATTCTGGCCTGATATGCTTTAAGCATCATATTAAGGTCCTCGGGAGTGGGATCTGCTAGGACTGATCCTACTCTTGGGGTTGGTGGAATTTGATGAGGCGGGTTGGAAGGTGGCGGTTCGGATGGAGATGGGAATGGTGGTGGTGGAGTAGTTTGAGAGAGGGGTTGAGAGATGAGTTTAGTTATCCTGGCTTTGGTTTCTCTTATGCTTTCCTCAAGTTCACTCATCTTGTTAGCCCATTGTCTTTTCATTCTTTCCCGACTATCTTTCCAGGCTCTAGTTCTCTTCTTGGTTACGCTCTCAGTTTCACTAGCCTCCGGGCTCTTTTCCTGGCCTACCCCTTGGTTTTGCTGCAATGCTTGAGCTCTAGTGACTACCTGTACTGGTGCAGTGGATGTCACGCTTCCTGTAGAGTCTACTACTAGCCCAATAACGTTAATAGGAGTGATTTTTGGCATATTATTGGGATTCTTTGGGCAGTCTCGTAAGAGATGCTCCTTTCCACATTCTTGGCAAAAGCCCTGAATTGTTACTGACTGGGGTTGTGTAGGTGGAGGTAAGGGACAATCATGAATGAGGTGATCTCCTTGGCATCTGTAGCACGGTCCTCTAGGGAATGGGGGTCTTACCTGCCTAGGTTGAGGTCTAGGGTTGGGGTTTGCATACATGACATTCGTGTACTCTGACTCCCAACTTATTTCATTTGGTTCTTCACTATAGTAGGACTCACCATGTTCTGGAGACTGCATATAGTACGCCTGGGGACTATCAACATGTGTAGAATCAAAGCTATGGTCACTGGGGTCATTTTCAGAAAGCAAGGATGTTAACGGGACTAAGGCTCTATTCAGGTTCTCTTCTGCAGCCGTATACTTTACCGGAATCAAATTAGCTGGAGCTGGGGGTTGTTGTGCTAACACAGGCTGAGGTCTTTGTTGGTTTTGGTATGGTTGTTGTGGCCTGCCATATGGCTGAGGAGGGTACTGGTTCTGGTATCTTCCTTGTGGTGGATAGGGTTGAGGGTAGGCTTGCCTCACTGTTTGCTTATTGTAGGGGCAATCTTGTGCGGTATGATTGGTGTATCTTCGTTCTATGGTGCAGTACTGGCTACTAGGATTCACTTGGGGCTGAGCCATAATGGGGCAGACATTCGCCATGTGGTCACCACCACAAGTATAACACCTTTTCACAGGGGCAAACCTTGGGATTTGTTTGCTAGTTACTCCTAATTTCTGAGCTACTTTCTCTGCGAGTTCCTCAATTGATGTGGATTGCGTGGAAGAGTGACTAGAAGCACTATCTGAATCTTTGTAGATTTTGGAAAGCTCTAGTTCTTCCCCTAGGTTATCTTCAATGTCAATGCACATGCGTACACACTCTTCTATAGTCCTAGGGTCCTTCAGATACACATAGGATCTCAATTTCGTACTCAGCAATCCATCAAGGAATAAGGCTACTTGTTTGGCAGATGTGGGTAGCTCCGAAACAGGGCATCTTTCGAGATATTGTCTAAATCTTCTTCCTGCCAATCTTACAGTCTCTTGGGGAGTCTGCTTGAAGCTATGTATTAAGGAGGAAGTATTATGCCTTATGCCACTTTTAGAGAATTCAGTGATGAATGCCTCTAGAAGTTGGTCTATGCTCCTGAACTGTCTCTCATTCAATGGTTGAAACCACGTAAGGGCTGTGTTCCTAAGGGTCAGACCAAAGGCATTATATTGCGTGAATAAATCCTCCACTTGTTCAGCTCTCAAGACTTGCCTAAACTCAGCCACGTGATCATATGGATCTCCGGTGCCGTCAAAGTAATTCTTCATGGACTTAACTAGCTGGGTGGGTCTCAAAGTTCTTGTGTGCTCTCTAGGCCTCGGTAGAGGGAATCCATCTACATTCCTTTGGTTCCTGTGAGCTCTAAGTATCTCAGGTTCTACTCTATTCGTCTCCGTCCTCGTTCTTTCTCTGCCCACTGGGGTGGCAAAGCTTACTTCTGGTCTATCTCTACTTCTGTCCCTTTGCGTTCCATGAGCTTGGGATGTTCCAGCTCCAGGGTGACCATAGGATACATTTGATCTTGGTTGAGGGAAAATGAATTCACCCTTCCAAGTGTAAGCATGCCTATCATTTTTTGTCACCGCAAAGATCCTTTCCAAAGTGTGATCTAAGTAGGTCACTCTACCTGGGCTATCAGGATCCTTAAACTCATAGATCATGATATTTCCTATATCAGTTGACTGATTAGATTTATACCTCCAAAAGGCTTCGTCAGTTTCTCGATTGAGGAGCAGCTCTATGCTCTTGTTGTCTTGTGGGATCACTCGGGTTCTTAGATTACTTTCAAAAAGCTCTTACAAGTTCATTTCAATTACAATCTAACCTCAAAAATGAGCCCTCTAGCTCTTTTTATAGTTTTTGACTAGGTTTTGGCCCTGTCCAGACCTAGTGTCCGGCCTAGTTAAAAATTAGGTTCCAGGGCTTATTTGAGGGCTCAAACGAGATCTAAAAAATATGAAAATTGGTACGATGGTACTTCTACTACTCCTCAAGCTCGAGGACTCCTCGGCTTGGACAAAATGGAGTTACTAAAAATAGATAATGGTATTTACAATGGTTTTTAGTGATGAAAATCACTATTTTTGTAGGGGATTCTTCTGAAAATTTGACATACACTTCTTGGAGCTCCCTACTTGCTCCCTTTCCTTGTGTGTCCACCTTTTGATGTGCTTCCATGCTTTGTCCTTGACTTTGAGCTTCAACAAAGAGTCACACCATTGTTGAGATAAAAATGTGTATGATGGAAGGCATGGGCTTTCCTAATCAAATCACAAAGAAACATCATAAAGCTTACATCAGTAAGAATCCATGTATCTCACAATTTTGAAGTTTTGCGAATGGATGCTATGCTTTTGTCAAAGTCAAAGGAGGAACGAGTTGGAATAAAAAAGAAGAGGTGGATCTTATTAGGTTCTTGTAAAAATAAATGGGCTTTTATATTATATGACCATGAGAAAAAGCATATCAAAGGGAGTCACGATGTGGTGTCTATGGAGAAACCACATGCAGTGGAGGAAAAGAAAGAATATTCCATTTTATCATCAAGAGAAGGAGCAATTCACTATGCACCTAGCCTAAGAGACATCCCTACCTATGAAGAGGATGAAGAATCATAATCAAATGGTAAGAAGAGAGCTTACCAATCTAAAAGCACCCAAACATATTGGTTATCACTGCAACGGGTAAAGCAACTATATGGTCAGAGTGATCCTATGTTTATGAATATTGAAGAAAAGATAGAAGGACCAACGAGATCACAGATAATAGAGGAGTAAAGATGGGCTTCTACTCACATAGTTGGCATAACCATGATGATTGAGATTATGAAGGTAGTTATAAAGCCAATAATTGATGCTAAAACACTTGTAGACCTAGCATGGAAAGAGGTTATACAAGTCAATTATGACAAATTAATAAAGAATGAAGCATACGAGGTCACTAGCTATGAAGAGGAGGAAGAATCATAATCAAATGGTAAGAAGAGAGCCTACCAATCTAAAAGCACCCAAACAAATTGGTTATCACTCCAAAGGGTAAAGCAGTTGTATGTTCAAAGTGATCCTATGTTTATGAATATTGAAGAAAAGATAGAAGGACCAACGAGATCACAGATAATAGAGGAGTAAAGGTGGGCTTGTACTCACATAGTTGGCATAACCATCATAATTGAGATTATGAAGGAAGTTATAAAGCCAATAATTGATGCTAAAACACTTGTAGACCTAGCATGGAAAGAGGTTATACAAGTCAATTATGACACATTAATGAAGAATGAAGCATAGGAGGTCCCTAGCTATGAAGAGGAGCAAGAATCATAATCAAATGGTAAGAAGAGAGCCTACCAATCTAACCCAAACAAATTGGTTATCACTACAAAGGGTAAAGCAGTTGGATGGTCAGAGTCATCCTATGTTTATGAATATTGAAGAAAAGATAGAAGGACCAATGAGGTCACAAATAATAGAGGAGTAAAGATGGGCTTCTACTCACATATTTGGCATAACCATGATGATTGAGATTATGAAGTGTTATGAAGGGAATCCATATAGAAAAGATGGTGTGAACCATCTCTTGGGCTCCATTAGAAGGGCACACACATGAGTGCCATGTGGCACTCATGTGAGATGCCACAGTACTCACTCCAATTAAGGAGTATTAACTCAAGAAGGGGGTACGAGGCTGGGCGGCAATCATCATCGAATCTCTCCGTGTTCGCGCAGGTCTGAGAGGGACCTCGAACTACGTGCCTGAGTAGTGACTCCCAAAAGTAGGAGGATCATTGGAAGCATTGAATACACCATTCAACATTGGTATCCGAGCCAGGGAGCAGGCGACGGACGCGCCACGCAACAGTAGACACACATACCGAGGCGTCCTAGCCGACGGGCGGCGCCAGTACAGAGATCCGACAGGCGACAGGCGGCCAGAGAGCAGCCGACAAGCGGCGCCGACGGGCGGCCAGAGAGCAGCCGACGGAGCTCCTCTTCCTCCCCTCCTCTCTAGTTGGAGAAGGTATCGAATGACTCTTCCTCTTATACAAGAGCTTACCACGAATTTCGCCTGCATATGGGATATCAAGCTCCATCGACATCAACTCTGAATTTTTTCGAAAAGGCCATTAGGTAAAGCTTCTCTTGAGAAAATTTCGAGTTTTTTTCCCAAACTTTGGAGCTACAAATCTATGATCTAGACCAAGATTTTGTAAAAATCATGAGGGATATATGTATTATGGGCTGTGGTTATGGGATGGGGGGTGTTGGTTTAGTGAAAGAAGCTTTCATTCCTCAGTTTTGAGCTCCTTAAACTCATCTATTCATGAAGATGAAGCTTTTCACTTCCCACCGGTGACATACCTCACTTCTTCGGACCATATCTTCCTCATACGATATCGGATTTCAAATATCTTGGTCACGTTTCGAAGCTACGCTTTCAAGCTTCGCTCAGAGACCATCGGTGTTGGATTTGGAAGAGATTTGCCCTATCAAAATCTCTCTGCAGCACTTCAGCAGGAACTAGGCGGCCACTCCCGGGCCTAGTTTTTCTTCATCCGGACTCCAAATCCAATTTTTTCACTTGGGATTGTCTCAAATTTTTGAAGTGCAGGTGCTGGGCAACACTTTGTGGACTGGCGAGGATTGGAAAATTTCTGAAATTGTTCAGTTGTATTCAGTTTGCCCGTTTGAGGCTTTTCCTACGCACTTTTGGTGTTGTTTTGGATGGTTTATGGTGTCTAGAACCTCCCCGGACCAAGCGGACATTTCCAATTTTCTTTTGGGACTGGCGAGGAATCAAAATCAGCAGCTTGAAGCATCAAGGACCACCTGGATTTAGCTTCCGCAACTCTACTTTGTATCAGGGAAGTGCTCTTGTGTTATATCTCTCTTCTTCTTGCATATTTAAACTCTACTTCCATTCATTTTTATACTCTCTAGTTAGCAAACGGGGGAAGGGTACTTAAACATGGAAAATAAAGGCAAACAAGTAGTTGAGACCACTTCTCCACCTAGAGAGCAACTAGAGGATCAGGATGCTAGGATGGAAGAAGTAGAGTTAGGACAAGAAATAGAAGAGAATATAGAAGAAAAAGAGCCTTCACAGCAAGAGTATACTTATGAAGAGCTTATAGATGAATTTGTCACTCATGACCAATTCATTGATTTGAAAGAGCAAACCCTTAAGTTAGAGAAAGATTTGGGTAGCATTACATCTCTTATACAGCAACTTAAGTCTCAAATGATCTCTCTTGAGACTAGTGTCACCTCTTTCCTAGCTAGGAAGGAAAGAGAGACTCCTACCATTCCTCTAGAGATTACTAGGAAAGAGACTTCTCTTCCTAGTAAGTATAAAGGAGAGAGCTCTAGGGAAGCTCCCCTCCTGAAAGACTTAAAGCCACCAACCTTCACGGGGGATGACCGAGACAGGAATAAGGATGCAATCTACACTTTTTTACAAAAGTGGCAAGATTTGCATCAATTGAAGGGCACCCCACCTGAGTATCGTGTGCTAGAGGCGAGTCTTTCCCTCGGCCCACGTGCTTATAAGTGGTGGATGAGTCTTAAGGAGGCGAACTCTATCCCTAGTGACTGGACTCAGTTTGAAACTCTTTTCCTAAAAGAGTTTCTTCCTGAAAATGAAGAGGAGAGGAATTGGGATGAGTGGGATAGGATTACTCAAAGAGGCAGGCCTCTTTCAGTCTATCTATCCCACTATAGAGAGATCACTTTGAAGCTTAAGGGTCTAGATGATTTTCAGAAGACCAAAGGGTTTGTTAGGGGCTTGGATAAAGCCATAAAGAGGGAAGTCAGGAGGAATGCGCCTAAGACGTTTGAGGAGGCGATCAAATATGCACAGATATATGAGGACCATAACCGTCCTCAGTATACTCCTATGGAGACGGATCAGCCCCTTAAACCTCTTAACACCACTAAATTTAAGAAAAAGTTGCCTTTTGGGAAAAACAAGGTTTTTATTAAAAAACAAAGATCACAAGGGCCTAAGCTATCCACAGATCAGTTTGAGAAGGCCAAAAGAGAGAACCTGTGTTTTAGGTGCCTATCCCCTAGCCATTCACAGTGGAATTGTCCACTCAAGAAAGGGGAAGAAAAGAAGAAAGGACCAGAGTCTAGTACGGCTCCTGAAAGGGGCAAAAAGGCGGTCCACCTAGTGCAGACCCTTCCCATTCATGGCAGCTCTAGCTGCAAGGGAGTGGAGGTGATGCACGAGGATATAGAACACACGTGTTGTTTGACTCAGTCATTATGGTCACCGCAGTTTGGACCACATGACTTGGTCAAGCTACATGGTAGTGTATACGGGACCAGGGTGCGAGTCATGATAGATGATTCTGCTACTCGTAACTTCATAAACTATGCTTTGGTCAAGAAATTGAAGATTCCCCAGCAGCCTAGTGCACATAAATACATTGTATCTATGATGCAAGGGCAAGATAAAAGAATATGGGATACTATGGTATCCAATTTGGAAGTCAAGATGCAGGATTATACAGATCATATGGACTTCCAAATTATGAACATGGAGAGGACAGATCTAGTCTTAGGAAGAGAATGGCTATGGGGGTTGGGAGATACACTTAAACGCAGCTATCAAAATAACACACTCGAGTTTGAAAAGAATGGAAGTACAGTTTATATTCAGGGAGAGAGAGATGTACCTAGTGCACCTCTCATCTCATCATTAGAGTTGTATAGTCTCTGTTGTTCACAGCATGTACAGGATATGTTTTTATTGTATAGTCATGATATGGAGCATTGTATAGACAGCTCATCTGATGTATATTTTCATGCTTTGAATGTAAATATGAACAGGACTTTCTATTATTCTTTTTTGCAAGAGTGTGTAGTTAAAAGTTTTAAGGATCTTATGTTTGAATTCAGAGATGTTTTTCCCACTGACTTACCTAGAGGGCTACCACCTGAGAGAGGGGACATTGACCATGCCATAGAAGTTGTTACTAACACTAACCCTATTTGTAGACCACCTTATAGGCTTAGTGTTTCTCAGCATGAGGAGGTTGAGAAGCAATTGCAGGATTATTTAGATAAAGGCTTCATCAAACCTAGTAACTCACCATGGGCATCGCCAATGCTCCTAGTTAAAAAGAAAGATGGCTCTATGAGACTATGTATAGATTATAGAGCACTTAATAAGGTAACTATTAAAATAGATTTCCAATGCCTAGGTTGGAAGATCTATTTGATCAGTTACATCAAGCTCGGTATTTTACCAAGCTTGACCTTAGATCAGGATATCATCAGATCAGGATTAGGGCAAAGGATGTCCCTAAAACTGCTTTTAGGACTAGATATGGGCACTATGAGTTTTTGGTGATGCCTTTTGGTCTCACCAATGCTCCTGCCACTTTCATGAAACTCATGAATAGTGTTTTACGGCCTTATCTAGGACACTTTGTAGTAGACTTTTTAGATGACATTCTGATCTATAGTGCATCAGAACAGGAGCACTTGGAACACTTGAGAAAAGTATTTCAAGTGCTAAGGGAAAATTCGCTCTTTGCTAAGGAGTCAAAGTGTGAATTTTTCAAGACAGAGGCTAAGTACCTTGGGCATATAGTCTCCCAAGATGGAATCCAGATGCATCCTGAAAAAGTAAGGGCTATTATGGAATGGCCACATCCACGGAACCTGGAGGAGCTGCAGATCTTCCTAGGTTTATCAGGTTTCTATCGAAGATTCATTAAGAACTATGCCAAAATTGCTGTCCCGATGACGGAACAGCTTAAAGGGAAAGGGAAAGCCTTTCGTTGGGGAGACGAACAAAAGCAAAGTATGGAAAAGTTGAAAGTAGCAATTGCTACAGCTCCACTTTTACATATAGCAGATCCCAATAAACCATTTGTGGTTGAGACTGACGCGAGTGAGTTTGCTATAGGAGCGGTTTTAGTACAGGATGGTCGACCATTAGCTTTTGAGAGCAAGAAACTAGAACTGGCTCAAAAGAATTACTCCGTCTATGAGAAGGAGTTGTATGCAATAGTCCATGCTTTGAAGAAGTGGCGTCATTATTTATATGGTGCCAAAGTTACGATAGTGTTTGATCAAGAGAGCATTAAGTGTCTCTCTAATCAAACAGACCTTAAAGGTCGAAAGGCCCGATGGGCAGAGACCCTTCAAGAGTTTGACTATGAGCTTAGGTATAGGAAGGGAAAGTTTAATGTAGTGGCTGATTCACTTAGCCGCATGCCTATGCTCAATGGACTGAGTTTTACTCAGATCACTAGTGAGCTACTTGAGTCTCTCAGAGGGAAATGTAGGCTTGATCCTGCATATTCCGAGATTTGGGAAGCCATAGAGAATGGGGATCGTGATATACGGGTTTCCAATGAGGATGGAGTATCAACGGGTACTCAAGAAGGATTCAAGTGGAAGAATTACAGTGTCCAAAATGGATATCTGTTATATAAAGGTAAGGTGTGTGTCCCTAGAGATATTGAGATGAGACGGCATATTTTATATGAGTGTCATGACACACCTAGTGCGGGACACCCAGGAGTTAACAAGACTTATGATCTTGTTAAGAGGCAGTTTTATTGGCCTGGACTTCATAAGGACGTCCTAGAATATGTGCTTAAGTGCAATAAATGCCAGGTCAACAAAGCTGAGAGGTTGAGGATTGGAGGACTACTCCACCCATTGGATATTCCTAATGGGAAGTGGGAGAGTATCTCCATGGACTTTATAGTCGGATTACCTAAGACACAGAGAGGGCACGACTCGGTCTGGGTAATTGTGGATAGGTTAACCAAAATGGCTAGGTTTATTCCAACACATACTACAGTGAAGACACCTGAGTTGGCTAGACTCTTTGTAGAGAACCTATATCGGTTATATGGTCTTCCTTTAGACATAGTTTCTGATCGGGATAGGAAGTTTACTAGCCACTTTTGGAGAGCGGTCTTCAAAAGGTTGGATACAAAGCTTAGCATGAGTACGGCCGAGCATCCACAGTCGGATGGGCAAACAGAAAGGGTTAACCAAATCCTAGAAGATATGCTTCGAGCATATGTAAATGAAAGGCAAACTAATTGGGAGGAGTACTTACCTATAGTAGAGTTTGCATATAATAGTGCCAAGCACTCTTCCACTGGGCATAGCCCATTTATGCTTATGTATGGGTTTCAGCCAAGGGCTCCTTATGCAGTTGGCTTGCAGAATGAAAAAGTTCAAGCAGCAAAGGATTTCTTGGAAGAAATGAATGATATGCTTAGACTTGCTAAGGACAGCATTAGGAAAGCTCAGGATAGGGCTAGAGCCTATGCTGACCCTCAGAGAAGAGATATCAACTTTGAGGTAGGAGAGCAAGTCTATCTTAGAGTTCCATCTAGGTCTGAAACCATGAAGACGGGACCTTGTCCAAAATTATCTCCTAGGTATTGTGGACCGTTCCGAATACTTAAGAGAATAGGAAAGATGGCTTACCAGCTCCAACTTCCAGAGAATAGTCAAATCCATCCAGTTTTTCATGTTAGCCGGCTTAAGAAAAGGCTGGGTGAATCTGACAACCTCATTCCAGATAGTGAGGTAGTAGAGCCTATTTCTGTTCAATCAATTCCACATGAGCCTGAGAGCATACTACGCACTCGAGAGAAACGGACGAGAAGTCACTTGTATAAAGAGTGTCTAGTAAAGTGGAAAGATAGTTCAGAAGATAGTTGATGGAGAGTGTTAATCTCCAAAAGAACAACCTACTCTTGAATCTAGAGCACCTCTATATCAAGAGTAAGTCAAAACCTTCACTAAATTATAAGTCCAATCTCCAAATTATCAAATTTGAGAAAATCTGTGAAGAAGATAAAACACAGAAAAGTCTGCTGCAGAATTTCTTCACATTGACTTATCAAACATATAAATTTTTTGATGAAACTTTGTACGAATCATCTCCTAGAGATTGTGCATCACCTCCAAGTTGAATTACTTCAAAAGCTTTAGTATAACTTGAGAACTTGACTTCACAAGTTACCTATGTCTGAATCTGCACTTCTGAAAAGTCGATTTAGACACCCCTAACTTCTTAACTTCAATTCTCTCAGTACAAAACCCGTTTAAGCAAATGCTTCTAGCCACGAGTAGATCACCTTCCAACTTAAAGATTAAGTGCTTGCTTGCACAAAACTTTAAACTATGGAGTGAGAACTGACCAAAAGATTAAACTCGAAATTTGCGCCTGTTTCAGAGAACTGTAGACATTCAACACATATGAATGTTCCTACTAATAATTCTCCTAGCCTGTTTACAATTAGACTCTGAAATTCAGGTCACAGGCTCATTAACTAACAACTTAGATATCCTCAAAAGGATTTCACAATTGATCAAACACAGAAGAAGCAGACACGAAAAGATCGGGCGCAATATTTCTTCATTAACTCAGAAAATTACAACTGAGTGATGAGAGCTAACTCAACTAACTTTTCTCTATCTCATGACTTCTAACTTCCTCAATCTTGGCTTCTAACTATTCTCACATATGCTCTCATGCATGCCCCGACTTTTCTCAAAGTATTTATAGATAATTTGTACAAGATTCTTACTCAAACAAAGATCTAAGTCACCTATGACTATACTAATGTACATATGTGTACACTTCTCTTATCCTCTGAATATGTCTTTCTTCCAAGCTTCAATGGTTGATCCTTCCTTCACTCTTTAACCTTCCAAGCCTTCAATTGGTGATTGGTCTGCACCAACAATAGTGCCACATGGGAGCGGGTTAGCACCCTACAGAGACGGTTTCCCAGTTTCAGTTTACCTTCCCAAGAGTTTTCTTAAGGGGAAGGATATGGGGAAACAACACGGAGACAGGACCATGTATTTCTATACATGGGGATATAGTGGGAGTACCACCCTCTTGATTTCTAGACCTTCCAATACCATTTTTGAGGACAAAAATGGAGTTAAGGGGAAGGAAATGTTATGAAGGGAATCCATATAGAAAAGATGGTGTGAACCATCTCTTGGGCTCCATTAGAAGGGCACACACATGATTGCCATGTGGCACTCATGTGAGATGCCACAGTACTCACTCCAATTAAGGAGTATTAACTCAAGAAGGGGGTACGAGGCTGGGCGGCAATCATCATCGAATCTCTCCGTGTTCGCGCGTGTCTGAGAGGGACCTCGAACTACGTGCCTGAGTAGTGACTCCCAAAAGTAGGAGGATCACTGGAAGCATTGAATACACCATTCAACATGAAGGAAGTTATAAAGCCAATAATTGATGCTAAAACACTTGTACACCTAGCATGGAAAGAGGTTATACAAGTCAATTATGACAAATTAATGAAGAATGAAGCATAGGAATCTTGGAATGCTATTAAGATACACTAGTAGCACAAGGACTTTAAGTAGTGGAGGGTTTTGATTTTCAAGACGCTTTTGCTCTAATGACCACTAATGGCTAGTAGAGATGGTAATAGCTCAGATGAAGTGGCAAGATTTCATGTTACATATCAAATCACAAGTTTTAAATGTTGACCTCAAGGAGGAGGTACATGTGTTGTAGTCATCATGGTTTGAGGCTCCACATTCAAAGAAGGCATTTTATAAGATGAAACAAACCACAAGATCATTGTACGAGTAGATAGGAACTAGGAGCACCACCATTATTCCATAAGCCATTATGGAACAATTGTGGTAAGGCCCCCATAATGAGGATAAGCAATCTAAGAGTGTTGGACATTGGTAGGTTCCTAATTTTGAAGTTAGATGAGGTTTGAAGGAGATCATAGATATATAATTAGGAAGGTTATTTCAAAACCATTGGATTTGGGATTGATCCTATGGGAGGACCAACTTAAATCAAGGGCTAGAAGTAGAAGTAGCTTTCTTAAATTAGAGAAGGGTCTATTTGATCTGGACCATTGGATCAAGACTTGATCCTAAGTGTGGATTATGTAAGACCAAGGGATACAAACAAAATGTTGTTTTATCCTACTTTTCCACCATTGGATTTACTCCAAAGATCAATGGTGAAGAATGATTTCAGCATTATCAAGATACCCCGACCATAGAACATAGGTAGGCCGACCAAGGCTTGGAGGACCTTATAAGGATGGGTGTTGGCCTATAGCCCTTCACCTATATTCAATCTAGATCACAATCCAAGCTCCATTTAGGGAGTGCATGGATGGATAGAACCATCCATTTCTTGTGTAGTGCTTAAGTTTCATTGTATTAGAGTTATGAGTATGAGTTGAATTGAGTTGGGTTCATCTTCTACTCATCTTGAGTCCACTTTCCTTTACAGCCACATCTTTTGTGTTGTTCTCATGATTAGAAATATCTCTCTTTCTCTCAAACCTTTATCCTATATATGCGTGTTGAGGAAACCTCTACATGGTAATAGAGTTGCACAATAGTCACTAGTCCATCATTAGAGTCACGACTTTCTCTTTTTCTTACAATAACTTGGTATAACTCATTCAACACTTCATTTGATAGTGTGAAAAGGTCTTGAGTCAATTCCTAATAGCCTATGAGCTTTGAATGAAATATTGAGTGCCAGCAACCTTGCTCTCACACTTGGAAGATCCAAATAATTAGCATGAGATCTAGACAGATGATTACACAAGGCACCCTATGGAAAAGATAGGAAATGTGAAGACTTCAAATGGTAATATGAATCTCTTGAGTAGAGTTCTCTATGTACCAAGTATTACTAAAAATGTAATGAGTGAAAATTTCAAATTATGGAGAAAGGATTGCACGTCAAGTTCACCAAACATGGAGTGTATGTAAAGGATCCATATCAAGGTTTTAGGAGGATAGAAAAGGGAAAGAAAATAGGTAGATTGTTCACATTTGAGCTCTAAGGCACCAAGATCATTTCTTTGTAAACTATGGTACCCAAAACCTATCCAAGCTACAGGTTTGTCATAAAAGGTTGGCTCATATGGGTGAGAGAGCCCTCAAAAAAATCAATAGAGATCAAAGAGTGCTTGGACTACCCAATATCTCAAAGTAGTGCACAATATACAAATATAGTGCATGTCAATTTGGAAAATATCATAGGAAGCCATTCATCAAGAAAGGATAGATACATATAGACCTTTTGGAGCTTATCCTCAGAGATGTTTGGGAATTAAGCAAAGAACCATCAATCTCAGGATCAAGTTATTATGTGTCATTCATAGATGATTGTAGAAGATGGAAAATTTTGAACTTTATGAAGCAGAAGGATGAAGTTTTATCATGCTTTAACAAGTATTTAGCTTTTGTTCAGAATCAAATAGGTAAAACCCTAAAATGGTTGAGGTCTGATGGAGGGGGGAAATAATTCTCCCATGAATTTGATTCCTACTTGCAAGATAGAGGAGTCAAGAGAGTGATTACCACCATGTACTCACTTGGACATAATGGAGTAACATAGAGGAGGAATAGGACCATTTTTTAAGAAACAAAATCCAGGTTGAATGGAAAGAAGCTACTAAAATTTTTATGGGTAGAGGTAGTTTCCAATGCCACATAATTGATAAATAGATTAGCTTTGAAATACTTGGATGGTATGAATCCTTACAAAACTTGGAATGGGAGAAGGCCAAGTTTGGACCATTGCATGATATTTGGGTGCATTGCATATGCACACATACCTTTCATATGTGAGACTAGAGTGGAAGCTAATGTTATGGATGATGGGTCTCTATATGCTAGGATTCCATCTAAAGATGGCTTGCAATCACTCCAAGTGATGACTGTCAACCAACACCATTTGTGAAACTATGAACAAATTAGAGAGTCTCCTATATGCTCACAAGAGAAATTAGTATTTAATGATTCCTTACATCTATGTGAGTTTGGAGCTAACCTTGACCAAAGGATTTGCTAGAGTGCACTACTGAGCAAGGCATAGTGGAGAATGGATTGATGTCTCGCAAACCCTTGCACAAAATTTTGAAAGCTTTTTTGTTTATTTTTCTTCTTCAAAATTGCATTTTTTTCTTAAAAGAAGCATACCCAAAAACATCATAAAACCCCAAGAAAAATACCTCAAAAACAAAGGATCCATGTTACTTGATGAGAACAATGAATAAATCATTGAAACTTCATCTAGTTTCTGTTCGGGGATTCTTGGACAAGAAGGGATTTGAGTGTTTGTAGGAGAAAAGGGAAAGATAAGGAGAAAGATACACATTGGAAGCCTCTGTCCATTGATTATAAGAAGACAAATACAATGGTGATGCACAATACAATCCAATGCTTCTGTGCAAAATCCCACAGAGTGCTCAATCACAAAATACCAAATAACCAAGGGTCTTGTTGTTGCCGGCCTTCTCTGCACCAGACCTCCACCTTCTCCAAGCCTTCACTTGTGCACACCTTGCACCAAACTTCCAATAAGGGGGAGGGTTGGACACCTTATGTCGGCACATGCACAGCTTCAATGGGACCTTGGGATCCTTGGGGTGACTAGCTTAGCCCTTCTCTGCACACTTCCTTAGTCACTCTTCATGCACACCTTACACTTCACTTCTCTGCGTCGCACACTATGTGTCTCCTGCACTTCTCTCTCTTGCCTAGCTTAGACTATGCTCACCTTGCTTCCTCTCAAGAATAGTCCTTGCCTTGATTTGAGTGTCGCTTCATGTACGCTCCTAACTCCAAGAGTATCTTGGTGTTCACTTTGATGTCCCAAGATTTTCTCCACAAGTGGGCAGCCAACGAATCCCTGTTTTGTCTTGTAGTGACTTTAGACTAAAACACAAATTTTAATTGGGGGGCCATACTTTCACTTCTGTGTACGCTGCCACTTCACATCCCTTCACATTTTGCCTTTTAATTCTTCACTTGTGCACCTAAGAGAGGGTTCACCTGAACCTTCCAAAACAATTTCAAAACACTTTTGAACCTTAGAGAAATTACAGAAATACCTCTACAACCTGGAATCCACTTTCTGCAAAATACAACCTTTGTGAACAATTACTTGTGCACTACCTGTGCACTTTGACACCTGAACTTTGAAAATTTTGACTTTACCCATGTTGACTTTGACTACTTTGACTTTGACCCTTATGACTTTTACTAAAGTCAACTTTGACTATGATTGACTTTGACCAATATGACTTTTATGGGCTCAACGGTTGCCCACCACCTAATGTGCTCTCCGTCCCGGAGAGCAAAACTCTGAGCAGATAGGACACCATGATTCTGTGCTTCAAAATCTTCAAAAGGACATTTGAGCAGCAACCAAGTCCACTATGAGTAGTAGAGAACAAACACCAAAGAAGAACCCAAAAGTGGGATTTTTTCATGGAAAAGGAAAGGAGGGCAATGGGAGGTTAGAAAGGAGGGGGAAGGGAGGGTTGAGGGGGTTGAGATGGATAGGGCAAAGAGGGATAAGGATGGGGTTGGGCAGAAGGGTAGAGGGAGGATGAGGGAGTAGGATTATGGGGTCTGGAGAGTGCCGAAATGATCAAACAGTAGAGCTACAGAGGTTGCATATGGGAAATTGTGAAACATAAGGTAAAACAAAGTGAGAAATTGTGGACCATGGTCCACAATTGGGAAATTATCGACCATGTGGTTAAATAAAAACATGTGATAAATGTGCTCAAAACATGTGGTTTTTGACCAAAAGTCAGAGAAAAGGTGAGATTTTGGAAAAATTAAGTCAAAAAATGAATCCAGAGGTCCCAAAATATGAAAATGACTCCAAGTTGGAAAAAAATTGCCATCCAAGGTGCAATCTAGAGCCAAAAACTTTGGACCATGAAAAATTTTATATATATATATATATATATATATATATATATATATATATATATATATATATATATATATATATATATATATATATAATTATTAAAAAAAAAATGGTTACTCCTTTCTTTCTTTCTTTTTTTTTTTAATATTTTTTTCTTGAACGCATAGGGTTGAATATATCTTAAAAAATAAAAATAAAACAAACAAAAATTAAAGAAAAGAAAAATAAAAATAACTAAATAATTAAAGAAAATAAAATTTAAAAAATGGTGGGTCGAGGGCTAGATTAAAAATAAATAAATAGAAATTAAAATAAGTAAATAAAAATAAAATAAATAAAATAAACAAGAAAAATAATTAAAATAAAATAAAATAATAATAATAATAATGGGGGGTCGGAGGTAGGGGGAAGAGAGAGAGAGAGAGAGAGGTTTTTTTTTCTCTTTTTCTGAAATTTTCCTCCCTTTTTTTTGGAAAAAATAAAATCCAAGGGGGTTTTTTTTGGATGAAAATATCCAAAAATTGAAAAAAAATACAGAAAAAATCCAAAAGAAAATCCAAAAAATTCTCAAACAATTCTCAAAAATTCCCTATAGGTCTAGGCCATTTTTTTACTCAAAACCCCAGAGAGCTTCCCTTATTCCTCTAATTTAGCAAGAAAATGACATTTGAAAATGATGAAAAAATGCTAGAAAATTTCTAAAAATGCCTGAAAAATTCCCAAAATTTTCCAAAAATTATGCTTATCCAAAGGCTATGAAATGGTTGCTAAATTTGCTAAAAACTCAAGGCACAAGCATTAAAAGAAGAAAGATAAAAACTACAAAAACTTAAGCAAAATGAAATGAGAGGGCTATGTATGACCTGGACAAATTTTGCAGGTTCCAGGTGATCCATAAATCTTCAATTGTGTTGATGATGGGCCTTGAGTCCTGATATGTTGACTAAGAGAAACTCCGCCATAATCTCCAATTGTATTAGACTTCATTTGTTTTCTCTTCTTGTTGGGCACACTCGTAATGAGATAGGGCCACCCTAAATCCTTCAGAAAAATATTATCTCCTTCATACTGATCTGTTGTATCTTTTTTTCAGCTACATTATGACTTAATCTGCGAAATTCCATTTTTACTATTCTAATTTCTTCGTCCAATGGAACCCTCTATTTCCAAAGCCTTGCAGATACTCTTTCCATATCCTTGTAAAGCCCTGCGCTTACTATCATAAAAATTGACATAACAGATGATATCCCTACCATTATCCATTTCTAACTAGCCCTTGATATAGGATTTGAAGTAGCTTCATCACTGCTACACTTAAGGGCTTCTCTTTTCTTCTCTATTCTATGGCCTTTGACTGAGACTGTCCATTCGAGTCAATAACCTGAATGATGTCCTCTTTATCTTCATATGCTTCCTCTCTACTTGAGTTTGGAAAAATTCCATAGCAGGAAGATGGGTCTTCTGCATGGAGCCAAGCCAACATGTTTTCATCTTCATATAAATTTGGCCGTTCAAATAGATCTGCTTCTAGGTTGTCCTTCTTCTTCCATACAAATACCAATTGTCTGCATCATGCTGGTATGCCTTTGATTGTCTGGTCCTTCTTCTAAAAATATCTGCTGCAACTCTTTTCCCTCTCGATTTACCCATGTTGTGTCCTTACCCCATTCATGTAGTACATTGGCATGCCTTAACCAAGGTCTCCCAATTAACAGAGGGAAACTTCCTTCTACCTGTGGAAGCCTTAAAACTTCCTTCTACATAGGCTTTACTATGCTTTGGTTTGCCAATGTTACAGTGAACTTAGGAGGTCTTGAAGGGTGTAGTCTTAATAAAGAACATTCACTTACTATATGACCTTGCTTGCTGCACATGGTACACCATAGCCCACTTTTGATGCTGCCCCCTTTGAGTTCCTGCAACTCCTGTCAAAGCTGAGCCAACTCTTCTGCTTGGGCTTCCTCTTCCTTTTGTAGCTTCAATGCCTCAATCTCCCTCCTCAATTGAGTACGAGCATTCTCCTCCTCTTTATGGGGCTTATTCCTTTTTAATCCCTCTAGCTCTTTCCTTGGCTGGATTACTAGATCCTCCATTTCTATAGAATAGGGTAGTTGAGAAGAAATTGTTCCATATTGTTGCCTTATTTGCTCTAGTCGTGTAGCTGTATTGATGAGCTCCTCTATGGAGGTTGTGGGCAACACTAATTCCTTGATTTTACATTGTGTGATCACTGGAAGTGGCTTAGCTAACCATTTCTTAATAAAGAAATCATGTGGAGGATCTGGCAACTTAACCATTAGTGCCTTAGCCCTAGTTACAAACTTTGCAAACTTTTCACCTTGACCTAGTCTCAAGTTTTCTAATTCCTCTATGATGATCTCTGTAGTATTTCCATGCTGGAATTGAGTTTTGAATGCATCTTTCATTAATTCCCAAGTGGTGAAACGGTTCTTAGCAAACTGGCTGAACCATTTATCCGCTAACCCTTCTAATGTGGCATGGAAGAGTATCAAAAAGACATCCTCTCTTCCTGTCAAGCCTCTTGTTTTGCATAGTGCTAAAAACCTCCTAATATGCTCGTCCGGATCTTCCTAAGCTAAGCCTTTGAAAGAAGGAAATTTTATATTTAATCTTGATAGTAGGGTTTCCAAATCCACCTGACCTGCCATGCTTTTTATTGATGAGGTTAACGATAGTAGACTAAAGGATCTTCTAACAGCCTTCCTTCTTGTTGCTTTGTAGGTAACCCTCAATGTTTGGGATTGGGACCGGGTTGCCGTCATGAGCAGTTCATAGTCCTCTTAGTATGAGATAATTGATAAGAATATTTACCTCTTAGCCCAATGAAGTAGTATTGTCGACACTTGAATAATGCTTCTCCACTCTGCAGTATTTCTTCTCCTATGCTCAAATCTCCTTGGGGTCTCACTAGGCGTGCCAAATTTTGTTGGGGGATTCTTGGAAAAGAAGGGACTTGAGTGTTTGTAAGAGAAAAGGGAAAGAGAAGAAGAAAGATACACACTGGAAGCCTCTGTCGATTGATTATAAGAAGACAAATACAATGTTGATGCACAATACAATCCAATTCTTCTGTGCAAAATCCCACAGGATATAGCTTGACTCTACAGCCACTAATATAATTAGGCATTATATCTCCTTCTAAAGTGGCTAATTGTACTGCTCCACTTGTTGAGAGTCTGTTAATGATCATAGGTCCATAACCTCGCTTTTCTAACTTACGTGCGTGTTGCTTTAGCGTATATACTAGAACTAAATCTCCTTCTTTTAAGCCTTTATCTTTCACATGTGCATCAAAATATGCTTTCTGTCGCTTCTTCGCTGCATATATTCCTGCTGCTGCCTTTAACCTGGTTTCTCCTAATCGTTCCAAGTCCATTATTCTTGCTGATAATTCATGGCCGGTCCACTGATGTTCTTGTGCAACCTTAAGGGTCGGTATCAAGAAGTCCAAAGGAAGCACTGCATTCTGACCAAAAACCATCTGAAAGGGAGTTGCATTGAGTACGGTCTTGTAGGCCACTCGATATGCCCAAACAGCGTGGTGTAACTGTTTGTCCCAATCTGAACGTTTGTTGTTCATGAGTTTCGTCAGTACGTTACAAAGGATCTTATTAGTGCTTTCAGTTTGACCATTGGCCTGAGGATGATATGGTGCGGATTTGAATCACCATAAAATCCTGTAACAAATATTCAATGACTTGGTTTAGAAAGTGAGTGCCTCGATCGCTCACTAACTCTATAGGCAATCCATATCTTGTGAAGACATTCTCAAATAAGAATTTTGCAGTTGTGTGTGCATCATTCTTTTTTGTGGCTTTTGCCTCTACCCATTTCGTAAGATAATCTGTGGCAACAATAATGTATTCAGCATGTGTACCTTTTGCAGGGGGGTTAATGGGTCCTACAAAGTCTATACCCCACTTTGAAAATGCACATCCGCCCATCATGGGTTTCAATGGCATTTCATCTCTACGTTGGTCTAGGTAATTCTGCAATTACCTTCACTTTTTCCTCATCCGTAGAGATTCCATTTTTTGACACAATGTGTCCTAGAATTTTGCCTTGTCTGACCATGAAAACGCACTTTTCTGGGTTCAAACAAACCTGATATTCTCGACATTTGTCAAATATTTGTCTTAACTCTGGGATATGCGTCTGCCTGATATTAGAGTGAGCACATATGTCATCGACATAAACTTCCAAACTCTTGCGTAAGAATTCCTTAAAAACATGACACATGAGTCGTTGGAAAGTGGCGGGTGCATTTGTTAAGCCAAATGGCATCACACGAAATGCAAATATACCCCATTCAGTGGCAAATGCCGTCTTGTGTTGATCTTCTGGAGCAATGGCTACTTGATTATAGCCTAAGAAACCATCAAGGAAGCTATAAACTTCCTTGCCCGCAACTCTTTCCAATAGATGTTCCGTGATAGGAAGAGGGTAACTATCTCTAATCGTTGCGGCATTAACTTTTTTAAGGTTAATACACACACGCAATTTTCCATTCTTCTTGGGCACAACCACAATGGGGGATACCCACTCGGTATGCTCAATTTCGTAAATGAATCCTGCTTCTATCAAGCGATCTATCTCCTCTTTAATCTTCGCAGCGTAGTTATCATTGTACGTGTACGGTTTTTGTTTCGTAGGTTTTGCATCTGGAGTCATAGGGATTCTATGAGAACATATATCTGGATCTACTCCTTTCAAATCTTTGTAACTCCAAGCGAAAACATCTCTATATTCACGCAATAGGGCAACTAATTCTTCTTCTTCTTCCTTCGTCAAATCATGCCCTATGTATGTACATTTTTCTTCTTCTCCTTCTATGGCAACTATTATTTTCTTGGTTTTCTCTCGGTTATCATACACTTGTCCGTCATTCGCTTTTCTATTAGGCATTTGTACTATGATTCTTCTATCTTCGATTTCATATTTCTTGAAGTTCTCGGGTACTTCATCTTCTTTTTCTGTCATGGTGTCTTTCTTCTTTCTTTTCTTGCCTTCACTCTTGTTAGTCACTTCCGTGGCTAACCTCACCTCATTCGTAATTTCCTCGTGTCTCTGAGTATGAGTCTCTACCTCGAAAAAATATTCTTCCTCTGATGCAAAGGGAGAGTCCATGATAATTGATTCTAAATCAAAATCGCTTGCATCCTCAAATGCATCAGTGTTAGGTTCACACTCTTCTAAAATTGCATCGCACATGATTGGCTCTATCGTGAAAACTGAAATGTCATAGCCATCCTCGTCACAGTGGGGTGTCCATTGTTCTTCATTGATGGCTACGTCCATGGTTGCTAGGATTTCTACCCAGCCATGGGGTTCAAACTCTTCGTCTGGGAATACTACAGGTGCGTAGGCTGGATCTTGAAGGGTTCGTGGATGTTGTTCTGCACCTAAGGTCCTGGCTTCTAACCTTTCTTCCTCTTGTTTGGCTACTTTACACATCCATAAACGAGTGTCCTCGTGTAACCATGAGGGGTCTGATTCTAAAGAGTGCACGGATTCCGTCTCTACCTGAGTCTTATGGATGGTATTCCATTGTATTGGGGGTACGTCTCTATGTGAATAGTCTTTAAGATTGACTTTGGTAGTCACTCCTAAATGTTGCAAGTACAAAGAATTAGTTCCCCAATCTTGTACAATTTGCAACTGACGCATGAATGGTCGTCCCAATATCATCTCATATGCATGATTTTTTGCAAAGTCACAAATGGCAAAGGTATGCTCAAATTCTACACCACAAGTGGTGAGTGATATTCCTTCTAGTAAGCCTAATGGTTTTTCTATGTGTCCGTCAGCCATTTGTAGCTTCATCCTGGTGGGTCTCAATGCTGGCTTACCCCAACGTTTCCATAAGGCGGTGGTAGCTATGGCTACTCCGGCTCCTGAATCTAAGATGGCTTTCGTGGTGTAGCCCTGATGGGTTATCGGAAGATAAGTGTTACCTTCCTCTCCTTCGCTTACATCTCCAATCTTTTCTACGGGTATTTCTGGTACCTTATTTTGTGATCCTATTTGTGAGGGAGTAGTAGCAAGCTCAAGGAATTGATTTGCTACATGTTTCCACAATTCTGGTTTTACCTTTAATAACTCTTCTAGAGTAAGGTTACACTGTACTTTGGTATTCTTGATCACTTCCGTGTTTCTAGGGATTACTGATTCTTCATTCCTCACTATTATCGTGGGTGCTCTCATACTAATAGACTTTGCTTCCCAAGGTCCTGTGAACTGAGGTAATTCTTGTAAAGAATTATATTCAAATCCTGTGTGTTCACTCAGTGGTTCCTCCTCTACACCATCGTAAATAGAGGGAATGTCTTGGGGAAATTGCTCCTGCAAGTCATCTATTTCTTGAATAGGAGGATGAGTTCCTTGTTCTTTTCTCCACTTCTCTTCTTGGATTTCTCTCAAAAATTCCTGTGAGTACCTATGTATGGAAGACAGGTTGTCTTGACTTTCTATATTGGGTACTTGAGACAGGGATGGTGCGTTCCTTTCCTGTGTCTCTGGGACACTAGGATTCCTCTGCTGATCCTTTTTCTCTTTGCTTTCTATCAAGTATTCTAGCCTCTCCATTAGTCCTTGAAAGTGTAATTCCGGTTTTGCCATGTTATTCCAATTAAGATATCTAGAGGCTTCGAACAAAGCTTGTGCTAGTTCTACCATCTTCATGCAAAGTTTAGTTCTCTCAATTTCTAGATCAGCTCGAGGGTAGTTTTTGCTCATTCCAGCTACTTGAGGTCCCTCCTTTAATCTAGCCTGATATGCACGAAACATCATGTCTAGATTTTCTGGTATGGGTTCCGCTAAAACTGATCCTGATTTCTGAGCTGGATTCTCTTGATTCAAGTCCTGTGAAGTCAATTCTTGGATTTTGGCTCTAGATTCCTTGAGACTTCCTTCCAATTCTGTTATTCTTTTACTCCATTTTCTCTTTATCCTTTCTCTTGAGCTTTTCCAAGAGTTTGTATTTTTACTACTGGATTCTCCAGCTTCACTAGTTCCGGCTACTTTCTCTTGATTAAGCTGTTGGTTCTGTAAGAGCGTCAGGGCTCTTGTTATAGCTTGGATAGGCACGTATGTAGTGTTAGATCCATCTGCGTTGTTTACAATACCTATCACATTGATTGGTGTCACTTTCGTAGCATTAACAGGGTTCTTAGGACAATCTTTGATTATGTGCTCTTTGCCACAATCGGCACAAAAGCCTTGTACATTATAGTACTGTGACTGTCCTGCTATCGGAGGATGTGGACAATCCTTTATGAAGTGATCTCCTTGGCACCTAAAGCATGGTCCTCTAGGGCCCTGTGGTCTCTGTTGTCTTACTTGGGGCCGTGGATTTGGGTTTGTGTACATCACATTAGCATAGTCTGGCTCCCAACTAGGTTCCACTAGTGGACTATCGTAATGATATGTCTCCACATGTTCTGGTGACTCCGTATAGTACGCGGGTGGACCATCTACATGTGTGGAATCAAAACTGTTTGAGTTTGGATCACTTTCTGTGATCAAAGGTGAAGAAGGCACTAAGGCCCTACTTAGGTTCTCTTCTGCAGCAGCGTATTTGACTGAGATGACATTCGCTGGTGGGGGTGGCTGCTGAGCTAAGACAGGTTGAGGTCTCTGTTGAGCCTGGTATGGGTAGTTCTGAGGAGGCTTATAGTAATAAGGCTGAGCATTGTATTGGCCTTGATACCTACCTGGCTGCGGGTATGCTTGCGGGTAGTTCTATCTCACGGTTTGTTTGTTGTATGGGCAGTCCTGAGCCGTATGATTCGTGTATCTTCTCTCAATTATACAATATTGGCCACTAGGGTTGGCTTGTGGCTGTGGTGCATTGAGACACACATTTGCCATATGGTCACCACCACAGGTGTAACAACGCTTGTTCATTAGTACCCTAGGTTTACTAGAAACTCCTAGTTTCTGGGCCACTTTTTCTGCTAGGTCGTCTATCGAGTTAGACAATTTTGTGGAGGCTAGAGATGAACAGTCTGAGTCCTTATAGACCTTTGAGAGTTCCAACTCGTCTCCTAAGTTGTCCTCAATGTCTATACAAATTCTTACACATTGCTCTAGCGTTCTGGGTTCTTTTAGGTACACGTAGGAGCGTAGTTTAGAGCTCAATAAGCCACCTAAAAACAATGACACTTGTTTGGCTTGTGAGGGTAGCTCTTGCATTGGACATCGTTCAACGTATTGTCTAAACCTACGACCTGCTAGTCTAACTGTTTCCTGAGGGGTCTGTTTAAAGCTATGAATCAACGAAGACGTGTCATGTCTAATCCCACTTTTAGAGAATTCAGTGATGAATGACTCTAAAAAGTGATGGATGTCTCTAAATTGCCTTTGTTGCAGAGGTTGGAACCAAGTTAAAGCGGTATTCTTTAACGTTAGTCCAAATGCGTTGTATTGCGTGAACATGTCTTCGACTTGTTCTGCTCTTAGTACCTGCTTGAATTATGCGACGTGGTCATAGGGATCTCCTGTCCCATCAAAATAATTCTTCATTGATTTTACTAATTGAGTGGGTCTTAACATTCTTGCGTGTTCACGTGGTCTAGGTAGAGGAAAATCATCTCTACCACCTGGTATTCCATGATCTCTTTGTCTATCCGCTCTATTATTGTTCGTGGTTGTTCTATCTCTCCCCATGCGATGAGTGAAGCTTACTTCGGGCCTCTCTTTATTTCTTTCTCTTTGATTTCCATGGGCTGATGATGTTCCTGCCCCTTGTTGACTTGTATTCATGTTCGTTCTAGATGGAGGGAATACCAATTCACCTCTCCATGTGTATGTGTTTTTAGCATGGTCAGGCACCACAAAGACTCTTTCTGAAGTCTCATCCAGGTATACAACCTTTCCAGGTGTAGGGTCCTTGAACTCGTATATAGTGATGATACCTACCTCACTAAGTATTTCGGTCTTGTATCTCCAAAAGGCTTCATCAGTTCCTTTATTTACAAACAACTCTATGCTTCTGTTGTCCTGAGGGATCCAGTCCGGGATTAGTACTCGTGTCAGTACAGATTTTCCTCTAGGTGTTCTAGGCTCTTCTAATGGTTCTTTTCCTTGAGATTTTGTTTCCGTCTCTGGTTGAATCACGCCAAACTCGTTGGTATTATTTGGCTGCGTACTTAAGATGTACATCGTTCCTTCCTTGTCTATGTAAGCGTCTCTCTCGAATTTCACCACTGGACGTTCCAATCCAATGGGTTGATCGGGGTTGTGCATTTGCACCACTTGCCTTCGCAAACCATCCTCATAGATGCGAGCACCTAATCGGTTGGTTCGGAGAAACTCTAGTTGCGTTCTATAGGGTCCTTCTGGTTTTTCTAAATAGGCTACATTCGACCCTCCTTCTGGTCTGTCTATGCTAAATGCCATTTCTGATTCGCTGGTATCTGAACTCTCGTAGGGATAACTAGTGTTCAATTGTTGAGCCCACGATCGTGCAGTAGTCCTTACACTTGCCTCTGATGATCTAAGGCTTCGTCAGTCTGACTTACCTATATGTTTGCCCGATCTAAGGTTCATTAATTTTCTTCCTTGCACACTCAGTACACGCTCAGATCGTCAATGATTCTTTGTTATTAAAGTCTTGATTCTTTTTAGATTTCTTTAGATTCTTGTCTTAATGTATGCGTCAGGAATTCGACTTTCCGTGGTACTTTGAGTTCTCGTTCCGTAAGACTTATGTTCTTTCCTTTAGGTTTTCGTGTTACACACCTTTATCTTTAGTTTTGGACTTGATAAATTTAATTCTCTTGAACTTGAGGCGTTCCTATCGTCTTTTAATCCACAATGCTAACGTTTATCCTAAGCTAAGAATTGGCTGAGGGGGTTGAGTAATCTTCCAACCTCGAGTCAGCTTTTCTGGTTGCTCTGATGTCCAAGAAGCCGTGCTTCCCAAGCCTTATGCCCTTCACTGCCTTGCCTTGGTTGCCCTTGATTGCTCTTGCTAGACCTGGAAAAATCCAATATTAGACCAATTCACAGTTGGATGATCAAGCACTTGAGTATATACACCTTTTAAGTCCCTTTCCTTTTGCCCATCTTTTCAATGTTTGCCCCCTGGCTTTCTAGTCCCAAACTAGGTCAAGCTCAAAATATCTTATCTAAAAATAGACGTATCCTTTAAGAAAAAAATAGTTGAGGTCACGTAGTACTCATAGAGAGCTTTCTAACGAGCTATGAAGCTCAAAAAACGGACTTCGGATGAAAAAGTTATGACCGTTCAGGCCCTGGGGGGTAAAAACTGACAAACAGGTTTTTCTCCAAATATGAGCTAAGGGGTCTCCTATGAGTATAATCACCCAAAAATTTCCCAAAAATAGCCCCGAAATTGGCCAAAAAATCAATTCAAAAAAATCCGTTTGGGGTGGACAATCGCGATGGTCTGAGATGATCGCGATGGTCTGGGACCGTCGCGATGGTCCGATGGAGTGAACTGTCGCGATGGCGTGAAAATGGACAATCGCGATGGCGTGAAAGCGAACCGTCGCGATGGCTCGATCAGGCGGACAATCGCGATGGCGTGAAAGCGAACCGTCGCGATGGCTCGATCAGGCGGACAATCGCGATGGCGTGAAAGCGGACAATCGTGATGGCGTCAGTCAATGGTCAACGTGAACAATCGCGATGGTCCAAAGTGAACCATCGCAATGGTCACAGATGCGATGGCTTGAGCCAATCGCGATGGTCTGGGCGCGATGGCGTGAGCCAATCGCGATGGTCAAAAATTTCGGGTTGTCGCGATGGTGCAAGGGTGCGAGCCGTCGCGATGGTCCAACTTGCCACGTGGCACCGTCGGGGCGATGGTGTGAGCCAATCGCGATGGTGTGGGGTCAACCAAACAGTCGCGATGGTCCGCGAACCATCGCGATGGTCCAAATGAACCGTCGCGATGGCGTGAGACCGTAGCGATGGTCCGGCTGAGCCGTCGCGATGGCGTGAGCCAATCGCGATGGTGTGACACAATCGCGATGGTCTGAGACCGTCGCGATGGTCCACCAAAATATGATTTTTTGAGATGCAGCTATGGATTCCTATAGGCGCAGGTGTGCTCTTCACGTTGGTGTGGTCGCCTTCTTCAAATTCCGAACTTTGCAGACCATCGTGATGGTCTGACACAGTCGGAAATTTCTGACAGAAATTGAGAATTTTACCTTTTCCAAGCTTTCCTGATGCACTGGAGCTCTGTACCTACAAGAAAACTCAAGAAAACAAAAGTACACACAAGCACAAAAGCTCTCTCTCACTCTCTCGCATGCACAAATGAGGGGAAATGAGGAGAATGGGTGGATATGGTGAATTTTCTGATTTTTTTGGAGATGAAGATGATGATGCGGTGATGAACATGGAGTGTGGGGGAGGTGAAAAACAACAAAAACTAAGTAAAAACAACAAAAACTGAAATTTTTACCTTCCAACGCCACTTCTTGCTATACTCTTACCATCACACATTCGTCCTAGACTCGATGCCCGGCAACGGCGCCAAATTTGGTGTTGCTCTAGCACAATGGTGAGAACCACGTTAAGAAGCTCCACCTCCTTAATGTCAATCCGCGGAAGAGATAGGAGTGATATGAAGATCGTGAATGTGAGATGATGTGAGAGTGAAGGTGAGAAGCACAAAGATGCACACACACATACACACACACAATGAAGAGACAAGCAAGACACAATGGAAGGTGAGAAAATCCACTCTATTGCTCAAGAACACTATTACAAGCTCAAAATAACTCTAACTCCAATCAAGCTAACACTAACCAACCTCAAAAATGAGCTCTCTAGCTCTTTTTATAGTTTCTAGACTAGTTTTGACCGGTTTCACATCTAGTGACCGGCCTAGTTAAAAATTAGGTCCTAGATGCTATTTGGAAGGGTAAACGATGTCTAAAAATAACGAAAATTGGTATGCGCATTCTACCTAAGCTCCTCAAGCTTGAGGACTCCTCGGCTTGCACAAAATGGAGCTAGAAATTAAGAAAAGGGTTTTTCTATGTTACAGATGTTACAATAGTGATAAAAATCACTGTTGGAGGTTTTTTGAAAAGTATTTTTAAAACATGATTCTTTGAAAAAAGATTCCACTGGCACCCTGCTCCGTCGTTACATGCTTCCGCATCTTCTATGCCTCTGGCTGCTTCCAACATAAGGTCACTATTAGGAATTTTAGAACATGCCCCATCGTATGAGAGTTTGTAGAAGCATTTTCTTGACATTCTATCTACTCTATGGGAGATTTATATTCATAATATGAATTGCATCTTTCTATTAAGAGTAGGGAAATTACCATGATGAGGAATCCTCTAGGCTTGGTATGTATGTGGACTTTTCCACAAGGAGTTACAGATTCAATGGCACATATGATGAATGCCATGAATATGGTCTTACATGATTTCATTCCAAATGTAATGATGCCTTTTATTGATGATATTTCATATTATGGTATGAAGCTTTCTTGTGTTGTTCATCTGTTTCCACAGATGTCTAACTCCAACAGTTATGACACTTGTGTAGAGAGTACACGCACGGAAGCGAAATGAAAAGAAGAGTGTACTCACAAAAGAAAGAGCGTGTGAGACTCAAAATGAGTAGACCATGAAATGGGTAAACTCATGTGGATTACAAATGAGCTTGTTAAGAGCATAAAGGAGGCTCCTCAAGCTTCTAACCAAGTACAAATGGGGGGAGAGGCCCTCCTTATATAGATTTGGGAGGGGCTCTCCAAAGTACATCTCATGTGGGATAATTCCCCTAAAAGGGGAATGAATACGATGGTAGAAGCAAATGGCAAGGTACACAAATACAAAGGAAATACAATATAAAATGGAAATAAACTAGAAATGGAGTGCCTCTAAGATACAAAATGGAGATGCACTCATGCAGTTACAAATGTAGATGATGTAGGAGCAATCATTTCATCAACACCCCCTCTATGGCTCCATTTTGGAGCGGGTAAATGCTGTAGAGGTCCACCAAGCGCTGGAGCAGAATTGGAGGTAACACCTTCCTGAACATGTCCACCATGTTCTCTTGAGATGTTATACTACACCAGAGTGATCTCCTCAAACATGAGCTTCTGGCAGATGAAATGGTACTAGATCTCAATGTGGTTCATTCGAGCACGGAACAGTGGATTCTTGGCGATATCCAAGGGTGATTGGCTATCCGTGCGGATGCGTATCAAAGTAACCTATAAAACACTAATGTTAGATAATAAACATCAAAGCTAGATGGCCTCACATGCTACAAAGCTCGATGCTCAGTACTTAGTCTTAGTGGTTGACAAAGCAATTGTAGGCTACTTCTTACTTGCCCAAGTAGTGAAGTATTCCAAGATCTTTCATAGAGTACTCAAGGTGAAGTTATGTGATGATGAATTGGATGTGTTCATCATCTGAGCCTATTAAGACCAAGTCATCTACATAGAGGATGATGATGATGATGGTTACTAAGGAATTGTTTTGATAGACGTATAAGTTTTCATCGGCACTGCTTCTGTGAAATCCTTTATCTTCAAAGAATTTGTGAATCTTTTCATACCAGACCCTTCCGGCTTGCTTAAGTCCATAAAGTGCACTGTGAAGCTTGTAGACTTGAGATTCCTTTCCTTTGATCTTGAAACCTTTATCTTGGTCAACATATACTTCTTCTTGAAGATCTCCATTGAGTAATGCACTTCTGACATCCAACTGGTAAATGGACAACTTAAAGTGAGCATTTTATGCTAAGATGATTCTTATGGTTGTGAATCTTGCAATAGGAGCAAAGGTTTCTTGATAGTCAATGTTGTGTTGTTGCTTCTATCCCTTAGCTACCAACCTTGCTCTGGCCTTCTTGCCAGGAGGCAAGTCACATAAAGACCATGTACCATTCTTCATTATAGCATCATATTCACATTGCATAGCAGCCATCCACTTTTCTGAATTCTGTGCTTCCAAAAGAAACAGGCTCATTCTCATCACAGAGACTAGATGTAGCCATAGCATAGCAATCTGATGCAAAGGAGGCACTATGAGAGCCTGAACGAGTACGATATGACTAGGTGCATCTAATTTGCTATCACGCAAAGTCTGCACCAGCCATTTTGGCATAGTTTTTGCCTGCTCAATATCAGCTCTCTCATCAACAAGTGCATCATGTAAATTTGCATCAGAAATGGAATGATCTGCATCATCATATGAAACCTGCAAAGGTTGAGAAGTTGCCTCATTAGGACCAGCACTAGACTGTCCACCTGTAAAAAGAGGCATCAAAGTATCATACATGTCTTTGGAGCTAACAGATGTCTCCTTAGTACATGAAAGCAATGGATGAATAGCATCTTCCACAAAGACAACATCACGGCTAACCAAAATGCGTTTAGTCTGTGGATGATACAGACGATAGCCTTTACTTTCAAAACTGTACCCAACAAAAATACATTTTACTGCCTTAACATCCAATTTTCTATGATGTTGTTCATGCACTAGTGCATATGCCAAACAACCAAAAACACGCAGATGAGCAATAGATGGCATGCGGTCATGCCAAGCCTCATATGGAGTGATAGGCTGTAGCGCTTTAGTGGGACACCTGTTCAGTACATATACTGCACACATGACAGCCTCAAGCTAGAAACTATGTGGTAAAGCTTGACTCTTGACCATGCACCTCGCCATCTCCATGAGTGACGAGTTCTTTCGTTTAGCAACTCCATTTTGTTGAGGTTTATACGGCACTGTACAGTGGTATTTTATCCCACGTTTAGCCACAAATGCATTAAAGTCAGAAGACATATATTCCCCCCCTCGATCAAAACGGAGGGTGCCCATTTTACATGCTGACAAATTTTCAGCCAAAACCAAAAACTGTTTGAAGCACATGAACACTTCGGACTTTGCCTTCAATGGATATACCCATGCATGCCTGGAAAAATCATCAATGAAAGTTACGAAGTAAAGGTAATTTCCAAAAGAGGGTGTCTACATAGGACCACAGACATCACTATGTACAAGCTGCAATTTCTGTGTAGCCCGAACTGAACCATCTTTTGGAAAGGAGGAATGCTGCATTTTGCCCAAAATACAACCCTCACAAACATGTTTTCCAGGTGCCTCAAGTTTGGGCAAAGAGGACACCATTTCAGATTTAGGCGTAGCAAACAAGCCAAATTCAGATAACCAAAGTGTGCATGCCAAAGCTTTGCATCAGACATAGCCTGAGAATCATTTACTGCACATGCCAAATCATTTTCAGATCTTTCATAGTCTAAAAGCTTATACAACCCACGACATAAAATGCCAGAAGCAATAATCACATCGCCATTTGAAAGATCATGAACTGTACACCTGTCATCAACAAATCTCACAACCAAGCCAATCTTGGCTAATGCAAAAACTGATAAGAGGTTCTTTTTTATCCCTAGCACAAATAAAGCATCTGACAAAGTGAAAGAACTACCATCAGGAGTAGTCAAAATGATCTTACCAACTCCCATAACAGGATAAGAGGATTTGTTGGCGCATGTAACAGTATTCCCTATAGGGGCAGGCTCGAGTGAAGAGAAGAAACTGCGCTGCGAGGTAATGTGTTTGGTTGCCCCACTGTCAAAATACCAAACATCTGAGTCTATTGCAGACATGCAATGATCATGAGAAGATGGGTCAAAACTGCAGACAGTAGTAAACGCCCATTCTTCTTCCTGCACAAGATTTGCAGACTCTGTTTTTGGTGTAGAGACCTCTGCAACAACCATTCCAGCCTCTTTCTTCTTTGCCTCTTTAGCAGTTAGTTTTGGACAGTTCTTTATGATATGATCATTTCCTTTACAGTACTTGCAAAACAATTTCTGCTTTTCTGATTTCTTCTCATCTTTATCATGGTTCTTCGATTGTGCAGCATTTGCAGATTTCTGCTTACTTGTAGAAGAGCTCCATTTTCCTTTGCCCTTCTGACTAGCCAGGAAAGCTTGATCTGCAACTCGCATAATGGACCTGTTTTGCCTCGACGGATCTTCCTGCAACATAACAGAGACTAACTCCTCAAATGACAAGGCATTTGGATTGCCTTTCATCATCAACCAAAGAGTAGAAGCAAGACTCTGATATGAATCAAGAAGACCATTCAGAACAGTCTGCACAAGTGAGCTATCTAGTATAACCTCATCAGCAGAAATCAGTTGTTCCTTCAAGTCTTTGATCTTCGTTAGGAAACTGTCCATAGAATCACCTTCATTCATGTGCTCACTCTCCAACTGTTTTCGGAGGTAAGCAACACGAGCCTCATTCCTAGCCTGGTACAATGTAGTAAGTGTATCCCAAGCATCCTTTGCTGTTCTGCAAGAGCGAATATTGGGAATAATGGAACGTTTGACAGACACACTATCAATGCATGTGCTTGGGCATCTCTGCCATCCCAACAAATCTGCTTTGTAGTAGGTGCAATAGAAACAACAGCGCGAACAGGAATCTGTGGAATATCATCTTTGACACCATCTTCATCAGCTCCAGCACCTGTATTTGCAGTACCTGTCGTTACAAGTGTAACAGGATGTCTTTCAACACCCTACATAATGTTCCACAATCCTTTTGCAACCAATACATGTCACATCATATAAGCCCATAATGGGTAGTTGGTACCATGCAACTTACCCTCAACAACCAACATACGGAATACATCACTGCTTTCAGCCATGGCCGGTGACTAAAATACCTTGATGCAGAAAATTGACAGTATCTCAAAAAGTTGAACAGAATTGCCCAGACGAATTCTGCTAGACCTGTAGCAGACTTCGAGACGCTTATACTGGCGAACAGAAACTGGTATATACCTTTGGCACAAAAAGACAAAATAGCCTGCACAAGCATTGCGATAGTGCGTTTGGAGGCCGAAACGAGCTCAGATCGCAATTTCGGCACCACATAGCGAAGCTGTTTTGATCTCAGAAACACCCTGAGTATGCTCACCAAAATTCATGTGATTCTGATACTGCAAATAGAGGATGTCGAGGGCGCCCTAGATGAAGTGACGACCTGCTCTGATACCAATTGTTGGAGTTAGATGTCTGCGGAAGCACGCGAACAACACAAGGAAGAAGAAGAAGCTTGGAGCACAACACACAAGACTGAATGTATTACTAGAGAATGTACAAAGATAAGTAGCCCATTAGGGCAATAGGCGTATATACAAGCCGGGGGAAAAAAACCTCCTAAAGAGGGAAAAAAGTGCCCCGGCGATCCTAGTGTGTTCACACACATCACTACCTAAATATATCAACACAATTTGGCAAGTCACATAGGCAACCATTCAACAAAAAAGGATACATGTATGAAGATTACTTGGAGCTTGTACACATAGATGCATGGGATCCTAGCAAAGAGCCATCAATTTCAGGGTCAAGGTATTATGTTTTATTTATAGACGACTATAGTAGGTGGACAATGCTTTATTTTATGAAGCATAAAGATAAATTCTTCACTTGTTTCAAGAAGTATTTGGCATTGGTTGAAAATCAAAGAGGTAAAAGTTTGAAGAGGCTCAGATCTGATGGAGGTGGTGAGTATTTCTCACATGAGTTTGACTCCTTCCAGAACAGAGGTATAAAGAGAGAGATACACCCTTGACTCATAGAATGGAGTGGCAGAAAGAAGAAATAGGTTAATAGTGGAGGCTACAAGATCAATGTTGAATGAGAAAAAACTCCCTAATTATCTATGGGCAAAAGTTATTTCCATAGCCACTTACCTAATCAATAGGATTCCCCCCAAATCTCTAGATGGGGTGACACCTTATGAAGAAGCATGGAATGGCAGGAGACCCACATTGAACCATTGTACGATCTTTGGGTGCATTGCTTATGCACACATCCCTTCATAGATTAGGAGAAAGCTTGATCCAAAGGCTGAAAGATGCATATTTATTGGCTATGATCTGAATTAGAAAGGATATAGATTATATAATCCCACTAAGAAGGGATTTAGAGTTAGTAGGGATGTCATATTTGATGAAAACAACTCTTGGTTTGAGGATGATTGGAGAAAAATAAAGTTACCCTATGATTTGGAGAATGATTTTCGAAATCTAACCAAGGAAGAACCATATACATCTGAAGATATCAATTCACAGGATGAAGAAAAAGTCAATCTTGAAGAATTCAAAGCTTGGAAGTCAAAGGGAAAAGTAAAGGTTAAAAAATTGGAAGACATTCCAGAGTCATCCAATCAAGCACTTGGAAGATCTCAAAGGGAAAGCAAGAAACCTGTTATATTCCAGAGATGTACATGCTTGGAGGAACGAGAAGTTCCTTGCTTGAGGGTTAGCCAAGGCCAAAAGCCAGAGAGTTCATAGGAGGTACCTACTCATGATGGCCAGATGAGTAGAGGGACATTAGAGAGAACTCTAGATGGTGACTATGCAAGGGCTATAAACAGGTTGGGAGGTGAGTCCTAGGCATGTCATTCTCTAATTCTTACATTTGGTATTAGAGCATGGTGAAGAGATCCGTGGAGGGCAAGTAGAGATGAAGATGGAGCATCCAAAGGCTGAAAGATGCATATTTATTGGCTATGATTAGAATCAGAAAGGATATAGATTATATAATCCCACTAAGAAGGGATTTAGAGTTAGTAGGGATGTATTATTTTGATGAAAACAACTCAGTTTGAGGATGATTAGAGGAAAATAAAGCTACCCTATGATTTGGGGAATGATTTTCAAAATCTGACCAGGGAAGAACCATATACATCTGAAGATATCAATTCACAGGATGAAGAACAAGTCAATCTTGAAGAATTCAAAGCTTGGAAGTCAAAGGCCAAAGTAAAGATTAAAAAATTGGAAGACATTCTAGAGTCATCCAATCAAGCACTTAGAAGATCTCAAAGGGAAAGCAAGAAACATGTTATATTCTAAAGATGTACATGCTTGGAGGAACGAGAAGTTTCTTGCTCGGGGAATATCCAAGGCCAAAAGCCAAAGAGATCATAGGAGGTACCTACTCATGATGGCCAGATGAGAAGAGGGACCTTAGAGAGAAATCTACTAGGCAAGGGCTATAAATAGGTTGGGAGGTGAGTCTTAGGCATGTCATTCTCTACTTCTTACATCTGGTATCAGAGCATGGTCAAGAGATCCATGGAGGGCAAGTAGAGATGAAGATGGAGGAT
Organism: Ceratopteris richardii; assembly: GCA_020310875.1. NCBI lineage: Eukaryota > Viridiplantae > Streptophyta > Polypodiopsida > Polypodiales > Pteridaceae > Ceratopteris > Ceratopteris richardii. Next base: position 61,427,177 of record CM035444.1, read on the forward strand.
TCTCATGAGCATAAAATCATCTTCTTCTTCGCATAGGGAAGGTTATCTGTTGTTTCATCATCTTCGAGCAGAAAAAGAAATCGAGGGTTCGCATTGAGCTCGGGCCCTCTCCCATACCATGGCCGGTGTTGTTATTACAACAGCAAAATAAAATTTCTTGTCCAAGTACATGAATAACTACATGCACATCTTTTCCAGTGCTACTCATAAGTATTGAACCCTCGACCTCTAAGCAAGAGGTAAGCACTCTAACCACTAATCTACATCAGCCGGTTGTGTAAATTTCAATGCTGTTATGTATTATTACTTATAGCTGTTGCGCACATTGAACAAACAAAGAAAGCAAGAGAAAGAAAAGAACGAGAGAGAGAGAGAGAAGAAGAAGAAGAAGAAGAGGATGAAGAGAGAGAAAGAGAAAGATAGAGAGAAAGGAAGAGAGAGAAAGAAAAAAAAAAGAAAGAGAAGAAGTAGAGATAGAAAGAAAGAGAAAGAAAGAGAAAGAGAAGAAGGAGAAAAGAGAGAGAGAGATAGAAAGAGAGAAGCCAAGAAAGATAGAGAAAAATAAAGAGATGGAGAGAGAGAGAAAGAGAGAAAGAAATAGAGAGAGAAGAAAAGAAGAAAAGGGAAGAAGAAAGAGAGATTCATGAGAGAAGAAAAACAAAAAAACCAAAAAAGAAAGGATTAAAGAAAGAGAGAAAGAAAGTGAAGGAGGAAGAGAAAATGATGAAACAAGAGAAAGAGAGAAGATCCTAAGAGAGATAAAGTGAAGATTAGAAAGAGAGAGCAAAGGAAAAGCATAGTTAGCATACATATCTTCACGAAAATGGACATAACTCTCTCATATGAAACCTAAATTGGATGATTTCACTTGGTAAATGAAGTAGACTTCAAGAACTTTCCAATCAATTGTTGAAAGCTATCATTGAAGAATCAAAAATCACCTGTAGAGAGTATTTAATTCTCTGCATACTTCTTCAAGTAGGTATGCTAGCCACTCACCTAGCTCCATTGTTTTGGCCATAACTTCCTCATAGAATATCAAAATCAAGAACTTCAACTTGGTATAGATTGTACACTTCAAGCCCTTTTGTTACGTTAGATGACATATTTTGACCATTGGAATCCATCTCTACACAAGCTTTTTGATGGCTATTGACTGGCAAGAAACTCTTTTTAACTTACTTGAGTGTCCGATTATGATTATTAGGAGTTCCTAATCATATTGTGAACCATTTTGGATAGGAATGAGTTAACTTTCATACATTGGTATCGTATTTTTGCTCTTAAATATACTCATTTGAATACTCTTTGCATCAAAATTTATAATTTTGCATTGTTTTTTCTTTCAATGTTATGAAACTAACATGGGAATGTGCATGAAACTTAGTTTGATATGAATTCATCTATGCACATAAAGTTCCTCTAACTTATCATGATTCATAAAAGCATGCACAGGCATTTGTTGTATGTTTCAAGATCTTTGCGCAAGTACTTGAGCAAGAAAAGATCTGGTTATGAGGGCGTGTAGTGCCCAACAACACATTGTGGAAAAGTTTCTTATTTGTAGGTTTTTGGAGTAAAGAAAGTGGTTTGCCAACCACAAGGTTGATGCCTATCATTGTAATGGTTATTATTATTTTTTTTTAGGTTTCATTTTCTTGGGAAAGTGTTGTCGAAAATTTTGTAGCCACATGGTGTTATATGCCATGTGAGAACTAGAGTGATATTGTGTTGTGAGAGAGAGGAAGTCTCATGTGTGCATAATTAAAAGCATATAAATTGATTCAGGTAGAGAAGAAGATGCATACATACATAGACGATATGATTGCTAGAAAGTTGAAGTGCATGATGCATTTTCTGTCTATAGAAGATCACATTTATGTATCACCATGATGGGTTAGGGTGAGCATGAGATATGTGATAGAGGTACCATGCATAGGCGAATTGTGCTTTTAGAAAGTAAATGACAAGGCATACCCATCAAGAACACCTAAGATGTGTTTTCAACTAGTAACACATGAGCACATAAGTTGTTTTTGTTATGTTTACAAACTTGTAAACATCAAAGTACACAATGAAAAGTGATGAGACCTCCCAAGATCTCCAAAAGATCAAACAAATATTTCCAAACTTCAGAAATCAAACTTTCCTCCAAACTTTCAAGAAAACAGAAATGGTTGACTGTAGCAAAATAACAACCAAAATATATTTTGAAATTAGACTCTGAGTAACATGCTTTAGAAACAAAAAAACGTCAAAAAAGATGGAATATAGCTTCCAAAAAAGTAGTTTGAAGTCAAGGTTTATGGAGGCTTGCAATAGCAAGGTATAACTAACTATCTGAATTGAAAACTAATGAACATCATAATGAAACTCAAAGATCTTTGGAACATTTTGATATAAATAGAAAGTATGAAAGCTAAAGAAACTCCTCCAAGTTAAATCACACAAAAAGACCTCATAACAATTGAGATATGAAAGTTTGAAGAGAGGTATGTCTCTGATGAGACACCGAATAGACACAAGAAATACGATCTACAAAAATGCCTACTTGCGTAAGGCTTTTCATTGTTTTTTGTACAGAAACTGATATACTTATATAGTACAAGTTGTAAGCTTCACAAGGCAACAAAAATCACTCAATTTGGCCACCTACACTAAAAGAATTACTCTTTTTATTGAGAGTCTATCAACAGAAGCGCCTTGTCTAAAAATAGACACCTCTCCTTTCCTTCTTACTTTTATCTACTTTTACTCTAAATTTGGAGATGTGAGCTCCTCCACATGTTATTTATCATAAATAATAAACTCCATAAGCCTAAGAAATTATACTTTAGAGCTTGTTCTTATGTAACATTGCCCCCTCAAGCTCTAAATCCAAAGCTTTGACTCCAAGTAGAACTTTGATTCGCTTGAGCTTCTGAGCATCCACTGCTTTTGTGAGTATGTTTGCTAATTGATCTTTAGTTCCAACATGTTGAATATCAATATCTTCATTCACCACCTTCTCTCGGATATAGTGGTAGTGTAGTTCAATGTGTTTGGTTCTTGCATGGTACACTGGATTAGATGCGAGCTGTAATGAACTTACATTATCTCCAAAGAGTAGTGGACGGGTTGTAGATAGATTCATATCTTCATAAAGCTTCAAATACCACATAATCTCACATGTTGCATTTGTAAGGCTTCTATATTCAGCTTGTTGTCAGGATCTTGCTCACGCGCATACAGAGATTACGGTGGCAGAAAAACACACAGAAAATAGAGGCAACAAGAGACAAGACTGAACGCAAGATAGGGTGCAATCTCCCCCCCATGCACTCTGTTTCGACAGTCCACAGAGTGCATGTATTTATAGGAATTTTGATTACGTCGAAAAGAGTGGTTACAAGAGGGCGGCTTCGAAAAGTAGGCGTGAAACTAAAAGTTGATAACTTTTACAGAAAGCCATTGCTTTTAATAACAGAAACCACGGTCTACAATGACCCTTATTCTAACCATTACTTTTCTAACAATAGAACCTTCTACGTAAGTTTATTTACACAATAGATAATAATTATTCGGATTATTGATGTCCGCCCTTTCACGCCTTGCACGCTCCTCACGAACCTTTAGCTGCTATATCAGAAACATCAAAACATATTAATACATTAATAATATAACACTTTAGCAATGTATTGTTCAATAATATACAACATGCCTCTCAGTTGACAAGCAACTGACCTCAGTTGATAAAATAATTTAACACTCGAACAATTACAATATATTGTTCAACATATTCCATGTTACTGTTACAATCCAACAATGCATTGGCTAACATATTCCATGTTACAATCCAACAATGCATTGGCTATTCCATATTTCAATCCAACAATGCATTGGCTAACATATTCCATGTTACAATCAAACAATGCATTGGCTATTCCATATTTCAATCCAACAATGCATTGTTCAACATATTCCATAAGGTATAACATGCCCCTCAGTTGATAAAATAATAAACATGGATGGCCAGTCACATGTTTCATCACTGAATAAAGAAAATAGGCATGTGCCATGTAAAAATACATGCAGGGAAATGTTCATGGAGCTGTTACATTAATGTGTTTGGGTTTGATATGCAGAAATTAAGTGGTCATAATGAGGTGTTAATTTGTTTTATGTATCCATTGACATTCTTCAATAGAGTGATTTTTGTACTTAACCAAATATCGATGATATTGAGTACCTGTGCGTGTAGTAGTGACATCATGATCAATGATTTTCTCAGGAACTAAGATTTCAGATTGTTCTTCAATCAAAGGAGGGTTATCAAGAAGTGGAGCAAGTGGTAAAGTTCCTTTAAAGGGTTTAAGTAAACTAATATGAAAAGAATTATGTATAGTCCAATGGGATGGAATACCTACTCGAAATGAATTATCATTAATTTTTTCTATAATGCGAAACGGTCCATAATAGCGTGGTGCAAGTTTAATTTTAGGATGCTGCAAAATATTTTTGAGACGTCTTTTATTTATTCGCAACCATACAAAATCATTTTCCTTGAATTCTTTGGCTAATCGTTTAGTATTGATAATACGTGTATAGCGCTCTTGACTTTTCCTAATGTGCTCATGAACATCATGAAGTATAGAAACGTGATCTTGAGCAATAGAATCATCCATCGGAATGTCGGTTTGGGTGAGGGACATGGGAGTGGGAAGCTTTTTACCAAAAACTATTTCAAAAGGGGCACGACCAGTAGTGGTGTGTGAAGTGTTATTGTAAGCAAATTTAAGCAAGGGCAACTTTTCATCCCAGTTATTAGGATTATCTAATGAATAACAACGCAATAAATCAAGAATAGTACTATTTGTAGCCTCACTCTGTCCATTACTTTCAGGATGAAATGCAGAGCTAAAATCTATTTTAGAACCAAAATGTTGAAATAAGGCAACCCAAAAATGATTACAAAACCTAACATCACGATCAGATAACATTACTTTAGGAAATCCATGATGTGGAAAAATGCATTTAATGAATAATTTTGCAGCTTGAGGTGCAGTCAAAGTTTTTCTACATGGAATGAAATATGCATATTTACTAAACCTATCAACTATTGTCCAAATCATATCATTATGTGATGAAGTGATAGGAAGACCTGTGATAAAATCCATAGAGATTTGTTCCCATGGTTCATTTGGAATAGGAAGTGGCATTAATAATCCAAATGGTTTACCATGATGACGTTTGACACGCTGACATACAATGCATTGAGAAACATAATGTGCAATGTCTTTTTCCATGTGTGGCCAAAAGAAGAAATCTTTGCAAGCAAAAATGGTGCTTTGTATGCGTCTATGACCCATGTAAGATGGTTCATGCATTTCTTTAATGACAAAATCTTTAAAAGCTTGGGTTATGCACAATCTATGTTGAAAATAGAGAAAACCATTATGAAATGTATAATGTTCATCAGATAAAGATGCAGCATTGTTGAAGTCATGCCATGCACGTGAAAAATACAAATCAGATGCATAAGTGGAAACCATTTCTTGAAAAGAATGAATTTGGATGGCATAAATATTATTCAAAACAACAGAATGCGAAGGAAAACGGCTAAGAGCATCCGCTACAACATTAGCTTTACTAGGCTGATATTGTATCATGGGTTGGAAATTTTAAATGAATGATGCCCACTTAAGATGCCTATCAGAGATTAAGGGTTGACTTAATAAATGCTTAATAGCATGTTGATCGGTTTTGATTAATACTTCAGAGCCCATAAGATAGTGTTTCCAAATTCGCAAAGCATGCACAACTGCTAACAATTCTTTATCATACGTACTATAATTATGCTCGGAGGGCTTAAGCTTTCTACTCTCAAATGCAATGGGATGGTCATTTTGCATTAAAACAGCACATATTCCTAAACCACTAGCATCAGTAACAACATGAAAGGGTTGTGAGAAATCAGGTAATTGTAAAACAGGTGCATGTGAAAGTGCATGTTCAAGTTTGTCAAAGGACTCTTGTTGGGTAATTCCCCATGCAAATTTTATTGTCTTTTTCAACAACAAGGTAAGAGGCAATGCTAAATAAGAAAAATTTCGAACAAACTTCCTATAGAAACTAGCTAACCCAAGAAAAGAACGAACATCATTGACTGATTGTGGTGTAGGCCATTTGATGATAACTCTAATCTTTTTCGGATCCACCTGCCACCTTCACTTGAAATAATATGTCCTAAATATTCTAGCTTACGCTGAAAGAAATAACTCCTTTCAGGATTAGCATAAAGTGTGTTCTCTCCTAACAAATGAAAAACTGTTTCAAGATGCTTTTCATGTTCACTATCATTCTTACTGTAAACAAGTATGTCATCAAAGAATACAAGAACAAAAGCTTGGTAATCAAGAAAAATATTGTTCATCATTCGCGCAAATGTAGCAGGGGCATTAGTAAGTCCAAAGGGCATTACCATAAATTCATAATGGCCATTTTGAGTTCTAAATGCAGTCTTAAAAGTATCACTTTGTGTCATACGAATCTGATGGTAACCCGATTTAAGATCAATTTTACTAAAGACACGAGCTCCTCATAACTTATCTAAGAGATCATCTATTCGAGGAATAGGGTATCTATTCTTGATCCTGATCTTGTTAAGGGCTCTATAATCAATGCACATTCGATAAGTTTTATTCTTCTTTTCTACTAAGAGAACTGGTGCTCCAAATGGGGAAGAACTAGGCCTTATAAGTCCTTTTTGTAGTAGGTCTTTTACTTGATTTTCTATTTCCTTTTGATGTAGTGGGCCATGTCTATAAGATGCTTTATGAGGAGGAGAACTACCAGGGACTAAGTCTATGCTATGGTCAAAGGATCCTCGAGATGGTGGTAGTTCAGAGGGATATTGAGACATAAAACAATCCTTATAAGTACTCATGAAAGATTTATATGCATCTGGAAGTGTATGAGTATAATCATTGATGACATTGACAAAAACAATGCATGAGTTGAATCCTTTCCTAAATGCACGCTTTACTTGAGTGTGACTAATCAATGGAAATGGCTGGAAATCATGCTCTGCAGACAAAGTAATGATTTGACCTTTGAAAACAAACTTAAAGGTATGAGTATGGTAGCCAATACGTGGGTTATAATGGTGACGAAAAGGCATACCTAGTATAACATCATAAGATTGCAAAGGTGCAATTAAAAATGTTCGTGAATCAACATAAGGGCCTATGCTAATCGTAACATCTTGCACTTCTCGTATTACATTATAATGACTACGTTGAAATGCAGCTTTCACTTTATACAAAGAAGGAAACGTTTGTAATTTAAGTTCTTGTACTAATAAATGTGAAATGAAGTCATGTGAACTACCATCGTCATGTAGAATTTTAACTAGTTTGTTATTTATTGTACCTTGCATGCAAAGAAGAGAGTGTAGAGAGATATCGTTACCCAAGGTACTTAAATCCTTCTCCAGTGATTCCTCTGTCCAAACAGGAGGAATTTCTTCATTATAGACCTCCATGTTATGCAATCGAGCTGTAGCCGGTTTCATATGAAGAGTTGGAATCTGCACCTTATTTTTGTATGTCCAGGTTTACCACAATTCCAGCAAGTGATTCGTGGTCGCTTCTGTTGGGCATTCACTGCTGAAGTTTGAAGGGTAGGTGGTTTGGTTGGTTGGAGAGATGAAGCAACGGTGTCGTCGAGATTTTCTCTCCTCTCTCACTTGTGAAGGCCTACAAAAAACATATTTGGTGAAGGTAGCCGGAATTCCCCGAGAAGTCCAGGATGCATCAAGGATGTCAAAGGAAGCTCACATACAAAGTTTCAAAGAAATCAAGAAAGTCCATGGTAGCGGTCAAAGCTGGTCAAAGCTGGTCAAAGCTAGTCAAAGTTGGGAAATTAGGGTAAAAATTTCATTGTCACCAAATTAAATGAAAATTCATATACTTGTAAAGATTTTCAAAGGCAGTCTATAGCCCAAATTTCAGCAGAAAATGGATTTTGTAGCACATTGATATGCTATGTTCATTTTGTAAAAATGTAATTTTTCTAGTTTGACCCTACAAATTCTTGTATAGAAATTTATGTTAGCCATATGGTTTGGCATGTATAAAGACCATATGTGGCTACATATTTGTACAAAGTTTCAAGGCTATCCGAGCTTCCTAGACACCTTAATGCCACCTTGCAAGCTTCCAAATGTAGTCAAACTTGTACAAGGGAGATTCAGATGGGAGTTTTTTCTGCATATTCTCGAAGGAGATCTTTGGAAACATAGTCCTACAAAGTTTCATCTTCATCAAAGCCTATTTGGAGGGTCAAAGAGTACAAAGTCCAGTTTTCAGGATCACCGCAGTTTTCTAGTTTAAGCAAATTGAAGGGTTGAAGGGCCACCACATGGCAAAAGCTGATTGAGCCATGTTGTACGATCAAGATGAGCTCATATTCAAGGGTGGAGATGCACTTATGCTTAAAGCAAGGAGGATCCACGAGTTTTTCCATAAAAGAAGACTTTTTTTACAATCAAAGATCAATAATGCAGTGTTTCTCCAAAAATAGTGGCTTATCTTATCCGAATTGATGTCAGCACTGATCCGACGGTCCAGATCATCCCCAGATCCAATGGTGGAGAATGAGGGCGCCTAAATTTCACTCCTTTACACTAGATTTGATAGAAAGAACAATTCCAAGCCATTGATTTGATTAATCAAATGGTTGTAATCGAAAGTAGTGATCCTAGAGTTGAGAGTTGATTTCTCTAGATCCAATGGCCCAAATTCATTCAAAAAACTATATAAACCCCCCTCCAAACTCCTAGAGCATCATTGTTAGGCATCCATAGGGCTCATGCTAGCTTACGGTTTCCTTGAGACGATCACCCTCGGTTGAGCGAGTGAGGATCCAAGGTGAGCTAGTATGAGTATAGAACCTAGTTTCAAATTTAAGTTAGAACTCCAATCTAGGATAGGCTCTTGAAACCAGCATCTCTATCTTGACTCACCCTCGGTGGAGCGTGTGAGTGAGTTAGAGCTGATTTTAATGAGTCTTAGACTTCTTTAGTTAGACGTTACGAGCCTAGACAGACATAGGGTCACTGGAGTGGAACTCACCTTCTTACGTGTGACATTCGGTTGAACTGTCATGGTTTGAGGGTCGGAACCACCTTTGATCAGTAGACTGCCTAGCTTGACGTACCACGACGATCTTATACATGTATCTTAATTCAAATCCTTTTAATTCATGTCACTTGTCACTTGTCTCTTGTCTCCTCTCTCAGTCTCTTAAGTATTTTTACATGTCTTCTATTTCTTCTATGTGTGAGAAGGCTCCGCAGTATTGCGTTGAACCAGTGAGGATGTTTCTTTGAGCTTGTGAGTAAACTCTATCATCATAATTCACTTGCATGCATATAATCCATACATACCCATACATATTGATTAGTTTCTGAAAGTGTATAAGAAGCTCCAATATTGGACCATTCTTCCTTTCGAAACTGGTTTATGTGTAAGGGTTCCATCTATTCTCGTCATGCATACATATCATCCAAAGAAGACTATGCATATGGATTGGAATTAGGAAGTGTTTAAGAAGCTCCTTCAATGGACCATTCTTCCTTCCAAATTTCATTCGTATGTATGGTTCTCTTTCATTCTTATCATTCATGTTCATAAATCTAACTTGCACTCCTACATTCTTATTCCCATAATCATTTCAACATCTCTCTCTTCTCCATACTCAACATTAATTTCACTTTCATGTCCTTAAAGCTTCCAACATTCATTAGCTTCATACACCCTGTGTGTGCCACGACCAGACCCGATCCACCCGGATTGCGATCACCTCCACATTTGAACCCGACGTGAAACGCTTCGTGGCATTTGCTTCTGATCTTGTTGGGAGGTTGTGATCCATATCCTTTGTTTCATATTTTTCATCCTCATCATATCATCATCATCAGTCTTGAGTGTTGCACTGGATTTCTCACAGTATCGTGCACATCTTTGCCGTGAAGTAAACACATTTGTGAGAGATCTAGAGCATCGTGCATCACTTGCTTATTCACATAAGATGGAGGAAGGATTCAAATCCCTTATTGTTGAGAAACAAGGCCAAAGAATAGTCTCTTCTATGTTGAGAGAGAAGGGAAAATTCAATGGCATCAACATCACAAGCTACTTAGATTTGTTTGAAGAGCAAGCTATGATTTTTGGTCTTCCCGAAGATCTTTTGATATCATTCTTTGAACGAATTGTTGATAGCTCTATCATAAACCGTGTCACTCAATATGATAGTCTTCCTTGGAGTGATTTTAGAAAGGAGATGCTCAAAGAATTCTATCTTGAAGATTATAGCCAACATAATCGGGATGGATTCTTACGATGGGTCAATTCTCCAAAGCCTAGTAGCTCTATTACTCACTTACAAAATGAGTATATTAGACGCTATGAACAACTTCCTGATGAGGATAAGATAACTTTGGAACCTGATCTTGTGATCAATTTTCTTAAGCTTCTTCATCCTGAAACTCGTAGGGAAGTTGAACGGCGATTAGAAGAACCAGATAAGCGCTATGGTCTTACTGACAATTGGCAAAAAGTGCGTAAAGTAGTAGAGGTTGTAGCCCATAGACATCAAAGACAATCCATGCTTTATGAGCAAACTAGTCTTCCTCAAGCTAGCCTTCCACAAACTAAGGAGCAAGTTAGAGAACAATCCCATGCTATTCTTTTTGACTCTACTCCTATTCCTCAAATGATGGAGCCTACTCAAGGTTTTAAAGTAGAGCCAAATAAAAGTGTAGTTGAACAATCTCAAGTGGAAATTCTCACTAAGCAAATGGAAAGTCTTATTGCTACACAATCCAATTTGGCCAAGACAATAGATGCTTTACAATCTAATTACACCAAAACTTTCCAAAATCAAATGAGCCCAATGTCTTTTCAAGAGCCTAATCAACATGTTATAGCTACCAATCAAAATCCACAAGTAGCTCCTACTCAAGCATATCAAGTTCCTCCAATGCATAATCCTTCAATGCAAAATCCTCATCCTCATGTGCAAAATCCTCAAATGTATCAAAACATGTATCCTCAAGCTTCTCAAATAGCTTTTCAAAATCCTCAAAATCAAAATTTTCAAAATCATCAACCGTATAATATGGAAGCTCCTCTTGCACCTCAAGTACCACATGTTGCTCCCCAAGCTCCTCAAATACATCAATTGCCTTATCAAAATCCTAATTATCCTGTTCAAGCAATACCTTATCAACAAAATCCTCAATTTCAAAATTTCCCACCACAAGTTAATCAAAATCCTCAAAATCAAAATGGTTTTGTGCGTGGCCCTCGTAGGTGTCCTTGGTGTGATTCGTTAGAGCACTTTTTGAGAGATTGTGAACTATTGAAGGCTGCTAAGGAGCAACGACTTGTAATAGACATAGACAAGAAAATCTGTGACTATCGATCTAGGCTACCTTTGCAAGGAAATTATGGTAAGGGAGGAATGAAACAACACTATGAAAATATAACCATAACAGATGTAGGAACTAGAGGAGTGAAACTAGAAGCTCTTGATGAACAAGTGGAATCAAGTAAACCCACAAAGGAAGGTGATTTTTCCATAGAGGCTCTAGTAAAAGCACGAGATGAGATTAGGAGAATAACGGCTTGGGAATCACCAATAGAAGATCAATCTCTTATTTCTCACATATCCAATGTAGAAGAAAAACGAAAAAGAGATGAAGCTGAGCCTAGTGAAAGAAGAGTGACACGAAAACAAACCTCAGAGGGAATAGAAACAATCATAGAGCAGGGAGAAACATCACAATCCAAAGATAAACAACAAGAATCACAACCCAATGAACAAAAACAAGAGGAGAAACAAAAAGGGAAGAAGACAAAGCAAAGAAAAACAGAACCAAAGCCTTTAGATAAACAAGAACAATCAAAACAAACTGAAGACCAAACACGAGAACATGAACAAAAACAAGACCCTGAGCGAAAACAAAAGAAACCAAAGAGAAAACCTAAAGCCATCTTGATTTCAGAAATTGAGAGAAAAATAGATCCTATGGAGATTTTAGATGACATTTTGCTTAAGAGTCAAGTGACTATGTCTTTAGAACAAGTTTTCTCTATTGCAAAGCCTATTTTTAAAGATAACTTTATCGGCCTAATTAAAAGGAAGAGGTTTCCGCTTAATCTAGATACTGAGATGCAAGATTCTCTAGATCAAGATCAAGCTATGAATGAAGCCTTAAACTTTGATGAATCTGATGAAGAGGACTTTGATGATGATGAAGTAAATGTTAATAAAAATTTCTTAGGACCTATTCAACCTGACCATGAAAATCATGAAAACAATCCTGAAAGTCACTTTAAAAGAACATTTTGGTCTAGAGGTACATCAGAGATGCATGTTAAAATAGGAAATGATAAGAACACTATCACTGTAAATGCATTAGTAGATTCCGGCTCTGAAATCAATGTGATTTCAAGAGAAGTCTATGATAAGTTTCGATGGCCCATAGATAAAGATTGTGGATGGCGTATGAGAACTGCAGATAATGGTGTAGGTACCCTGTATGGAGCTTGTGCTAGTGTGCCCATATCCATAGGAGGAATCGCAGAAGAGTTTCACTTTTTTATTCAAGATAATTGCTCCTATGAAGTTCTCTTAGGTCAACCCTTTATTTGTGAGAGTCGTATGGAAACTAAAGCCATGGATGATGGGTCTACCTATGCTAGATTTAAGTCTAAGGATGGAATGCAATCACTTCAAGTCATGACGGTAGGAGTGAATCATCCTAGGAATCGATTGTCAATTAGAAAGAAACCTATTGTTACTCAGGCTCATGAGCATGCTTGTAGTGATTGTGCACCTCGATTCATGTTTGGAGCTACATATGATCAAAATTTCGGATAGAATCCATTGTTGATCGGGACAACAGTGGATATTGGTTTGACATCTCGCATCCAACCAACATGTATAATAGTTTGTCACTTTGTTTTCCACATTCTAGATTAGATTTTCTTCATAAGAGTCAATTGTCCAAGTCTTTTATCCAAAAAACCCAAAAAATTTATAAAAACAACAAAATCATGGAACATGATGAGAACATTGAGCATGTGATTGAGACATCTCATTGTTTCTCTACTCTTGAGGAGTTAGAGTTATCTCTTCAACAAAATTCTAATTCCCATATTATTCTGATTTCTTCCCTTGATGAGTATGCTCTAATCCAAGAGTATGCTCTCAATGTTGACAAGTGCTCAAAATTTAACCAAACACATGATGCCTTAGTTGAAACAAAGTACAAAACTGTGGACAAAAAAATCAAACCCATAGCTCAACCATTACCTCAAGGAAGTAATGAAAAAATTATTGATGTGAAAAATGATCCAATTCTTCGGGATAAGAAAAACATAGGACATACATTCACGGATGAGACAATCAAACAGGTGAAAATTGGTAGAGATGGTGACTTTCTTTTGCCAGCAGAGAGAGATAAATTTGAGAGAGTCATACGTAGCCATGGAAAAGCCTTTACTATGTATCCTCATGAGATTGGTTGTGTAGATCCTAAGCTAGTTGCACCCATGATAATCTTTAGTATTCCACATATTCCATGGAATCTTCGTCCTATACCTGTTCCAAAGGCTCACTTACCTGAGCTAATGAAACTACTTAAGGAGAAGATAAACATGAGAATTTTAGAGCCATCTTTTGCACCTTACTCAAACAGATGGTTCACTGTGCCTAAAAAGAATGGGAAACTACGTTTTATTCAAGATCTCCAACCCGTCAATAAAGTCACCATAAGGAATGTAGGAACAGGACCCATTGTAAATGAGTTTGCTGAATCATTTTCAGGACATTCTATCTATTCACTGGGTGATTTATATTCTGGATATGACCAATTCCAGTTAGCAATTGACAGTCGTGACATAACCACAATGAAAACTCCTTTAGGCTTAGTGCGAATGTGTACTTTACCTCAAGGAGCGACTAATTATGTGGCTCATATGATGAGTGCTATGAATATGGTCTTACATGATTTTATCCCTCATATAACTATGCCATTCATTGATGATATTCCAATTAAAGGGAGTGAGGAACGTGTAAAGGATATTACTGTAGATTCATCTGGATGTCGTAAATTTGTTCTTGACCATATCTCTGATTGTGAAAGAATATTTCAACGATTTGAAGAGGTAGGTCTCACATTTTCCATAGAGAAATATGTTTTTGGTGTCAACGAGGTGCTTATTGTTGGACATTTATGTGGCCATTATGGTCGAAAGCCATACCCACAAAAAGTTGATGCCATTAGCAAGATTTCTGAAACATGTAACAACGTGAGTGAGGTACGTAGATTTCTTGGTGCTTGCATCTTTTATGTTATTTGGATCCCACACTTTGCTCATGTTGCTGATTGTCTTTATGACTTGTTGAGGAAGAAACGAAAATTTATTTGGACTAACAAACACACTCAAGCTATGCGTAAATTGAAGAAATTATTGCTTGAAGCTCCCATCCTTAAGCGTGTAGACTATTCTGCTAACAAACCTATTATATTGACTGTTGATACTAGTCCTATTGGTATAGGTTGGGTCATAAGTCAAGACGATAGTGAAGGGAATAGATATGCAATTAGGTTTGGTGCCAAAATTCTACATGAAACACAACGAAAATATCCACAAATCAAACGAGAACTATGGGGTATGGTAACAGCTTTGAAAACAGACAAAGAATATTTCATTGGTGCAAATGTCAAAGTTGAGACTGATTGTTTGCCTCTCATTGGAATGATAGCCAATTGTTCATCTCCTGATATAGCCATGCTTAGATGGATCTCATATATTAAGTTCATAAATCCTGAGTTAGTTCATATTTCAGGTAAGTCAAACTCAGTTGCTGATATGTTATCGAGAGCTAGATTTGATGATGATCTTGAAAGTGATCTAATAAAGAATGTGAATTTAGTTGACTATGTTCCACATATATATGAGTATGAGAAATTTCATGAGTCTGAGTACGAAGATGAATGGAGAGACATAGGAAAGTATCTCAGTACACTACAACCATTACCTAGCTGGACTACGAATAGATTCCGTAACATTAGGAAACGATCTTATAACTTTTTCCTATGTAATGGTTATCTTTGGAGACATGCTAAGGGTAAGGTTAAGAATCCACAACGAGTCCTGGGAAAACGAGGTCTTCAATTGCAAGTAATGAAGGAAATGCATGAGACATTATGGGCCGGTCATAAAGGATTTTTTGGAACATATGAAAAAATTAGAAGTACCTATTATTGGCCTAGGATGTATGTTGACATTAGTAGCTATGTTTCTACATGTTCTACTTGTCAACTTCATTCATCAGTCAAACATAGAGATCCGTTGCATCCTACTTATCCACCTTGTATTCACTACAAGTGGGTAGTAGATCTTGTAACTATGCCTAAAGGTATTGACAAAATGCGTTACATTGTACTTGCAAGAGAAGATTTAACTAATCATGTAGAGGGACGTGCATTACGATCTAAGACCACTTACAATGTTTGCAAATTCTTGCTTGAAGATGTCATAAGTCGCTTTGGGTACATAGAGAAAGTAGTTGCCGATCGTGGAGAGTTAAATGCGAGAGAAGCTAAAGAGTTCTTTGAGCGTCACGGTATTTGTTTGTCTCTCACTACTGCATATAATCCAGAGGCCAATGGTAAAATAGAGAGAGGGCATCCACCTATTGTGAAAGCCATATCTAAAGCATGTAACGGTGACATCAAACAATGGCCTAAATTCTTACCTTTTGCACTTTGGGCAGATAGAATGACATGCACACGTACTACTGGATATATGCCTGCTGAACTCATGTACTGTCAAAAACCATTGTTTCCAATTCAGTCTCATATTTCTGCATGGTCAAATTTGCCTTGGTCTGAAAACATGTCTACTGAAGATTTTTTGAGTTTGCGTATTAAACAATTAGAACAAGGTAAATTAAGACTTGATGATGCTGTTGAAAAATTAAGAGAATCTAGAATGAAGAACAAGCATTATTTTGATAAAACTCATCGATTGCGTCCTAAGCCAATTGAAGTAGGAGATTGGGTGCTCATTTATGATAGTACATTTGACTCTCAATATGATGCACGCAAAAAGCTCACTCAACGGTGGTTTGGGCCATACATTGTATCAAAAGTCAACAACAATGGTACGTATGCTCTTTGTGAATTAAATGGTGTTGCACTAAAAACTTTGATTGCAGGTAAAAGGATAAAGCTATTCAAGAAACGTGATAATGACGAGTACATTTTGGATGAGGACATCGAAGAAGATGAAAACAATGAGGCCGATTCATAAACAGGAGTATCCATGTTAAAAATAAAAAATAAAAAAATAAAAAATAAAAAAAAAGGTATTATAAAAAAAAAAACATCATTAATTTTCAAGTTCATGTTGCTTTGTTTTTTTTTCAAGTTCATTCTATTTTTTTTTCGATGCTTGTTTCATGCATGTTTTTTTCAGTCTTTGCATTGCATTGCATATCCACATCACTTGAGTCAAAAAAAAGGCAAATGATGATTTCTCTACTTGTGTAAAATTGTATCTTAAGTAGTAACTTATCTACTAAGAAATTGATTATAATCTAGGATTGTGGAAAGATAGGGCATGTAGATTTGGAGGTTTATTTTGGTGACATGACTTTCATATATAAACATGCATATGTATCCAGTATCGAAAGCATAATTGTTGAAATCCTAGCTCCTGTTATTGCATGTTTCTACATCCTTAGTCCATCTCACAGCACTTGTATCGGAGTTTAAACGAGTGTTCTCCGTCATCAAAAATGGTTGTACCTTGTATCGGGGTTTAATTTTTCCTCGTCAAAAAAAAAAATTTAAAAATTAAAAAAAAAAATGCTACATGTTACCAAGAAGTTTACACTTTCTTCCACCCCAAAAAAGTGATCGTAACCATAAAGTTGCCGAATCATCATCATCATCGAAAAAAAAAAAGAGCAAGCCAAAGGCATAGTAGAATAAATCACGGGCTATATAGGCAGATTTATGCATTAGTGGAGTTTAGTTAGATTTCCTTGCATGTTATTAGAGAAAAAAAGAGCATATTCATATTTATGTAGGAAAGGAGTTGATCTAAAATAAGCTAAAGATGAAAGATGTCTCTTGAAAATCCTAAATCTTTGTTTATAATCATATTTAAGGTAGATTGCTTTCTGAAAAAGGTACAAAATTTTCTTCAAGATGAGAGGAACTGATTCTTAAAACGACTCAATACATCCACTTCCACTTCATATTGATGCTTGTTTTTTTTATTTCTTGTTGCCAATGTTGCTTGTTCATTTGCATATATGTTGCCTATTTGCTCATGCATATTCATGTTGCCTATTTCAATTCTTTCTTTCATGCAAATTTTGCTTCATGTCACGTTACCTACTTATTCATGCATATAATCAATTTTCCTTCCATATTTCTTATGTTGCCTATAAAAGAATTTGATGCCTGGAACATTTTGTTTTTCACAGATGCTAGAGTGGCGCTTCCGGAGGAATCGCAGGTTTAGTGGGGGCGAATGTCGTCGAGATTTTCTCTCCTCTCTCACTTGTGAAGGCCTACAAAAAACATATTTGGCGAAGGTAGCCGGAATCCCCCCAGAAGTCCAGGATGCATCAAGGATGTCAAAGGAAGCTCACATACAAAGTTTCAAAGAAATCAAGAAAGTCCATGGTAGCGGTCAAAGCTGGTCAAAGCTGGTCAAAGCTGGTCAAAGTTGGGAAATTAGGGCAAAAATTTCATTGTCACCAAATTAGATGAAAATTCATATACTTGTAAAGATTGTCAAAGGCAGTCTATAGCCCAAATTTCAGCAGAAAATGGATTTTGTAGCACATTGATATGCTATGTTCATTTTGTAAAAATGTAATTTTTCTAGTTTGACCCTACAAATTCTTGTATAGAAATTTATGTTAGCCATATGGTTTGGCATGTATAAAGACCATATGTGGCTACATATTTGTACAAAGTTTCAAGGCTATCCGAGCTTCCTAGACACCTTAATGCCACCTTGCAAGCTTCCAAATGTAGTCAAACTTGTACAAGGGAGATTCAGATGGGAGTTTTTTCTGCATATTCTTGAAGGAGATCTTTGGAAACATAGTCCTACAAAGTTTCATCTTCATCAAAGCCTATTTGGAGGGTCAAAGAGTACAAAGTCCGGTTTTCAGGATCACCGCAGTTTTCTAGTTTAAGCAAATTGAAGGGTTGAAGGGCCACCACATGGCAAAAGCTGATTGAGCCATATTGTACGATCAAGATGAGCTCATATTCAAGGGTGGAGATGCACTTATGCTTCAAGCAAGGAGGATCCACGAGTTTTTCCATAAAAGAAGACTTTTTTTACAATCAAAGATCAATAATGCAGTGTTTCTCCAAAAATAGTGGCTTATCTTATCCGAATTGATGTCAGCACTGATCCGACGGTCCAGATCATCCCCAGATCCAATGGTGGAGAATGAGGGCGCCTAAATTTCACTCCTTTACACTAGATTTGATAGAAAGAACAATTCCAAGCCATTGATTTGATTAATCAAATGGTTGTAATCGAAAGTAGTGATCCTAGAGTTGAGAGTTGACTTCTCTAGATCCAATGGCCCAAATTCATTCAAAAAACTATATAAACCCCCCTCCAAACTCCTAGAGCATCATTGTTAGGCATCCATAGGGCTCATGCTAGCTTACCGTTTCCTTGAGACGATCACCCTCGGTTGAGCGAGTGAGGATCCAAGGTGAGCTAGTATGAGTATAGAACCTAGTTTCACCCTCGGTGGAGCGTGTGAGTGAGTTAGAGCTGATTTTAATGAGTCTTAGACTTCTTTAGTTAGACGTTACGAGCCTAGACAGACATAGGGTCACTGGAGCGGAACTCACCTTCTTACGTGTGACATTCGGTTGAACTGTCATGGTTTGAGGGTCGGAACCACCTTTGATCAGTAGACTGCCTAGCTTGACGTACCACGACGATCTTATACATGTATCTTAATTCAAATCCTTTTAATTCATGTCACTTGTCACTTGTCTCTTGTCTCCTCTCTCAGTCTCTTAAGTATTTTTACATGTCTTCTATTTCTTCTATGTGTGAGAAGGCTCCGCAGTATTGCGTTGAACCAGTGAGGATGTTTCTTTGAGCTTGTGAGTAAACTCTATCATCATAATTCACTTGCATGCATATAATCCATACATACCCATACATATTGATTAGTTTCTGAAAGTGTATAAGAAGCTCCAATATTGGACCATTCTTCCTTTTGAAATTGGTTTATGTGTAAGGGTTCCATCTATTCTCGTCATGCATACATATCATCCAAAGAAGACTATGCATATGGATTGGAATTAGGAAGTGTTTAAGAAGCTCCTTCAATGGACCATTCTTCCTTCCAAATTTCATTCGTATGTATGGTTCTCTTTCATTCTTATCATTCATGTTCATAAATCTAACGTGCACTCCTACATTCTTATTCCCATAATCATTTCAACATCTCTCTCTTCTCCATACTCAACACTAATTTCACTTTCATGTCCTTAAAGCTTCCAACATTCATTAGCTTCATACACCCTGTGTGTGCCACGACCGGACCCGATCCACCCGGATTGCGATCACCTCCACAACGGGTGGAGTTGAGTAATTGGAGTGTGGAGGACGAGGAAAACTAGGGTAAGATGGGGCATTAAAATTACGCTTCATAGGAAATGAAGGTTTAACAGGAAATGGTCGTGGACGTGGTTGTTGTAGATGGAGTGACTTGGTTATGGACTGGAATTCTTTTTCTGCATCATAAGCAAAAGATATAGCCTCGTTGAGGGTTGTAGGTCGTAGGGTGTGAAGCTTAGCTTGGATACCCACTTCCAAACCATCTTCGTATTTTTGCTGCAGGATATCCTCTGATACATCTTCAAGCATGCGTACAAGTAGTAAATTTTGCCAGAACCGCTGTGTGTAGGTAGTAACCGTATCACCCTCCTTCCATGTAAGGGTCGTCCATGCTCGTCAAACATGCAAATGGTATTGAGGAGGAAGAAATGAATCCTTCACATTTTCTTGAAAAGCCTTCCAAGTTGTTGGACGCTCCGTACTATGTCGCAGGACATTCCACCAGAGTTGTGCTTTACCTACTAAATAGTTAGTGGCAAATTTAAGTTTTTCACTTTCAGCATACATTTCATCGGTATAAAAATCATCAAACTGCGACAACCAAGAAAGTACTAAAGGCCCATCCTTTCGGCCATCAAATCGTAGAAACTGGTAGTTTCTATTACCAATCTTTGAATGAGTAACATCAGATTGGGCAGACACAATAGCTTTTACTACTCTCGTAAGGTTGTCTTCCTCAGCTTGCATCCTTTGGAGGATTTCATCACGTTGTCGGATCTCGTTCTGAGCTCCTTGAAGCTCATGCCGCAAGAGCTCTAGTTGTTGTTCAAGTGTTGCCGCAGGTAGAGGTGAATTACTGTAATCCTCCATGGTGCTCTTGGACCCTTGTTCTCAACCTTGGTGTATTGAACCTTCTTGTTTGCAACCTTGGTGTCTCGATCCCGTGTTCTCAACCTTGCTTGGTATCTTGAACACTCAATCAAGTGCCACCCAAGGATTTTGAATGAATTCACACTTCCAAGCTAGCTCATTGGAAAGTTCGTTCCGAGAGCTTTCCAACGGTATATTACACGCCTCAATCCGACCTACGAATTGAAAGTTACACTTAATTCTTTGTTGGGTCCATCCTTGAAATCGCCGCGAGCGCCTTGCACAAGTACCAAAGAAAGAGAACTTGAATAACAACTCCAAGAGATGGTGGAGTGGTCAAAGTACTTCCCTTGAAAGTAGGAGGTTGTGGGTTCAAATCCTCCTACCTTAGGGATTCTAAACCTCTCTATTACCACTCAAAAATTACAATTGCCTCGCGTGTAGCCAATGGTCGCCAAGGGAGCCTTGGGTGCCAATGTATTGCCTAAGTTATTGCCTAAGTTCTTTGCCTTACGGAGACGGAGATGGAGATGGAGATGGAATCGGAATTGCGAACAGAGAACAGAGAACAGAACCCTCTGTATTGACGCGTGCAGAGCTCTGATACCACTGTTGTCAGGATCTTGCTCACGCGCATACAGAGATTACGGACGCAGAAAAACACACAAAAAATAGAGGCAACAAGAGACAAGACTGAACGCAAGATAGGGTGCAATCTCCCCCCATGCACTCTGTTTCAACAGTCCACAGAGTGCATGTATTTATAGGAATTTTGATTACGTCGAAAAGAGTGGTTACAAGAGGGCGGCTTCGAAAAGTAGGCGTGAAACTAAAAGTTGATAACTTTTACAGAAAGCCATTGCTTTCAATAATAGAAACTACGGTCTACAATGACCCTTATTCTAACCATTACTTTTCTAACAATAGAACCTTCTACGCAAGTTTATTTACACAATAGATAATAATTATTCGGATTATTGATGTCCGCCCTTTCACGCCTTGCACGCTCCTCACGAACCTTCAGCTGCTATATCAGAAACATCAAAACATATTAATACATTAATAATATAACACTTTAGCAATGTATTGTTCAATAATATACAACACAGCTTCTTTGCTTGAAAGTGCTACTGTAGGCTATTTTTTAGAACTCCATGAGACCAAATTATAACCTGCAAATATCAGATATCCACATG
Organism: Ceratopteris richardii; assembly: GCA_020310875.1. Lineage (NCBI taxonomy): Eukaryota > Viridiplantae > Streptophyta > Polypodiopsida > Polypodiales > Pteridaceae > Ceratopteris > Ceratopteris richardii. Next base: position 61,448,919 of record CM035444.1, read on the forward strand.
TACTCCTTCTTTCATTCTTATTTCCAGCCCAATCTGCATCAGTGTATGCTTTCAAATCCATAAATTCTTGATATTTATAGGCCAAACCTTCATTTAATGTACCCTTTAAATATCTCAAGTCCCTTTTAGTTGCTTGCATATGAACATTTGTCGGTTTGTTCATGAACTGAGACAATGTACTTACACTAAATGTAATATCCAGCCTTGATAAAGTTGCATATATAAGAGAACCAACCAAAGACATGTAGATAAGTGGATATTCTAAAGGTTCACCATCTTAAACACTGTACTTCATATTGGGTTCCATCATATTAGTGATACTCTTGCAATGCTTCATGCCATATTTCTTTAACAAATCTGAAATATACTTCCTTTGTAGAAGATATACACCATCGTCCTTCTTCATAACTTCAATTCCAAGAATGTACGATAGGTCTCCTAAATATGAAACTTTAAATTCAGATCCAAGCTCTGCTTTGATCCTGGCTATCTCACTTTCATTGTTTCCTGTTATTATCAAGCATCCACATAAATTGAGATATAAACAATCAATGATCCTTCAACCTTAACATACAAGAAAATATCTGTATTTGACCACCTGTATCCCTGGGTTTCAAGAAACTTTACCAATCTAAAATTCCAAGTCCTTGGAGCCTGCTTAAGACCATATAATGCTTTCAAGAGTTTACGTACATGCATAGGCTTCTTGGGATCTTCGTATCTTGTTGGTTGCTCCATGTACACATCTTCTTTTGAATCACCATTGAGAAATGCATTTTTTATATCTAATTGATAAAGATTCCATACCTTGCTTGTAGCAACACTTATTAATGTCCTTATTGTTGATATCTTGGCAACAGGAGAAAATGTCTCCTCATAATCGATGCCATAACTCTGTGCATAACCTTTACAAACAAGTCTTGCTTTATATCTACCTATTGAACCATCACTTTTTCCCTTTATCCTATACACCCATTTTTTTACTGATTACCTTCATGTTAGGTTGCCTTGAAACTAAACTCCATGTATTGTTCTCATACAAAGCTATCATTTCTTCATCCATTGCTTTAATCGGTTTCTTTACCTTTGATGCTTCTTTAAAAGTTGTTGGTTCCTGCTCCTCGAGAAGTTTTTCCATATAAGCTTCTTTCTCTTACTAGATACCTTGATTGGCCTCTTGTCCTACCATGTTTTTCTTGCCTTCGAGTTTGAGTTCTTCTTGACGTAGAACCTTCACTTTCTTCTTCCTGTGACTAAATTTCCTTTGAAATCAAATCGAGAATTTTCTTCAACTTTTGATTGGGAGGAGTTATCTCTTCATGTGTAATTTGACTTTCTGGTGAGCTTGGAGAACTTGGCTCTTCTTAGTGACTTCTTGTAGTTTCTTTTTCATCTACCTGCACTTCATGTTTATACCAAGATTTATCTTCATGAAAAATAACATCTCTCGAAATAATTACCTCTCTCATATCTGGGTTCACACATCTATATTCTAGTTGCCCTTCTGCCATACCAATGAAAATCATTTTTTGTGACCTTGGATCCAACTTTGACCTTAACTGTTGTGGAACATGAACAAAACATATGCTTCCAAAAACTTTACCATTATAAATATCTGGTTTTGATCCATAAAACAAGTCATAAGGTGCTTTCTGTACATGACTTTGAGTAGGTGGTAGCCTATTCATCACATAAACTGCCATATTGCATGCTTGAGCCCAAAAAGCAAGTGGTAAGTCCTTTTCATTTAACATGCACCTACCCATCTCCAAGATAGACATGTTTCTTCTTTCAACCACACAATTTTGTTGAGGTGTGTATCTGTTTGTAGTTTCCTTTTTAATTCCTTCTTCCTCCAAAAATGCGAGAAATCGATTAGAAAAGTACTCACCTCCTCCATCTGATCTTAACCTTCTTATGCTTCAACTTGTTTGCTTTTCAACCAATGATTTAAACTTCTTGAACATATCAAACACTTCAAATTTGTATTTCATAAAATAAATGAATGTAAATTTTGAGAAGTCATCAATAAATGTTACAAAGTACTTGCTACCTACCATGGACTCTTCTTGAGATGGACCCCATACATCAGTATGAATCAAGTCCAAAATACCTCTACTTTGCAATTCTGCTTTTGAAAAAGGACTATGTATGTGTTTTCCAAACTGACATGCCTCACAAAAAAAATCCAAATCTTGCTTAGGTAGTTGTGGTAAACCTTCAACCAATGATTTCTTTGCAATATCCTTTAACCTGTCAACACTGATGTATCCTAATCTTTTATTCCATAGAATCCAATTGACTTACTTGAGTCCCATTGACCATTGTATAACCTGCATAATCTGGAGCTTCAACTTCATAAGTATATAATATATTTACCTTTTGTCCTTTATAACAAAATTTCAATTCTTCTTCTGATAAGCTTGCCACTGATTATTGTCAAAATCGACCTTCACTCCATTTTCCTCCATCTATCCAACTCAAATCAAATTTCTTGTAATAGTAGGAACAAACAAAACATCTCTAAGAGTTACATGTTCATTAAGTGGACAATCACCAATGTAAACTACTTCATGCTTAGTACTATCTCTTGTAGCAAATGTGACTCTTGAATCTGGCTTGTGTAAGTTCACAAACATGTTCATGTTATGACTCATGTGGTTTGAGAAACCACTATCTACATACCAAGTTTTGTTGTTTACCTTCCTCTTATGTGTCTCTATATGCATAGCCATAAGAATGTTTTCATTCTGTGTTTGAGCCTCCTCTTGCACTATATTGTTGTTTTGATGCATGTGATCTTGGCCTCTTACTCTTTGTCGTCCGCCGAAACCACCTCTTCTATTTGGGTTGGAGAAGAAATCCCTCGCATAATGACCAACTTTACCACAATAATGGCAAGTAAAGTTACCTTGCTGATTTGATTGAGTCTGTTGACTTTGTTGTGTTGTTCTTCCTTCTTTCGTAGCATTAAAGCTTTCTCTTCCTCTTGCATTGTTGTTGAATCTTCCTCCTCCTCTCCAATTTCCTCTACCTCTTGCTCTATTTGATGAAGTATAAAGAGCTTGTCCTTGACTACCTCTTTGTGAATGATAAGAGTTGCCACCTTCTATGTTGATTTCTTCAGTCATCATGAGCATTTGTAAATCTTCAAAGGATGGTAGATTCTTTTGCGTCATGATAGACATAATGAAAGACTTCCATCTTTCATATTCTCTCAAGCCATTTTACATGCTATTAAACTTTATATCCTCACTAGGAGATGCATCAATAGAGGCTAATGCTTCAATAAGAGATTTTACCTCAAGAACATAATCATTAACTTACTGTCATGGCTTCTTTTTTACTCTTGTCAGCTCACCAATAAGTTGTGTTTGCCTCACTCTGTTGGTAGTTGCAATAACCTTTCTAGAGATTCCCAAGCCTCTCTACTAGTATCCAAACCTCTTATATGTCCAAGCATAGTATTCGAAATTGTTTGTGATATAATAAACATAACTCTTCTATCTCTTTCAATCCATTCTTGCTCTCTTGCTCGATCTGCTTGTGTAGGAGCTTCTGGTAATATTGTCTTCACTTCTGTACCTGTTATCAATCCCCAAAGACCTTTAGACATGAGATAAGACTCCACTTTAAATTGCCACATGGGATAGTTTCTTCCGTCTCATAAGTTCTCAATCGATGCACTCAAATCTGACACGTTGAATTGTTGTAAACAAAGAAGATAATTCAATAGGCTTTATGAAAGATATGATAAAAAACAAAAGCTCTGATACCACAATGTTATGTTTACAAACTTGTAAACATCAAAGTACACAACGAAAGTGATGAGACCTCCCAAGATCTTCAAAAGATCAAACGAATATTTCCAAACTTAAGAAATCAAACTTTCCTCCAAACTTTCAAGAAAACAGAAATGGGTGACTGTAGCAAAATAACCACCAGAAACTCTCTGAGTAGAATTTCTCAAAACTAATCATTTATTCTGAAATTAGACTCTGAGTAGCATGTTTAGAAACACGAAATATCAAAAAATGTGGAATATAGCTCCTAAAAAAATAGTTTGAAGTCAAGGTTTGAGGAGGCCTGCAATAGCAAGATATTACTAACTATCCAAATTTAAAACTGATGTACAACAGCAATGAAACACATAAATCTATGGAAATGTTTGATACAAATAGAAAGTATGAGAGCTAACAAAACTTTTCCAAGTGAAATCACTCAAAAAAACCTCATAACGACTGAGATATGAAAGTTTGAAGAGAGGTATGTCTCTGATGAGACATCGGATAGACACAAGAAAGAAGATTTGCAAAAATGCCTATTTACGTAGGGCTTTTTCATTGTTTTTTGGAAAAAAAGCTGATGTATTTATATAGTACAAGTTGTAAGCTTTGCAATGCAATAAGAATAATTCAATTTGGCCACCTACAATAAGAGAACCACTCTTTTTATTGAGAGGCTATCAACAGAAGCACCTTCCTTGTCTAAAAATAGACACCTCTCCTTTCGTTCTTACTTTTATCTACTTTTATCTACTTTTACTCTAAATTTGGAGATGTGAGCTCCTCCACATGTTATTTATCATAAATAATAAACTCCATAAGCCCTATGAGTGTGCACACATCTACTTACCATTTTTCAGTGTATTTAGTGGACTCACATCATGGTCCTCATATATCTAGGAGTGCCAAATTATTACAGTAGTTTACTTGAGACACCTCATTCCTAGTTAGGAATGATTTACTCATAGTGATGATCAGATGGTGGTCATGGATAAAGCAAGCTTCATCCACTTGGAACATCTTGCATTCTTATTGAGAAGGCGGTGGTAGCTCCACTAGTTGTTATACTTTCTTAGCACGTCTTCACTTGGCATGATGGACTTAGTTCTAGAGAGTGGATTGGGACTTTTTATGGGAAATATTTTGGTCCATAGTTGTATTGCTGCTTCAAAGAATTTGAACTTGTACCAATTAGATGTTAAAAATGCATTTCTTAATGGATGGATCTCTGAAGAGGTCTACATGGCTCAACCACCAAGATATGAAGACAAAGAAAAACTTGATTATGTATGTAAATTAAGGAAGGCATTGTATGGTTTAAAGCAAGCTCCTAGAGCTTGGAACCATAGACTTCTTATATACTTGCAGGATCATTGATTTACACCAAGAAAAGCAGACATTTCTTTGTTCATTAAGGAGACTAATTCAGAGGCTATTTATCTATGTGTTTATGTGGATGATATCATCATTACAGGGAATGATGCCAATGGTATCAAGGAGATAGAAGCTCAGATGAAGGAAGAATTCAAAATTGGTGATCTTCGATTGTTGACTTATTTTTTTTGTTTAGAGCTTGTATATTCAGAATGTGGTGTTTTCATTACTCAGAGAAAGTACATCCATGACATATTAACTAAGTTCAATATAGAGAATACAAAAATTGCACGTACACCTATGGAGTTCAATCACAAACTCAGTGCTCATGACGGGGGCTGCTTGAAGACATCACAGGTTACCAAAGTCTTGTTGGGAGTCTCAATTATAGAACCCTAACTAGAGTAGATGTATGCTTTGGAGTAAGTATATTGAGTCAACTCATGCATACACCAAGAAAACCTCACATGGAAGCTGCCAAAAGGATCTTAAAGTATCTGAAGGGCACCATAAATGAAGAACTATTTTATCCATTTACATCTGACTTGGATATTAGGATATACTCTCATGCAGATTAGGCTAGCTCAAAAGATGATAGGAGGAGCACCTCTGGCTACTTATCTTTTGCAGGGTCTAAGTTAATCTGATGGTCATCAAAGAAACAACCAAGTGTGGCATTTTCCTCAACTGAAGTTGAATATAGGGGCCTAGCAAATGCAACAGAAGAGGCAATGTAGTTAAGGCTACTCTACTCAGACTTGGGGCCACTTACATACACAACAATGATCTTTGGAGATAATACTAGCTCACTATATCTGGCTGCTAATCCTATGTATCATGCAAGGACTAAGCACATTGAAGTGCATTACCACTATGTGAGAGAGAAGCTTCTTACGAAGGACATACAATTGTCCTATGTGTTTGCAAACCTACAATGTGCAGATATGTTAACTAAATCTTTGGATGGAAATAAATTGAACATGTTCAAGATGATGGTTGGATTGTAGGAGATCAAGGAAGGTTAAAAGCCCAAGCATGTTAGGCTTCAGGGGGAGCTGTTGGTGCAAATGGATCCAAGCCTATGTACTTGGACATTTGGATATTTACCTCTATATACTCACATGAAGTCACATATAACTATCCACCTGTAAAAATTAATCTTTACTCATTGTAAAAGTGCATATATAAAAAGCACTTGCATTCACATGGAGTTTGGAGGAGCAATTACGAGCTTTATTTGGTGAGGTTGATGAAGGATTGATGTCCTAAACTTTAAGTACACTTTTTGGTAGAGTTTGAATTTCAAAATTCAAAAGATGGCTCCAACTTTAGCTATAAAAGAAGACACAAAAACTCACGTGATGAGAGCCTGATTTGTAGAGATATTTAGAGGGATTTCAAGTGGATATTGACCTCAAAGTATAGTTCTGCCATTGCCCTCATATTGTGCAATCATTCATCGCCAATATCATTGCACTTTATGTGCATTAATACATACATTTTGGTTATTTTTCATTTTCTATTCTCTGTCATGAACCACTCAGAACAGTGAGCTTCTCTGTTCCATTTCTTAGTGAATACTTGATCATTTTCAGTGAATTAACTTGCTAAAAATTCATATCTATTTGCATGTTACAAATTTTCAGCTCAATTGCTTCAGTCATTATTGAGTAATGTGAAAAATAGTGCTCTCTGGTCTACATAGTGTTCAACTCCTAAAAAGTCGGGATATACCCTAGACTTGCTAAAGATCGTTCTCATTGCATAGTTTATCATTTCAAGTGAAATATTTCACTTGTGAAAGCTAGCTACCTTGGTCAGTTAGATATTCTCAAAAGGATTTTCTCAATTGTTACCAGGAAAGGAGTACTGTTCATTTCTCTAGGTAGGTGTAGTCACTAAAATAACAAGTTTCTAGCTTATAGTGAAACTCCAAGTTATCTCTTTTGATCCAATGATTTGAGGATCATTTTCCAAAGTACTTGGATGATTATTTATGGTTCCTAGAAAGATCAAGAGGTCTAATTTGCACTCCTCAACTTACATTTGGCTGGTGTGAAGCAGGAATTTGTAGCACCATCTCTTCTTTGGAAAGAGTCCACCATCCCCTCCAACAAGATATATGCCTATCTGATTGCACATGGTTTTAAGTGCAGTCCAACTCAGAGCACCTTATATGTTAAGCATGGAAATGGTGTGCTTCTGATCATTGTTGTCTATGTTGATGACATATTGCTCACTAGTCCTCATGAGAAGCATATTGATTATTTTAAGGCTGATTTGCATGCCTCATTAAAAATGTCAAATTTGCGGCATTGGCATCATTATTTGGGCATTCATTTTATGCAAGTTGATGGCAGAATAGCTTTGTGTCAAACCAAATATATTGACACATTATTGTTTCATTTTGGCCTTGAAGACTGCAAAACTATTGCCACTCCTATGGAGACAGGTTTACAGTTGAGTCTTTATGATGATGGAGACGCATTTGATGTTGTTCTCTATCAACAGACAGTTGGATGCTTGATTTAATTATGCATTACTCGACCAGATATTCAATTTGTTGTCTCATAGATCAGCAGGTCTATGCATTGCCCAGGTATCAAGCATTGGTAGGCAGTTAAGCGCATCTTTTGCTACTTGAGTTGTACTTGGCTACTTGGATTGTTTTATCCCAAGGGGGGATCACTACCACCATATTTACATGTTTTTTCTTACTCTGACTAGGATGGTTGCTATGACACTTGTGTGTCCAACAGTGGTTTTTGCTTCATGCTTGGTAGCTCATGCGTATCTTGGTTGAGCAAGAAGAAGCCTATTTTGGCCACTTCTAGTTGTGAGGCTGAGTATAGGGCATCTTTCGCAATGACTGTTGAGTGTGTGTGGCTCAGTCTTCTTATGGCTGATTTGGGTGTTTTTTAGTCTTTTGCCAACACCATTGTTGCAGGATATTTTGATACACCCTTAAAATAATGTTTTTTTTTTTTTTTTTTTTTTTTTTTTTTGCTTTTCAAGATGCAGAAGCCAAGCACAAGGCAAGTTACCTCGATTTCGAACAAAAGGAGAAAAAGAAGAAGTGAAGAGCAAGAAAATGGTGGAAGGGGGATCTAGCTCATGAAGAAGGCCAAATTTCTCATTTCACCTATTTTCCCAAGTTCCCTAATTCCGATTTCACCTCTTTTCCCAAGTTGCCTATTTTCCCATTTCACCTATTTTCCCAAGTTGTCTAATTCCCATTTCACCTCTTTTCCCAAGTTGACAAAATTCCCATTTCACCTATTTTCCCAAGTTGCCTATTTTCCCATTTCACCTATTTTCCCAAGTTGCCTAAATTCCCATTTCACCTATTTTCCCAAGTTGTCTAAATTCCCATTTCACCTATTTTCCCAAGTCGTCTAACTCTCCCAGTTGTCTAATTTTCCTAAGTTGACTAATTAGTCGATTTTCCCAAGTTGACCTATTTTCCCAAGTCATCTAAATCTCTAAGTTGTCTAATTTTCCTAAGTTGACCAAATAGTTTATTCTTTAGCCAAATCTCTAAGTTGTCTAATTTTCCTAAGTTGACCAAATAGTCGATTTTTTTAGTCAAATTTTACAACTTAGTCAACTTACTGAAAAGTTCACCAATTTTATGAAGTTAGTCTACTTACTTCAAAAGTAGTCTAATTTTTAAGAAAAGGGTGTACTTTTGATTTAGTCTACTTTTTTCACTTGAAAAGAAGCGACTAAATTTCCCAGATCTCCATATAGTCTAAATTTTCAGCCACTTGCACGTGGAGAACTCATGGGCGGTGGACAACACCGAATACAAGAATTTGGAAGATAGTGATGGCATAGGAAAAGTGGACCAAGAAGAAGCTTCCAGAGTACCAAAATTGTCAAAATTGTCAGAGAGCCTGCCAAAGAATAAACTAATTTTCTCCCCTTTTGCTATCCTTCACTTCCAGGAAAACTATATAAGTAGACCTGTCCTTCAACAAAGGAGGGAAGGAAGACAAGCTCAGAGAGAGACTTAAGGAAGGAATCCAGAGCTGAAGCTTTGCCTTCTTTTGCGTATGTAGAGCTCTTAGCTTACCACTAGTGCTCCACTTGGTAGATTTGGCATCAGCTAGCTTGGCACTTTGAGTGAGTAGTGGGCAAGCAGTGATTGGCCAATCTTCTCGTGAGCACCAAGTTGGAAGACTAGAGTCTTGAGTATGTATGTTTAGAGAATCGAAGTGCAGCTCTTAGAGTGAAGGTGTATGCGTATGTCTCCTATTGATTGCCCAGAATTTGTATAATCTTCTTTTGAGCTGTTAGATTCATAATTTCAGTCTCTCCCTTTCATTTCACTCATAATTTCAGGTTCTTTCTCTTATTTCACTGTGTCATTGTATATGCTATTTTTCTTCCCCATTGAGACTTCAAATTGCAACCCACAGTGCATATTGCACTTAAGAGGACACACCACATAGAGCATATAGATCAAGAAATTGATATACAGGTGCTCATTTGGACATGCCCGATGGGACCTTGGTTGCAATTTGAACTTGTTAAAAGTTCAGCCCTTAGAAGAATCGAGTTGATGAAGAGCGTTTGAGTGATAGTCTATGACTCATACTCGCTCCAGCCATAAGGAAGGATCCCTTGGTCCCGTTAAGACTCCCATAAAGAGTTATCAACGCAAAAAATTACACTACATCCCTCCTAGAGCTCCACCACTTCCATTTCCATTTCCCGACCCATCACCATCGCGAGGCATCTTGGATCGGCGCTCAACGCCTCCTTCGACAGACATGGCAGACAACCAAAGGCCACAAGCAACAGTGATGGGGGATGATTTGACCAACTTGCTCTCTCGGATCAACATCAAATTTCCTTCCTTCAAGGCAGCCCCTCATGAGGATGCGGATGATCACTTCAGGAGGTTTCTTTCCCTATGTAAGAGTAGGGGTTTACATCGGTGAGAAGATGCCTTTCTTGCCTTGTTTTTGGCCACTCTTGAAGGGCTCGTGGATCGATGGTACAGTCAACACAATGAAGCATACTTCACCACCTGGGATGCCCTCAAAACCACCTTCACAACTACATTTACCCCAGGTAAATCCATAGAACGCATTCTTGATCAATTGGAAAATCTTAAACTACAAAGGAGAGGCATTCTCTGAATTAATGACTAGAGTGAAGTCGTTAGTTTCTCGTCTTCCTCACAATCCTGGGGATTTTCTAATCCAGAAATGGGTAGAGAAGCTCTACCAAAAACTTCTCAGCAAAAGCTTAGAGAGTTGGTAGAAGTTGATGCATCATTGGAGGAATTCGAAGCTGCAGCCTCAAGGATCGAAGCAGCAAGAGTCCAGTTCAAAGATCATGAAGGTAGGGATGAATTTACAAGTGATCCTCTTGCACAACTAAGAAGAGAGTTAGAAGCCTTGAAGTTACAAAAGACCTTGCAAGAGGAGAAAGCTGCTTGGCAAGGAAGGGGTGAAGCGCTAGCTAGAGGAGCTTAGAACGCAAAAAGAGGTAAAAACATCGTTTTGGTGCACCTTATGTAAGAAATCAGGACATTCTTCTCAAGATTGTCCGGAAAGGTTGGTGTGTCAATTTTGTGGAAAACCAGGCCATGAAGCAAGGGATTGCTCCTTTCTCAAGGGGATGCAAGCAAATTGGGCATCACCAAGTGTATCTGTACATCAGCCCTTATTACCAACTCCAAGATTTCAAGTCGAAAGCATGTATACCACTCCTTAGGTAAACTCCTCTAACGAAAGAAAACCTCCATTTAGAAGACCAGCTCATCCTATCATGTGCTATAGATGTGGCGAATATGGGCATTTTCAAGGAAAATGCTCCCTCCCAGAAGGGTCTCCACCTTGCAGGGTTTGCCCGGATACAATGGATCATTATTCGAAGGACTGTCCGAAGCAGAAAGCTTCTACAAGCGGATCAGCTCCATCCTACCAAGTCAATGTTATCTCTGTCGATAAGGGAAAGCAACCAGCAATTCATTCAAGTAAGAGAGAAGAGAGCAGCACTCTTAAATATCCAGGTACCCAATTTTCTCCTGTACACTCACAGTGGCACTTATCTGAGAAAGAGGACCCGAATGGGTGTGATGCCCCTAGGAAATATGGACGATTTGTTTCAGCTAAAAAAGTTGACCCATTTTTTAAAAATGGTCAAGTTCAGCAAGTCGACTTAAAAGAGGAGCAAGTGACTACAAAATTTGACCAATTTTGTAAAGTTCAGCAAGTCGACTTATAAGAGGAGTAAAAGACTAACAAATTTGACCAATTTCGTAAAAATGACCACGTTCACAAAGTAGAACAATTTTTGGAAAATGGTCAACTTGAAGTTGCCCAAACTTTTAAAAATAGTCTACTTAAAAAAAGGTCAAATTTTTGAAGTCGACTTAACTTCCCAGGATGACTCAATTCAAGAAAATAGACTATTTTTTGAAATCGACTCTTTTGCCTAGATTCATGCCACTCCACTAAGTGATCTTGGTCAACTTCATGGAGATGTTTCCCTGCACAATCATGGACCAGAAATAGAAACCCCAAGCTATGCTCCAGAGTTAGAACCTGATTCACAACTAAGAGAAGAAGCAAAACAAGAACTCAATGCAATGTCTAAGTGGTGGGCAACCTATAGCGGGGTATTTTGATACACCCTTAAAATAATGTATTTTTTTGTTTTGCTTTTCAAGATGCAGAAGCCAAGCACAAGGCAAGTTACCTCGATTTTGAACAAAAGGAGAAGGAGAAGAAGCGAAGAGCAAGAAAATGGTGGAAGGGGGATCCAACTTATGAAGAAGGCCAAATTTCCCATTTCACCTATTTTCCCAAGTTCCCTAATTCCCATTTCACCTCTTTTCCCAAGTTGCCAATTCTCCCATTTCACCTATTTTCCCAAGTTGTCTAATTCCCATTTCACCTCTTTTCCCAAGTTGACTAAATTCCCATTTCACATATTTTCCCAAGTTGCCTATTTTCCCATTTCACCTATTTTCCCAAGTTGCCTAAATTCCCATTTCACCTATTTTCCCAAGTTGTCTAAATTCCCGTTTCACCTATTTTCCCAAGTCATCTAATTCTCCCAGTTGTCTAATTTTCCTAAGTTGACCAATGAGTCGATTTTCCCAAGTTGACCTATTTTCTCAAGTCGTCTAAATCTCTAAGTTGTCTAATTTTCCTAAGTTGACCAAATAGTCGATGTCTTTAGCCAAATCTCTAAGTTGTCTAATTTTCCTAAGTTGACCAAATAGTCGATTTTTTGAGTCAAATTTTACAAGTTAGTCGACTTACTCAAAAGCTCACCAATTTTATGAAGTTAGTCTACTTACTTCAAAAGTAGTCTAATTTTTAAGGAAAGGGTGTACTTTTGATTTAGTCTACTTTTTTCACTTGAAAAGAAGCGACTAAATTTCCAGATCTCCATATAGTCTAAATTTTCAGCCACTTGCACGTGGAGAACTCATGGACGGTGGACGGCGCCGAATACAAGAATTTTGAAGATAGTGACGACGCAAGAAAAGTGGACCAAGAAGAAGCTTCCAAAGTACCAAAATTGTCAAAATTGTCAGAGAGCTTGCCAAAGAAGAAACTAATTTTGTCCCCTTTTGCTATCCTTCACTTCCAGGAAAACTATATAAGTAGACCTCTCCTTCAACAAAGGAGGGAAGGAAGACAAGCTTAGAGAGAGACTTAAGGAAGGAATCCAGAGCTGAAGCTTTGCCTTCTTTTGCGTGTGTAGAGCTCTTAGCTTACCACTAGTGCTCCACTTGGTAGATTTGGCATCAGCTAGCTTGGCACTCTGAGTGAGTAGTGGGCAAGCAATGATTGGCCAATCTTCTCTTGAGCACCTAGTTGGAAGACTAGAGTCTTGAGCATGTATGTTTAGAGAATCGAAGTGCAGCTCTTAGAGTGAAGGTGTATGCGTATGTCTCCTACTGATTGCCCAGAATTTGTATAATCTTCTTTTGAGCTATTAAATTCATAATTTCAGTCTCTCCCTTTCATTTCACTCATAATTTCAAGTTCTTTCTCTTATTTTACTGTGTCATTGTATATGCAATTTTTCTTCCCCATTGAGTCTTGAAATTGCAACCCACATTGCATATTGCACTTAAGAGGACACACCACATAGAGCATATAGATCAAGAAATTGATCTACAACCATCTTCACTGACAGTCATAGCGCATTGGAAGTGAGGAACCATGTGTTCCATGCTCACACTAAACACATTGAGGTGCACTATCATTATGTTAGAGAGAAGTTCTTTGCTAGAGAGATCAGTTTGGCATATGTGCCCACATAGGATAACATTGCAGACCATTTCAAAAAGGCTCTACCTGGGGAGAAGGTTGAAGTTTTCCACAAAGCTTTGGGATTACTTCCTTTTGTGGATTGATTCCACATAGCTTGGAACTTCCTTATACATGAGTGCCAACTCCTTTTTCACCACAACACTCCCAAGGGGGATTTGTTGATATATTTAGGTAGTGATGTGTATGAACAATTTAGGACAGTCGGGGCACCCTTTTCCCTCTTTAGGAGGATTTTTCCCCAAGCTTGTATATATGCCTATTACCCTAACGAGTCTCTTATCTCTGTACATTCTAGTGATTATACATTCAATATTGTGTGTTGTGCTCCAAGCTTCTTCTTCTTCTTCCTTGTGTTGTTCGCATGCTTCCATAGACCTCAAACTCCACCACTCTTTGCCTCTGACTTTGCTTTCTTCACAGCTCATCTCTGTTTCCATAATCCTTCCACTCCATGGTAAGGGTTTCCTTGTGTTGGATGTGTTGCTTGGACCACTTAAATCCATGATTTCTTGAACTCTATTATCATTCTTCTTATTTGTCTCACCTATCTCTTCAACCTGCAATGGACTCATGCATGCCCTACTTACCTTCAGCTCCTTGGTGATGGGATTATAGCATTTATACCCCTTTTTTTCCATAGCATATCCCAAAAAGATACACCTTTTAGATTTGGCATCTAACTTTGACCTCAATTATTGAGGTACATGTACATAACATATACAACCAAAAATTCTAAGATGTGAAATGCAAGGTTTTCTTCCACTCCATGCTTCCTCTGGGGTTAAATGATGTATACGTGATGTAGGACATCTATTCATGATGTATCTAGTTGTATATGTAGCCTCTCCCCAATAAGAATGCAGCATATTAATTTCATTGAACATACACCTTGCTACCTCTTCCATGTGTCTGTTATTTCTCTCTGCCACCCCATTTTGTTGAGGGGTATACCTACATGTGAATTGTCTTCTGATGCCATCGACCTATAAGAATTCAAAAAATTCATGGGAGAAGTACTCTCCCTCTCCATCTGATCTCATCGTTTTGATAAACTTTCTAGACTCCTTCTCCACCTATGCCTTGAATTGTTTAAAGTAGTGGAACACATCTAATTTCTTCCTAATGCAATACAACCATAATCTTCTTTAAAATTTATAAATGAAGGTTACAAAATACCTATTCCCAGCAAGGGATGCTTCTCTTATTGGATGCAAAACATCTGTGTGAATGAGGTCTAAAACATTTGTACTCACATAGGTACTCTTCTTGAAGGGCAACCTTGATTGTTTTCCTTGTTGGAAAGCTACAAAAATTTCATGCAACACTCTAGATGTAAAATTTGGTAGGCCTCTTACCAAGCTCCTCATTTGCATTTCCTTGAGCTTTTGTAGGTTGATGTGACCTATTCCTTTATGCCATAGGTCCAACTCTACTATCCTCTTGTCTCTGTATGTGACATATCCTCTTGTCCATTGTGAACATTCTTCCTTGCTTCTTTCCTTTTGCTATGAGCTTGAAATCTACCCTTGGATCCTCAACAAACCATTGTCTTTCATTGAACCTAACTTGATGGATTTTTTCTACCATTTGACCTACCAAAATTAAATGTTTGGTAATAGTAGGGACATGTAATACCTTTGATAAGCACTTTTCTCTTTGATTTCCTTCCAAACTGATATCTCCCACATGCTGAATAGTATGCTCTGATTATCACCTATTTCCACATGTCCTTGATGTTTTGGGATGTGAAAATTACTAAAAAGATCCTTTTGACATGACATATGATTGCTACATCCATTGTCTACATACCATACATCTTCACTAGCATGGTTGTATCTTCACCATACCTCATGGCAAGTAAATAATCATTCCCTTGGCTGGATGATGTGTGTGCATAGTTACCTTGCCCTCTATAATTATTGTTGTTGTTGCTTTGATTCCCTAGTCTTTGAGCTCTATGATAACATTCATTTGAAAAATGATCCGGCCTACCACATACAAAGCATCCATTTGAAGTGTGTTGTCCTCTTCTATCAAATCTTCCACCTCTTCCTCTAATTGTTACTCTTCTACCTCTTTGACCTGCATTTTCTTGTTGTCCTTGACCTCCTTGGTTAGTTTGGCATCTTCCTCTTCCTCTTGTAGCACCTCGGTTGTTTCTTCCTCTACCTGCATACAACAATTGCCCTTGGCTATCCTTGGCATGATTACCACCAAGGTTCATCTCCTCTGACACCATGAGAGTGATTAGTTGATCAAAATCAAGAAGAAAGTACCTTACATACTCTTAGACTACCAGAATGTAATAATAATTACCATAAAATGTAATTAGAAAAGATGCACATCGAAAGGATGTAGAGTAATGCTTGTACATTTTTGGATAATGGAAAAAGTGCGGAAGCAGATGCACAGAGAGTGAGACGTTGGACTATGGGTCTATACGGTGTGCCTGTGGGATGCTTAAGAGCAAGTTTTATTTAAACTGGTGTATTGAATTCCCACTGTTCTGTGTGTTTAGCTATTCCAGTGATCTTGTCTGTATGATACCTTGTTGATGAAGATATGAATCCAAGTGTGGTTGTGTGTACTTTGTGGGTGAAGAGTCAGTATTATTTTAAATTAATGAATGTTGTAACTTTATCGCAGTGACATAATGCGTATGTCTTTAAGACATCCAGTGGTGAAATTGTTTAATAGAAAGTCTGTTGGTGGAGAGTCAGAGTAAAGTGATGAGTAAACTCTATGTAATGAATGTTTTCTTTGGGAAAATAATCATAGGGCCTCTGTAATAGAGACCCCTATCCATCCCAAGAACCCTCTAATTGGTAAATTCTTGATAGCCGTTAACACTGGCATAGGCCATGGGGCATGGAATAGCTAGTCTGAGGGCAGATGGATGAAAGAAAAAATTATATGATATATGTTTGTAATGTGTTCCGGTGAATCTTATCCAAAGTACTGAAGTGATGAGCATCCATGGAAGGTTACTAGTATGTTGGGAACACCCTCTGGTGGTTGAGGTGAAGGCCAATTATTTGAAGGAGATTCTGATACATGGACTAGTGGAGTGGCACCAAAACGTTTTCTTGTTCAAGGATTACATAGTATACCAGAATTACAACCCATTCAATCTGTTGAAAGTGTGGTGAGTGGAGAAGGTGCTGATTCTGGTGATAGCCAGGTGAATTCCAATAGCAACCCAACTTTTAGTTTTGATTCTAGTGTTACTAGTACATTTTTGGGTGGAAGTTCTGGTGAAAAGTCCTTCTTAGTAATAAAATACAAGGAATGGCAGTCAAATTCATACGTGTGTGATAGAATCAGCAATGGAATACAATCGAAGATTTCACCGATATAGCAGCAATTAGAATCAACCTATTCAAGTAATTTTGAATTGATACTTCCTCTTGATTTTGACGACATGAGTAGTATGCAGCAACAACATCAGCAACAACAACAACAATAGTAGCAACAACATCAAAAGCAATAGCAACAGCAACAACAACAACAAAAATAATAGCAAGTCATACACCCACAACTGATACCTATCGGAGTCACATATACTAAATTTGGTGGATTTCCAGGTGATGATATTGATGCTTATGTCCATACTTTTGAAATTAATTATGTTGTACTAAACTATCTAGCAGATCTAGCATCTAAGGCTATAGAGTTTCAATCCACTCTTGTTAATGAAGCTACTTCGTTGGTTAACCGAATATGATATTAATCATTTTGGTCAATACAACGATGTTAAGAATGCCTTCGTACAAACAATGTTTTTATTAAAGAAAAATGTGACAGAAATCTTTGATTACTTACAAAACAATAGACAGAAACCACATTCGACAACAATTTCACCAACAAACTAGTCCAAGATTTTTATGCACGCCTTCTATAACAACCATTAGCCTGGAAACTGATTCTACATTGGATCATGTTGTTCCTTCAATTACGGTATGGGATAAAAACCACAAAATCTCACAAGTATTAACTGATGGAGGTTGAGAGGTTAATATTGCTATAGTCGCACTTTGTAAGAAGTTGGGATCGACTCAGATCAAACCCGTCCAATTCTTTGTAAGAATGGTTGATCAATCTCGGGTACATCTAGTGGGCTTAGTGCGTAATATACCCATTAGCCTACATGGAGCGATGTTCAAAATGACTTTTCTTGTTTTAGAATTACTCGAATCTAGCTTAGATTACAACGTGTTATTCGGAAGGCCCTGGTTGAAGAAGGCAAAAGTGTTACAGGATTGGTCTGCACATGAACTTATTTTTAAAAGTAATCACAGGAAATATGTTGTACCTTGGATGATATGAGACCTTATGACTTTCATGCACAACCTTACATGGCAGAACCCCTGCATATGTTGGATGGTCTTTCAAATGATGAAGAAGAAGCTTTTCTAAATGCTAACTAGGATTTGTTACCACTAGGTAGAGTTGATTTACAATCCATAATGGATAATTGGTCTCTGACCACTTGTACAGTAGTCCCTCTCATCGAAGAAGTGGAACTAGTTACAGATGAGGTTTTGGATGCCATTGATCTTCAACACTTACTCCCACCACCTGAGGAAAGTTTGTGCGGTGTTGAATGCACCCCCTCCTGCTACACCAAAGGAAGTTATGCGATTCCTTGGCCAAATCCGGTGGCATGGTTGCCATCTCTGGTGGCTCGCTCATGTGGCTATACTGCTTAATGGTTTGATTACCAGTAACCCTCGACAGTTTGTGTGGATGCACGAATGTCAATTGGCTTTTGATCGATTAAAAAATCTCCTTACACAGGCTCCTATTTTACAAGCTCCTAATTGGCAACTTCCTTTCCATGTCTTTGTGGATGCTTTTGATATTGCAATCAGTAGTGTGTTAATGCGACAACATGATAAGTGGTTTCATCCTATTTATTATGCAAGTCGAAGACTAGCAGCTGCCGAACGTAATTATTCTGTTACTGAATGAGAATTTCTTGGGCTAGTCTATTCGGTTAAAAGCTTTCGGCACTATCTACTGGGATGCGAATTTACCTTCCATGTGGATCATGCAGTCTTCGTTTATCTTGTATGACAACAACATTTAGGTGGCAGATTTGCTTGGTGGGTGTTTCTGCTTCAAGACTTTGATTATGATGTTGTGCATCGCCCGAGATTGGCACATGCCCTTGCAGATTTCCTTTCTCGATTGGATTTCGGTGAGCCTCCCGGTGGCATTGATGACACCACCCCAGCCATCTATGTGATTGACTCAATTTAGGATGACTCCCAGGCGTTACCTGTTTCCCATTCGTATTATGATGCCCTCATGATTTTTTAACCAACGGATGTCCTCCAAATACTACTTCGACATCAGGTCTCCATAAATTGGCTATGTATAGTCGTCGCTTTCGCATCATCATGGGTCAATTTTATTATATGGATCCATCTAGCGCACTCTTACGATGTATTCCACCACATGAAGTTTCTTTGGTAATTGCAATGGCTCATTCTACTCCTTTCGATGGGCATTTTTTGATCGATCTCACGTGTCAGAAAATTCTACATAGTGGGTTATGGTGACCCACAATGCATTGTGATATTGTTGCTTATATTCAACAGTATGATTCCTACCAACGTACTAGACAACCTTTACACCGGCACCATTTTCCACTTCAGCCTGTCCTTCCCCTTGAGCCCTTCCAAAAGTAGGGATTGGATTTTATTGGTCCTATTACGCCTCTTGCTATTGTTACAAATCATCGTTATATCCTTACATGTACCAATTATGCTACTCGTTGGGCCGAAGTTTGGGCATTACGATCAACAATTGCTCCGGTGGTCACTAAATGTTTACTTCATGATGTTTTTCCTCGTTATGGGCTCCCTTTGGAGATTAATTCTGATCAAGGCACTCATTTCGCTAATACATTAATGCAAGTTTTAACCCAAACCTTCAGTATTGTCCATAAATTGAGTTCCCCTTATTATCCCCAGGCGAATGGATTGGTCGAAAGTGCTAACAAAACTCTTCTTAATATGCTGAAGAAACTTGTTTTAGAGTGCCAAAAAAGATGGGATCAATTTCTTCCTTCAGTCTTATGGGTTTATCAAATTACCTACACAGTTGCTACTCGAAGTAGCCCTTTTAAACTTGCATATGGTCTTGAAGCAATTGCACCTATGGAATTGGTTGTACCCAGTTTATGGGTGGCATTGGAGCAGAAGTTATTTCCCGCATATTCTTTCCCTTTGAGGCTAGATGTTTTATGATCTTTGGATGAACACCGTCTGGAAAGCTTTTTGGTTCTTCAAGAAGTCTACTGCACAAGCTAAAACACATGATCGGTTCCTCAAGTCTCCTATCTTTATAGTAGGGCAATCGGTTCTTTTTTACAATGCCAAGTCTAATCGCTCGACAAGAAAGTTCAAGCTTCATTGGTTCGGTCCCTACCGCATTGCAGAACAGATTGGTCCGACTACTTTTCGGTTATCTACATTGACTAGAGCTCTACTCTCGAAACCCATTAATGGATCTAAACTCCATCGGTATTGCATGCCACCCACTTCTCCCTAACTTTGTGTATGTTTCAGTTTACCTTCAGTAGGATCACGTTTGTTTTGGTATCTTTGATGCATTGTCTACGCTACACGTTTTTCGATTGACCATGCCACCATAATCCTTCCATTTTTTATTGACTAACTGTGTTCCTCCACCATAAACCCACGATTTGGAAATCCTTAATGTGCTTTCCTAGTAATGATCCATGCATGTTTCCCTCCACTTGTGATGATTATGTCCTACACCCACGATTTCACCCTACATTTTCTACTTAATCGGTGTCCTCGTACTCTTTTTCTTCATCATTTTGCTTGTACTCCGTATCATTGTGCGCATCCTATTCCGGACGAGTAAACTTTGTGTAATGAATGTTTTCTTTGGGAAAGTAATCATAGGGCCTTTGTAATATAGACCCCTGTCCATCCCAAGAACCCTATAATTGGTTAATTCCTAATTGCCATTAACAATACACTGAATTGCAAATGCCCTCCATTTTTCATCATCGCTAATTCCATTTAGGGTGTGGGTGACAAGATCATCATCATCTAGGGCACAATCCATTGAACCTAGTGCATTTGCAAGCTCTTTAACCTTTAGTATTTAATCATTAACACCTTGAGAAGGTCCTTTCCTTAGATTATTTGGCTCATTCTTGAGCTAAATTTTCCTAGCTTTTGTGGAGGTGGAGTACAATCTCTCCAAGCACTCCCACACCTTCTTTGATGTATCCAAATCCTGAATATGTCATATCATGGAGTTGCTAATATGATGAGATAAAATAAAACACACTCTTTTATCCGTTTCGTCCCACTCTCTTACTGCTCTTCTCTGGTCATTGGTTGGATTTAACTCATCTATATAGGGTTTTGGCTCTACACCACTCACAAGTCCCCACAAACCCTTCCCCATCAAAAAATTGCTTATTCTAAATCACCATGGTTGGTAGTTTCCCTTTCTAAATTTCTCAATCTGAGCACTGAGGTCAACCACGGTGCCTTGAAGATCTTTTGAACCTCCTACTTGATGCAATGAAGTTGAAAAAGATGGCTTTTACCTCAAAAAATAGAGCTACCCATCTTGAT
Source organism: Ceratopteris richardii (assembly GCA_020310875.1). Lineage (NCBI taxonomy): Eukaryota > Viridiplantae > Streptophyta > Polypodiopsida > Polypodiales > Pteridaceae > Ceratopteris > Ceratopteris richardii. Next base: position 61,470,009 of record CM035444.1, read on the forward strand.
GAAGTTTCATCCTTGATTTGATGAAGTATTTGCTTCCCCTTGTTGTTGGTGTGCCCATTCTTTGCTTCTTTCCTTCAAACTTTGATGAGATCTTCACTTCATTTCATTAGCTCGTTCTTCTCTCTTTGATAATCCACTTATTGTTGTGACACCACTGTTGGAGGATAAATACTCATATGTGCATGATGAAAGCAAATGAACCCTCCTAGGATCTTGAATTTTCTTAGACATAGGCTCTGTATTTTTTGAGTTTCTTTGATTAGATGCTGAAAATGAAAATGACACTTTGCAGACTTATAGAGCTTTCAAATGAGAGTATCACTCCATGTGGACATTGGATGATGCCTCAAACAGTTGCAACAAAATAAATAACTTGATCTCTTCATAAAGTATTAACTAACTACACAAACACTTTTCTAAACATTTCTCTAAATATGTGCATGCACTAATCCAAGAGATAAATCACTAAAACTAGAACCTGCAAGCTTTCCAACAAGACAAAGATCACTAGAAATGGATTCGGAATGAAAGAGAAACAACAATTACAAGATAAGGAGGCAAATCTTCGAGCAATCCCAAGCATTGAATCTGCTTTGCAACAAGCGCCATTCTTCATAGTCCACTCTCCTAGTCAAGTTAATGTTCTCAAATCTAATCCATTGGCATGTTTCTTGATTCCAGATGTGCTTACCCTTCATTCCAAAGCTTCTTAGATCTTTGGAGGTTCCAAGGATCAACACCTATGATGTTGATAATGATCCAGATTGAATGACATTGTCTAATACTGGCTACCCTTTTCCAATCTTCATTGGTCTTGACATTCTGTTTCACCTTATTCCAACTCTTCCATAGGGAGAAAACTAAGCTCGAGCCTCTGGGAGTCACTAAATAGGAGGGGAACAAAAGAGTGAAATGATCAAGTCCCTTCCACCCCAAATACCACAAGCCTAAGAGAGCTCTTGTTTACTAAAAATCGGTTTGGCCCAAGAGGCTTCCCCTATTGCTCCATGCTTTAATTACCCATTTGACTGCCAAGTTATTGGTCATTCCTTCAATAGCTAGAATGCCCAAACCACCGTGGTCTTTTTGGCTTATGCAAGTAGCCCATTTACTTTTGGGCACACCTCCAGTTAGGGTTTCCCATCTACAGAAAGTTCTTGCAAATTCTTTTCGATTAGGAAATCTCTTGGTCCTTCCGTCTCCACCGAGAAACAAAGTAAATAATTGAAGAAAGAAGGAAGGTGTTAACCATTATAGCTTGCCCAACTAGATTTATCTACATACCTTTCTAGCATGCCAACTTATTATCGAGCTTATAAAGAGCCCAATTCCATCATTGATCCATCAAAATGCCGAATCCCATCGGGATAGCTAACATGTGCCAGATATGTCCCCTAGAGATCAACTAATAGCCATGGTCAATAAAAAAAAGGACATGAATGCCCAATAATAGCCTTGAAAACGGTTTTAACGTGGTTTATTTTGGATCATGATGTCTAACAAAATGTATTTAGCCAACATTGAAAGGGTATCAATGCTAACTAGATCATTATGCACATAAGCATTCATGTCATCGGCAAAGAGTCTTATGATCATCTGGTTTTGATTGAGGGGAAGAAAGAGGCCTTGAATAAAACTTAAGCGTGTGTGATGTTTAACTAGGTAGGTGAGACAATTGACAACAATTGCAAAGAGAAGAGGAGCCAATGGGCATCCTTGTCTGATAGAATGTTTTAAATGAATAACTGGAGAAAGCTGGCCATTGATGTTTATCTGAGCTGATGCATTTCCCAACAACATTGAGATCATCTTAATTAATTTTGGCCATAGCCAAGGCCTTTAAGATATTGGGGAATGAGGTCCCACTTGAGTCTGTCATAAGCTTTGTTGAAGTCAATCTTAAGGAACAGGACATCTTGAGTGGATTCTTCAGCAAAAGCCAAGCCTTAATATACATCAATGATAGCATTGAGGATGGAATTCTCCTTGATGAACCTCATTGATCCAATTTTGTAAGTAGTGAACAATGCAATTAGCAATAACATTAGCAAGGATTTTGTAACTAGTTTGTAACAACACAATTGAATACCAATTTTCAATTCTATTTTTATTGCCTTTTTTTGTGAATAAGTTTGATACCACCTTCCTTGAGACAGTCAAGAGCACGCCAAAAGACATGGGAAGGATAATGTAATAGAGAACAAAGAAATTGCAACAGCAAAAGCGATGCCCCATGCATGTCAAAAGATCATCCTTTGGATGAACAAAGTTCAAATTAAATTTATGGAAATTACTACATTGGAATCTACAGACCATCACTAGCAATACAAGGCAACCAGTGTTGTATTTTGACAAACAGCCTTGCCCTTCAATTTTGTAGGTTCATGGAGCTGCATACCTGTATATTATCATTTTAGTTATTTTTTGACGAGGCATTAAAAATCATTAACTTTATTTTATGTTAAAAAGCAGTAAAAACGGGCAATACGACCATCAAAAATCAACACTGAAGACAACCTACATACAAGAAAATGCCATTAAAAACTTCACAGAGCGTATGTCTGTCTCAACGAGTCGACGGTATGCACAAAAGTCGACGGTATGCACAAAAGTGGGGCTGGGCTTAAGACATAAAGAAGCTTGGTTTACTCAACGAGTCGACGGTATGCACAAAAGTGGGGCTGGGCTTATGTCTACAAAAGTGGGGCTGGAAGCTTGGTTTACTCAACGAGTCTACGGTATGCACAAAAGTGGGGCTGGGTTGAATCCTGGTCTAGTGGTTGAATCCCTCGCCTCTTGAGGCGGGGGCGTGGGTTCAACCCCCCAGTGCTGCGGGACATGTATGCTGCCTTCGGGCGTGTCACTCTGCTGTGCCTTCGGGCCGTTTACCCCGTTGTAAGTCCTTCCCGATCTGTCTAACCCCTGTTCTTGTGGGATAAGGGGGGTCCCATGGGTACTATGCCCTTCCTTGTACAGTTGTAATTTCAAAGTTAAAGCTCGGGGGAGTAGGCCTCGGCCGAACCTCCATTTAAAAAAAAAAAAGTGGGGCTGGGCTTATGTCTACAAAAGTGGGGCTGGGCTTAAGACATAAAGAAGCTTGGTTTACTCAACGAGTGGACGGTATGCACAAAAGTGAGGCTGGGCTTATGTCTACAAAAGTGGGGCTGGGCTTAAGACATAAAGAAGCTTGGTTTACTCAACGAGTCGACCGTATGCACAAAAGTGGGGCTGGGCTTAAGACATAAAGAAGCTTCAAAAAATATGTCATGCTGGCTCGATCCGCTGAGCGAGGATGGGTCCCACTTTCTTCCCAAAACACAAATGTGGAAAAATATGTCATGCTGGCTCGATCCGCTGAGCCAGGATGGGTCCCACTTTCTTCCCAAAACACAAATGTGGGGCTGGGCGTAAGAAATAAAGAAGCGTCAAAAAGTATGTCATACTGGGTTGACCCGCTCACGAGGATGGGTATCCCGAAAAGAGATTGCAGAACGACAACGCATTGCAGAACGACACCTTCCCGCTGATGCGCATCAGCTGCTGTTGTAGTCCCACACAAGGCACCCCGAAAAACAAAGAGATTGCAGAACGACACCTTCCCGCTGATGCGCATCAGCTGCTGTTGTAGTCCCACACAAGGCACCCCGAAAAACAAAGAGATTGCAGAACGACACCTTCCCGCTGATTGCGGTGCTGTGCAGCTGTTCAGCTGCTGTTTAACGCTTCTAACGTGGCAAATTATCATTGGAACACATCCTTAGATCCCTCTTATAAATTGCCCAAGGTTTTGCAGAAGGTTATACTTCCCAAGCTGCGATTGTTCGCTGCGAAAGGTGCTCGGCGGCCTGCCTCTCAGTCCATCACTCAGCTCCACGCCATGGATGCAAACAACTTAGTACGCAGGCTTCCAGTCCATCAAAATTTCAATCCTACAGTTGTTGTACGCAATGACTTCCAAATAATCGACACCGGGAGGAGGCAATCTTCTTCCTACATCAACGACCATCTTTTGCAGGTGTCTACTACCTTGCTTCAAGTATCTGTTACCCTCCTAAGCTTACACTTAATCCGCCCAATTGCCGCTATCATTTTGATCCTGGCGTCTCTCAGCTTAGCTGCACTAACTGCCCAATGCTGGCTGCGCCCCACGCTTCCTTGGGCACCATTGGAGAGTGGTAATTCGACACAGGCACCTTCTTCCTACAGCAACAACCATCTTTTGCAGATATTTACTACCTTACTTCAAGTATCTGTTACCCTTCTAATCTCACACTTAATCCGCCCAATTGCTGCTATCATTTTGGTCCTGGCGTCTCTCAGCTTAGCTGCATTAACTGTTCAATCGTTTCTCCTTCGTAACGAGGTTCAGTCTCTCCCGTATCACGCAGCTGCATCAGACGCACCGGCACGTTGGCAGCGGATGGCCTCCAGAATCTATCGTCCCCTCCACATTTGTGCCTTCGTATGCCTCCTGTTGCTCACCGCTTTCGCTCTTCTGATATAAAATAAGCTCACAGGTATGTCTATCGTATACAAGCATCGGCAATTCATGCATGTCGAAGTTCTGCTCACGCTCGATCTTTTGTGCAGGTCTCACCTCAGCCAGCTTGGCGCTGCAAAATGAATAATCTCGGAATGTTCTTCTCAATTTCCCTACAACCGCCGAAACACAGTGTGTAATAGTTAGAGGTACTAGAGCAGGTTCTATGGAATGAATGCATATTGGAGCCCCGATTCTGTAATCAAATTTATGGTCTTTTTTTTTGTCCCAATTCTTGAGTTGGTTCCTCCATTCGAGTTTCAATGTCTACTCTTATTGCATTTATTTCTAATCCTCTTTTTGATCCTCTTTGGTGTATAACTTTCAACTCGACTTATTTTTTTATACGTATGCTGTCCAAGACCTTAGGAATCCACCTCTGCACAAGTGCTCTATTTTGGCTTGGCCACTCTCATGGTTCATGGTTGGACTTCATGGATGGACTATGATACCATCCGAAACGGTAGCACAATTTTATGGTTTTTACAGTTTGAAATTATGCATAATATGCGGTGAAATTGATTATCGATACGTTATATGTCTCATCATATATTTTAGGAATTTACTACGTGCTCGATTGAAACAGTGCAGAGCTTATAATTCCAGATTTTTGTCCGATAGCGGCTCATTTTTTTGTTCGAGAGTTTATGAATACATTTGGCAACTCACCTCCATACGATGTCTTTGGCCCCCCATAAACTTTAGGTGTGTTTTTCTGATTGTACCTCCCTGAAGATTTGAACCTAGATAATGTTGTTTTCTGAAATATTCAGCACACTCATCACATTGTTGATTATGAGTTTCATAACCCTTTTTTTATTATTACTGGGTTAGCAAATTTAAAATATGCGGCACGATTTCCTGATTTTCAATTCTGTTCGACGAAAAATAGCCAAAATTGATAATATGAGTTGATGCGAATAGTCGTATTGGCACTCCAAAACACAGTGCATAATAGTTAGATGTATTAGAGTCATATAATAGTTAGATGTATTGGAGTAATTTAAAGGTTCTATGAAATGAATGCATATTGTGGCCATGCCCATTTCTTTGGTCACCTTTGTAATCACATTTGTAGCGTGTTTTTTTTCCCCAATTTGGTTCTAGTCTCTACACGGTGTGCGGAGCAGACAGAACTGGAACCACAAAAGTACAACATATGTAAAATGTTTTATCAATCGAGTATTCAGCCCTTATCCGGATCTATTTCCTTTCTCTTTCCTCTCTCTGTATCTCTCCCTTCCCTTCCCAGAAACGACGCCATGGACCTGCTTCCGCCATAGCTGCGCAAGCCACAATTGGTCTCAGAGCGATTAATTGTTCTCGCTTGCTGAAGACAACACCGCCGCCGCTGCCTATCGTCTCGAGCAGATGGCAATGGACCAAAAGGCGATGTATTGGATCGCAGATAGACATACTCTGTCCCAACCGTAATCACCAGGAAATTCTCCCTTCAAGTAGCAAGGAGTTTGAGCAGAGGAGGAGCCCAAAATACTTCGGGCGGTAGGGACCATATTAGTAATCAGTGTAACCAGTGGTATTACACGCTGTGATGGTATACAGCTATAGGCCCGATGGTCTTACAAGCTATAGTAATCGGTTTAATCAGTGGTATTATAAGCTGTGATGGTATACAGCTATAGGTCCAATGCTGAAAACAGAACTAATTCGGGCTCCAAGGTCACAGATTCTTCCAAGCTGCTGCGAAGGACTTTCTAGCGAAATCGCCTTGTGCGACTGTATTTGGCAACAACATCAACACCGATCTATTCAGCTACGCGCGCATCAATAAAAAGCCTATACGACTGATCAGTTCAATCGATAAAGAAATCTGAGCACGTGCCACTGAAGCAGGCACCGAGCAGACCATTCGCAGCCAGAGGGGATGTACTCTAGATCAGAGAGCAGTAACACCTTGAGAAATCGAGTAGAAGAATAGACAGTAGAAGGAAGAACAGCAGCACGTTTCTGAGATCAGAGAATAAAATGATCGAGTCTCACCTCAGCCAGCTTGCTGCGAAATGGGCAGATCTCAGCTCAGCCAACCCAAACGATTGAATTTATATTAGGCTTCTGTTTTTCTGGTCGCTTTCTGGTTGCACTGTACTCATCGTTATATATAGAGAGGAACAGAATGCAAAGACCGGGTCTGGGTTATGTACTCTCTTTTGCGTATGGTACTATTCCTTTTGTTTTGAAGTTCAAATCTCTATCTCTGATTATACATGTCCAAATGAATTATGGACAAATTAATTAAGTGCAGCACAAGAAGCAAAATATAGGAGAAATCAGAACAGATGTATATCGAAACGAAATTGGGTTGTCAAATAACAAAACATTTTCTTTGAAATATTTATCATCCCCACAAGAAGTGATGGAGAGATCCTTCAGTATGTGGCCCTCAAAAGAGCCAAGCATGCTTTACCCAGAGAAGTAAAATGTTGCTGCTTATAGAGGATAAAGCAGGCCTGGAAACTAGAGAAAACACTTGGAGCATTGCTGAAAGAAAAAAACTGACCCAAGTTTTGCATTCTAGCGACCCAAGTAGGGAAGAACTTGGGGCAGCCATTTAGAAATTTCACATCTACACATTGTCAACAGTCCCAAGTAATCTGGAATCGCTGTCCCATTTTGCGAGGAATTGAACCCATTTGAGATTATGGATACAGATACTACCCATCACACCGAATACAGTCCCCATAAAACTGTTGTCAGGATGCTAGCTTGCAAGGTAACAAGGTAGCTTTCGAAAGGGAAATCAATAAGGGGAATCAGATCATTTAAGGGAAATCGATCACCAATAGGAACATTATGGCTGTTCTCTTTTTCAAGTCAAAAGATTGACTTGGAAATAACAAACGGGATAATGACTTTGAACTCGGGACAAGAACAAACCATTCTATTTTTTTTGTTTTTTTGATAATGGGATTTTGTATGTGCATGGAAAGAAGCCGTTTCAGGATGCACATAAAAAAATGCCTCCATTGGTAAGCATTCATCAACAGACTTAACCCAGTGAAACGTATATGTGTTGAATCAAGACTTAATCAACTGAAATGTATATGTGCTAAATCAAATACGTGTAAGTCCTTCAAAGAACTGGGGAGTTGGCAAGGAGAACACATGCTTCCCATATCATGATGGAATCTTTAATTGAAGATTTTGACCATAAGGAAAATGGATGTTAGAATACCCCATAAGTTTTGCCACCATAAGCATCTCTAGAATACAAGTTGGATAGGTTGTTTATCCAAGGGCAAACTTTGTACTAGCTCTTCCCTTTATCAAATAAACACTGGCTGATATGTCCTTAATACATTGATCTTACTGAATGAAAGCATCCCCAACAAACTGCCAAGGTTTATTGTTATCCACATAAACAAAACGAACCACTCTAAAATGAGAAATCTGCATTGAGAAACACAATCCTTCTTTTGCACATAGATTTGGGTTGTTGGGCCATGATTCTCTCTCTCTCTCTCTCTCTCTCTCTCTTTTGGGGGGAGGGATGTATATGACTTGCTTGGAAAGATAGGGAGCTAGGTGAGGAAAACACTGCATTTTGATTGCATCCTGAAAACAACCGATGGCAACATCTTTAAAAAGGGCAAGGATAACATCATATGCACTTGCAATCGTGATAAAACTCTTAGTATCACCGAGGATGCATGGTGAAATCGAATGCAAAAAAAAGCATGTCAAATATAGCCCCCAATCAAATTGGTTACTAACAAACATCCCAAACAAAATCAGATAACATGTTTGTCAAAAGGGAAACAACCCTGAAGAGTAAATGATTGTCCCCCTTTTGATTAGTACAAAAAATGCTCTGAGCGAAGACATGAACTACCACGAAACAAACACGCTTTAGACTATAACTTTTTTATTATGATATTGCTTGAATCAATTCGAAAATGTTTGGTTTTAACTCTATCTCTATAGCATGAAATGAATTTAACTTTACTACCTTCGCAAGCTTCATTATGCCTCTCATTTAAGGTGTTGATCTCATTCATATTCTATTTCTCAAAAGTTATACCACTTTATGTAAATGTGTTATAATCATGCACTTCAACTTGTCACATGTTTTCTGCATCAAGGGATTGTTTTTTTCAAAAAAGAATTTCAACCTAATCCTAATCTCTCATAGAATTTTAGTCAAAGCTTGATCTCCCATGCTTGAATTAATAAAAAAATAGTTATAAAGTGAATGTTCTTATTGCCCTTGGGATCCCCTCTATCCCAAGAAGCAAAGGTAATAGCTATGATGGTCCAAATTTGGTACTAGACCTAGGATTCGATAAAGGGCTAACAATTTAAAGAGAGTTAATGAGAAGGTTAATGATTTTTTCTTCGCCCTCATGAATGACCCACTTGCTTTTAATCTTCTTGTTTTTCAAAGAAAACATTTGATGGTGTCTGAAAGACGATGATTTTTTATAATTACATATTCTTCTACCTAACAAGCTAAGGGATTTCTCAATCGACCATGCTTTTAGGGGGCCATCAAAGTTTATCACACATCTTTCTTTCCATATCTTTTAGAACGTGTCCCCTTTGATGACATTTGCAAGAGAATGAGGGTTATGACCACCACCACTTGCTAGTGAGATGACTCTCCTCCCAACCATATTCCTCTATATATAGCTCTCTCTAAGGGACTGCCTTCTTGGACATGTGGATACTAACCATCCATGTGTCAACCATGTAATTGCATGTGCACCAAGTGTCCAAGTTAATTGTACTTAACTCAAGCGGATGCATCTAGAAGGTTTTAAACCTCTTTGGCCAACATACTCTCCCCATGTATCCCTTCGGGGTTGAACCCAAGACCTCCTCCTTGACACCCTTGGGTCTTAATTGCTAAGCTAAGTGGATCGCTTGTTTACAAGAGCACATGACCTTCTAGTCAGTCTAGACTCGAGATCTTTGGTCATACACATGGGTCACCAAACGGTGTGTGATTTTAAATCTATATGAACATGCCGGACCCTTAGATCATAGACTTACTTTATTACATTCTTCCCTCCTTGGAAAAAATATTTTTTATTCTCGAAAATAGAGCTATATAAATATCATAGGCAACCCTCGAGCCTCATCTTCTTAAACCGGAAGAAGATGATCATGTTTTAAAACTAAAAGAACATGTCTCATCTCTGTGGTGAGATCCCTGCCCAAATGATTCAAAACACCATCTAGAATTGTACTTTGATAAATTGGTCAAAGTACAAAGTAGTGAATGAATACTAAGGATGGATCTAATAATTTAGGTAGGGATCCCATCTCTGTGGTGGGATCCCTGCCCAAATGATTCAAAACACCATCTACCTTTGTACGTTGATAAATTGCTCAAAGTACAAAGTAGTGAATGAATAACAAGGGTGGATCTAATAATGTCCCTACCCAATTCACTTGTTTCTCCATGTCCAATCTAGACACAAAAATGCGAAATGGGTTGATTCTAATTACGAGTCCATTTTTGGGAGCCTTTGAGAACTCTTGATTCACTTGAATTCGATTTGGAACACATGAAGTTTGGTTGACTCAAACATCTAACTTGGATATTATGTACAATGGTTTACTCCCATCCAATAGTTACTTGATTTTTTCACCCGAATGAGGACTACTTTATCCTAATGTGCTTGAACTATCCTATGTAAATTGAAGGAGGATGTTCACCATTTTATGTTGGGCGGATCATACTTTAACTTGACCAAGTCAAATTCAAAATGAAAATCGCCTAGCTTAGGACATGTTTCTCAAAGACTTTATATTTAAGTTCTTGGGTATTGTCAATGTGATGAGCAGTTCCTAACTTCTCTATTCTAGAGTTTACTAGACTCTAGAAAGTCATTTATACTATATAAGTTGAATCAAACATAAATGAATAAGTCAACTTATACTTATCCTCTTTTGAAGATTCAAAGGTTTCTTATACAGAACATCTAGTTATATTGTTCCAACTGTCTAATCCTCATCTTTTGTGAAAAGAATCAGATGCCATATCTGAGTCAAATCCAAAAGATTTGGAAAGGAGCAAGAAAGAACTAAAACTCTTTACAACCAATTCAAAGTTCAAAGATACATAAACCTGTGAGGAGTCAATTTCTAGATGACTCAAGTCTTTAACAAGCCAATGATCTGTATCAACAATGTATTGAAGCATTTTTTCTATATTTAAGAGAAATAAACTAGATTCTCGAAAAGGTTTAGAGCAAATCCAAAACATCATCCAACCACAAGATACTAGTGTGGTATCTAACATCAATGTGTTGACCCATTGAGGTTCTATTGATGAGTTTTTACTCAAATAATGCTTTACTTGAGGCTAAGATCATGCCTATATTCAATCTTTATTATTCCTTGTGCATTTCTATGAGTCATAGGATTGAATTTACCAAGTTACACTAGGAACTTGGTGCTTGACTTAGTTAGTCTGTTCTTTAGTTGAAAGGATCATTTCAATGTCAAAGTTCTACTTCTTCAAAAATTTATCAAATATTTCTAAATCAGAAACACTTTATCTTGAAGTGTTTCATGACTCAAACAAGAAAAAATTTGTGCATTACTTGGAAAAAAAGATCTTGAAAGTTACCAACTTCATATCTTTTGCTTCCTTGATCTTGAAGTATCTTGAGATCATTATATTATCCTTCTTGAATTTAAACTTCTCGTTGGAAGCTTTAATTCCCTTAAGGATCAAATATATCTTCAAGATCCATTCTAGGACTAAAAGATAATTATCATCCCATAGTGCGATGTCCCATATTATCATCTTTCCTACATCAATTTGAATATAAAATCTGGTGTCCCATACCACCCAATTTTATATTCACATCGACATGTGAGTGATGTTTATCGTGAAATCTAAACAAATCTTGATAGAATACCTTCTCTCTTCAATTCTTAAAATAATTTTGAAGTTTCGAGAATTACCTCTAACTTGATATTCTAGATTTTGATTCCTTCACACAATTGTTTCATTCTTTGCTAGGCATTTCAAATGAAAACCAATGAGAGAGAGAGTTCTAGAGAGAGAGAGGTCTAGAGAGATGAAAGAGAGAGAGAAAGAGAGAGGTCTATAGAGAGATAGAGAGAGAGATGAAAGAGAGAGAGAGAGAGGTTATAGAGAGAGATGAAAGAGAGAGATAAAGAGAGAGATAAAGAGAGAGAGAGAGAGAGAGAGAGAGAGAGAGAGAGAGAGAGAGAGAGAGAGAGAGAGAGAGAGAGAGAGAGAGAGAGATAGAGATACATACACACACACACACATAAATACATGCATACATACAGACATATATACACACATGGATACATACACACATGCACACATATACACACATGCACACATACACACACACATATACACATAGCATACACATACATATGCATACATACATTCACACACATACGTACATACACATATACATGCACAAACATACATATACATACACAATCATCTGCATACATACATTCACACACATACGTATACACACATACATACACATACAATATTACATACACACATACATATATTACATACACACATGCATATTACATACTCACATATATATTACATAATCACATACACATAATCATGCATATGCTTACATGCATACACACTCACATGCATATACGCACACTCACATATATACATACACAAACATATGCATACATACATATATACATACACAAACATATGCATGCACACATTCACACACATAGGTACTTATACATATATGTTACATACTCACATACACATATTCATGCATATGCATGCATGCATACACCCATATACATACACTCACATACATATTACATACAAACATGCATATACATACACACTCACATACATACACACACACACACACATTCACATATATACATACACACTCATACCTATACACACACACACACAAACTCACATACAAATTACATACACATGCATATAAATACACACACATATGCATACACATGCATATGCATACACACACATATGCATATACATACACACATATGCATATACATACATGCATATGCATATACATACACACACATATGCATACACACATATGCATATACATACACACACATATGCATACACATGCATATGCATACACAAGCTATAGTAATCGTTTTAATCAGTGGTATTATAAGCTGTGATGGTATACAGCTATAGGTCCGATGCTGAAAACAGAACTAATTTGGGCTCCAAGGTCACAGATTCTTCCAAGCTGCTGCGAAGGACTTTCTAGCGAAATCGCCTTGTGCGACTGTATTTGCCAACAACATCAACACCGATCTATTCAGCTACGCTCGCATCAATAAAAAGCTTATACGACTGATCAGTTCATTTGATAAAGAAATCTGAGCACGTGCCACTGAAGCAGGCACCGAGCAGACCATTCGCAGCCTCAAGCACAACAGAGGAGATGTACTCAAGATCAGAGAGCAGTAACACCTTGAGAAATCGAGTAGAAGAATAGAGAGTAGAAGGAAGAACAGCAGCACGTTTCTGAGATCAGAGAATAAAATGATCGAGTCTCACCTCAGCCAGCTTGCTGCGAAATGGGCAGATCTCAGCTCAGCCAACCCAAACGATTGAATTTATATTAGGCTTCTGTTTTTCTGGTCGTTTTCTGGTTGCACTGTACTCATCGTTATAGAGAGGAACAGAATGCAAAGACTGGGTCTGGGTTATGTACTCTGTTTTGCGTATGGTACTATTCCTTTTGTTTTGAAGTTCGTAACTCTATCTCTGATTATACATGTCCAAATGAATTATGACAAATAAATTAAGTGCAGCACAAGAAGCAAAATATATGAGAAATCAGAACAGATGCATATCAAAACGAAATTGTGTTGTCAAATTTTGCACAAGTATCCAGAACAAAACATTTTCTTTGAAATATTTATCATCCCCACAAGAAGTGATGGAGAGATATTTCAGTATGTGGCCCTCAAAAGAGCCAAGTATGGTTTACCCAGAGAAGTAAAATGTTGCTGCTTATAGAGGACAAAGCAGGCCTGGAAACTAGAGAAAACACTTGGAGCATTGCTGAAAGAAAAAAACAAACCTAAGTTTTGCATTCTAGCGACCCAATTAGGGAGGAACTTGGGGCAGCCATTTAGAAATTTCACAAGTGATCTGGAATCGCTGTCCCATTTTGCGAGGAATTGAATCCATTTGAGATTTAGGATACAGATACTACCCATCACACCGAATACAGTCCCCATAAAACTGTTGTCAGGATGCTAGCTTGCAAGGTAACAAGTGAAATCAATAAGGGGAAATAACAATAAAGGGAATCAGATCATTTAAGGGAAATCAATAAAGGGGAAATCAATAAAGGGAAATCAATAAGGGGAATCAGATCATTTAAGGGAAATCGATCAGCAATAGGAACATTATGGTTGTTCTCTTTTTCAAGTCAAAAGAAGAATCCGTTTCAGGATGCACATAAAAAAATGCCTCCATTGGTAAGCATTCATCAACAGACTTAACCCAGTGAAACCTATATGTGTTGAATAAAGACTTAATCAAGTGAAATGTATATGTGCTAAATCAAATACGTGTAAGTCCTTCAAACAACTGGGGAGTTGGCAAGAAGAACACGTACTTCCCATATCATGATGGAATCTTTAATTGAAGATTTTGACCATAAGGAAAATGGATGTTAGAACACCCCAAAAGTTTTGCCACCATAAGCATCTCTAGAATACAAGTTGAATAGGTTGTCTATCCAAGGGCAAACTTTGTACTAGCTCTTCCCTTTAGCAAATAAACACTGGCTGAAATGTCCTTAATACATTGATCTTACTGAATGAAAGCATCCCCAACAAACTGCCAAGGTTTATTGTTATCCACATAAACAAAACGAACCACTCTAATATGAGAAATCTGCATTGAGAAACACAATCCTTCTTTTGCACATAGATATCCATGTGTTGGGTTGTTGGGCCATGATTCTCTCTCTCTCTCTCTCTCTCTCTCTCTCTCTCTCTCTTTTGGGGGGAGAGATGCATATGACTTGCTTGGAAAGCAAGTGAGGAAAACACTGCATTTTGATTGCATCCTGAAAATAACCGATGGCAACATCTTTAAAAAGGGCAAGGATAACATCATATGCACTTGCAATCGTGATAAAACTCTTAGTATCACCGAGGATGCATGGTGAAATCGAATGTAAAAAAAGCATGTCAAATATAGCCCCCAATCAAATTGGTTACTAACAAACATCCCAAACAAAATCAGATAACATGTTTGTCAAAAGGGAAACAACCCTGAAGAGTAAATGATTGTCCCCCTTTTGATTAGTACAAAGAATGCTCTAAGTGAAGACATGAACTACCACGAAACAAACACGCTTTAGACTATAACTTTTTTATTATGATATCTATCTCTATCTCTATAGCATGAAATGAATTTAACTTTACTACCTTCGCAAGCTTCATTATGCCTCTCATTTAAGTTGTTGATATCATTCATTTTCTATTTCTCAAAAGTTATACCACTTTATGTAACTGTGTTATAATCATGCGCTTCAACTTGTCACATGTTTTCTGCATCAAGGGATTGTTTGTTTCAAAAAAGAATTTCAACCTAATCCTAATCTCCCATAGAATTTTAGACAAAGCTTGATCTCCCATGCTGGAATTAATAAAAGAATAGTTATAAAGTGAATGTTCTTATTGCCCTTGGGATCCCCTCTATCCCAAGAAGCAAAGGTAATAGCTATGGTGGTCCAAATTTGGTACTAGACCTAGGATTCGATAAAGGGCTAACAATTTAAAGAGAGTTAATGACAAGGTTAATGGATTTTTTCTTCGCCCTCATGAATGACCCACTTTCTTTTAATCTTGTTGTTTTTCGAAGAAAACATTTGATGGTGTCTGAAAGACGATGATTTTTTATAATTACATATTCTTCTACCTAACAAGCTAAGGGATTTCTCAATCGACCATGCTTTTAGGGGGGCATCAAAGCTTATCACACATCTTTCTTTCCATATCTTTTAGAGTGTGTCCCCTTTGATGGCATTTGCAAGAGAATGAGGGTTATGACAACCACCACTTGATAGTGAGATGACTCTCTTCCCAACCATATTCCTCTATATATAGCTCTCTCTAAGGGACTTCCTTCTTGGACAGGTGGATACTAACCATCCATGCGTCAACCATGTAATTGCATGTGTGCCACGTGTCCAAGCTAGTTGTAGTTAACTCAAGAGGATGCATCTAGAAGGTTTTAAATCTCTTTGGCCAAAATACTCTCCCCATGTATCCCTTGGGGGTTGAACCCAAGACCTCCTCCTTGACACCCTTGGGACTTTATTGCTAAGATAAGTGGATCACTTGTTAAGAAGAGCACATGACCTTCTAGTAAGTCTAGACTCAAGATCTTTGGTCATACACATGGGCCACGAAACGGTGTGTGATTTTAGATCTATCTGAACCTGCTAGACCCTTAGATCACAGACTTACTTTATTACATTCTTCCCTCCTTGGAAAAAATATTTTTTATTCTCAAAAATAGAGCTATATAAATATCATAGGCAACCCTCGAGCCTCATCTTCTTAAACCGGAAGAAGATGATCATGTTTTAAAACTAGAAGAACATGTCTCATCTCTATGGTGAGATCCCTGCCCAAATGATTCAAAACACCATCTAGATTTGTACTTTGATAAATTGGTCAAAGTACAAAGTAGTGAATGAATACTAAGGATGGATCTAATAAAATGGGTAGGGATCCCATCTCTGTGGTGGATCGCTGCCCAAATGATTCAAAACACCATCTACCTTTGTACTTTGATAAATTGCTCAAAGTACAAAGTAGTGAATGAATAAAAAGGGTGGATCTAATAATGTCCCTACCCAATTCACTCGTTTCTCCATGTGTAATCTAGGCACAAAAATGTGAAATGCGTTGATTCTTAATACCTGTCGATTTTTGGGAGCCTTTGAGAACTCTTGATTCACTTGAATTCGATTTGGAAAACATGAAGTTTGGTTGACTCAAACATCTAACTTTTGTACAATGGTTTACTCCATCCAATAGTTACTTGATTTTTTCACCCGAATCAGGACTACTTTATCCTAATGTGCTTGAACTATCCTATGTAAATTGAAGGAGGAAGTTCACCATTTTATGTTGGGCGGATTATACTTTAACTTGACCAAGTCAAATTCAAAATGAAAATCGCCCAACTTAGGACATGTTTCTCAAAGACTTTATATTTAAGTTCTTGGGTATTGTCAATTTGATGAGCAATTCCTAACTTCTCTATTCTAGAGTTTAGTGGACTCTAGAAAGTCATGTATGCTATATAACTTGAAGCAAACATAAATGAATAAGTCAACTTATACTTATCCTCTTTTGAAGATTCAAAGGTTTCTTATACAGAACATCTAGTTATATTGTTCCAACCGTCTAATCCTCATCTTTTGTGAAAAGAATGAGATGCCATATCTGAGTCAAATCCAAAAGATTTGGAAAGGAGCAAGAAAGAACTAAAACTCTGTACAACCAATTCAAAGTTCAAAGATACATAAACCTGTGAGGAGTCAATTTCTAGATGACTCAAGTCTTTAACAAGACAATGATCTGTATCAACAATGTATTGAAGCCTTTTTTTCTATCTTTAAGAGAAGTAAACTAGATTCTTGAAAAGGTTTAGAGCAAATCCAAAACATCATCCAACCACAAGATACTAGTGTGGTATCTAACATCAATGTGTTGACCCACTGAGGTTCTATTGATGATTTTTTACTCAAATAATGCTTCACTTGAGACTAAGGTTATGCCTATATTCAATCTTTATTATTGCTTATTGAGAATGCAATTCTTGTGCATAGATTGAATTTACCAAGTTACACTAGGAACTTGGTGCTTGATTTAGTTAGTCTGTTCTTTAGTTGAAAGGATCGTTTCAATGTCAAAGTCCTACTTCTTCAAAAATTTGTCAAATATTTCTAAATCAAAAACACTTTATCTTGAGGTGTTTCATGACTCAAACAAGAAAAAAGTTGTGCATTATTTGGAAAAAAGATCTTGAAAGTTACCAACTTCATATCTTTTGCTTCCTTGATCTTGAAGTATCTTGAGATCATTATATTATACTCCTTGAATTTAAACTTCTCCTTGGAAGATTTAATTCCCTTGAGGATCAAACCTATTCTTCAAGATCCATTCTAGGACTAAAATATAATTATCATCCCATAGTGCGATGTCCCATATCATCTTTCCTACATCAATTTGAATATAAAATCTGGTGTCCCATACCACCCTATTTTATATTCACATCGACATGTGAGTGATGTTTATCCTGAAATCTAAACAAATATTGATAGAATACCTTCTCTCTTCAATTCTCAAAATAATTTTGAAGTTTCAAGAATTACCTCTAACTTGATATTCTAGATTATGATTCCTTTACACAATTGTTTCGTTCTTTGCTAGGAGTTTCAAATGAAAACGAATGAGAGAGAGAGTTCAAGAGAGAGAGGTCTAGACAGAGATGAAAGAGAGAGAGAAAGAGAGAGAGGTCTAGAGAGAGATAGATAGAGAGATGAGAGAGAGAGAGGTTATAGAGAGAGATGAAAGAGAGAGATAAAGAGAGAGAGATAGAGATACATACACACACACATAAATACATGCATAGATACAGACACATATACACACATGGATACATACACACATGCACACATATACACACATGCACACATACACACACATATACACACAACATACACATACATATGCATACATACATTCACACACATACGTACATACACATACATACACATATAAATGCACAAATATACATATACATACACAATCATATGCATACATACATTCACACACATACGTACACACACATACATACACATACAATATTACATACACACATACATATATTACATACACACATGCATATTACATACTCACATATATATTACATAATCACATACACATAATCATGCATATGCATACATGCATATACACACACTCACATATATACATACACAAACATACGCATACATACATATATACATACACAAACATATGCATGCACACATTCACACACATATGTACTTATACATATATGTTACATAGTCACATATACATATTCATGCATATGCATGCATGCATACACCCATATACATACACTCACATACATATTACATACAAACATGCATATACGTTCACACACATATACATACACACTCACATACATACACACACACATTCACATATATACATACACACTCACACCTATACACACACACACACACAAACTCACATACAAATTACATACACACATGCATATACATACACACACATATGCATACACACACATATGCATACACACACATATGCATATACATACACACATATGCATATACATACACACATATATGCATACACACATATGCATATACATACACACACATATGCATACACATGCATATGCATACATGCATACACACATGCATATGCATACATGCATACACACATGCATATGCATACATACATACACACATATGCATATCCACAGATATGCATACACACATATTAAATATATAAAAAATATTTTATATATAATTAAATATCTAAAAAATAGGTCTTTCGGATTTAAGTTTTATATATATATATATATAATCAAATATATATAAAATAGGATTTTAGGATGTTTAATTAAATTTAATTTATATAAGAGAAAAAATTAAGAAAAAAAGAAAAGACCTAGTATTTTAAATATATAAATTAAATATATTTAATTTATTATATATATATATATTTAAAATATATATTAAATATATTATTATATATATATATATATATATATATATATATATATATATATATATATATATATATATATATATATATATATATATATATATATATATATATATATATATATATATATATATATTCATGGACAAAGGAAACCATCCTGAACCTTAGATTCCATGTGAATCCTATATCTCATGATTGGTTCAGAATTAGGAGAAACCAATCCTTCCATTGCGTTCGGAATGTGCCGAAATCCTAAGATTGACTGTCTACTTGCCTCATTCGGATATCCAGAGCTCATATTTCAAATTGATGACATCATCGATGACATCATCAATTCGTAACCGCCTTTCATGAACCGCCCTTGAAAACCTATATAAGGAGGGGTTGGCCACATTCATAATCAGTCTTGCCAAAATGTCAGGGGAGCACTAGATTGTGCTCTCTGACTTCACTAGACAAGATTTCGGAAATACACTTATGATTACAAGAACACCCACGTAGGGAAAATAATACAAGAAGACATAGCTGATACAAGACGCCCCACAACCTGGGTTCAATAGGTATGGAAAACTGGACTAGAGATGATACAGGGGATCCCACAACTTGGGATTGTAAGTATGAGACAAGATGTCTGGATTACAAGAACTCCCTTCTCGGAGATGAACTGAATACAAGAAAGAACTTGACAAGATCTCGTACTACAAGATTACAAGAGGACAAGACATGATGTCCAAGAACTAGACTAGACAAGACTAGAACAAGGAACAAGAAAAGAACTATAATTGCAACTTGGAGAGTACTTACTTGGTGGTCACGACTCCTTGAGCTCCCAAGACTAGTATTGGCAAGACTGATTATGAATGTGGCCAACCCTTCCTTATATAGGTTGGGGAGAGACCTAGTCCTTCACCACCTATCGAGATTGATGATCATGTAGAATTTGAAGTCAAGCATGTCCTAGATTCGAGAATATCCCAAGGAAGATTAGAGTAGCTTATTCATTGGAAATGGTATGACATTAGTGATCGTATTTGGGAACCTACAGAAAATCTTCAAAGAGCACCAATCAAGGTTCAAGAATTCAATGAGAGAAATCAAATGAAGGCGAGACCAAAGAACGTGACTGCTCCTCGTGGAACTCGTTGCTTGAGGGGGAGGTGATGTCATGGATAAAGGAAACCATCCTAAACCTTAGATTCCATGTGAATCTTGTATTTCATGATTGGTTTAGAATTAGGGGAAACCAATGCTTCCATTGCATCCGGAACGTGCCAAAACCCTAAGATTGATTGTCTACTTGCCTCATTCGAATATCCAAAGCTCATATTTCAAATTGATGACATCATCAATGACATCATCAATTTGTAACCGCATTTCATGAACCGCCCTTGAAAACCTATATAAGGAGGGGTCGGCCACATTCATAATCACTCTTGCCAATACTAGTTTTGGGAGCTCAAGGAGTCGTGACCACCAAGTTAGTACTCTCCAAGTTCCAGTTCTAGTTCTTGTCTTGTTCCTTGTTCCAGTCTTTTCTAGTTTAGTTCTTGGACATCCTGTCTTCTCCTCTTGTAATCTTGTAGTACGAGATCTTGTCAAGTTCTTTCTTGTATTCAGTTCATCTCCCAGAAGGGAGTTCTTGTAATCGAGACATCTTGTCTCATACTTACGATCTCGGGTTGTGGGATCTCCTGTATCATCTCTAGTCCAGTTTTCCATACCTATTGGTCCTGGCTTGTGGGACGTCTTGTATCAGCTACGTCTTCTTGTATTATTTTCCCTACATGGGTGTTCTTGTAATCATAAGTGTATTTCCGAAATCTTGTCTAGTGAAGTCAGAGAGCACAATCTAGTGCTCCCATGACACACACACACACATACATATATTTAATGGACACACACACACACAGGGTTTTATGGACACAACAAAATTTTCATGATCAGAAGCCAATGATGAATATGAGAACATGCAAAGACTAGCCCGTTTTCCACTGTACACTAGGGAAAAGATATCTATACTATGTGCATCACTCGTGATGCTCAATATGCAATCCATTTATGGATGGTCAGATAGTAGTGTCTCTGAATTGTTCAGGTAATTGGGTTTGAAATAAACTTTCATTGCTATATCAAAATAACTTTATTTACTAATGTCATTCTAATTGCTTATTGCAGGCTTCTTAAAGGTCAGTTTTTGCCAAACGGCAATGACATGCCTCCAACATGTGGAGATACAAAAAACTTTTACAATCCATTGGAATGGACTATACTAAGATTCACGCTTGTCTGAATGATTGCATCCTCTTTGAGAACGAGTATGAGGATCTCCACATAATTCCAAAGTGTGGAGCAAACAGGTTTAGAGAAGACCTTGCGGATGAAACAATCCTTGCAAATGTTCTTCGCCACTTTCCTATCATTCCAAGAATTAAAAGAATGTTTAGATGCAAATACATAGTTGAGTTAATATCATGGCATGTAAAGAGCAGGTCTACAGATGATGTAATGCAAGTGCCTTCTATCTCTGATGCTTGGAAACACATAGATAGTAAGTGGTCAGAGTTTGCTAGTGAGCCTCGGAACTATCATCTAGGCCTAGCTATGGATGGAGTAAATCCATTTGGTCTACATAGCTCTTCATGGACATGGCCTATATGTTTGGTCAATTATAACATCCCACCATGGTTGGCCACAAAGAAGGGCCATTTATTATTAGCTCTTATTGTACTAGGTAAGTATACGGTAAAAAACATGGATGTATACCTTGCACCACTTGTGGAAGAACTGCACAATTTATGGGATGGGATTACTATGCACCACATGTCTCAACCTATAAGAAGAAGAGACATGGAGTGCAAAGCATACTTATGTGGACGATGCATGATTGGCTGGTTATGGTGAATGTTCAGGTTTGTCTATTTTGGGTTACCATGCTTGTCCCCTATGCAGACCATGACTCGATGCACGCTATTCCAAAGCACAGGAGAACTGTGTATGAAGGACATCATATATATTTGCCTAATGGACATGTTTTACATGAAGGGAAAATTGGCTGACAAGCACAATGCCAAATGAAAGCTAGTGATTGGAAACAACTGTGGGATTTAGAAGCACTAGTTGTTGCCATGAAACGGTTGTCAATCTTTCATGAAATCCTTTATTGGAGTGAGTTATTGATCATTCATTTGGTAGACCCAATGCATATTTTCAAGAATGTGGAAGAGATTCTCAAGAAGACATTGATCGGAAAGAAAGAAAGCAAAGCAGAAAGGGAGGACATGGAAGAGTGAGATCGTATGCAAGAGTTGTGGGAAATTACTAAGCCCAATGGAAAAATGTTGTTACCAAGAGCTCCTCGGGTGCTTCACAAGATGGAAGAGCAACAAGTGAAGAAGGTGATTTTAGAGTTTCGGACACCTACTGTGTGCATGAGGTATCTAAAGACTACCTTCACACAAAATGACAATCTTGGAGGGCTCAAGTCTCATTATTAGCACAATTTTTTATAGTTTGTGCTTGTTGTAACTTTAAAAGACTTTGTTTTAGAGGATGTGCGAACAACCATTTATAAAATCAGCTCCGTTGTGTGGTGGATCTCTTCTAAAGAGATAAATAGAGATAGCATAGAGAGTGTGAAACTCAATGCTATAGAGGTTGTTTGTATGGTAGAGAAATACTTTCCCATAAGTATTCTCACAATTCAGCTTCATTTACTGGTTCATGTGGTAGATGAAGTTGCAATAGCAAGAACTATCCATAGTCGATGGATGATCTTCTTAGAGTGCTTCATGAAGACATAAAAAGGGTTTGTTCAACAGAGAGCACATAAAAAAGGTAGCATGGTAGAGGGATGGCTCGTACAAGAGTCTCTTGTTTTCATAACTAAGTTTCTACACATGTTGGACCCAAAAATGCCTCGCTTATGGAGCCATGATGAAGATGTTTGTCTCATTGGCGATGAACCTCAAGGTAAAGGAGTGCAAAGAAAAATGGATGCAACTTTCAGAGATAAGGAAATGAAGTTTTGCATCATTAACGATGAGTCTATGTAAAAGTGGTTAGAAAGGTATGAGCTTGCTAAGGAGGTCAAACACAAAGGAAAGAGGTTAGTTTTGAAAGAATTGTTCCACTTGATTTTTGCCCCTTCCAGAAAGTCTTCGACCTCTTCCACCCTTTCCAACGAACAAATGGCTAGATACAACGGTTTCATAAGCAAAGGCAACCGGTGAAGATATCTTTGAAGAATGACGATTCTTGCTTGATGATCATCCATTAAGATCTAAAAGAGAAGCGATACATTTTAATGGAAACCTTGAAGCAGGTGAGTGTCCAAAACCTATGACGTATATGGAAAATGGACAGATGGACCTCTGATAGATCCAGAATCAGAAATATTCAGTGATGATGAAGATAATGAGTATGTGAAGAGAGGTAAAGGAAAATTGGCACTCGTAGAGAAGATATCAATACGGGATTCTTTGGAGTATTGGAAAGAGGTAAAAGTATGTCATCTTCTTGATCCTATGCATATATTCAAGAATATTGATTATTCACTATGGCAACATCTTCTTGGACTAAAAGATACCATATCATCAAGGAATGATTTGAAAGATCAAAACTCAAAACCAAAGTTATGGCCAGTTTTTGATAGACATTGATAGGAAATGACTTATACACCTGCTCCTTGGGTACTTACAACAAAAGAGATACAGATTATCAACAATAGGATTCAATTGATTAGGAATCCTATAGGATATGGAGCATCTTTCCAAAACATGTTTATTATGGATGATAACAGCTTATTTGGGTTAAAGACTCATGACTGGCATAACTTTTTGAAATATATTTTACCTTTGGTTATCGATGGATGTACAACGAAAGGAGTACGAGATGTGATCTATTGTCTTGGATAGCTTATAAGGTAATTATGATACTTTTATATTTAATATGTAGTGAATATTTGATATCTTTTATTTTTTAATTAACTTCTTTATAATTTTTTTAATGATATGTATAGGTGGATTACATAAAAAAGATTGACAAAAACTCGATCCCACAAAAAAAACGTGAATGCAAAGAGCTACTATGTTTGATGGAGAAAGAGCTTCATACTTCATTTTTTGATATTGAGATTCATTTATTAGTCCATCTTGTAGATGAAATAGAGATTGCAGGTGTTGTCAACACTCGACGGATGTTTTGGGTGGAGTGATTTATGGGAATATTAAAAGGTTATTTGCGACAAAGAGCGAAACCAGAAGGATCCATGGAAAAGGGTTGGATGCTTGAAGAGTGCATGTATTACATTAGTGAGTACCTTGAAAGAGTTCATGAAGAAGCTCCACGTGCATGGAGTAGCGAGTCTTCTTCAAAAATAATAGATGAGGTATTATCAGGTA
The DNA here is from genome assembly GCA_020310875.1 of Ceratopteris richardii. Lineage (NCBI taxonomy): Eukaryota > Viridiplantae > Streptophyta > Polypodiopsida > Polypodiales > Pteridaceae > Ceratopteris > Ceratopteris richardii. Next base: position 61,494,750 of record CM035444.1, read on the forward strand.
AGGGAGTTCCATTTTTATTTAAATTTCAGGAAGAAAATGACGTTTCTACTTTTGTAGCATATAATAAGAAATGCATGCAAGCATTCCTTAGCGAGTACGAATAGGAACTTCAAAATCTCTGAAGTAAAAGGCAAAGAAACAAAAGATATAGACATAATCTCGATAATAATGAGATTATAAATATATCTTCTTTCACGGTTGGCTATATAGTCGTTTGCAACACCCAAATGCAAATAATGAAGAAATCTTAAATGAGCAGAGAGAGCTAATGATAGGTTGTGATTGAAAGGTAATTTTATTTTAATAATATTTTGTTTTTTTTATATATGTATATTAGTTTCTATTTACTACTTTAATTTCTTTTGCAGGCTGGAATTTTTGACTAATATGTGGGCTTTTGGACAACATATTAGAATCAAAGCCATTGATTCTTTACGTAAAATAGAGGATTCTAGTATTGTTGCTTGTTTCAAGCAACTATCACGTGCTAGCTCAAAAGACATGAACCTTCTAGATGGCAAACTTGGTTACGTGGGAACTGTTGTTGGTATCTACAAAATTTCATTTCGTACATTCAAACAGGTAGAAAAAAGTTTATATTTTTTATGATGGAGTTAGTTATTTTTTTAAGCACCTAATAATGGGTTTTTGTTTTTATATATTTTGATAGGTCAGTTTGAAGGTTGACTGGTTTCCGGCCGAGTATAAAGGTAGTAGTTCCACATTAAGAAAGGAATTATCTGGGTTTTGGGCAACTGATTCTTCCAAGGTAATGCGATCTACTAAAGAACCATATATTCTTCCTAGGCATATTGAACAAGCATTTTTTTATAAAAACCTAGATGCTCACCCTTGGTATTAAGTCATTCATGTTCAACCTAGAGCTAGGTCATTGTTTGAACAATTTATTATTAGAGAGATCAAAGAAAGTCCTCTTGATGATTCACCATCATATATTGGTACATCAACATCTCAAAGAGAAATTAGAATCATAATACCTGATAATGATACTAATCTTTTTGATGAAGAGGATAATAATCTACATGCTGATTCTACTGATAACGAAAAGGAATTACTAAAAATCCATATTGATCCATCAATAGATGATGTGGCTCATGAGAACACAAATTTAACAATAGAAGAAATAAATGAAATCAATAAGTATAATGAAGATGAGACTATATTGATGTCTTACCAAAATGATGGCAACAATGAAAACATATGAGAAGATTAGATAGTAAATTCTACTCTAGTTATCAATCAATAACTTGAAGCTTCTGAATGGATATCAGATAATAGATTCTTTATTCAACTTGAATATCGATGAATCCTACTAGAGAGATGAAATGTTCTTTTAAGTTAGAACATGAAGCTCGGGGGTATGCCTAATTATTTTCTCTACAAGAAATAGGGGGGCGTAGTGACGCCCCCGAATTGAAAAAAAATGGAGCACCGTCACTTATGCGACGCTAGCATCGCATAAGCGACGGTCCTATTTTTGGATTTTTTTTAATGGGCATTCATCGCATAAGCGATGCCTGCATCGCTTATGCGATGCTAAATTAGTGCGTCGCAAATACCGTCGCTAACTAGCAACGTTATTTGCGACGTTGGCAAACTGGATAGCGTCGCATATGCGATGCTCTGGAATGTAAAAACAAAATTCGATATCTCCTGACACATTTGTGCCAGAATTTGGATCCGAGAGCAAGAAGAGAGAGAGAGAGAGAGATAGATAGATAGATAGAGAGAGAGAGAGATCGTTGAAGCAAGGTATGCGCACACACACACACTTACACACACATACATATGCATACACACACATATACACACATAGACACACACACACACATACACATAGACACACACACACATACACATAGACACACACACACATACACACAAATACACACACATATACACACATACACACATAATGCTGCATACACACATGCACACATAATGCATACACATGCACACACATATACAGATACATATACACACACATACACACATACACACACATATACACACATACACACACACACACATACACACACACACATACACACACACACATACGCACTCATATATGCATACACACACATAGAGAGACATGCACACACATACACATACACATACATGCATACTTATGCATACATAATGCATATGCATATGCGTACATACATACATACTTACATGCATACACACACATATGCATACATAATGCACATGCATACATAGACATACATAATGCATATGCATACATAATGCACATGCATACATACACATACATAATGCAAACACACACATATGCATACATAATGCATACACACACATACACACATATGCATACATACATGCATACACATACACACACATAGACACATAGACACATACACACACATAAACACATACACACTCATAGACACACACACATACACATAGACGTGCACACAAATACACACACATACACACATTGACACATACACACATAATGATGCATTCACAAACATACACATGCATACACACATACACACACATATACACACACACATACAGATACACACATACACACACATATATGCATACACACACATACACATACATGCATACATAATGCATATGCATATGCATACATACATACTTACATGCATTCATACACATACATAATGCATACACACACATATGCATACATAATGCATACACACACATACACACACCTATGCATACATACATGCATACACATACACACATAGACACATACACACACATAGACACATACACACACATAAACACATACACACGCATAGACGCGTAGCGACACATACACATAGACACACACATATACACACACATACACACATAATGATGCATACACACACATACACATGCATACACATACACACATAGACACATATACACACATAGACACACATAGACACATACACACACATAAACACATACACACTCATAGATACACACACATACACATAGACACACACACACATACACACACATATACACACACATACACACATAATGATGCATACACACACATACACATGCATACACACATACAGACACATATACACACACATACACACACATATATGCATACACACACATATGCACACACATGCATACATATGCATACATACATACTTAGATGCATACATAATGCACATGCATAGATACATACACACACATAGACACATACACACATAGACACATACACACACATAAACACATACACACTCATAGATACACACACATACACATAGACACACACACACATACACACACATACACACACATACACACACACATACACACATAGACACATACACACATACACACATACACACATACACACATACACACATACACACATACACACATACACACATACACACATAGACACATACACACATAATGATGCATACACACACATACACATGCATACACACATACAAACACATATACACACACATATATGCATACACACACATAGAGAGACATACACACACATACACATACATGCATATATGCATACATAATGCATTTGCATATGCATACATAATGCATTTGCATATGCATACATAATGCATTTGCATATGCATACATAATGCATTTGCATATGCATACATAATGCATTTGCATATGCATACATAATGCATTTGCATATGCATACATAATGCATTTGCATATGCATACATAATGCATTTGCATATGCATACATAATGCATTTGCATATGCATACATAATGCATTTGCATATGCATACATAATGCATTTGCATATGCATACATACATACTTACATGCATACATAATGCACATGCTTACATACAGATACATAATGCATACACACACATATGCATACATAATGCATACACACACATACACACATATGCATACATACATGCATACACATACACACATACACACATACACACATACACACATACACACATACACACATACACACATACACACATACACATAGACACATACACACACATAGACACATACACACACATAAACACATACACACTCATAGACGCATAGCGACACATACACATAGACACATACACATACACACACATATACACACACACAAACATACACACATAGACAGATACACACATAATGATGCATACACACATACACATGCATACACATACACACATAGACACATACACACACATAGATACGTACATACACATAAACACATACACACTCATAGACACACACACATACACATAGACACACACACACACATATACACACACATACACACATAGACACATACACACATAGTGATGCATACACACACATACACATGCATACACACATACAAGCACATATATACACACACATACACACATATATATGCATACACACACACATAGAGAGACATACTCACACATACACATACATGCATACATATACATACATAATGCATATGCATATGCATACATACATACATGCATACATACACATACATAATGCATACACACACATATGCATACATAATGCATACACACACATACATACACATATGCATACATACATGCATACACATACACACATAGACACATACACACACATAGACACATACACACACATAAACACATACACACTCATAGATGCACACATATACACATAGACACACACACATACACACACACATATACACACACATACACACATAGACACATACACACATAATGATGCATACACACACATACACATGCATACATACATACACACACATACACGCACATACATACACACAAACATGCATACATACACATACTTAATGCATACACACATACATATGTACACGTATATATATTGATTTCTAACCATTTTGTTTTATATGTTAGGTATTATGGATCCTAATAGAGAGAGAAAGGTGAAACTCACTCTCATAAAAAGTCTTATGAGAGCAAGGGTTCCGTCTGATACTCTAGGGGCCATTATACATGATTACTCAGAGATGTCTGATCAGGAGCTGCACTATGCGATCTAGATGCTTTCCCAGCAATCAGAGGAGGGCTCTTCTGCGGCTCCACATGCAGGAAGAGAGCTATCTGCTCATAGGTATGTTTTATTTATTTTTATCTATCTATTTTCAGGACGCCTATACCACCTCCAAATCGTGATAGCAGAGCAGAGTTGCCTATGAGGACATGCATAGGCACCTTAGGACTAGAGTGTGATATAGAGCCAGAGGGGAACATTGTGTACATAGGGAATGGATTGGAGTTCAAGAGAAGAATGCAGGCACTATGCGACTCTTACCTGCACCTTGTCCACTTACCATGGAAGTAAGTAAAGATTTTACATATAAATTGAAATAAATATCTTATGTTTTATTTAAATTATTTTTTTAATTTTTGTAGTGAGCATGATGAGAGGGATAAAAAATACGTACTTAGTTCACTTGAGACAGAGTTTGGGACAGGATGGGCGCTTAAGTGGTGTCTAAAAGAGATGCGGACACTTATGGCTCATCGTCACGATAATGCACGGTATGCACTGCTTTTATGTATATATATGTGGATATGAGTATGTGTGTTTATGCATGTATGTATGTATATGTGTGTGTGTGTGTGTGTGAGAGAGAGAGAGAGAGAGAGAGAGAGAGAGAGAAGAGTGAGACTAGAGGTACAAATACAAGCATACACACACATATACATCATACATGCACATTTACACACATATACACATACATGCATATTTATACATACACACACATACATGCACATTTTTACACACACATACACATGCATGAATTTACACACATATAATGAATACACATAGACACATACACATACTCACATACACGTACACTTACTCACATACACATACACATGCATAATCATATGTACACACACATAGACTCATATAATCATATTTACATGCATATATACATATACACGTGCATATATACACACACACACAACACATGCATATGCACATATAGATACACATACATACACAACACATGCATACACATAAATAAATAAATAAATAAATAAATAAATCCTATTTCAAAAATCCTAAATTGAAAACACTAATTTTGATATTAGGGTTTTAAAACCCCTAATTTAAAAACTCTAATTCAACCTTTTAGCCATATGTTTGAAGTATATGTACACATTGCATCTATTCCTCCAACATCCTACTAGAGAGATGTCTCTCCTCCCAACCTTATGCCTCTATATATAGCTACTCGAATCAATGAGGATCATAATATATATAAAGATATATACACATCATGTAGATACACATACATAAATATAAAATGGAGTAGATATATTATGCATCACACATACATGCCTAAATGCACACATAAATATATATATACATGCATACATATTTACATGTACACATTTACACATAGACATATATACATATATACATGTACACATCACATATACATGCCTACATGCACACATAGACATATATATACATGCATACATATTTACATGTCCATATTTACATGTACATATTTACACATAGACACATATACATATATACATGTACACAATTATAAACACTTGCATATATTACATAAATACATGAATATTTTACATAAATGCATGTGCATATATACACATATGCATATTTAACACATGTATACTTATATCACACACATGCAAACACAGACATATACATGAAATACATATATATGCATACTAACATATGTATACATATAATACACATGAATACACACACATATGCATACATACATAATAAAATTTGCTCCTCGAAGATAAAGCTATATATAAAATAATTAGGCATACCCCTGAGCTTCATGTTCTAACTTAAAAGAACATGATTTCATCTCTCTAGTAGGATTCATCGTTATTCAAGTTAATAAAAAAAATCTATTATCTGATATCCATTCAGAAGCTTCAAGTTATTGATTGATAACTAGAGTAGAATTTACTATCTAATTTGCTCATATGTTTTCATTATTGCCATCATTTTGGTAAGACATCAATATAGTCTCATCTTCATTATCATTATTGATTTCATTTATTTCTTCTATTGTGAAATCTATGTTCTCATGAATCACATCATCTATTGATGGATTAATATCTATTTCTGGTAATTCCTCTTCCTCATCAGTAGAATCATCATGTAGAGAATTATCCTCTTCATAAAAAAGATTAGTATCATTATCACGTATAATGATTCTAAGTTCTATTTCAGATGTTGATGTATCAGTATCTGATGCTGAATCATCAAGAGGACTTTCTTCGATCTCTCTAACAATAAACTGTTCAAACAATGACCTACCTCTAGGTTGCACATGAATGACTTAGGATGAGCATCTGGTTTTTATAAAAAAATGCTTGTTCAATATGCCTAGGAAGAATATATGGTTCTTCAGTAGATCACATCACCTTGGAAGAATCAATTGCCCAAAACCTAGATAATTCCTTTCTTAATGTGGAATTACTACCTTTATACTCGGCTCGAAACCAATCAACCTTCAAGAAGACCTACCCAAAATATATAACAACAAAAACCCATTATTAGGTGCTTAAAAAAATAACTAACTCTATCATAAAAAATATAAAATTTTTTCTACCTTTTTGAATGTATGAAATGAAATTTCGTAGATACCAACAATAGTTCCTACATAACCAAGTTCGCTATCTATAAGGTTCGTTTCTTTTGAGCTAGCACGTGATAATTGCTTGAAAGAAGCAACAATACTAGAATCCTCTGTTTTACGTAAAGAATCAGTGGCTTTGATTCTAATATGATGTCCAAAAGCCCACATATTAGTGAACATTCGAGCTTGCAAAATAAATTCAATTAGTAAATAGAAAGTAACATACATATATGAAAAAAAAATATTATTTTAATAAAATTACCTTTTGTTCACAGCTCATCATTAACTCTCTTTGCTCATCTGAGATTTCTTCATTACTTGCGTTGGCGTGTTGCAAACGACTATATAGCCAATTTGTGAAAGAAGATATATCTGTAACTCATCATTATCAAGATTACGTCTATATCTTTTGTTTTTTTGCCTTTTACTTCGGAGATTTTGAAGTTCCTCGTACTCGCTAAGGAATGCTTGCATGCATTGGCTACTATATGCTACAAAAGTAGAAACATCATTTTTTTCTTGAAATGTAAATAAGAATGGAAATCCCTTACGTGATAATACCTCATCTGTTATTTTTGGAGAAGACTCGTTGGTCCATGCACGTGGAGCTTCTTCATGAACTCTTTCAGGGTACTCACTAACATAATACATGCACTCTTCAAGCATCCAACCCTTTGCAATGGATCCTTTTGGTTTCGCTCTTTGTCGCACATAACCTTTTAATATTCCCATAAATCGCTCAACCCAAAACATCCATCGAGTGTTGACAACACCTGCAATCTCTATTTCATCTACAAGATGGACTAATAAATGAACCCCAATATCAAAAAATGAAGTAGGAAGTTCTTTCTCCATCAAACATAGTAGCTCTTTGCATTCACATTTTTTTTGTGGGATCGAGTTTTTGTCAATCTCTTTGGATGTAATCCACCTATACATATCATAAAAACAATTATAAAGAAGTTAATTAAAAAATAAAAGATATCCAATATTCATACATATTAAATATAAAAGTATCATAATTACCTTATAAGTGATACAAGACGATAGATCACATATCGTACTCCTTTAGTTGTACATTCATCGATTACCAAAGATAAAATATGTTTCAAAAAGTTATGCGAGTCATGGGTCTTTGACCCAGATAAGCTCTTATAATCCATAGTAAACATGTTTTGAAAAGATGCTCCATATCTTGTAGGAGTCTTAAACAATTGAATTCTATTGTTGATAGTCTGTATCTCTTTTGTTGTAAGTACCCAAGGAGCAGGTGCATAAGTCGTTTCTTGTCGATGTGTATCAAAAACTGCCAATAACTTTGGTTTGGATTTTTGATCTTTCAAATCATTCCTTGATGATGTGGTACCATTTAGTCCAAGAAGATGCTACCATAGTGAATAACCAATATTTTTGAATATATGCATAGGATCAAGAAGATGACATGGTTTTAACTTTTACCAATACTCCAAAGAATACCATATTGATATGTTCTCTGCGAGTGCCAATTTTCCCTTACCTCTTTTCACATACCCATTATTTGAATCATCACTGAAGATTTCTGATTCTGGATCTATCAGAGGTCCATCTGTCCATTTTTTATACCAATCCATAGGCATCATAGGTTTTGGACACTGACCTATTTCAAGCTTTCCATTAAAATGTATATCTTCTCTTTTAGATCTTAATGGATGATCATCAGGCAAGAATCGTCAATGTTGAAGATAAATATTTTTGTTAAGATTCTTACTATAGATTGATCTCAACCAATCACCACAATATGGACAAGCTTTATAACCCTTAGTAGATATTCTTGCATCATGAAAATGATAAAAATATAACTAGATTAAATCATATTTATTTACATGCATATTGAATAAAAAAATTACATCAATACCTGAGCAAACACCATATCCTGGAAAATCATGAATAGTCCAAGCCACAGTACCACGAACCGTAATGTCTTTCATTGATGCTTTTCGATACATCAATGACATTAATACCTCTCCATAACTCTTGAAGATCGTCAATGAGAGGAGCAAGATATATATTCATATCTTTAACTTGTCTTTTGCTTGGGATTAAAAGTGAAAGCATTAAGTGTTCCTTTTTAATGCTAAGATATGGTGAAAGATTGTAGTTTATGACTACCACTGGCCATGTTGACCATTTACTTGATTTCATGGAGAATGGATTAACCCCATCTAATGCAACTCCTAACTTTAGATTCTGTGGATTTTGTGCAAATTCAAGCCATGTAGAATCAATATTCTGAAAAGCAACACTATCATGAGGAATTCTGATTATTCCATCAATACTTTTGTGATCATGTCCCCAAGTCAAAAGCTTTGATAATTTCGGGGCTTTGAAACATATGTCTAATCCGTGGAGCCAATGGAAAATGTATCAATACCTTTTTTGGGATTTTACCTTCTTCGCCCTTATATCGAGGAGATTGACATTTGGGACATGTCAAAGAGTCTGCATATTCACCTCTATATAAAATACAATCGTTAGGACATGCATGTATACATTGATAATCTATACCAAGATTGTTGATTATCTTCTTCATTTCATCATGTGAGGAAGGAAGAATATTCTGACTTGGTAAAAACTTTTCAGATAATAACCTATAAGTTTATCAAAAAAAGATATATTAAAAAAAGTAAACAAATAAATAAATAAATAAATAAATAAATAAATAAATAAATAAATATATATATATATATATATATATATATATATATATATATATGCATATAATTTTATATTTATGTATGCTTATGTGCATCTTTCAAAATATTCACAAAAAATTTGATTGTTTTGGATGACTGGATACGATTGTTTGTTTTGGAGGATATGAAGTATGTACCTTCATTGAATGATTTATCGATTCTATCATATGTTCAGTTTGAAAGTGTGAGAAGCGGGTTTATAATTGCTATTCAAAGAATTTGGCACTGTTTATAGGCCATACGGTGGTGACCTGGATGAATCGCATGCACAGAGGTTACTCAAGATAGAGCAACGTGATTATAAGGGACTAGTGCCAGCAGGATTCTTGGGGTATGCAGTAAACCTCTTGCATGTCAATGATGACCATCTGAACTTTAGGATACAAAGTGGAAATCATGGTGGCTTGAGAGGATCACTTTTATATAGCTTTTTCAAAAAACTTCAGTGTTTTTTGAACAAGCTGTATAAAAGTGATCCTCTCAAGCCACCATGATTTCCATTTGTATCCTAAAGTTCAGATGGTCATCATTGACATGCAAGAGGTTTACTGCATACCCCAGGAATCCAGTTGGCACTAGTCCATTATAATGAGATTGCTCTATCTTGAGTATCCTCTGTGCATGTGATTCATCCAGGTCACCATCGTATGGCCTATAAACAGTGCCAAATTCTTTGAATAGCAATTATAAATCTGCTTCTCACACTTTCAAACTGAACATATGATAGAATCAACAAATCATTCAATGAAGGTACATACTTCATATCCTCCAAAACAAACAATCGTATCCCGCCATCCAAACAATCAAATTTTTTGTGAATATTTTGAAAGATGTATTAATAGTTTTAAAAGATGCGCGAGCAAAAAGTGTCCATTGAATTTAAGTTCTTGTTCTTACCTTATCCAAAGTAAGAATAAAAACCTACATTGAATGGACATTTTTTGTTCGCCCATGCTTTAAAATTATTTTTCCATCCTTCAAAATGTGTGTATATGTGTGTGCATGTTTATATGTGTGTATGCATTCATGTATATTATGTGTATGTTTATATATGCATGTATTTATATATATATATATAAATAGATAGAAAATTGAAAATTATACCTTAATAGTGTCGAAACAGATACATTACTCCATCCAAAATGATTTTGAAGATTGAGAATAAGTAAGCTCGCACTTAGTCGTGTCAAACGACTTCCTTCATATACATGCTTTAGACATTCCTCTCGAAGATATTTCTCATTTTTAGAAATATCAATGCTCTCACTGTCATTTTAATACCAATCCTCAGTAAAATCTGACATGCCATCATCTTCATCATTGTCACACAAATCTTCTACTTTATCGTCTTTTGAATATAGATCTTTTAACTTTGCATATTGCACATGATTAGTTTTGCGTAGCCTACTCATGGAAGCTTTTGATAAATGAGGCCTTACTGGTAATTGTGAATGCTGTGGAGGAATATCATCAACATCATACGTTGGAATCTACACATATAAATAAAATTCATTAGTATTCCATAAATGAATAAAAATTAAACTTTAAATATAAAATTAAGTGTATAACTTATTAAATATGGATAGCAAATTTTTATTCTCTCTAGCTAAAAGGTGCTCTTGGAGGTCTACGCCATCCATAATTCACTAATAGTTCATCACCGGCATGTAATGTAGTAAGCTGATCTCCCCAGCAGAGAACCTCTCCCTGACATAGTGATAATGCACCTCAATGTGCTTAGTGCGAGCATGGAACACAGGGTTCCTCACAACTGCCAATGCGCTCTGACTGTCAGTGAAGATGGTGGTGGCAGAAGACTGGCCAACACCCAAATCAGCCATAAGGCGTCTGAGCCACACACACTCAACAGTCGCTGTGAAAGCTTCCCTATACTCAGCCTCACAACTGGAAGTGGCCACAGTAGGCTGCTTCCTGCTCAACCAAGATATACATGAGCTACCAAGCATGAAGCAAAAACCACTGGTGGACACACGAGTGTCATAGCAACCAGCCCAATCTGAGTCAGAAAAAGCACGCAAATCTGGCGGTAGTGATCCCCCCTTGGGATAAAACAACCCAAGGAGCCGAGTACCACTCAAGTAGCGAAAGATGCGCTTAACCGCTTTCCAATGCGTGACTCCTGGGCAATGCATAAACCTGCTTATCTGTGAGACAGCAAACTGAATATCTGGCCGAGTAATGCATAAGTAAATCAAGCATCCAACAGCCTGCTGATAGAGAACAGCATCAAATGCATCTCCAGCATCATGAAGACTCAATCGTAAACCTGTCTCCATAGGAGTGGCAATAGGCTTACAGTCTTCAAGGCCAAAACACTGCAATAATGTGTCAATATATTTCGTTTGACACAAAGCCATTCCACCATCAACGTGCATAAACTGAATGCCCAAATAGTGATGCAAATGCCCCAAATCAGACATCTCAAATGAGTCATGCAAATCAGCCTTAAAATCAGCAATATGTGTCTCAATAGGACCAGTGAGCAGCATGTCATTGTAACATAATCCTGGTAGGAGATGGTTGAACCACACCCTAAGAGAGAGGATTAGGAAGTAATCCTCAACCATGGCTTTTGGGGCAAGTGGTTAGCCCATCACATTCCTAACCAAGAGGTTGTGAGTTCAATCCCTTACATTGGTATCAGAGCATAGGAAGTAGGCTTGGGCAAAGTGGAATGATCCAATGGCCTCTAAAAAGGCGCTTGGGCATCCTCCATGTGAAAGGGTAGGATTTGTGGAAGGCGCGCGTCGATTTCAATGATGGACCTTACAATGATTGGGGTGTATCTCCCAATCCGTAGGTCGGATTGAGGCTTGTAATATACCGTTGGAAAGCTCTCGGAACGAACTTTCCAATGAGCTAGCTTGCAATGTGTGAATTGCTTGGGAATCCTTGGATGGAACTTGATTGAGTACATCCTGCCAGTCCCATAGCTGGTCAGGGTACATCCTGCCAGGGTACATCCAGGGTACATCCTACCAGTCCCATAGCTGGTCAAGGTACATTCCCGAGGGAGTTCAAGAGGGGAAGAATGTAACATAATCCTGGTAGGAGATGGTTGAACCACACCCTAAGAGAGAGGATTAGGAAGTAATCCTCAACCATGGCTTTTGGGGCAAGTGGTTAGCCCATCACATTCCTAACCAAGAGGTTGTGAGTTCAATCCCTTACATTGATCACAACCTCTTGGTTAGGAATGTGATGGGCTAACCACTTGCCCCAAAAGCCATGGTTGAAGATTACTTCCTAATCCTCTCTCTTAGGGTGTAGTTCAACCATCTCCTACTGGGATTATGTTACATTCTTCCCCCCTTGGTCGATCATTGTCCTCAATGATCTACTCTTGTATCCCACTAGCCTTGGTGATCAGTCCCTTGAACTCCCTAGGTGTCCTTGAATTGATGTTCCTCAACCTTGCACAGTTTCTTGAACCTTGTTCGCAACCTTGGTCTCTTGAACCCTTGCTCTCAACCTTGGTGTCTTGAACCTTCTTGTTCGCAACCTTGGTGTCTCGAGCCCTTGTTCTCAACCTCAGTCTTGAACCTTGTTCTCACCCATGCTTGGTATCTTGAAAACTCAATCAAGTGCCACCCAAGGATTTCCAATGAATTCCGAGAGCTTTCCAACGGTATATTACACGCCTCAATCCGACCTACGGATTGGGAGATACACCCCAATCATTGTAAGGTCCATCATTGAAATCGACGCGCGCCTTCCACAAATCCTACCCTTTCACATGGAGGATGCCCAAGCGCCTTTTTTAGAGGCCATTGGATCATTCCACTTTGCCCAAGCCTACTAACCTGGCTCTGATACCAATGTAAGGGATTGAACTCACAACCTCTTGGTTAGGAATGTGATGGGCTAACCACTTGCCCCAAAAGCCATGGTTGAGGATTACTTCCTAATCCTCTCTCTTAGGGTGTGGTTCAACCATCTCCTACCAGGATTATGTTACAGTCATCAACATAGACAACAATGATCAGAAGCACATCATTAGCACATTTAACATATAAGGTGCTTTTAGTTGGACTGTTCTCAAAACCATGTGCAATCAGATAGGCATGTATCTTCTCATACCAAGCACGTGGTGCTTGCTTTAAACCATATAATGCCTTCTTTAACCTGCAAACCTGGTTTTCATGCCCTTTCTGCACAAAGCCACGGGGCTGAAAAACATACACTTCTTCATGCAAGTCACCATTCAGAAATGCTGTTTTAATGTCCAACTGATGTACATTCCAACCATGATGGGCTGCAAGTGCACAAATGCTCCGAACAGTAGTCATACGGCATGTAGGTGCAAAGGTCTCATCAAAATCAATGCCTCTTTCCTGTGCATAACCCTTTGCAACAAGCCTAGCCTTATACCTGCCAACTGTACCATTAGGTTTATGCTTAAGCTTGTATACCCACTTAGTGCGAATGGCCTTCTTGCCAGGAGGCAAGTCACATAAAGACCATGTACCATTCTTCATTATAGCATCATATTCAGATTGCATAGCAGCCATCCAATTTTCTGAATTTTGTGCTTCATCAAAAGAAACAGGCTCATTCTGATCATAGAGACTAGATGCAGCCATAGCATAGAAATCTGATGCAAAGGAGGCACTATGAGAGCCTGAACGAGTACGATATGACAAAGGTGCATCTAATTTGCTGTCACGCAAAGTCTGCACCAACCATTTTGGCATAGTTTTTGCCTGCTCAATATCAACTCTCTCATCAACAAGTGCATCATGTAAATCTGCATCAGAAATGGAATGATCTGCATCATCATATGAAACCTGCAAAGGTTGAGAAGTTGCCTCATTAGGACCAACACTAGCCTGTCCACCTGTAAAAAGAGGCATCAAAGTATCATACATGTCTTTGGAGCTAACAGATGCCTCCTTAGTACATGAAAGCAATGGATGAATAGCATCTTCCACAAAGACAACATCACGGCTAACGAGAATGCGTTTAGTCTGTGGATGATACAGACGATAGCCTTTACTTTCAGAACTGTACCCAACAAAAATACATTTTACTGCCTTATCATCCAATTTTCTGTGATGTTGTTCAGGCACTAATGCATATGCCAAACAACCAAAAACACGCAGATGAGCAACAGATGGCTTGCGATCATGCGAAGCCTCATATGGAGTGATAGACTGCAACGCTTTAGTGGGACACCTGTTCAATACATATGCTGCATACATGACAACCTCAAGCCAGAAACTATGTGGTAAAGCCTGACTTTTGACCATGCACCTCGCCATCTCCATGAGTGACCTGTTCTTTCGTTCAGCAACTCCATTCTGTTGAGGTGTATACGGCACTGTACACTGGTGTTTTATCCCACGTTCAGCCAGAAATGCATTAAAATCTGAAGGCATAAATTCCCCCCTCGATCAGAACGGAGGGTGCCCATTTTATATGCTGACAGATTTTCAGCCAAAACCAAAAACTGTTTGAAGCACATGAACACTTCGCACTTTGCTTTGAGTGGATATACCCATGCATGCCTGGAAAAATCATCAATGAAAGTCGCGAAGTAAAGGTAATTTCCAAAAGAGGGTGTATGCATGGGACCATAGACATCACTATGTACAAGCTGCAATTTCTGCGTAGCCCGAACTGAACCATCTTTTGGAAAGGAAGAACGCTGCATTTTGCCCAAAATAGAGCCTTCACAAACATGTTTTCCAGGTGCCTCAAGTTTGGGCAAAGAGGACACCATTTCAGATTTCTTTAGGCGTAACAAACTAGCAAAATTCAGATGACCAAAGCGTGCATGCCAAAGCTTTGCATCTGACATAGCCTGAGAATCATGAACTGCACATGCCGAATCATTCACAGATCTTTCATAGTCTATGAGCTTATACAGCCCACGACATAAAATGCCAGAAGCAATAATCACATCGCCATTTGAGAGATCATGGACTGTACACCTGTCATCAACGAACTTCACAACCAAGCCAATCTTGGCTAATGCAGAAATTGATAACAGATTCTTTTTTATCCCTGGCACGAATAAAGCATCTGACAAAGTGAACGAACTACCATCAGCAGTAGTCAGAATGATCTTACCAACTCCCATAATAGGATAAGAGGAGTTATTGGCGCATGTGACAGTATTCCCTGTAGGGGCAGGCTCGAGTGAAGAGAAGAAACTGCGCTGCGAGGTAATATGTTTGGTCGCCCCACTGTCAAAGTACCAAACATCTGAGTCTACTGCAGACATGCACTGATCATGAGAAGATGGGTCAAAACTGCAGACAGTAGTAAACGCCCATTCTTCTTCCTGCACAAGATTTGCAGACTCTGTTTTTGGTGTAGAGGCCTCTGCAGCAACCATTCCAGCCTCTTTCTTCTTTGCCTCTTTAGCAGCCAGTTTTGGACAGTTCTTTATAATATGATCATTTCCTTTACAGTACTTGCAGAACAATTTCTGCTTTTCTGATTTCTTCTCATCTTTATCCTGGTTCTTCGATTGTGCACCATTTGCAGATTTCTGCTTACTAGTAGAAGAGCTCCATTTTCCTTTGCCCTTCTGACTAGCCAGGAAAGCTTGATCTGCAACACGCATAATGGACCTGTTCTGCCTGGACTGATCTTCCTACAATAGAACAGAGATTAATTCCTCAAATGACAAGGCATTCGGATTGCCTTTCATCATCAACCGAAGAGTAGAGGCAAAACTCTGATATGAATCAGGAAGACCATTCAGAACGGACTGCACAAGTGAGCTATCTAGTATAACCTCATTAGCAGAAATCAATTGTTCCTTCAGGTCTTTGATCTTTGTAAGAAAACTGTCCATAGAATCACCTTCATTCATGTGCTCACTCTCCAACTGTTTTCGGAGGTAAGCAACATGAGCCTCATTCCTAGCCTGGTACAAAGTGGTAAGTGTATCCCAAGCATCCTTTGCTGTTCTGCAAGAGCGAATGTGAGGAATAATGGCACGTTTGACAGACAAAGCTATCAATGCATGTGCCTGGGCATCTCTGCCATCCCAACAAATCTGCTCTGCAGTAGGTGCAACAGAAACAGCAGCACGAATAGGAATCTGCGGAATATCATCTTCCACACCATCTTCATCAGCTCCAACACCTGTATTTGCAGTACCTATCGTTACAAGTGTAACAGGACGTCTTTCAACACCCTACACAATGTTCCATAATTCTTTTGCAACAAGTACATGTCGCATCATATAAGCCCATAATGGGTAGTTGGTACCATCCAACTTATCCTAAACAGCCAACATACGGAATACATCACTGCTTTCAACCATGGCCGGTGACTAAAATACCTTGATGCACAAAATTGACTGTATCTCAAAAAGTTGAACGGAACAACCCAGATAAGTTCTGCTAGACCTGTAGCAGACTTTGAGACGCTTAAACTGGCAAACAAAAACTGGTATATACCTTTGGCACAAAAGGACGAAATAGCCTGCACAAGCGCTGTGATAGTGCGTTCGGAGGCCGAAACGAGCTCATATCGCGATTTCGGCACCACATAGCAAAGCTGTTTTGATCTCGAAAACACCCTAAGTATGCTCACCAAATTTTGTACGAATCTGAGATTGCAAACGGAGGAGTGTCGACGGCGCCCTAGAAGAAGCGACGACCTGCTCTGATACCAATTGTTGGGGATAGACGTCTTCGGAAGCACGAGAACAACACAAGGAAGAAGAAGAAGCTTGGAGCACAAACACACAATACTGAATGTATAACTAGAGAATGTACAAAGATAAGTAGCCCATTAGGGCAATAGGCGTATATACAAGCCGGGGGAAAAAAACCTCCTAAAGAGGGAAAAAAGTGCCCCGGCAGTCCTAGAGTGTTCACACACATCACTACCTAAATATATCAACATATATGTATGTGTGTGTATATGTATGTATGTGCATGTGCATGTGTGTGTATATGTATGTATGTGCATGTGCATGTGTAAGTGTATATGTGTGTATGAGTATGTGCATGTGCATGTGTATGTGTGTGTATATGTATGTGCATGTACCTATGTAACTCTATGTGTATATGTGTGTATGTGCATGTATATGTGTATATGTAGGTATGTGCATGTGTGTGTGCATGTGTATACGTGTTTTAATACTTTAATTATATAATTCATTCATATGTGTGTACCTAACTGTATATGTATGTGTGTGTATATGTATGTATATGCATGTGTATGTGTGTGTATATGTATGTATGTGCATGTGCATGTGTAAGTGTATATGTGTGTATGAGTATGTGCATGTGCATGTGTATGTGTGTGTATATGTATGTGCATGTATATGTGTAACTCTATGTGTATATGTGTGTATGTGCATGTATATGTGTATATGTAGGTATGTGCATGTGTATATGTGTTTTAATACTTTAATTATATAATTCATTCATATGTGTGTACCTAAGTGTATATGTATGTGTGTGCATATGTATGTATGTGCATGTGTATGTGTGTGTATATGTATGTATGTGCATGTGCATGTGTATATGTGTGTATATGTATGTGCATGTATATGTGTAACTCTATGTGTATATGTGTGTATGTGCATTTATATGTGTATATGTAGGTATGTGCATGTGTGTGTGCTGTGTATATGTGTGTGTACGTATGTGCATATATGTGTATAATGTATGTATATGCATGTGTATATGTATTCCACATGCAT